>CM068367.1:873163669-874538669 GCA_034769895.1 Magicicada septendecula
TTATGTAACACACTGTTTTTCTCTCCTTTTTTTTTTTCATTTATCATTTATCATTTCCATTTAGTATCAAATATATGACAGTATTTCTCCCTCTTTTCTCCTTTACTAAGTGTCCATCTTGTAGTATTTATTAATAATAATCTCTCTCCTTCTCTAAGTACGGGTAAGCTGGTAAATATACGTTGACATGGCTATTGGAAATAAATCTTGCCTATGGTGGAATGTGTCCATCTCGTAATATTTATTAATAATAATCATTTATATTTATTTAAAAATCTCTACCTCCTTTCTAATTATGGCTAAGTTAAAAAATTCACGTTGACATGTTTAGTCAAGGTACCTTCTCTATGATGCTGTATTTGACTTGGGTCTTTGGTCATGGTACTTGGTCACTGATTGCGTATTCGACTTGTGATTTTTTTTAATCATGGTACTTTTTTAATGAAGTCTGGTTATACGTACCTTTTACCTTGTTCCTAATTGTGTCAGTTACTTCGTAGGTATTGCTTTCATGTTTGATAATATTTGGGTTTATATTTGTCAGTTTGGGTTAATTACGTTGATTATTTCAACCCCTTTTGGTTGTGTTCCTTATATTATGTCCTTATTTATCATTCCCATTCCTTTTTAATTCCTTCTCTTTTCAATATTTGACCTTCGATGTTTATCACCTCTACTCCTTCAAATGCCTGGTCTATGACATTTATTCTGGATGATTGATTTCATGGCCTTACCATCTCATCACATGTTTGGGCCATAATTTTTCTGCATAGCGGAATTCCTCCTCTCTCTCACTTTCATTTCGGGGATCATTATCTGGTTCTCGGCCAGTTTCTGCCAATACATGGTTTACATAAAATACTCGGGTTTTTCGTCATTATTTGCCTGATTATGCTGTACTGAAAAACCCGGATTTTCGTGAACTGTTACCCGATTCTCATTATTATTTTGATTAGCGTTTGGCTCTTGTTGGTTGTTACTTTCGTTTCGGGGTGGTTCGTTACTCCTACCCTCTGATAACTGCTGCCGGTTATTCGCCGTATCACCCTGGCTACCTGGCGCCTGTTGAGTCATATACCCGTAACTTGGTAAATTGGGTGGATATGGTCGTCGATTATCGGCCATCATATAATTTACCTGGGGCCTATATTCATTTTGGTTTCTCCTACCGCCTCCTCCTTGGTTTCCCCCGTTGCGATAACCATTACGTTGACCATAATTACTTCCTCTATAATTATTCCCGCGATAACCGTTTCCCTGGTGGAAGTTCCTACCGTAGTTATTCCCGGTTATATCCTTCTTTAAAGATTCTATGTTTTTGTCTAATTTCTCCTTATCTTCCAGCCTGTTTTTATTATTCTCCTCCTTATCTTCCTGTATATTTTTATTATTATTCTCCTTCAGGGAGTTTATTATTTCCTCCTTATCTTCCTTCATTCTTTGGAGCATCATCATTATTATATTCGTGTCAACGTTCCCTGTTATTTTTTCTGGTTCGGGTTTCTCTGTTTGTTCTACCATTTGTATGGGTTCTTCTCCCGTTTGTTCCTCTATTTCATCTGTCGTTTGTACGGTCTTTCCATTTCTAGTGTGGGCGGTTCTAATTCCGTTTCCTCCATTTGTACTGCCTCTCCGTCTTCCACACTTAACTCAGGTTCCACAGTCTTCTTCACCTTTTTTCCCTTAGGTTGTGGCATTTTGATCTGTTGGTAGTTGCCGGGCTTGTTTCGTCTTTTTCAAGCCTCACTAGTTGGGCTGCCATTTATAACGAAAAAGAAAGGGTGTTGTTGTTTGTGTTGTAATCTGTCGGGCGTTACCTCCGCGCACTTTTGTTACTTACTCTGTTGACTGGATACTCTGCAGTGATGTAGTCCTGTAACACAACTTAATACTATGCTTTTTGTGGGCGCCACTTGGAAACGTTTGTTCCAAGAAAAATATGTGATTGATAAAAAATTTTTAAATCTACGAAAAAATTTAAACAAGTCAGTTTAGCTTGGAAAAATCAGTTAAGTTTAATGATTCTTTAAAAAACAACAAACAAATCGTCTGAAGGACTAACATTCATAAAAAGAAAAAATTATAAAATTGCAGAGAAAAAATTTTACAAGTTATTATTATTGACAATTTTTTATATATCCAATCAAGTATCGGCTAGTATATTTCAGATTTTGACTCAGTTGAAAAGCATGAGTTTAATATGTGAAAAATCTTTACTCTCAGGACGTGACTCCTTTGAACTACCAAGACATATCAATTAGATGCCTTACAAGAAAAAACTAAGTGATTTGAAGGTGTATGTGTGGCGTGTAAAGTACAACTGTGTGATAAATGTAACCAGGTAACAAATGACTAATTTTGGTAACTCACGTTCCAATGGTCGTTTATTCTCTCACTGGACACTTCCTTCGGGTAGTTTCTCAATCTCGCCTCTTCGGGTGTACACTGAATCTATTTAAAGTCAAATTTTGCGATCATTACTTTTTCCGCACTTTTTGTCAAAACGTTTGGCAGTAGAATCTCGTTCAAACGCCGCCGCTACGAATCATCTGTTTAGCGTTGATTCAGAAATCTGCCACCGCAGCGCTGATTCCCATGCAGTGTTGAGGAAGGCTTAGTGTATTGTTTGTTTACGTTCGGGGAATTATTTGTCACGTTAGTCAGTCAATGCGAACACAGCAGAATTCGTTCTCTATTTAAATGTTTGGTCCCTCCTGGGCCGTCGACGTTCTGGCTGCGTGATTTCTATTTAAATTTGCCGTATCGCTGCTCTATTTCAGCGATACTTTTTGGCGTAGACTCTCGTTGAGGTTAAGTCAGTCGGTTATGTCTATGTACGGGAAAAGCCTTCCTGCCGTGTCTTGTCGATTTCTCGCCTCTTTGGTTTCGCCTTAGCTGCGTTGATCAGTGTTGTGTGAGATGCATCAGTTCTGGAGTTCAATCTTCAAGTGTTTTTGGGTCGAATTTGGTCTCGCTTTTATACTAAATCAGGTAGACTGTTTTCATCGACTTCCGGTACATTTGTGTAAAAATTCTTTCTAGATTGTTCGAGAATAAACGAAATGGAATGTCATAGAACAATTTTCACTTCCGTAGAAGCTTTTAGAACGAATTTCTTATTCTTCATACAAAGGATATTTCAAAATTTACACTGGTATTTATCAAACAGTTTCACATTAGTACTCACAATTTGTGTGCCATTAATACATTTAGATTCCTTGTTTTTAACTGAATCTAGCGATACTAAATATGATTGGTATCTAATTAACTTAAGTCTAATAAACAATACAATATACAACCCTCACCTTGAGTTGTTGTCATTGAAAACTCAATATTTATAACAAAAATTGTTGTGGAGTTATAAAGTTCCTTCCACAAGCTGAACATCTACTACTACTACTTTCCTACAACAAAATAAACAAATTTTAACATCAATAAAACACAAATAAATACAATTTTATATGGCCTCTGCTCATGGCCTAGATTCTTGTCAGTTTTCTAATACAATGATTAGTCTTTTTCTTCAATATATGTATTATTTCACTACTATACACACAGAGTTTATTATTTTGTCTATCTTTTGTGATACCTGGTTACTTTGTACATATATTATATTTATCACAAGATGACATAGCATCATTGATTGGTCTTGAGATGTCATTTTTTATGGTGTGACAAATCTCACTCTAATTAGTTAAATTCTTTTAGAATTGACTTTACTTTCAACTGAGTTTGTTTCTTATTAAGGCACTCTGATGTATTGTACCTTTCTATCTTATTTTTGTTAGTATTATGTAAGTATTTAGCCAGATATGATTATTTTTGTACTGGATAATAGGTTTCAGCCATACATGGTATAAGTAAATATTTTGCTGACTAGACTATTACAATGTTAAAGTTGGTCAGGTATATTAGTATAGTTGCTTTATATCATATTACAGCTTTCTAATACAGTTTGGTTGCATTTTGGCAACATTAAATTCATAAATTATACAATATTAGATGCCTATTACATGTTTTTAGTTAACACTGTTTTTGGCTATTTTGACTGCTTTTTATTCATTTGACAGCTTCCTTTATTTAAGATAAGTTGTTCACTATTGTCTGCTTGACAATTACATATAGTTTTTATTTAAATCTGATAATAATTAATTTTTCCATGAAATCTTGGTGTATGGTCTCAAATCCAACACATTAATATTTTTTTGTCATAACAAATATATCATTTTTATTCTAACTTAAACTCTTTCTAATAATGTATTTAAGTCATTTAATACATTTATTTTATTTACATCATATAATATAATGATGGATCATGTCCATTTATTCACAAAAAATAGTTTTTAATACTATATTCATAGTTATAAAACTTAATAATTATTGACTTTATTCTGGTGGATTCTGACATTATTTCTCTCTCTTATAGTGTCTTATGGTTTTTTCACTCTTATTCACTTTAATAATATATATGGGGTTTTGTCTTAGTCATAGTTTGGTCGTTTTTTCAAGTTGATAGAAATAATTATTATACAAAATTACACAATTTTTTGGGACTACTTGGGTTCGATACTGTTCACTTCACTTTCCTCTTATGCTAACTTACTATATAAATGATTTCTTTTTATGGAACGTTCTGTGACGTTACATATGCCTCTTCGTTAAAGTTGATAATTTTGGAAAAACATATCTTTGGTTTTGATGAAATTATCATCTCTATAATAACCCTTTATTATTAGCTTCTTTATATTTCATTCTTTTATCTTATAATTAAATTCCTGTACTACTCCTTTAATATATTAATCCAACTCAATATTCCTAGTTCGTTCTTTGTCATATCACCTATTCCTTTCCTTTTTACCTTGATGTTTTATAATTAATCTTTGATATAATTCCCTATCAATTCCCTAACTTACATAGAGGGTTGGGAGTCAGAGTGGCTCGCTATGGCATACATTCTCTGTCCCTTCCTGTCTATCACTACTGAAATCAGAGGCAACACATCCCTGTTCAGAAAATAATAATTGCACCTTTGCAACAAATAATAATAATAATAAAAAAAATACAATATTCAAAGATCATAGGCTCCTACACATAAATTCCCTTTCTTAAACTCTTCTGATTAATTCACAATTATATTAATATATCGTTCTCCGCAGGTTAAAATTATCGTTTAAAATCATTCAATGTTAATAGCTATATTCATATTCATCATTACCTCCTTATGTAACACACTGTTTTTCTCTCCTTTTTTTTTTTTCATTTATCATTTATCATTTCCATTTAGTATCAAATATATGACAGTATTTCTCCCTCTTTTCTCCTTTACTAAGTGTCCATCTTGTAGTATTTATTAATAATAATCTCTCTCCTTCTCTAAGTACGGGTAAGCTGGTAAATATACGTTGACATGGCTATTGGAAATAAATCTTGCCTATGGTGGAATGTGTCCATCTCGTAATATTTATTAATAATAATCATTTATATTTATTTAAAAATCTCTACCTCCTTTCTAATTATGGCTAAGTTAAAAAATTCACGTTGACATGTTTAGTCAAGGTACCTTCTCTATGATGCTGTATTTGACTTGGGTCTTTGGTCATGGTACTTGGTCACTGATTGCGTATTCGACTTGTGATTTTTTTTAATCATGGTACTTTTTTAATGAAGTCTGGTTATACGTACCTTTTACCTTGTTCCTAATTGTGTCAGTTACTTCGTAGGTATTGCTTTCATGTTTGATAATATTTGGGTTTATATTTGTCAGTTTGGGTTAATTACGTTGATTATTTCAACCCCTTTTGGTTGTGTTCCTTATATTATGTCCTTATTTATCATTCCCATTCCTTTTTAATTCCTTCTCTTTTCAATATTTGACCTTCGATGTTTATCACCTCTACTCCTTCAAATGCCTGGTCTATGACATTTATTCTGGATGATTGATTTCATGGCCTTACCATCTCATCACATGTTTGGGCCATAATTTTTCTGCATAGCGGAATTCCTCCTCTCTCTCACTTTCATTTCGGGGATCATTATCTGGTTCTCGGCCAGTTTCTGCCAATACATGGTTTACATAAAATACTCGGGGTTTTTCGTCATTATTTGCCTGATTATGCTGTACTGAAAAACCCGGATTTTCGTGAACTGTTACCCGATTCTCATTATTATTTTGATTAGCGTTTGGCTCTTGTTGGTTGTTACTTTCGTTTCGGGGTGGTTCGTTACTCCTACCCTCTGATAACTGCTACCGGTTATTCGCCGTATCACCCTGGCTACCTGGCGCCTGTTGAGTCATATACCCGTAACTTGGTAAATTGGGTGGATATGGTCGTCGATTATCGGCCATCATATAATTTACCTGGGGCCTATATTCATTTTGGTTTCTCCTACCGCCTCCTCCTTGGTTTCCCCCGTTGCGATAACCATTACGTTGACCATAATTACTTCCTCTATAATTATTCCCGCGATAACCTTTTCCCTGGTGGAAGTTCCTACCGTAGTTATTCCCGGTTATATCCTTCTTTAAAGATTCTATGTTTTTGTCTAATTTCTCCTTATCTTCCAGCCTGTTTTTATTATTCTCCTCCTTATCTTCCTGTATATTTTTATTATTATTCTCCTTCAGGGAGTTTATTATTTCCTCCTTATCTTCCTTCATTCTTTGGAGCATCATCATTATTATATTCGTGTCAACGTTCCCTGTTATTTTTTCTGGTTCGGGTTTCTCTGTTTGTTCTACCATTTGTATGGGTTCTTCTCCCGTTTGTTCCTCTATTTCATCTGTCGTTTGTACCGGTCTTTCCATTTCTAGTGTGGGCGGTTCTAATTCCGTTTCCTCCATTTGTACTGCCTCTCCGTCTTCCACACTTAACTCAGGTTCCACAGTCTTCTTCACCTTTTTTCCCTTAGGTTGTGGCATTTTGATCTGTTGGTAGTTGCCGGGCTTGTTTCGTCTTTTTCAAGCCTCACTAGTTGGGCTGCCAATTTATAACGAAAAAGAAAGGGTGTTGTTGTTTGTGTTGTAATCTGTCGGGCGTTACCTCCGCGCACTTTTGTTACTTACTCTGTTGACTGGATACTCTGCAGTGATGTAGTCCTGTAACACAACTTAATACTATGCTTTTTGTGGGCGCCACTTGGAAACGTTTGTTCCAAGAAAAATATGTGATTGATAAAAAATTTTTAAATCTACGAAAAAATTTAAACAAGTCAGTTTAGCTTGGAAAAATCAGTTAAGTTTAATGATTCTTTAAAAAACAACAAACAAATCGTCTGAAGGACTAACATTCATAAAAAGAAAAAATTATAAAATTGCAGAGAAAAAATTTTACAAGTTATTATTATTGACAATTTTTTATATATCCAATCAAGTATCGGCTAGTATATTTCAGATTTTGACTCAGTTGAAAAGCATGAGTTTAATATGTGAAAAATCTTTACTCTCAGGACGTGACTCCTTTGAACTACCAAGACATATCAATTAGATGCCTTACAAGAAAAAACTAAGTGATTTGAAGGTGTATGTGTGGCGTGTAAAGTACAACTGTGTGATAAATGTAACCAGGTAACAAATGACTAATTTTGGTAACTCACGTTCCAATGGTCGTTTATTCTCTCACTGGACACTTCCTTCGGGTAGTTTCTCAATCTCGCCTCTTCGGGTGTACACTGAATCTATTTAAAGTCAAATTTTGCGATCATTACTTTTTCCGCACTTTTTGTCAAAACGTTTGGCAGTAGAATCTCGTTCAAACGCCGCCGCTACGAATCATCTGTTTAGCGTTGATTCAGAAATCTGCCACCGCAGCGCTGATTCCCATGCAGTGTTGAGGAAGGCTTAGTGTATTGTTTGTTTACGTTCGGGGGAATTATTTGTCACGTTAGTCAGTCAATGCGAACACAGCAGAATTCGTTCTCTATTTAAATGTTTGGTCCCTCCTGGGCCGTCGACGTTCTGGCTGCGTGATTTCTATTTAAATTTGCCGTATCGCTGCTCTATTTCAGCGATACTTTTTGGCGTAGACTCTCGTTGAGGTTAAGTCAGTCGGTTATGTCTATGTACGGGAAAAGCCTTCCTGCCGTGTCTTGTCGATTTCTCGCCTCTTTGGTTTCGCCTTAGCTGCGTTGATCAGTGTTGTGTGAGATGCATCAGTTCTGGAGTTCAATCTTCAAGTGTTTTTGGGTCGAATTTGGTCTCGCTTTTATACTAAATCAGGTAGACTGTTTTCATCGACTTCCGGTATATTTGTGTAAAAATTCTTTCTAGATTGTTCGAGAATAAACGAAATGGAATGTCATAGAACAATTTTCACTTCCGTAGAAGCTTTTAGAACGAATTTCTTATTCTTCATACAAAGGATATTTCAAAATTTACACTGGTATTTATCAAACAGTTTCACATTAGTACTCACAATTTGTGTGCCATTAATACATTTAGATTCCTTGTTTTTAACTGAATCTAGCGATACTAAATATGATTGGTATCTAATTAACTTAAGTCTAATAAACAATACAATATACAACCCTCACCTTGAGTTGTTGTCATTGAAAACTCAATATTTATAACAAAAATTGTTGTGGAGTTATAAAGTTCCTTCCACAAGCTGAACATCTACTACTACTACTTTCCTACAACAAAATAAACAAATTTTAACATCAATAAAACACAAATAAATACAATTTTATATGGCCTCTGCTCATGGCCTAGATTCTTGTCAGTTTTCTAATACAATGATTAGTCTTTTTCTTCAATATATGTATTATTTCACTACTATACACACAGAGTTTATTATTTTGTCTATCTTTTGTGATACCTGGTTACTTTGTACATATATTATATTTATCACAAGATGACATAGCATCATTGATTGGTCTTGAGATGTCATTTTTTATGGTGTGACAAATCTCACTCTAATTAGTTAAATTCTTTTAGAATTGACTTTACTTTCAACTGAGTTTGTTTCTTATTAAGGCACTCTGATGTATTGTACCTTTCTATCTTATTTTTGTTAGTATTATGTAAGTATTTAGCCAGATATGATTATTTTTGTACTGGATAATAGGTTTCAGCCATACATGGTATAAGTAAATATTTTGCTGACTAGACTATTACAATGTTAAAGTTGGTCAGGTATATTAGTATAGTTGCTTTATATCATATTACAGCTTTCTAATACAGTTTGGTTGCATTTTGGCAACATTAAATTCATAAATTATACAATATTAGATGCCTATTACATGTTTTTAGTTAACACTGTTTTTGGCTATTTTGACTGCTTTTTATTCATTTGACAGCTTCCTTTATTTAAGATAAGTTGTTCACTATTGTCTGCTTGACAATTACATATAGTTTTTATTTAAATCTGATAATAATTAATTTTTCCATGAAATCTTGGTGTATGGTCTCAAATCCAACACATTAATATTTTTTTGTCATAACAAATATATCATTTTTATTCTAACTTAAACTCTTTCTAATAATGTATTTAAGTCATTTAATACATTTATTTTATTTACATCATATAATATAATGATGGATCATGTCCATTTATTCACAAAAAATAGTTTTTAATACTATATTCATAGTTATAAAACTTAATAATTATTGACTTTATTCTGGTGGATTCTGACATTATTTCTCTCTCTTATAGTGTCTTATGGTTTTTTCACTCTTATTCACTTTAATAATATATATGGGGTTTTGTCTTAGTCATAGTTTGGTCGTTTTTTCAAGTTGATAGAAATAATTATTATACAAAATTACACAATTTTTTGGGACTACTTGGGTTCGATACTGTTCACTTCACTTTCCTCTTATGCTAACTTACTATATAAATGATTTCTTTTTATGGAACGTTCTGTGACGTTACATATGCCTCTTCGTTAAAGTTGATAATTTTGGAAAAACATATCTTTGGTTTTGATGAAATTATCATCTCTATAATAACCCTTTATTATTAGCTTCTTTATATTTCATTCTTTTATCTTATAATTAAATTCCTGTACTACTCCTTTAATATATTAATCCAACTCAATATTCCTAGTTCGTTCTTTGTCATATCACCTATTCCTTTCCTTTTTACCTTGATGTTTTATAATTAATCTTTGATATAATTCCCTATCAATTCCCTAACTTACATAGAGGGTTGGGAGTCAGAGTGGCTCGCTATGGCATACATTCTCTGTCCCTTCCTGTCTATCACTACTGAAATCAGAGGCAACACATCCCTGTTCAGAAAATAATAATTGCACCTTTGCAACAAATAATAATAATAATAAAAAAAATACAATATTCAAAGATCATAGGCTCCTACACATAAATTCCCTTTCTTAAACTCTTCTGATTAATTCACAATTATATTAATATATCGTTCTCCGCAGGTTAAAATTATCGTTTAAAATCATTCAATGTTAATAGCTATATTCATATTCATCATTACCTCCTTATGTAACACACTGTTTTTCTCTCCTTTTTTTTTTTTCATTTATCATTTATCATTTCCATTTAGTATCAAATATATGACAGTATTTCTCCCTCTTTTCTCCTTTACTAAGTGTCCATCTTGTAGTATTTATTAATAATAATCTCTCTCCTTCTCTAAGTACGGGTAAGCTGGTAAATATACGTTGACATGGCTATTGGAAATAAATCTTGCCTATGGTGGAATGTGTCCATCTCGTAATATTTATTAATAATAATCATTTATATTTATTTAAAAATCTCTACCTCCTTTCTAATTATGGCTAAGTTAAAAAATTCACGTTGACATGTTTAGTCAAGGTACCTTCTCTATGATGCTGTATTTGACTTGGGTCTTTGGTCATGGTACTTGGTCACTGATTGCGTATTCGACTTGTGATTTTTTTTAATCATGGTACTTTTTTAATGAAGTCTGGTTATACGTACCTTTTACCTTGTTCCTAATTGTGTCAGTTACTTCGTAGGTATTGCTTTCATGTTTGATAATATTTGGGTTTATATTTGTCAGTTTGGGTTAATTACGTTGATTATTTCAACCCCTTTTGGTTGTGTTCCTTATATTATGTCCTTATTTATCATTCCCATTCCTTTTTAATTCCTTCTCTTTTCAATATTTGACCTTCGATGTTTATCACCTCTACTCCTTCAAATGCCTGGTCTATGACATTTATTCTGGATGATTGATTTCATGGCCTTACCATCTCATCACATGTTTGGGCCATAATTTTTCTGCATAGCGGAATTCCTCCTCTCTCTCACTTTCATTTCGGGGATCATTATCTGGTTCTCGGCCAGTTTCTGCCAATACATGGTTTACATAAAATACTCGGGGTTTTTCGTCATTATTTGCCTGATTATGCTGTACTGAAAAACCCGGATTTTCGTGAACTGTTACCCGATTCTCATTATTATTTTGATTAGCGTTTGGCTCTTGTTGGTTGTTACTTTCGTTTCGGGGTGGTTCGTTACTCCTACCCTCTGATAACTGCTACCGGTTATTCGCCGTATCACCCTGGCTACCTGGCGCCTGTTGAGTCATATACCCGTAACTTGGTAAATTGGGTGGATATGGTCGTCGATTATCGGCCATCATATAATTTACCTGGGGCCTATATTCATTTTGGTTTCTCCTACCGCCTCCTCCTTGGTTTCCCCCGTTGCGATAACCATTACGTTGACCATAATTACTTCCTCTATAATTATTCCCGCGATAACCTTTTCCCTGGTGGAAGTTCCTACCGTAGTTATTCCCGGTTATATCCTTCTTTAAAGATTCTATGTTTTTGTCTAATTTCTCCTTATCTTCCAGCCTGTTTTTATTATTCTCCTCCTTATCTTCCTGTATATTTTTATTATTATTCTCCTTCAGGGAGTTTATTATTTCCTCCTTATCTTCCTTCATTCTTTGGAGCATCATCATTATTATATTCGTGTCAACGTTCCCTGTTATTTTTTCTGGTTCGGGTTTCTCTGTTTGTTCTACCATTTGTATGGGTTCTTCTCCCGTTTGTTCCTCTATTTCATCTGTCGTTTGTACCGGTCTTTCCATTTCTAGTGTGGGCGGTTCTAATTCCGTTTCCTCCATTTGTACTGCCTCTCCGTCTTCCACACTTAACTCAGGTTCCACAGTCTTCTTCACCTTTTTTCCCTTAGGTTGTGGCATTTTGATCTGTTGGTAGTTGCCGGGCTTGTTTCGTCTTTTTCAAGCCTCACTAGTTGGGCTGCCAATTTATAACGAAAAAGAAAGGGTGTTGTTGTTTGTGTTGTAATCTGTCGGGCGTTACCTCCGCGCACTTTTGTTACTTACTCTGTTGACTGGATACTCTGCAGTGATGTAGTCCTGTAACACAACTTAATACTATGCTTTTTGTGGGCGCCACTTGGAAACGTTTGTTCCAAGAAAAATATGTGATTGATAAAAAATTTTTAAATCTACGAAAAAATTTAAACAAGTCAGTTTAGCTTGGAAAAATCAGTTAAGTTTAATGATTCTTTAAAAAACAACAAACAAATCGTCTGAAGGACTAACATTCATAAAAAGAAAAAATTATAAAATTGCAGAGAAAAAATTTTACAAGTTATTATTATTGACAATTTTTTATATATCCAATCAAGTATCGGCTAGTATATTTCAGATTTTGACTCAGTTGAAAAGCATGAGTTTAATATGTGAAAAATCTTTACTCTCAGGACGTGACTCCTTTGAACTACCAAGACATATCAATTAGATGCCTTACAAGAAAAAACTAAGTGATTTGAAGGTGTATGTGTGGCGTGTAAAGTACAACTGTGTGATAAATGTAACCAGGTAACAAATGACTAATTTTGGTAACTCACGTTCCAATGGTCGTTTATTCTCTCACTGGACACTTCCTTCGGGTAGTTTCTCAATCTCGCCTCTTCGGGTGTACACTGAATCTATTTAAAGTCAAATTTTGCGATCATTACTTTTTCCGCACTTTTTGTCAAAACGTTTGGCAGTAGAATCTCGTTCAAACGCCGCCGCTACGAATCATCTGTTTAGCGTTGATTCAGAAATCTGCCACCGCAGCGCTGATTCCCATGCAGTGTTGAGGAAGGCTTAGTGTATTGTTTGTTTACGTTCGGGGGAATTATTTGTCACGTTAGTCAGTCAATGCGAACACAGCAGAATTCGTTCTCTATTTAAATGTTTGGTCCCTCCTGGGCCGTCGACGTTCTGGCTGCGTGATTTCTATTTAAATTTGCCGTATCGCTGCTCTATTTCAGCGATACTTTTTGGCGTAGACTCTCGTTGAGGTTAAGTCAGTCGGTTATGTCTATGTACGGGAAAAGCCTTCCTGCCGTGTCTTGTCGATTTCTCGCCTCTTTGGTTTCGCCTTAGCTGCGTTGATCAGTGTTGTGTGAGATGCATCAGTTCTGGAGTTCAATCTTCAAGTGTTTTTGGGTCGAATTTGGTCTCGCTTTTATACTAAATCAGGTAGACTGTTTTCATCGACTTCCGGTATATTTGTGTAAAAATTCTTTCTAGATTGTTCGAGAATAAACGAAATGGAATGTCATAGAACAATTTTCACTTCCGTAGAAGCTTTTAGAACGAATTTCTTATTCTTCATACAAAGGATATTTCAAAATTTACACTGGTATTTATCAAACAGTTTCACATTAGTACTCACAATTTGTGTGCCATTAATACATTTAGATTCCTTGTTTTTAACTGAATCTAGCGATACTAAATATGATTGGTATCTAATTAACTTAAGTCTAATAAACAATACAATATACAACCCTCACCTTGAGTTGTTGTCATTGAAAACTCAATATTTATAACAAAAATTGTTGTGGAGTTATAAAGTTCCTTCCACAAGCTGAACATCTACTACTACTACTTTCCTACAACAAAATAAACAAATTTTAACATCAATAAAACACAAATAAATACAATTTTATATGGCCTCTGCTCATGGCCTAGATTCTTGTCAGTTTTCTAATACAATGATTAGTCTTTTTCTTCAATATATGTATTATTTCACTACTATACATACAGAGTTTATTATTTTGTCTATCTTTTGTGATACCTGGTTACTTTGTACATATATTATATTTATCACAAGATGACATAGCATCATTGATTGGTCTTGAGATGTCATTTTTTATGGTGTGACAAATCTCACTCTAATTAGTTAAATTCTTTTAGAATTGACTTTACTTTCAACTGAGTTTGTTTCTTATTAAGGTACTCTGATGTATTGTACCTTTCTATCTTATTTTTGTTAGTATTATGTAAGTATTTAGCCAGATATGATTATTTTTGTACTGGATAATGGGTTTCAGCCATACATGGTATAAGTAAATATTTTGCTGACTAGACTATTACAATGTTAAAGTTGGTCAGGTATATTAGTATAGTTGCTTTATATCATATTACAGCTTTCTAATACAGTTTGGTTGCATTTTGGCAACATTAAATTCATAAATTATACAATATTAGATGCCTATTACATGTTTTTAGTTAACACTGTTTTTGGCTATTTTGACTGCTTTTTATTCATTTGACAGCTTCCTTTATTTAAGATAAGTTGTTCACTATTGTCTGCTTGACAATTACATATAGTTTTTATTTAAATCTGATAATAATTAATTTTTCCATGAAATCTTGGTGTATGGTCTCAAATCCAACACATTAATATTTTTTTGTCATAACAAATATATCATTTTTATTCTAACTTAAACTCTTTCTAATAATGTATTTAAGTCATTTAATACATTTATTTTATTTACATCATATAATATAATGATGGATCATGTCCATTTATTCACAAAAAATAGTTTTTAATACTATATTCATAGTTATAAAACTTAATAATTATTGACTTTATTCTGGTGGATTCTGACATTATTTCTCTCTCTTATAGTGTCTTATGGTTTTTTCACTCTTATTCACTTTAATAATATATATGGGGTTTTGTCTTAGTCATAGTTTGGTCGTTTTTTCAAGTTGATAGAAATAATTATTATACAAAATTACACAATTTTTTGGGACTACTTGGGTTCGATACTGTTCACTTCACTTTCCTCTTATGCTAACTTACTATATAAATGATTTCTTTTTATGGAACGTTCTGTGACGTTACATATGCCTCTTCGTTAAAGTTGATAATTTTGGAAAAACATATCTTTGGTTTTGATGAAATTATCATCTCTATAATAACCCTTTATTATTAGCTTCTTTATATTTCATTCTTTTATCTTATAATTAAATTCCTGTACTACTCCTTTAATATATTAATCCAACTCAATATTCCTAGTTCATTCTTTGTCATATCACCTATTCCTTTCCTTTTTACCTTGATGTTTTATAATTAATCTTTGATATAATTCCCTATCAATTCCCTAACTTACATAGAGGGTTGGGAGTCAGAGTGGCTCGCTATGGCATACATTCTCTGTCCCTTCCTGTCTATCACTACTGAAATCAGAGGCAACACATCCCTGTTCAGAAAATAATAATTGCACCTTTGCAACAAATAATAATAATAATAAAAAAAATACAATATTCAAAGATCATAGGCTCCTACACATAAATTCCCTTTCTTAAACTCTTCTGATTAATTCACAATTATATTAATATATCGTTCTCCGCAGGTTAAAATTATCGTTTAAAATCATTCAATGTTAATAGCTATATTCATATTCATCATTACCTCCTTATGTAACACACTGTTTTTCTCTCCTTTTTTTTTTTCATTTATCATTTATCATTTCCATTTAGTATCAAATATATGACAGTATTTCTCCCTCTTTTCTCCTTTACTAAGTGTCCATCTTGTAGTATTTATTAATAATAATCTCTCTCCTTCTCTAAGTACGGGTAAGCTGGTAAATATACGTTGACATGGCTATTGGAAATAAATCTTGCCTATGGTGGAATGTGTCCATCTCGTAATATTTATTAATAATAATCATTTATATTTATTTAAAAATCTCTACCTCCTTTCTAATTATGGCTAAGTTAAAAAATTCACGTTGACATGTTTAGTCAAGGTACCTTCTCTATGATGCTGTATTTGACTTGGGTCTTTGGTCATGGTACTTGGTCACTGATTGCGTATTCGACTTGTGATTTTTTTTAATCATGGTACTTTTTTAATGAAGTCTGGTTATACGTACCTTTTACCTTGTTCCTAATTGTGTCAGTTATTTCGTAGGTATTGCTTTCATGTTTGATAATATTTGGGTTTATATTTGTCAGTTTGGGTTAATTACGTTGATTATTTCAACCCCTTTTGGTTGTGTTCCTTATATTATGTCCTTATTTATCATTCCCATTCCTTTTTAATTCCTTCTCTTTTCAATATTTGACCTTCGATGTTTATCACCTCTACTCCTTCAAATGCCTGGTCTATGACATTTATTCTGGATGATTGATTTCATGGCCTTACCATCTCATCACATGTTTGGGCCATAATTTTTCTGCATAGCGGAATTCCTCCTCTCTCTCACTTTCATTTCGGGGATCATTATCTGGTTCTCGGCCAGTTTCTGCCAATACATGGTTTACATAAAATACTCGGGGTTTTTCGTCATTATTTGCCTGATTATGCTGTACTGAAAAACCCGGATTTTCGTGAACTGTTACCCGATTCTCATTATTATTTTGATTAGCGTTTGGCTCTTGTTGGTTGTTACTTTCGTTTCGGGGTGGTTCGTTACTCCTACCCTCTGATAACTGCTACCGGTTATTCGCCGTATCACCCTGGCTACCTGGCGCCTGTTGAGTCATATACCCGTAACTTGGTAAATTGGGTGGATATGGTCGTCGATTATCGGCCATCATATAATTTACCTGGGGCCTATATTCATTTTGGTTTCTCCTACCGCCTCCTCCTTGGTTTCCCCCGTTGCGATAACCATTACGTTGACCATAATTACTTCCTCTATAATTATTCCCGCGATAACCTTTTCCCTGGTGGAAGTTCCTACCGTAGTTATTCCCGGTTATATCCTTCTTTAAAGATTCTATGTTTTTGTCTAATTTCTCCTTATCTTCCAGCCTGTTTTTATTATTCTCCTCCTTATCTTCCTGTATATTTTTATTATTATTCTCCTTCAGGGAGTTTATTATTTCCTCCTTATCTTCCTTCATTCTTTGGAGCATCATCATTATTATATTCGTGTCAACGTTCCCTGTTATTTTTTCTGGTTCGGGTTTCTCTGTTTGTTCTACCATTTGTATGGGTTCTTCTCCCGTTTGTTCCTCTATTTCATCTGTCGTTTGTACCGGTCTTTCCATTTCTAGTGTGGGCGGTTCTAATTCCGTTTCCTCCATTTGTACTGCCTCTCCGTCTTCCACACTTAACTCAGGTTCCACAGTCTTCTTCACCTTTTTTCCCTTAGGTTGTGGCATTTTGATCTGTTGGTAGTTGCCGGGCTTGTTTCGTCTTTTTCAAGCCTCACTAGTTGGGCTGCCAATTTATAACGAAAAAGAAAGGGTGTTGTTGTTTGTGTTGTAATCTGTCGGGCGTTACCTCCGCGCACTTTTGTTACTTACTCTGTTGACTGGATACTCTGCAGTGATGTAGTCCTGTAACACAACTTAATACTATGCTTTTTGTGGGCGCCACTTGGAAACGTTTGTTCCAAGAAAAATATGTGATTGATAAAAAATTTTTAAATCTACGAAAAAATTTAAACAAGTCAGTTTAGCTTGGAAAAATCAGTTAAGTTTAATGATTCTTTAAAAAACAACAAACAAATCGTCTGAAGGACTAACATTCATAAAAAGAAAAAATTATAAAATTGCAGAGAAAAAATTTTACAAGTTATTATTATTGACAATTTATTATATATCCAATCAAGTATCGGCTAGTATATTTCAGATTTTGACTCAGTTGAAAAGCATGAGTTTAATATGTGAAAAATCTTTACTCTCAGGACGTGACTCCTTTGAACTACCAAGACATATCAATTAGATGCCTTACAAGAAAAAACTAAGTGATTTGAAGGTGTATGTGTGGCGTGTAAAGTACAACTGTGTGATAAATGTAACCAGGTAACAAATGACTAATTTTGGTAACTCACGTTCCAATGGTCGTTTATTCTCTCACTGGACACTTCCTTCGGGTAGTTTCTCAATCTCGCCTCTTCGGGTGTACACTGAATCTATTTAAAGTCAAATTTTGCGATCATTACTTTTTCCGCACTTTTTGTCAAAACGTTTGGCAGTAGAATCTCGTTCAAACGCCGCCGCTACGAATCATCTGTTTAGCGTTGATTCAGAAATCTGCCACCGCAGCGCTGATTCCCATGCAGTGTTGAGGAAGGCTTAGTGTATTGTTTGTTTACGTTCGGGGGAATTATTTGTCACGTTAGTCAGTCAATGCGAACACAGCAGAATTCGTTCTCTATTTAAATGTTTGGTCCCTCCTGGGCCGTCGACGTTCTGGCTGCGTGATTTCTATTTAAATTTGCCGTATCGCTGCTCTATTTCAGCGATACTTTTTGGCGTAGACTCTCGTTGAGGTTAAGTCAGTCGGTTATGTCTATGTACGGGAAAAGCCTTCCTGCCGTGTCTTGTCGATTTCTCGCCTCTTTGGTTTCGCCTTAGCTGCGTTGATCAGTGTTGTGTGAGATGCATCAGTTCTGGAGTTCAATCTTCAAGTGTTTTTGGGTCGAATTTGGTCTCGCTTTTATACTAAATCAGGTAGACTGTTTTCATCGACTTCCGGTATATTTGTGTAAAAATTCTTTCTAGATTGTTCGAGAATAAACGAAATGGAATGTCATAGAACAATTTTCACTTCCGTAGAAGCTTTTAGAACGAATTTCTTATTCTTCATACAAAGGATATTTCAAAATTTACACTGGTATTTATCAAACAGTTTCACATTAGTACTCACAATTTGTGTGCCATTAATACATTTAGATTCCTTGTTTTTAACTGAATCTAGCGATACTAAATATGATTGGTATCTAATTAACTTAAGTCTAATAAACAATACAATATACAACCCTCACCTTGAGTTGTTGTCATTGAAAACTCAATATTTATAACAAAAATTGTTGTGGAGTTATAAAGTTCCTTCCACAAGCTGAACATCTACTACTACTACTTTCCTACAACAAAATAAACAAATTTTAACATCAATAAAACACAAATAAATACAATTTTATATGGCCTCTGCTCATGGCCTAGATTCTTGTCAGTTTTCTAATACAATGATTAGTCTTTTTCTTCAATTTATGTATTATTTCACTACTATACACACAGAGTTTATTATTTTGTCTATCTTTTGTGATACCTGGTTACTTTGTACATATATTATATTTATCACAAGATGACATAGCATCATTGATTGGTCTTGAGATGTCATTTTTTATGGTGTGACAAATCTCACTCTAATTAGTTAAATTCTTTTAGAATTGACTTTACTTTCAACTGAGTTTGTTTCTTATTAAGGCACTCTGATGTATTGTACCTTTCTATCTTATTTTTGTTAGTATTATGTAAGTATTTAGCCAGATATGATTATTTTTGTACTGGATAATGGGTTTCAGCCATACATGGTATAAGTAAATATTTTGCTGACTAGACTATTACAATGTTAAAGTTGGTCAGGTATATTAGTATAGTTGCTTTATATCATATTACAGCTTTCTAATACAGTTTGGTTGCATTTTGGCAACATTAAATTCATAAATTATACAATATTAGATGCCTATTACATGTTTTTAGTTAACACTGTTTTTGGCTATTTTGACTGCTTTTTATTCATTTGACAGCTTCCTTTATTTAAGATAAGTTGTTCACTATTGTCTGCTTGACAATTACATATAGTTTTTATTTAAATCTGATAATAATTAATTTTTCCATGAAATCTTGGTGTATGGTCTCAAATCCAACACATTAATATTTTTTTGTCATAACAAATATATCATTTTTATTCTAACTTAAACTCTTTCTAATAATGTATTTAAGTCATTTAATACATTTATTTTATTTACATCATATAATATAATGATGGATCATGTCCATTTATTCACAAAAAATAGTTTTTAATACTATATTCATAGTTATAAAACTTAATAATTATTGACTTTATTCTGGTGGATTCTGACATTATTTCTCTCTCTTATAGTGTCTTATGGTTTTTTCACTCTTATTCACTTTAATAATATATATGGGGTTTTGTCTTAGTCATAGTTTGGTCGTTTTTTCAAGTTGATAGAAATAATTATTATACAAAATTACACAATTTTTTGGGACTACTTGGGTTCGATACTGTTCACTTCACTTTCCTCTTATGCTAACTTACTATATAAATGATTTCTTTTTATGGAACGTTCTGTGACGTTACACCATACATTAGATGACTTTGTTGTAACATTAGTGTAAAGGAACTTTATTTTAACATGTTAGAATACGTTATGAGATCTCGCTGTACCTTACGTTGGACACAGAACACAGTAAATACTGGATTTTGTTTTATACACTACGTGGAGGTGATAGATTAACAAAAGTGCCTACGTGATGCTTAACACGTGACAACGGTCGAGGTTGCGCCCGCCAGACGTTTGTCGATTGTTCTACCGACATTCGGTGTGTGCGATGTGTACCAAGATCTTACACTGAGATAGTTTCAAGAGTGTTCCAGCACCTATAACTACGCAATTATTTCTCGACCCGTCATCCAAAAAATTACAGGTTTTTCTCGAACCTCAGCAGGGCGTAAATAAGCATCCAGCGACCGGTCAACTTCAGTTGAGACTGGGCGATATTGTAGTGCGTTTCGAAGTGATTGTTGAGGTTTAGTGGTAAGTGATTATTGTATTACTTAGTGCGAAACTGTAGTAAGGTGATATTTGTTATTGTGTCTTGGACATTTTATCTTGAAGGATTGTATAGAGTATTATATTTTTGTTCATTTCAAACTGTTGTTTATTTCTAATTAAATTGTAATTAGTGACTTCACTTGGTGTCAGTTATTCTGTTGCCCCTGTAAACACTAAGGTCCGTGGGACCGTCATAACAGTCGTGTCAGAACGAGGTATAGAACCTTTAACAGTGGAAACAGAGGACTTTTCGTAGAAGAGAAGGGTGAGTGGTAAGTAATTTAAAAATGGATACCAGTCAGATGATGAAAACATTCAAACCGCTGTTTAAAGAAGATGCAAAAAGCACTATTGGTGGGAAAAAGGAACAGAAGAAACACTCTGTTGCTCGGGTAGGAGAAACGACAAAAAAAGAACGTAAGTAGGAAGCCGGGGATCGAAAGAGTGAAACAAAAGACATACAAGCACTGATGCAGAGGCAAAAGCAATTAGTACTTCAGAGTTAGGTCTCCTACTTGGTAACTTGGGGAAATTACACGGTGATTTCAACAGGCAAGAGGTAAGATTGTCTACTGTAGAAGAGTCAATTGTAAATAAGAGAACAAAAAAAAGTGATGTCGAATAGTTAAGGAATCTAAATTAGTCGGGCTCGTGGAGTTCTTTGGAAGCGTGTGTTTGAAATATCTACAGAGAAAAGTTTGCTTTCACTACTCTGATTGGCTATAAATATCGTATTTGATGAGAAAACAGCTTATGTGTGTTTAACTCAGGATGGAGAATTTATGTAAGCATCTGACATCAGCTCTTCACATGCAGATAGAAACAGCTTAGAGAAGGCTTTCGAAATGAAACGACGTAAGAAGCCACATATCTAAGTTGCATGAGGATTATACTCTCGATAGCAAAAACCAGCCGCAAGTTCCAGGAGGATACTCTCAGAAGCATATTTCACAAGTAAACGAAGGAGTTACTCTAAAATTGATTATAAAGACGAACTTGAAGACACGAACGTGAAAGTAAACGTAAACGAGAACGCGAAGCATGAACGAAGAATGTTATTGCAAATCTATGAATTACGTCTTAGATATATTTAAAGATACTGTAACTTATTGTACTGCAGCCAACGATTAATTTGAATTAGTTCTAGATTTGTTTATAACTACCTAATATTTTGCTTTTGCACAATTAAAGCTGTGCCGTCTGAAGACAGGACTAATTTATCATGTCCTCTTTACCATAGTTTATTGAAAACGACTTATTAGTTCGCAAATTATGGTAGACAAGGGAAAATATTTTGTGAAGAGGTACACTTCTGTTTGAAAATCTTCTTTGGTATTCACGTTTCGTAGCCTGGGAATTTACATTATTAGAACTCTACACAAAACAATATCTGCGCACTCATGATTTGAAAATTGCAACGGCATCTCGAAATTGTGCTTAAAAAAAATCACACACTACAAGTCTCAGCTTACAGGTTAGTTATGATAAATGATTAAGCTTCTGTATTATAAATTAATTTTTAAACATTTCTTTCCTAATTTGAATTCAATTTTGTGTCTGAACAGTACAGTATTTCCAACTGTAGTTTTTTTACAAACTTTATTAAAACGTAAAATAAATTTAGTTACTATATTAAAATGATTATTTTTTAATTTATTTTATCAATATTCATTAAAATTAATGTTTTTATTAACTGAATATATTCTTGTTATTAACAAATTTTTATTCTTAACAAATAAATAAATGGTTTGCAGTATATTACGAGAAGAATTTCTTAACATTTACGTTGTGTTCCTTGTTCAATAAAATGTGATATTTTATAAAATGCGTCTGTTTTTATTAGCTCTACTTACAGCAGATTCCTTAGAATTAAATTCTTTATAAACTATATTATAAATTTACGCTTATTTATTGGAAATTGAAACAAGTAAATTTACATCAAACCTAAAAAAGGGGGTTTTACGACACATTTCTAAAAAACTACCCAAGATACCGTCCTGGGACCCTATTTTTTTCTATTTTTCAGGCTTAAGATCATATAAAACCATACGTTTACCCTTCACTTAGATGTCAAAAATTTCAGTAGGGCTGAATTTTTTAGCTATGAGGCAGAAATCAAGGAGAAATTTTTTGCAAGCCATAAATCAACCTTCCCATGTTGTTTCGCTGACTCTCTGATATACAGATGAGTATCATAACCGCTCTAATTATGACAGAATACAGGAACATTTTTCGGTAGTTTTAGATTTACATTACAGACATTATGAACTGTATATTCATGTCAGATGACGGTGATCTCTACTTTCTTATATTTATCAATTTTATCATCTAGATTGTTGGAATATTATTTATAATATATGTCGTTCCCATTTTTACTTCCTGGCTTGTAATTTTGATCCAGATCTTCATGGAGAAATTTATTTGGATGAATACAGCCAACATATACCTTAGGTATACTTTCATCAGTTTCCTCGTCGAGGTTATTAGGGTTAATAACTCCATCATAGACGTCAGGTTAATTGCTATATGGAGTGTCATACCATCAGAATAATTATACGTTTTCTCACAAATATGACATACCCATCATTCTGAAAGTCAAATTCTTCTACTCCCGTTAGTTTCATCGGTAGCTGATTCATCGAATAAAATTTCTCAGCAATAAACTTATACGGTATATCTTTTCTATTTCTGAAAATAATTTGTATGGATCAACCTTCAAGTCTTCTTCTGATTTAGCTTTATAAAATATTGGCTTGAAAATTTCATCGCTTACTCTTGACACTATAGTAATCAACATGGTTTATGCAAGCGAGTCTTGATAGTGAACGCCTTATCCGGATAACCAGTACACGTATCAATTTTAGAAAGTGCACTCTCAAAGTCCGTATATGACATACGGATGTTCTATCTTTTTATGACAATTTTTAGAGTATGCTGTCCCGCCAGCTTTAGGCATTATCGGTTTAACGGGCTCCTGAGTTTTACATGTTTCAAGGTGGCTTTGTAAGTCCTCGTCTTTATAAAAATGAGATAAACCTCTTCTACAGAGGCACATTTTAGTCTCATGAATTGGTAATTGAGAGAATGTTAATCTACTCAGATTGGTTGTCTCCGCTTTTATAGAATAATAGATTGACTTCTAATTCTGCATCGTAAATATCAGATCTCTGTAGAGGAAGTAGGCCTATAGTTCCATTACCTTCGAAAGTATAATAGATATGTTGGGACAACCTTCAAATTTACTAAAGCTTTGCTTCTCGAATGCATTTAAAGACATCGGATATTTGTATCCTTCAAATAAGTGTTGCCGAAGTATTATTTGTATTGTTTAACTCTCTCACGATGACTGAGTTGTTTCTTGTTATAAACATAAACAGCCAATCTGATAATCTAACACATATGAACCTGCATTTAATGAGCATACAGCATAGTATCCTACGCTAGCGATGGAGCTATTTTCAGTCTTAGAGTTAACTGTTTGCATCTTGTGAGAGACCATCCTGAGTCAGCATTAAGTTGTTTCATGTTTTCTCTAAGTACCAAAGTCTGAAGCTGAGTTGTAATAAAGTCTTTGTCGTTATAAATATCAACACCATTTAAGCTGTAGTGTAAAGTTATCTTCTGAATTTCACCGTGTATCAAGGTTTTCTGGTAGATACATTTTAACGATAACTGACATTTAATGCTTCTATTTGATTTGAGTATATCTCAACATTTATAACATCCTCTGCAGGTGTCTTAACATCTACAGTCTTAATTTTCTTATAAATCTCACTGATTAGTTTTTCCATAGACTTGTTAGTTATATCGATAGAGTGTTTTGTAGCAAGATCTTGAATATACTTCAGATTGCTCAGCCCTAAGCTCATTGGATTGGAGGAAGTCTTATTTAGTATATTAGCAAAATGTTCTCTATTCAGTTTTTCTAGATTTCTAATAGAAAGCTTCTTTTCAATTTCTTTTAATTTCTACTCATTATGTAAGTGTAGTCAATTTTCCTTCTATTAAATGATTCTTCAGCTCCTTCACTTGTTCTTTAGCTAGTTTCTCACAGTTATTAATTGTATTGATACAACATTACAGAACAGTCTACGTGTTTATCAAATGTTCCATTGGAATCCGGCTGTAATGTGTGTGCGTAAGTGATTCTCAACTCATTAGCTAGACTGTATCAGAAGCCGCGCGAACTGTGTCAAAGCCGCAACCAATTATGTCTGGTGTCTTCTAGTAGCATTCTTGACGCGCAGTATGGAATATTCTGGTATTTAGGCGGGGTATAAATACAAGTATTCAGGGACGGTCAGTAAGTTTGAGTTGCGATTGGTTCGATTGCTGTTCGTAATATTGTGGCGAAGTGTTATGTGTTTTTAAAATTGTGCTAGACAATGGTAATAAAATTGTGTTTTATATTACTAGACATTTTTATTGCGTGTGGACAATTTTTATTTGATTTGTTGTAAGAGACTATCTTGTTGATTACAAACTGTTTGTGATAATTAAAGCTGGTGGTTAGTGACGTAACTGGTGTCTTGTATCTTTGTTCTCCACTGTACCATACGACGATCAGTAGACCGTCGTAACAGTATTGTTATTTGCTCACTCGCGTAATTCGTTAAATTCCTTAAGTTTCATGTGAGCATTCCTAATATGTTTTTGAGATTTTAAATGTGTACCGTAGTTGCCGGATATGATATAAACATCACAGGCAGCACAGTGTACCTTGTCGCTGGCCATTTTCAACTTGCTTAAATTATAACGGAACAAATTTAGTTAGTACGATAAAACTTAAGATGCTGTTAGTCCTCTTATAAATTTTTCTTATTTAACTCTTACATCTTATGAATTTTAGATAAGAACCTCTTATAATCAGCTATCTTAACACATTACCTTAAGATATCGCATGTTATCTTAACAGGTAATATCACACATTTGCATTCCTTGTAAGGTAAATTTTGTAATACTCTCTATCTTGATATAATAATTTTTTTAAAATTGAGAATAACATTTCTTTTAATTTTCTAATAATCTATCTCTATATCTTTCTTTGAGATATTTTAAAATCCGATCTCATTTATTATTATGTATATTATTACATTACAAAAAGCAGCCCCATTAAAAAGAAGTGAGTACCTTATTAAACAAATGGAAGAATACAGCTAAGAAGGGATAAAATGAGCATAATGACAATTTTTAGTATATAGCACTGTAATGACCATTAACTTAGACAAGACGATGACAATGACCCCACCCAAGTGATTGGCCGAGTGACCAAATAAATATAGATAACGTTATGATAAACATGTCATACAATTAATAGTAACTAAGAAATAAATGATTAAACTTGAAGGTACAAAACCACAAGTAAGATATGATGTAATTTAATGTAAGAATAAGTAAGATGTAAATGTAGAGTGAATATTAATGAGTCATATGATGAATAAAATGAACAGTAAACACAAACATTAATACACAAGTGTATAAAGAATAAACAGTGATAGTGATAGTATAATAATCACAACATAAGACAAAACAGAACCAAGAGTGCATGAAGTAGGTAGGGAGTGAGTGAAAAACAATAAGTGAGCAACATTAAATGACAATTAGTGATGGTCATAGTAACCAATATAGTGAATAATAATTAATGCATCTTGCTGAACCAAATAACAGTGTATACTGAGAAAAACAATAAGGTAATGAACACTATATAAGGAAAGCAGCTCAAATGCAAGTGTAAGAACGTGTATAGAAAAATCTATATTATTAACTGAAAAAATGTCAGCTACTTGAGGTAACTACAATAATAATGAAATGTGTAAAAGACATATGATTATGAAAAACAGTATGTTAAAATACCATATGTGTGTATACAGTAATAGTAATAGGTTTTGAAAGAGACAAAACACCATAAAGTTGTATAGAATAAGACTCCATGATTAAATATAAAATAATAATTATATGTTATAAACAAATGTTAGTTATAAGATGTTATGTTATAAAAGTTATAGTCCTGAAAGGATAACGGATAGGATTAAAGGTATAATCAAAACCTAAACAGTTAAATGTTCTAAAAGAATATTAGACATCAAAAGATGTATGCTAAGTTATTAAAGTTATGTTATAAAAGAATAGTAGAATGTAGTAGGAGTGTCATAAAACAATGAAAACGTTATATGTTTTACAAGAATTTTAGCTATAAGATATGTTGTATTGAATTATAAAAATAATACTCAAGGTAATAGTAATATGTATTGGAAGGATGGTAAAATCCTAAAATGTTGAATGTTAATTTATCAGACCTAGGTTTAAAAGGTAATAATCTGTTTGAAAAGGACCACTAGTCATAAAACAATATGCACAAATTCATTCTAATTGTATATAAACTAAACAAATTTAATTAGAACATAGGAAAAAGGACAAAACTAAATTATAATAGCTATCAACCATTGTAGGCCAGTGTAGGCCTAGAAAAAATATGAAATAATTGTAAATTGTAATAAAATAACAACATTAAGTGAGGGGAAAGGTTAGGCAAACATAATATATTTAAATAGGGAACGTTAGAAACACAAAGAACGACAAAAATACAATTGTAAACTAAATAAGTATAAACATTTTTGTTTTTACACAAAATTGTCAAAGTACTAAATCAGCAAATACTGAATAGAACCTAGTCATGTTTGATTTCAAAATAATCTATAACAGAAATGCTGTTCAATAGTGCTAATAACATGAGTATTAATAGTACTATAAGCAAATTATCTGAATTAGAAAACATTTGATCATTTTGTGTAAAAATTATAAGCTATGTCTAACAATGGGCACAAAATTTCTCTGCCAATGAGAAGGGTAGGCTTGAAGCCTAGAACCAAAAGACCGTTACAAATATTTTAACTGTTCATTATTAGCTTCAGAAGAGAGCAGATGAAATATAATTGCAAGCTCCAATTAATTCAATAAAAGTATAACTTAAATGGACTAACAACATTATAAAGGATTAAAATGAACACCAAGATTGGCCGAACATATTAACCAGATCAAATTAAACAAAAATTATGAAATACAGAAGAAAAAAGAACTAATAAATTAAAGAAAAAAGAAAGAAAAGAAGGAAGCTACAACCATAAACCCTACATGAAAATAAAATATCAGAATAACAGGAAAACGAAAAGTATAAACTGAGTTAATTACAAAAAATCGAAAAAACGTATTTCACTACACTGTGACACTGTTGCACTAAATATTAAACTTGGTTCAGACACTCATCCACTGAATAACATTTTATAATTAATTTATATTTTTTTAAACTGTTCAATTAGGATAATAACACTATTTGGAAATAGAAAACATTATTTCGAAAGATAAAAACTTAACCTCTATTCACGAGTTGAACTAACACTTACTTTAGATACTAAGAGTATATAAAGAAAATATCTAACATTTCACTGAGTTTTATGTGAAGGTTTATACTTTCTCGAATCATTTTGTTAACTTTTGCTGTAATCCAAAGAACTTTGACTAAATAACCATTGTAAAATTAATTTCGACAAACGATGAATGTTGTTTTTGTCAGCCGACCGCTGAGTTAGAAATCAATCAGAGCTGGAGCACAAATTTATATTTATAATAATTTCTTGTATTAAAAGATAAAAAGGCAGAACCGCTATCCAATAAACCAGTACTGAGAATTAATACCTGTTTATTGTTTCATTTGATAATATTGATGTATTGATCTCTTTAATATAGCAACAGGTGGAACTTTTCTACCAAAAATAAAGGTTGGTAACACTACCGCTCAAGAGCGAATTTCGAATTCAACTAAGACATCGCGGTAAGTTATACTGTTTCCTTAAAGAAAAAAGAAATTGTGAAGAGAAACTTTTAATTGTTTTTAATATAAACAATTTGGGGCCTAAATCGGGAAAACAAAGCTTAATTTATATCAGGTAAGAAGGAAGAAGACGGTGTTGAGGCGGGTCGGGTACTGGTAAGTTCACGAGAGCGAAGGTTAGCGGGAAAATATACGAAATTTTGGACATTAGAAAATAACGCAGGCGGAGTCGAATTAATAGAGTACGACTCGAGAGGTCGTTATAATATCACGATCAATCCTTTATATGATCATTCTTTACAATAACTATCGACGGCATCTTTTGCCTCAGAAAAATTTAAATAATCCTTTAATTGTTTACATCGGGCGAAATTGTTTTTGTTTTCCATTTGTATTTACGTCGAGATAATTTTGACTAGATCAAAGTGGCAATATAAATGCGTTCTACAAGGCGCTAAAGTATGTTGTTTTTATCTGCATCCAAACTCTGTGTATCCAGGTTGTTCTCATTAAGTTTCCTTACTAACTGTCTTATTCTTGAGTTTACTGTTCTTCTCGGATTTTCTTCCTGTTTGTCTCAAAAGCTTCTCCTGAGCTTACTCTTACGTGTATTGAGTTTTTTCTTGAGTTTACTTTCTAAGTGTCTTAGAGTAGGGGGGACCGGGGATGGTTGGCGCACGGGTTGATTGGCAATAGCGGTAATTTTTGTTCTACGATGGTGGTAGTACTGCAGGCCATGTGACCTCATCGTCTTGCCATTCAGGCATAGTGAGTGTATTTTGGTTGAGCTCGGCAGCGTTATACCCGTGCTGTGCTATAGTTTTATCAAGAAATCTATAAAAATATAACGTAAAATAAAAATATACAGATGTACGTAAGATATCAATAGATATTATTACGATTTTTGTTGTCCATACCTCGTTTTATTTTCATTATAAAAATTCAAATGTAAAAAATGCGCTAATCATCATCGGTCCCCTATTCTGTCCGTGATCTCCAAAAAATAGTCGTGTAAGAGATCAACATCAGAACAACGTGGCTGTTCAGTTTCTGATGCCATCCTTGTACAGCGTTTTCTTTCTACTGCGTCGATGGTAGCAGTTCCATGATTTCTGTGGTAATAATTGAGTTTTTTACTACTGTTCAACGAAGTAGTTAAAAATTAAAGTATTCGTTAGTTTTTTCTTCTCCTGGAGCTTGACCTTGGCCAGCCATCTTTTACGTCTTCGGACCGAAACAAATGAAGTTCAGTACACGCTCGGGCGTTCAGACTGTGTTTTAACCATACCCATGCCACTTGAACCTCCTTGACTCTCTCATAACTTTCTATAAGATTATTCATTATATAAAACATAAAGTGCAACTTCTAATAAAAAACATAAAAACTGCCTAATTTAAAAAAGTTTTTTGTTTTCTTAATTCATAAAATTTTTTAAATTATAAATAAAATTCGCTAGTTTAGTTTGTATTAGGGTTACCACGGTTTGTATACACATAAAGTTTTGTTACATTATAAGGAATAAAATGGCACAAGAACTTTTAAATTGGTTGATAAACAAAAAAGTTATTCAATTTTTTGAAATTACAAATAAAATAAAAAAAACTCAAAAATTACAGTAAATGGGGGAAAAAATTCCTTTTTACAGAATATTTACTGTACTTAGACATACTAAAAGGAATGTCCATAGCAATAAGGAAGTTTTGATCAAAAATAAAAATTATAGTTTTAGAGGTGGCGGATCCCCACCAGAAATCAGAACATTCACACTGACGACAGTCAACTTATCATGCAACATATTTTCACTATCTGCAGCTCATGTAGCAGCTCCTGATAACAGTAATCTTTTCGTCAGTGTAGCTTTCTTGACTTGGCAATGTATGTATCCGCTCGCTCATTAATGGTTCGGGGGTTACAACGACTTTACTATCTAGTAAAGAGTAATATTTTCAAGTTGTGTGTGTGTGTGGAAATCAGTGACAAACTCTTCTGTCTGAGTGGTGATCATTGTATTAAAGTTGTGAGGTATGGAATTTACCGAGAATTGTAAAGGAAAGCCTTTATTGATTTCCAACGATCATCAGTACATAGTGGATTATACCACCAAACAACAGGGTTACATACTGAAAGTGTAACAAATTAAAAAGAATGCATTGTAAATGCATTGTAGATTTTCTACCTAAAATAATAACGTTATAAGCGAGGCGGGACATGTTTGTCTCCCAGACGATATAGTTAGTGAGGTGAGGAAGCATCTGGTGAATCCCAGAAAGCGGGCGAGGAAACGGACAGCTCGATATCAAAATTAGATGTGGAAGAAGTAGGACAGCTCTTTAATATAGGATATAACAGCGATGTAATTGCATACAAGTACAAACAAATTCATTGTAACGCGTTGAGAGGAAGAGAAAAGACCCGATCGACTCGGAAGGTATAAACATACAACAACTGCATTTGGATATGAACAACGGAAGCAAAGTCTTACTGCACGACGACAATCGACGCCTTAAAGACCGAGGATAAAAATTTGCCTGTGAGAAAGGAAAATATACTTTATCAATGTGTTCGTCGTTCTTCATCGATGGAACATTGAAAAGCTCGAGCAAGCAGTTTGGACAGTTATTCATCGTCCACGCTGTTCTTGGAATCTCGTGGGATGAAAACAAAAGATTCCAGCCGTCCACGCACTTCTGCCAAATGAGAAACAAAATGCTTATGGTCGTTTTTTTAGTGCCGTTAAAAACAATGTGTCTGGATCCTGAGACTATTATAATGGACTTCAAGATTGCCATCAATCATGTAATCATCGCTCAATTAAAGCCTTATTTCCTTATTTCCTGGAGTTAAAACATCTGGGTGTAATTTAATCAATGTCTGTGGAGGAAATTCCGCCTAATTCCCGAATATAGAGAAAACGAAGAAGTTAAGCTCCACGTCCGTATGTGCTCTGTTTTGACTCAAGTTCCGCTAAATATGATAGATGAAGGCTAGTTATGAATTCAGGAAAGTACTCTCGACAACCCGAAACTTCGAGTATTTAATGACTTCGTCGATCAGTGGCTAGATAACGAATATATGCCAAGAAAAGTGGGGAACTGCTCCAGCAGGCGGTACCGAACTAACAATAATTCTGAAGTCTGGAATCAAAGAATAAACAAATTTATTTACAAAACCATATGAAGGGTCGGGGGAAAATCGATGAAAGCCAAGAAATTGGCAATTTTGAGATAATGATATCATCTTGTAATCTTGTAGAATATTTACAATACTTTCTTGCCATTGAACGGGTTTTGGGAAAAACGGTGAGGGTCAGGAGATATTTAAGCAACAAGATATGATGTAAGGAGGAAAAGTGATGGAGTCAGTTGGCAAAGCGGGAAGAACGATGATAGTCAACAATCAGCTGTTTTGCTCGGCTGTTTCCTGGCCGTGTTTAGTCTTTGAGGTTATGTTTGACGTTTGTTACTGTGCTGAAAGTTATGTTGTGATGTGGTACATGTTTGTGGTGGTGTTATTGTGTTTTAATTAATAATTTAACCAATTCAAAATGGAATCTGTTGGTGATTCGACTCAGGTAGTACCGAAAAAGAAACCAAAACTTGGTAGACTGTCTGAAGTGAAAAAGAAACTGTTAAAACAAAGTCATGAGATTGGGCCTGATTGCCTCTGCTCCAGGTTAAGATATTTTGATGTTGTTAATGACACTTCAAGGAAAGATATAATTAGTAGGTTTAATGCCATGACTGATTATAATGAAAAGAACCTTTATCTAGGTGGCTTGATAGCAAGCGCTTTTGTAAAACAAAACCGGCCTAGACCTGGTAATAATGAACCTGAGCCATTCTTATTCATACTCATATAAAGTTAGGTTCATGAAAGATGGCACTTTGATTGAAGTGCCTGTTTATTACAAAGGGTTAATTTCAATCCATAGCATTACCCTTAGACGTGTCAAAACATTACAGACGATGTTAACAACCAAGGGGAAAATTGTGAAAGACGGTCGGGGCTTGTCACAATAATAGGCCTAATAAAATCCCAGAGGAAAGTGTGGATAAAATATACGAACATATCCAGTCACTAAAGGGCCGCAGATCACATTATAGTAGGCATGATTCAAAAAAGATTTACCTAGATGACTCTCTGGATATTAAGAAACTACACAGCCAATACTTGGAATCTTATCCAAATAACCCTACTTCATATGACTCAAATACAGAAATATATTCAATACCAAGTACAACATTGGGTTCGGTTATCCACGCATCGATACCTGTAGTTCCTGCGATGAATACAAAGCACGAGAAAAAGATTTGAAATTACAAATTTCTAATTCTAGTGGCGATTTAAGAAAACTTCAAGAAGATTTAAATGCTTTAAAAGTCGAGCATGAGTTACATCTTAGAAAGGATGATAAATTTTATGAAAGAAAAAGATCTGCCAAGAAAGCCTCACAAAAGTCACCAGAAGTGGAAGCAATCTGCATGGATTACCAAACGAACCTGTGTGCACCAAATACCTCAACCAACGAAGTTTATTATAAAAGACAACTCTCTTACTATTTATTTAATATACACACTCTTTCCACTCAAGAAAGTGCCTTTTATGCCTATGATCAAACCATAGGCAAAAAAGGATCAGATGAAGTCACTTCAATCCTAAATGATTTTATCCACAACTTTCTAAAACCAGAAGTCCGACACTTAACAATATTTTATGATTCGTGTGCGGGCCAAAATAAGAACTTTACACTTTTTAGGTCTGCCTACTACATTGTTAACGTGTGTGGTAGACTTGATAACTTGAAAATGGTGTTACCCATCCGTGACCATTCGTACATGGAGTGTGATCGCAACATGGGACTTATTAATCAAAAGTCCTACGTTGAAGTCCCAGATGATTGGATCACTGTGATTGAAAATTCAAGGCAGAAACCATCGCCATTCTTAGTTAAGAAGTGTGATCAATCAGTTTTTCTTGGGTGGACCGCTTTCTTTGAAACCTTAAACTTTAAGGAAAGATGACCCTTTAAATTGAGACCTATAAGAGGAATAGGGGTTAATATTAAAAACTCAAGAATGATACTAGTTCGTGACTCATACAGTGGAGCCTTTTCGAGTATCTCCTTTGTTCAAAGTGTACATGAAGATTTAACCATGAAAAAGAAAAAAAGAAGTAGGCCTATCAAAAGAGTGTCTAAGCCTACAGTTAAAATGGAATTGGGTTTACACATAACTCCCTCACCTCTGTATACCCAAAAATTTCCGATTGCAAAGCGAAGTTTTAAGATTTGATGGACCTAAAAAAATTTCTGCCAGAGAAGGCACAGTAGTTTTATAATAAACTGCTACCAGCTGATGTTGAAGAAGAATCAGATGATGACGAACGTTTCGGGAAAGTTTCAAAAAAAGAAATTTTTTCAGAAACATTTAGAATAATTAAAATAATTATGGACCTAATTTTGTGATATTTGTGAAATGTGACATATTTACAGGCAAAGAAAGAAATATTCAATAATTAACTCTAAAAATAGTTGGGTAAAGTAAACTCAGTTGTTTTTTCACATTTTACTAAAGGAATTGATTTTTTCAGGATAACTACTGCCACCTAAAAATAAAGCAACAGGAATGAAGTGCTTTCTCAGAAAAGATAGCACTCAAAATGACTCTTATCGTTTTTCCCCTGACCCTTCATATAGAAATATTTATTCACTAGTTGACGGCCTCCGAAAAGATTTAAAATATTATGGTCACACGTTTGACAGGATATCCCTGAAGCTTCAAGAAATGAAGAGATGAAACTCTGAAGTTAGTTCAGAAGTTAGATCAGGATATTTCTAATGCTTTGAAAAAAAGGTCGTCATACAATATTTATTGTCCCACTTACGATCACCGTAATATCATAACAGTAACTCTTCACGTTTACGAAAAAATTTTAACCACAATTAAATTAAATTTAAAAAACACTTAAAATATTTGTTCCACAGCCATTCTAAATTAAAATTGTAAATAACATAAATTAGCTAGCAAAGTGTTATTTATTATTAGCTAACATAAATACCGTAAAACCCAATAATATGTAAGACAAAACGTGTTTTCTCAAATTAGATTACATTTTGCCCTTAGATAACAGTCATTATCTAAACAAATTATATTATAACTGATATAAACTGGATATCTCTTGACGATTTAACTTGAGTTGCAACAATGTACGTTTTGTTGTACTCATTACTCGTAGTTGAAAGCCGCTGGAAACGCTTTTTCTTATCGGTCGCTTCTGAACTCAACAAACAACTGCTAACCACGGAAGTAGAGACTCACTACTCTCTTCTTCCAAGTAGTCGTTAAAATTTACTCATGCCAAATACAGTAGTCGTTGATTTATTCGGTGTTCCTCGCTGTATTTTCAATACGGAGTTTATTGAAACGACGGAAGTTGCACTTTTTGTTTAATACAGTGAATAATCCTATAGAAAGTTACAAGATAGTCAAGGAGGTTCAAGTGGTATGGGTATGGTTAAAATACAGTCTGAACGCCCGAGAGTGTACTGAACTTCATTTGTTTCGGTCCGAAGATGTAGAAGATGGCTGGCTGTACGTATGTCCACGGTCAAGCTCCAGGAGAAGAAAAAACTAACGAATACTTTAATCTTTAACTACTTCGTGGAACAGTGGCTAAAGAATCAATTATTACCACAGGAATTATGGAACTGCTACCATCGACGCAGTAGAAGGATAACATCAGAAACTAATGTTACAACCAACAGTAGCGTGGCGTCCATGTGACCGCTGTTGCCGGCGGCAACAGTACAGGAAATGAAAGAAAGTAAAAATCATTATATCAAAGAGTAAACACTTTAGTTTCTGATTAATTTGAAGTGTGAACAATATTAGTAAGGAAACTTGAAGAAAAGCGTAGTATTGCTTCTCTCCCGCTGGACGCTTGCACTGTCATTTTAATGTTGTGTTGGCGGATCAGACGTTGGCGACGATCGACTGCGAGTGGTCGGTTATCTTGTAGTAGTTGTCACTGTACACATACTAATGAAGCAGACATGTTCGTCCGCCCGATGTGCTGCCGCTGTATAAACCGGCAAAGCGCTCAGTTAGCAGTGCGTACCGGTTACTACTTGCATCTATTTCTGTTTGTTCGTTTAGTTATGTGTTTCTCTGTGTTACTGTATTATTTGTAATTCGATTATTTGTATTCTCATTTATTTTGTGTAAGTATAATGGTGTCCGGATTCCTTTGAACCAGGATCCTCTTCTTCTGCCAGTGAATTTAATTGCGTGATGGAAAATATACCTTACTAAAAACTCTTTTGGTTCGCGTACGTTTATAGAAATGTGTATTATTAATAATAATGGTAGATTTACTCCTAACATAAAGGGTTTAAAATCAAAATAATCTGGCGGTTGTGATCAACATTTTAACACTGCATGATGGAAGCAATATTCTTGGCTATGTGTGTGTACTAAGTTGATGAAACCTTTCTGTGTATTTTGTTTTCAACAGAAAAAAAGTGCGTGGAATAGTGATGGTGTTCGTGACACTGATAGTCTTAGGACTGCCCGTAGTTGGCGGTGAAGAGTGGAATTGCCGAAGCACTGATTGTAAAGTTGTTGTTATCAGAAATTTTCGACATTTGCTTTTACATTTTTACTCAAAAAGCTTTCTGCTATATTTCCGAAGTCTGATGTGTTGTTCAGTACTTCACAGGCAAATATAATAGATGCAGGCTAGTGTAACAAAAAACGAACTGTAAATATTTAAGCTATTATATCTTTGCATTATAGTTCTGATGAAGTGTGGCACAAGATTGAAACTTTAAATGAACTGGACGAAGCATCATACACAAAAAAGACTTGAGTAAATGAAATTAGTACTTTTGCTGATGACAAAGTTTTCTCCAGATGGCTTTTCTTTGAAATAATTAACATTGTCAAAGGCCAAATTACTGTTAAATTTTCAGATATTGATAAATTAGAACTCTCGCAGTACTAGATTTAAAAAAATACGGCGATTTCAAAAAAAAATCCTAACAAAGCAATTCAAGTGTTATTAAAAAAAAAAACACTTAATATGGCCCGTTTGAAAAATTATCTTTTGTATGTACACGTTTCCGATAGTTTAGAGACAAGTCGATATATAATGTAAATCTATAATTACATGCCAGTAGACTTACTAAAGAATTACAGGAAATTACAAAACTGTGCGCCTTGTTACTTACAATTCCTGTTACAAGTGCTTCTGCAAAACGGTCATTTTTCAGACCTGCGGCGAATACATACTTACCAGAACAGACTATCTGGACTACCCCTTATCTCAATTGAAAAATCTATTTTACAAAACCTAAAGAAAGCCTGCATTTTATGACTCGTTTATAAACCTCTTTCTAGAGAAGATTGCCGAATCGAGCTGCAGTACAAGTATACTACAAATACAACTCTACGATAAGGTACAAATAATTAATTTTTTGCCTAAGTGTTAAACCGAACAGCAACCGGCAATGTTATATACCCACGCCACGCCGCTGACAACTAACAATAAACGACCTTATTAGATGCTAATAATCTAAAACTGAGAAATATAATCAGAATATTTTAAGGATGCAGTTTAATTTGGAAGGTACAAAAAGGAAGAAACAATATATTGAATTGGGTAAAATAATTTCAAGGAGCATTGGAAGGTACGAATAAGCAAGAACACATTCGCACAGTTTACGTAATGTCTCTAGTTTAAGACGATAGTACACGGTAAAAAACAGCAGTACAGTGCAGTGTGAAAGTGTTGTGCGCGTAACGAATTGTGTGAAGATAATTAACAGTAAGCCAATTAACAGACACGATATAACTCATTTACATTAGTGTACAAATTCGAATAACTGTTAGCAACTAATTATTTGAATATTAAATAAATGTTAATGGTTATTAGTTTTGGAATTTTAGTGGTTTGGAAACGTCTTGAAACCGGACGTTCATGTCCACCAACAAGAGGTCAATTCTAGTAAAATCTAGAACGCTTTAACTTGTAAAAATAACGTGTGTGTGTGTGTGTGTGTGTGTGTGTGTGTGTCTGTGTGTGTGTGTGTAGATTTATAAAAACACGGGTGAGCCGCGAGTGACGCAGTCTTTCATAATAAGTCGCCTGCAGTATCTAATAAGGAGTCTCTCGTAATCCTGGGAGTCGGAGTGCATCGTCGAAGGAGCGGCTTTAAATCCAGAACATAATGCTGCATACCCGATATTAACTGCACATGTAAACAATGTAAAAACACACATATTAATTTGCACGGGACAGGAAATGTCAGCAATGAGTGAAAAAATATAAAGACAAATAATAAATATTTTTAAAACACTCCGATATTACCAAACTGCCAACAAAGATCTATTATGACGATGGCAGGCTCAGATATGCTTATCTAACAGAACTTTGAGTTTAATGTTTAGCGATAAACCAGACTAGCTGGCGTTGAACGAGGATGGCGATAACATAGTGCAACAGTACAAATGTATAGGGTACCGTGCAGTGCACAAAGTTATTAAAATAATTAATTAAAATAAATAAATAATTCATATTGTTAGCAATAATAATTCAGCTTTCAATCTGAACTGTAAAAGGAACGACCAAACTTTCATGTTGGGACAGGTTGATCACGCCACTTTGCTGTGTCTGTGTGTACACGCGTATGTTACATGTGTGTGTGAGACCTGTCGATTCCTGAAAAGCGTCACCCTTAATAAACGCTATTAATTATATGAATTTATTTATTTTGTAAAGATTGTGTGCATAATATCACAAAACCAAATACGCCAAAGTGTGTATAAAAATAAGACGCACATGTGTATAAAAAATAGTGTGAAAAGAATAAAAAGTGTGATTATAGTGAACATAAATGGTAAATCAAACTTATGTTAATTAAGCTACAAAAAAATGGTTTAAACACAGTGAACACATAAAAATTACCGACAAGATGAATATCGGGTAATGTGCAAAAGACTTCGTATTTTGCGAAGACAGGCGAATTAAGTGTGATAACAATCGTGTATGAAAAAAGGACGCCAACGACAGACTCTGACATGCAGAATATTGTCGAAACATGATTTTAGCGCCCTAGGGTATAAATACATGAGACGCGCTAACTTAATTCTCTTTCTCGTTCAACCATAGTAGCAGCCGGAGGCTCTGTTCGGCAACTACAAATCTTTCTCGTTCAACCATAGTAGCAGCCGGAGGCTCTGCTCGGCAACTACAAATCTTTCTCGTTCAACTATAGTAGCAGCCGGAGGCTCTGCTCGGCAACTACAACTCTTTCTCGTTCAACCAAAGTAGCAGCCGGAGGCTCTGCCCGGCAAATACAACTCTTTCTCGTACAACTACCGTAGCAGCCGGAGGTTCTGCCCAGAGACACCAACTTTTTTATATCAACCACAGCAGCAGCCGGAGGTTCTTCACGACTACTCATCACTTTCGTGAGAACACCTGCAACCTGAGGCCATGACGGAAGACGAGGGAGCAGCCAAGTACATGTAATAGAATCCAGCGAGGGACGAGGATCAAGGACTCCAGGACTACACGACTACAAAGGAGCATCCAGGATCGCGGACCTAGGACCGAAGAGGACACGCTGCCGTTTTACCACAACAATAAGGTGAAAAAAACATATATTTGTAAAACAGGGACTCACAGAAAGACAATAGAATTAACAATGTAAAAAGAGAGACAATCCAATTCAAAGATGAATTAATAAATTTTGCAAATGTAAATATTTCTTGTATAGTAATTAGAGTAATGTTTTAAAAAATGTTTTAAACTATAATTTTGAATCAATAACTTAGTCATTGATATTTAAATTGATATAAAAGTAATTAGTAAATTTTATTAGAAAACAAAGTAATGCATATGCAGTATATTCAAAAGAAATTAGATCATTAGAAAGAAATTAGATAATCTAATAATTATCACTCTAATGAGCAAGCCAAGAGCAATATTAGATAATTATCACTTATATGTAATAATTAGATGTGTGCTACGACTACACACACAAGCAAATAATAATGATATTTTAAATCGCAACCAAATGAGAAATTTTTGATTAATAAATTTTTAAATGATTTTAAACTAATTACGTTGTGTTATTATTATTACGATTACACCCATCATATACACACACGAATTTAATGTGTTGTATTGTTGTATAAAATGGCTCCCAAGAACGTGGGGCTCACACATTAATGAATTAAATGTTGTTGTAATAGATTACTAGGGAATAGTAATAATAAGACCTATATCTGTACAAAACATTTGCAAATATTTAGCGAGCAACCCAACGTTTATGAAATTAAAACATGGGCGAAAAAATAATAATAATAACAGAATTCAGAAATTAGTAGTTATGCCTTTGGATACGCGATTCGTACATGGTAAACACTAATATATGATTATCTGAAATTATATTGGCTTAATAGTAAACATGATAAACTCTATAAAAAGAAGCCTCATTGCTTAGATTTAGAGTTATTGTAAGAGGAGAAGAGATCATTTGTTTCGTTATGTGTGTGTATTTATAATATATTTTACATATTGAACTTGAAAAAAAGGTTTTAATTTTAGTTTTAAAAATTTTATTTTTCTTTGAATTTTTTTTATTCAACCTATGCAATGAGACAAACATTTACACTATGCGTGAATATATGGAGACATATTTACAATAAGCCTTAGTTGGTGTCCCGTGCGAAGGAGTGTGACTGTTACAAGACAGTATTGTTAATACAATAAGCCCTACATGTTAACGTAGTTTAAGACGATAGTACACGATAGTTCAGGCAGTGTGAAAGTGAATAAGTATTGTGCGCGTAACGAATTGTGCAAAGATAATTAACATTAAGCCAATTAACAGACACACTATAAGTTATTTATATTAGTGTACAAATTTTAATAACTATTAGGAACTAATTATTTAATATTAAATAAATTTCAATAGTATTTATTAAACTGACAAAGTAATTAGTCAATCAACTACATGCAGTCGAAAACGCGTGGTTTGGAAAGGTCTAAAACCGGAAGTTCATGCCTACCAACACGAGGTCAATTTTCCAGTAGAATCTAGAACGGTTTAATTTGTAAAATTGAAGTAATGTGAGTAGGTCTATAAAAGCATGGGTGAACCGTGAGTTACGCATTCCTTCATATGGCAGTCTCTTGAAGTATCTAATAAGGAATCTCTCGTAGACTGGGAGTCGGAGTGCATCGTCGAGGGAGCGGCTAAATTAGACCACGAGTACAGGTAGGGCGTTCAAGATCTTCAACGACCGATGGCTGTTAACGAGGGCTGGAACTTGCAACGCCCATGAGGAAACCCTGAGATCGACATCCATTAAGAGGACAACGCCTGGTGTGGAAGCAAGAGCAGGCCCGCGAGATCCTCCGGACCGATCCAACTGAACCCAGCAAATGCAGGAAAGTGGAATTATAAAGCTCTTAATAAACAATAAAACAATTAAAGAATCTTTTAAATTGCTAGCTATCAAGTATTTCATACTTATAATCAATATTTTTGAATACATAATTTTCAAGCTGTATAACTTTTATATAAAAAATTAAATCAATAAATGTATTAAATCACCCGATCAATTTTTATTTCTGCAAGTGCAGTTGGCTTCTATTCTGTCCTGTTATCTTGCAACACACACACACACGTGCGCGTGCACAATTGTAGCATAATATTCACAATCTCTCTCTTTTTCCCTCCCTGAATGTAAAAAGTAAGAGTTCCCCCCCCAACACACACACACACACAAACACAATATAATAAACGTTTAAACGTAATTTACCTTTAGTAAATACATTTACTAAAGGTAAAAACGGTAATGAATTAAATATAAAATGTAAATAAAAATGAAAATATAAAAAAACATGAAAATAATTAAATATAACCAACTGAATTACAAATTACAAATATACTTGGTTAAAATTAATTGATTATAAGTTAGAAAAACGTAAGTTTTATATGCACGTTTGTGTGTGTGGGTGTGTGTGTGTGTGTGTGTGGGTGTGTGTGTGTGTGTGTGGTACAAGTTTTATTTTGGTAATCTAGTTACAAGTATTTAGTAATCTAGTTAAAACATGTACATGATATACATAAAATGAGATAACAGAAAATTAAGTAATAAAACTTAATAAATAATACAAGAGAAAAGCAAATTTCCTTGAAAATGTAGCTGCTTTACTTCAGTTGTCCTTATAAGCAATCTATTTAAATTTTGTTGAGTACTTTTACAGTGACGGAAAATTTTAATTTTCCTATTTTCATTCACCTCTAATCAAAAATACGTTACTTCGCTATATTAGTATAGAAAATAATTCGTCTTATCTGTTTGTTCACAAGTGTCAAATATCTGTTTGATAGGACACTGTCAAATCAACAATAAATTACGTGTCCTATCTACCTAACTGTTCACAAGTGAAACTAGTTGCAAGAGCCACTATTCGCAATTGGGAGGATACCTTTTGCTCATCGTAAGCCATTTTTATTTTTTGTCTTCAAAACAAAAGAGCAAAATCCTTGATGCTCGAAATCTATTCCAAGTAAAAGAAAACATCTTGAATGTAAACTAGTAGGCTATTTAGTGTGTGTGTGATGCAAAATAGGTACTTCAAGAAACTTTATAAGGTGTTGTGTGTGCGTGTGTGAGCGCGTGCGTGAAGGTGCATGCATACACACAATACTTTACAAATTTGATGCTGCTGATATTGAAGGTTTCACTCATGAGTACTTTTCAGGTGTATCAGCGTTTTTTCAGAATTTACTTCTCTTCATAAATATTGTTATAAACTTTTATCAATTTCAAAAATGTGGAAACTTGAAGAATTCCACCCAATACTTTGACTTGGGTATCATGAAACTGTAATTTGTTGATGTACTTTTCAGTAGTTTTAACTAATTCATTTTTACTTTATAAATTTAAGAGAAATCTGAATTGGAAATATAACGTAGCTCATTGACAAGTTCCTAAGAATTTTAGACTGAGGACTTTATGTTATTGTTATGTTAAATGATTCAGTTCACCATAATGAATCCCGTTCATCCATATTTAATACTGTAGACTGCGATGTATAGAGTTCACTGACACCAAGAGAAAGCTTTTGTTTATTTCAAACGGTCTGAAAAAAGGCAACTTATTGTTGGTGTATAAAAAGTACTGTAAAGGAAGAATTTCTCCTCAAAATATAATTTTGTTTTACGCGAGGTGCGAGAAAGCGGGCGATAGAAACGACAGTTCATATTGAAAATATATATCGAAAAGTGAGGAAACTTTAGTAGTGGAATTTTGTGACTACAGCATCATCGCACAAAAATACAAAACAATAATTGCATCGCGTCTGGGATCTTCAAAGTACTTGTTTGTTCGGTGTACACCTGTGTGCGAGAGCGTGTGTATGTGATAGCGAATGAGTTCACATTTTATCATCTCGTTGATAACATACAAGCAATCGTACATTCCAAGCAAATGTCGTTCCGCGCAAAGGTTCGAACCCCGTATACGTTGTTGATGATTCATGTTAAATCGTGAAATGATTCACAATTTATATCAGCTGCAATATCAGTTTGTAGACACTGACCATTGTTTAAGGATAGAGTGTAGTTTAATTTAAAAAAAACATTTACACTTTATTTTACGTATTACTATTCTTTACTATTTTCTTAACACTTTAGTAGATAAGTTATGGTATACGATTTGTGATTTAGAAATGACCGTGAAGGACACCCAAGTATTTTAAGTATTTTTTAAGTTTCAATAAAATTGTACCTTAATTTTTTGTTGGTGACCGTGAAGCAGTTACCGTATGATATTATGGTGCTCGTAAGTAGGACAGTTAATATTGTAAGACGACCCCTCTTGATAAGGGCGATTGCAAATAGGACGAATTTTACGATGTTCTCAAGTCGTACTGGTTGTGAGTGGGAAGAAGCCTTGTAAACTTTGTGCGATGCTTCACCACAGGCCCACTCAGAAGAGGGCACGCAGTCCTAGCAACCGCTAAAACGAATCTTTCCGCACTTTCAGTTAATTATATTGTGATTTAGAGTAGGTTTTATTGACTTTACTTAACAAAGTATGTTAATACTAACTATGTTAGGATGAATGGCTTGTACGTAATCCAAGGTGTAAGTAATCAGGACACTTTCAGGTTATTAGTAAAATATAAAAATACGTAACTAAATTATATTACTTACTAACCTAGTTCAATTAATACTTATTTTGTATGAAAAAATATGATAGACGAGTTTACCTTAAGGTAAGCTTAAAACAGCTAGCAAAATTATTACGATATCATTATGAAAAAAGATTACGATAACGATGAGTATTAGATATTTCCTTAGAAATATCTAATATTATATTAGATTATAATAGAATATATTAGAATAATATAATATGATATATTAGAATATAGATATTGTATTATCAGTATTATATAGCTTATGGAGAATTTTGGTTTCGTATGGTCAATGATTTATGCATGAGATCTTATTATGAAATAAGTAAATAAACATAGAGTTGCACACATAATATATCAGCACCACAAGTAAGTCAGCAACCAACCGAACAACAGACACCGTAGTTTTTGCGACGTACGTTTGTAGCTAATGTAGTTTATACACTTTGGGAAAACCAACCTGTGAATAAAACAAATACAGAGATGAGCGTATATATTTACATACACAGTTTGCGAACTGCTTGCATGTGTTTACAGAACGTAGTGTGGGTAAATCCATACAATTAATTTATATTAAGATTTGTGTAGGTATTTTCTCAACTACTGTCAAACAAAAATTATTAAGGTTCAATTACTTAAATGGTATTAAACAATTTTTGTTTAACTTTGAAACACCTTGTAACTAGATTTTAAATTGTTTTAGCTTTACACGATTATGAAAAACGTAAGGTCGAAAATTCAGATCAGACAATATCTGTAGATCACGCCTCATATTTTGTAAACCGTCGCACATAACATTGCTAATTCTGCCGATAGAGTGCACCAATAGCATAATCCTAGGTTACTGCAGAATATATTCTTTTCACGCATTAAACAAAATGTGTAACACACACACACACACACACACACACACACACACACACACACACACACACACACACACACACACACACACACACACACACACACACACACACACACACACACACACACACACACACACACACACACACACACACACACACACACACACACACACACACACACACACACACACACACACACACACACACACACACACACACACACACACACACACACACACATGCAGAACGTTTTAGTTAATTTTGTTTTTAGAAAGAATTACGGTTGTATTTGATGACTCGTCACTATTTTTGCATTAACGTGTACCCTCAGCCTAATCTGAAACGTTTAAGAATACGCTTTTTTATACTGTATGTACGTTCGCTATATAATAAGAAAACCACTGTATACATTGTATACGTCCAGCAGTATAGATACGATTGCCCATTCCTCTGTTGAATATTATTATTTTGTAATTATCACGTTGTATAATTTTTTTAATTGTTATTACAAAAAGTAACCGTGGCGAAAAGACATATAATATTTACAGATATATGTACTCGCAATAATTGTGTAAAAACATTATAATAATCATACGTTCACAACTTGCACATACGCGAATAAAAATCTACACACTATAAATTATTACAACATATTAACAATATTGAAAAATATATATTATTTATAAGACGAGGTTTATTAGGCTATTGCTTATAAACTAGTTCGATTCCGTAGCACACCACAAAAATCAAGCTGTTTTACCCTCCAGGTTAACTGAGCCTGTGGAAATGAGTGCCTTTAGTACCTTCCTTAAATGCTATGTGACATACCCTGTCTTAATGAACAAACGGTGCTAATCTGTCTATATGTCTATCTACTTGGGAATTCATCACGATAACTTTGAATGCATCATTCGAGTTTCGTAAAAGTATGTCCATACTTTTACAAACTTTAATTTTTGTTTATGTTAATCCCCCTAAAAGTAGTGGGTGAGAGGCAAAATGTGAGGATTAAAATTAAAAAAAAAAATGTAAAACTCCAAGTGGGGTCTTAAAGCTCTCAAAGTAAGGTGAAAATTAGAATACGGTGTTCTGTTTTTGATATTTCTAAATTTTAGTACACTAGAGCCTATCAAGTGAATACAAAGTTTTAAAAAATTGTACAAATCCATAATATCCGGTCAGAATATTAGGCTAAACGGAATTTTAACCAAATCTGAATGTAGTTAATATAGAATATTGAACTTTCACTTGTGAAGCTTACTTGTTTTCTCCCGTACGCGTTTCGGCGTGATGTGCGCCTTCATCAGCGAAGTGAGACAGACTGCCAGTAACTCGTAACGGTTTTATTTGGTAGATTGAGTGGGGGTGGTGTGTGGTGGAAGAGGATTGGCGCGGGGATCCGAATTATTGTTTGTTTTATGTATAATTGTGTCAAAAAGTGAGTGTGATTTATAGTGTAATTGGTCGTTAAGTATGCTGTTTGGTTGTGTTGTGTAGTGTTTGTATATTTCATATTGTTCTGTTGTGTTAAGTTTTCGACTTTTGTGTAAGTAGTGTAATATCTCAAGATTAGTATCTATGTTGGTGTAGCTGTGGTTTTTTGTGTGTATGTGTGTGGCAAACGCGGAATGTACATTGTTGTTGGATAAAGCTTTTAGGTGTTCAGAGTAACGAGATGAAAAAGATCTTCCCGTCTGGCCTATATAGAAACTATTGCAATCATTACAGTTTAATTTGTAAACACCTGTTTTGTTGTATTTGTCTATGTCCGTGTTTGTATCATTGATGTGTTTTTTGATGGTATTGTTTGTTCTGTATGCTATTTTGTACTTGTGTTTCCTGAATGTGTTGGCGATTTTGTGTGTGTTGGAGTTATGGTATGTGAGTGTGATGTATTTAGTTTGTTGTGTGTTGTTAGTATTTAGTGTTTTGTTGTTTTTGTTTATGATGTGTTTGTGTAGTTTGTTTATTAAATTAGGGTTGTAGCCGTTTTTTATTGCTATATATTTGATTGTGTTGAGTTCATCGTTATAATCCTGTTTACTTAATGGTATTTTTGTTAGTCTATGGAGCATATAGTTGAAGGCCGCATGTTTGTCTACAACAATGATCCTCCCAATTGGCAGAAGTTATGAGTAAATCGTCTACGTAGATGGTAGTGAACTGGAGCGCTTCTTGACCTAATACCTGGTCCATACATTTAATAAACACGCTACAGAGTTCACTAGTCCGAATGGTAATCGCTTGAATTGGTATTGCGTCCTTCAAATATGAACGCCATGTACCTCCGGCTATTTGGGTGTAGTTCCACCTGCCAGTACCCGCAACGGTGTCCCAGGAGCTAATAAACTGCGTGCCATGAAATTTCTTCAATATCTCCTCTATTTCTCCTGGAGAGGTTCTGTCATTAATTAAAGTTTTATTAATCTCTCTAGCATCCAAACAAAGTCTTACTTTACCGTTCTTCTTTCGTATAGCTACAATAGGGCTGGTGTAAGGTGACTGACTTCACTCAATTACGTCATCCTTCAATAGTCGGTTGATTTCTGTCCTGACTGCCTCTTTTAGAGAATACGCAATAGGGTAGGATTTCCTATTAAAATTTACCGGCTCTTTAAACTTCAGTTCGCATTGATAATTCTTTACCTTACCCGGGGTGTCTGAGAATATATGTCGAATTTATTATATATGTTTATCAACTTTTCAACTTGATCTTGATTTCGTGGGTTGTCACGATTCGTCGACTTAAATTGCCGGATTTCTTCTATCTTCTCGTTCCATAAACTGTTATTGTTTTCTTGATATTTGATTTCCTCCTTGGGTGTCTGATTCCTAGAACTTTGTAATTCCCTAACATGGAAAATGGTGCGGTCCTGAGGGGGTTCTTTGCTTCCAATTAACTCAGCCGTCCATTCCAAATCTCGTGAGCTCAGAGTCACTCTCGCTTTGCTCATGTCAATAATTGCTCAGTATTTTCTCAGAATATCGCAGCCAATTAAACTGCAAAAAGGTAAGCCATTGGCTACTAAAAATATCATAGGAATTTTGACCCCATTACTAGTCACTTCTACTCTGAGCTGCTTCTTAACTGTTTTATTTTGGCGCCATGTCGCTCCCACTAGTATTATGTTGTTGATCGGTAAAGTTGGTATTACCGATTTACATTCCCTTTGTATTCTGTTTATCTCAGTACTATCAATTAGAGATACGTTCGCACCAGTGTCGATCATCAATGTGGTGGTCACCCCGTTTATTTCAGCTGTCACATATGCTATTTTGATTATTACAGTGGACATTGCCGATCTCCTCCTCTTCAAGTAGCTCCTGTCTGATATTCTTTAAATAATGACTCCGTATTATAGTTATCGTCTTGTCTAGTTTTTGTTTGTCATGTCCGTAATTGTACCCAATAGATTGGTTCAGTGAGGGGTCTTGTTGGTTTCTCACTGCCGCTGTTCGTTTAAAGAGAGTTCATTCTCTTCTTCCCGTCTGTCCGGCGTGTTTGCTCGATTCATTTCGTTTATTTCTGGTCGTACTCCAGGGTGATGGTTTAATTCGTCGGAGATTCTCCTCCTGCTGTCTTCATTACTTCGGCTCCTTCGTGGTTCGCTCCTTGAATTTCCCCCGTCGTTGTGGTGGTACGCCCTATCATCATGTCCATTAAAACTCCGGCGTCTCTGATAATATCGCCTCCTCCCATAATCATTATTGGCTTGGACATAATTAACTCTTCTGTATGGTGGATTCTGATTATTCCCGCCTTGGTTGTTTGATCGGTTGTGGTTATAGTTGTTATATTGAGGCCGTCTCATATTATTATTGTTACTGTCAGCGTTATTGTTACCCGGGTTGTTCGGTCGGTGATTGTTTTCGTTGTTTCTGTTGACATTGTTGTCGTAGTTATTTCTGTTATTCCGGTAATTTGGGTTGTTATTACCACTCTGGTTATTCCTATCCAGGTAATAATCGTTCCTCCTACGACTTCTTCTGTAGTAGACTTCATGCTCATGGTTCTCGAGTAGCGCCGCCATGGATTGGATGGTTTTAATCTGTCCCCACTGCCGTGCTCGCGCTATTCCCTCCTCGTAGTGATACGATAATTTTGTGACCAGGCATTCCTCCGGGATCTTAGGCTCGAGGTTCCTCCCCAAGCATACTTTACCGAGGAAGTAAGCGGTTGGTGTCGTCCCTCGACTGGCGTCGTACTTGCCGTTGCATATGTCGTCCCGTACAATATTTTGTGTGGACTCTGACCAATACTTTGCCCTGAAGAGTGTCTTGAACTCCTCGTAATTTTGAATTTCATGTCGGGTTGCCGTCCACCAGTTGTCGTGTATTTCTTTAAAATACTCATCGATCATACTGCGTATCATGGTCCATCTATTTTCCCGAATTCTGGCCAAGATCTCTTCTACTCTCTCTAGAAATTCGATGGTATTTTGTATAATTTTTAAAATTGATGTTGTCTCGATTGTCCGCGTTTTGTACGTATTGACCCGGTGTTGGTCGATTCCGAATTGTCTCGAGTTCCTCTCGTATCTGCAGGATCTCCCGTTGTCGCAACTCTTCAATTTCTCCTTATTATTGATGCTCAGGCTTCGTACATTGTTTACTGTTGCGTCTATTTCCTCGCATCTCTCCCCTACGTCCGTTCGTACACGCGTTATTTCTTCTTGATTCATCCTTTTCAGAGAGTCCATTCTATCTTCGCTGTTTTCTTCGAGGTTGGTTATTCGTACGTCTATCTTTTCTCTGGTTTGTTATAACTCTTGGTTGTACTGTTCACACCTCTCGTGGACTTCTGCAATCTCTCTTCTGACTACTGTTATCTCCCCGTCGATTTTCGTATTTATTTTTGCGTTGTTTTCTTCTCTTCTTTTACTGATGTCGTCTATTTTCTCTTCCATTTTCTTACTGTTGTCGTCTATTTTCTCTTCCATTTTCTTATTATTCTCAGCCATTTGTTGGTTTAATTTTTGACTGTCTTCCTTTAATGTTTTATTATTGTCGTCTATTTTCTGATTTAGTTCTCGATTATCTTCCTTTAACGATTCTATATTCTTATTCAATTCTCCCTTAAAATCGTCTTTCAGTTCCCTTATCGCCCTCATTATTTCCAATAAGTTCGCGTCCCCTGTTTGTGTGGGTCTCTCAGGTTGTTCCTCTCGTTGTGCGGGTTTGGTAGGCTCCGCGGGAGGTAATATCGCTTCGATATCTTCGACTGGCGTCGCCTCCTTATCGTCCATATTCAATTCTTTTTCGGCTTCCGCCGCGCGTTTCTTTGAGGTGGCTCTCCGGTGCATCTTCCGTTTGTTTGTATTGCAGCTGCTACTAGAAGTTAGGTTGTTTCAAAAATATTTATTTATTTTTTTTTTTTTTCGTTTATTTTGAATTAGATTCCACCTAATTCTAGCCTCTAACGTTGGTCACCATTTTGTAATATTACTCTAGATTCGTCCCTTTTGAATCTCGCGTTATAATCGCCGATTGGTATTATTATAGTTATTAATTAGTATTTTCAATTATTTTATGTTTGGTTTTTGTTTTATTTATTATTATGAAGTCGTTGAGTTAAAGTGTTAAAGATTACTATTAATTGTTTAAACTGTTCATCGTTCGTCGAATGTTGAGTATTGGACAGAGGTTGGTTCTTTTTCTCTAGTAGATATATTTCGGCTGCGTTGGTTCTAACTGGAATCAAGACAATTTAGGATAACGGTACTTACTTTGAGTGACGTTCTTGTTATCAGGTAGAGTGTATCAGCTCATCTAAAAAACAAGATTAATTATTAAAAATCATTCGTGGCGCCGTTGTGTTTCCAACCGTTGCATGTCATCTACCAAGCCTGCAAATGCCTATCTACGTGAAATAATTGGACCAACTCTAATTATTTAGTGTAAACATAATTTATTTCTTGTTAAATTCTGTGCATTAATTTCATTGAACCCTTAACATAAGAAAGTCAGGCTTCACAATTACTTTTTCATTTTCATTAAACTCTTATTAAAATCTCAGGGTGGTCAACCTGCGTATGTGGATACAACACTCCACATGTTTTTGTTTACACTAAATTTAATCAACATGGGTTCTTTTAGCTTACAAGATACTAAACGTTAACACAACACAACAATTATTATTGTTTAATAGGAGAGTGGTCACCTAGGATAACTAAAATCTCAATTCATTAATAAACACTTTAACAGACGGCTTGCGTCAACTTCTAGGTTAGACCTGGCGTGTCTGGTATAATGCCAGTTAAGTTAATTAAAATCTAAATGGTCAATTGACAAAGAAAATTCAAATTTACTAAAGTTATAACATCTTCAGCAGATCCAACTATCGTTAGACTACTATTTTGGATATCCTTTCCCAGGTATTTTTCTTATTTCTAACAACATATCAATAGGTTATGAAATGGTTGTACATTGACTTAACCTATTCGATTCAGTAAAACATACTGTCCTTGTATAACTAGTTAACACTCATTTCATAATTGGAGTGAATAAATTTCATTAACTCTTATCCCTAGATTAATTGTTACTTGACTTTACGAGGGTTAATGCCTCTTCAAAGTTCATCATATATTCTTAATCCTATACATTGTCAGGTTATGGTTCACTTCTTAAGTCTATAATAAGAATATTAAACCACTATACTCCCTTTTAATTTATAAGACCGCGATTGCTGGGATTGTACAATAGCAATCGTATTCGCACTTTCACTATTCTTGATTACTTCGTTTATATCACTTTATTAATGCCCTTTAGACATTTTGAGTCGTATTAACCCTGACCATGACGTCTACTACACGCACAGGTTAGGTTAATTTACTTTTTTGGCGTCAAGAACTCTCGTCTTGTTTCCTGAGTCGATCGTACAATAAGAATGACGCTTAGCTCGGCGTCCCTTTGTTGGCCAAGCCTCGCTATAGTTAATTTGATTGGTGTAAAGCTCGATGACACCTCACTGGCGTTTTCCGGCGGCGTCGGTTTTTGATGTCAAGAGTACGAAAATATTTTCTTCCAATTTACACAAATATTTTAAATGCGTTTAACTTTCTTATGTTACTTGGGAGTTCTAATTTAATCATCTCAATCGTTTGCAATTGTTCTTTAGATCAATTAGATACCCCTCAAGCCATAATTCTGTTTATGTTTGATAATTTCTTATTTTCACAACTTATGCCTATTACAATATTTTCATTTAAAACTATCTTACTTTATATTATTTACGATTTAACTTCACAACTAATTATTCTTACTACTATTCAGTCTCCTTCTGCTTTTTAGTTAGATTATAATCAGTTATGTGTGAAAACAACTCTAAAATTGAGTATAAACCCTGCTGTACAGATAGCATTGTGGTTTAGATTTAGTTGATATAATTCATTGAAGGTATTTTAGGAGTTAGTTACATTTCCCACTTATTCTTAAGTTTCCCCTTCAACTTCTGGTTATCATTGTCGGACTTAATTGATGCCCTTTTTGTGTATTTTTGTTATTGACATATTTAGTGTTTGGCATACCTAGGCCTTAATTTTTATTCTGCTTTAATCTCAGAATACATTGTTTATACTGATTACATTTTAACCACTACTTGGTGTCTTATGAGACTACTTGGTGTCTTGTCTATCTTATGAGTTTACTACTGTTGGTTTAGTCTGATACTCTGTATAACTTAATATTTAGTATCAGTCTCTGGGCTCTTTTTAGGTCTATTACCCCCCAAGTTAGTTTTAACAGTGGTCTGTTCATTGCTATTGGATTACCTTTGAATATTGTTACTAATTTCTCTAACTTGACTATTACAACTTCTAGTTGTTACCTTTAGTGGTTTTGACACAATTATTCCCTGAATTATACCCTTTGGGTTCACCTATAGTTCAGGCACTATATGGTGTTACATATTTTCTCTTAACTCTTAATTATTTTTAATTTTAGTGATCATTCTCCTTTACAAAATAGTGATAGTAATTATATTAAGGTGTTACCATCATTTGATTGGTAATAGTATATCATCTTTCTCTGTTAATTAAATAAAACTTCTTGCATCTGGTCTCAAGATACCAGTATGTCTATTTTCTATTATCTTGTTATATTTTTAAGCTAATTACAATTTTTTTACATTATATAAGTGACTGTGAACCTTGCTGGTTCTATTGACACTAATGTCTCATCTCTTTTATACCTTATTGTTAAAGTTTTTGCAAGATTTGTTAGGTAACTCCAGAATGTCTAATTTATTGTTTGAATTTAGAGTAATTACAATATAATTCTACTTCTTCTATACATTAATTTTGTGTTGGTACTACCCCTTTAACATTTAGGTTCATTACCCTCCAACAGAAATTGGATTACTTATCATTTAGTTATTTAATTCTTTTATTTGAGGTGCCTTATTCACATGTAGTGAGGTTATGGGTCCTATCTTGGTTTGACAACAATGTGTTTATTTTATTATTAAAGATCTGTAAACGTCTTTCAGTGGTAATGCAAATTGGAATAGTTGATGGGATAGAAAAAATCGCAATACATTCTACAGCATTTACATTTATATTTAATTACAAATTCTAATGCCTGAAATTATTTTTGAAAATTTAGATCGGTCACTGGTGATCTATCTAGGTGAAAGGAAATTTATTAGTAAGAATTTAAAGTATTTATGTGCATACATGTAATGAGGGTTGTATTAACGGCATTTCATAAACAAAAAATAAATAAACCTCTGCTCAACAGTCCGTAAAGGACCAAGCCATAGCGCGCGGCTTTTGTGTTTAGTGGGACGGTCGCATGGCTAGTACAACGCGCCGCTAGTTGCGGTATTCGCAGCCAGGAGGCGCCGCTGCTACCTCATATAGCTACTCAGTTCTGCCTCATGACGCTGAGTTCACGCAGTACGGAAGCTCTACCGGGAATTGACCCGGGATCACGAGCACATGAATCGCTCGTGCTAGCCACTAGACCACCTGGAGGATCTTTCATAAACATATTAAATACATTTTCTTCTTGACGTTTCATAGCAGAAGACCAAATGTTTACGAGACGTTCGGACGCTGCGTTCGTGTTCTGTGCCATTGTTTCCCTGTTGCCGTGGGAGGCCTTGGCGTAAACGTTAGTATAATGAAATTGAAACTTAACAGTTTATCCTGGTACGGAAAGTACTTTACTTTATTCTAATGTTTGGTTACTTATAAACGTGGATGTAAAGATGTAAACACGTGTGCACATGTTTACTGCTTGTGCTGGATAATCGATTGTTTATATATCTACCTATTGTTGCAGATTTGACAGTGATTTTTAAATACGTGGTGTCATATGTTAAATGTTCAGTTGTTTCCCACATGTTGCAGTAGCGACGAATGCGTTACTACCGGTTAGATTTTAAAAGTCAAACCTCCCTCTAGGTTAAGCAGAACATTTTCCTTGCAACCTGTGCTCAAGTATTTTTTGCCGTATTACACTGGAATCGTAATAAATTATCCTGTTCATATCGATGGTTATTTATATAATAAATATTATAAACATAATTATAAACATAATATATAAACATTATTCTATTATGTCACTACTTCTGATTATATAGCTTCAGTGTTTAATTTTTAAATTAGATTCGTTAGCTCAGCTGTTATTGTAATCCTCTAAAATAAATGCACTGATATAAGTGTTTCTCGTGCTACACTAAATTCAAACATCAAGTTACAAGAAAACTATTAGCGTCTTTATCAAACAACTCCGTTATTGTCCCGATTAAATTTTTATGGCTTGTGCGTGTACAGAAAGACAGAACAGATGGATACGGTATGATACCGTAGCTCGCTACGCTGCTCAATAATGGTCGTTATACTTAAGAATACGCTTTTAGCAGTAATACATAATTGCCACAGCTGCCAAAAGGTAAGGTCTAGCAATGGATCTAAAAGTGAGCCATTTTCTTTGAACTTATTTGATTCTTCATATTCCCAGATTACTGAAAGCATCAAATAACACAGTACATTGTGCGAAGTCTGTTCACAACAACAAGAAATAATCTTGCAATAACTTTGTACGAAATAATCGGTGTAACGAAAATATTTAAATATATTTAATGCGTTTATCAGTGCCAGTTTTTATTATGTGTTTTTACTTTATTAAAACAAGCTACTAGAGAATTAACATCGAATGTAAAGCACTCCGACGTACACATTATTTCAAAGAAAATTATTCTAAAATCACAGTAGAGAAAATTAGTATTCCTACCTCCAAGATTTTCTTTGCATTATATAAATTAATCTTATTCAAAATGTTATTTACACATTTCAGAGAAACTTTCGCACATGTTTACTTATTAACTTACTTATAGTTTAAATAATCATAATCTCAATAATATTTATTAAAATATAAAAATTAAATTTTGGATATAAAAATGAATTTAGGCCCTATAATTAGTTTCCATATCACTCAAAGGGCTTATGAATGATATGGAGTGAATGAGTGACTCAAAGAATATTATTTTAACATAAACCGCCGATAATGAACTGTTATTTTGTCATAAGACACATACGTAAATCCACTCAGTTGGGAAAATAAACGTGTATGAAACCAGAAAAATTTCATTATATTGGAGTAAGTTAACGACGTACCATGCTTGAAGTTACTTTGCATAAGCTTGATTACTGTACTGGATTACTAATTTGTATATCGGGAATCCAAGGGACGATGACGGGTAATAGTAAACCACAAAATCATAAATCTGAAAAACATAATTATTTGGTTCCTTACTAGTTTTTAAGTGTATTAAATAAAATTAAATTCCTGCAATTACATGTATCTATAGATTTTATTCTAATAAAAGGTGTGAATGAATATTAATTAAATGAGTAAAATAAACTGTAATAATTAAGCTGATTTATTCAAGTTATTATGTTATTTTTAACGTCGTTGCTTAGATTTAGACAGAACATTCAACAAAATACAGAAATACTATATAATTTTCTTTTATAGCGACACATATATAACTGCTATAACTATACAAATAGTAATACAAATAACTATATTTTTCTATTTATTCTCTTTAAATCTGAATTACAATTGAAGTATGTTCTGATAATAATTTAATAAAATGAAATTTATTCAAAATGAAAACTGCAAGTAATAAGGTAAAAACAGCATAAATCTGTCAGCATTATTCAATATTTAGATAATAATGGTTATGTCTATATGAATATTTCAATGTATTTTTTATTTTTTCCTTTTTCCTATTTTTTTATTTTCGAGGAACTATGTTACTATTTACGTAACATTAAATACCTGTACATATTGTTTCCTAATTTATAAACAAAAATTATGAAACAAGTGCTTTTCCTAATTTTGATAATTGTTTTACATTTGAAGTTTCTTTTTACAAATAATGTTTAACTGTTTAATACAATTAACTTACAAGATACCAATTTATTACACTTAATATATTGAAGCAAAGTATACGCTTTGTTTGAACAGGTTGCTGTTTTATGATGCAGTATTTTTTAAACTGGACATGAATTTTATTTATGTTAACACATTGTAATTATTGGCAATGATAACTTAATATAATATAATTATGTAATAAATTATTCTTGCTATCGACAATACAAAATATTATAATCCTGGTCTCTTATTGCTTGTTCAAATTCAATAAAGTAACACAGAGGTGAAACTGAGATTCAAGGTCGATACAAGTGTGGAACTGTAATGTTTTTCATTCAGACGTTGTAACACAAGAACAAAGGAATGGATTTTGGAAGCATTACAATATAAAAGCAAACCCTAGAAGTACCGTTCCCTTCAGAGGGAGTTACATTTCACATACGAGACGTGAAACGATTTAAGTAAAACTTGTGAACACAAAAAATGTAGTAGAACTGTTAGAACTAAATACCTAGCTAGATTCACGGAACGCTGTGTGACAATTAGTTAAATATGGCTGACAATGAGCGTACTGCTTGATGTTGATACCATGTTCCAAGTGAAAGTGAAGAAAAAACATCTTGATTGTATACTATTTGAAACAATTCGAATATCAAGAAAAGATATAGCAACAATTTATATATGTATATGTGTGTGTATATATATACAGGGTGTCCCGGGAGGAGAGGGAAATAATTTGAGAAATGGTTCTATAGTGTAAAAGAAGAAAAAAGTTCATATAAACATATGTTCGGAAACGCTTTGTAAGCGAGTTACGGTTAGCGAAAGATTTCGCCCGGGTTTCGGTTCCCCCGGGTAAATGAAGACTTTCTGAAATTCTGGGAAGGTAAATTAAGGGGCGAATTCTGTTGTTTCTTATGGTTTTTGACCTGAAAAATCGAATAAAACAGGTCGCAGAACTGTATCTCCCATAACTTTCATGGTATCCGACGTAAAGCAGAAAAATCTTTGCCTTAAAACGTATTGTATTGTTTTTAACCAAAATTGGAATTTTTTGTTGATATGTATTGACTTTATTTACACCATTTTTCTCAGAATTAAATTCTTTACAAGTTTTATTTTTAACTTTTATGCATTTATTAATCATTTAACAAAGTTATTGTACTCTAACCTAAAAACATGTTATTAGGCTTCTGTGTGTGTGTGTGTGTGTGTGTGTCTGGTGAACATCTTTTAGCTACATTTTTCTTGTATGATTTAAACAGTATTTTTAAAGTAACGAAATAATAGTCACCACTGATATGAACACGTAGTTTAATAATTGTAACATAAATATATAATACACATTACTGAACGTAACGCATTTGTCATAAATTATAATTTTTTCAAGTAAAACTTATAAAAATAATACAATAATTAATAAAATGTAACTTCATGTAAACTCTAAAAACGTAAAGTTTTGTGTCGCGCATGATAAGCTAATCGCGTTACACTTCTTACTACAAACGTTTATATTTCAAAATTTATTAAGCTAGAAACTTAAAAATTGAGTAAATATTAAATTTAATTAATTCATAAAAAACCAAAACGTTGTTGCATATAATTTTTCGAACAAATATGACGAGAATCAAATATGTGTTGATTCAACTTGCAGTTGAATAGGATATATATATATAGGCTTCTCTGTGTGTGATTGTGTGTGTGTCTGGTGAACATCTTTTAGCTACATTTTTCTTGTATGATTTAAACAGTATTTTTAAAGTAACGAAATAATAGTCACCACTGATATGAACACGTAGTTTAATAATTGTAACATAAATATATAATACACATTACTGAACGTAACGCATTTGTCATAAATTATAATTTTTTCAAGTAAAACTTATAAAAATAATACAATAATTAATAAAATGTAACTTCATGTAAACTCTAAAAACGTAAAGTTTTGTGTCGCGCATGATAAGCTAATCGCGTTACACTTCTTACTACAAACGTTTATATTTCAAAATTTATTAAGCTAGAAACTTAAAAATTGAATAAATATTAAATTTAATTAATTCATAAAAAACCAAAACGTTGTTACATATAATTTTTCGAACAAATATGACGAGAATCAAATATGTGTTGATTCAACTTGCAGTTGAAGTAAAAACGATCTATTTAGATCGGCTACCCAATGAAATAAGACGAATTATGTTTTAAGTTCAATAAATTGTTAAAACGTAAAATTGATTGCATTTATATTTTTACAGCTATATTTATGGTCAAAATAATTTTGATGAAATATAACGTTTTTGACATTATGAAACCATAAAAATTATAATCCGTACCATTATTTTTGGATGAGTAAATTTTCAAATCCCTCAGAACATACGAGCAGAAAACCCATATATGGAATGTGCTTCCCTATCTTTCTCATTGACTTCTGAATGACGTATCTTATCAGTTGCTTTCTCCAGGTATCTAAATGCAAGATATATCTAATTTTTCAAGACATAATGCTCAATCGGCTTTCATGGCCGATGTTTACATTATCACAATTTTTCGGGTTGTTTGGTCTAGAATGTGGGCTAGATAATCTATCTTAACTACACTGGCAATTCTCCTGGAAGGTTGTCTACTCTACTGGACTTCTCTCTACTGTGCATTGAGGAATCTCTTCTTCATCACGTGACCTTTGTGTCACCTCTCGTCCTAGCTTGCGCCGGCTGTTAACTAGTCAGTTGAAGGTGTTAACCTGCTCACCTGTACTGCCCGTAACAATATCTACCGGAAGACAAGCTAGCTGCAACCACGCATTAGTGAGCCGTGAGACTGCCTCAGATGACCCTTCTTAGGCCTATCTTTGACAGCCAGTACATCAGCGTGCGTCTGCAATTGCTTCGAACTTGTGTGTGGAGTCTGGTTCGCTAACGCGTGTGCCACTCTCCCAGCGAGTGATTGTCAGACGGTTGACGCTCCGGGTTGTGGATTGTAGTGGGCGAGCCTAGTAAAGCACTGCTGTGTTTGTGGTGTAGCGTTGTGCTCTGGTTTTCGTTGGGACCTGTCAGCTTCATCGTCATTGTACTGCAGCGCCGCCAGCGTTTTCTTTGTTGCTTCCATGTCGGCTTTTGGTGGCATAGCCCGCTCAGTTTAAACTAGGTTGAGTTTCCTAGGTTAGGTCCCTGATGGTAAGGTCGGCTATTTCCAGTTAAGTGTGGTAGGTTACTGATTCCGGCGCTGATTGGACTTCCCTGGACACTGATTGGGCTTTGGCCTTACTATTTTAGCCCAGACGCGATGGACGACCGTCGCGTTGCGACTGGGCGGCGAAAAGGTCCTTCCCAGGGCTCGGCCAATGTTCCTCGGTAGGTCTCACTCCAGACTCTGTCTTGGCCGGGTCGCGTTGCTCACAGGACTAATCCTATCCGAGTCAGCTGTTTCTGCTGAGGGGACCATAACCCGCCTACTGCCGCTCCCGAGCTCACGCCAGGCCCCGACTTTGTCCCCGTTACTTCTAGGAAAAGACGGAAAGTGGAAAACTCCGTTCCCCGATATGGAGCCCCTTGGATGTTCCAACCCGAATTAGTCAACCTTGTTCAACAACGGTGTCAAGAACGTCGTTGGCATGGCCAGACGTCTCCGTCTTGTCTGTCTGTCGACCGGCGCTTCGATGTTCCTTCGTGGGAAGGTCATCTTGCGTGTCTGCTGCGGCACGGACTAAGAATGGACGTGTTCCTGCAGGCCAGAGCCTGCAATTTTACACTTACTGTAACGAGAAGACGAAAACTGTTACTGAAGGAAGAACAGGCGGACAGACTGCTCGGACTTCAAATCAAAGTAGAACGCAGCCGCGAGGCTGGTCAGGTCGCGTAGTGCCACAGGTGCCAACGCTTCGGCCGCGGCTTTGGCTACTGGCACAATGAAGTCGCCTGCGTCAGGAGCGGTAAAGCGCATTCGACTCAGCCTTATAGGCTGCTGTCGATTGGTTATCACTATTGTATTAACTGTGGTGGCCCTCACTCGGGAAACTATCGCGGATGCGAAATTTTCCAATCGCACCTGAGGCAGGTTACGGAAAGAGCAAATTCCCCCCCTTTCCACAATCAGCGTAACCAGGCCGTGCCGGAGCCGCCTTTCCTCTCCTCCCAGAGAAGGGGCTCTCTCACCGCTCACCGGCTAGACCTGAACCCCAGACATTGTCTACACCTGCTCCACTGGAGCATGCTACAGCATCATCGATCCCTGATACAGAGTCCGTACCTATGGACAAGCTACCTGCCCCAAAGCGGCCAGTCCCTGAGAGATCGGAATATCCTCCACCAGCGACTCGCTACACTCTCCGAAAAAAAAGAAGAACCAGAAGAAATCCTTTAGCAGTCCGACGGCCTATCAGACACAGCCCAAGTCTTCCAAGCAACTGCAGCGTTCAGACGCTGGGGTAGCTCGGCAGACCAAATCCAAGACCACTCGAAATGAGGTTTCCCTGGCCGGCGCACCGCCCAGAAACCTGCATACGCGTTAAGTCTAACTGCAGTTTTGCTGTGGTGTGGAATGATAATATACCTCTGCCCCGTCTCGCGGAACTCTAAGACGTCACAAACCCAATTTGCTTCTCATCACTGAGAGCTTCCATCACTGAGGGTTTTCTTCGGGCCCACGACAACGTGAGGTTACCCAACTATGTGCTCTACAGGAACGATAGACCTGGTCTGCATGGGTAGGGAAGAGGTACGCCCATAGCGGTCAAGACTTGTTTTGGTCATCGGCGCGTTGTCGCCAAAATATCAAGGCCACCGCCGTAGAACTCCCGAGAGTTCTCGGAGGTGCCTTCTTGGTTTCGGTTTATACTAAGGGTATTCTTGCAGGTGACCTGAACTGCAAACATCCCGACTGGGGTAGTCGCTTGACTACGCCATCGAGATGGCACTTCACAAATACCTTCATGATCATCACCTTCATGTCTAGGGAGCTGGACAACCGACTCACTATCCCCGGGCACGAGGTGCACGGCCTGACGTACTGAACATTGCATTTGTCAAGGGTGTTGCTTCCCAGATCGAGCTTTCCGTGTTGGTCGAGCTGTCCTCTGATTACTGCCCCATAGAGGTGCACGTGGCTGCCCGACACACGATCGGAAGAGGAGCTCGAAGTAGTCGACTGGAATCGTATGGGCCTGCCCTCTGTCGAAGACTTCCCGATGCGGTTCCACTCGACTCTATCCAGTATATCAACGAGGCAGTTGCCTTATTCGATGAGGCCATAGTCTCTTCCGGAAAGACGAATGAAGTAATCTCTCGCAAATGAAGCCTAATCTCACACCCGACTACCACCAGATCCCCGAAGAAGTCCGTCTTCTCGCTTTATAAATGAACAGACTTCGGAGACGGTGGCAGCAAGCGCGAGATCCGGCCGACAAAGCCGTCTTAATCGGGCGGCAGGCAAGTTGCATCATGACTTGCAGGCCTTCTGTCGATGCTTCTGAGAGTTCACGGTCGCCTGCATGACAGACACTTCGCCGGATGAAGGACGACAGACGCTTCGTCTTCAGAATTGGATTTGGGTATCTCACTCGTTTGCAATAGAAATGAACCCAGGTTGTGTTGCTACTGAGAACAAAAACCCACCTTTCTGGGTTTATTTGTAATCTTATTTACGGCTCTTCGCACCTTGTATTTTATCATCGCTGTTGATGATACCTAGTCATCAACGAATAAGCATTTCCTATATATGCATCAGTGACTTCAAAGATGTCATTTATAGAGATAATAAACAGCGTGCCACTCAGCGGAGAGCCTTGGGCCCATTCTCCAACAAGCGTCTGTTTGAGATGGCCTCCCGATGCGGAGACGGAAGGAACGTTCAGAGCGAAAGCTTGTTATAAATTTCAGAAGGTTCCTCCGAAATCTCCACCTGTAGAGCCGTTGCAATATATTGTACCTCCATGTGTTATCGAAGGCTTTCTCTATTTCCAAATAGACGGCAAGCATGTGTTTTCAATCTCTAAAACAAGTTTGGACTGCGTTTCATAAGTGTACCAGTTGGTCAGTAGTCGAATAATGTTTTCTATATCCGCAATGGTGAACGGAAGTAAGTTGTATCGCTCCAGAACCAGTGAGCCGATTGTTGACCATTTTCTCCAATAACTTTCTTAAAAAGCATGTTAGGGACACTTGTCCTGTTTCACCGGACCTCTACCAAATTTAAGAAGGGTAATAATAACACTCAACAGTAAAAAAAAAATAAATAAAAGTTGACTCTTTCCTTTAAAAAAATTGTGAATTCCAACCAAAAATATGGCAAGAAATCAAACTATGATGTCAGAACACTTGTATTAGCTCTTAGTATTAAAATATGGGAACGTATGTACAATACGTTTACTCGCACTGTTACGTTTAATATACATATATGGAACTCATAACTGCTAGATCTAGCGTTTTTTTACTTCCATATTCCTTAAGGAATGGAAGTATGGTGATGGCAAAAAAAATCGTGTTCGAGATTATTGCAGATTCTGATTGTACTACACTCAAAACATGAAAAAAAGTCGTTTTCCGAAAAGTGTCTGTGTGTGTGTCTGTCTGTGTGTGTGTCTGTGTGTCTATCTGTAGATTTTTTTTCTATGGCAAACGATAACAGCCGCAAATTCAAACAGAATCAAATAATGTTTCGCATACAGCCCTGAATTGTAGAGTTCTCAAGACCTATTGTTTTTGGTGAAGATCGGTTAAGGGAAAGGGGTAGTTTACCTACAACGTTTTTTTAACAAGGGTATTTTCTATGGCAAACGATAACATCCGCAAATTCAAACAGAATCAAATAATTTTCTGCATACAGCCCTAATTTGTAGAGTACTCAAGACCTATTGTTTTTGGTGAAGATCGGTTGAGGGGAAGGGGTAGTTTACCTGCAACGTTTTTTATCAAGCGTATTTTCTATGGCAAACGATAACTGCCGCAAATTCAAACAGAATCAAATAATGTTTTGCATACTTCAGTGAATTGTAGAGGACTCAAGGCCTTTAGATTTTGGTGAAGATCAGTTAAGGGGAAGGGGTAGTTTACCTGCAACCTTTTACGTTTTAACAAGAGTAAAGTACTTGAAAATTCATTTAAACTTTTTCAAACAATGGTAATTGTTGAAAATAAAATAATTTTGTTGCCAGGCAATCTGAAAATTTCAGATTTTGTACCACAAAATCTGAAAAGATTATACGATAGTTTATGAAATGGTTAATAATACGTCAGTGGAAGGTGTAATGAGAAATTAGCAGAAATGGAAACCTGGGGAATGTTAACTGTTCTGTAGATACAATTTTGTCAGAATGTTTGGAAATGATCATCAATATTGAAGAAAAAGTAAGCATATTAAGAAACATATGTAAGTACTTATTATAAAAAAATAATGTTTGTTTTTTGATAAAGTCATTTTGATTATAAAATATAAATATTTACAACAAGAAAAGAATTTTCAGTTTTCAAAATTTAAATATATTTTTATAAAACAATGGGTTCTTCATTGAGGTGGGGACCATGTCACTCACTCCATCTCAAGCCTCCTCTCCCATTTTGCAGAAAAAGAGGACCCTGTCAAGGCTGATACTTTGACGACAGTGACAGGGCTTTCCACCAAATTCAGCAGAGTGACAGGTAGGCCCAACTCTGATTGGCTCCTCAGATTTCCCCAGCGTTAGTAGGTTCTATGAAAATATTTTATTTCAAAAATGATTTTAAATATAAATCTTAGATATGTTTTATAAATCTCATGTTTTATGTTTTAACATGGGTAATTTTTTATATGACGAACCATAACTGCCGTAAATTCAAACAGAATCAAATAATTTTTTACATATGTGCCTGAGCTATAGAGAACTCAATGTCTGTTGATTTTGGTGAAGATCGGTTACGGGGAAAGGGCAGTTTACCTGAAACATTTTTTGTTGTAACATGAGTAAAGTACTTAATTTTGATAAAGTATCCTGATAAGATCTTAATAATCCACTGTAGAAACGTAGATGAAATATCTATAAATGAAGAGGCTAGTTGAACGGGCTGGGGGTAATTTTCTATAAATCAAAATTATAGTTGAAGGGGGAGGGGATAATATTTTTTATATGTGTACTACGTTATTGGCAAGAAAGAAGTATTTTTTTGTTAAAATTCCTTCCCTGGCTGTTTGGCTGAAAATGATTTTAAATATAAATCTTAGAATATGGAAGTCATGTATGGTTCTCCATACCGATATTTATTTTTTGTTATTTTTAGTGTACTTCTGATGCACCTCTTGTCACATTCCAGCAATAACCAGCAAACGTAGATGAGTTACACTTGCCCCGATGCCTTGTTTCCTTCGCTGAAATGTCTTGGTGGAAACGCTCCCCATGCTCATCGCTTAGTGTAGGAATTACTTGGGAAGAAGTCAAGATGTAAATCAAGAAAGCGTATTTTAAATAGCTTATTGCAGCTTTACTTCCCTGTAGTTCATTATCAGTTACATTGTAGTTTTCAGCTTTTTAATTACTCAAGGAGTTGTCAGCAACAGATTTTAAGGCTTTTGTATCCAACAGCTCCAAGATGATTTCCCATTCTCTTCAATAACCCTAGAAAAGGTTTCGTTCTTAGACAGTCCACACATCTGCGGCCAACTAAGATTTCCTCCTTGATCTTAGGATTACACAGATGTGGGAAACTCTGAGGACACACTAAGATATGTTTTATCTTTAAATACTAGAAAGCTTGTCCTTCCTGATTCATTGCCTTGACAAAACGTTTCATGAGCCAACGTTTAATACTTAAGTTTAGCACGAGTGAATATGGGAGTGTGATGGATATCTTGTTTCCAGGCTCCAATACTGTCCATTTGGGCTAATGTTTCTTATAGAGTGTGAAAAATCTATCACAACTATCTCACTTGCAGAGAAAACAGCAATGTTTGGTATATCCAAACTGTATTCCACGGTCCATGTACCCCCTCCTTGGCACACGCACTTCTCTCTTCGGGGCGCTAGTCGTGCGTTGTTACCTTTCGAGCAAAACTGCGAGTAGTGAAAGAGAATATCGGAGACGGCAACATACAGGAGGGCGTTGCGGCTGAGAACAGGATTGTCTCACAAGACTACGTATAGGACATACGAATCTGACATCGTCGTACCTGCTGCAACCTGAACAACAACGACCAGTATGTACATCTGGCAGAGTATTCACAGTAAAACACTTCACAGAGGAGTGCTCTGTTTTTCAAGCGTGGGTAGAGGTGATCTGAAAACAGACCTCGCTGATGAGACGACATCGATTGAGAGGACTCTGAAGTTCTTAAAGGCAGCTGGCTTGATCGACCGATTATAATGCACTTATTCTGTAAGGTAGTCTATATCAGCAACGAAGTCATTCCTTTTTTCTGAGTATTGATTTCAGGTTGAGAAATAAGGGCTTAAGGCCCTTGTTGTCGAGCCCAACAATTACAAAAAAAAAAATAATAATAATAATAACGTTTCTCTATGTACAAATAAAAAGTGACTTTTTTCTAAAATTTGTAAACCCAAAAAACATCGTACAATGTTAGTTAATAATTCCTACAGTACAAGTACTATTTGTTTAGCGTAGGTATATGCTGTCTGACTAATTTATTGTGAATAATTCAGCAGCTTTACTGTTGTGTACACAGGCAATAAATTTCTTCTTTACACGTATTTCAGGCAAACAAAACACTTAGTTCTTTTAATTAATTAGTTTTAATTTATTGTTTCTTTCACTGTCTGGAGTTTACCGATTATCCATAATCTCTTATTGTACGAAACGTTTTATCTATTTCTGTCAGCGATTCGACTCCTTATAATTAATTTCTTGTATACAGTTATTACATAGACTTTTGTTTTCTATGTGCAGAGTTTAAATTTATCACCTTAGTTAACCTGTTATTTGAATTATGTCAAATTCAAAAATAATAGTATAATATAATGCATTTATAAATTGAAGTTTCAAATAAATTTAATAAATTATTATTAACTATTAGTTTTTTAGCTTAAAGCGCTTAAAGTATCATTTTACTTGCACATGTTTCCCTTTAGTTGTAACGTACATTGCAATTCGCTGTCTGAAAAAAATACATCTAACACATCAGTTTTTATTAAAGCTGATGCAGTACAGTTTGTTTATAAAAACACTTCATAGTATCACGTAGTGCGTTTCAACTATGTTAGTCACTTTCTGACTACTTATATGTATTCAAAGTCACGCGAGAGTACACCACTACGAGCTTTCGATACAAATAAAGTAGTGATTTTCAAATACCGTCTCGTTCCTCGTTCCGCGCATTACAGTGCTCTGTGTAGCACGTATACTGTTAAGCAGATAATGAATTATAGCAGATGAAGTATTTTACAAACAGGCTTTTATAAGTTATATGTGTATTAATGTATTTATTTTAGAGAGAGAGAGAGAGAGAGAGAGAGAGAGAGAGAGAGAGAGAGTGAGAGAGAAGATGTGTATGCGGATGTGTGTGTGCGCGACTGTGTTTGTGTGTAGGTCGCGGTAGAGAGGGTAGGGCGTGATTTCTGCCTGTAGAAATTGCTGATTATTTCCAATATCGGGTAATCTGTTTTGTGCAGTCGAAAATAGATTTACCTCATCAGTGTATGGGAGCGGGGAAGGGGAGCGGAGTCCGTCATCCCAGTGGTTACTATGGTAGCGTAGTACTCGGCTCTGGGAGGCCATTGAGACTCTGTGTGTTACGGGGTAGCGGGGTTTGCATCGATCGCCGGCCGGTTTGCTACTCCCAGCCTCCCCCGCCGAACGTTACTCACTATCGTGACTCCGTCGAGTGGAGACCACAGGTAAGTGTATAGTAGCTCAGTCACTTTCATCATCATTCACGCACGCCACTCTACTCTGCCGCCAATCAATACACACACACACACTATACACTATACACTATGTATTATGTACATAAATACTGACTGTAATAAATAAATCTCTCGATTCTATAACGTAAACATAGGTTGTCTATAAATGTGAAGACGAACGTTACTACTAATAACAAAGCTTTAGACTCTGTTTGTTGAATATTTTTAATTTACATTTACTTAAAATACCAAACAATAGGTTATTTTACTAGCAATATTCACTACTTCCTTGAAAAAAAAACTAATACTCAAATAATACTCAATTGACACGTTTTGGCTACTTCCTTCAGAAACATTGTTTCCTCTAAAAAAAAAAATCAAAAATAAACATCAGAGTGCTTTTGAATTTGTCGTTTCTTAAATACTTGTAGTACGCCTGCTTCAACTCTTAGAAGGTTTGTATCTGTATTTTTACTGTTTTTTATCTTTTCCGTTTTTTGCTCCCTTCCAGAAAGTTTAGTGATTGACCTCACGCAATAATAAAGAACATTCTTCTTTCTACCCAGATTAAAGTTTATTTATTTTTTAATATTTGAGCGTGTCTATGTATACTTCCTTGGGTACTACATTTAAAAAACTCTGTAATATATAACACAAATTTCATTCTCAATATAACTTTCTCAATTTTGAGTATTGTTATAATTTAGCTTAGCGAAGCCAAGTTTTTTTTATAATTATACACTTTTATAGTTTCCTGTTTACAATTAATATCTTTTCAGAATGATTAAGAAGTTACCAGAGATATCTCATTTTCCTTCATAACAACTAAGAAATATTAATGAAATCTTTATCATACATTGTTTTTCTACAGAAGAAGCATGAACAGATATGTTACGCAAAAAAATTTTTTAAAGTATTCTGTACATCGATTTAAAAAAACAGTTTGTATTCATTTTAATAATGTCTTTTCAAACTTTGCTTTAAAAATAACCTTCAGCAAGACGCTCTCATTACTAAATTGTATTATTAAATGGTGATAATCTTTACTAAACCACTGTTTTACAGTATAATATAATTCTGTTTTTAATTGATACTGTAAGTATGCTTATGTTATATTTCTTGATATGTAGATGATGTTTACTGACATGTCTGTGACACCACAAATTGATTTATGCAAAATAAGCCTGATTTTTGTATTCCTATACATTGTGTACCAGTGTATTGATTTAAAAATTTTAAACATTCTGTTATGGTAGATTTCAGTACCACACAATATTCTGAAACGTAGAATCTTTTGGACGATACGTATATATCTGTATGTATATGTCTACAAAGACAGAGACAGACAGACAGACATGCCAGACATGCAGTCAGACACACACACACACACACACACTCCCAAACACAAACACACGCGCGCGCGCGCAAACTCACGTGTATGTATGTGTACATTTATTTTCTTACTAAGCGCGTGTGTAAATATTATAAAATTTGAGTTCGCTTTTATAATCAAGAGTCGTAAAATGTTAAAGCGATATTAGATTTTAACAAATGTGTTTTATCTCTCTGAACTAGACAAATGCAATAAGGCAGTCAAACCTCAACGTCATAACTTATACTCGTATTATTCCAGACTCAAATGTATTTCCTTGAAGATTGTATTTTATTGATATTTAGTATTGTAGTTGGATACTAATTAAAACGCATTTTATTTTAATAATATCAGATATTTTATTCACTTCAAGGCTAGCTCTTTTCCTAACCAAAACACACACACACCGAGATGAAGTTGAAGTTTTGTTAAGTTTTATATAAATAAGCCTGATTTGAAAGTATATGTAGATGTATATGTGCCCGCGCGTGTATTAAAATTTGCAACTTGTAAAATTAAAATGTTAGTGTAAAGTTTTTTTACAGCTTCAGTGTAAACCTTAGCTGGAGATGAACGACCTGTCGACCCGCGGTCATTGCGTGTTTATAAAATTTTTCTGCGTATAAGCTTTTTGAAGAAGGATTTAGAGTATTTCTTAAGGATGATATTTTCTATTTACTAAGTGGCATTATCAGATGTTATCTCAGAAATTTTGTTGACAATTTTTAAATTCTTTTAGCTATACAATTGAAATGTATTTTGTAATGAAACAATGACTAAAGTAATCTATAGATACATCACAGTGCTAGTGTCGACTGTACGAATCAGGTATTTTATGGTCATATAACAAAACTTTACGTATTTCTACATAATCACGTTAAGCAAATTGTGGTTGAAGTATATGACATATATTTAAAAGTATTTTGATTGGTTTTGTTACTATTAAAATGTAAATTTCAATGGCGTAATTGTTTGCTTATTAGGCGCAAGAGTTTCGCGTGTAATATTGCGTGTCAGTCGTGCGGTGTGTGTGTCACAACTTACTATATAGTGTCACGTGCAGTTAAAAATATTGAAGTAGTCACACAATCACGCACGCAAGTGTAGGCGTAGTTGTGAGGGTCAGTGTAATGTACTCCGCACTGCAGAATACTGTACACTATCTTGCCTGAAATTCTGATACAAATTGAAAACAAAATTAAGCTACCCTTGTCAAGGTGTAGGTTCAGCCGTGGGGTACACAAATAGGACAAGGTGGGAAGGAAGCGCTAGGCCTAGACTGCCCCAGCTAATGAGTCTACGTATTATTAGTGGTGGGTGGGGTAGTTCCAGAATAAATGTAATTATTCTGTTGCAGCTGATTATGGTAGATACGGGATGAAAAATAATATTACTTTCATACTTACTACTACTACTACTACTACTACTACTACTACTACTACTACTACTACTACTACTACTACTACTACTACTACTACTACTACTACTAATATTAATAATAATAATAATAATTCTATAGGGGTTTGAGTATTGGATCATTCAAAGAAGCCAGTGTGGCCAGCACTACTCTTCAGTCACCTATTATTTCCCTAGATACTCGTAAGATAGGCTGAGTTGATCTTGGGCCTAAAAACACGGTAAAAAGTGATAAGTCTGGGGCCATAAAGAATTTCTTGAGTGAGCAATTAAGGCGCAATAAAAAAAACCTACTAGGAGTATTTTACAACCTGACACATCTGCCTCACAGTTCTCGTTGTAAGAAACAGTTCTAGTATTGAGCCGTAACAAACGCTGGACACAGTATTTTGTGACTGCGCCATACGGACTTCATTTGGTGCATCTATGTGTCTAAATTGCATAACCTGCCCCTTCCATTATCGGCGAGTACCTCGCGTTTTGTGCGTATCCTATAATAATACAAACCGTAGCAAGAATTCGTTTGTTACATAACTGTAGACTGTATACGTTCCCAGATAGAATTTTCTGGAAATGTTATCTATTAGCCGATAAATAGTTACGGCAGTAATAACGTTACTCACGTCATTGAAAGTTTTTTAAATACCAGCGATTGTTTACAAGTTTGTTATGCAACCTCGAAGGTCACTGGTATTCGGTACAAAATTAATTCTTCCCGTACATAATACAAACCCACACACTTTCTACTTAAACTGCTATTATCAACAAAGTATGTTCATTCACATTATTACGACAAACTCGAAGACCTAAAATTATACCTTAAAACGATAAGGAATGAACAATTTTCTTCTCTTCTTAATAGTCTTAATATTATTTAATTATTTTTTAACCGGTTGTTTCAATTTGTGCGCTTTCTACATAAATACCTAAACTTTTACATCCAGATGTTATTGTTTATATTATGTTATTAAATTTCGTAATTATGTAAATATATCACGTATTACATAAAAAACAAATTTTCGTTCCGGTAAACAGTGCGAAAATTAATAAATATAGTAGTCATTATATAGCGTGATGAAACTATAAAGTTTCTATAGTTAAAAATACTAACAACAAATAAAATTGACAAACAAATATTTCTTTGTAGATATATAAATGGATGTGTGTTTGTTTGTGTGTGTGGGGGGATCGGTGAGCGGTAGTAAGACGAACCACTAAATATAATGCTACTAAAAATATAAATACTATATACAAAATAAATATCTTAATTTAAGCGTTTTTTCTACATTATTAGCTGATGATTTAACAATTACGTAGTTTTCCTCATATTTAACTGATATCTAGTACCAGCACACTTAGTTATTTTTAACTTTTAATCCCTTCGATTCCACTCTGGCTCTGTCAACTCTTCCCTGTAAAATGTTTCCGTGTGTTAGTTTCATACTACATTTTTGTTATTACCTTTTTGGTGTCCTTTCTTCTTTTTACCCGCTCACAAAGCCTTTTTGAATGTAAATATTACATCTTTGTGTGTATATTTGTATTCTTTACAAACAAGAAGCAATATCTGTTATATGTACGCTGGTAGCAAATTGGATTGCAGAGCTGAGCTCAGGCTTTATAAAGCACTGGGTCTGCTTTTGTTACTTTTCCTTTGGTTACTAAGATACGCTATACGCACTGGAATTTATGTATTACTACATAAATCTCAGTGTCCTCCATTGCCTTCCTCGTTTTCAAATACTTCTGCAATTTCATTGCTACTCATTATTTTTTAATTTTGTTTGTTTTTTAACTGTGGTCGCTGGACAATATATTTACATACACGATGAACATATTAGTGAATAAGCTAAGGTTTTTGTTAAACGTAAATTTTAATTTTTACCTTAATCAGATGTTTCAAAAATTTATTAATAATTACAATCTCTAATATTAATACCATAATCTTCTTCTTCTTCTTCTTCTTCTTCTTCTTCTTCTTCTTCTTCTTCTTCTTCTTCTTCTTCTTCTTCTTCTTCTTCTTCTTCTTCTTCTTCTTCTTCTTCTTCTTCTTCTTCTTCTTCTTCTTCTCCTCTGATACTACAACCTTCCTCTGTAAGTTTTGTCCTAATATAAGACAATGGTAAGGGTTTTGTAGAAGCTATAACATATTTATAATACCTAAACGTCTTAAAATGTTCCATCTTAGCCTTCGAGAACCCCTTTTTATCTGGCTCCCTAGACTACCTGTTCGATTTTTCCTGTATACTGTTACTTTTGACTTCCAATGCGGGTTATCGATTGCTTTACATACTTCGTAGTCTTTTTGATTAAGTTATTTTGTTGTTAATCTGTCATGTCACTTCGTCTCCCATAATGAGAGGGCCATGGACGAACGGACGTGTAAAAAATAATGTTTACACTGAAGCAAGTGCAGTTAGAGAATATAATTAAACAGTCTACATATAATCATAAACGTCTACGTGTCTAATAACTGTTGTAAGAGCATCTCTCTGTAGTTGTGTTTGCGTACAAGAATGTCAAGGGAGATATCATGTACTGTGGAAAATTGTAATTGGAAACATTTCGACCTCTAGCTCTAACAACAGACAACTAATAAACTATATAATAAATGTTTGAAAATTGACATCTATAAATATTTAAAAATTTTTTTATAGTGAAATATTGAATTTAAATTGAGTTTTTTACTGGAATGAAATAGGACTTTAGTGTGACTTTAAAACATCCTTCAATTTTAAAAACTCTAATTTCTCAGATAAACAGTACGCAGAATGTACTGTTACAAAGAAGCTGTATTCACTTATGAGTCTTTAGTAGAAACAGTCATAGAAACGCTAAGCTTAGGCTGTAATAGTGCATAACAGTTATGCTTTTGTGTTTCCTGAGCACTGATTAAAATTTTTCAACTCCCTATTATAAAAAGGGTTCAAGACAACATTCCCAGATTTGCCCTTTAAAATAGTTTTTGTGTTTACCAGAATTGTGCCAACTAACGGGAATCGATGAAGTGATAAGTTTCATCTAAGGTTTAAAAACTCTCTTGAGGCTTAAAAATACCTTAGTAAATTGTTATTAAAAAAATGAACGCATGTAATAAAATGTTATTAAACTGTGTATGTAAAACATCAAACTATGTTGTAATTTTGATTTGCAATGTTTCTAATGTTTTTTTAATTTACTTGTATTAAAATTAACGTATCTATATTTGAATGAAAAATATACTAATTTAGTTTCAATTTACTACTTTTATATTCACTGTGTAATACGTATACGGGGTGCTAGAAGAATTATTCACAGGTGGGCCATAAAACGAGTGTCAAGATTGCATTTGTCTATGACTATTACTGCCAAGCAAATGTAGACTGTCCCAGTCTGTATTTAGTTGATGTAAGGAAAATATTTATAGTACACTAAATATTTTGAACAAGATTATTTTGCATGGTATTAATATAGACCTTCCTCATTACACGTAAGATTCTCTAGTTCGACAAGTATGAATTATTTACTTATATATTTAAAAGTTAAATTTAAAATAAAGAACATTACACTTTTTTAAAACGCTTTACACATATTAATGTTATGGATTAGTAGAGAAGTCCCATCTGTGTCAAATAGTTAGAGCTAAAATGAGCGCAGGCTCTTCGTTTTGTGTTCCAACTATTTTGTGTTAGAGCATAATATTTCTGGTAACTTCTGAACGTAATATTTCTCACAGTAGTGATTGATTACAATAGTATAAGCTTATGATAAACAGTCTATGCGGAGTAAGTCAGGGATTCAAATTATATTAGGCGTTTGCATATTAAAGGTGTTAAAATTCCAATGTATTTTAGACATAATTTGTAGTTGTAACTTTAAAGGAATCATTGATCTTTAAATGAACGCTTTTGTGCTTTTTATATTAATATTTGTACCTTTGTTTTTCCATTTTTCCTTGTTTCTTTCTCAAAAAACCAAGAATATGTAGGTGGAAAGATGAGTGTAGAGTAAGATTTGTATTTTTCTCACTGAAACGTACGTGGTGTGTGTGTGTGTGAGTGCTTTGAGCCCGCACGATAAATACAATGTGTATATGATGATGGTACCGTACAAGAGAGCAATGTAACTGAAATATTTCATAGCGAAGCCCAGAGTAGATTGAAGCCCAGAGTACATAATACGAAAGGGAGCGGATCGTGGCGAAGGGGTTACGGGCTATACGTTATACATGAGTCAATGAGCCTCGGCCAACCCCACTGAAAAACGTTATCAATTTCCACGAGCGTGATTCGAATACTTCGCACTTGTTTCACTGTTTATGCCACACTATACATCTGTTGAATGCTGTCCTACTTATTTTACTTTATACAGTTCCAAGTACAAAAGCTATTAAATAAAATATGTCCATGAAAATACTACCACAAACTAACAAATACGAAATATCAATTAATTTGAAATCATAAATTTAGCGCTCTCTAAATGTAGACAACAAAGACGTTTAGACTTGCCAATATTTTGGGACACATTTTAATGATACTATTATTTATTTGATTTTTATTTTTAAAATTAATGAAATTGGAGAATTTTTAACAAAAAGTTGTTTTATATTTAGAATAAAATATTGTATAAAGTATATAATTTATGTACAACACTGGAAATTTTGTACCACGAACTGAGTTATTTGTATTAGTTGGTAGCACATATGTATACTTAAACGAAAGAATATTAAAACCAATGTCGCTCAGACGTTTTACTTGTAATAAAGTAGGAGTGACCTTGCAATTCACTTTCTTTGTTATTTAATATATTTATCGTCAAATGGTCAATTTCTCCAACCAGTGAATACAATTTTCTAAGCTATCATAATTTCAAAATATATTGCGATATTAGCATGTTTTTACATACTAACGAATACTGAAATAAACATTTGTGGTCTTCAGGTTTTAATCCGAACATTGAATTTGCTTTGTTTTGTTCATTAGTGTGCGCCCCCCCAACACACACACACACACACACACACACACTCACTTGTGTTACTTCACTTGCATATAGGTAATATTTCTGTTTGTAAATTAAATGAAGCCTCATGAATGTTTATAGTTTACAATGTTTTCCTTTAATTAATATTTCACATGTACGTTATCCTGAGTGTTCCATTTATTTTTAAAACAAAGTTTGTTAAAATTTAATTAACAACTTTTGTATAAAACTGCATTACTTGTTATAATATAGTTTTTTCCCGGTCTTGGAATATCTTTCACGGTCATCATCATCATACACTGTGACACCGCTGCCGTCTCCATCCGCATCTTGCTCCCTAAATTGTACATAATGTAAGAATTTCATTCTTTGTTCCCATCTTCTTCTTTCCGTCCATTGTCCCCTCGACATCTTTGTTAGTGGTCGATTTGTTCTCAGGATGTTTTTAAGCCAGTTTTTATTTCCTCCTCTTTATAACTCGTAGAGGTGATCTCCCATTCTTGATTCTTTTAAGAATGATGTCTTTGCTCACTTCATGTGCTCACCTTTTCCTTCCATGCGCCTCCAAATTCACATTTCTACCTCTATCGTTTGTACTTATTGCCCACTTCTCTAACCCATTAACTAGCACAATAAATAAATGCACATATATAAAAGACTTTACTACTCTCTTCCTCAGGTCTACGTTTATTCTGATATTTGAATTCCTTCGTGACTGTTGAACGCTTCCCTTGCTAGGACATCTATTCTTAATCTCTTGTACACTGTTCCAGTCCTTAGCTAACACACTGCCAAGTGTCCGTGCCAGCTCTGTTCCCCTCCTTGCTATTTTTGTACTTTAATATCTTACTTATCACTTTCTTGTTCTTACAGTTATTTGTATATCATTCTATTATGTCTTCTGGATTCTGCAATATTCTTTTATGGGTACTACCCTATTCGGTAAAATCACTATACCATTAACAAACTTAAACAACATATTTTTCTTCGTCCAGTGCTAACTACAAAGTCCTCAACTAAACTATTATGTATAATTTGCACAAATAATAGGCCTGTTATTACCTTTTATTACTCTTTTCCAAATGCCAAAACAGTGTGTTGGATCTTTTGTTGTTTTCGTATTTATTTTTTGATGTACGTAAATGTCGTTTATCAGTCTTTTATCTTTACTCCTTCTATCAATCTCCTCAATATACTAACAGTTTTCCTTAGCTATTAGTATATTCATTAATCTGCTTTACTTTGCTCTATCAAAAGATTTTTTTAACCTGTTACATTTCTTGCGAGCATTTAAAGGCAAAATGAAACTGCTTTTCTTTTTCATCTCTGTGTATGTGTGGCTGATCATTCTAATCAATTAAACACGGTAGACGCAAAATTATACCAATCAGGGTTTCCTTACCTATCAGCGTTGTCACGGTAATTTTACATAAATAATTTAATTACTTTCATAATAATAAACATATTCTGTAATACAAATTTAATCACTTCACTTATTCATGTAACAATATCCTCACTGTCGCTCCCTCTCTCCTCTCTCCCCTTTCACACACACACACACACACACACACACACACACACACACACACACACACACACACACACACACACACACACACACACACACACACACACACACACACACACACACACACACACACACACACACACACACACACACACACACACACACACACAGGCACCAGTTAAAATTTACTCGGTAACTTGTAAAAGTCATGCAGTTGAAATATTTTTCACTAATACGGTTGTTTCAAAAAGGTGTAAGGTGTTTCAAAACGTTTTTAATAATTTAAGCTATATTAAAAACTTAAATTTTCTTCTTGGGTATTACAGAAAACTGAATTACAAAATAACAACAAACAACTCCGTATGCGCACTCAAAATAACAATTTAAAAAATATTAAACAGAAATATCCATAAGTATGTTCATTTATTTTTATTTTTTATTATTATTATATGAATTTATATGATTATTACTTTATATTTTATTATGCAAATGTGTGTGTGTGTGTGTGTGTGTGTGTGTGTGAGGGGGTAGATGGGGGTGAGAAGCTACCCCATGTCATGTATCGTAGAGTTTGTAATTCTATAAATATATTAATATTTTATAGTACTATTATCACGTATTGTAGGACAGCTAGCAAACAAAATTGCAATAGAATTACTCAAGTATTTTGGTAATATCAAATCTAAGTGACCAGAAAAACTGTACTACAGACGTGATAAACAAACAATACAGGCTCAGTATTACTGTAATAGGCGCACGCCAACACATATTATCACAAACACGCATTAACACTCAAATACTTTAATGGTATTATTTTCTCTACGGTTTATTTAATTTATATTGTAATGTCGATACGTTTAGGCCAGGGGTCTCCAAACTTTTTGACTTGAGGGCCGAATTGAAAAATTTTGGAAGTCAGGCGGGTCAATAACATACACACACACAGAGAGCCTATATGTATATATATTGTAAAATAATTAAGAATCTGTGTTTGTTAGCCCCAAGTTGTTGGTGCCAATTTGTAAAATAATTTAGTAACTCGCTTCTTTCTTTTTGTTCTTTCACTATGAACAATTATTTAGATTCCTGTTGAGCCCACCTTTGTGTGCCAATTTTGGTAAAAATAAATACAAAAGGAATGAGAGGAAGTTATCTTCCTAACTATTTGATTTTATAATTTTATTTGTTAAAATAAATAGTCAAACTCCTATTCTCGTTTTTTCTCAAACTCAATTATTTCTTTATTTTACTCCTTTTATTTTGACATTGATTAATCATATGGACATTCAAAGTCCACTTCCAACAGTGGTGGCTCATTAGATGATAGAACATGAACAATCTGAATTTCAGGGTTAACGTAAAAGTATAGTTAAAGTATGGTACAAGTTATAAAGATAACATAAAATGTAATATTTATGAATGAGATTTGGTAATTATGTGTTGTGAATGTCTGTTGAATAGTGGTAGGTTCTTTGGATCATACAAAATAAAAATTAAAAAGAGAATTCTTAATACTAATAACTATCGTATACAAGTGTACAAATAAACATTCAATTTATAGTGTTTATATTGTTTTGGTCATATTATGTGGTTGTAACTCGATCATTAATGTAGTTCAAATATCAGGTTTAGCTTTGGAGCAATCTCACCAATCTGGTAGTTCTCTTGTGCATTTATTGCTTAATTCTTCACTCCTGGACTTCAAATTTTTTGTACCTTCGATTACAACATTATTCTTCTAGTTTTTTGAATGGTTTTCCTGGATCATCTCATCTTTCATCGGTCATTAATTTGTATCAACGTTCAGCAGTAATATTATTACGTTCTGCCTTGTTTTTAGATTTTTTTCCCAACAATTAACAACTTCTTTTTACCAAAACACTAATTACTTCATTGAAGGCTTTGGCTATCATATGTTATGGTCACAGGTTCGGTTTCACAATTTCTAATTCACATGATTCTGTTGACCTTTATTTTTTTCTTCGTTACTATATTATTATAAGTTTTTTTTAACGTAAGATTTTCTATTTTTGAACTTTTTACTTTGTTTGATTTCACTATATGGGTTATATAACTGGTTCATATAGGCCTAGATTATATATCCCCTTCAATGCTCATTATGATTATGTTTCATCACTTTCATTATACATACTTTCTGATTTTTACCTTTTCACTGTTATTCTCACTTTCACGCACTGTCACACTATACAACTTTTATAATTATATTTTGATCTTATTATATTTGTAAAATTTTATATCATTCAATTTCTGTAGTTCCATGATACAAAATAACTGTCTGAGGTGCGCAGACCTCCTCATAGTTAAATAGGTTTATTCACAATGTCTTATTTCTTACATTCTAGTTTTACACATTTATGTATTATATTTCTATTTATAAATTACTATGTACATTTTTGTTGTCATTTGATCTCCACTTCTGGGTATTTTGGTCAGCGTCAGTCATTGTTTGTCACTGTCATTAAATTATTTCTTCCCTGAGTTTTCATTCTCTATTTACCAATTATTTATTTATTATACTATTTCTCTTTTTGCTTTGATTACTTAAATGGATTGCGTTTATGCATATTTTACCGTGAATTTTGATGGTACATTTGTTTTTCCTTTGAGGTGTATTTTTGTTATGTTATTATATATATATATAGTAATGGTACATATCTTCACCTAACCATAATGAAGAAGACATGACCAGATAAATTATTTAGTCATTAACACTAGAATAAAAAGGGATGAATTAGAATAGAAGAATGGGTGAATCAGAATAATAAAACGATCAGACATATCAAGGTAGTCAGAACAGTAACTTATATTAATAAAGTAGTAACAAACAAACAAATCAAAATGGTAAATACAGAAACAAGACGATTTAACCCGAATAGCCCAATAGATGGTAAGTGAGAGAGTAGAACTAGCCCCAAAGGACCAAGGATAACCTAATAGTGACAACTCCAAATGGACTAGAAATAGCCACCGCATCAACATAAGTGTAAATAAGAAGAATAGTGACTCAAAGACAATTAACATATAAGTGTAATGATACAATCAGCCACAACACTAAGGAAGTGACGGATAATGTATGACAAAAGAAAGTGAACTAAGAAAGAACACCAAACTTGTATTAAACCAAAGAAATAGAATCACTAATGAAAATTGTATATAATATTAATAATTGTAAGGACAGACAAGTTAGAGATACTAATCATTAAGTACTTAAGATATAGAAGGGCACAATAACCCCAAACAAATAGAGTAAACTAAGACAAATCACATTAGCACGATACTAACATATTAGTGGTACAATGAAACGACATGAACTTGTTAATATTATAATTAAACCTTGTAAAGTGAGAGGTAGAGAGTTAGAGAAATAGTGAACATAGTAAAGTGAGAAAGAGAATTTAAAGTTAGGTAATACCCACTAGTAACACTAAAATTAAACATATAAAGTGCAAAGTGATAGTGTGAAAACCCCAAATTAAATAGAACCCTATTGATAGGGATAGACACCAAATAATCAGTGAAAAAACACTAAAGATTTAAGAGTGATCAAAAACCATCAGTGAGTGGTAAAAAATAAGTGAAGGCTGATAATGGCTAATCACAGAAAGGACTGTGGCACTTAATAGCAATTATCCAGTGAACACAAGTGTATTAATAACAAAATGAAACAAAGTGTAACAGACTAGATAATAAGTAGGTTTTAGATAATAGTAGTACTTACTACTTGTCATATTTTAGTTTGCAAATCTTAATGTTAGGTAATAATTTGTTAATTAGTATTGTTACTCATGTATTCAAGAACGAATGACTATCAGTGTGTTAATACACCAAAATATATGATTTTATTCACAGAAGTAAGAATCCAATATCATTAATTTAAAATGATACATTAAAGAATATTTTTCATGACAAACTGATAATAATAAAAAAAAAAGATATTAATATTAGATAGTAAACAGTTGTTGAAGATTCAGTTATGGCTTAATGTCATTTAGAGTTAGTCATAACAATATACCATTGTATTAATATGTTTAATTCGTGTTTATGTCTTTATTTTTTATGTCAAGTAATAATTATAATTCATCAAAGAGTATGGGGAGATGAAGAGTATGAGTGGATAATATGTTCCAATAATTATGTTTAAATGATAAGAATTATAGCTATGAGAATGGTTAAAACCATTAGATGTTATGTTATATGTTGTAAGAAATAAGATTTTAAAACCAACAGAAACCAGTAAACAAGAAACAAACCATACATTCAAATACAATGACACTAAAAATGAGTTATCACAGTAGACAAATTAATATAGGGAAATAATAAAATTACACACAATTACAAGAACCGACTTAAACATTGAACAAATGAACAGAATCTTGTATTCAAACAATCGGGACCCATTACAAGGAGAATACAATGTAATATCAGTAATCAAAGAAATATAGTCAATTGCTGTTTAAGCCTATGCAAATTCCCAACTGTCAACTACAAAAAACTTCAATTTATAGAATTAAACACTGACATTAGGAAGACTAAACCACATAAACTATGAAATACAAATAGACAATCATGTTAAGGCAGAAATATTATGATAATAATGTAAATTGAGAAAACAGTATAATTAAATAAAATTCACAAAACTGTCAAAATGTTGATACCTAAGTGAACACTATAATATTGGATGTCAAATTAATCCTTGAGCAAAAATATGAACAGTGGTGATAATATTTACTACTAAAAAGGGAGTACTGAAGATTAATTACATTTAGAAGATCTGTAACCAGTTTAAATAAAAATTCAAATACCCTAACAATACTCTTTAGCCAATTTCAGCCAATCAAAAACCTTGAGTAACCATGACAACAACCGAATATTGACTAATTTCAGTCAGGAACAATACTGGATGTAGTGACGCTAAACTGGAGAGACGCCACGCCGTGAAGAGCTCAAATTTTCATCAGAAAAACCGTATAAGTGCCCACAATTTTGAGGAGTAGCAGTACAACCGATGAGAGGCCATTACAACTAATTTACACCAAGGACCAGCTCGGAATTAATCCAGGTGACCGGAAAATACCTGTAATTCAACTTGAAGAAGATGACAACCGATTTTTGAGCCCAAGATCAGAAGTAGGAAGAATAAACACCGGCCCATTACTTCACATGGACGACTGACAATACCCACCATATCTACTAACGTTGAGTATTGCTGAATTTATTTGATTTTAATAAAACAAATTCTCTTTCAAAAATTCTAACTATATAATAAAAACTCTCACTATCACTGAATATATTTTCAAGGATTAATAAAATAAAGAAATAACTTTGTAAACATTGAATGTTAACACATTTGTAAACACATGATAACCTATGTTACACAACGACACTGTCACACTTCAACACCACAATATTTAATTTATAGCAAACCTTGTGTAATTTTAATAATCACAAACTTTTAATGATATGTTCTAATTTTGTTATCTTGTTATGTAAACCTCTGTTTCGTACTTAAAAGAACCCAATTGGCAGATTTATTTTGTGAAATAATAACCAACATATCAATTGTAATCTTGCACTGCCAACCTAGCGCTCCGCAGAGCGAGAGATTATATTGCCGAGGCTAAAATTTTATTATAACAGTTATTATTTTTATGAAGCGTTAACGATAATTAACAAGCAAAAGCCTAATAAAAAAGTGCGTACTGATAACAAACTGTCCAGTATTTATTTGTAGGAAATATTATGTATGTTTTGTTTACTAGCAGTGGGTCGACATAACCAACATTAATTCAAGTTGGCAACACGGGTTTCCCCCCACTCACACGAGAATCAGTTATAAGCCAGACGGCGAACTATTCGAATTTTCGATAACAAATCACCATACTATACCAATAAAAACTTTTAATTGTTTTCAAGGAAAACAATTTGGCGCCTACCCGGAATTACTAAGAGTACGAGAAGGGACAGGTAAGGCACGCAGGCTACCAGACGCTTCCGAACGACGATTTACGTTCGACAAAACTAACAATTACACAAACGTTAAATAATAAATAATATAATACACGCGACAACACGCCTATTATTACAAAGTGACGATCCCAACAGTGGGGCTTTCGTTCATGTTATAAGGACGCATCCAATCAGTGCACTTTGTATTTTAACAATATATATATATATATATATATATATACATACATTAAACTTTTTTTTTGAGTTTACGAAACAGTCAACAAAATAGTTACCGTATTTAAATAAAAATTAAACAGGTTTATTCAAAGAAAACAAATTCATTTATTCAAAATAATGTAAATAAAAGTAAGAAGAAAATATAATTCAAAGATATTTCTTATGTATTATTTTTTGGCTTTCTTATGTACGTATGGGATGTGTGGAGTTGCATATAATGTCTATCCATTTTGGGTCAAATGTTGATGCTCCTATCACTAGAATGGATTTCAAGTGTTCATCTGACCAGTTAGCCGTGTACTTTGATTTTACAAAGTTCGTTTTTGAAAACGTTTGTTCGCAGATATAGGTTGATCCAAACACGCATGCAGTATCGGCCGGGTTGCCGCGGCCGGATCCGGCCCGCGCGCCGTAGTTTGGAGACCCCTGGTTTAGGCTATGGTAGTCAATTATTTCTCCCCTGGTGGAAAATATGTTTGTTTATGTGGAAAACAGAAAAATTTACAAACTTTGCCAACAACGTATACAGTCATAAAATTCTAAGAAATATTATATCATACACTTACTTGACAATGTATCGAGATTCTTGCAAGAGACGCCAGGTTTTTCTTATGTTGTCATTTCTAGATTTGTGAGTAGTCAAAGATTGGGAAAAAGAAAATATACATATATAAACAGATAAGTAGATAGATAGATAGATATATTGACTGATTGAGAGAGAGAGAGAGAGAGAGAGAGAGAGAGAGAGAGAGAGAGAGAGAGAGAGAGAGACATACAGACAGACAGACATACAGACAGATAGATAGACAGACAGGCAGGAGGCAGAGAGAAACAGAGAGAAGAGAAAATTTGTATGTGCGTTTGATGGTGTTTTGCAGTAACAAAGTATTCAATTAACAATTTAATTAGTTAGCGAGAGGACGATGTATGGCAGGCATATCAAAGTGGAGAGAACAGTGTTTTCGACACGTGAAACCTACGCAGATTATATATAATTAAAACCAGCTTGTGTGCGTGTACGCGGATTGTGCTCTACGCGTGCAGACCTACACTACGTCTCTCACTGAATATGTCAATAAAACAAAGAGCACCCCGACGGTGTTCAAACACTATACGCTCGGTAAATACTAGAAACATCATCAAATCTAAAAATAAGAGCTCGATATTTCTTCCAAAGGACAGTAAGACTATGAAATGCACTTATCATTCCGAATCCTGTAAAAATGAATACTTGAGATGAAATCTTGAAATAGCAATACTGGGTGTCTGAAGTATACTAGCACAGTAGTACCGTCAAATGCTTTAATTGTTACGTAGCTACTCCACTCTGTCTCCTAACGTACTTTGGTTGTATACAAAGGACATGCTAAATAATTAACAATGTCATAATAGTAATAACATTATTAACAATATTAATAATAATATATACATTATTTTGCTTTATATACTTTGAATCATAATAATAATAATGAACGTCTTAAACAAGTAGATTCATTTACGTATTTGGGAGGTAAAGTACGGTAACATACTTTACTGCCGGAGTAAAGTAAAAGTAGGAAAAAGAATTACCAGAACGAAGAGCGTCTTCAACAAAAAGAAGATTATCTTAATTTCCAAAAGTAACAAACCTGAAATTAAGAAAAGATTTCTTTAAGCCTGAAGTGTCATATTGAAAGTAGCCTTGTATATGGTTGTGAAACGTGTACTCTGGGCTCTCAGGAAGAGAGGAAGCTAACGTCATTTTGAGGTATAGTGCTATAGACAAATGCTGAAAATTAAATAGATCGATAAGATTACAATTCTTAGAAGAATGGATAAAAAGGGAAGCCTGTCGAAATTCATTGTAAACAGAAGAGTGCAGCCTAATTAGACATGAGACATTAATAACAAATTAATGATCTAAAAACAATAATAGAGGAATATATGAATGGAAACAATCTACATGAAGATTACCACTTTTTCGAACTATATCGGACCAGATTATTAAAGCTGTGAGATGCAAGAGCTGAAATAAAAAGAAAGCGGAAGAACATAAAGAGTGGAGAATTGCTACCAACAGAACTGCTGCCAACCTACGTCTGTCACCAAAGAAGAAGACATAGTATTTACGTAATAATGGTAATTGTATGAGGAAAGGTAAAGAAAGAAAACTAAATGAATATTAAGGAATGAAATGTGAGCTTACTTATATGGTCACTTTCTAAGAAGCAATTGGAGTAAGTTAATATACGAGGTAAAATGATATATTAATTGGAAAGTGGTCACAAACTCTTTTAAAAGTTTTAAGAACAGACAATTTATAGTATGAGACAATAATGAAAGATCTACCTGGTGAATACACTTTGACTGTTCACGGACAAATATCGCTTACAGTGAGAATTGTTATTCAGTGTACAAAGAAAAGTGGTGACATGACAATGCCACTGAATATTAAAACGTTGAGATGACGCCACTGTTGGCAATACAATGTAAGTTAATACTGTATTCTATTTCACACGTGCGAGCGCGCATTTAATATGTCGTTAGTAAATTATTAAATTGCAATCTCAGCACTGTCAGAGGAAGTGTATAAATCTGAAACTGTCAAGCAAGGCTGTCTGTTTTCATATTTATAGTGAATCATACTTGAATATTAATGTTAGTGCCTAGATGCGACATGGATCAATACTTATGAATCTCTTTATTCAGGTCACATAGAAGCCCGACACAGAACCACTGACCAGCTGTTCTAGTAACTGTTTTCTGTATTCTACAATACCTTAATAATCTCATCTTTCAAAAGTGAAGTAATAATTATGTAATTTAACAGTTATATGCAGATTATAATCAGAGTTTGAATCAACACAGAAAAGTATGCTGGGTTAGATTGCTTGCCTGTTTCACTGTTGCCGGCTTCCTCAGACAGTTGTGTTGGTTTCAGTACATGTCAACGAACCATTGAAACGAATAACCTAAAAGATGCAGATGCAGACGAAACTTCTAAAGGAAGAACTCGTAGTAAACCTGGCAGTCAAAGCAAACCTATAGAACATCGTCAAAGCAGTGACGCTCTAAACTGTTCATTAAGACACATGTAAGCGCTAATAAGGTTTAAAGTATATAAACATATTATTGTTTTTTCTAAATATGTAAATAAATATACAAACTTACCATTTTTATTGAAATTACCATCGTGTATCTTCTAAAAGCAAGGAAACAATTTCTATTATACTGAACGTAGTGATTATTGTCACAAACAAAAATTAAAAGTTGCAGGAAGTATGAAAAGAGGTTCGATACAAAAACAGAATATTAAACACTATTAAACAACAGTTAGTGAATGAAGAATGCTTCAGTGGTTCGAGGACAAACACCGCCACACGTTCAGCTCACGTTTAGTCTAGGAAATATTTATCCACCTCTCGGATGTCCGTCTATGTTGGTGTGGATGGATATGAATTCGTGTTAACTATTTTCATCACAAATACTCGTTTTAAAATTAATTGAAGCTTCTATTAATATTATTTCATTCTAGATATTTTAACTTTACAATACATTAAAATGTGGATAGAGATAAATTTCATTTACTGTAATGTTGCCAGAAAGTATTCACACTCAGCATAGCTCGCATGTAACTCAAAAGAATCCTTATTAAGTGTTCAAATAATATTTTTGTAAACATAATAAATATCATTTCATATGCATTTGGATAAAGTGTAAAAAGATAAAGACAAAGACTATTAATAGATTTCGCTTCCTACTTGGAATACAGGACTATTTCTACTTCCCGTTCTACAGTAGACATAGTCTACAGTTTACATCTTAATTAAAGTACAATATATAACATAAAAACACATTTCTGTTTTCTTAATTTGCACTAGTTTAATTGGTGGTGCTGAAAATTTCTCATTTGATATGTTGAACAATAATTGTACAGAACGTTTTGAAAGCGTGTTGTCGTGTTTAAGTCAAAGTTTAATGTTTATGAACAAAAGCTACAAAACGTTTATCGATGTACTAAGATTAACTGCTCGCATCGTGTTTCAAGTTAGACCTTCCAGAAGCGGAAAGGTTTGCTAATTAACAGTTCTTACATATAGGCCTACACAGTGGAATGTATGGGGAGTTATGGTTAACAGACGTAAGATTGCCTAAACAGCGTATCATGTAAGAGAGTGGAAAATTCCTACCAGCATTCTCCCCACATCTGGAATGTTCTGCGCTCTTATACTTGTTACACTATATTCCACCATCCATTCCAACACAAACAAAAATATGTGTAACGCACGCTTAGTAGCAGGAATTTTATAAACCTTCTTAGATATTCACATACTTTAATGTCATGATAATTTAATTTTACAAATAACACCTGTGATTCAATATTTTTTAATCTGCAATTCAAGAATAGAGATAGGAAGTCTTCAATATTTAGTAACAAATTTTTTAAGTCAACGACAAGAACTATTCTAATTCAATAAAAATCAGTAATTGTTTGATAGTGCATGATTATTGCTTATTTAGTGCATAATAATTTAATACAGACTGTTGTTATGCAGTAATAACAGACTGAATGAATATGGTGAAATTCTTTTTATAACCAACTTTCATTACTGAAAGATAATATTAACACTTTTTTCTCGTCGTTTGTTAAAACATCACAAGAATTGTATTTTGCAAGAGTACATTGACACGACAGCTAATTTTGTACGTCATATCTAACTTAATTTTTCCTTTTATAGTAAAAGCAAAGTTTGGTCGGTAGGTTGTAAATACTACAAAAGAAAGTTCTGTCTTTATACGGTTAACGCTGTCTTTGGTGCGTCTATTGTACCTTTGTAAACGCAATAGAAACTTGCTTTGTGCTTTAAAATTTAACCATATTCTGGGAACGTCTGTCTGTTATCACGTTCTCTCTCTCTCTCTCTCTCTCTCTCTCTCTCCGTCCTTCTTTATAGCAATGTGTATACATATTTTTAGGATACAACTTCAACTATCCAGTAACTTAAAATGGCATCAAGATTAATTTTTATTACATAAAATAATTGTCATTAGGATAATTATAATTTTTTTAATTACTTTTATTATTCATAAACGCCAAATAATTGCGGTATGATTGATATAGGGCACTTGTACTGTCAGTGTGAGTTTGAGTAAAATTATACCATATTTACAAAATCTCAACTATATTTACAATTTACTCGCTATAAGTGTAATATCTGATCATTAATCACTGCCAGATTAATATTGTATATTGTATATTAGTATTATAATATTGTGTGTAATCACTGCCAGATTAACACACACTAACTTACGAACAAATTTAAATTTACTTTTTGTTTAGTGATAAGAATAATTTATCAAAAGTGTATAATCGGTTATCACATGGCGACTCGGTGGCCATCTGATAACCTCTAAACCACAAGTCTAGAAAGAGAAAAAAGATTATATTATATAACAACAGTTATTTCAACCACATATTTATTACATGTTTACATCAGAACTTAACATTTTGAGTACTATCACAATACTATTTTAAATTACCTTAGCGTCTGTTATGACTCAACATTCAACATGACAAAACACTGTGTGTAGAATCACACACACGCGCGCGCTCGCACACACGGAGCGTACGTTTCTAAGGTAAAACGGGTCGAAAATAATTTGTTGTGTCAGGTTTTACATTTGTACTTAAACCACTATATGCGTTCAAACGACTTTTATCCAGAAAAACATTTGGTTTTTAGACTGTCTTCTGGTTTTACAGTCTCTCGTCAGAGTTAGTAACGACTGTGATGATTGAAACAAAAGTCACATTGTAAGAATGGCCGCTGTCCAGGATAAAAATGTGTGTATGTGTGTGTTTTAAACCCCTGCTTAAAGTTTTATAAATATTTTGAAATAATAATATCCCAAGTTATTATGAAATATTAATGGCGACAATACATACAACAGTAATAGTAAAAATAATAACACGCCTAATGCACATCAAACAATGAAATTAAAAATACAGGTATGGCTGTAAAGACGAAGAATGTATAGACCGAATTTTGCAATAATTCCAGTTGTTATGTAACGGATTCGCATCAAACCATCAAATTCTTCGCCTTAAATATACACAGATTTATGTTTACATTAGAAAAGAAATGTTATGAAATTACACGAATATTATAGTGCTTTAGAGTTTTGAAATGTATGAACTTCATTCTCAGAAGAAATGAAAAATTTGAGTCGTATGTTATTAAATAGAAACTTGTTTAGTTTCCTATATCATGGTGTGGTATGAACAATGAGTTATGTTATTATCAATCTGTGCTACATAATATTGGATACATGTCATTAACACATCCAAAATCGATAGTATACGAAAGACATGTTCCACACAGAGATTACCTGTGTATCGAATTTTAACCTGAAACACAAAACAGGTGGTAACAATGGCATTACTCATCTATGTGGATTAATATGTGAACATAATGAACGTATCTTATTCCGTTTTGGAAAATATGTGACGTCCATAATAAGACTGGACATTTCCGGTGTATGCAGGAAACATTTCAATGTAAAGAGTATCAACAAACGTTTCCTTTAACTTTTATCGTATTAAACAACATAATATTGTATCATATTCTATCATTAAAATTATAATGACAATTATGAAACGTTTGCCTCTCAGAAAATGGATCGTTCATATTGTAACTTTTATAAACGTTTTAATATTTTGCAGACCTGGTTTTAATGACATTAGTCATTAGTCATTTTGCTAAAAAATGATCTTTAATTGATAAATCAGAAAATTGCTTGTTTGTATAACTTATTGCTTTACCAACTATTTAATATCCAAATAATAATTTTACCCTACTTTTATCTCGTATACAACATATGCTGTCAATACTACAAAGCAATAATATTACAAAGACAAGCGACTACACGTCATTACTTGGCTTGTCATTACATGTCACAAATAGTTACAAGTAGTCACAACTAAAGTGATAAGTAGCCAAATAATTTATTGAGTAAATTCGCTTGTTAAGTAATAATTTTATTTATTTGATAAAGCTTCCTTTATTAATTAACAAACTGTGGAACTAGATGAATATCAAATAAGGAATCGAACTTTTAAAACCTGTCCGCAATATATAGGCCTAACATATATATACATATATATATATAATATTTAAAATTTGTATTTAATTACCTCCAGATGTTATTTTTCCCTTATTTGGAACATGTTTCGAGAGCTATTGTGCTCTCATCCTCAGCCTTCGCGATTCTGCGTCTAGTGAAGTACCTGTGTGTTGGTATGTCGCCATTGTGGTCTCCTGTTGGTCTCTGGTATCTCAAAGTGGAATTTTTGTGTGTGATTGTGGTGTATGTATTAGTATTTTGTGTATTTTCGATGTTGAGTGCTTTCAAAATTGTGTCGTGTTTTGTATTGATTTGTATTTGTTCGGGTATTAGTTAGTTTTATGTTTTATGTTTTATGTTTGTATATTTGTAAATTTTCCCAAATGTTCATTATGGTCCCTTTGTGTGGTATGTGTTTTATTAGTGTCACATTGGTTATGTCTGGAAATTCATGTCCCGTGTTTACTACATGTGTGGCCAAATTGGATTTATATATTTCTGGTTTTTTGTACGCATTTAGATGTTCAAAATAACGTTTTTTCAGCTGTTTTTTTGTTTGTCCTATGTAATCCACTACTGTTAAATTGTTAGTCTATTAATGCTCCGAGTATATTATTGTGTTTGCTGTTTATTTATATTTGTTAGGAATTAAACTATTAATTTCGTAACTTATTTATGCATAATAGTTTGCTTAGATATCCATTTTTTTCAACTTTTGCTATTGGTTCCTGGGTTTAACTTTAATCTAAACCAGAAAACAGGTGTTTTACTGATGGCAAGTAATGCTGGGTTCCTTTTGTAAACTGTATTGTATTAGAAATAACTGTAGTACATATATTACAGAAAATAGTATTACATATATTACAGCTCAAATCAAAGTGAAAACGTAATCATGTAATCAAATAAAGTAGGAATTGAAAAGAGAAGGAAGGAATATCAGGAAGACACCTACACAATAGTATCGGTTTTATTCTCTCCTCTGCTTTGTTGGATGATGTATTAGGGCGACTGGAATGCAAAACGCTGGAATTTAAAGTATGCGTATGCACTTAAAGTATGCACATGTTATATTATTGCGATCGTGAAGTATAGACGAGATGGTGACATGGTATTAATGATACTGACTACAAAATACAAAAGTTGCGCTGGAAATAAGTACAGAAAAGACAAACATATAACATATGGAGATGTAACACTGGTGACACCATTCAAACGAATAAGATCAAAATGGATTCTTTCAGAAAAATAATCAAAATAACAAAAAATATCTAACTGATTTTGTGTTATAAAGAAAGTTTTAGATCTGTGTGAAAACGTAAGGCCAGAAAACACGAGCAAACTAGACTTAGTGATAACATTTGCAGAATAAAAAATGAAATGAAAGCGCCAAGAAATTTCGTTGATGCTCACAAAGACTGGTGCCTAAGAAACATGGAAATATCCCCTTTGTAAAATATGGGTTCCCCGGAAGCAATGACACTTAACAACCTGGATAGGATTTGTAGGATTTGCTCAGCAGTAGGCAGGACAAGTGCTGTTACTGGTATGACGATAACATTTATTATAACTCTTTTGTAACGTGATGCATACTGACCAACGGCCGTTTAAACTTCAATTCAAATCGATGTCGATTTCACGGTGTCAACTGAAACTCAGTGCACATTTGCATTATACGACGTCATAGAAACAAATTTTATATTTGCTATGATTTCTCTAATCTTGACTATGCATTTTGTTCAGATATTTTAGTTACACAAATACGCAACCTCAAATAATTTCGTGAAACTCAATATTTGTGAGTCATAAATGTTTTATTAAGTTTATTTTGTAATACTGGTAAAGAATATTATTATGTTTTATAAAAATTCAACAAAACGATTTTTAAATTAAAACACAGACGTTGCAAATTTCCTTTCTGTGGAATGTATAGCAATCATTAGTGAGAGGGGGAGAAAACTGGAAGAGAAAAAAGAGAGCTTTGGAGACTGTCAGCGGCTATAGTTTTATCAGCACTTAGGTAGACTATATATGTAACGACACAAAGAGGCTCGTTACCTTGTATATTGTACCTTGCTTTTATCTTGGTTATTTAATGTGTATACTTTGTTAATAGTTTATAAGGATGAGTATCTGTTCAGGGGAATGTTTGTTGAGCGCCAATTTGCAATCACAGGTTGCAAATAAAATTTATTTATTTTTTGTTTGTAAAATATTAATTATTAATTTTTATTAAAGTCTTATATTGTTTCTTTATCAGTTATAATTGAATCTCTTTTAATCTTTCCTTTAAGAGAGGTATGTGATAACTAAAGCTTATCCAAGCAGGTTTGAATAATCTGCCCTAAATGAGGAGTGTTGCCAACTTAATCTAATTGCTGAAGCCAATTCACAGTCCCAGATATATTATTTGGAATATCATATCCATTTTGTATTCATTAAATAAAGAAACGAATAAACCTTTTATCTGTATTTATTATACTCAAAATCCTTTTATTATTTTCTTTAAATTGTTTTTTAAATAACATATATAATCATTAACAAAATCTCACCCAGCGGTTCTTTACATATGCTCAGTATGGCAGCAGTAGCATTCAGAGATTCTTCATCTCAAGGATCACATTTACATTTATTAAATAAAATACAAATATATTGTGTTACGTTAGGTCCTTTTGACTACGATATAAACAACAGTTATTAGAAGAAAAGTACCAAAATAAATGGGGTTATAAATAGCTACAAAGTACCTTAACAGGATTATATGAATAGTTTAACAAAGTTCAGTGTTTAGGTTATGTTTAGTAAAATATTTTTTTTAGACTTAGTTCGCTTTATATTATAGTAACACTATACATTAATGGTTTTCCATACTGATGGTAAGACTATTCATTGATATTGTTCTCAGTGAAAGTTCCAAATGGTTTTTATTAAAAGTGTAATCAGTGTCTTTGAAACCTATAGTCTAGGCATAACAGGGAATGGTTCAGTTTAATTTTATATCAAAAAATACTTCTCTTCCTGTGTCAGTTGATTGAATTTCTTCAGAGATTCACTGGTTTACTTCTTTATAGTCATGTAGCACTTCCTTCTTCTATTTAGTCTGGTTGAGGATGATTATTTAATTTTTTTATTTAGGTACACTGATATAAAATGTCTCATAATTTAATTTATTCACTGTGTGGTGTTTAATTCAACCTTTCTTATTCAGATCCAATAATACAATTCTTATTTCATTTATTATAACATATTAGTTGCTAAGGCCTATATCAGCTCTTTTATTGGTTTCCAATGTAACATTTTATGTCACCCTGGTGATATCATAGTAATAACATAAACAAACTCTTACTATTAATATGATATACCTTTTTTTATAAGAGCTTTGATCTTCACTTTATTGGTTTCTTTGATTTTCTGATGAAACACTGATTATTTTGACACCACTTTTGACTATCTTCTGTTCTATATTTCTTGAGTTATTAATTTACACTTTTTATTTTATTTGTTACAAACTTATTTATTATTAGTTCTTCTTGTACTTTTCACTTTCTTAAATTTATTTGACACATTAGTAATCCTATAACATAACCTGACAGTGTTTCATTATCATTTTAATAGAAATTCTCATTCATATAAGTTAACTGTCTAAGCTCAATGTGCCTAGTTTTACAAAAATCTATTACTATTATTTTGGTACTTTCTTGTTAAGATAAACATTAGTGTTATTAACACTATCATATACAATATTAATTAATGTGACCCAAACTAATTACTAATAACTCTTAGTAATATATTACAATTCCCCTTAACTTACTGTATTTATAAATTTACAGTTTATATAAATAAAACAAAATTTCATAAGTAAGTTCATTAACGTTGTCCTCCTTACTTATCATTATTGACATTATTTTAACTGTGATAAACATAATTATTATAGTCTTCGTTAACATAAATTAAACAATAAAAATAAACAATATTCAATTAAGTCTTTCATTACTGATTTCTTGAAAATCTTATGTTTCTTGGTACTTTTTTGGTATGGCATGGCAAAAATGTCATGTAACAATATATATGTAGAACAGACTTGATGTTGCTGACTAGATATTTGGACCTGGAGCCTGATAAGGTTTTAAGTGGTTTCGTCTGAGACTATAGGATTAGTGAATCCTCCGGTGTGTGCTCGCTGTCGGTAGTTGCTGAAAAACTGATAGAAGCGTTGTTTTCCAGTTGGCTGTGTAAGCAGTTCCTGCAGAGTGCATCGACCAACAGGCCTGCAACGCTGATTAGGGCGCGTTTTGTTGGTTGGCTATAAGAGCAGATTGTTAAGACAAAAACTGACATTTCCGTGACCACATTGGAAACAGTTGGGGGCTCCTCCGGTGGTGCCGGACTCTAGTTAACGCAGGCAGAATTATATTTGTGCCTCTGATGGAAGCTGACGAGTGAGGTCGTGGTCGGTAAAAGGTGATACGATAACAAATAGTCTGATTAATTATCGGGGGTACCTCAAGGCTCTGCACGAGATGTGTAAAGCTTGACGAGCACCGATGAGAAGCACCGGAAAATTCTAAGAAGAGACGTGAATTGTTCACGGTACCTTGGGACTTTGCCACAACTTTCACTCATTATATGCACTCACAAAGAGCGGAAAGAAAGTTTTTCCATAATCCTGATATTCAGGAATTTCAATTGAAGAATTATTCATACAGCACACTTTAGAGGACTAGGAAGACTGAAAGCACTGCTCAGTGGTTATCAAAGCTGATAGGTGTGGTGGTGAATGGAATACTTCACCAACGCGACAAGCCCTTCTTGGCGTTTCCAGACCTCGGTGCCCTCAAACATAACACTCATTGCTTCATTGTTACAATTGACAAGATGAGGTACACTACATGGAGCAGGGTCTTAAAATGTTAAAAGTTCTGGAATAACAGAATATTCCGACGACACTGAACACCGAAATATTCCGACATCGGAAGATACCGAAATAACTTCGAAATGTGTGATGCAGAGGGCCGACAGGACAGTTTAATTGTACTGAGTACCATTAGGCACGATGACAACAAAGTCATCCGCGTACAGAGTTATTTATTTGTTTAACTAATTCTGTACGTAGTGTTAAGACAACCAAAATCTTATAAGTAATCTAAACTGTTAAGTTACTTATTTCCAAGATTTGTCTATTAAGTATTGTAACAATTGTTTATTATTGTCTATGGAGATGTCTATTAATGTTAGTTGAGTTTACTTAAGAGTGATGAGTACAAATTATATTTTGTTGTGTTCAAGAATACTAATTAAGTAATTTTGTCGTATCATCCTCAGGTTGTTAATTAAATAACGAGACACATACACATTTATCAGTTTAATGTCTGCATTTATTAATTTACGTTCGTTGGCATTACCGTCAATTATCTTATATTTTAACATATTATAATCATTCATTATTTTAGAATACTATTTCTATCAATATATATTTCTTCTAAGATCTCTATATCTCAAGATTCAAATTAAATTTATTAAGCATGAATAATACTTATCTTAGTTAATTTTCATATTAACATATATTTAACATCTCAATGGATTCATGTTTAAGATATGAATTTTAATCCTTATTTAAATTGTTGTAAGCATACTACTGTACGTTTTATTGTTACTTCATGCGTAACTTCTTTAATATTAATTGTTTTATGTATGGGTTCTTTCAGTAGGACAGACAGGTGTTTGAGCAAATATCAAATAATACATAAAATTTACTATTGGTACGTTATCCACAGTCTACGTTGATCTGCGTTGAATTATCTCCGGCTCTTTATATCTGCGTTGTCCATGGTGATCTGCTGCTCACTATTTTCATGAATTTTCATTTTGCTGAATCAATCGAGGTCTACCAGCGTAGTGAATAATGGTTTCACACTTTTATCACTCCACTTTAGTTCATACTATTCGACATTTTCTGATATTACATTTGTACCGTTCACTAGTTTATAGCGTTATGTCGTTACATGTGTTTGGTGAGAGATAGTTTACACACGACTGATTCCGAACACATGCTCCGATCCTAAATGTTTTACAAGTTATACAATTTAAAACCTTAGTTCTTACTCTTCAATGTTAACTGTATTACACGCATTATTGTTAATATTGATTTTACGAAATTATAGCATAAGTTTATAAATCTTCACACTATTTACACCCGTTAACTTTACGTAAGTCTTACATCACTTTGCTGAACTTTCACCACCGACTACTACCAATTTTAAGTAAAGACTCCTAAGTGTTTAAGTCACGACTCCGTAACCATTATAACGGACTCTACCGACTCTCCGAAACTTTAGTCATCGACTTCCGAAATTTTAGCAGAGACTCCCGATCTCACCTTCGTTATGTGTATTTATTACCTACCCTTCTTTTTCCCACTACTTTCTTACATTTTCCCCACTTAAGTCCTTTTTCGTCCTCCTGCTTCGTTTCCATTGGTTCTTCTCTATATTTTCTACGAAAATTCCCTCCTAGTACTCTCACAAGTTACCCTACTCCGTTTTCATTGGTTTTACGTTCTGGTTTTCCAAGAACATCCCCTCAGGAAACCCGCCTATATTCCAAGCTGTTTTCTGATAGACGATTTCTGTTCCCACCAATTTCTTACTCTGGGTTCAGCTACCCTTTGCTTCAGTATGTCCGATCCCACGATCATAAATCTCTTTGGTATTGTTCTATGCCTTTTGACAGTGACATCCTTACCTTCTGTCCATCTTGCAGCTGCATCTGTTAATTAGTTCCACCCCTTCTGTAGTCTTTTCAATATGTTATACTCATAATCATTTCTGGCGTTTTTCATGCCTCTTAGCAAGACGCCACTTAAGCGTACTAGCGTGCACCTGCTTGTCGACTAGTTTAGTCCTCCCCGTTGCGTTCTTCCTGGAATATCTGGTAGTGCTTGTCTCTGGCGTTATCTATCCTTCTAGTAAGAGTACCCTTTGTTTCATACTTCGTCCAGATGCGCATGTTACGTAAGTTTCTCATGTGTGGCTCTCTTTGTATTTCTAATTGTACTACTCGCCAGGGTGTCATTCAGTGACATTCAGTTGTTCCGTTGATTAGTACGTTAGCCTTCGTCGTATATTTTCTTAGTAAATTCTCATTGTACTGTTCTGGCGATTGTTTGCCTTGCTTTCAGAACAATCCCTTAATTTCAACATGCTTCTGGCTGCACATGTTAACTTTGTTCACACGCCTCAGTAGTCTTTCCTGGTAAATTTTCTCTCTGCCGAACATTTGCTTTTATTTAGATTTAAATACTTATAGACATCTGTACGTCGACGTTGAAGGCTGTTACATCCATTGTATTATCTCCTTTTATTGTTTCTCCCATACGTCAATGTTATTTCACACGCTGCCAGATGGTCCTTTTCTTTCTTTTCAAAAAAAATTAGTTTTTGACGTTTTGGCGTTACAGTATCTTAGGTATTTCTTTTTTATTTTACTTTGATCTTGTATTGAAACACGTAATTACAGATAATCTCTTTGTGTCTTGCATTCACCAGTTCGAAAAGTCAACTAATTCTTCACTATATTTGAAAAACTGGATCGTTTATAACGATTTGATAGTAGCGGAACCCCATCTCATGTTTCTGTTCCAACGTCTTTATTTCATCCCTACATTTCCATTTTTAGAACCCATGGAGGACCCTATTTTGTGCCTACTAAGGAGTGTCAACTATACTTTTGACATTCCTTACACTGAAACGTCTGTATGATGTCAATATTGCTTAGCCATCTCCCCAGCCAGACGTTACATGTAGTCAGACTGATTGTACAAAGTAAAATAATGAAACAGTTTTTTTCAAAGTACAAAGTAGTGTAGTGTACACTAGCAAAAACAAACTGCAGCTTGTCAACTGTTCGGAGGGACGGCTACCTGTTTATATAGAAATTCACCCCCTGCTTAACGGGGGACGTCGACTTAGCCTCAATAGTCTCACTTCTTAAGTAATCAGTGCCAGCCATGACATACAATCTTCTTCTCTCATAAAGAACTTCCAAGGACTAAGCTAAGATGCAGATCCGGTTATTCATTGTAAATCTGTAATTTTCCTAGATAACCACTATTTGGTTGCATGTTTGTCACTAGAACTGCGACTGTTGTAAATCTGATCTTAGTATCGCTACGAATTTTTGTAATTTACGTCCTGTTAATTGTACTAAAAATCAGTTGGAATTAAAAATGTTGCATTTAAATATTGCTGTCATGGTCATAACTTAACCATAAACTAGGATCGGAAATTTATTAAAATAAGGAATCTGCACGTGACAATTAATTTTCCCAACCATTGTTACTGAGCAACTAGTTGTATTCCACAAAATGCCACAATGTTGATTTTGGCATATTATAAGATGAGAATGTAATCATTATAATGAATTATTAAAATATCTGCCGCGAATAGCAGTGAATATTATGTTTGGTGTGTGAAATGAAAACCAAGGTTTCCCTTGCCTTTCCGTTCTAACTATATGGTCCACATAAGTATATTTAAAATATTGGGTTCTATTTAAAAATTTAGAATCTTTGAATAACATTTATTTTCGACATTTTCTCCCACCAAATGTGCCACTACTCGTTTCTTTATGTATTCTTCTAGCAGCGTATACAAGATGTTACGTTGTCTTTTCGTCAAATAGTTTCTCTAAACCAAGGAAAACTATAGGCCTACGGATGTAACGATTAAATTCCCTCGTCTTCAGTCAGTCGCGTAGTCGTAAAAATGTTTTGTTACTTGAGCGATCTCCCTTAAAACCGTTTGGTTTTTCACTTAATAAGAAATCCGTTATTTCCTGTAAGTGCTTAGGAAGTATTCTGTCATCTAATACACATTTAAAGAAGCTAAAACTCTGAGTAAGATAGTAAACGTAGAACTGCAGAATATGAATATTACGCACAAAATAGAAGGTATTTGTGGGAACAAAGAATCTGTGTATTTATTAGTTCTACATTATGCCTGCACACGTGAGTTTCCTAATCCTATTCTTTATTTCTTTCAAAACTAAGTATTTCATCTGTTATACTTTCATCCACACCAGTACATATTGGATCCACACTAATTGGAATTGCATCAAAAACTTGCACCGTCGGGTTTGAACTATAGTCCTTCACACATTTAAGCCTATCTCAATTATTATAGAAAATTTTATTTAAATCTGCAGAATCCTTGTCCTTGTCACACTTATTTAAGTATTTCAAAATTTTACTGCGCAAAATTCTGCGAACCATTTAGCTAATGGTATTTTAGATTTCTGATATTTAGATGGCTGGTGTGCTTGCTGTATAGTTTGTTTTGCAAAGTTATGTTTCAGTGTCCCAAACTTCCTCAATTTTTTTTAAAATAAATGTTTTATATACATTTGCTTTTACATAATAGCAAACATTTTCTCAATTCAATTTCTAAATTACTACTTGCCTTTTACTTTCAGTTTCATCCCAAGACTTTTCTTATCTGGACACAGAATTTTATTCTAATCATCCTCAATGAAAAGACTAGTGGCTATATTACATACTTGTGGCCATATGCATATAATCTGCAGGTGAATTCTGTTTATTTGTTTACCTAATTTCCAGGTTGCATTCCCTTCAACGCGTTAATAAGGAGGTCACGTAAACAGCAACACAATGGAGTTTAAAGCCCCTATACATCACGTACCCAATTTTTCTGCTGATCCTGGATACTACATAATTAATATTTATGAAATTTCTCGGTGACTTTAAACTGGTTTGGTTTTCATGCAAATTAAATAATATCCTTCTTACTAAAGGTGCTATTTATTTTTTTATTTTTGAAAAATGCAAATAGCTAGTAATTTATTTTTCTGAAAAGGACCAATACCTGGTGTTAGAATTTTTTCAGTTCAAGCTTTAAAATTCCTCTTCGATTAAAAAAATGGTCTGTCCATTAAACGTTTTTCTTTTTTAAACTAGTTACAGGATAGCTCTGTCCTTTATTTCCTGCCGCCTTGTGAACTGCAAATGCTTACAACTTTCATATGTCCTATTAGAATCTAGATGCGTATAGTTAAGTTCCATTAGTACTTTATTTCATTATTAACATATAAAACAACTGTACGTATACAGTCCGCCTCAGAAAAGCTTGGAGCAATCAATTGTAATCAATAATAAATAACGTTAGATAATCAAAACGCCTAGTCTAACAGCTCACGTTTAGGGAGTGCTCTCGAACCCTGTTACTGGAATTAGCTGTATATGCAATGAGTTGCGTAATTATAACTACTTATAACTTTATTCTTCCACTGTTTACGAAGAAAGTTGCCACATCACTGCTTATATAAAATGTACACATTTGTAGCACAGTTTTCACTGCACTAAGCTAGTTGATATTAAACCATCCACTCTAGTATGTGATAGCTGATGAGTCTAGAGCAAACAAAGAGAACAAACAAAATGTATGCGGTAGCAATATGGTGTTGTTGCTACATTTACTAATTTACTACAATGTTTTATTAGGTAATATCTTCATACAACTAAAAAAAAACCATCCATCTCCATGAAAGTGTTTTAAGCCTTAATACTAATTTTACAATTCAGTATACAACAAATAATACAGAAATTATATAAAATTAATACTCTAACGTTTATATTTAAAATAATTACTACTAAATCTTACTACTAACTCTGACTTGTCTCAGATGAATGCTACATTTCTAGTTTTATGAACTCATCAATACTATATTTGCTTAAAAACCAATTAACTACTTTTTTGAAGAAATTAATTTTGTTTACCTTTTTAATATAAGCAGAGAATAAATTAAAGTCGTGAGGTCCGAAGAAAAAAATAACAAACCATAATGATGTTGCTCTGAATTTGATCCTTTAACTTTTTGTCTTAATTATGATTTCAGAATCTATTAGTTGTTCGTTAATAAAATTGCAACCTAAATCAATTGATATGCAGTTATCGGTTGCGACCTTCAATCCCCCCCTCCCCCGGTGTAGAATGTACATGTGAAGTAAGACAGAATGAGTGCACCGTATGTGTTGGTCGAGTGCCTATACGAATGTAGCTGGACTCGCACGTTAGTAAGTAGTCATGAATACATGAATTAATAACAATGCATGAGAAATAAATTAGAACCAATTTAGAATTACTTTTAACATCCATCTGGTTTTATAATACCTTGTTTGCAACTTTATTATTTTTATAAACAGAATTTTCGATTCATAAATTATAGTTTCATAGTGCTCTCAACACGTGAACATAGATTTGAGATTTTATAATTTCTGGATCCGATTTTAGGTTGTGAATCTTTTGTGTGACAAATGTGCTTCATAATAGGTACCTCTTTAATCTTTTGTTTATATTTACCATGACCTTAGTAAAACATGTGTTTCCTCCATTTTATTTTAATATTTTTACTTTATACTAGAAACTTTTCAAGCATTTGTCACGTGATCTTAATGTGGTATTCCCAAGCTAAAACGACCCAGGGAGTAAAATTGCGTATTTATTTTGTTAGCGCTTATACGTGTAACAATTTTGGCCTTTTGATTTTAAAAGACTATTTTTCAAAGCTAAATTAACAAAACTATTAAATTACAGTTTTAAAAAGAAAGTAAATAGTTTAAAAAAGTAAGTGATAAAATTTTTAAATGTAAAAAATGTGTGTTAATGTATTAATACATTTATCTTTTTCTTGGTAAAGAAACGGAATTTTTAACTTGACGCTTGAAAACGGAAATTTTTTTAAATGGTTATTTTCTCGTTTTTCAAAATGTGTTCCTAATGCTTTAAGGAGTTCCGTTTGAGACAGTCGTTATCCCTCTGAACCTTTCTCCCATTTCAGCATAACCACGTTCAACTTTAATTAATTTTATTAACTTTTATTAGGCCCTTATTATTTTTAAAAGTATTCTTCCAGTAATTATAACATTATACCTCTTCGGGAGAGTGTGCGCGCGCACTTTTTGTTTAATTACGTTTACCGTCAGTAGACCTTACATTCAACCACCCTCCACAATAGTGGCCACAAATGCCAGTATCAGAAAGATGACGTCAGCTTTACCTTAGGACGGTTATTGTCAATGGTAGCAAATTGGACTGGGCGCACCTTGAACGGCAGCGGTTAACCGGGCTGCTATCGCCTTGAAGGGGGCAGTCACTTAGTAACCGGCATGAAACAACATTTTAACGAGTACAGTATATAATGAATTCTTTTATATCATTGAACGTGTTTTGTAGGCTGAAGTAAGATTTGTTAAAAATTAAACTAAAACGTAAAAATGATTTTGCCGTTTTGACATGTCATAAAACTGTATTACTTAATTGTTTAGAATAACTTGATAAATATTAATTAGATAAAATACATTACTAATGTAATATTAATTACATTGCACGTAATAATTGTATGATTAGTGTCCATCGTACAGTGTGTAGTAGTGTAGTCCACAACCCACGCTTCCCTGACATTCTTGCTACCCGTGTTCCAACAAAGACTTGCACTATCTGTGAATGCTTTTTATTCACACGTGAGGTCTACAGTTTTGTAAAATTACAGCATACATCCACCAGCTTCGTAGATGCTCAGTGGATACTAACTTCAGTACACATGCGTAATCATGACATAATTCTTTTGGAATAAACCTCATGTTTAGTAAATGTAATTATAACTAATTCTTGCATATCTAAAAAAAACTTTATAGTTGATTGACATAGTGTTTCTTTCTCAAATAAACACATTAGAAGGAAACTAACCAAAAACGCAAAACGATTAACAATGCAAATCACTTAAAGAATTTGAAACTAACAAGTTATTTCAAAATAAGTGACATCAATTAATAGGTGACTTAGGTACTTATCCTTAAGTAGTGGGTTTAAAATTGTTAAGCCATTTACGAGAGACACAAAAACGTTACGTCTGAGAAAGTTGCACAAAGAATAAAAACAGACAAATTATATTTGTGTAGTAGGAAAGAAGAGTATAGGGAGTTCTGAGAGATCGAAATAATAGTCATAACACTTCGTTTGGTATGAGGCATTTTTTCGAAAATTGGAATTTTAGTGAACAAAATAATAATCAGACTATACTGATCAAAGAATCAATAAATATAAATAAAGGTACGGGTCTAATTTATTGTATAATGTAGATGTGATAAATCTTATCTCCGAAAGTTAAATTTCTGTTAAGAAAACATGAACTAACACTGGATGTAACGGGATTTGAAAGCCAATTAGTAAAGGTGTAGACAAAATGGTTTAACAAAACCAAAACTGGATTAAAATCACGTGTTCTTTGATTTTAACTTCACAGTTTAAAACCGGTGACTATCACAGCGACATGAACTAGTATACGTGCTTAAAAGAGAGATTACACTATGATAAACTGTAACGTGTAATATAATGAGCAAATAAATCTCACACGTCATGCACAACGTAACTAAAGAAAGTTGATGACGAAGTAATTGACAGAAGGTAATATTGCTTACAGCACTGTAATTGCTAATGCACTGTAATGCACATCTGAGCTAAATTTAGATTGCATTAGAATGCACATCTGTTAAACCATACAGGTTTGTTGAAATATTACTGACCTGTATACAAAGTATAAAATACATGATTCTCTGGTTAAACACACACACACACACACACACTAGCATACGCTATAAGACGTTGTAAGTAGTTGTGGTATGTTTGTTACTTGAAAATGATACGATGTTTACTGTCTGCAATTACGGCACGAAGGGTTACACACATAACAAGAACGTTGCATTAAATGGACATAATCCACGCTTTCAGGAAGGGCGAGCTGGTGATGTTGGCGTTAATGGAAAGGGGCATAGTGCGTTAAACCCTCCGTCTTTACGTGCCATAAACGTCTTATGAAAATGTTATTAACGTTGCTACTAATGCCATTTTTTTAAATCCCGGGTGTTTTATCTGTGTAGATACTGAAATTGGTGTTTCTAATTTTAGCATTGTTGAAGCGTTAGATGGATTTAAATTGATTAAGCATATCTGTAAACTTAATAAGCGTCTCTTTGAATTCTACATTTTAGGTGCAACTAGTACTTTGGTTTGTTTGTGAAGTTAGATGATTCGTTGAAAAAACTGCATAAAGGGGTTAATGACGAATACGAAGATATAAAACAAATTACATTTGCTGACGAGACCACTTACCTCTAATACAGAAAATAGTTACACTAAAGCGTTTAAACACTACATGTGAAGTGCTTGTATTTATATAACATCTGTTCATTGTAAAATCTGACGAGAATGCGCTCTTAAATATTGATTAAATGAAAGTAAAATTAAGGTTGAACTTTGAAGTACATGTTTTATCATCAGTCACAGAAGAAGGGTAATGTAATCATTTTGTTGTCGTAATGAGAATTCATATATAAGAGTATCTTTGTTACGTACTGAGCGAGAAATGTGTATTAGGTACATAAACATAAAAGAATCATTTCCTAGTGTCTCCGCCTCCCCTTTAAGTTCTACGCGTATCAAATATGGAAGTACGTACTACGCACACTAATACTATCAGATTGTAGAACGACAGACTCAGAAGAGTTCTTTTATAAAGATACGGTTTCTACAAGCCAAAAGGGAATAACACATTCAAGAATTTTACGAGTCTGCAAAATTAGCCCATTTGTGCTTAGAAGACGTCAGGCTTTACTTTTCTACTTCAATTTTTGTAGAGATTTGGATAGTATTTGCCAGAAAGTAAAATGCTCAATATCTGTGGATGACTTGATTCAAAGTTATGTACGTTTAATAAATACTAAAGAGTAATACAGATGATACGCAGTCTGTATTATGGAAATATATAAGGTAACAGCTTTTGGCTTCACTAAAACTCGTATTACTGTGAAAAACAAGTAATAGAAGTATAAAGTGTTATGTTGCTGTAACTGTGCATTGAACATCTGAATTTACGATTAAAATAACAGTGAAATTACACAAGGTAGTGAACAGGTTAAAACATGACTGCTACAAATAAGTTAACACAAAAAGGATAAAGGCACTGAATTAGTGCTGTTAATTGTTAAGATAGTATAAATTTATTTGTTGTTGGTGTAGTTTAGTGACTCTACCACAGACATTACAATCAGTTACTTCATATTTTGTACTTTATGGGTTCGCCCTCGTAGTTTAGCCTAATCACATAGAAAGGTTTTGTTTAATTATATCAGTACAGTAGATGTTTCAGTTTGCAGACACTCGTTAGTCCGATAAAAAAAAAATTGTTTTTCTTAGCTTTTAAAAACGAGGCCATAAACTATTCAAATGCGTTCACCGTATTGCTCTTAAAGGTTTCCATCTAATATTGGTTAATTTAAACTTACTTTTAGATTAAATTTTTGGAAAGTTTCTTTTGCGTCCCGTGAGTAAATGCATCGTCATATTCCTTTACATAGTACCTCATGAAGTATAATAGTTTGTGCAGTCAATGCTGTATGTAGATTGTTACTGAAACGACACACATCAGTATGCTTAGTGTTAATAACTTGTTATTCCGTTGTTAGTTGTTAAAATATTATGTAAGTAGGAAGCAGGAACTAAAATTTATTGCTGTAAAAGCATAACACCATATCTTTCATCTTAAAACCATAACAGCACGCATTTAAAGACTCTTAATGTACGGTATATACGCTCGTGTATTAGAGTTGAAAGTATTCTTGAAAAATGCTATTATCTGTTGGTTAATCCGACTCCTCATAACCAGTATCAAGCTTTATCTGTTTCTACGCCTGCTAACATAGAAAGCAGCATGACTTAATCACGTCAAACGCAAATTGCCATTAAAACAATTGTTTTTAAAGAGAATTTTTATGGATATCTTTTTTCTTCCACGTTCCGTAAGAAAATGGGACGGTAATCGCGAAAAAAATCGTTTTCGAGGTAAGGGATGATTCCGATTGTACTACCCTCAAAACATGAAAAACGTCATTTTCCGAAACTCCGAAAGTGTGTGTGTGTGTGTGTGTGTGTGTGTGTGTGTGTGCGCGCGCGCGCGCCTATATGTAGAATTTTTTATATGGCAAACGATAACTTCGGCAAATTCAAATGATTTTTTGCATAGGTGCCCGAGTTGTAGAGGAATTAAGGCCTATTGGTTTTGGTGGAGATCGGTTTAGGGGAGGGGTATTTTACTTGCAACGTTTTACGTTTTAACAGGAGTAAAGTACTTAATTTTGATAAATAAATGCCCCGAAGAAAAAGTCATATTAATACACTTTAAAATGGTAAATAATGACATTATTACGATGGATTATGAACATAGTTAAAGCATATTTACAATATTTTCTCGTAGAGTAAAGGATTTTATCATTCAGTGTACATTTTTTCTGTTAAATAAATCAATAATTTAAGACGATAACTTTTTATTTTATTATGTCAAGTTTGTACGAAAGTGTTAATAACATCGGAGTGAGTAATCAGAGTTTGCGCTACAAAGAGTACATAATTATTAATGTCGAATAAACCATTGAGAACATAAGGCGGGCGGTTATAAAGCTCCACATTATTGATTCGCTACCTGAAACTATTATTCTTAATCGTACCATTAAATCTCAAATACCATACCATCATATCGACACAACAGTACGAAACTATAATATAGTGAACATATGACGGGTATATTTCAAGACTTCGCTCTCTTCCAACGTTGGAACATTAATCTCGTATATAAATGTTTTGCATTGACTTTTAGCGTGTGCGATTAATTGCATATTGTACATTTTTCATTTGTTATTCTAATATTTAGTGAAGCCATGCATACCTAATGAAGATTACTTCAGACTTAAGTAAGAAGGTTCTGGCCTCAGGGAAATCATGGCGGAAGTTCCTCAAGGAAGTCCACTTGGACTCATTCTGTTATGCCAGTGCTCTTCGTGGGATTGAAAATATTACTGTAGTAACTTTTGCTGAAGATACTGTGATACTGGAAAGACAGTTTGTAAATAGATGTTATTCAAATACAAAACTGGCAAAAATTTGCCCATTAAACTAAATGAATCCAAATCCATATACACTAATTCCTCTAAGGAATATTTTTAGCATATACTGATAACTGTAAGCAGCCAAACAGTGCAATATGTGACCGCAGTCAAATATCTTGGCATGGTATCGTAGGTAAAAGGCTCGTGTTAGAACGAAACAGAAGGCCTGAGAAACAAATATAAAAAGTCTTAGTGTTTAGTGATGGAAAGAAACTCCTTTCTTCCAATAACTATATCTTGAATCAACAGATTTTAATATCTGTTTGACCTTTACAGGGATATGGAAATGAAATCCAATGTTTTTTTCAAATAAACGTAGGGGAAGACGCACACATACAAAAAACAGAAGAAAACTTCGACGCCAGTTATAAAGGAAAGCAATGTTGTGTATTGCAAAAGATAAAGATACGTTTAATATTTATAAATGAAAGTAATGAGAAACTCTTGGGAGTAAATTCATTTTGATATGGTAGGTATTTAGTAGTTTCGGTTAAACAAAAATTTCTCATTACTCATGTGATCAGGTGGTGAGTGCTTTGTATAACATCTTTCGCAGTTCTTGAGCATAAGCCAAATAAGAATATAAGCTCTTAAGCTCTTAGTTACTTTCGCTCTTACACCAATAAATATTACGCTTGAATAATATTCGGCAATATATGTTCGATATATTGGGGTATTGGGGTACATGTTCAACAATACAACCAATTTTTACCTTACTGACTTTTCAGTACGTAGAAATTAAATTGGTTGCTTAAAGTTTTGCCTTGATTTTTTATGGAAAGCGGGTGATAAACACGGTGAGGTCAATAACTGCTAAATGAAAATGTAAAATGCCTGAAGGAAAACATCAAACACACTCACACACAATCATACACTCTTTCACTGGCTCCATCAGTTTTTTACTTACAAAATATGAACAACTATAGATCTAAAGTTCTAAAATGATACATAGACGTTAATATCACAGAGTTTGTAAATTTTTCTTATGTTCGGCTTACTAAAAATTAAACTAAAAATTACTAAACTCTTTGGCATAATAGAAATTTGTTTTATACGTAAGATATATGCGCGATACATATAAACAACCAAATATAGTCCTATTACAAGATTCTTGTTTGCATATTTTATAACACAGTTTTGCAAATGTATTTATTGTTTCCATATACAACGTCATTATATTATATCTTTTAAGTTACATGTTGCTTATAAGTATATGACACGTATATATGTAAAATATATTTGATTTACTTTAACAATTTGAACTTTACACCTTCATCGTACACAGAACCTATTCGTCACGATCTAACAAAATCTATGTTTATTCAAAGTTACTGGTATATAGTTTTTTAATAACCAGTTTGTAACACCCTTTTTAGTAATTTCACAAAAATCTGTTTGTCGGCTTCTTTCTACAAACGGAAAATATAGAACGCTTAATGTCAGCCAGGAGGCTAAGCAATTACGTATGAATAAAGTCTCTTACATTTCATCCAAAAGGAAATTGCATACTCAAGAAATTTTATTAAACTCGCCTTGGAACATCATGATGATGGAAAAGTTAGAATTACGATTATTAGGTCTCTTGAGCAAAAGAACATAGGAATGTAAGCATTACCATAAAGTCACTTGTTACTGCGGCAAAGCATAATTTACGAGTGAAGTTCTGTATCCATCATCTGAATATACTTCGTTTTTATCACTTACTGTACAGTACCTTTATAATCGTATGTTACGCAAACATTGCCGTCTTCATGTGAAAGTAACAGAAATTAGTAGCAGTAAAGATACTGAGGTCAATAAGAACTCGATATCATGTGGAAACTCACTGAATACTTTACAATCAAAGTTAAGGATCATACAGAGGGCCGACGCTGAGACATTTGTCTGATCTGGATAACTTCCGGGTGTTATCAATTTATCTTTCATGTAGAAACTGCTAAGAAAATGCCCAAGTATCAGGTTTTATGCCACATTTTTTGATTTTCATGGAAGATTTGTTACTATTAAAAACACAGACAATTATGTAAGCAAATGAATTCTTTCAACTGTGTAACTCAACGACATGAGGTAACGTACTCGTGCAAAAGCTGAATACAAACCCGATACTCCTACACAATCTACACAACCTACACTCCTACACAACTTTCCCATTAAGTACGCCTAATATAATTTTGACTTTCAAAGTTAAATTAACTTCATATGACTCAAAGGATTTAAAAATAGTTAACAGTTGAAGACAGTGTATTTAAAAATCTACGAAAAGAGTTTTGTTCATAAAAATGTCAAATGAATTGATTTTTATTACTTGAATGTTATATATAAATTAGTGTAAAATATTTGATTATATAAACTAAATCTACATCTTTATAAATCTGTAAAAAATTTCATAATCACATTTTGTTGTTACAAGTAGTTTTATAAATTAAATAGATAAAGTAGATATAAATAATAATTTATAGTATTTATACTATAGTCTATAGTCTATAGTCTATAGATACTGAATAGTCTTTAGTATTTATAAATAAAGTCTTTTAATTAGAAACACAGAAGAGAGAATGCAATAAGTCTCTACAACGTAAACCCTGTTAACTCCTTGTTAAGTGTAAGTTTTAAGTATAATATTCTATGCTTCTGAACCTCTTAATTTTCCCAACCATAAATACAAAATTATTCCATAAAATTATGATATTATTCTATATAAATAATATTACAAATGACTAAGTTGTAGTTTTGGCTGTAACAGTTTTGTTGAACTAGCGATCCCATATCTACTCGACCGTTTGGCACTATCTAATGAATCCTATGTGTAATACGTCTGTTATACTTCTTAACTTATTGTATTAGTTTTAATATTATAATGAAGGAGCGAATATATCTCACGATAACTTTTGACCGGAACAACCGATTTTCGTAAAACTTGGCATGTGTGTCCAAATTTTACCCTTCAGAACCTTGTTTTCTAGATTGATTCCTCCAAAAATAGGATGACGGGATGCAAAACTGTGAGTGGGTCAAAACTTTAAAAAAAATCGCAAATTAAAGGGAATTGTAACCAAAATTTGAATATAGTCATCATTTTTTGACATCAGGAGCCAAACGTGACTGGAAAGATTGATAAAGTCGCCAAAATTTATGGGGGATATCAAATTAACGAGAATTTTGACTAACCTCTTAATTTCATATTATGTTTTTAAAATTTGAAACTTTGGGACCTCAGACCTGAAAAAAGAGATTAAAAATTGAAAACAAAGTGTGGTAATCCAGCAGGATATCAGACTTAAGGGAACTGAAACCCAAATCCGAATGTTGTTTTGCATTTTTAACCTTTATCGTATGATTGTGTGCTTTACAATTGTTATATTACTAAATAAATAGAGACATTGGGGTTTTTGTAATTTTCAATAATTGAAAAATTGTCTATTATTGAAATTTATTAATAATAAATAATGTACTTTCTTCAAAATAGTGAGCCAGTTCACGGAGCATACTAGTTGTGTAAAACACTACCTCTTACTTAATATTGTGCCCGTGCATGTTAACTTCAATTGAAACGCTGAGATTTAATGACAACTTTCTCTGGTGACTAACCGTCCACACTACTCTGTCCTCTAACTATTCAGTCCCTCATCTACTTTAACCTTATCTTTTATCTCCACTTTGTTTTTGGTTAATCACTAACAATATATTTGTTCTCAGTAAGATGGGATTGTTAATTTGGAGGCAACACAATTGTAGAAATCTAGCGCGTGTTTCTACACATTCTACAAATCTGGCGACCAAGTGGTGACCTACAGATTTCCATGAGAATTTACTCCATCATTTAATAGTACATAAACTAACTAAAGTCTCTCTTTCATTAATTTTACGTTTAGTCAGCAAACTGTAAAACTTAAATTTAATATGACTTCTATTTTGTTATTAACTTTCTCACGGTTCTACAGTGTAATAATTTGTATGTACTCTCAGTATACTCGATATTATAGTAATAGTAGTGCCGTTTCTATTTCTAGTGTTTGCCACTACTTGCTCTCCTGATTTACCAATTTTTTAACAAATTGCTTTTCCAGTTTTATGTTCTGCAACTTGTGTTTATATAGGCACATTCCAAACTGCACGGCAATATTGTAGGAGGGTTTCTAAAATATCGAAATAAGACAAAAAAACCATTTGTCTCAAAATGGTTTATTCCCGACATATTTATGATTAAAAATAGGCCTACTCGTACATTATTAGATACAATTCGTTCAAAGTCGTTATTCTATGTGGCATCCGTTTGTTGAATTCAGCATTCAGCATTCAGATTGTGGCAGCTGAATTAAATTAATTAAATTCGAATCAACGAAAATTAATTAATTTCCTACGAGAAAATTTATAATTACTGATTACAAAAACAGAAGGAATACAAAAGTATTATGGTACAAGTAATATTGCTTGCAGTTAGATGGGAGATGGGTTCATGCACAATGTACAGTGTTCTAGTTCACTTCTTTCGTAATGATAGCGGTTGTTTAAATAACACATGTATCGACGGACCTGTAACACAGCCATCACAATCATTCGATCTATTAGACTACTTCCTTTGGAGTTCAATAAATTTGCTGGTCTATTGTAGTCTATATCATACCATAACAACAACAAAATCATGGAAGTTACAGCAAACTATCGATGTCTGCAGCTACAGCCACAGCTACAGTAAATATCAATGAAGCTACAGCTATCTATTGTCATCAGACGTGCATATGAGACGTGGATTCGATGCGTTGAATGCTGTATTCAACAAAATTCTGTAGAGTATAAATGTGAAGCACGTATGGCCGTATATTTATGTATGTCTTTATATATATAATTGAGAGATGTGTAAAATAACTTAAAGGAAGTAGTCTAATAGATCGAATGATCGTGATGGCTGTGTTATAGGTCCGTCGATACACATCTCAGTACTGAATATTACTTATATTTAAGTAGATGGAGACGTAAACAGTAAGTGGAGACGTAATAACCTTCCAACGTGGTCAAATAAGAAGTCTGATTCTTTTTATAAATTTTAAGACTATACATTTTGCCGTTTAAATTATCATTTGTCTTGTCATTAAATAATCATGAATTTAAATATACCATTTTCTTATTTCTATAGTCATTAAAGAGCTGTATCTCCTATTTGCAGTAAAATCTGTCGGCGCGTTCTCTCCTCGCCTCAAGACATTGTTTTGTTTACACTCCAAGTCTGTCTGTAAAACCAGTTATTTCTTTTTCGTAAATATTACTTTTTTAATGAACGTAAACTTTCTATGTTTTCAATGTTTTATAAATTGCTAGTATGACGCCTCCCTCAAAAGAGTTATAGCTGTAACAATAGATTGTTAATACGTATCTATAAAAGTGCAAACAATTATATTACACTCCGCTTTAAAAATAAATTTTCAATATTTTCAATATAAATATGAAACGCCTAACCTATCGACTAACCTACAATTTATCACTACATTCTTAAAGTAATAACAAAATATATGATTATAGTGTGTCCCTCTGGTTTGCCATAGGTCCTAAAATGAATCATAAATGTCTTTTGCTTCCAAAATTGTTTAATACAGGTTTAAATGATATAAGCCTTCAGTTTTCTCCTTAGACGTCCAGAAGCGGAAGTACCTTTGTATGAGTGTGAAATGCTTTTCTGCAAACCTCTTATATGTCTTTAGGAATCGTGCATTCACAATATTTTAAACTTTATTGCACACATTATATCACAGCCTCATAACTGGATACCATAGGTCCGTATGGGTTTTAGGATTTGTTTATAGAGTCATTATTATATATTAACAATTTTTCCAAGAAGAAAATACATTTTTTATACTTGAGATCCAGTTTGTTTTTTGCATGTTCCTTCCAATGAAGCTGAACATCAAGGTTCATTCCGTGATAACTTACCTGAGTTAGTGTTGTTGATTATTACCGGCTACTGTTCATATTTTTACATAAAACAAATCGATTTTTACTTATTTACGCTGATTAATTTAAATTCTTACTTACTCTGATTTACTTTAATCTCCATTTCTTATCCATATATCTACATAATTTCTAGCTTGTTGACTCCTTCTGTTTCTTCGTTATTGGTTTCGGTAGCAAGGATAGCTGTGCCATCAGTACAGGTGACTACTACGACATTTGTGAGTTTGTGGAATGTCTCAGATGTAAGGAGCACATAAAGTAATGGTCCCAAGACACTGCCTCGAGGCGTTCCTGGTTTTATCTACTCGTTTTGTAGTATTCTTCTTCCTGTTTAACCCAGTGTATACACTTATATAGTATACAATGTGCGTACATGTGTATCGCATTCTTTTACTTGTTTATATGTAAGGTATATTTTATTCCAGTAATTCAGTGATTTGCTTAGCTAGTGTACTTTTGAGTTTAGACAGGTATCTTATCTCAACTCCAAAGTTAAAGAAATTCTACGCTACATCTAAAAATAAAAGCTGACCATATTATCTTTTTGATTATATCCGTAATTCTGTAAACCTGTGCAACCGTTAAACTGTTCATTCCTAAACCCGATCTGCGGATATTAGCTTCTTGCTCACTTTGATTGGCTTCAGTCTCTTCAAAAACAGTTTTTCAAATGATGTTAGTGATATTGGACGGTATAAAGATATTTTTTGAAGTGGTTTACCTGATTTAGATTTCATAATAGCGTCAGCCATTTTCCAGATATATGGCAGATGATTCATTCAGAAAACTGCATTTATCAAATGACTTTTGTTGATAATCTTTCAAGAACTTCTGTTATAAGGTCACATCCCTAAGCATTTTTTAATGATGGTAATTGTAATTTCTTTGGTAAAATTAATTGAATTAGCTAAATTTCTTTCTGTCCTTCTTTAAATATTGTGCAGGTCATGTTTAAATCTGGATTTAAGTCTCGATAGCAAGACGTTGCAAACAATGTAACCACCATCAGCTTAACATCACCCGTTGCTTAGAAACCAGTTTTTTTAAATAGACAGCTCGCTACCATCTAAGATGGAATTCTCTGAAAAGCGTCTTCGGGAAGCCTCTCCTTGCTTTTATTACAGCAATATACATTTGGCAGTAAACCATGCAGCTTGTAAACAAGCTCATAAACAGCGAATTATAAATTATAAAATGGTAAATAAGAGTATACTATTTAGTATTTGCATTGACAAGCAATGCAGTTGAATGACTACCACGACGCGCACGCAGACAGTCGCGTAATAAGACAACTTTTGGTACTTTAGTTTGCAGGCTTGATGTCACGTGTATGAGAAGCAGACGCCCCGAGCACTGGTGATTGCGAACATCCACTGAGTACTTGCAGACATGAAGGGCGCATGTCATCTCGTAGTATCATTTCGTTGCAAACAAAGATACAAATACACATGTACAAAACGCAGTGACACTGTATGTCCTGTGAGAGAGTAATATTACTGTCATCTTGTGAATTGTACGTAGACTGTGAGCCAACCAGTGTACCAGAAGATTTAATTAATTTTTTCTTTGCAAACATTTTGACGAACTTAACTTTCATTACTTCTAACTTTCAAAGTAATAATCGTGAATAATTGAAAATAAAATTTAGAAATTTTATAATAAAATATAAATAATAAGATTTTCAAACTGAATTTCATCCCTGAAACTAGTATTCTTTTCTTAGCGGAGTTGTAATTTATAAACTATTAATAGCTTTATTACCAATGAATCGTTACTAAAATACACCTTTCTTCTGAGAGATACGTATTTAAATAATTAACAGATACACTTATGCTTCCGTTAATGTTAATTACTAGGGATGTAGTAATTTTCGACTATCAGCTCTTTTTATTAAAGCTAGCTACAACTAAGTACAACCTATGTTTTAATTATTTTTGTGCGTACATACATTATTTGATTATATTATACGCAATGAAAATAATCATCTCAAGTCTGAAAAACTGCATAACAAAATCGGTCTGGTCTACCAAAGATAAAATATCAAATTCAGAGATTCTCTGACAAGTATTGTATTCATGTAAATATATAAATAACATTCCGTACGTAATATAATGGAAGATAAACTGTCCCCTTACTAATGACAAATTTATACATTAAAATTAGATAATCAGATAACGCATAACAACTGATTTTATTTAAGATAAAGAGACTGCCAGATAAAAAAGTACAAAAATACATGAAATACGTAGAACACAACAGATAGAATGTATCAGCGAATAAGTGTCTGATATAGTGTCTGCAAAGTTTCATATCTCGACGTAATTAAATACGATTTAATTAAATATGCTTTCTTTTTAAAAGTAACTCTAAAAGCCTTTAGTACAGACATTATAAGAAACCCGAATCTCACTCTTATAATAAAGTTTCATAATATCAATGTTTTTAATTATACATCTTAAAAGCTAGGAATGTTATAATGAAATTACTGTATTACGAAATGCATGAACAATAATGTACATGTATTGTGTTGTTACAGAATGGGAGCGACATGAGGTGGTCACTGTGGAGCTGGACTCTGCTCCTGTTGCCGGCAGGTACGAATAGAATACTGAGGCAATCATTAAATAAATGTTAAGTTTATTTAACTTTCAAGCTCGAAACATGTGTTTACATTATATCTCTTAAATGTGAATGCTAATATTGAGTTATTAAAAATTTGCCAAATTTAATGAGTCATTGCGTTGTTTCTGATTTGAAAAATGCCAGTCGCTGAGTAATTTTGCAAAATGTCTTCCCATATAACAATATAAAACCCACTTACATACATCTATACGTCGTAGATGTTATTTACTCGTTGATTGTTCTAAAAACAGCTAAATAAAGCATTATGTAATATTCATTTATTATTATGTACGGATTTATTTAAATTATAATTACGTATCCAGTAATTCGCACAAATAGGTCTATATTTCATAATTTTGTTACTTACATTTTCTTAAATTTAATTTTTTGTTCTAAGGATACTGAACAAAACTGAAATAATTAGTACCAATAATAACAAAAACATAATAATAATAATAATAACGACAACAATAAAATCTGTTTAAATGGATCTTTTTCTCAGAATTTCTTATCGTGTTTGATAAACAAAGAGTTTGTTTTATCTAATAATGTAACCAATCTACTTGTTTGTGTACGTCAAAAATCTATGTATTTTCTTAACTTATGGTACATAAATATCTGTATTTTCACTTCCTTGAACTCTGTGTTGGAAATGTCCATGATGTAATCCGTAACGTGTTAGTCTACAACGCTACACGGCTTGCTTGGGTTTCACTCATGCCGCGGACAAAATAATTATCTGACTTTTATATGGACATCCTTCTTTTGCATGGTAATGACAAACTAGCAATTGCTGTCAGTGATTAGCCGTTCAGAGCCGACGTTAAACTTTGAGAGAATCTGTAAACCATATATCATGGTTAGTTGTAGAGGTAAAAGGTGTCTTTGATATACTTTTATGTATATATGACGTATTTATTTATATACTGTATATATATATATATCTTTGTGTGTGTAGCTGTGTGTGTATGCGTGTGTGTGTGTGTGTGTGTGTGTGTGTGTGTGTGTGTGTGTGTGTGTGTGTAAGATAGAGAGGGAGCGAGAGAGCGAGAGAGCTATATATATATATAGAGAGAGAGAGTAATAGCTGTGTGTGTGTGTGTGTGTGTGTGTGTGTGTGTGTGTGTGTGTGTGTGTGTGTGTGTGTGTGTGTGTGTGATAGGGGGGGAGAGAGAGAGAGAGAGAGAGAGAGAGAGAGAGAGAGAGAGAGAGAGAGAGAGAGAGAGAGAGAGAGAGAGAGAGAGAGTAATACACGAAGTTAATATTGTTAACGATCTGTACACGCAAATTGTAGCTTGTGCTGACGATATTTGATTGTGGCAAGAAATAGAAGATACCTATGTAAACTTTATGCCAAGTTTTCAAAACGAAGCAAAGTTCTGTAATAAACGTTATCAAAACAAAGTATACGAACTGCTCAAGAAAAGACATAAAGAAAGTCAACAAGTGTTCCAGAAAGATGGAAACTTGAATTATATGGAAATGGTAGTAAAAAGTAAGAGGAATACAGAAACTGTGGGACTTATAGGACCAGAAAAATTGGCGTACTGGAATAATCAGCAATTATGAAAAACAGAAATATCGACAGAACAAAATTAATATCTGCAATAAAACTTGTCGCTGAAACCTTCATTACCATCAATAATAAGAACACACTGAGAAGCTTCGAAAGAGGAAAGGTAAAGAGAATTTAAATTCCGAAGGATTAAGAAAGTTGACACAGAAGATTACGGGAAGTCTCAAGAATTATATAAATAGAAATAGCGGGAAACAGAAATATTGGGTGTAATACGTAATGTGCACAAGCACAGACTGTTGTAGCTGGATCGCTGTAGCAAAGAATACCGGAAGCGATGAATGAGGAACACACCATAAACAAGTTTATGAGACTTGCTCATAAACAGTATGAGCTGAGAATACCAACTCGGTACTGTCAGCCAGAAAATTAGAGGTGTAGAATGAACGATAGAGGACAGAGAAGAGTGGAACGTGTTTGTGTTACAGCCATACAATGAACCAGTGAATGTATCCGTAATAATTATAACTTTAATAATAATAACGATATTACTACTACTACTACTTCTAATTTTTTTTATAGGGGGAAAAATGCTTTATGCACCGTCAGAGGACGCCGTTTCCTCTGGTGTGTGGGACTCTCACCCACTAAAAATCCCACCTCTAATTCAGGCATTTATATCCATTCTGAACCACTTAGCGTATTACTTCAGGATGGAGCCTATTGCGCCCTTGTCGGGCTCCTTCTAGTTGTTCCTCACCTTATACTGCCCGTTGGGTGCAAGTTGGGCGTGTCTTTTTTTCTAGTAGGACTGACTGAATAAATGAATTGATGCGGTCCCATTCCGCCTTACCACGAAGCATAAGCGCGACTACGCTCTCGGGGCGTGAAGACCCCGAGCTCCATTTCCAGTACCATCCTCTCTCTTGCGAATCTGCAGCACTAACTACTACTACTACTAATAATAATAATTATTATTATTTTTTCTTCCGGTGAAGGGTTTGTGAGGATTAGTCAAAAAATAACAGAGAGAGAGAGAGAGAGAGAGAGAGAGAGAGAGAGAGAGAGAGAGAGAGAGAGAGAGAGAGAGAGAGAGAGAGAGAGAGTGTGAGAGAGAGAGAGAACGAGAGGTGGGTGAGAGCGAGGGTGTGATTGTTGTGTTGACAATACATAATTTTACAATATTCTGTAGTACTCTGTATATACTTAGTTCTCGGTAAATAATAATTTACAACAATAATATGATTATAAGTATTATCCATTTTCACTAGATAGGTAGGTTTACCGTAAACTTATGTTTGTAATATTATGTAAATTCTCTTATGTAAGTTTGTAAAGTTTTACAGTGATTGTGTAATTTAGAATTCTCTAAATTAATTACGGTGTTTTTAATACCAGTAGTGAGTGAAACATGATAAAAATAACTTTTAATAATAAAATAATTGAACATCCCTATAATCTGTATTTAGCTATAATATGTTTTACTATACTATATGTTGACAGGTATTTTATAAACGTTTTCTGTACCAATACTAATATTTAATTTTTGATTACTGTTTTTATAATTAATTACAAATACCATTCCATTACAAGTAATTTAAATTGCAATATTGTGTAAATTAAGTTCTGTGATTTATAAATTTCTCGCTGTTTTTAAAGAAAACATTTGATAATGTAAAACAAACTGTCTTAACTCCTTCACATATACAATGATACAGACATACATGCGCGCGAGCGCACACGCTCATGCACGCACACACGAAAACACACACACACACACACACACACACACACACACACACACACACACACACAAACACGTTCACTCAAATAATTGTTCTGTTGTATTTGACATTTTTTTTGTATTCATACACAGGTCCTGATGATGACAATAAACACTGTCGAAACGTCGACACAAATAATTTAATATCTATGTTAGTTTTTTACCGATCCTCACAAACCCTTCACCGGAAAAATTCATTGATTGACGGTCACTACGAATTTAATTATTATTATTATTATTGTTAATGTTGTTATTATTATTAGTTATGCATATAACTATGCGTAATAATGCTTTCACCCCAGTTCTCGTATACTACCCATTAAGAACACACGTGATCACTTGTCTTGATCGATGTACCCTACCATAATTAATGACATAACTAATGTCATGATATAATTAATCGTTTCTAAGTCTAGTCTTAATTTATTGCTAGTGCATTAAGGATTAAACTGTACTTTTAGAATTTTTAATTCTCTATCATTATACGATAAAGTTGAATAGCTGTGACCTATGTTAGTAGCATCCTGAAAAATCACTTCCTTAATAATTTCAGTTCTCTCTATCTTTTCACTAATTTTCAGCACAGAATATTTACGAGTTGTAACTAATCTGACGTTACGTAAATGGCTATTCATAATGCTTTTATTTTTGACTTAAAATGTCTTTACTTCTTTATTATTTCATTTATAAGAAGTGTGAGTGTATGTTTGAATAATCATTTAATCTGTCTTCATTCCTATAAAAGACTAAAGTTATGACTCTTTATGGAACGTGGAGCTCTTCCACACATTTATCTTCTCTTTCTCTCTTATTATACTCCCATTTTATCTCTAATGTCCACCATTATGTGTTGTCCATAATTATCTCACTTTTTGTCTCTTTAGCTCTTATTTATTCCATATCATTTTGTTTTCTGGCGTTATGGCTTCGAATTTATCATTTCGTTTACTCTTATTGTCTAGCAGAGGTCTGTATATTCAAGTTTGCTTCTTGCGTCACTAATTTATTTCATTTCTCATCTTTTCTTTATTACTACTTTTCTCTGAGATGATATACTTGAATCGTAGTAGCTAATGGTAGTAGCTATTCTTTTGTTGCCACTACTAATGCTTCAGTTATTATATTGTTATAGTCTTCTATGTTTATTTCATTCATTCTTTTGAATAGTGTAGTATCTCATTTTCGATTTCTTTTAATTTTCAATTTATTTTATGTTTTTAACAAGTTAATATCTATTCAAATTCTAGCAGTTTTGCAATCTGTGTTAATAATCTTACCTCACTTTTTTATGTTTATTGATATATTTACTCTTATTGGTATACAATTTGTTCTTTATCTAAATTAGTGATTTCAGATGCTTACAAGTATTATTTTCTCTTTTTAACTTAATAGAATCTCCTGAGATCCGTCGTGTGAATTCGTTTTTGCGTTTTTCGTTCGTTGACGCGTTTCGGAACATATGTTTCATCTCCAGATATACATTCCTTAGTCGAGGTCGTTAATTGTTAAAATCACATCACACACATGTTATACTCACACACGTTCTTAGGGTGCGCACCCTTAGAAGGCCGATCGGATACAAACGTGTGTGAGTATAACATGTGTGTGATGTGAATTTAACAATTAACTACTGAGATATTTATATCTGAAGATGGAGCATATGTTCCAAAATTCGCCATGTAACGCAAAAAAGAAGTCACACCGTGGATCTCAGATGATTCTATTAATTTATAAATAAAAAGTGACTTAGGTACCAATAACAATATGCATGTCAAATTACCTTCTCTTGTCATATTACAGTCTACTACATTCTTAACAAGTGCGATTTCGTATTCTCAACATCCCCTTTCTCTTATTTTTGTTATATTAATTTATTACGGACACAACAAACCTATAACAATACGTCTGGATACATAAGGATCTATGGAATGTGGAATGCTCTGTGGAATCCCTGTAATGCTACAAATTCAGTAAGCCCGTTTACTCTTTTACTTGTCTCCGTAAATCAAATTGGCCTACATATTATTTTGATTTCCCTGTTTTCCATTGTACACTTTGTTCCCTTTAAGACTATTACTATAAATAAACTGTCGTACTTTCTGCTATGTGTGATATGATTTTTCAATATTTTGGGCGCATCTTATTTTTGTCCTTATAGTTAACGGTAGTTATCGTTCTTTACTACATTGTTATTTATAATAAATCATGATCCCCTTTTCTCTGAACGTCTGATAATCCCGCAACATGTCACATTATATTTTCAGTTTGTCCTACAGATCCTATGTTAGCCTGAATGCAAACGTCCGTTTGAAGACTCCGGACGTTGGAGGTTACTGGTGCCTAGAAGCAGAACTTCGTAATTAATTCCAGGCATCGATCACTCTCCTTGCTGCCAAGACGCAAAATCTCTTCCGATAATGAGGATCAATGTTTCCGACTGTGTCATGATTGGTTATTTGTAACCGCCACTTCCATTTGGTGTGTTAGGAGCTGACTGACTAACTAAAGCTAAGTATGTCGCCGGTAGGTACCTGCTAGTCAATGCGCGGAGCCAACAACACAGTTACTCCCAACGTTAGAGGAGACCACACAAACCCCAACACAGACTATAGAGGAGACCACAGTTTGCTGTCTCACTCAGACACTGTCTAAGTTACACACTGTCGCTTCCAATGTTCTCGCCAGCCCACGCTCATACTATCAAACTCTGTTGTGCGCACATGCGAGGTGAATATATTTTGGTAACCTCGTAACAAGGTGTTTGTTCACTGAGAATCTCAGAATCAGAATCTATCGTCAGATGTACGACCGCCTAAGTGCTTAATACACCGCAATTTCAGGAAAAATGTTCTGAATAAATAGCCACTACCTGGAGAAACCCTCCTTTGTCATCGAATGAAGAAAACTCGTATTTTCTCCAAACCCCCCAATACGAGTTTCTTATTCACCTGCCTGAAATTCGATGAAATAGAGTCAAGTTTCTTCCAAATTGCTCCGTGTAACACCCCCCAAGCCTTCGCTTGGAGTGGGACTATCGAGGCTACATATTTCTCTTCTACATTCTATAATAGTGTAAGTAGACGAGTTGTCGTCTCGTAGGATCTTGTTACCAGTTTTATAATTATTATTAAGGTTTTGTTTTTTATTATTAGTAGTTTTTGTTTTAGTGATTTATTCAATCCAATTCAATCTATTATTGAATCCAATATAAATAAATCTGTTCACTTACTCTTGAAGTTGTTTATTAAATAAGTTTAGATTTTTTTTTATAATTGTTGTTCAATGTCTTGAGTTCGTATCTGAATAAGTAGCGTTGACTTTTCTGCCATTAGCTGCGGTGAGTCGATCGATACATTCCTGTATTGAAATTAACATAGGCACAACATTTATATGATACTTACTAGCAGCTGTTGTATGCTAATGATATGAGATAATATTGCTGGTGATAATCATTAGATTTGAATTCTCGCTCTGGCTCCTGGTACCAACCGTCTCTTGTTGCTCACCTAAGCTGTAATTCTATTCCTTTCAATAAATGTCAACACTTCAATTTGTTCGTGAAACAATAGTTATTTATTTAACTCAAGTTGAAAGGTTGTTGTTACAATTTTATTATTTATTTTCCTTTTTAAAAAATAATTAAAGTTGAATATGGACTCTTAAAATTATTAAACTCTCAGGGTGGTATGACTGCATTTTGCAAATCGATTATTTCTGTTTATAAATATTTTGGTTATTATGCTTTATAAAATTAGTAGGTTCTTTGAGTCTGCAAGATACACTTCAACAATGAAATGCACTACTGTGATAATGAGTAGGCGGAGAATAAAAATATTAATTGTTGCTTTAACATAACACAAAATATGAACGATTGTTCATTGTTTGCAATTGAGGTTAATTACGGTTCATTGTAACCTTACTTATTTGACATTAATTAATGGATGCTTCTTTGAGGCATTACTTATTTTGTACATCATTATTATGTATTAAATTCAGTGTTATTTTCCTGAATCATCTCCAAAATTGGATATAAACAAAACAGGTAATTCAAATTAATTCACTACGACTAGGGTCCACTCATGTGTGACCTTGAGTTAATGTACTACAATTAAATACAATAATATCTTAACATTATTAATTGTTAGGGTTCATTTTTCCCTCATTGATTATTCAACGTCTCTTCTTAAACTATTACAATTGATTTCAATCAAAGGAAGTTAAAATTGTCATTACCAAAATCTTTCATTTGATTATTGTTTATGTTACTTTTCAAAGTCCCCTTCCTTGTGGAAATAGGGTTATTTGTTATTTAATTTAAACAAATTAAATCCGCTATGAGCGTTCCTTAATTGATTAATGATTTGTTATATAATATAATGATCATTTGCACTGATACTTGCGTATTCTGTTGATTCGAAGAATTAACACTTTTTAACTTTTAATAATTAATTAATATTTTAATTAATTTTCATTAATTCACATCACACACTGCCTATACGCATGAACTCCGCTATAGAACACTTTGAAAATAGACTTCACTGTCCTTTCGGTCCGACCTAACCTCAACTCAAAGTTTCGAGGTTAGCTGTGCATTATCAGCTGTCGGCTGTCAATTCAATGTTGTGATGGCCGCTCCGCTAACGTGGAGTATCTCTCGAATGCCGGTGATGAACTGAATATTGTTACCTGGTCGGGTATCGATACTTCGTATTTTTTAATGAGCTCTGATTGGCAAATTGTCTTTATGTCGTGTACGTCATAATTGTCTCGGTGAGGTTCGTCAAACTAGAAGCTTAAACTAGCGTCAGTAGCTGGGTTCGAGACTATGTTTTACTGGTCACACAGCCAAGCGCAAGGGCTTGTCATTTACTAATTTTTTCTTATAAGTCAAATATCTTATCTATAATTACACTGAGAATATTTTTATAACTCCCATCGTTTCTATCTTTTGATTATGAGTAATTTGCATACCCTCATCATATAGTTCTGATATGGGGTTGATAAAACCGCACTTGGTATAAATGAATAATACTTCTTAAATTACCTAATACCTTAAATATATTGTTCTTATCCCGTTTGTTCATGGTGATAATATATTATTACAGTATTATGCACTTTTCACTTCTAGTCATGTGCTAATAATTATAAAATATCCATTTTCCTAGGTTCAAATCCTAGGCTTATGTCACATACTTTGTTTATCAATAATATTACAAAAATAGTTGTTGATAATAACATTTTATTATGGCCTATGCATAATGCATTGGTCATTATCACTTCTGATAGTGTCCTTTTTATTTATCCCTGGGTTTTATTACCTTAATTATAGTCTTTTAGGTGAGTTTTCAATACTCTTGAAAGTTACATTTTTTCATGAGTTGTAATTCTTTCAAATTAATCTCATTATTGTTTTATTATCTATTATCAGTGTTCTGATAACACTGTTAGTACTGTGCAGTAGTTAATTCTGCAGTTACATTGACAATTGCTTTGGTTTGAATTTACCATGATTACTTGCATCTAGCTGTCACTATGGTTTACTTATTATTTGTGTTATTATTGTTAATTAGGTGGCTATAATCATTGAATTTACTTATTTAAACGTTATTCTGCCTTATTCAATGTTATTAGTTGAGTTCCTACTCTTTTATTACAAGTTTACTAGGTAATTTTGTTGTCTCATGCAACCATTCTATGTCAGGCATTTGATTATATTAAATCACATCAATTCAGCCTTTATATTTCCTTAACACCTTATCTGTTGTACAATAAATGTTCCTTATATTATGGATTTATGTCATACTACAACACATTTTAGTTCAACATTGCTTTAGTCTTATTTTTCTATGGTTTTGTTGAAAACTAGTTGGCCAGATTAGGTTATGTTAGAATCTAATTATTTAACAATGGTTGATTGTTAGTTTGAATTTCTACATTACATCTGATTTATTTAACTTTATATAGCACTGGTATATTCATTGTTTATCACTAGATTTCAATTTGTTTATTTTCAGTCTTTATCATTGGTAATTAGTGGTTATTTACAATTTCAGTTCCACTTTACAATCTGTTGTTAGTGTTTTGGACATAGTCCTTTTTGTCATGTTTATACATCATTTAGCTATGAAATTATCATACTGTTACTCATTCTCTTTATTACCTTCTGTTTTCAATAATTAACTTTTATTGAGTTCTGTTTGTATTGTATTGTTAAGGAAGGTATTTGATTAATAAGTTTAGGTCAGTGTCAATTTTACAGCTTAGGGATTTAAATCATGTTGTTTGTTTCACTTATACTTTCTTTTTCTATAATAATACTTTCATTTGCATATGTAAATTCATTCTAATTCATATTACCTCCATTTGGTGTTTGACCTGGATAAGTTTTCTTCTTCTCTGCACTGATTCCTTCCTCATTCTTATTAGATTTCTTCTTGATGGTGTTGTCACTAGTTTCCTTCTCACTGTTTGATCTATTGGGTAATTATGTATGTTGTCTCGTCGTTAGTCTTGTTTTATTATCTTCAGTTGTACATTTACTGGTAATTCATTATTCATTTTATTCATCTATTTTGGCTTATGATACTTCCTTTATCCATGATTGTAAGTTCAACTTTGTAGATATTTTTATTTGTAGTGGCTTTCAATTCATTTGTGATACGTTGGTGTTGGATGTGTTATATGTACCATTACATATTGCCTCCCTACAAGAATTGATTATTTCTGAGATTCTTCTTTAGTATTGAAGAAATTATCAATTTTTTATTTTACTTTTTAGTCACATATAATGTTTTCATATTTATACTTGTCTTCACTTCATTAAATTTCTACCTTTCATCTTCCTTCATAATTCTGGAATCTGGTTAAATATCTTCTTGGCTGGCGTGTTATCCCTTAAATATTTAGTTTCCCTAACATTTTTCCGTATCATGTGCGTTGGTTCAGTCAGGTGGGCACTTTCGGCTCCATTACTCCGCTGTCCATCCTACACCTTCTGAGTACAGAGGGACGCACCGTCTGCTCAGGACAATGATTGCTGGAACAGTCAATTCATTATATAAAAACTTATAAGTAGTCGATTGGCGACTAATAAAAAACACTCTTAGGGTTATTCACTCTTTTGCCGTCTATATTTGATTATACATTTTCTTCTGGATTCCTTCTTATTTTCTGTAGATTGTTATTAGTTAAAGTTGTTGACAAGTAGCATATGTAAATACATTTTATTTTTCTTCTTCTTTTGACAAATGTTCTTCGTCTTTTCTTTCTTCTTCCTGATCAATTCCCTTTCTAATAATCTCCTCTACATAATACTCTCTTTGGTGGTTTTCTTCTCTACTCCTTAAAATATCTGATTTTTTAACATTTATTCTGGATGGTATTTTTCTTCTTATTGTGGTTGAAATCATTATTAAAGTATCGGTGTCTTGTATTAAGTTTACTCAATAGTTGTTTGTCTCTTCGTTGTTGATTTATTATATTATCATTTTTCTTCTTTATTCTTCCCTTTTATTGTAGCCTTCTATTATATAATACTCTCTTTTGTGTTTTTCTCCTCTTCTCCTTCAAATGTTTGATAGTTAACATTTATTCTGGATTGTATTTTTCTTCTTATTGTGGTTGAAATCATTATTAAAGTATCGGTGTCTTGTATTAAGTTTACTCAATAGTTGTTTGTCTCTTCGTTGTTGATTTATTATATTATCATTTTTCTTCTTTATTCTTCCCTTTTATTATAGCCTTCTCTTATATAATACTCTCTTTTGTGTTTGTCTCCTCTACTCCTTCAAATGTTTGATAGTTAACATTTATTCTGGATTGTATTTTTTTAACGATGCTTGGTTATAGACTCCCTTGGTTCTGTTGGTAATGGGGTCCATAATTTCATAGGTGTTGTTTTGGTTATCTTTAATAAATGTATATGGTCCAGTGTATAGCAGTAGGAACTTTTTTGCAATTTCTTCGATGGTACTGGGGAGTTCTCGATTTTTTAATAGTACTTGTTCTCCTATTTTATACTTGATGATCTTAGGTTGTAGCTTCTTATACTTTTCTCGTTATCTTTTCTGCTCGTTCGATTGTCTTGTTGTAGAATCTTATTTGATCAAATTTGTATTCGTCACTTGGGGGAAAGTCTATCAGTTCAGTAATTTCTCTAGGTGGTCTTCTTTCAAACATGGCTGTAAACGGGGTTGTGTCTATCGCTTGGTGGTATGCCAAGTTAATAAAATCTTCTGTAGATGGCAAGTACTCTTCCCATTTTCTCTGTTGTTGGTGACAGAAGGTTCTCAGGATTCTCCCTACCTCTCGGAGAACTCGTTCAGCTGGGTTGCTACTAGGGTGGTATACTGATGTCTTGAATGTTTTCACTCCATTGTTTGACAGTGTTTCTTTCCATCTCCTCCCCTTAAATTGGGTTCCATGATCAGTGATTATTGATCTTGGTGTTCCTACGTCTGGCATGTATTTGTAGAGAATTATTTCTAACAGCTTATTGGTTGTGGCTCTGTTGATTGGATAGAGCTTAGTGAATTTTGTATAGTGGTCGAAGATTATTACAATGAATTTATATTGTCGTCTTCCCCCACTTCTAGGTAATGGACCGCAGATGTCCACAAACACTTTCTCCAGTTTTTTAGATGATGTGATCGGTATCATTAGCCCCTCTTTTCTTTCATTGTTGCACTTCACTAACTGGCATAGGTGGCAATGTCTAATGTATTAACGTACTCTCCGGTTAATGTCTTCGAAGTACACATGTTCCTCTAATGCTCTGATTACTTTCACGGCTCCCATGTACCCATATCTAATGTGGTAATCCATGGTGATCTCCTTCTCGATGGTTCTTGGTATTAATAACTTCCATTGGTTACATCTGTGCCTGTCCTTTATAAATAAGATGTCCTTGTGTATGCAGTAGTATGGGGTGATCCTATCATCTTGTTCCTTTAACCTTTTGCAAATGTTTCTCAATTTATCATCACTTTCTTGTTGGTGTTTTATTTTATTTATTATTTCGGCTAATTCCGTCTTGTCTTTAATAATATGGTAAATTTTTGCTACTGTCTCCTTTTCTCCCTCGAAAGTTTGATCTTGTATATTAACTCTAGATAACACATCTGCTGCTATGTTGCACTTTTCTGGTACATACTCCCAATTGATGTTGTATTCCTGCAACGCTAATGTCCATCTTGTCAGTCTCCCATGACTCAGTCTGCAGTTCTTCAGAAAGGATATTGATTTGTGGTCTGTCCTGACCGTTAGTGTGAAACCCAAAATGTAGGTTCTAAATTTGTTACATACAAATACAATGCTGAGTAATTCCTTTTCTGTTGTGTGATAGTTGCGCTCACTTTTATTTAGTACTCGGCTTGCGAAACTAATAACAAGGTGATTCCCTTGGTCGTCCTCTTGGTATAAAACTGATCCTAGACTCACGTCACTGGCGTCGCAATTCATGTAAAACGCTTTTTTAAAGTCTGGGTGGTGTAACATTACTGATTCTAAACATTTGTCCTCGATTAGTTGGAAGGTGGTGTCCTCTTCTGTTCCCCACTTCCACTTGTCTTTAGATGATAGCTGGTGTGAAAATTCTGCTGTTAATTTCGAGTAATTGCTCTGGAATTTTCTATAATAGTTGCAGATGCCTAAAAATGATTGTAACTGCTTTTTGTTCTTCGGTGTTGGGAATAATTGTATTGACTCTATCTTTTCTTGTGATGGGGTGATGCCATTTTCTGACAAGTTGAATCCCAGAAATTGTACTTCATCGGCGATGAACTTCGATTTTTTTAAAGCTTCAGCGTCACATTATTTTCTGCTAACTTTGATAATACTTGATCAATCCTACTACAATGATCTTCCCAGTTGTCTGAAGTAATTAGCAGGTCGTCCTCATATACAGTTGTAAATTGTAAGGCCTCTTGTCCTAGAATTTTGTCCATACATTTTACGAATACTGCCACTGAATTTACAAGTCCAAATGGTAGCCTTTTAAATTGATAATTGCGCCCTTAAAATATAAATGCCATATATTTTTGGCTATCGGGGTGCAATTCCACTTGCCAATACCCGCTAACGGTGTCCCAGGTACTAATGAAACGGGTACCGTAAAACTTCTTTAAGATTTATTCGATCTCTCCTGGTGGTGTTCGATCATTTATTATAATTTTGTTTATTTCTCTGGCATCAAAACATATTCTCACTTTGCCATTTTTCTTCGGTACTGCCACTATAGGATTAGTATATGGGGAATAACTATACTCGATAATGTCTTCTTCAATAAGTCGGTTAATCTCTGTTCTGACTGTTTCTTTCTGAGAATAGGCAATAGGGTATGATTTCCTTTTAAAATCAGCTGTTTCCTTAAATTTAATTTCGCATTGGAAGTTTTTTATTTTTCCGGGTGTGTCGGAAAATACATGTTGATATCGCTTATAAATGGTAATTAATTCTTCTACTTGATCGTTGGTTATTAGTCTATCACTTTTAGCTGTTTGGAACTTTCGGATCTCTTCTAATTTTTCTTCCCACAGGTCATCTCTTTCATTTTCATTTTCATAATTAATCTCTTCTCGGGGTATCATATTCCTATAATTATTATTTTCCCTAACATAACAAATGATCCGGTCGTGAGGGGCTTCTTTGCTTCCAATTAACTCCGCCGTCCATTGTACACAATTTGAGCTCAGAGATACTTTCGCTCTGCTCATGTTAATTACAGCTGCGTATTTTCTTAATACGTCACAGCCTATTAACAAATTAAACGGTAACCCACTGGCTACTAAAAAGATTATAGGAATTGTTTTACCTTGACTGGTGACTTCTAATTGGACCTGTTTCCTTATGGTTTTATTTTGTCGTCCTGTAGCTCCGATTAATGTGATATTGTTTATTGGTAAGGTTGGTATTGTCTCCTTATTTCCATTTTGTATTTTGTTTAATTCCAGTTGATCAATCAGTGATACATTAGCTCCTGTGTCGATCATTATTTTCGTAGTTATGCCATTCACCTCGGCAGATATATAAGCGATCTCGCTGTTATTGTTATTAATTTTCGTGGTTTCTTCTTCCATTAGATCTCCCCTAATATCCTTTAGATAATGGTTACGTATTATAGTAAATGTTTCGTTGTTTACCGTTTGTTGTCGTAGTCCGTCATACCCAATAGATCTGATCAGTGAGGGTTTCGTGTAAGTTTTCACTGCTGCTGTCCGTTTAAAGAGATAGCACTCTCTTCACCGCTCCTCTCTGTTGTGCTAGGCGTGCGATTCTCTCTTCCTTCGGGTCTATCTGTGTTGTTGTACCGTTGCTCGCTGTTATGATTTCGGCGGACATCTTCACTACTCAGTCGTGTATGAGCAGCTGTTCGGTGCGGTTGTGCTGTCGTGTGCGGTAACTTAATATTATCGCTATCTTTCTTACTAAATAGACTTGTATGTGTAAGTAATATTGCAACAAGAAATATCAACAAAAGGTTTATCTGATTACTTGAACAAATCCAAGCAGCCGGCCACGGGGACCGCGCGCATCTGCTCGTTCGTGTAGGACTGTGTGTCTGTCTGCGGCTTGTGATTGTTTGTACTTGTTTAGCTACGAAACATAAACACAAGGCCAGAAATTACTCATCTGGAAGTACACGCGTCTTTGAATTTATCTGTCTACTGTAATTATCGACAATAATGAATTATCAGCAACCAGGCCTGTCAACTAACGTTGAACCTGTTCCTACAGTCCACTCAGGAACTACAGTACCTCCAATGTCGCAAAATGCCCCTCAATCCTATAACAGTCAACAACCAGGCAGAAATATTAATGTTGATTTCACACAACACGGATCCCACAGCTGGCAGATGGTGAAAAAACAAAAAAGAAGTCGTCAATCTTCAGAAAATACATCTGAAACACACACTCAGCTTAATGACCACAATAGATACGGTGTTACCTATAGATGACCCTGATGACGTCCAACCTACTCACGTCTTAGCTCAGCCGAAAGTACCTAGACCTCCTCCTGTATACCTTCATGGTGTCGTCAATTACAATGAAATGATCAATAACCTTACAAAAATTTTGGAATCAGAACAGTACAGTACTAAATCGTTCGATGACAATACGGTGAAAATCAACACTTTTGCACTTGATTCTTACAGAAAATTAATCCGTCACCTCGAGGACGAAAAAATTATTTACCATACTTATCAAATTAAAGACCAGCGAGCATACCGGGTTGTCATAAGAAACATTCATCCTAGCATCGGTGTACACTTTATTAAAGAAGCACTAAAAGAAAAAGGACACTCAGTCAGAAACATAATCAACGTTCGACACAGAGTCGAGAAAACACCCCTCCCTCTCTTCTTTGTTGATCTTGAACCTGCAGCAAACAATAAACAAATATATAACCTAAGGTCTTTAGGTAACATGCAGATTGCTGTAGAACCACCTCGGAGAAAAAACTTCATAATACAGTGCACTCGTTGTCAGTCATCCGGTCACAGTAAGACGTATTGTAGGAAACCTTTCCAGTGTGTAAAGTGCGGAGGTGAACATAACTCCGCAACTTGTTCCAAATCTAAGGATACACCAGCCACATGTGCATTATGCGATGGTCCTCATACAGCTAATTATAAGGGCTGTAAATTTTATCAAAACCTGCAGGCCAGAAAAAGCCCCGTACCTAACTCCACACCTAGGAGAACCCCTTCAATGTTTAGCACTAGGAACACGGCACAGAACATGAATACCCGTAACGTCTCTTCTCCTACTTACGCTCAAATTGCAGGACTACCGCAACACTCAGAATCATCGCCCCCTTATGACAGCAATCTCAAACAGACAGCAAATGAGGACATCACTCTTTCACACTTACTGACAAAATTCGAGACTATGTTCAGTCAACTCATGCAGCAAAATAGCGTCATGCTTAATCTCCTTACAACACTTGTCAATAAACTTTCTAATTAATAATGAATAACAATTACAGGATTGGATTATGGAACGCCAATGGACTCTCTCAACGCCCACTAGAACTCAAAGCTTTTCTTATGGAAAATAGGTTAGACGTAATGCTTATATCTGAGACACACTTCACAGACAGAAGCCATATTAGGATTCCAGGATTTACCGTTTATGATACCCAACATCCTGACGGTACAGCTCGTGGCGGAACCGCTCTGTTAATCCGAAACAATATAAAACATTATCTCTTCTCTAACGTCAAAACTGCTCACCTGCAGGCGACAAACGTTTTAATTGAAGATCAAAGAGGCCCTCTAATTGTTTCTACAGTCTACTGTCCCCCAAAACACAGAATCAATGAAACTGACTTCAGCTCTTTTCTTGGAACTCTTGGTGCACGTTTTTTGGTGGGAGGTGACTTTAATGCAAAACACCCGCAATGGGGTTCGAGATTAGCTAATCCAAGAGGTAGAATTTTATATAACGTCATTAGACAAGAATCCCTGTACTTTCTGTCCACTGGTCAACCAACCTATTGGCCTTCTGACACACATAAAATACCTGACCTAATTGATTTCTTTTAATACGAGGCTTGTCTCATAAATACTACAAAGTTGAATCTTGCCTTGACTTGTCCTCTGACCACACTCCAATTATTGCCACTATTAGCAATACTATAATTGAGTCTGAAAGTCTACCAACACTCACAAATCGTGATACTGACTGGTATTACTTTAGAGAGCTTGTAAATGATAATATCTCGCTAGAACTTCCACTCCACACGCCTGCTGAATTGGATGCGGCTGTAAATTATTTCACCAGTACTTTTCAAAAATCAGCCTGGGAAGCTACACCTTGCAATACAGCGAAGAATAAACACTTAAACCTTCCTCTGGTTGTCCGGAAGAAATTAGCTGAGAAGCGTAGATTACGACGAATTTGGCAGCATACTCATCATCCGGATGATAAAAGAAAGTGGAATTCCGCGGCCAGACAACTACAACGATTGTTAGAAAATTTAAAGAATGAAGGGATTCAGGATTATCTAGAAAATCTGTCACCAAATGAAAGTACTGATTATTCTCTGTGGAAGGCTACTAAACGATTAAAAAGGCCACTATTACAAATACCACCAATACATAAACCAGATGGTAGCTGGGCGCGCAGCAATACAGAGAAATCCCAGACTTTTTCCGAACATTTGGTCAACGTTTTTCAACCTGAAGCCAGCAAGAACGTCTCTTTCGATGAAGAGGTGCAAAGATATTTACACTCCCCGCTCCAAATGACTCTACCTATTAAGCATTTTAAAGTTAAGAAAATCAAGGAAATAATCCTGTATAATTTGAAAAGTAAAAAGGCTCCCGGAATTGATTTGCTATCGGGGAAAGTTCTAAAGGAGCTGCCTCACAAAGGCGTTGTACTAATAACATACATTTTCAATGCCATACTCAGACTTGAATACTTTCCTCTTCTTTGGAAATCGGCTCAAGTTATCATGGTCTTAAAACCTGGTAAAAACCCTCTTACCGACTTCTTCTTATCGACCCATAAGCCTTCTACCGATACTTGGTAAGATCTTTGAGAAGCTGTTTGTAACCCGACTTATGTCAACAATTGTAGAAAACAACCTAATTCCGGATCACCAATTTGGTTTTCGAGAAAAGCACTCTACGGTAGATCAAATACACAGACTAACAAATGTTATCAATAAATCGCTGGAATCGAAGATGTTCTGCTCAGGTGTGTTTCTCGACGTTTCCCAGGCTTTTGACTAAGTCTGGCATCTTGGTCTCTTATATAAAATAAAGAAAAATCTGCCACATAATTGTTACCGTATTTTACATTCCTACTTAGTGGGCAGAGTGTTTCAAGTCAAGTACTCGGATGCTACTTCTCCTCTATTACCAGTGGGGTCAGGTGTTCCGCAGGGTAGTGTCCTGGGTCCTCTGCTCTACCTCCTGTTCACCTCGGACTTACCGTCAGCAAATGAAACCACTGTTGCTACCTACGCCGATGACACAGCAATCCTAGCGACACACTCCGACCCCTCAACAGCATCTCTTATACTACAAGAATCATTAAACAGCGTTCAGTTATGGCTTGATAATTGGCGCATAAAAATCAATTCATCCAAGTCAGTCCACGTTACCTCACACGTAAGGCAAACTGCCCTCCAGTAACAATTAACGGTCAACCAGTACCGCAAGCTGAAAGTGCTAAGTACCTTGGGATGCATCTGGACAGGAGACTAACATGGAAAAAACATATAACATCTAAGAAGATTGAACTTAATCACAAGGTCAGAAACATCTATTGGCTTATAGGCAGAAAAACACGGTTAAGTCTCGTCAACAAACTCTTGATCTATAAAGCAGTTCTTAAACCGGTATGGACGTATGGTATTCAACTTTGGGGTACTGCAAGTACAAGTAATATTGAGATTATCCAGCGCTTTCAGTCCAAAACACTTAGATCAATAGTCGACGCTCCATGGTTTGTCTCCAACAACTCTATACGCCACGACCTCAAAGTTTCAACCGTGAGAGAAGAAATCATGCGCCTCTGCAGGACTCACATCTCCAAACTAGAACAGCATCCTAACCACCTGGCAAGTAACTTGTTAGACAACAGTGAAGATATTTATAGACTAAAAAGACACAAACTATTAGACTTACCATTCAGGTTTAACTAATAATGTATTCTCTGTATTTTCTGTATTGTACTGTCTGTGATATCTGTTCTGTATGTTTTTGTATTCGTGTCATTCATACGTGTTAATGTTAACCTGTATATGTGCCTTATGGGCCCAGTGTTTAATATTTGAACTTATTGTATCATGCCAGCAGGAAGTGGAAGTGACTTTTGTTCATTTGTTTACATGTTTTTATCATTTAGTTTTGTATTTTGTGTACCTCTTTAATCTATTATCAAAAACAAGAAGAGCTGTCAATGGTCAGCTCTTCATAATCCTGTGTGTGTTGGCAGCCAATTTGTTAAATGTTCGCTCAGTCGAACAGATTACAGATCTCAAAAAAAAAAAAAAAAAAAAAAAAAAATCTTTACTGCGACTTCTTCGTTTTTTCTTCATCATACAAAAGGTCCTGGCTGATTTACTAGTAAATTTTCATTGTTTTAAATCAGCTGACTCTTAAGCCTCAAATTTGATGTACAAAAGAATTGAATTTTACATTATATTATAAATTACATTTTGCTTATTATTTATTCTTATTAAATGCTAATTACATAATCAAATTCCTTATTTAATTCTGCATCATTTGATACCACACATGATATATTTTATAGTATTTTTTAACTCAAAAAGTCATATTTACAGTATATTTGGTTGTAGGCCTTACCTACTTTACTTCTTTCCACATTAAATGGTTGACAATTTATGTTAGATTCTAATTATCATTGAACAAGATCATTGATTGAATTATTATGGTTTGGGTTCTTTAATTCTCAGTAATTTGATGATTTGGTTAGCTAATTTGAATACTATCTTCAATTTAGGCTTTTCTTTAGACTCCAGTGTTATTACACTTGCATTTTTACTAATAATATCTTATACATTCCTTAATTACCTTCACTAAGTGTTGTTACAGTTGTTATACATGTTTAATGATTTACATTAAACTATTTTCATTCATTTAATTAATTTCATTAACTTATTTACTAATTATAATGTTGGTGAGAGGTACCATTTGCCTATTTTTTTATGTTAGTTCAATTACAAAATTTACTATTATTTCAGCTTGCTAATACCCTTTCTGACATACAATTCTAATAAAATCTTAACTAAATTGCCCTTACTTAATTACAACCGTTTTTATTATTAATTGACATCATTAAAATATAATAAAGATATTATATTAAAAAAAATAAACTTAATCTCAAGCATTCAATGCTTTGAGTTCAATGAACTGCTAGCTAACATATACAAAACACATCTGTTTTTATTTAAACAGTTTATTAAAATCAATTATTATGCAGTCTTTTGCTGTTTTCGGTTTAATTTAGGGATTTACTCTCACTATTCACTATATTCCCAAATTTGATTTCTAGCCATTTTATCTAGTCATTGGGGAATGAAGAACATCACTTAAATGGGATTATTGTTTGTCATTTTTTCACAATCAAATTAAATTAGCTTTGTACACTTTCCATCATATATCTAATATTTCTACTTATATTTAATTTACATAGATTCTTTTTTTTCTACTGTATTGTACTTTTCTTTGTTACACTTTGTTGGGGTTTTGTTTTTATGTGCTTACTAGTTATATTTTTATTCGGTGGTTTTGGTTTATATATGGTTTTTTCTTAACTGCTCCTATTCTACCTGGGTATATATACTATATAAGTTGGATTATCACTTAAGTTGGTTTTAATGAACTTAACTTCTTTTAATTTCGGATTTCATTTTACTTTTATTCTTGATTAATTATTATAATACTTTTTCTTTTTTTCCCCAGTTTGGTTTTTTAATAATCTATGTTACATTCTATGTTTGCTTCTCTTTTGGTCTTATAATAAGATGGATTTTCTGTCATGCTACAGTATGTGTGTGAATTTCGTAGAAACGACCGTATTCGACGTGCGTACTTGTAACGTACTAATGTAAAATGCATGTAACGAAGTAGAGTTAAGGTGTAAAGCACACGTCACCTCTAACTCTAATCATCGTTACACGTCATTCCATTCTTTCCTTCTTTCTCTTCTAATCTCATTCTGTCTCCCGACCACTTTCTTTCATTCGCTCCTCTCAGACTAAATGAATGATTAAGTTACCTTCCCTAAGCTGTATTGACTGTAGATAATATTTCTTCAGACGCCTAATATGCCTACCGCCTACATTTTAACCGCGTATTTATGATCACTATTTTTCTCATTTTTGTACCATTTTATCAAACTCTATCGTTTCAGCTATTTTTAGCACATATAGTTTAATATAAAACTATTCGTTACTAATTTTTAGATTAATAGTTAAAAATCGTAACGGGATTAATAGTTAAGGGATTTGAAATATTTGTTGCAAAACAAATTAACAATCGTTTCTTCATACAATAGCAACACATTATAGTAAATGTAACTGAAACGGGTAATTAATTAGTTAACAGGTGACTGCTTACTACTTAACAGACACTGGCTTACTAATAACAGATTGTATTAAATTGTATTAACAACAAAGAGTATGTATCAAATGTGTTAAATGTTTTAAATCATATACTATGTTTTGTGTTCAAATTATATTTTAATAAAGTTAGTCTTCGTTCAAATGAGTTGCGTTTATTAAAAATGGGAAAAATTGTAATCCCTAGAAGTGTCGTGTGATTATTATACTCTGTATTTAAAAATTTACTACCTATTAATTTTTTAAGAAATAATTATTAATTCCTTATGTTTATAATTTAAGAAAAACACAATCACACAAACATCTGAAGGTGATGTTTCACGATGTTTAACTTCAATTCATTCAGAATTATAATAGACAGTTCTCTTATTCAAAACTTGTAATAATCAGCGGGATAAGAAATAAAATTCCGTAAATGGGATTTAATTCATCGTAATTACAAAATTTTACGATTTCCTTTTACGATTTTTTAAAGAAACCGTAAACGTATTTCTTTAAAAAATAAATTAACAGACTTAGGCTTTCGTAAATGTTTTAATAATAAAATTTATATTAATAATAATAATTATTATTGTGTAATACTACAAAATTTTAGTTTAGAGTATCAAAACACAAAATTATAAAAATTATGAAAGTATTGAAATAAAGGAATTTACAATTTACCAAAGCTAGAAATTGCAAAGCAAAACTTGCCGTATTTTCAGTATCAGTCAAAAGAAACATTTTTATTAACTTTCAGGTGGTTCAGGTATATACTGGTGCTATGTGAGATATAAACAAGGAGAGTTGGATGGCCTTATAATTGTAATGTTACATTGTTAGGTACCTTTTTGTAACACCAGATAAGATATAATCTTGAAATTGTTGTAACTATGTTATGCATTCGTTGTTAAGTAGAATTATATACGACTATAAGGAGTTAAACGTTTGTTCTAGTAAAGTAATCTCTCTTTAAGAAAAAGCATTAAAAATTTATTTTATAACACTTACAGTGTTCACTCTAATTTTATAATTCTACTTTAGTAATTAGATAAGGAATTCATTTGGTAATTTATAATTTATAAATTAATTTTGTCAATAATTTGGTATACCGTAAATAACATATTTTCTGAGATAAATGTTACTAAGTTTTAAAAATATGACTGACAAAATCCGTTTAAATTTAATTATATACAAAATTTATTGTTTTATTTATCTTTAATAAAAAAAGAGCTATTATCTAGTCAAACTCTTCTTCTTACTCATTGTTCATCCCTAAAAGCAATCTCCTTTTGGATGCGCTTCTTGGTTTGCAGTTTATTTCATCTCTATGTTGAGTCATATTTATCCAAAATTTCCAAATAGTCAATGTTGAAATTTTATACAACAATGGCTGTCCCCGCATTTATATATGGCAGCGAAACACGGGTAACAACAAAGGCACAAGAAAATCGAATTCAGGCACAGGAAATGAGATTCTTAAGACGAGTTAAGGGCTGTAGTCGAATAGACAGAATAAGAAATGAAACGATTAGACAAGAACTTCAGGTATTCAACTTAAATGAAAAGATAAAATTTAATAGAAACAAGTGGCAAGAACATTTAGAAAGAATGCAACAATACAGGAGTCCAGCAAAAGCTAGAAAATACAAAGCCAGAGGAAGAAGAACTTTAGGTAGACCAAGGAAAAGGTGGGAACCGTAACAGGCAGAATGCCTAAGTGAAGAAGATTTCCAAATAGTTTTAGACACTTTTGTCATATTAAGTTCAAATACTTGAACCTTACTGATTTTCGAATGTCGCATCATCTGTGGTCTTCATTTAAATGATTTCACCCTTAAATCCGTTTTTTAACGCTTGAGGTCAGATAAGATTATTGAACTATGGGTGGGAAAGATGCAGAAATTTACGAGTGGACCACATTACAAACGACAGGTTTAATTCCTTACAACAGTGATTCTCAAACTTACGATGACTGCGGCCCACTAAGTCGAAAGGTATATGGCACCTCTCCTCCCTAGCAAGTTCTCAAGGCCGCTCAGGAAAAGTATAAGTTACTTTGTAAACATTTTTGTTACTAAAATTAATTTTTTCTTATTTAATTTACGGTACGATTACGATTCTGCTGCTCTGCACTATGTGGTACTATACAACCGTTTACAGTAACATTTCCCACTTTTCAAAACACTGAACACGACATAAAAACGTGAAAGCATTGCACGCCTAACTGAACCAAAACAAGAAATCCGTTTTAAGAAAAGTTATGAGAACACGCATATATTTATGTGAATATTTCACACGGCGCAGGCAGGCGACAGACTTTCTGTTAAGAGACGCTATTAAAGTGTAATATAAATCAAGAGACAGCGAGTACAGATTCTATTTGCATACCGTACCGTGCTGCTACTGCATTCCCATGTTTACACGGCTATCATCATAATTCTGAGTTATACATCTTTATGATACCTCAGTAATCGTTTGTACACTGTTTCGCTCACTGGGTTTTACTTTACCTCATTGCAAACTGATTTGGTTTTTTTTTCTTAAAGACTTTCTTATTGAAATGCATATTTAAATTGCTATACAGAAACACGAAATTAAAAATATAAATTAAAAATTGGTATAAAAATAATAGTATGTAAATAATAAACGTTTTAACTAATTCTAAGTCCTAAATTCTAGTTCTAAAACTACCTAATAATTCTAACACGTAGGGGCTACTTATAGTAGCTAACACTGTTATACCTAGAAAATCTATAAGTCAATTCTTTGCTTTGATGACATTTAATATTGGTTCAGCAAGTTACTGAATTTACGACAAAGATGACAAACTTAAATTAAAACAACACATAACTGAAATATTGGTTGCAAAATAAATTGTCAATCGTTTCTCCATATCAATAATACCAACACGTTATGGTAAATGGTGACTGAAACACGTACATGAGTTATTATTTAATGACCGAGATAACACAGAGTACACTGTAACCAACTTTGATGAAAAAGTTAGATATTTTGTGTGTGTGTCTCTCTCTCTCTCTCACACACACACACACACACACACACACACACACAAATTTGTCACCTTTTATACCTTGATAGATTTAGACACAGCATCTGCATTAAGGGTAAATTTTATCCGTTCGGTATACAAGAAAGACAAGCGACCAGTTGATTAGCACAAATATCTCTTACTGGTTACACGGATGCTGTAAGATGATCCACCCTTGATTAGATTAAAACCCAAACCCGCAACCTCCCCTTCTGTAGGGAGTACGCTGACCACTACTCGCCCGGTCTCCAATGCCGGATCGAAGTCATCGTCATCATCATTTTCATTATTAGCAATGACGTGTCCCACACGTTGTCTAAGATTTTTCTTCTGAGCATTCCATGACCAGTTCATCGTAGCGAGTACTTGATAAATCATCTCTCCATCCTCCGGAAGTCATTATCGTAGCCTTTAATCTAACAACTTACTTGGCCATCTAAAAATTGTCACTTCGCCTAACCAAATGTCCCGTTAACCTCGCTGTTTAATTCCCTTAAGGGCTTAAAAATATAAAAATAAAAATATCATTTATATAAAAATATCACGTAAAAACAAACATGACACTCAGTGCTGATTGGTTACAGAACGTCTGACTTCACAGTTGCGAGCGTTTCTGCGCCTTCTAAGGGCCTACCTGCGACTGGCATGATTTTTAGAAATACCATTACTCCCCATTATAAACAAATGACACCATACATCTGTAGTTTGTGAACCCAAGCGACAATATGCGTTCTATAAGAACGTACATGTGTAATTATTGCAATTCAATTGCTACTTTTAGTACTGTTTGTAATTATTGTTTGTAGTGACACTATGTATTGGTCTATTGTGTAACTAGAATTGTTGAATACGAGTCCTTTTGTTTATTAAAAGTGTAAATAAACTGTGGATAACAATTATAATTTATTCCTTTATTAAGCCTACAAGACCACAGTCCGTGATATCGGCGTAAAGATATGGCTTATTCTAATTCGGTTGGGAATCCATTTAATTGTTTTCCGATCTTGCCTTGTAATGTTATTCCCAAAATTATAATTTCAACTATTCTTTGTGCAAACCGCAGTTTTTTATCATTCATTTACTCACTGATTCATTCTCGTGTTAATTGTACACGTTTCTCACCCATTAGTAGATTCAAGAATCATACGTGAAAACTGTCTCTCTAAAACACTATGGCAGTTTCTTATGCTTAAGAATATTAATCATCTTTCTATAGGCAATCCATTATAAAATTGTTAAACTGGTCATTTCTAACAGTTTATCTTCAGAGTCTGTTTTTATTCATTCAAATATTGGATGTATTGATATATACTATGCGTTATGCATATGTTCAAGTGCGTGCGTGTGTGTGTGTGTTTATATATGTAATGTTGTTAATAAGATAACTTAAAAGAATACATGTAAATTACTTATCTACTAATTATTACAATTTATGTAGTATATTATGATCACGATAAGTAGAAAGAGAAGGGAATAAGGCCATATAAATAAAACCTTACAGGAAAAAACAACTGGAATCGCACTAATCCTAAGTTTAAAGGAACATGACTTAGATTTCCAGCACTTCGTACCCTAGGTTGTTCGTCTTCACGTTGCTAACGTATAGAGTAGCCAGTCTATCTATAAAGTCGTTGGCTTCGTGAAGCTCTTTCCACACGGTGCACACACTGCTTTTACCAGGTACTTACAATTAAATAGCTAGGTTATATTTTCTTAAATAAATTGGTACCTATACATAATGAGTAAAGATGTTACTTATTTAATTAATTTTGATCAGCTGTTGATTTGATTATATTATAATGCCAAATTATAATGCTCACAAGTGTTCTTTTAACGTTTAATATTAAATACTTAACGTTGGTTTTTAAACATTGATTTAAATAAATATTATATTATCTATTCATTTGAATTTATCCGTTTATTAATAAATATTTTTATATTAAAAATGTGTAATGTGAAACCCGTGTAGTTTGTTATAAACAAAACGTATACAGCTGAAGTGACCGCAATAGACTTTACTGCAGTACCGAAAGTTTAAGCCGTTAATTAAGGAAGACAATATCTCGACCGTTGCACGCTTATTGGCTACACTGTAACCAACGTATACAGTCTACTGCTGTCTATTCAAGGTATTCTATTCAGATGCACGAAATTTATTTATTTATTATAATGCAGTTTTACAATCTACTCATTTCACAGAGTAATAAGTAAAAGTGATGTATACGTCGTCACTTGAGGTGGGAACCATCCAGCGATGATTACCACGTTCACCGGGTCAGGTCATCTGGCCACTGTCTCTTCAGCCTTCTTACATTCAGTGATGGATTGAGGAGCTCGTTGATCAGGTTATTGCTGTGTCTTATGTTGTTCCTGTACTTAGCGGCGTGCATTTTGATGACATCAGAAATGTATGGAATGTTGAGGTCTTTGTGAAGAGTATAATTAGAGATGAACCAGGGAGCATTCGTTATGCAACGCAAGATTTTTGACTGAACTGTCTGCAGAATCTTTGTGTTGGAAGGTTTAGAGCAGCCCCACAATTCTATACCGTAAGTCCAGATTGGTCTGATCACAGCTTTATTAATGATGACTTTGTTTGCGAGAGATAGTTGAGATTTTCTACCTATGAGCCAGTACATTTGCCTAGATTTTAAGTTGAGTTGTTGTTTCTTAGCCTGAATGTGGGCTTTCCATGTTAATTTGTCGTCCAAATGCAGCCCCAGGTATTTAACTTCTGATTTTATAGGTATGAGGGCATCGTTTATGGTGACTTGTGGACAAAAGCTACGTTTCATGGTGAAGGTTATTTGAGTGGATTTTGCAGAATTAACTCGGATCCTCCACCGCTGGAACCAATCTTGCAGGAGGTAAAGATGGCTTTGCAGTTTCTCAGAGGCTCGTTCCGGGTTGGGATCTACTGCGAGGATAGCGGTATCATCAGCGAAGGTGGCGGTGGTAGTGTAGTCTGTCACAGGTAGGTCGGCAGTAAATGTAAGATATAAGTATGGCCCCAGAACGCTGTCCTGAGGCACTCCCGACTTTATAGGAGAGATTTATAGGAGACACAGTGTCTTCGATTTTGATTTGGAAGTGTCTATCTTGCACATATGATTTCAACAGTAAATATAGTTGATCAGGAAGTTGTTTCTTCAGCTTGTACAGAAGGCCCTCATGCCAGACTTTATCAAAAGCCTGCTGAATATCCAGGAAGGCAGCTGCGCACATCGTCTTCTTTTCCAGGCTATCCCTAATTTTGTTCACTATTCTATGGCATTGCTGCACTGTAGAATGTTTTTCTCTGAACCCAAATTGGTGTTCAGGGATCAGGTACCTAAAGGGCACTATTTGTTTTAGTCTGGTCAGGAGAAGTCGTTCAAATATTTTTAACAAGATTGGAAGATGTAGGGTCAGTAGGGGGTTTGCCAGATTTTGCGACCATGATAATTTGGGCAAATTTCCATTGGATTGGAAAGTAGCATAGTCTTAGCATACTGTTGTAAATAGTTGTAAGTAGTACTAACGCTTTTTTGGGAAGATGTTTCAGAACTTCTCCAACTATTAAATCGTACCCGGGGGCTTTATGTGTCTTGGAATGTTTTATCTCCCTGAGAACTTCAGAGAAGGCAAACCCTTTGATTGGAGGAGATAATTGGCAGGGAGCATCAAGGTAGGTTAGAATTTCTGAGTCATCAATTGTTGATGAGGTTGAGGCGAAAACCTGGGAAAGGTGATCTGCGAACACATTCACCTTATCTTCATTTGCTCGAGCCCAACTGCCGTCAGGTTTACGAATGGGGGATACTGGGATTACCGGGCGTTTGATTTTTTTTGTCGCCTTCCATATTGAATGATCATGGGGTGTTAAACATGTTACGTAGTGTTCAAACGATGCGTTTCGGGCCTCTTGCATAGCTGCGCGAATTCTATGGGTGAGCCTATTGAGAATTGTTTTATACTGGGGGTTTCTCGTTCGTTGCCACTTACCGCGAGCTTGTCGTTTTTCTTGAATAAGTTGTTTGATGTGCAGAGGTATATTATGATAATCAGGTAAAACTTTTCTTCTTTCTGCTGTAGCTTGCCATGCAGCATCCTGTAGTAGTTTAGTAAAGTATTGAACGGCTTCTTCAATGTCTCTGGAATCTGTAATGCGAAAGTTAGAGTTGATATTCTCATTGATAATGTGTTCAAATAAATCCCAGCTAGTCTGCTTAGTGCATAAAACAGGTGGAGGTTCCCTCCAGATTACATTAGTGCTTAGTGTAATTATAATGGTGCTATGATAAGAGCTTAAGTCGAGATTTGGTTCGATTTTGGTATATAAGTGCGAGATTCCTTTTGTTATCGCAAAATCAAGAAGATCTGGAATTTTATTTAAGTCTGTGGGCCAATACGTAAGTTCTCCTGTTGATAAGTAGCTGAGATGAAGATGGTGTATAGCTTCCAGTAGATTTCGACCCTTTGGTGTGATAAGCCTTGAGCCCCAGGCAGTATGCTTCGCATTCTAGTCCCCCGCTACAAGAAAGTGTGGTCCCAGAGTAGCGAAAAACTGTAGATATTCGTCTGTTGATATGGAATGGCGTGGTGGGCTGTATGTAGCTGCTAAGGTCAAAGGGCATGGAAGGGCGAGAACTTTAATGATTGCACTTTGGATTTTTGCAGTGACATGTGCATTACATAATGATGAAGAGTGTTTCGTATGATGACAGCTGAACCTGCGTGAGCTGAACCGTCAGGGTGGTTAGCATAGAATATGTTATAATAAGGTATTTTTAAGACTGTTCAATCCGTTGAGTGGGTTTCTGAAATTAGGAGGATGTCAATTTTATTGATATTCAGGAAGAGGATAATTTCTTGTATGCGGCCGGAAAGCCCATTCGAATTCCAGGCAGCTATTCTTAGTGCCGTGGTCATTGCTGAGGTATTCTATTTATGACTGTAGATAACATGTTGAGGATAATGCTGTTTTGATTAATGAGTTGAGCGAACATAGTTTTGAACTCACTTAGGAAAATTGCCAGTTGGTCCATTACTTCCCTGTTAGTGGGGTTTGCGTGGCTGTTGCTAGTCATTTGTGTCCTTCTACTTCCGCCCGTGATTTGAGCATATGTAGAAGTTGTATTTCGTGGTGGTGGTAGAGGGGATGGAGAATTCTGAATCACATTAGATTGTGTCTGTGGAGTAGCACTACTTAGCAGTTGTGGATTGCCCCTAAGTTTAGATCTTATCAGGTCTTGGTAGACAGAACACCCTTTATAATTGGCTGGGTGACTGCCATCGCATAGTGCACAGGTAGCAGGGGTATCCCTAGGTTTCTTGCACGTTTTAGTGTCATGAGATTTTCCACACTTTACGCAGATAAATGATTTTCTGCAGTAAGTTTTGGAGTGGCCATATTCCTGGCATCGTGTGCATTGGATTATTGCCTTTTTGACTCTTGGCGGTTCAACTTTAATTTTTGTATTTTGTAGATATTCCAATTTATATATTTCCTTATTGTTATCTTGGGGCTCAAGGTCTACAAAAAATAGAGGCAGTGGGTCCTTGGATTTCCTGTGTCCTGTGTATATGAATATCGCGTTTATGATATTCCGAATTTTGTGGCCATATTTAGCTAGCTCGTCTTTAATTTCTTCTAGTGGTACTGAATAGTGAAGATCTCTTATGACAACACGGTAGGCTCTCTCATGTTTCAGCTGGTAGGTGTGATGGACTATATTTTTTTCACAGAGTAATTTAATTAATTTTCTGTAAGTGTCAACGGTGTGGGGGTGAATTTTAACTGTGTTGTTTGAGAGAGCTTTGCTGTGCTATGTTTCGTCTTCTGCAGCCGATGCCAGAAAGTCTGTCATTGCTTTATAGTTCGTAACACCGTATATATAGATTGGCGGAGGCTTTGGTGTTTTCGGTTGATTGTTTGTATTAACGTTATTTGAGTTGCCAGAATCGTCATGATTAAGAGACGTATCTATGTTGGACAAGGGATCGAATCTATTTGCTGTTTGAATTAAGTAAATGCTTTTAGTTGCTGTAGCAGATCGTTTCCTTTTTTTTAGAGGGGCGTTTAACTTGCTGCCAAGGCACGTTATGTACGCAAGATTCATTTGCAGTTTCAGTTTCATTAGGTTTAGAGTAGGATAAGTCTTCACTTAATGAATCATAATCTATGTTCTCTTGGGAATTCTGTGTGATGTTGGTAGGACAGCTGAATGGAGGTATTGCTTGGGCCATATTGGTATTAGTATTCGTTAATATTTGCGATGACATTTGGTTCGGGAGTTAATTGCAGACATTAGGTGCCGGCATATTTGAGAAAGGACAACTAGTTTGTTGTTGATATAGCTGCTGCATTTGTGACTGAAATTGAGGTTGCGAATTACCTCTAAGATGAGTATTTTGTTGTTGATGCTCATAACTAGGGTTTAGTTCTGGCTACTTACATAGAAGTTTGGATTGTACGGAGTCTGAATATGTTGCTGATAAAGTCCATCGCTATTTGTTTGCATATTTACCTTATCTTGTAGCTGAGTGGATGGGATTTAGAACCAGTCCGAACCGGGCCACAAGCCAGATAACAGTCAAATGCATTTGGCCGATAACCTGAGCCGCCAAGCACGACCGAGGTAAATTGTAACCAACAATAATTATTAAAGTTTTAAGTACTCACTGAAAGCCCTTTTAGAACTTTGAACACAAAATAATATTATATCTGCACTGATTACTTAGCACAAGTCACTAACAAGAGATAAACTATATTTAAACATAACATAACATAACAATACTCGATAACAGCGCACAACAACAACCGTCTACACGGTTCCACGGCTAAATCGCGACTCCAGATGCACGAAATGAACGTGATTCTCAAACACAAGAAGTTGCCAAGGACCTCATCGCTCACCAGTTCGCCGAGGACATAGAACAGAAGGGACATTCCTTATAACGGGAGTTATCGATACCGAGCCCCATCGAGATGATTCTAACCGAGTCCCCTTTATATAGAAGTAATCATCAAACGGCTTTGTGTTTATAAAATTAATATGTGTCAATTCGGGTTAAAGAATAACATTCAACGTTGTCGAAAATTGTTGCTCAACAGTTAATCGTCTCTCATTCGATGTAGCCTTTCGGTATCAACACGATTAAAAGTCTTAATAGATCATCGTTATTCCATCGGCGCGATGATGGTCAGAACTTGAAAATCATGGAAACTTTTTAAAGACCTCGTTCAATGCAAAGAGATTAGCTGTTATATACTTATTTATTTATTTATGTACTATAATTATTTATATAATTATTATATACTATAATTATTTATATAAGCATTCAAATAGTAGACACTACTAATATACTAAATCTGATTTAACAAAATTCAGTCCTTTAACATTTTAAGTAAATTTGAATGGAAACATTGAACCACTTCTGGCCACATCAGGCTACACTGTTGCTATTTTATTTATTGTAATCGCAAACAGGGTCTGTGGTTAGTCAAAATACCTAAGTTTCTTAGACATTATCGTCGACTGGCATGTGCTCAGATTGTGAGTAGTAACTACACCCGGTACACCCGTATAATAAATGTGTCAAATTTCACTTAAGTACCAAACACTAAGCAGCAGATAGTAGTAAGTTGCAGTACATGCAGAGTTTTTCATATTGATTTTTATTATAAAACTCACACTCCGCCTGTTTTGCTAGACACAGTTTGTCTGATTCATTATGTACTGATCCACTCAGTCACTAGTCTCTAGGGTAACGTTTCAGCTGACATTGCTGCGTATACATTCAGCCACAGATGTAGCCGCTTTTATTTTTCTATGAAATATGGCTTTTTAATCTTATTTCCAAGTTATTAATTAAAACTTAATTAACTATCACAATTAAGAAGCATGATAAAATTCTCATTTGTAGACTAATAATATTAAATATACTAAATGACATCGGTACTGTGTGCAGTTATAAATTAGTAAGAAGACAATTCAGTATAAATAGGTGTGCATCTCAACTGTATCTGAAGTAAAGTGCTTACCAGTGTATTTAATGCACGCAAATACGTTTGCAGCTAAAATGACACGATATAAAAATTAATTTCCTGGTCATTAAGTTTAAACTATTGTATGTTATTCTGATATGATTTCAGGTTTTCTTACTACTTGTTATAGATTTGTTATATAGGCCTACGAGTAAATGGGTGTGCAGTCATTTTTCCCCTCCAATCAATTTAATAACACGTGGAAGTTATATAATAGCGTCTGACTCATACAAACTGTGCTAGCGAAAACGTGCAGAGTGTGATTTTTTTAATAAAAATTTATATTTTATTTCAGGAAAAACGCTACCTGAATTACTGCTGGCTGCTTAGCATTCTGTATTTACACAAATATGATATGTATTTATAATACGGGTCAGCTGAACATACACTAGTAAAATTCTGCAAAAATTACACCAACAGGTGACTTTTGCCAGTCCACATAAATACCGTACACCTGCATCTAAGCTGGTATGGTTCACTTCCGTGTATTACACAACGGTGAATAATGCGTGAAGTAATTTTTCCAGTAGTTCAGTTCATCAACAGATAATGCATTATTTTTGCGATGGACATCAAAGTGTTATAGCGTAGAAGTTAGAAGTTATTTAATTTTGTGACTTTTTTATTGTTTTGTTTTGACTAAGGCGTGCAGGATAACTGTATGAGTTATTGAAAACATATTATGAATGTTTTATAGAAACGTTAATACAGACTGCTAGTATAGATTTCTGTGGTGTTTAGTAATCCATCGTTTACGTTCACGATCCGTGCGGTATCCTAATAATAACTAAGGTATTCGTTACCTGCCAATACCAATAACTCGTTATCTACATTCAAATTAAAAAAAAAACCTATTTGTGCTGTACGTGCGTAACGGTTGCCTTGTGTGTAACAATATTCTTGTAGTTAAACAAGTTTCCAAAACTATTAAATTGCGTAATCATTGTATTCATTTATTAAACAATATCTTGATACTGAATATGCGGTTAAAAAAACACGGGTAAAATCAGACAAAATTCAGAGTCTCAGCGTTTCTCTTACTCACAGTCCAACATTTTGGTAAACCATGTTATCGTTTTCCTCTCATTTCTTCAATGTAGAGATGTTTTCTCTCTCGACAGCTGTATGTAAAGAGTGCGTGCGCAACGTGCCTCAACTTCTGTCGTAAATAATCATAGACTAATTGGAGACAACACTATTTATGTCACTCTAATACCCTGCGAATAAATAAATAAGCTTTAAACATACTGTGTTTTTAATTTGTCAACTAATTCTTATTCTAATTTTCACTTCCATCTATATCGCTGGGCGTTTCGTGTCATTTTTTTGGAACAAACAGATTCTTTTACTTCAGTGGAGTATTTCTGCTACAAAATTAGTTAAAGGAAGATTATTAAAATTTACCTTGTAGTTCATAGAACTTGGTTTTTCTAACTTTCTAATCTGATAAAAATAACAAAAAAGCTATAGGCCTATAATTAAAAAGTTAATGATTTTTAATGTGATAATTCATTTGTTTTTACTCTTAGCTGTTTTCACTAATCTACAGCTTGAGTTTCATTACAAGACAGTGACACTGAATGCAGACTGACGGATTTAAAGTGTGTTATAATAACATGTTTATAGTAGCTGTGTTTCTATTACCTGTGCAAGTGTACAAAAAATTACGAGACAGTATGCATTCTTTACAAAAAGTAACCGGTTAATCGCGCAAAACGGTTGTCAGTTGTGATATGGTTTAAGTGCAGTATGTGAGGGGTAAAAATTGTATTGTATTTTGGGTGGGATGGGGTGGGGGTGTGAGTATTAGTTACCGTCATTAACGCTTCGCCAACACACCCCCCACCGGCTCAGTTTGCCTGTAAGCGTTCGATAATATGTATGTGTTTGCGCGTCTGGGAGAAGTGACCCATCACTGGACACACCCTGTCGCCTATTGTTCGGCTGCAATGCATCATCCTCTCAGCATCCATACTACACTATATTATCTACTGTTACATATTATACGCCCTGTTGTTACAAAACGCGCGCGCATGCATACTCGCGATTCAAACCTACACTCTTATTTACTATCTACATTTAAATAAATGTACTGTATTCGACGAAAATAGTGAATGACTTTAATATCCGAGTTCATATAGTTACACTTTTATATTTACTATTCGTACTGACTAACAGAAGACAGACTATAAAGTTACTAATAGTTCTATAAACACCGACAATTTTGCCGCATCAATATGATACACGTTTGAAAGATATTTCCGCCATTGCAGTTAAAATATTTAGTTCGTCTGACAAAGTAATGCTACCCGTAGCTGGTATATTCGCTACTAGTAACACGAGTTAGTTATTCACGCACAGTAATAATCATTGTGGTCAGAATTTAATTAAATATACCCGTTTGCAGTGCACAGTGAAATCAATTTAAATTTTCATATGCATTTCCATGAATAACAAAATCGTGTTCACCAAAACCTGTTTCATTAATCCAAATCAGTCAATACTGAATCACACGCACACATTGCAATTAGAAGTGTGACAGGGCAGTCCATATACTTGTGCATTCACGCAAGCGCGTACGTAAATGTAAAGCGGACACACGGATACAGTGTTAGTTAATATTATATCGTCAACATAGCGTACATCGTAATCGTTATAAATACACAAAAGTAAGATTTTAATAACATTGTATGATTGGCCTATTCGTTTTCGGCTGCCCCCACATTTCAAGTTATCATTTCCATAAACAAAATTTACATAGGCTACAGTACGTACATTCGTAATATACTAATAACGAATAGGCTACTTATGTTCGTCAGTACTTTTCAACAAAATATTTCAAAATAAACACATTTGATGATTAAAATTATCAACATAATTGTTACTTTTGAAACAACGTAATATTGGAGCGTGCAGGCAGGCAAGGGAGAGGCGCGCGGTGTAATCCTATTATGAAACAGCCAGACAGCAGGGATTGTCTACGCTCTCCTGCAGCCAGCATTTTACGCTTCACATGCACACCAGAACTACATTAGAGTTTCAAATTTTTTTACGAACCTCAGTAGTGTGTTAGAAATCTCAAACGTACTCTTTAATACAAGTACAGGAAAATGGTACAATAATGTCTGTTCTAAGTTGGGAATCACTCTAAACGCGATTGACCACGCGCTTCAGTTAATCATTGTTTATTACAAAAAATTAGTTTGACCTAGAAACCTGTTTAGTAACGAATACAGAACCTAAGTACTCCGTTCTAAAAATGGCTTAATTGGACAGTTGATTCAGAATTTCGTCTGAATCTCAATTCTGTCACAATTTCACAAAGAAAAAACTTAGGTACAGTGGTGGTGGTATTAGTAGTAGTAGTAGTAGTAGTAGTAGTAGTAGTAGCGGTATAAGAAGGTAGGTCTGTGTATAGACCCACAATCCTTGTCTTGGGATTACGCGGAACGCTGCATTCATGTATATTAGTTATAACACTGCAGGATGGTAGAAACTGTCCCTTCTATGGTAACCTTGTACTATCTGCTAATTTATGTCTATTAAAAAATTAAAATTGGGGTTAACCGCTTTATTGTTAACCACCTTTGACGTTTTGCTTTGCTTCACCTAATATTATCGACGTAGTTGATTACACCAGCTCTCATCATCTAAACGTCTATGTAACTACAATTCCATTACTTACATTCACCTATCTACTTACAATCCCATTACAATTCCATTGCTTATAATATAGTGCAATACATTACTATATAATGTTGTATAATAACCATTACCCTTACATTGCAGTTATAACAACCTTAAATTTAATTGAAATTTAAAGTTTACTTTTCAAAGTAATAAATACACAAATTAATATGCTTCAAGTAATATGCTGGCTAGCAACTCGAAAAAGCGGAAGGCGGGTGAAGGTCAGTCAGGTGTGTTGCAAGCAAAAGTTACTAAATAAGGAAGCTACAAACGTGTAAAAATTATAATTATAATGTACTCTATGACTTGAACGTTATTTTAAATAACTGTACTGTACATCTTTATGCTCTTCATTGTTGTCGCTTTCACTGTTTTTAGCTGCACGCATCTAAATTCTCGTATTCTCTGTGTTTTGGTATAGGCCTACTTAATTATGTTCTTACCACCCAAAACGTCATCTAGTTCATAGCTCCTTAGGTTCGTGTATTTAAATATGTATGTATTATCCCCCCCCCCTACATACAATAATTGAGAAACTACGACTTGAACAAAAGAAGAGAGTTTTAAGAGTGAGCATCGTTAATTAGAAAAGAACTGAGTTTAATGGAAAATAATGATTAAATGTGGTATTACAGCTAAGTACATGGTTGTAACAGGGAACTAGCAGTGAGTAGAGACCCATTAAAGTTGGGTCCGAGGGAAGATCAGGAAAGTAGTATAAAAAGCAGTATACAAAGAGATATAAACGATGACTTAAAATCTTGAGAATTAGGAGATGGAGAGAAGTTTCAGAAAGAAAAGTGATGAGTTTAGATTTATTGAGGAGGCTAAAATCCAGGAGGAGGAGTAGGCCTTATAGATGGTTTTACTGCCAAGGAAGAATTATAATTAACACTGAGTAAAAGAATTAAGTGAAAACACTTAGCAAATATGATCAATGTACAAAATCGAGTTCATTTCAGTTTCACAGGCAACGTGAGTGAGAAAATGTAACAAACTAGGAAACAGGGCGCTGGATGTAAATACAGAAAACTCCACAGCTCTAGAAAGTTTATGACAAAATACAAAAATACTGGACAGTAAGGCTTTAAAGAATTGATAATCAATAAATAAAAACGAAGTGACGAAGATGACAAAACGCAAGTGATGTCGAAACGTCGACGGAAAATAGCTAAAATTTGTATTATTGACCGATCCTCACTAACCATCCACTAAAACATTCATTGATTGACGGTCACTAAAAATTTAAGGATTTAATTATACTTTAAAATATTTATTTAACCGTATATTGCTAATTAGCAATATAATTAACAATATAGCAATATATTGTTAGCAATATAACTAAAATTAATTCTTTTAGTTGTTCAACAAATTAGTGAGGTAATTATACGTCAACAGATTGTTAAATGACAATTTTTAATTGGTTGTTTCTAGAAAATTTACATTTTTTTGTTACCCAACATTATAATTTTCTCAACAATGATCAATTTTTGATCAGTAAAAATTGTAATAGATTCTTAAAAATTATGTTCGTAGAGAATTGCATATGTAAATTTTGTTCTGCATTTTGATTTTAACACTACGAATTTGATTAAACAAAATTATTTCCAGTGTTCTTGAAGTTTCAACAAGATCCTTTAAAAATGTGTGTATTCTTAAATGTTATCTAGAAAGAATAACGCATTTACTTAGTTTTGTATGGATTTTCATTTAAAGTAAAAATGTTAATGTTGTTTTCTTTTTCTTTTTTCTGACTTACAAAAGATACGAAGCGGAACAGTGATGCGCCGTAAAATTAGAGGCCACATTTTAATCAAGATAAAAGCGTTGGAAAAAAAAAGATCCATGTACAGCGAGTTGTTTCGTTTGTCTTGCGTAATTCTGTAACAGTGGGACTAGTCATTACCTGCACTATTTTCTCCAACTACTTTTCCATATCACAAAAACATAATTGAAACTACTATACCTTGATAAATATATTCAAGACGCCATTTCCACGTTGTTTTGAACGTTTCTTCTTATTCTTATTCTTCTTGTTTTTCACTTGCTTCCCCTTCTTTTTCTTCTTCTTCTTCTTCTTCTTCTTCTTCTTTTTCTTCTTCTTCTTCTTCTTCTTCTTCTTCTTCTTCTTCTTATTTTTCTTCGTATTTCGACGAATTGTCCATACTCTGAATTCGTCACATTTTTCTGTGAACAGCCTTATGTTTAAAACACCTGTGACAAATATATAATTTATCTTTTCAAAACCATTTCTGCAGTGGAAGTCTTTCCTGGAGTTTCCCTAATACTTGTACCATCGAGCTTTTCCCTAATAACTGTGTAAAACTCCTATTCGTACTGTGTATTTTAACGCTTTTGTCATGATGAAGGAATACAAAAGGAAACTGTTTATAAGTGACCTTTGATAGTCATGAAATTATACTTCGGAACCTTAGTTGAAAAATAATAATTAATTTATGTACATGTCCTTTTAGAGCTTCTTTTAGAGTAAAAATATTTATCTTGATTTCATAAATGTGTGCATACATACTTAATCTTTGTACTGGATCGTCCATTTCTTAACAGTATTATAAAACTAACATTGAGTAGGAAATAAACAAAAAACACTTAAAAAATAAATCATAAATACGTGATAATATATATTAATAACAAATAATAAAAACTAATTAATTAATGTGAGGATATTAATTAATTATCCTCGTAATAAAGGATAAATAAAACATTTAAAGCTTGGAATTCTGCGCTTAGGCCTATATATTATTCCATTACCACAAGATACATGAAACCTATAATTATTTTTACTTCCACATACAAACAGTATTATCAATTAGGGCTATATATAGCTTATTATATCAGCAATGAACTAATAGTACAAAATACGAATATTATTTAAATATTTATTTTAATTGATATTTATCTCCATAAATACAGATAATTATAAGTAGTAATTTTATAACATAAACATGTTATATTTAAACAGTATTCACATTTATTGAGTACGAATAAACTGAAATGTACCATGTCCTAATTACACGAACACTGCCATCTTGACTATACGGTCGAGTTATTAAGCGTAAAGTTTTACGGCATACGGTTACATTATACAGCTTCACTACACACAGCAAACCAAGAAACAATTTTAGCAATTTCAGACAAGATATTCATTCTTCCAGAAGGTAAACTTACGACCGATACGCCTTAGTTTCTATAATTTTTATATTTATGTTCGCCTTCTGATCTGCTGTGTTAACCAATCAACTGTGTAAACAATACCGTTTCTATGTAGTGGTTAGAGAAACACAATTACGTAGTTTCGTTATTCATTAGATGTATTCTTCGCGGATGTGATGTGTTTATATTTCAGAGTTATTTGTCTTCTAAGCAACATTTTTTCAATATAAGTTACCAAATTTACATAAATGTAAGTTTTTCGTCTTCCTTAATACATAACTCCTGAATAGATTAGAAATACAATGTACATGATACTTAAGTGGTTAGATCTGAAAGAATATATATAGATTATATAAAAAATTTACATACTTTATTATTCTTATTCTCACATTTAACTTTCATACATAAAAAAAACGTTTTAATGCGTAATATACAGTGAGCTTATTGCATGAAATGAATCTGTGGAACAACGTAAGCTATTAGTTAGTTATTCACATTGTACTGATCCTACATTTCGAAGCAATACAAATCCCATTCATATAACGTACTTTTATATAACAAGATAAAATATATCATAATCTTTAAAACGTGTATTATTTATTTTCCAAAATAAAACATTGGTATGGAGATTTTACACAGTAGTACGTTTTAAACGTATCTTTAAAACTTGTATATACCTAATAAAACGTGTATTATTCATAGTAATGTTGATTTTGTACCCTTAATTTCAAATTATGGCCAAAACAGCTACTAAAAAATTAAATTTGATTTCCAATAAGTCAATAACTATGCGGAATGTTACAAACGACCGTCCTCAAAACATCTGAATTACATAAAACATAGAATGAGAGAATCTGTTGATAAACGAATTTAAACTAAATTAATTAGATTACGGTAACATCATAAACCTAATAAAAAGATAGTAAGCTAAAGTTCCAATAAAATAAATCGTAATATTAATTAGAATAAGAAGAAAAAAGAAGAAGAAAAATCCTGATAGCAGCTGCCGTGAATTCAATATGTAGCAAGAAGTTTGTTTACTTAAAATTATTTTACGAAAATTACATAATAGTAAAACATCGGTTCGCTGCGTTTCCACATTTTTTCAATATAAGTTGGCAAATTTACGTAAATGTAAGTTATGTTATTTCTACCTCGGTCCGCAACAATGCCATAATTACGTAAATGTAAATTATGTTATTACTACCTTGGTTCGAAACAATGCCATAATTACGTAAATGTAAGTTATGTTGTTACTACCTCGGTTCGCAACAATGCCATAATTACGTAAATGTAAGTTATGTTATTACTACCTCGGTTCGCAACAATGCCATAATTTGGTTTCGAAGTATTTGTTACATTCGTAATCAACAACATCCCAAATTGGATACTTTTGTTAATTTGAGGTGTATATTTTAGTTCTGTTTTATACTGAAATTAATTATATTATATATGTACGGATGCATCATTTCCACGCGTCTTTATGCAAACAGTAAAACAAACGAAAGTATATTAGCTGACTGGGTTTGCCCACATCCACATCCGTATACAGCTGCGAGTTTGTTACTGCTGCTTTCACCTTGATTAAAATACGATCTACACTTCAATTCTGTACCGCGTTTCCATTTTATGTGTTTGTAGTGGATTTTAAAATGTCGTAAAACTTTCATAGGTGTTACGAAATAACTTAAGTAAATGTTAAATAGAGTTTCTCCCCTAAGCGATGAACTGCCCTTTAATATTGCCTAGAAGAAAGGAGGTGGTGTCACAGAAATAAAAGCAAAAAGGTTTTATTTACTTTAAAACGTACTATGTTCTCCTCAGAGAAGTAAATTTTGTCTGCCGTATGCTGTTCTCAAGTATGAAATACTGTTTAAAAAATCCGTTAGAAGCTCTCGACTCCGAAATTTGCAAAAGACATGTAATCGATTCCAATCAAAAATTATATTTTTCTTCGAATTATCAAAGCGTTCTGCAAACTGTTTTCCTATATTTTACAAAATGTCTTCTAAATAATAATAAATTACGTTATCCAACGAATTAATAAATCGTTGACACCCCTCCAACAGTTATTACATGCAAAAATGTGTGTGTGTGTTAAAATATTTGCTACACATTTCCAACTAGTCTGTTTCTACATATATTGGTCTTACCTTATCTCCGGTTTTTATCTGATGAAACAACAGTAGTTAGAAAGTATCATGTAACATGTATTATGTCGTGGTACATGTAAAGCATGAGAAAAACTTATTTTTCGCTTATTTCATGAAAGATCATGTTCTTAAATAATTAGGCCTACAATAGAATATGATGACGAAACATTACACACCATGTAGTAACGAATTTATTGAAATCAATTGTGTGTGTGTGTGTGTGTGTGTGTGTGTGTGTGTGTGTGTGTGTGTGTGTGTGTGTGTGTGTGTGTGTGTGTGTGTGTGTGTGTGTGTGTGTGTGTGTGTGTGTGTGTGTGTGTGTGTGTGTGTGTGTGTGTGTGTGTGTGTGTGTGTGTGTGTTATAAAGTTAACGTTTTGTGAAGATAAAAATAAGATGGGCAAAATCGAAAATAAATATATGTAGTGAACTTAGTATTACTGTGTAAAATCTGCATGCCAATCTTTTATTTTGGAAAACTGACAGCATATAGAATTATATGAAACTGACAACAGCATATAGAAAACTGACAACAAAGCACAGAGTTAAATCAACATTATTTGACGTTTAGGTACTTTATTTACTGTAAAATTATATTTTCTGTTCTAATTTGGAATTTATAATTTAGTATATTCTAGAATCTTTCTTTGTTATTCGTTTAGCAACGATTTAATCAACGTTTAACTGCAAAGGCTTACAAATAACTTACATGTGTGTGTGTGTGTGTGTGTGTGTGTGTGTGTGCGCGCGCGCGCGCGCAGTTTAATACTGTGAATTATATTAATATTAATTTAAGCTATACATGAAACTTTAATAGAAAAAGCTACCCTGATCTTCTGGGTAAAATCTTTAAATACTTACGGAAACCAGGACGCGCGATTTACGGAATGCCTTGTTCGGCTTACAGAATATATTATTAAATCTATTATCAACCATATACTATGTTACTTATATTACGTTACTTATAAACCTTGTTTTGAACCTAACAGGTGTTTGAACGTAGCAATATAAACAAAATTACTGGTTACGGGTCTTGTAAAAAATTTCTAAAATTAGCATTGCTGTTCTCTTATACGTGAACAAGTTATACAAGACGCCTTTCATGGATAAACTAATAATGGAAGAAACAGTCCATAAATACTACGTATAGTATACTAAAGCAATTTTTCTTCAGTCGAACAGAAAATAAATCTTTTCCAAAAAGTATGCCCCAATTAAGTTAAAATCTATGAACTCCCTTTAAGACGGAGTCTTGCTGTGAATTTTCAAGATAAAACATCTGTTAGGATATTTCATAAAGTATTTTCAACATCGGTACACAAATTTATTTTGATTCCCCGTATTTTGATTACCAACTTCGCAAAACGTATACTGCACTTATTTTCATTCCATGTGTTACCGTACGCTTTACAATATTTTCTCATCCTTGCTTCAGTATGATTATTTACCGACAAGATATTTCATTACGTAAGCAGAGTTTTGATACGCATTTGACGCAAGCATGATGACGCATTTGTGTTTTGAAACGCTAAAAATAAATAATTAACCATAAATAAATAAATAGCCATTATTTAATAGTAGCTTTATAAATAATTAGCCATTGTTATCCGTATATTACATTAATTTTCATATTCATTACTAGAAAATTTGAATAGGAGTTTAACACATTTTGTCAGGCATTAACAGCTGGTATATCACATATGATTTTAACTTTAAAACCTACAGATTCCAAGACCGAATACGGTACAAAATTCATCAATTGGATACTAGCTAATGGCGGAATGTGTAGGTGTACTAGTATAGTACCAAACTAGAGAATTTCTGATTCTAGAATATTTGTTTGTGAAAAAATACCTACAGTTAGTACATTTGATGCATACATTTAGATTAAAAAGTCCATAAATGACGTGTCGTACTCTTTCTCTTTCCCCTCTCTTTTCCATCACTCTCTCTATCGTCTCTCTCTCTCTCACACACACACACATACACCCCAATACTATCTGTCGGTCTTTGTTTTTCGTTTTTTATTCTCGACTGCAATTAACATCAAAATGTAGCCTATAGACACAGATCATTAGCCTTATTGATGGTCTCAAAATTATAAATTGTAAATTGTAAGTTACAAATTATAATGGATCATAAAAGATTCAGTGAACCTATGAACGATAAAATCCACCTTTTCTCTTTACAAGATTTCTCAGTTTATAAAAAACGTTCAAAAGCGATTGCCATGTTAACAGCGATACAGCATAAGCAACATTATTTAATATTGTGGCTATAACGCGTTAGTTGTGTACACGAAAAACATGTTCCAGTTTCATGTTTTTAAGTTTTAATTTATATACATAAGAATAACAAATTTTTGAAAGTTGTTTACGACTTTAATACAATTTAAAGTAAATTTTAGTTTAACTTAATTTAGATTGTAGGACACAGAAATTAAGTGGCACTCTTAAAATTTTAATCCAGAGGATACTCCTACACGTGGCTGTTATTTGTCTTAAAACCCTGTGGCGACCAACAGTTATTTTACAGTCTGAGAATTCTCTACACGCATGACATGATTAGTCTGTTTAATCTGGACCGAGAAACGTCCATTAATCATGTAGTCGTATTAAACTGAAACACGAACAAGCTCGGTACCAATCCTACCAAGTCATTTCGGGCTTAGTAAATTAATATTAAATTCTACCAGCTGTTGTTTTAACTTTCTGTTTTAACACGGTAAAACAATAAGTGGATATGACATGGAACGTCACGAGTGGCTGGGTACTGGGTACTGTGGTGTGTGTGTGTGTGTGTCGCACTGGCTTCGCAATCAATAACACCAACGTTAAATCTCTCATATTTAATACGGTCACTCATCTGCCAATACTATCACTGCACACAGTAATTGAACCACATTTATCACCTCTGCCACCTCCGACGAAATTTAAAAATTTAATACGGAAATCAAATTACATAAAGTCTGTACTTAATGCATGTGTCGAACTTTCCATCGTGTGTAACATAATACCGTATTTGCATGTATGATGCGTGCCTGTATTTTACCGTATAATATTACAAAACAATGTATATTGTAACACGAAGTAGTTAAGAGCGTTTAAGAGAAGTCGAGAAAAATTTACCGTTTACACGTGAGAAACAAACTGTTTGGAGAAATGTTTAATTACAAACAAATGATAATAAAAGAAATGAACATTATTTACTTTAAAACACAAACTAAAATTGTTGCAATTATTTTAAAATTATTAACAACCTAAATCTTGCAGACCTTATAAAATTTGAGGTGTCCATTGTAAAAACTGTGCCGGAGTAGTTGTTCTTCGAAAGTAACAGATTGCCTATGAAGAATCCATACACACAGAGATAGACAGTTTCCGCAAATAATCCATACGGTACACGCCAGGATAGATAGACAGTGTCTACAAAGAATCAAGATAGACACGAAACTACTTATTCATGATTTCAGAAAGTCGAACGGTTTGTCTAGCTTGAATTTGTATCACTACAATTGCTACGGCAAAAGCTTCACTCGGAAAGCTGCTGCTTATAAAGTCCAGAGACTCAGCTTTTTAGTGAGTACTAAAAATAATTTTTTTAAATGGAATATTTACGTTGCCGAACACTAGATTCCGGTACCTCCAGAAGTACAGAGGTACATTTATGTACATAAATATTGTAACGACAGCACGTCCGCCTCGTTTAAGCCCCGCGATGGAGCGCCAATTTGTAACGACAAGACCTTTTATTCTGTGTGTTATGCTCCACACGTTGTAGTCGTCACTTTGTAATTAAATGAAAGTCGTACTTTTTCTAAGTTCTCACGCTGACGATGTCCGTCGAGAACGCACGAATAACCAGTACCGAAATCTTCACGGGTGTAATCCTTACCTGTCCTTTGATGAGTGTATTTATTTCCCGATAGGCGCCAAATTGTTTATTAAAACAATTAAAAAGTTCAAACTGGGTTGTCTTCTGTGCGGTGATAACAAATTCGAATTACCCTCGCAGACTGGCGGACATTCGAATCTCGCGTGTGGTTCGTGTTGCCAACGTCCAAATCTGGTAAATAATTTTATTCACCGCTAAAATGCACAAACTTTATAATACTATTAAAATAAAATGAAGGACGGTTATTAATAATCAGTACTAGTTTATTAAAATAATTAATCACTGATCATTTAGATACAAAATATAATATTATAAAACAATGTTGCTCCGGCAATAAACAGACTATATCTCAAGGTTGGCTATGTTGGCTGAAGAGTTACTATTCCGGCATGCCTGCCGTTAATGTTTATTTTATGTAGTTCATTCAGTCAACGAGTTCTTTTGATTACGAAAAAATTGAAACAAGATGTTATTAAAGTACACCACCTTACATCAATGGTACTTATATACTATTAAAGTTTAAATACAATTCGTTTCTGAGTGTTAAAAAGTGTGTGCTAATATTTCATACTTCGTACATAGGTTAATTCATGTTTACATACAAGGTTAATAAATATTATCAATCAATCCTTGAAAGAAATTTAGTTACCAAGTTCGGAGTGAGAGTTATTGTGTTGTGAGAAAAGTTAATTAATTTTAGTTCGCAAATTCGGGTAATTTAAATATACTTAACAAAATCTTGTCGATTTCTGGTGATGAGTCACTGTTATTGTCCAGGTTGGGTTGATACATTCATTAATTTTCCATCATTTGGATCTTCTGCTTCATCTGGCTTCTTTTTCAATTAATTAGAAATTTTATTTATTTTTAATTATTAAAATCTGGTTTATTTGCTCTCCTTGTTTAAATAGGTCTTTGTTTAACTTCTTGAATCCACATCTTATTGAATTTGGTAGTATTTCTTCCTATTTTAACTATTAATTGAGTCGAATATGGTTTGGCTTCCGTTTCTCTTGATCGTCAATAATGGACTCACGTTTTATAACGGATTTAAATATAATAACGTTCCGTTGTTATGGTAACCATTGTACTCTTATTGGTTGAATACATTTGTATCTATTGTTATAAAATTTGAGTTTTAGTTCAAAATGAATAAATATTTTCTAATTGCTATTATTCTTTGGTCTTCTTATCAATGCATTAGATATTAACATAAATGTCTCTATTTTCTTTCAAAGATTATTTTGATATCCCACAAAGCTGGGTTTGTTCATGTATTAATGTTTTGACAAAATTGCTAATATTATGTTATTACCTTTTTTCCTTATTTTATCAGTTTATTCTATTTCTGACATTTTATTATTGTTAACTAATTGTAATTAATGAGTTACTTGTTCTTAATTTTCTAATACAATAGTTACTTGCTTACAAATTGTTTATTTTGAATTTATACAGTTAGGCATTTTATAGGCCTGAACAGTAATTGTCTATAACTTCTTACTTTACACAAATTAAAGATTATTTATTATTTCCACATGTTTTGCTTACTGTCACTTATTACTTATTTACTTTTTGAATTACTTTGGGCTGTTTTACAATAATTGAATGTTATTAATAATTTACAAAATCATTTCTTGTCTGTTATTCTCTTTTTTCTTTTTCTGTCTTTACTCTGATGATTAATATTATGATTGTACAATTTATCTCCTTACTTATTAAAATTTCTTACACACTTTTTTAGCACTTAATACTACTATAAAAACATAACACAAAAATAGGTTTATGGTCTGTTCATTTTCCAGCCATATTCCTTCTTATAAACACAACTCTTTTAATTAAACAAATAACAATTTTGGTGAATAATATTTTAACACCATCTATTCTATCGTGATAATCGTCCCTTTGATTGTTTTATTAATGTAGGATGTTTTATTATCATTGCACTCATAACTTATGTTTCTTACTATTTAACATTATGGAATTAGTTGTCTATCAACCTTTTGTTTCTGGTTTAATACCTTTGTTTTTTCTTTCTTAAAATTATGAATTGTTTATATCATCAATTCTAGCACTCACTGTTTATCACTATCACTTCCTACCTATCTCTCACTCTTGGGTTTTACTGGATTTTAAATACAAATTTATAGTTAGTCTTTCAACATTTTATGTTTTGTTTTCTTATCTATTAACCCACATTATCTATTAATAATAGGTTCACTTATTTATTATGGTTAGTGTACTTCCTTTTGTATTATTTTATTTAATGCTCGTTACTAGATATGTATTACTTATTTGTGCTTTTTATCATTAGTTTACACCTTCTCATTTTATTGTCTTTATCGGGTCAATCACTTGGGTTGGGTCATGGTCATTTGTCTCGTCATAGTCATTTTAATATTGTTAATCCTTTATAGTTCTTCTCTGGTATTGGGGCTGCTTTTGGTGTCGTAACAATATACATAATAAAATACTCTTTAATTTGATATCCCACTTAAATATTTGCGATCGTATCAACATTTTCACCCATTTTTTGGGCCCTGATGTATAAGAATTGAAATTTAAACAAATGAACACTATATTCAGTATAATACATTTTATTGTTTTGTCTCCAAGTCGCGCTCTAATACAAAGGTACAATCTTACCTATTTATTTTCCGTCGTGAGACTTCGTATATTTATAGCACTACGCGTTTCGGCAACAAGTTGCCATCCTCAGGTGAAACAATCACTCAAAACGAGGTCGTAAAAAAGTAAAATGCTTTATTAAAATACTAAAACTTAAAGTCAAAAGTGCACTTTCAAGTTTCACTTTAACTTGTTAAACTTGAAACTTGAAAGTGCACTTTTGACTTTAAGTTTTAGTATTTTAATAAATCATTTTACTTTTTAACGACCTCGTTTTGAGTGATTGTTTCACCTGAGGATGGCAACTTGTTGCCGAAACGCGTAGTGCTATAAATATACGAAGTCGCACGACGGAAAATAAATAGGTAAGATTGTACTATATTCAGATTGTAGTTAAAATTCCCTTTAATCTGATACTTTTGCGATTTTTAAAATAATTTTGACCTCGCACTTTTCTGCCTCTTGTCCCCCCTTTTTACAGGGAATCGTCTTCAAAAACTATAAGGTTCTGTAGAATGAAAGTACGGAAACCCAAGTCAAGTTTTGCGATAATCGGTTAACACGTTCAAAGGTTATCGTGCAACATACCCCAAATAGACAGGCAAACAAATGCCAAGCGATCGAGTTAAAACTAGGAACTCGCTTCACTCGTTCAATAAGCCTAAAAATACATGTTTATACGTGTAGGCCTAGCCCACTTCCTGGCTGTTGCTTTGTCTATTATATTCGAACATGTACTCATTCATACACGTGTACAATTCAATATTTGGATCCCTTTGTTCGTGTATAACTCACACCCTCATTTTCGGAAAGAAAATTTTTGTAGCTATAGGCCTATATATGAGAACTTGAAGTATGTTTGCTGCATTACTGATTCGAAACTAATTTCAACAGTCATTCCCGTGAACAAAACCTCTCAGCCCACATTAATTCATGGAAAACAGAAAATATAAAAACGTTCAAATGACTATTAAAGTAAATGTTGTGTTGGTTACTTTTTATGCCTGTTATTTTGTCATTTATTTCAAACGAAGTAATATCATGGTTGACGCAGTGCAGTCATAAACTGAGTAACATGTGCATAATTCACTGTGCATAGAACAGTACTGCGATTATTAACATCGCAATGTGTGGTCATTTGATTTCCTGTTCAATTATATAACGTATCATATAACAAACTTTATTCATTGTATGTTCTGTACATCCGCGTCACAAAATTCAATTATGAAATTGTCATATTATTCAATTCTACCGTCCTTACATCAGACCGGGATATGTAAAATATGAATTCATATTTTACAAAATTATTGTAAATAATTTATTTTAGACGCTAAAAAATGTTTGTTAACTTGCATTAAACAATGTAATTCTTTCTTGCATCATTCAAGTCCAGATTTACTCGTCAAAGTAATATGAAACAGCTGGCTTCAAACCCAGACCTGCAACTGCATGCACCGTCCACGTGCCATAAGCCATGGGGGCTATAACTTATATTTTAAAATATTACAGTTTAGACTTATTTTAAGATTTAATTGATTTTAAATACATTGACACATTGTTCAATGAAATTTTTGTATCATATGAAACAGCGTAACCTAAAATTTGCGTATATTGGTTCGCAAATAACGAACATTATATAAGCACAGCTTATAATGAACAACTCCCAGAAGAACCTTTCTATACCCAACCTACCAGAAATATGACAAACCCCAATGAAAAAAACTATAGTCATTCCTCTTCTCTGTGGTACTTATAAAATATATAATATAATTTTTATAAAATAATAATCGGATAATTACCACTGCCTAAACACGTATAAACGACTAACAAGTAGAGTTTCGGTAGGCTAGTTAGACTGCAACACAAATACCGAGCTAGGTATAGCAATATATCCGCAACAGTTAAAAAACACTCTTTGATTCTCGTCAAGCGCATCAAATAAAATTAAATACTAATTGTGTTTACTTCATTTGTTAGTTATTAATTGATTAATTAATATAAATTAATTAATAATTACTTATTTTACTTAATTATTTATAACAAAATGAAGTATAAATATTGCATTCTAATGAAACTGGAAGACAGATGACATTGTGATGTTGATAAAATCACCACGATGAATACAATAGCACAGGTTTCATAACTCGATGGACCTCCCACAACCGTCACAAAAGGTTAAAGCGCAAGATTCATGAGCTTCAAATTTATTTTACATAGTAGGTAGTTCTGAATATAGTTCAGATTATCTTCAGAGGGGGAACTCGGATTGTCGCGTATACGGACGATGTCAGTACATTGTAATGAACATTAACACCAGAACCGGAAAAATTCACCAACCTACAAAGAAACATCAAAGCCTTAAAAAGTAATAATAGTTGATAAAATAATGACATGTGCACCCAATCTTTTTGCGTCAGGAGCCAATTTGGTGTCATTGTCAAACTTAAAATTGCCGTGCGTGCGCGTTTGTGTGTCTGTCTGCTCTCTGTCTATGTAGTGAGTATAAAGTGGAGGCTGCATTCAAATATATTAATTGTTTTATTAAAATTGGACTGCAATGAAGCCAACTATAAATATGAACAATTACCTTTGAACGTACAGTAAAACACCTTGTTATATTTTTATATATTTTATCCAATATTTTTTCTATTTCATCCGTATCTTGGCTTCCAAAAAGCCAATTTTTATACAGATAAGCCAAGTAACAACAGTTTTTCATTCAAAATAGATTTTAGTACGCCTTAAAATACTAAATATAGTATTCAAATTACAAACAAAATATATTTTCAGTTTATAAGTGTATTAAAGTATATCGATAACAAATAATAATAAGTCTTCTTAAATTCTTGGATTTTGTTGTACATGATGTGTCCGAGTTTTCGCACATTGCGAGCTTCGTCATGCGACCGCTAGGAGCGTTGTCAGTTTTGGTACTGAAAGGTTTGTTCAAATATGACGAACTGTGTCTATTTAGAATGTCAGTTCCATATGTTTTTGTGTTTGTATATTACTGGTTGTTCAAGTGTGTCTAGTTTTCGACCCTTTGTGTTTAGGTGAAGGATTTCAATGCTGTTGATATTTGCGCATGTGTGATCTGTATCAATGAGATTGTTTGCAAAGTGGATTCAGTGTTGGAGTGCACTTGCTTCATGTGCTCACAGTATCTTTATTTAAAGCTGTGTCCTGTCTGACCTACATAGAATGTGTTGTACTGCGAGCAGTTTAGTTTATAAATTCCAGTCAAATCAGATTTACTTAACTGTTTGTGTGTTTTTGACAAAGCATATTCTGCTATTTATTACAGACTTCTTAAAATATTATTTTGTGGTACAGTTTTCTTATTCTTAATTCAGGTTTATTTTTAAAATTACGTAAACAGTGACGGTCCGAAATTCATTATAAATTCAATAAACGTTTACAACAAGTAACAAGATTCAAGTAAAACATCATTTTCTGTGCTATTGCATCATATGTAACTTGCACGCATGTCACTGGTTAGCCACCACTGCAGTATAACAACTTTCAGATTACAGACATCTTCATATACTCAGGAGTCGACATTAGAAAGGATGGATAATAAGGAGAGGAATCATATTGACTTGCTGTCACTTACTTCGTCTGCAAGTCTCATTGACTTCCTGCCAGCTTATTTTGCATGCTGTCAACTTCTATATGCCCGTTATAAAAAAACTATGAAGGCCAACGTGTCCCATAAAATCAGACTGCAGACGTATAAAAATATTCTTACGGTTGAGATATAGGCAATGTGCGTGGCATTTAGTCCTTGGTTCTGGCACAATGTGAGCAATCGACTCAGTATGGACTTTGCCACTGTTCTAGGCGCCTTCGATTGCGCCAGTATTCTGTATGAATCACCGCGGAATCACCTCGCAACCTTGGCGGAGTGTACGTACAGGAGTTCTGGGCGAGTTGTAGCGACTTACTATTCGGAGCGTGCGTTTTATACCGCCTCGGTGTAAAGTGATTATAGTATGCGGGCTGTAGTAATTTAGCAACTTGCATTGCTTACTGCGACAGTGTTAATTACGTGGTACTTATTGTTTCTTACATTTGGGTGAAGTTTTGTTGTAGACAAGCGTTTATACTTATTTTTGTTTATTGGAGATGCAATTAAAGCTCTAGTTAACGAACGCTCTGGTGTTTAATTATCTATTTCCACTGTTTAAACCCAATGATCCGTGCGACCGTCCCATGGACAATTGTTTGCAATGGCCCTCACATATGAGTATTTACCTATACCCAGGTAATTCTAAGGCAAAAAATTAATATTTTTGAACTAAAAATCCTTCAAAGAACATTTGAACTAATGAAAGATAATGGACTCTGGTGAAGTAAATTTAAAAATAAATTATAAAATGATAATGAAGAGTAATATAAGTGAGAATTTGATAGACTACAAAGGTGAGATGCGAGACGACAGGGGTGTATTAAAACGCAAACAGGCATAGACGCCGACCAACAAAACATGAATGCGACAGAATGAGTGATAAAGAACTGGAGGAACAGAGAAGTGTGAATGTAGAATTGAAGGAGGGCAGAACCCGATTATTATCTTATATTAATTTAATGTTGGATGTTCAAATCAGATAATTCTCTCTGCTTGCTTTATTTTCTTCGCTCTCGCTAACCACTTTATGAGATATTATACACTTTTACAGAATATAATAAAATAACTACAATTCATAAAAGCACAGAAATGTTTAGCAACGAGTAACTGTTTTTATTAATATCTATATTTTTCGTTAAGAATGCCTTACTCTATTTAGAAATCTATGTGCTGCAACGGTATGTACTGACTACAGCACGCAGTATAAATTCCACAGTAAGTAGTTGAGCATGGATTGGAATCCGACTGCATCTTCTCTTCAGTGCAACTCCCATTTAGACAACCAGTCAGCGAGTCTGATTCGGTGTATACTCCTGGCAGATGTATCACGTTAGCCTAATGAATAATCCGGCTGCTGACTTTTAGTTTAAATAGTGAAACGTAATCAGCATTGTTAAACATTATTTGCCACCTGTTGTTGTATATAATTTTTTTACTTTTCTATTACTATTAAAACTACAAACATTGTGTTCAATAATTAATGTAACACAGTCATTAAATTAATCCACACCAAACGAGTTGACACAAAACAACCGCACAGAGTAAATACGGAAACTTTAATTATGCAACCTGAATACTGATCTGGTGGGATACTAAAGGAAATTAGTCGGTGAGTAATAGTGTCATAGCAACATAAGTAATCTACAAAACAAATTAAAAAAATAAATGCGTTACCAACGAGGTTTCTGATATCAAATTGTAAATATAATATGGTCGCCATGTAGAAAATAATAATTGTACTTACAACAGTGATCGTAAGTATACGCCCGTTCGCCTATTACGCTTTCCTTGAAATGTCTCAAAAACAATTTTCAAATCAGCTCTTTGTAAGTAAAATCAGATTAGTGTTGTTTAAAACAAATTTTTTACTACCTTTTAAAAATTATACTGTGACTATTCTGAAATCACATCGTACTCTGCTTTCTGCCCTTTAGGCACTGTACAACCCCGGTAGTATGAGAAACGAGTTTCTTAATAAGTGTTTTCGAATGTTCACATATTGTAATGTAAACGAGTTTGTTAAAAAGTGTTTTCGAATATTCGCATATTGTAATGTAAACGAGTTTGTTAATAAGTGTTTTCGAATGTTCACATATTTAGAACTACGTTACTACAACATTTTTACTTCATATGTAACAATGTTTCTGGGACAGTTTTGCTACTTACAACACATGCACAATAATCTCAACTGAATGCTAAGTACACTGTTCAACCAGTGCATTGCATAGTGCGTACCCATAGCCTAATTATATCAGTACTATCAAATGAAAACAAACTAATTTCGTTTCGTTTATTGTAAAATTCAAATAAGAAACATTCTGACCATTAACCACTGAATATGTCACATATGAGTAAATAACAGGAACTGGAAACCTTGATTCTGCAAATATGCAGATTTTGTTATTAGTCATTAAAACAAAAAATGTTATGCTGTGCAACCAATCGGAACCAACGACCAATGAGTTGACGTTTGGATGTCTGTACACAGACAGCCAAACCTCCTACACACACACATTTTCAGTATTTCTTCAACATTCTTATATAAAGAAGAACGACTCCACTAAACACGTACGGTTGTTTACTCGCCGATCGTTCATAAACCCAAGATACTTTCGTTTATTTTTCCGGCATTTAACTAATAACAAATTTTTCTCTGAATGAAAACTTAATAAGAATGTAAACATGAGTACACTAACTGTTGTGTTCAAATATTCAATGCATCCATAGCACGTATTCGTGTCCATTTTCAGAACACCACATGATAAGAAGTTCTATCGCAAGGCTATTAGATGGACTGAGATTTAAAAGAGATACAAAACTAACCTATATAGGAAAAGTATTGAAATAAACATAAGAAGAGAAAGGTTATAATCAAACGATTGTAAGAAAAATAATACAAAACAAGTAATGAATAAAATGATTATTCGGTATGTGACACTGCCTAGTAATGGACGTCACATAGCCTACTTACGTCTGCTTGTGTTTGTTACGTGTCCAAATGTAGGCAAACCATGGGAACGGAAATCCATCTCTTATCTGATTTCTTATTTATAACATGTTTTCCTGTGATATGAAAGGGAAAACTGGCCCTTCTATTGTTTTATGTACCGGTTGTCGGCTGGCAAACTATACTGCCCACGTAAAGGTAAAACATGGACTCCTTATTTAATGATGCGACTTCTGTTGAAGATAAAAGCATTACTTATGGTCGCCGTATTTCGCAAGAAGTCATTGTACTAAAGGCAATTCTGTAACCCGTTAGGACCTAAGACTACCAACAAACGAAACAATATGTAAATATTGTTTAGCTCTATTGTTCAGCTTGAGTTACACTTACAAAATGAAAAGAAAGTTTTTTTAAAGTTTCTTTAAGAACAGCGACTTGCAACATTCCGTTAGTCTGTAGATGTTTTCTACATTTGCTCTTTATCGTGGTATTTTGGTTTTCCTTCTGGTATTGAATTGTCGCCGCTAAATGTCAAACATACGTGTGTGATCTTATACAACGTGGCATGTGAAGTATAGAAAGCAAAATTTCATCGTTAATAGTATTTCTGCAAAAAGTAATCGTATTTCTGCCAATACACACGAAACCTATTTACCCAGTATGTTTCGTGAATTAGGCAGTCTAGACGATTCAAGTAATATAGAATCAGTATCATTATTATTAGCACCTATGAATTTCGTACCTAGTGCACATGTACCTAGAGCGAACACTTTTTTAATATTTGCCAGTGTTTATGTAACAGTAAGCACAAAAATGTTTATCACTGAGGTAAATGTTTTTATTAATATCTATATTTTCCATTAAGAATTCCCATTAAGAAAATCCACTTGTTGTAACGGTATGTATTGACTACAACACACAGTATAAATTCCACAGTAAGTAGTTGAGCATGGATTGGAATCCTACTGCATCTTCTCTTCAGTGCAACTGCCACTTAGAGAATCAGTCAGCTGTTATGCCACTTAGACAACCAGTCAGCGAGTCTGATTCGGTGTATACTACTGGCAGATGTATCACGTTAGCCTAATGAATAATCCGGCTGCTGACTCTTTAAATAGTTTAAATAGTGTAGCGTGTCTCTCCATAACAAATGTTGTCCCACAGCACTTAATCAAGTCCAAAGGGGCCCAATCTAACTGCCTTCTTGACAATCTACCATCGCATACCATCTTCTAGCACATTCCACACCTCCATTTTATTATTGTTTTATTCCGTAGTGCTATCATCAATAAATTGATATTCGTGCCTCTCCTTGCTATTGCTAGAACATTCCTTTCCATTCACCTCAGTGATTTCTAAGCTTTTGCACATTCTCGTGTTCACTGGGAAATCATTGCATGAAACATGCTAAATTAGAAATTCCCTCTAAAACTCAAACATTAGTTTATTATCTTCACAACTTAATGCATCTTTCCGAATACAATAACCGATCTTATTCAACTGACACTATCTGTTGCTACTGACCCACCTAGCCGTTGTTTGCCTTTTCCGATGTATTTCAAACTAATCTTTATAGTTTACTGATTGAGATGATTAACAACTTTCCAGAGTCAAGTGTACTCTCAGTAAACAACATTGCATCATCTGAAACAACTTTTAAAAAAAATTGTTATATTAACCAGTAACGTAATTTTCTACAATTCCCTAATGCTTTAAAGATTAAGTCAATTAAACTGTCCTTGTACCTAATGTTCCAAACCTTTCTATTGGGTATGACTGCAAAACTCTTCTCAGGTAGTCCGCTTTTACATGCACTATCCCCTTGCTCATTGACTGCATAGATATCTACGTGCACACCATTACATCATATGGAAATGTCTTCATTTCGAAGATAGTCTTCCTTTACACAACGTTGATGTACAGAATAACTGCTGCCTTGAATTCTTTTATAATATCTTTTCTTGTCGTGACCAAAATTTCTGAACCAAAATATAATAGATAGTAGAGTAATTATTAATTTATAGGATCTAAGCAACATTTCCCTTTATATTTTTTGTAAAATATTTTTATAACGGCCCTACAAATAAAGCGATATTTGTCAACTTTGAACATACTGGCATCTAGTAAAATATTTGTTTCTGGTATTGTTTGATCTAAAATTATGTTTGTCAATATTACACTACTTTCGTCTTGTTAATAGAAACAGTTGTACTGACAAGACGGTCTGACACATACAGCATCCTCACATACCTATACGGTAACCATATTACCTGGATATCAAATATGTCCGATCAAGGTAGTCTTTTTGTTAATGTAATGATACCACTTTATCGTACAGAATAACTTCGCAAGTATTTCATTCTGCCTGTACAATAAAAGATGGAAGCATTCCTTTTATTCTGCTTTATTAAATTTTTAACTTAGTATTGGATATTTTAATTAAACTATTCTCATTTTTCGCAGTTTTTATATAATTTATCATTATATTCTTATCGCCTATCTGTTTTTTCTTATTACTAAAACAATAGTTTTCAACTTTTTACTTTCCATTGACACTCTTATTCACCTTTTTTTCAAAGTTTGATTTTAGTTCTCTGAATCCTACATCTATTTTGTCTACTATCGTCTAAGTCTTTATACTTCTTCGTCAACTATTCTCTGTTTGCTTTCTTACAATTCCTGTTAACATCACTCTTTCTTTAACCAGTTGTTTCTCGTTCTTTATCGTTACTGATCCTTTAATCCTTTGCCACTGTTAAGTCGTAAGCGTTGTCATTAATTGCAGTTCCCCTGTACCCAGAGTGCGCTTTCAGCTACTCTCTTATGCTTAATGTTGCTTCTTTATATTTAATTAGATTCCACTTTAATTTAGATTTTTCCTCTGTCAAGTTACTATTTGTGCAGTAATTAAGCCCTGTTTTAACGGACCTACTTACTCTGGTATCTATAAACACTGCTAAAGTTATATTCCGTTACAAAGGAAGGGAAGCTGTAAATAGTTCACTTTATATATTACTAATAACGTTATCCGTTAAACTTACATAATGGATAATACGTAATGGGTAACATCGCCATGGATGTACAGTCTAACACAAACGTTATACATACAATACTATTTACGTTTTTGACACTTGTTTTTATCAGTCTTAAGGCGAGTAACACTTTTGGTGTATTAATTATTTCACAAACTGACTACGTGCATATGCCACAAAGGCAACAAGCAACATATAAAAAAGGTTTTCATACACTATCTAAATTACTTTCACTTGATTTAACGTGGCAGTGTTTATTCAGTTAAACAACGGGGTTACTAACGAATCCGCTTTATGAGAACACACAACTTGTCATTCTCGCGTTTATGAGTAATGTAGCACAACACAAAAAGGTACGCACAAACAAAAACTACTGTCGTACAATATATACAACAGTACGTTATATATACGTTTTAAAATAAAATACCTTGTTCGTCGACGAAATGTATTACAAACGAGATTCTAACCATAATATTAGTTTATAGTCGGCAATATATCAATGTACATTTAGAATAAAACCTAGAGCAGAGTGAAGTCTAAGATTTAAATCTCTCGTGGATCAATAAAGCATTTTTTTCTGTACAGATACCTTTACGTAACCGTATACTTTCTTGGCGCACAATGTTACAAGCTAGGCAAAAGCCTAGGCAAACTAGTTTCATAGTGCTAATGCACTGCTCATTTTAACAAATGCACTTTAATAATAATGATAAGAAGTACGTAATAACAAAAGTTTAAATAATTCTCTTGTGCAAAAAAAACATACGTACGTAATAGGCATGTAGTAAGCCTACATCAATAGTTTGGTTAACACCGCAGTGTGTAGTAGACCTGACATCGTTTCCTGTACTGCTCTAATAACGGAAATATAATTCTGCTACTTTTACTCTCATATCGACGAAAACTTTTGCTACTGTAACTCTAAAATTTCCAATCTTTTACGGCAGTTTCGACAGCGACTGTTTCGACAGTCTTGGAACATTTTAAAAATAACCGTATGTTTTAATTTATTAAAATTTTTAAGAAATCTTCGATTGCAAATACATAAGAAAAATAGATTCAGTAATATAATAACCAACAACGTACTAAAGTAAACAAAGAATTGTGTATAAGACAGTAAAAGATTTTAATTTAACAGACATGAAATTTTTCATATTATTTTTATTACTCTTAAATTTTACTATTATAATGCATTGATACAAGACTGCCGTAAGGTAACTGTAATTGTAACTTTTAATGGAAAAATTAAAAGTTTAAACTTATTATTTAAGTTATTTATGTATTATCTATATGCTCTATTACAACTCAGTAGTGTAGGGCTCATTACATTATAAATTAAAAGTTAAACACGTTTTAATCACCTACAGTTTAATTTTTTGTTGAAAAAGTGATAATATTCACTCTTAGAATTTTCTGAAAGATTCCTTTCATTCCAGAAACTATTTATTCATTTACTCTGTCGAGTAAATATTACAAAGTTGGATTCTACAAATGAAATCATTAAAACAAATAGAGACATAACTTAAAACATATAAACATTAATTTTATCTAAAAAAAAATAAAATATTTAACGGAATATTTAGCTCTGAATCTCTGTAATTAGATCTGTGAGCACCGCGCTAGAATTAGCTTACTGTTTGAAATTATTTACCCACTACTGCAATGTATGAACATGTAAACTTTGTTTAATGGAGCTATCTAAGTTTACTAAACTGTTTGTTTTATATTTAATATTGTTCTTCTGATAAAAGATAAACGTTTTCAACCGCACGCGCGTGTGTATGATGTAGACTCGATAGAATTAAAACACTAAACTCAAATATTATGATTTCGAATACACATGTTATGTATACAGTTTATAAGTGATAAGCGCGCGCGCGCGTATGTTCGTTATTTTTTATCTGGAACTGGAAAACATTTTTGTATTCAAGGAAACAACTTTACGTCGTAAAATTGAAAAAGCCAAACATGAATGTTTCTACAAAACTTCTACAATCTCGCTGAAAGAAACACATTTGTCTGACAAAAAAGCTGTGGCACAAAGTTGTGAATTAACTTCATTGTCAGATTTCAGCGGAAACAACTGCCTGTAGCGGAACTCGCTGCCATTTGAATTAGAAGAGTAATAATAGTCACGTAGAATGGAGCCAGGTACAAGTTATTCAGGTCGTGTGTTTCAGCTGGCAAAGATAAACTGAGTACGTTATTGTTGGCCATTTCTTTCTCTTAGCCCGTCTCTAGAGGATCTGAGGATCTGGAAGTATTTTATAGTGAATTCTTACAGAATATATGTTTCACCTTGCTTCTGAATACCTACTACTTGAACACTTGCCATTCTTCTTGTTGAAAATAGTTAATTGTGAATAACCAAAATGGACTTTTCGATGTATGGACTTTTTAATTTACACTCGTCTCGCTTCACATAAAATTACTAAAAACGAAGTAAGTTACTAATTCTAAGAAATAATCTATAAACGTTAAAACTTATAAACAAATTCTTATAAATTTTGTTATTTAAATTACTGCTCATCTTATTTTTATTATTGTTGGTATAATATTTGGCTTATGTTATAATAAGTTCAAAATGAAAACAGATTTCTGGCAAAATCATGCACTACTTGTAGAAATCGTGGCAAAACTAGTTCTATCTTATATTTTGTGCAGTATTAATTTTTTTAAATTAAGTTGTCACATTGATAAAATAAAGTATAATATATCGTATTATAAATCGTACGATTCAAATGTAGAGACAAATTCTTTTCATAATTGAGGAATATCTGACAAATTTTACTCTCTAAATTATAAGAAAATGTACTCTTCGTAAGCTCTTCTCGAAGGCGTAACACTGCTTTAGCATCTCTCCTAACAAATAATAAATACGTAAACATATTCATTGTTTTCCCTGCATAAAATCGAATTTTTGTAAGCAAATTATACGTTTTAGGCCTACTTTTGCTAGTATAAACTATTATTTACATAAAATTGTTCTGAGAAGAGTAATTTCTTATTTACACCTTTTTTTTTTGTTAAAAACACTTCATATTTCAAAGGAAGGCACATACTTGTATATATATGTGTGTGTGTTTAGAGATACTTTATTTATTAATAATAAAAGTGATTATTTCATTAAATGTAAAAACTTTGTAATGTTATTTATAGTTTTAATTGGAATTTGTTTCTTAATTAATCTACGAGGGTCATTCAGTAAGTAAACAAACAAACAGCTGTGGAGCAAAAACTTTATATTCAATCAATACAATTTTTTTTACTTTTCAGCGTAATCTCCAGCAACGTCTATGCACTTGTCCCATCTCTTTACAAGCTTTTTTATTCCCTCAGCAAAGAATTCTTTACCTTGATGTTGAAGTCAGTTTGGGCCTTTTTCCTTCACTTCTTCATTGCTGTTGAACTTGACACCACGCAAAGTCTCCTTGAGTGGGCCAAACAAGAAAAAGTCAGATGGGTCAAGGTCAGGGTTATAGGATGAGGATGAGGCAGGATCTCCCAACCTAATTTTTTTATTGTTTCAAGCGTCAGTTTTGCCGTGTGTGGGCGGGTATTATCGCGAAGAAGAATCACACCTTTCCTCTGCCATCCCGGACATTTCTTCTTCAATGCAGGCTTAACTTTGTTCACAATCGTGTCAGAATAGTACTGACTATTGACGGTACGCTGATCTTGAAGGTAATCACAGAAAATTGGGCCTTGGGAGCTCCAAAAGATGGTTAACATCACCTTACCAGCCGATGGCTGGGTTTTGAATTACTTTTTGGCGGGTGAACTGGGATGCTTCCACTCCATGCTTTGTCGCTTTGACTCAGGTTCAAAATAGTGAATCCAAGTTAGTGGTTATAGTGGTTCCAAATCCAAAAATTTTATAACAGAACGCTGTTCTTCGAAAGTACTGTCCTTAAGAGGACACGTCATCGTAAATAAAACTGTATTGGTTATGTTTATGCAATATATTATTGAACAGCTGATCAAAACTCACAACGACGTTGCCAGGTAACACTCCTGAAAGTTTCAATCAGCTGCTACAATTAATTTCTTTTCTACAACTGTTTGTCTGTTTACTTATTGAATGACCCTCGTATTATTAGCATGTGTTGGATAATATTATCTAAATTTTTCCAAACATTCATTTGTTGACCTTTAGAAACTTATTTGAATAAAACTAAGAACTTTGAGAAATAAATTCAACAAAAATAATAGAATTGTCCAGCGCATTACATTATTCAGAACACCGTATTATTTGAAGTGTTGCATCAAAGCCTTTCTTTTTCAAAATTCAAACAGTAATCAGAAAAAAAGAATATACTACGTTTGCTAATGGTTATCGCCCAGAATAACTGTCTTATTTTTATAAGACAAACTACAATTATAGTTAATCAGTTGATTAATAAAATCAGCTGCTTTCAAGGACGACAGTGTTCTCTCAATCTCTGTCGTCTCATCAGCGAAGCCCGTTTTCAGACCAACACTGACGACCCCGCATCTCTGTTTGCTGTATCTCTATAATGTGTTTTGCCGTGAGTAGTCTGCCACATATTGACCGTTGTTCAGCACGTACAACGACGTCAGTATCGTATGCCCTGTACGTAGTCTTGTCACATCGACTTCGTTCTCTTGCATACTGCCATCCGCTGAAATTCTCTTTTACCGCTTGTAGTTTTGTGCGTAAGATTTATCATGTTTGGTGCTACTACGTAAGCATTGCTGATATGGCAGTAATCTTCAAATCAACGGATATTATATCAAAGACGTCTACTTCAGGACTCTCTGCAGCGATTCGTGATGCAGAATTAGCGATTCTTTGCCCTTCCTTGATGGCTATGTGGCTTCGCATCCATACAAAAGGAAATTGCAAACCCTGATGTTGCAACACATGACACAGGGCCACTAACGTGTCGTCTGTGCCTGCGTTGTCCAAAGTGTTGATGAAACTCAGCGAGTCAGTGCAGATGGCAAAGCGCCTCAGGCCCCGGTATTCACTGTACCGAAGAGTCCGCCAAACAGCATACAACTCAGTGGTGTATACTCCTCGTCATGACCCGTGAGTAAAAGGCACCTTGAACAACAAACGCGCTCCCACTTCGTTTGCTGTCTTCGATCCGTATAAAGCACGTCAGCATAAAGGACGACGTGATCTTTGTAGTCTACAATCACCGAACGTAATCGAAGCTCCCACACAGCGGAATTAAGTGCCGACTTCTCCGTATCGGTTAAACCGAAACAGCACAAACTGCCACGGGACAACAGCAACTGTGAGATTAAACAAAAAAGCTATCCCGGTAGCCGACTCTGTAAAATACGTGGACATTCACCTAGGCAAACAGTCTACATGGCGCAACCACTTTTGGATAAAGAGGAAACAACTGGACACCAAGTTTTGCAATCATTATTGGCTCCTGGGCAGAAAATCATTACTGTCGATAAGAAATAAGCTGTTGTTTACAACACTGTCTTCACGCCTGTGGGCAGCCTTACAGCTTTGGGGTATTGCTTCCAAATTCAACATCTCTGTAATGGAAAGGTTTCAGACCAAGGTACTGCATACCATAGCCAATGGACCGTGGTTCGCCAGCAACAAAGAGTTTGGCCTAGGCCTGGACAACGCACACAAGTTAGGGCGCAAGACGCCCGCGCATCATCCATCCATCCATCAGCAACAAAGACATCTGTATTGTCGGCCACCAACAGGCATAGGCTGACTACATTTCAGAACTGGACCCTACGCTCCCTCACGGGGTCCCCGTGGTATGTGCGAAATTCCGCCATTCACCGGGGCCTCCGTGTTCCCACCTTAGAGGTCTTCGTCTGGTCCTTGGCAACGAATTTGTTCGCCAAGGCAGGCGAGTCCCCTTATCCGCACCTCCAAAGTCTGAATGCGTGGAGAATGCACCGCCCCCTCGCCGCGTCAGACGCCCTAGGGCGCTGTTAGACGACCCCCCCCCTAAGTTCATCACATGAACCCCCCAGAAAGGAACCCCCCAACCTCTGGAGACTGAACTGATCACCATCATTCACTACCTGCGCCTGCCGATACTGTAGTCAATCATGCTGCGGCAGATTGGATTGGATTGATTTATTGCCAGCATCGGCTTTGCCGATTCGCCAGGGCTTTGATCCGGGACACGGGCTCCCGCGAGGTTGTACAAATGCCTTCCTTGCGAAAGCCGACTGCCCCGGTGACGAGTCCCTCCAACTCGGCCGCCGCCTTCGGGCGGTCGAGCCTCTTGTCCTCGCCAGCGTGCCTCTAAGTTTCCGTGGGCTATGTCCTCGGAGACCAAGGAGCCGCGACCAGGCGTTGCAATTGGCTGAAGCCATGACCACTAAGATCCCCGTCAGCACCTGCTTTGCTGATTCGGCAGAGTAATGACCTGAGACACGGGCTCCCGCGAGGTTGTGCAAGTGCCTATCTTGCGGAAGCTAGCTGTCTCGGAGTCATTCCTTACCGTTTCGGCCGACGCCCTAGGGCGCTCGAGCCTCTTGTCCTCGCCAGTGCGTCACTACGTTCCCAAAGGCTAGCCTGAGGGGACCATGGTGTCGCGCCTCGGCGGGACAATTGGCTGAAGCAAAAGCTCAAGCTTGCCTCCGTGGTAATTTATCATGGCCCCGCGGACTGCACCATAACTCCCTTGTGCAGAGCAAACGACCGCGCTGACCTGTTGGCACCTGGCGTTCTCAGGCCTAGGCCTGGACAACGCACACAAATTAGGGCGCAAGACGCCCGCGCATCATCCATCCATCCACATCTGTAGCGACCTATACCTGCCTACAGTCAGTGAAACCATTGCGACGTTCAGTGAAACGGCTTGAAGAGCACACAATCCTGTGACCATAAACCTCCTAGATAACAGCCTGCAGACAAGTGGATTAAAATTAACATTTCCGCTGGACTTACTTAGACTTTAAGACTCCAAATGCTTTGTACCTCGTATGTCACTTTTAAATGCTTATACAGAGAACTTGTATTCTGCCAACCATTATGCTGATTGTTATGTATTAACATATTGCATAAATAAAAGTTATAAAACTACATTTCCGCTTCCGCGCTTGACCTGCCTCGGCGAGTACAGGAGGAAGCAGAACACAACTCTCTAACAGTTTGTAATGCAAGCGTTAGTAAACTATCCATCCTACCTTATACCCTGATAGGTCTTGGGTATCGCCTGCACGTTGCGATATTTTCGATGAGTTACATAAACGTACATATATGAGTGTGTGTGGGGGGGCGTGTTCGCGTGTGCGCGCGCGCGCGCGCGCGTGTATTTCAATGCACATTGTAATTGCATGTGGATTGTAAGAAAGAGTGAAGCATATGATATCATATAAAGATACTGTGTGAATAAGTAAAGATTTTAGGTTTGAATGGTTTGAACAGTTATAATTTGTTATAGTAAAACAACATTAAGTGCAGTAAGTCTCATCGATCGTCGTATGGTACAGTGGAAACCAAAATACAAGACACTACTGAGGCCACTAAAACCCAGCTTTAATTATCACAATTAATAGTTTGTAATCAACACGTTATTCAACAAGATTATACTCGTACAATAATTCAAATTAATTTGCCCACACCAATAATAATGTCAACTAATAGAGTCCCGAACAATAATCACTTTTCACTAATAATCACTTGAATGCACAGAGTAATCGCCCGAAGTAAATTCGAACCTCACTTGAATAAATCGCCACTAAAACTGAAACTAAGCGTCGATAAATTCTTACCCCGCTGAGATTCCAGAATAATCCACAACACGCGTCGACACTAGTAGAAGACACTATACTCCGGGCCAGCTTTTGAGCAGACTAAAGCGGAAGTGAGGGAGTAGGCAGGGGAAGGTGCGGGTGAAAGGGGCAGCGCCTACGGTGTTGTCAGATGGTAGGAAAGGGGCAGGGGGGCGCATGCCTGTCAGCACGAGTTATGGCAATGCTGTCGTCAAGGCGGAGCTGCCGCACTTACTTACTCTGTGAATATCTTGATCACGTGGGTTACAGCTGTGCTGTATTGTAGTGCTAGAGCACAACTTTGAATCGCGAGCCGGTTCATTTGGTAACCAAGGCGAGTGTGACGAGGCGACGACATCACTTCCGCTTTAGTCTGTTCAAAAGGTGGCCCGGAGTATAGAGCGTAATTACTTGCGGCCTTGAACACAGTGCACGCGGACCAGTGAAGTCTTGACTGAGGACGCGTGACAAGTGTCACGTAATTGTCCTTCATCTCAAAGTAGCAGCGATATGTACGCACACAAACATTACAGCTGGACTCTGCTGGGATAGCCGAGAAACATGTAGAACCTTGTATAATGGTGTAACAATATTTTACGTGTAGTACGTACACATTGTACGAAATATTCATAAAAACAGATTAATTTTAATAACTTTTGAGATATGAGTATTTTTGAGATGGGACTTATATTAGAATACGCATAATAAAAAGATCTATATGATGGCAATAGGTATTTTAAAAGTCAGTAACTAATGTATGCATTTGTTAAGTAAAAAGGCTATATAGTCTGATAATTCGATCGTAAAAATATTCTAGTTTTTTGAACAAGTATTCTTCTGTTCGGAAGCCTTCTTGAACAAGAACATTTATTATCTGTAAGAAAACCATAGATGGGGTCACCGAAAAACGAATCAGATTACGAGAATTTAGTCGCTGAGAACACTTTGAACGGATAAATCAGTTCTCTTCGGAATCGATAACGTGTAAACGCCGCTTGATACATGACGGTCGGTCTGCCAGTCGCGACAAACACAAGTTAAAAAATTCCTAGAGTTACTACGAGAATTATTATAATTGTGCTAACACGCGAACGTTCAAGATATTCCAATTAGGAATACAGACACTTCAAACTTATTGGAACGGTGTAACCATAATACACCATTTTAGCAGTAACAGTATTGGTTCGCGGTGAAAGTGTATGTAACCGTCCCCGCGAGAAATATCTACATGCCCGAAAGCAAATCGATCCTGAAGGAAATCGATCCACGTATTTTTTCGGATAGGAACAACCCGTCGTCTGAAAGACCCGCAGTCGCAGTAAAGGGAAGTAGTCAACTTGTATTATTTATGTACACTTACAAAAAAATAATTTAAAAGAAATCTTTTATCAAGTCAATAAAGACTATAATAAACAAGGGAAAAAGAACTTTTATATATTAATTTGTTCCATTGTATAGAAAGTAAATTTTAATTTGTGTTGTGTTACAAACTCAACAGAGACAGATTAATTATTTTTTATAAGCTGTTTTAAAATCTCAGTACATTGTCAGAAATAATAGCATCATTAATAAATCCACTTCATTCCAATAACATATATCTCGTCTACTTATTCTATGCAACATCTATACATCGCAACACACACTGTCTAAAATGAGCATAATAAGCTTACACCAGAAATTTTTATTATAATCCTTATTTCACAAGCTTCTTAATCTTGTCTTGATATTTTAGTCGTACAGGCAATAAATAATGTGAGTGAGTTTATATAGAAATATAAGTTTATAAGAAATATAAATATGTAAATAAGAAAAGTGTATGGATCAACATTTAATATGATGCAATGCAATGTTAATGCAATATGTTAATGCAAGTTCTGAGCTTCAGTGTAGCTGCATGAAAATCCTTGATACACACTGAAACGCAGCAGGTCATGCGCAGTTACTAGTTTAGAGGGACGTAGTGAGGGGACAAAACATTCCGTTTCCGAGTTTTATGTGTGCCCGTAGGCGGTAAAAGCCTCTAGTACCACAAACAGCATTACAACCGTAGAGTGGAGATATTTAGGTTATTCTTGAACAAGAATGTTTACTTGCCTGCCTAATTCCAAGTACCATACAAGGTTTCATAATTGTAAGTGATAGAGCTGCCGCGAATGTGTGTTCTCTTGCGTTACTGTTATTAGTCGTAAGTCCACAACATTCGTATAGACGATGCAAAAATATAGTGTACTTATTCTCACTTATTATTGATAAAAGACCTTTCGCAGGCAGATTTAAGAACGAGAATGGTATTTGATGTTCAATACTTCCTTAGCATGATCCATAGATTTATAGTTTGGTCTTGAACTAAATTGGTGTCTATAATGAATGTTGTTTTATATCTCTGCAAAAACCTTAAAATGGTTCCGTTAATTAAATGCTTATGTAAAATCGATTTTCTATTACAGATACGTTATAATACTCCAAAACTGTATCATACTTACATTATAATTATGCCATGATAATTATTACATTATAATTTAATACTATTAATAAAACAGACTCAATATACTCTTAAGAGAGTATACTACTCATACTATATTCTCTTATGAGAGACTTTTCTTGTTCCTTGTATTTATATGTAGTGTTAACCATGACCTTCTTATTGAACTTCCCTTCAATCTTTTTTCTGCCCTACACCGTATCATTGCATCCCTCCGCTGAAGAACTGTAACATGACTCTCATGCTTTCTAACTCATGGTTCTATTAAAACTTTTTCTCGTGCGTGAAACAACTAATCATCCCCTGGCACGTACGGTTTGGTTTATATTATTGCTAATTATTCAGGTGGTGAACTGTAAATATCGTTTAGAGTTAATGAAATTCAGTTCATTACAATTTACACATTTCTGGTACTTTACAATTTTTAACATTTTTTTTAATTAATCGATACATTTGTTGAGTACTCTTACGCAAACTAAAGTCTGCATCTCACTTTGTCGTTTCATTGTCATAGCAGTAACTTCTGCTATAATTGGTTATTTATTTACATAATTATGTACTGTTGTACACCTAATTGTATCGCTTCAATTTTTCTCTACAGTACACAGCTGTCTTGTTTTTTTTTTAATTAAATATTTTTGTTTCTTTTCAACACGATACATGATATTTTGACGGATAGGATAAGGAAGAAAACGGGGGAACTGCGTAAAAAGTCCAACATCTATGGACATTACAAAGAAGAAACGTGAAGCGTATATTTGTTACTCAATCCGGCAGAAACCATCATACCGATGCCAGTTCAATACTACCCATTACTGGCCGAGATAACTATTAATAAAACACCGCGGACCCGTATATTAAATCAGCCGATTGCGAGCAAAGAAAACGTTATCCGTTTATATAACTAAATTATTATTTACTTGTGGTAAGAACAAAAAGTTTATTATTAAAAGAATGCTCCAAATATAATTTGTTTCAAAGAGAAACGACACACTGATACGAATATTATTTTGTCGCAAAGACGCTCGTATTCGCCAGCTCAGCTCAGCTCTCAGTGAAAGGAAAGCGGGGGAAAGATTTCATATGCGGAGCAGATAATCTCTACTGTTGAGGGGCATGCCTCAAGTACTGTGCGCTGCTCTAGAGTTCAACCCCCACCCACAAACCCTTCATTCCCTTCCTGTCACCCGTCGCAGCTTTAGTTCCCTCTTGCAGTTGTTGATTTGATGAGCTTGGCGATTTTTTTAAACTCTTTAATTTCTCTACATAAAACTTTAATGGTTTCGTGATTTTCTATTCTTCTTTTTACATCAAGTAGACTACTGAGATGGTAGATTGTACGCAAAATCGCTGATAAACAGAACAAATGTTAGTGAGAAGATGGTGTTTGCTCGCGCGCGCGCGTGTTAGTTTTTAAAGTAACTACAATAAACACACGTAGCATAATATTGGTTTTTTATTGATACAAATTTAGGAAACTCACGCAACGTTAAAATAAATTTCCACTCTAACATTTTGAAAGGACACTCCATAACTTGTTAGAAAGGCGCGTAACAAGTATTGACTACTACTAGCCTCGAAAACTATTATAAATAATTATTATTATTCGCGCTATATTATATACTTATATAATAAATATTTATTTTTATCTGACTGAATATTAAAACGTTAGATCTAAAATATGTAGACTAAAGCATAACAATAGGTGTCCGACCAGCTAACGTAGATCTGCGCAATTGTAGTACACGTCTACAAATCTGTCTAGCTTTTTACTGCTGGTTAATAATAAAAACTGAAACAGGAATGGGCATGAAAGCAAGTATTTTGTCTCTAAAACACTCTTCTCAAAGCAAGTTCGTTAGCATCCACTGTTTGGTTACCACAAAACATAAATAGCAAAACGTATAGAAGTCCAACGCTCTCGGTCCTGCAGGGACAAGCTGATGAAATATGAAAATACAGATTGTTAAGTAAATTATACGTTTAATTATACTATTGTAAACAGTTCGGTTTAAAAATGTAGGGGATTAGGTAAATATAAACAATATGCTTTAGATAGTACCTGTTGATCTTTTAATTATCAACTGCCATTTAAAGTACAGGTGAGCGTCAACTTCAAAAATATTAAAAATAAATAAAAATGAATTAATATTTTAGCAAATACAATAATATTATGCAAAATCTTAAAGACACAAGTGGACAAAATAACAATAAACTATTCAGAAAATGTCAGAAATATGACGTTCACGAAACAACGAAAGCTGCTGCTATCAAAGTAAAAGACATGGTAAGACTGTTGGATTTGTTAAATTCCTAAAACATCTCACATAGGTATCAATTTTATCTTTCAATATATCCAGTAAATCTAATCATTTCTGCAGGGCGGGCCGGGCCGGCACAAGACGCGACTCTCCAACGCACGTGGTTACTAGCAGCTGATTTCTTTCTGGAGGCGGCGCTACGTGAGTCGTACTATGGCCAGGGGCATATCAGATCACAGGCCTAATGCTTGAAGGGAGAAGTTTAAGATGATTTAATCATTTTTCTTTGTTAATTAAGTTGTTTGAGGTTCCATCCGTTATTATTTATGCAACATTAAGTAATGTTTCGGGAATATCCTTCAAATCTCTTGACTGATTCCGTTACCGTGTGATCACCTATCCAGCTTTTATATTAATAAATATGATGCTTGACTTTTCAAGTGAAGACAATGTTTCACACAACACAGCCCTACCTTCAAATTCAAATTTATATTAATTAATATTTAAGACCTTCAATAAGAATTAACAATAAAAGGATCTTTTGTTCTCTAGAAGAAATGTATACCATATTTTGCATTTTAGAGTAGCTAGTTTTAACATTGTTATTTTCGTCATTTTAGTAACCGTGGTGTTTTAAAAATAATTTTCCTCTAATGTTGTTTTACAGACAGAAATATTTACATCTTCTAGTAGTTGTATAATTCAGTAGTTTCTTAGCAGCAAAATTAAAAGACGGTGTATGATTGTTTAAAACGACACCATATGGATTCGGTATTTCAATGAATACTCGTCAGCAACCTTAAATAATTAATCGGCTCCTAATTAACGGTTTAACAATTTCAAATGAGACGATCACATAACTTTCAGCTATTTTAAAGTCACTGCCTCGTCTTGACCGGGATTTCCAAGACGATCGCTTGCATGCTTTACATTACATTCAGCTGGTCTAATGCCACTATTTTGTTTCCGTATACGCCAGTGCTGGTCTTGTTTTACAATTTACAAATCTGTAAAAGCAGAATTAATACTTGGGACCATCATTTAATTTTGATCATCAGTTTTTATACGTCGATATATCATATCACCTTTAGAGGAAAATAGGGTAAAATATTAAGACGTCGGATGTTGGCTTTCCTCTTCAGCTGTCAGCTGTGGCCACTCAATAGCTTACTATTTCCGGTTACATGTCCAACGATCTGCAGCTGTAGTCCTTTCCAAATCAACCTCTGGTTACTCGTCTACACCATTGAGACGACATAACTCAATGGGGATGTGAGGGAATGTGTTCGACATAACTACCCTCAGCATGAACACATTGCCCACCACTTCCTCCAAGCAGTTACCTGTGTGCTCTTACTTTGAAACGTGGTAATTTTGTCGTATTTGTATTTTCAGAATGTTTCTTGTTGTTGTTAATTTTGTTAAAGTAATAATTATTATAACAGTTATTACTATTATGATTATTATGTTGTTACTGTCAACACATTGCTTTAGATGTAATTTAATTTTCAGCGTTGGAGACCACAGTCACTGCATAAGCACTACTAGTGCTAACATACTTTTCTGACGTAAGGCGTTTAAGCAAACGCAGACTAAAATCTAAAGACGAAAAGGCGGTAGAATAACGAATAAAAGAAACAAATATTATTTCTACTGGAAGCAGAAGTAATTTATATTTTCGTAGCGCCCATGCTCAAACTTGTCTTACTTCAACAAAGTTCTTAATATAGTGAGAAACTTTAGTTCGCTAATAAATTACTTTATTAAAGTTTTACACAATCTTCTGCTCCTTCTACAACAAAAGGCTCTTTATAGAAAAGTTTCGTAGACACTGTACATTTTTGTATCGTTATTGGTTGTTTAATTACTGAAATAATCTCTCTCTCTCTCTCTCTCTCTCTCTTTCTACTTGCATGCATGTGCGCGCGCGCGCGAGAGAGAGAGAGAGAGAGAGAGAGAAAGAGAGTGTGTGTGTGTGTGTGTGTGTGTGTGCTACACAAGATAACTAAACAACTTACCGAATCATTAACTTATGACAAAGACAATTATATTGTGCGGTTGGACTTGGACGATGTCCCTACTAAGCGAAAGTACTTAGTAAATATTAAAATTATTTTTTAATATTTACAATAATAAATAATAAACATTGTGCATACATACAATCTATCAGTTATACAGTAATAACACTTTACTGCATTCACACCACATTGTAAATAAACACGAGTACAAATGCAACAGTATCCCCTGCTGGATTTTACAACACGATATGATTTTCGAGAATTTAATATATACGTTGGAAACGATACACAATTGACGATTAATTGCTTTGTTTTCTTCATTGTAGTTGGAACTTTTCTGCGGATAGAAATGAATTAGTGGAACATGGGTAAAGTACGGACATAATATTGGAGACTAAATAGTAGATTGTATTATGGAAAAAAACATTAGATTAAATGAAACCTTATTCTAGTAGTTTTAAAAAGTATTATCCGAAAGTATGCCCCTTAAAATATTATTGATTCAAGACAGTCTACTCGAGACTTGTGTTTCCCCTAATGGTAGTTGAAAATTCCAGCAGTTATCCGCCAATTAAACCGAGTAAATAGATGTCTCGGAAGCACCGTACCTCGCTGCCACGAAATGTACTCGACCAGAAGAAAATCATTCCGAGTGAAACGCTTGTAAGCCATATTGTGTACATATAACAGTGAAAGTTTAGTTTATACGTTTTGTAAACATTACCATATCTAAATAAGAAGTCAACATTTTAAAAATATTGTTGATTACTGATTCTAAACATCACTTATAAAACCTTTTAACTATGTTTTTACACAATTTAAAGATCCATTTCTTAATGTGTATTTAATTTTTGTTCTGACATATGAAATTTTAAACAACATAGGCTAGTCATTTAATATGTTATATTAAATCGTTTAATGTTAAATCATTTATATTGTGTCATTTAATTATTTAATATATTAATTCAATATATTTAACTACCAGAATCAACAAAACAAAAATTAAATCACTTAATTGACAAATTAAAATAATTAATTAAGAGGAAACAATCTGAAAAAACGTATCTTCCGTTCATAGTATTAAAATGGTTATTGTATTTATTGTAGTTAATTATATTAATCACTAGAATATGTATAAGCTTGAAAGTGTGTGTGTGTGCGCGCGCGCTCGCGCGCGCGTATCACGTAATGTGTATATATATATATATAGTTATAATACAATGATATATTTATATTTTTTATAATTTCATGTGTTTTTAATTATTACATTAAATAATAATTAAAAATCCATTATGGATAATTAATATCCGTAACCTGAACCCGAAACTCTCTTCAAACCGTAATTTGTGTTATCGCAATTACTTTGTACTACGTATTTACCATGAAAGATTTCCCTTAAATTACTTATTTTCAGTTTCTATCATATTCTGTAACTTCTTCTTCTTCTTCTTCTTCTTCTTCTTCTTCTTCTTCTTCTTCTTCTTCTTCTTCTTCTTCTTCTTCTTCTTCTTCTTCTTCTTCTTCTTCTTCTTCTTCTTCTTCTTCTTCTTCAATTGGCAATCACAACCCATTGTGGGTTTTGCCTTCTAAACAATTCTCCTCCATTCTGCCCTTTCCTTGCCCATTTCTCTCCAGTTTCGTACTCCAATTTCCTTCAGATCTTCCTCCACCTCATCCTTCCTTTTCTTCGTAGGTCTACCCTTCATTCTTTTCTACGAAGTTTCCACTCAAAAGTCCTTTTTCGAATTCTACTTTCATCCATCCGCGCAACATGTCCAATCCTTGGAATACATAGTAATTTAATATAATTATTAGCTGATATTATCTATGTCAGCTACTCCTATAATTTGGTCGAGTTCATGATTCATCCGGATCCTCCATATGCCACCAACATTTCTTATTGGTAAATATATCTTTCTTAGTACCTCTCGTTCAAATATTCGAAGTAGGTGTTGACCATTACCTTTCATGGTCCATGCCTTATTACCATAAGTTAATATTGACCTCATTACAGTTTTGTATAAGGTAAACTTTATTTTTCGATCTATCATTTAAGATGTCATTAATTTTTTGTATCCATAGTAGAAACTATTGGTTTGCAAACGTGATTAAATTTCAGCAGTCATCTTGTTAATTTCTATTCCTAAGTAGGTGAAAACTTCAGAAAGACTTTATACTCAGCAGTAGTAAAGTCATTATTTCATTATTATTAACCTTTCTTCGGCTAACTTTCATAAATTTAGTTTTACTTTTATTAATACGTAGTCCTCTCTTGTTTCAGTGTCTATAAAATATCTTAAAAAATTCGTAAAGATGTTTCAATGTTTAGTTTCCCCATTATATCCTTCAAAGCTGTTAATGTCTATAACTTAATTTTTTATAGTACTCATTGTGTTCGTAACTTACAGATCTAATCTCAACAGTCATGTAGATGTTTTTATGAATTTTAAAGTCTAAACACAGAATAATAGTAGCACTAGCTACAAGGAAAAGTCAAAAAGTAAAGGTAAATTTTTCTTTACCTCTCCATCAAGTACAGCACAGCACTCATTGGTTTACTGCAAATCATAACCTCACAATGTCTGTTAATTCAAAGAACTTTTTCATTATTAGCGGTTTCCAATTGTGTTTAAAAGTTAATTTAAAATAAGTTCTACATTTCCCCAAGGAATATGCGACAAGTGATACGTTTTCTAAACTCAAAAGGGGAGAAACCTGCAGTGCTTATTCGTAGACTCTAGTAGAATATCGAATGAGTTGTCTGAATTGATCGAATGATGGAGTAGACTTATCGCTTTAAAAGTAACGGGATTTCCCTCTGTGATGGAAAACGTAGAGAGAGGCCTTCCACTTGCAAGAATAATGACGATATCAAAGCGGTTAAACGAATGATTCATGATAACCTACAAATTAAAATAGACAAGGTTAAAACTGAGTTGAGAAAAAGGCATTGTTTAGCATTTTCAATCATGCAAAAGACGTGGTAAACTTTCAGAAGGTGTGTGAAAGTGGCCATGACAATGGCCTCATACGGCTAACAAAATAAGCCTCTGCACAGAAACAGGAAGAGATTAACTGGAAAAGTAACACAAGTTTTATTTATGAAAGTGGAAATAAAAATAATTATTTTTTAAAATTTCCCTTTATTTTTTGACTTACCCTTGTATTTATGTACGGTTTTACTGATTATTCTAGTACAATTGTAGTAAACGATGACCCTCTTTCCTACGGTGGAGCTCGATTATGGATGTAACTGGTGCTGTTGTTGCCTAGGATACGTCAGCAACTGATTTAGCACTATCAAAAGTATTTGAATAATATAACACTACAGAAAGCCAAGTCCTAATCTGTTCACATTAGGATACAAGAATCGGATAGTTTCACACACTCTGTGTAGAGCATGAAAAGACAGTAACTGTATCAATTTTGGATAGCTGACACAAAGGCCTTCCGCTGCTTTCTTCATATACGACGCCGCATTGCCACAGTAAATGCATACTTCCGTTGAATAACCTAGCGGCTGTAATGTGATTTGCTGCTTACATTTCTTTACAAGCAATCAAAAATGAAAGTTTGGTAACTATTTCGTCAGTTTTTAAGCATACCAATAACTACATTTACCATTTTTCTTTCTGTCGAGTCTGTAGTTTCATAAACGCTTATCCGCATTTGTTTTATTTTCACACACAACTCTGATATTTTCTAATGTTTCTTTATAGCAGTTTGGAAGATCCGGAGAGTCTAAGTTCGAATACTTCATGTTGGAAATTTTTAAATGCTGAACTGTTTACTTTGTTTAGAGTAATGTATGCTGACATGAAAGCCTTGCACAAATCAGAACAAAATTCATGACACTTCGTAGGTCCCTAATGTGAGGAGGGGGAGGGTTCTGTTTTACCTAAAAGCACTTGTTTCGAACAAGAACGTGAAACCGCAGCGATATGTTTGTTGCCGGATATATGCTTTACTAGCGATCGTTGATCCACTTTTATGAATTTTCCTCAAGGATGGAAGTAATGTATCTTTCCAATCAAATGAAATACCTTTAAATTTCTTTACATACTGCTGTAACCGGGCACTTTCACTACATTTTACCTTCGACATTGTGATGAGCACTGTACGCGACATGTCAAGAACATTACCATGTAATACGAGAACTGATGCAGGCTACAACAACAACAAATTAGGTAATTAGCTGGCTTAGCGATTGCAAAATGAACAATCGTGTCATTGTGACTACGTCACTGTTTACAAAAACTTCCAACAGTATTACTGAGTTGCCAGTTGTGTCCTCTCTTCAAGTCTTTGAAACTGTTGTTAATCACTGCTAAACATAGGTGAAGCAATAATTCCAAAGCGTCGTCAAGTTTGAAGATTTCTTACCGGTACAGCAACTGACTTTATTTTTAAAACCTTTTTGTACCAATTACAGTTCAGTTTAAGGGACAACGATTTAAATGTTTCACAACAAAATCATTTGGAAGCAAACATCTTCAGTTTCTTAAAACTATTAACACTCGTACGCATTACTATTAAACTCTACCAGTAATATTCCTGAAAAATGTGTAAGAAAAGTGTATCTAATCATGTGAATACCAGATGTAGAAATGTAAAAAATGCCTTGTAAAAATGAATTAATTAAGTATTCATATTACGTAGAAGAGAGTAAACATTAGCTGACAATATTCAATACTTTAGGAACTGCAAATCTGATAAATCTGGAAAAATAAATGAGACATTTAAAAAATGAAAATTAGAGTGAAAATAATAGTAATGTTAACTGTACTTAGCTTTCAATTATAAATTTATAAGTTTTTAGAATAACAAGCCAACAACTTTTATTCTTCATCTGCATCACATACGGTATGGGTTTAGATTAGTAAACAATAGGTTTTATGAAACAAAACAGTTGATTAATGTTATCATTTTGATTTATTAAACGCCCGAGTCAGTAAGTTATATTGACGCTGTTACACCCCATGTCTTACGATAAGCGAGTGTCGTTTTACATTTAATTACATCACATTGATAGCACGGTAATGTACCAAACAATGTAGCAGGTGATAGCGGGAAAGGGTTTCACACACGCGTATCAGCTTCCTATTATTCTCAAGTAATTACTTCGTCTTCCAACCCCCAAACGGGAGAAAACGAAAATCCCTGCGGAGATAAATACCCTCATATTTATAAAGGCCTCACACCACTGCCGACAGTAGTACACCCATCTACACTTTTAATCGTTCTTTTTTATTCCCTTAGGTTTTTATACGACACATTCAGGTTTTCTCATTGATGTCAGCGCGCGCGCGCGCGCGTGTGTGTGTGTGTATGTGTGTGCAGTGCACGTGCGTGAAGGCCCGCGCGACTGTTTTCGAACAAGCGGGAATTTGTGTTTCTTAACAAAATAGAGTCACCTGCATAAGTAATCAAAATGAAAGCATTCTGCTTTGTTTTTGATTAAAACAAAATTCGCTTTTGAATACATATTTTCAAATTAATGGTTTAGATGTCAATAAAACCCAGCTATGAAAAAGTAACTGGCTCATAAAATATGAAACGAGTATGCTAGCGTTCTAAGGGGCTGTGATCAAATTAAATATGTTCTTATTTCCACGTGTAAGCTTGAATGTGTCTATCTCTCTGATAACCGGGGTTACCAGAGTTCAACACTAATTTTAAGTGAATCCCAATGAACATACAATCAGATGCACTAGGAATACACAGACGGAATAGATGGAAAAAAATCACCTCATGTTTTTTTTATACGTTCAATGAAGATTAACAGTAATCTCATAAGAAGACGAAAATCAGAGTAGCGAGATGAAACTTCCTTGCCAGCGAAGATGAAACTTATTCAAGATAGAGAATATAACCACAACTCACTAATGGTATGATTGCTGTCTTTTAGGGAATTACTATGAACCAACGCTTAATGTTTTTTTAACTGTTTGATTTTTATGACAGAAAAACAATTCTTTACATTGGGGAGGAAAGTGTTTTTCACTAATGAGTCACAAGCAACTGAAACAAAATTAAATGATCAAGGAACATAACAATTGCAACAGTATTTTGCGGTAATTAATTCCTAAACACGGAAGAGAGTTTATTCTAATTCAGTTGATCTTGATTCATTTACAAACTAAACAATTTAATTTACTTTTTGACACACAAACACGCGTGCTTACAAATTCGTGCGCCCGTGGTGTTGGTACACTAGTCTCGTAACCAGTCCTCCTCCTCCTTAATGTTGACTTAAACTCAATTATCCTTTTTTACTGTGTCACACAATCGATAAGGTATTTACTAAATATTATTAAATTAAGGACAATAAATTGGCCAGTCCTTAACTCCTTTCGTTAATGTCCTTTACTTAATGCTCCTTTCGTTTTGGCAACACTTTCGGTAGACTTGTATATACGTACATTATTAGTCAGAACAACTGGATCTACACACAATTAAGATAGATATGTCGAGAAAACCGTGAACGACACTGAAACGTAAGTAGCTGCATATATAAACTAATTGACAAAGTGCTTATCATCCCGACCACAATTTACTCTGAGCATTTCTTACATAATCTGTCTGTGCCATGTATTGAATATAAGTTGTGCAGTAATTGTCTATGGTGGCATTATTTCTACGTGTGCTACTAGTTGTTTACTGTAACTTAAAGTTTTTTTTTTATAATGTGCACTCTTATTACAATAATTAATGGAGAGTTAGTTTACGGTTTGTGTTTTTTTAGTGTCCTTTTTAGATACTCAGCTTTATTTTAGAAACACCAATTTACGGTATTCTATTTTTTATGTTGTCATTTTCTGCCGATTCAGTGATTCTTATTAAAATTCTTTTTTTAGTTACTTTTGTTAATTTGTAGTTTGCCTGGAGCTGACTATAAGGCAACCATCTGAAAGCTTTTATTTTTATTGTGGAATTCAGTCTGCAGATATAATACCTCCAATCGTAATTTTTTAATAATTTATTTATATCAAACTTTATGTTGATTATAATAAACTATGTTAATTTGGAACCGCTAATTTGATTTGATTTACTAAGAAGACATTAATACGATAACAGTATAAAATAAGTTAGTATATGTTTACAAAAATAAAGCTGTAATTTTGTAATTTTGAAATACAGAAAACACTCAAGATTGTAATAAGGAAAGGACAAAAGCCACTGAACTGCAACTAATAATGCAACCAACAGTTGCACGATGAGTAACGTTGACTTAACTTATAAAATAGTCTCCCCGCAACGTAGTTACAATCTCGTCCAGTTTACAGATTACGACTTTATAGATATTACCTTTTTTGTAAATTGCAACTATGCTTATACGCATTCACTGTTAATGTAAGTACCCTTAATTTACAAAGTCTGTTTAGAATCACAAATTATGTATTTGTGTATTATGTCGCTTCGCATAAATTAAAATTTTAGCTAAATATTTAAAATGATTTGAAAATAAAATCACTTCTGTACTGTTTTAGTTATTATTACGTAAAGATTACGGTAACTTATGATGATTGTCAGAGTACATAATAGGGGAGACATCATATATATTTTTTCAAATAAGATTTACATTCTATCTTAAAATCTTTAGTAAATACCAAAGAAATGACTGGCTAAAGAAATAATTTCTTGTCATATTCTAATTTACCTTGAACTGTATTTACCGCAGGAAGAGTGACATCAAAATTTTACAATAACACAAAAAATTAACATTCAAACTATAAACCCATACGAGAAAACATTTTCCCAATTCATATACCGTAATGAGATGTATCTTTTATCTGAACATTATAATGTATAAACGAATTACCTTACTACATAACGCAGTAAGTGTAACAGGAGCAATATGAAAGTTCTGTTTGACACATTCTTTCTTTATTATACGACGATAACATATAAATCAACTGATTATTCATAACTAATAATTAAATAGTAATAATATTTAAAATACATTGTTGAATGTATTTTCATGGGAGGAAAGAGAAACATTTATGAAGAAATAATTCTCTCACCCTACACGAAAGCCTCTTCTTCATTAACTCCTAATTAAAGTAAAATATTTCGCTCACCCTTTTTACACTCTTGATTTCCCTTATGACTTGACTTTTACGAAATAATACAAAATTTATAAAAGGGTTTGGGGTAATACACATGTTTTGAGCGATGGAAAGAGAAAGAGGAGAGAGAAAATTAGGAAACAAGAGAGAGAAATAAGTGAATAAAAGCGCAGAAAATGAAAGCAGAAAACATTACAACATTCATTAAGATCTGATTAATGTTGACTGAGAAGAATTGAGTTCGAAATAAATGCAATATTTTAAATACCTTCTACCAAAAACAAACAACATCGTTGTATGAAAATAATACATTGGTGATTCGGCGTTCCATGTTTATGTGGACTGTATGTTACAGGTCTAAGATATATTAGTTGTATACACAGTTTACTCAACTCACACTGCTCATTATGTATAAGATAGGATTTGTCCACGATACGTAACCGTTAGGTATGCGGTATTCCTGCACTGTTGTTTAGAAACCATGTACATTTTATTTATCTTTAGATTAACAAAATTAATTAAAACATTGGAACAAGAATTAATTATGTTCCACAGCTTTGTGATTAATTTTTATGAATTATATTATTTACGATATATTTTATGTTTTTACATAAATAGAAGTATTTCTTTCAATTTTTTTTGTTATATTATAAGCAAAATTAGCATACGAAAATGTCAAAATAAAGTATTATTTTATAAAAAAATCACACTCGATGTGCATTGTTTGTCACAATAGTGACACCACTTCAGTACAGTTCGACAAATTGGTAAACAACAAAATATAATACACGCTCGTGAGTGCAATGGTAACAAGTACGATAATAATAAGTGCCAATGTAACGCTGTTTGTTACAGAAAATACACACGGGAAGAACAATGGACATTAGAAACCCAGCGACGAAGACGTAAAAAACACTGACGAGTAGATAACGCTACTTCTAGTTAAGTTAAACGTATTATCTTTCTTATTACAGTTCGCGATTTTGTTGCATCATGTGTAATATTCTTTATATCCTCTTGCTGATCACAAGACTAATCAACAGAGGACGATAGAAGCGTAGGAGATTGTACCGTTTCCATATCGTTAATCTCAGAAACACAGGCAATTTTGACGTAACTAGACATAAATGGACAAAAAGTAGACCAAATCAGAAACAACCACTGGCAAATGATATGTAAGAAAAAAATTGCCCGAATCATCCTACAAGTTATTTTATCTGGACAAATTAGTGTAACTACTAACAGAGTATTCTGCCCTATAATGTCGCTCCAATTATTTCGCTAATTTCCTGTATTTTTTAAGATTAATGTTTAATAATAACGGCTCCTTTTTGTACCATCGAAGAAGTGTAGCAGTTACGGTACGCAACCTTATGTGAGGCGTACGACATAGCCTACTAGGAATGTGGCCGGCACTACGCTCCAGCCACCCATTATTAAAACCACTATGTTATCTCAGGCACTCATTTTCATAAGCTGAGTTGATTTGTTGGGGGGGGGGGGCAAAACTAACCTTTATTTTATGGTCCGCCCGGGAATCGAACCCGGAATTTCTAGGTTAGTAGCCAGACTAACGTATTTACTCTGTAAAAAATCGAAACACTCTTTCTTTTTAAACTGAAAGTTTATAATTTCTGTGACAACGTAAGTTGGAATCCATCTAAACTTTATGCGATCAAAGTTATGTTTGTTTCTGGGTTTATGATTAACTTCGGGTAAAACACTTTATCTAATAAAAGTTTTCTGTATGAGTTATCAGTATTTTCGTTAGCGGTATTAATTAACGGTCAGCTGTGTACGTTAACCTATCGACGTGTCTGTTGCACACCCTTTCACACAAAAACGTGAAGCTTACGTTGGCGGTTTGGCACAGCTATCATTGTTATCAACAGAATTTCAATACAGGGTTCAAACTTGGTTATCTGCCAAAATCTATGAAACCGCAACTAAACGAACAATTAATTCGAAACTGGGAGTGGTTGGAATAAGTAAATTTACCGTATTGTAGACGCTCAACTTGTTGAACCGCACTGTGATAAGTTGCTTCCCTAACATCATTTGTTATCTGGGCGGTTTTGTTCAAATTATCTCTTATATGTAAAGAAATAAACTCTGGCATGTAGAATATTAACAAATTTAATATATTTTCGAATACTATATTAAATATTAAATATTTAATAAAATTATTTTATTATTTTATTTTATTTATCACTGTCATTGAAGTTTCTAGATGTTGCCGTGCGGGTCAATTAATAATAGAATTAGAAACATAATACCAGTTCAAATCAAACTGGTAAAGCAAAATAAAATATCAGAATGAAAAAACAATGAACGTGAAATAAAGCTATTTACAAAAAACTAACAAATCAAATTATTTCTATTGATACTGGTATACACGGTCAAAATAAAGTAAACCTTACTATATTTTATAGTTATATTAATTGGGTAATATTAAATATTAGTTTTAAAAATTAAATAGCTGTGTTGAAGTGTGTGTCTGTGTGTGTTTGGTGTTTTTTGTTTTTTTGTGTAATTTTTGAGTTATGTTTCTTAAGCATGCGTAAATTTTATAGTTTTAATAATTATACTATACTTTGTGTCTTACAGTATTATAGTAAGCGCCATAGTAAGTCGCTTTACGTTATTTTCAGTTCACTAGTGACCGCAAATTCAAAAATAATAAATGTTTTTGTGAGAGCCGACAATTAACTTCCTTCAGAAATCATATGACACTGTAGGGATATATACATTGCGTATATGGAAGAATTCATTTTTCGAAAAGAAAATTAAATTGCACATTTCAATATTATTATTGAACATTAAAACTAAGCTTGCGTTAATGTCCATCGTTAATCGATGTAAATTTTTAGTTTTTAGCATTGTGCGTCAGTAAAGCGACGGAACATCTAATAGTTTCTATACTCTTCGTATATTTTAAATTAAGTATACGCGTATGTCGTATGTAACGTTTGGTTACGACTTTTTCGAATTACGACATAAAACATTTGTCTTGTGTGAAACCTTGTTTATACACATACGTATATAAAAGTAAATAAAATTATGAGTATAATTTTAGCTCAATTTGAAAGCGTCTAACTTTACAGGTTTTTTATGGTATAAACGTCTATATGAACATTAAGCGTAACGCGAGCGCTGTGTTGTGCACGCCAGTGCTGCGGATCTCTTCTTCTTCTTCTTCTTCTTCTTCTTCTTCTTCTTCTTCTTCTTCTTCTTCTTCTTCTTCTCCTCCGGCTCTACAGCCCTTGGTGAGCCTTGGCCTTCTCAACAATCCGCCTCCAGTCATCTCTATCCGCCACTCTCTCTCTCTCTCTCCATCTTCGAACTCCCAACTTCATCAGATCCTTCAACACCTCATCCAACCATCTCATCCTTGGCCGTCCCCTTCGTCTTCCGCAATAGAGTCTTCCCTGCATAATTCTCTTATTCATTCTATCCTCTTCCATTCTCTCCACATGCCCCAACCATCTTATCCTCTGTGACTTGATAAATTTTACAAGGTCCCTCTCATATATCAGTTGTTGCAATTCTGCGTTACTTCGTATTCTCCAATTCTCGCCTTCCCTCACTGGGCCATATATTTTTCGTAGGATACTGCGTTCAAAAATTCTTAAACTTTTTTCATCCTCCACTGTCATCGTCCACACCTCTGAGCCATAGGCAACAATAGGTCTTATGAGTGAATGATATATTTTTAGCTTGGTTTCTCTTCTTATATTTTTATTTCTAAAGATATTTGTATTTGCAAAATACGCTCTATTTGCATACCTTATCCTCTCTTTAATGCATTTTTTTATGTCATTATCATTCGATATTGTAGTGCCCAAATATTCAAAGCCTGACACGCCTCCAAAGCGCTTCCCATTTATTGTATTTATTTATCACCCTGCACACTTTCACATTAGGTTACTCTTTAATTACTACTGTTTCTATTAGTTCTGGTTTGCTTTATAATCTTTAAAGTTATTACGTGTTTTGTTAATAAACTTAATTAATTAATCGACTACGCAATAAGTTCAATATTTTGATTAAGTGGTTAACATTTTAACAGATTATTGAGAGCAGCGCTACGCCATTATAGTACGCACATACATACTGGTCATTTAGTATTTATATATTAATTTAAACGTTAATTATTTTTTTATACCCTGTACACAAGTCCTGATGATATCACTTTTCATCATTAGAAGTTACCAAAAATTATCACCCACCCTGTAGTCATTTTTTACTTTATAATCAGTTCTTAAAAATAAGATAATCCGCTCACAATTTCCCGTTAATAATCACGGTCATCGTTAGACAATAAATGGTTGTGGAAGTTCATGACATCCCTGTTACGCAGTCTACTAGTAGAGAAATAACAAAAAGATGTAGATAATTCAAGTGATCAGTACAATAGCGGGATTATTGGACAGTCAACAATGCCTACGTACTGTACCTAATTGCTATAACAGACGTGTCTGACATAACAATAAATTAGGATCCTCTACAGCGTCAATAAACACACAGATACAGATAATGCCAACTGTAATCAAAGCTCGTTATGTATGCTCTGAATTAATGAGTAATGGTCACATAGACCGCGATTTGACCTGCATCTATCACAAACCGCTTGATGCATCACAAACCGCTCTCCGCTATACTCAGCCGCGTTTATGTGTATTCAACGTTTTTTATCTCAGCCCGTGGTCTAAAGTCAGATGCGTGCAGCATTCGTCAGTAATAATTTACTGCTCATGGCATCCTCTACAGTTGCAGTTACTCTTCTAGTTCTCAGTTTTATTTCCGTATTTATAAATTAATAAAAATAAAAATAAAATTTTCACGGAATAAAAAGAGGTATCTGTCATACAGTATTGATCTAGAATACGAAAAAAGTAAATACGAGCAAACCGTTCTACAAGAGAAATACCTCGTCAGTAGCTCACTACTACTACTACTACTACTACTACTACTATTACTACCACTACCACAACTCATACTAACACAATTACAAAAATGAACATAGCGGAATTTCGTAGTTACACACTGATTGCAATAATAATAATTGTTACTAGTTCCTTATGTAATAAGTTAATTAAAAAATGTTTTGAGTCGTGAATAGGCTGACAGTGTAATATTGATTTCAAGTATTTTTTCACTTCTTTGCTTCGTCCATATACGAAAATGTCAGAACTTTTGAATGTATATATTATTGTCATTTCCGATTCCTGTTACACTTCTAAGTAATAATGACGAATAAAGTGAAGATTTTCTAAAATTCGAGAGTAACAAGCAAATGCAATACAACTTATGTTGCACGTTTTCTCGTTGGGAATATTTGAATATCACTGTTCTTATTTGTAATAATAATGGCTGTCGACTTACAATTGTAGTAATTGTGACAATAAACAAATTATTTGTATGTTTATAATATAAATTATATTTGAAAATATAGAATTTCTAATGTTTTATTCAAACTACAGAACTGACACGGTAAAAGTACTTTTTCTAAATCATAAATGACAAATTTGTAGATCATTATAATATTACTTCGTTAACAAAAGTTTCATGATTATATGATTACTCATTTCAGTTTAGTTCGTTTTCGTAAAACGTCTGTTTTGGTAAACATAAAACTAACTTCCACTTTAAATGTAACTCATACTTCATTCTTAAAACTTTTTAAGAAACGCTGTTACACAAATTTAAATAAGGTAAATAAGAATATCGAAATGGAAATTCCATGGGCATATGTGCCATTCTTATGTATTAAGATTGTTAAAATGTAAATAAAGTGGCAGATACTGTTAATGACGACTTCGTTAATAATCTTTGAAGAACCATCAACTTTATTAGCCACATTCAATACAAACATCTGTTAAAATAAATGTTTCTTTTATTGTTCGAAGGCTTTCACGGCCCGTGTCAGTTGAATTTAAACTATCTGCCGGGCTGTTTGGCCGTGGTCTAAAGTTTTCATTAAAACCAAACGTTTCAGCAGCATCACTGGCTGCCATCTTCAGTGGATGTATCGATTCAACCTAACGCGGGGTTAAATCAAACAGCCCAGCAGATAGTTTAAATTCAAATATTTCTTTTATTAATAATATCAGTGCTTTCTGAAACATAGAATCTCTCAGAATAGCCAAAACTCGGCTTCAGTTTTATACTAGTTAACATTAAACATTCCAAAAAATTTTCAGAGGTAAACTTATTGTAATGAGAACAATAAATTAACCATAAGATGTTAAGGATAAACTGAATAAGTACATCCAAATGACGTTGCATTGTTGCAATTAATTAGTTAATTGAATTAAGGTAAAGCAACTTTGTTAAAAATAATTAATTCACCCACTCTTATTAAATATACTGTAACTCAGAATTAACGACACATAGTACACCTATATTTTTATAAGCAATTTATAATATATATTAAATACCTATCTTTTTTTAGTAATTAAGCAATTCTGAAACGAGTTGGGTTACTGATAAAGACTTGAGATCAACGACTTTTAAAATAAACGTCTAAACATTTTAGGAACTATATTAGATTAATAAACTATGTTATAATAAAGACAAAAAATATTGATATCTGTAAAGTTATCTATAAATATCAATATAATATAATATTAATATTAATATTAATATTAATAAATATAAAATAATATAATATTAATAAATATAAAATAATATAATATTAATAAATATAAATGAAAATATAGGCCTAAATATGTAATATTAAGTTATGTAATAATATATGTATTATATATGTATAATATAAAATAAACATGAACAGTAATATATAGATACTTCGTGTTGTTAGTCTTAATATTGTAGCCAAACGCGTTACAAATGAAAATTGTGTTATTAAATTTTCGAAAAAAAATTTTAAATATTTTGTTTTGAAATAAAAAAAAATTTTTTAATGTTTTATGTTTTAATAATTAAGGAAATAATTCTTGTTAAGGTGTAATGTTGAAATTTTATGTTTGTTTGCGTTAATTGTGTAATTAATCTTGCTTATGGTTTTGGTAATAAATTCATAGTTAATAGGATTGTCTCACTTCACTAATCGATTGGCGATACTTAATTTTTTTCGTATATCTTACTCCCAATTGAGTAGTGATCGCCTTTCTTGTAATCCTGTTGTTAAATAAACTCTATTTTTTAAATTTATAAAATAAATTTAAAACCAAATAATTGAATTACAATATTTTATTGACAATTTTATAAAAGATCGATTTAAAATCGATTATCAAATTATTGCTCGACTCTTTCACAGGGCGATCGATTGCTGATACATGTTATTGAATATAAATATATTTCGGTTCTTTCAACGGTTATAATTAATAGTCAGAGAAGGGGCAAGGCTAGAAAATATAACATTCACAATAAAACAACTTAATAGTTAATAAATACAAACTTATTTGGTAATATATATATAATGTTTATAAATTGAAACGTCTATACCAGTGACGAGCTGAATCCTAATAGTAGAGTTCGCTTTGCATGACGGGAGCCAACATGGCCGCTTTCCGTGCTGCTGTGGTTAATGTGACTTCGCTCAGACGAAATTTCTTTCAATAAAATCTGCCTAGTTCACGTTCCTCGTCTCTGCAGTGTGGAGAATTCCTTTTCGGGTTATTAGAGTTGTCCTGTTTAAGTGTTCTGTGTTCACTGCGATTAAATGTGTTGGATTATGTGTGTTCACTTCTGTCCATGTGTGTGTTGAAAATTGTAAAGTTTGTTTGGTTATGAATAATTATTGTTGTACAGTTTTAAGTCTTTATATCACTTGTATTCAGTTCAGTAGTAATTGTTTTCAATGTTTGTGGTGGTTGTGTTCACTGAATTTAAGTTTAAAGTAAAAATTTCAGTAACTCTCGATTTTTATACTGTAGGCTATGCTCTACTGTTATACGCCATTAACGATTCTGATATAGGTTTTATTAGCGAGAGCTTCATCAACCGTACTCTACGAATGTTAATTAAGAACTGTTTTACTTCCTTCGTCTTCTGAAATATCTTGCCAAGTTAATATTAGAAAAGTATTGTTTCAATGTTTTCTCGTTTCCGATACATGTAAAAAAGGTACATTATACTCAGAATATATTTTGGTTATTATTTACTTTCATGAAATAGTAAATACATAATCGGTTTCTTTAATTCCTTCTGCTTAATTTGATACCCATTAATCTAATTTTACAAAGTTTTTTATTAAAATTGCCATATTTCTTCATTTTGGAAAAGTAGGCTCAATTTTTTGTTTCCTGTCCTCCTCCAAACATTAGCCATTTTAATATGTCATAATTAGGACTATAATAAATTTCAGATTTACCTAAAGGTTTATCTTTCCTTAATTTCTTGCAATTTTATCAATTGATTATCCTTTTAAATATAATTCATGAATTTATGACTTCCCCCTCCGAAATTTTTAGTTAATACATTTACAAAATTTTCAGTAATTATATATATCCTTTTATTATTATTCTATTAAAGTCTAGTATTAGTCATAGTATTTGGTGAATGATTCACCTTATATAAATTCCATCTGTTTACTTGGTTTATTTAACTTAATTAATTATTTATGATGTTGTTGGAATTTCCTATTTGGCCTAGATTTTCTGGTTTTACATATAATGTTTTTGCTTAATACAGTTTCTATACCCCTTCTGACTTTCTTATTTTAATATAACATTATTTAAAATTTCTTTAATTAACAAATAAAACATGTAGTATTGTATTCCTACTCATAATCTAAACAATATTTAAAATTAATAATATAGTCTTCAAAGTCAGACATTTTAGTTTTTTAACTACTATTAATAACACATTTATAAACATTTTAAAAAGAGTATAGTAGTCATACTTAAACATTTTAGTATGGATTAATTTTGTTAAACATATTGCACATTTTTCTATTTTAATAATAAAATCTTATTCTATTCACCACTGAATTATGGAGTTCATGGGCTTAAATCTATACGTAACAAGCCATTTATTTTTATCTATTGCTTAAACTTATGGTTGCAGTCTTATCTGCTTCTATTTTGGGTATTACATTTTTATCCCCTGTCACTTTATTTAATCACCACCTGCTTAGAAACATTAGTAATGTTTTCATAATAATATTTTATAAAATTTTATTCCTGTATAATAGAAAACACTAAAGTTGTTTTATGGTATACATATACTTAGTTGAAGTATTAGTTACACTTATACTTGAAGCTTATTTAATATATTGAAATAACTTGCACTGGTTCACTTATATTTTGGTTCTTATCTCTCATTGAGTTTTACAATGTTTTAAGACCAAAATCTTAGTTATAAGGGATTATGAAGATTTGTTTATTTCATTACACAATAACTAGTGGGTGCACTTCTACTCACAACACTAAACACTTTGTTTATAACTATTTTACATTTAGTATCATCTTTTGGGGTGTTATACTTTCTTTGTGACTTTTTACTCTTTTTCGGGGTTGGTTATATTCTTTTGTAATAGGTTTCCCTTGGGTACATCTCGTAGTCCTTCCATCCTTACAATTTTGTTTCTTGAAGATTCTTTCTTCTTGGTTTCTTCAAGGTCATATGATTTTATCATGTTCGATGGTTTGTTCGGGGTATCTTCCTTATCTATATGTTATCTTGGTAAGTTTATTTATTCTGGGTATCTTCCTTACCTACTCCTATCCTACCTGGGTATTATTCTTATTTTACTTTAGTTTTTTAGGGTTTATATTTCTTTATACAATTTTGTTGCATTTTGGTTCTTTATTATTATTTTTTCCATTCATGGTGGTATTTTATTTTGATATTTATTGTAACTGCTATTTCATCATGATCATATCTGAATCTTTATTTAGTGGATTATCTGTCATGCTACAATATACATATAATATTGTGGCAATATTTCAAAATTATTACCATCATTTGATTAACATCGTTCCTTCCCTCCGATTCCTAATCGTTATATTAGTCTTGCGGTAGCCAGTATTACAATATACCGCAACATTGTTTATTACAATTTTGTTGCCAAGTTCGTAGTACAATTCCATGTCTTATGGATATACTACGTCTTCTGCCAATGCAAGCTGGCCCATTTCTTACCTCAGCATTCTAATAAATTGTTAAATATTACATACAATTATTGGACTTGGCGTTAGTGTTACAGTGGTATTAATTTATTATTATTATTATTATTGCCGTCGTTATTATTACCTTATCCTTCTTATAAACTTAAAGTATTCTTCTAGTCTAAACCTTGTTTTGATTAGTAGGCCTAAATATTTCAGTGTTCAGTGTAACGGACTAAAGTTTCACGCTCCGTGGAAATTAGTAAGCATTATGTATTACGACAAATTGTAAACAAAATTGTATAAAAGTACTCTGCTCAACTCTCTCTCTGTTTTCAACGCAGTCTATTTATCAAGTGTTAGCAAGTTTCTTAGCTGTGATGTTAACCACTAGGTTCTTGTGCCCAATACGATTGTTTCCCACACCATGGGGTTACTCAATAAAATTTCTGGAAGGTTTTTGTTTTTATTATTTTTGTCCGTATTTAGGCCTCCTTCTACATATATAAAGACCATTCTTGTTCATAAAATAGAAACGTGTAAATTTTAATTTTTAAGAATATTGGTTGAAGTTAAGTTTATTATTGTAAATCCCTTTACTACCCCAGAATTAATTCTTAGTCTTTTTTAGTTTTACAGATTTCTTTAATCTCATGCTCTCCACATTTTAACGCATTACAAAAAGTGACTGTAAGACATTCAGTATTCTATTTCAGTTTATAAGTCGTCAAAACATTTTGTTTGAATTACCTGGATAAATATAGCAAATATTCTAACATTTTACTCCGGAAGGCGAATAACAGAAATATACCTACATAAACTTAAATTGAACAGTAACTCATTCTGTAATTAAAATAAAAATATTTTTGGTATATAAAGTTTATTTTCTCAAAACAGTGTTAATGGTTAAGTTAGTAATTAATACTAACATTAACTCAAACATTTTAATTGTCCTATCGTATTTAAAAATATGAAATTGTGTTTTATAAATTATGCAATACGTTAGGCATTAATATTTGTATTTTAGCAAATAAATAAGTTGAAGTTATTATTTTCAGCCTCATACACTCCACTGTTAATATTTATATTAGTGTTATGCTTCTGTTGTTTTTAATTTTTTTATATATAATTCAACTTATCATATTTTTATTACTGCAGAGAGAATATCATACTCGCTACTGATTCAGTTTTCTACTAAAAACAAGTACAAACGTTGCGTTAACAGCCACAACAATGAATTTTTTACTCAATTATTTCGTTTTTTTGTGAAGCCTTGTTAGGATATTTTATCGTTATTAGTTAGGTAAGTAGCATTATCCATAGCAACGCTTATTAAATCCGATTTAAACTCCCACAGGACTGAGTTTATGTAACTGTTTTCGCAGAATTTTTTATAGAGCTACTGGGGTTTTGTTCTTTAAAATAATTATATAAATTTATAAAATCTCTTCACGATACATTGCACCAAGTCTGCCAACATAAATAGACACGACATCGTACTGTATGTTTCTTCGATATTGACAGTAACGCAACGCCATTACAGTACAGACATACATCGTGGTTAACAGCAACTGGACAAGCTACAACTACAGCTAGACAATATCTGACAAATCCACAGCTTGTAGTTTCTTGAAATACTCTATGTGTGTTCAGATATGGTGTCCACCTATGATACACTATATAATGACTTTTAAATTCTTCATAACACAAAATCAACTTAATAAAACTCTATGCTCTTTCAATCTCACATTTGCTGTAGGTCTAATAATTTCAAGTTTTCTCAAGTTTCTCAAAAATTATTTTATTTTTTTGCGGTCGGATAGCTGTGAAAGTTCAGTTAAAGTTCTACAGACTCTCATGCCGCTATTTCTGAGACAAGTAACGCAACCAGCACTTATCATTGTATAAATAATAATACAGGATAACATTTAAAATAAAGAAGTCTATCATCAATTATTATTTCAACTATGATTCTGTAGTCTACTAAGTACGCTGTGCAGCACAGAACAATGAGGAAAGCCGAGAATTTGAAGTGGCTACAAATCAACATTTATTTTCCTGCTTGTGCTAAAACAGTCTGGATACTGATGTTTTACAAAAAGAAGTAAACTGCAAATATCGAAGGGCTGAAACATGAGTGTAGTGCACTAGTACATGTTTGTGTGGAATAATAATATTTTTCATGTTTTAAAAAACACTCTGCGTTCTTGTTAAAGAAGCAATAACTACACACTTTTTAATATTAAACTTTTGGAGTATATGGCGCGAGTTGTAGTCTAACGTAGCGTCTATAAGTGATAAGGGATGTATTTGAAGAAACGACTCCCAGCTGACATGGTGAAGACAGTGTCATTAGAAAAGTTTTGATTAGATGCATCCTACCCTCTCCTTACAGTTTCATTTGTCTCTACCCTCTACCAAAAACTCGCTATACAAAGAAACTGTAGCTGTTCGTGCGTAACTTTTCAGACCATTTATTATCCTTTTTCATTCTAAAGACATTTAACATAAATAAACTTTTGCAGCCGTTTTTATTTTAGTCGTGCGCTCACACAAATGCAAAGACGTTCAAACTAACAATTCAAAATCTGAGAAACTTCTTTCGTGTTAGCAGAAATTTTGTGTATCCGTATATTACACCCTTTAGTGGCTTTACATCTCAAATTGTCAGTATCTCGAATACTAAGTATATAATCACACTAAATTCTTTCTGCTCCGTGTATATATTTATCTATGTCATTTTATCCACATGCTTAATATCTTTTAATCATTAAATATTAAATTCTTAAAACGTATTTAACTCCCTTGACTTTTCAGTTGTACTGGAATTATTATTATTTAATAATTAAACTGATGGAAAATAAATTTGCTAGTTTTTCTCAGAAAAACACAGCCAGTTTTCAGATTGCTGTATAGGCCTTGACATGAATGATTAACAACAAGATGCCAACAAATTCAGCATAAATATGAAAAAATACGTAAATTCGATGAATTACTAAGTTTAATTGTACACACTTAGTCTTAAGTAGAAAGTGATATAATAACTTACGTTTTATGCGAACTTTATTTGATGCTAGAGATTTATATTATTCAAAGTTAAAATGTTAGTTCACTTATTTGACACTTTATGTTTGATTGTTCAATTAATAAAGTTGTGTTAGTGGTTATAATCACAAACAGAAATAACACTGTTGCACACCGCTATAGAAAACAAATTTTTCTGATAAGCGCTTTCAAGATGCACAGCTCATCATCAGATCGGAAATTATTTCCAAAGGATAGGAAAAAATTTTTCTAAAATGGTGTGCAACAGTTTTTTTTCTGTTTGCAAACATTGTTTGGTATAAAGCAATATTTCTCTTATAAAAATGGTAAAGTTGTTTTCTGAGCCCCATACAAGGACCTGTCACAGTCAAAAATGTGCTGTAGTGATTTATAATTTTGAACCTTAAAGATGAACATTTTAAAAACATGGAAGGATTGGCGTAACATAGGTACGTTCTATGTAAGAAATATTTTACTGTGAAATGTTTTCAACATAAGTTCAGTCATTAAGGTTTAGCAGATACCGAGTACAAAAACCGACACCAGTATGACAGCATGTTTCATATGGCAGACATTAAACTAAATAGAAATCCGTTACCTCAATATACTGTAAGGCATAGCGTAGGTTTTTCAAATCTACACAAAATACGGTCGTTATATCCTTCATTTAGACTTGTGAAAAACAGAGAAAAAGTATAATGACTGTTTAACTTGTAATAGAAAATGATATTTACTGTTGACAAAAAGTAAATTGCTAGAATTGTTGTTTTGGGTTATCAAATTTAAGCTGCACTTTGTCAATTAATACTGAAATTGAAATGACTTTTTAAATGTTACTAAAATTGAAAGTTGATGACTAAATACCTTAAAACCTATCGTGTGATACAATAAGTGTGTCCACACTCATTATAATATCATGTATTAAATGTAATCTAATATATTAAGAAGGCATATTAGTATTAAAATTGTTAAACGTAACCTCTGGTTATTCACTTATATAAACAAATTCGCGAGCCTGTTTACGGGCACCATTTCAGACTTTTTATTCAGTTATAACTGCTGACACATTTTATCATTTATTAATATATTTAATATTTTTTTAATTATCTTAAAAGTTTGAAAACCTTTACACGTAAATCTCCTGAAACACTGAGAACTGATAAACAGTTTTATTTTTATTTCGAGTTGATAAACAGCTTTTGTAATAAAAAAATTACTTTAGCTAAACAATACGCATTATGTTTGCATGCTCGTAACTAAGTTTTATATTATTTGTTAAAACGATTAAATAAGGTAATTTTTCACTTAATAAAAAAAAAATCGATTGAATGACGATTTGTATGATACGATTCATATAATATTTGGAAGTGTTAAACATTGTGATAGAAACGCACATTTACGTATAAATTAAGAAGACAAAAGTACCACTCTACGCCACGTATTCATGGGCCAGCGGAGTACGAACACGGGGGTAAAGCTGTATAATTAATGTTTTGATGACTTACTTCTTGCTTCGTAATCATGTTTAGTTCATTAAGCCAGGAGTGTGTTGTTGCTTACACTCATTAAAACCTACCCCCTAACACACAACACATGTACCATCCTGCACCAGCAGACAATTTATAATATTATTTCAGTACATTTTACACACACACACACACACACACACACACACACACAACAAGCGCTCACATTAGGTGTTTATCAGGTTTCTGTAACCAAAAACATGTTTTATACCTATAACCGATACATAGTCGTATTACTTAGTGCATAGTTTGTGATAGCAATAAATTGCGCACAGCTATTTATTGTAATTTCATCCTACTTGCTACATTTTTAAAATAAATATATCTTAACAACGGTACTTATTTACTGTAGAAACCTTGACAACAGTATTTCATGAACACTGTAATCTCATATTCTTTTGAGATAAATAATTCTGAGTTACCATAATTTCCCACAGAGTACAGTATCTGTAAAAATTTAATTTTTGCACGAATAAAAGTTTGGGACAATACTTAACGGTTTTTCTAACAAGTTAACCTACTTTTCTCGTTATTTTAATGTAATTTTTAATTAATTATTTCACCTAATATTTAACTGTTGTTAAATAGTAGTTATATTGCTTGGTAAGAAGATTTATAACGATTTACTGTTTGTTTGGTAAGTACGTGTAATATGATAGTAATTTAAGTGTCCAAAAACTTCAGCACTGGAACATCTGAGTCGGAATTACAAATGATTGTTAGCCTAGCGAATTCAGCTAATATCTTTACCTGTAATAAAGGTATTTAAAACTTGTTATATGTACTTCAACAATAAGTTTGATAATAACTGTACAAAATAATACAGAGAAATATATAGATGCACGGATTTAGGCAGCCAATAGAAGTTGTTATGCTTTACAGCCCCTGCTCAGCAATAAGCATGTCGCAGGAAATCTGAAAGAAATAACTGACAAAACAAATCCTGAAGTCAGTTATTGCTCCGATTGCTCGGGGACATAGGCAATGTCTGGCAACTAAGAAAAACGAATTGATGGATGGAAACGTTAATTTTTCGAAGAATGTATGGACCAGTAAAGGAGGGAGATAACTGGAGGACTAGAGCCAACCAAGAATTAATAAATCTACATAATGACCAGCCTTAATGGGAAACAATAAATGCAAAATGATTGGGCATGTTCAAAGGATGGAGGACGGGAGAGTCACGAAAACCGTTTTTGCTGAACAACCTGATGGTGGACGCCTGAGATGATGGCGACGGAAGAGGTGGTTGGGTAAGGAAGAGAGTGACATCAGGCGACGGAGTTAGAAGGTGGAGACAACCGGCAAACGACAAGGAAAGTGGAAAGCCGTTATTGCGTTGGCCGAGATTCTGCAGGGAATGAACGATATGTACTTAACTGGAACTGAACTGAATTTACATGCAGCTGCCAATAAATGTACACGGTAGCATACGTAAAAAAAATATTAGTCGGATTTCTCAACTTTTAAAACGTTGTGTTGTATAAAAACTGTAGAGTTCACGATTCACAGTATTTTATGTTTGCTACCGCGGAGATACACGCGTGTAGCTAAGGGACATTGCTGACGACACATCACTGAAATAAAATTCAGTTAATTGTTTATGCCACCAACGACATGTAATTGATGTATGGGTAACACGTTTGACTTGCGGTCTGTGAAAATTAATACAGAAACCTTACAAAAACCAAAAATGAATGCGCTTGTTAATGGAATCTACGCTCCAAGCTCGCGTACACTGCACTTCACAGAATGACAAAAAATTCCAATCAAATAAAATGAAACGACCAATCAAGAATTGAAAAATTAACAACCAACATTTAGGTAATCGATCTGTTTGTGATTACAAATGATAATAACAGAATTTCACGTTACATATAATGCATGTTTTTTTATATTTTTTGCGATGTTTTGTGTTTAATAGTGGTTTAATAGTGACAATCATTTTTTTTGTAATTACAATTATTTTTCGTGTTACATATTTTAGGTTATTAGAAATGATTGACTAAAACGATAATGCCAACTAATGATTAATATGAAACGTTAACTATTAGCGTCGCATTTCTTTAACTGGTTTCGAGACGCAGATTGTTCAAGTTAGTAGTTTCTATACATATGAAGGATATTAATTTATGAGCAATACTACACTTGTCTTCATGTTGCTCATCTGGCAATACAGGCACGTGGCTCCATTACTCGTATCTTCTATCTCAGAATCCAGATCTCCAGAACAATATCCAACCGTCCCATTGTCCAAACATTCCACTTCTCTATAACCAAATCACGTATCCTTTCACTTTGTCGATTAAGTACTGTAGTTATCAATGTGTACTTGTACAGTGTGAGCACCCATCATTAAAGTAAAACTACTAACATGATGGACTACACTGAAATCGTAAACACGGTCTGTTCAAAAAGTATGTGCAATTTTTGTTTATTTAAAAAATTACGCCTTGATTTTTCTAAACTTATACTACCCCCTTCAGAGTAGTCATGTCAGATATAACATGATCTTTTTAATTTCTTCAAAACATTTCTAGAATGATCTTTACGATATAGCCTTGATATCGCTCAGTGATTTTTGTTTAACGTATTCAACAATCGTGAAATATAGTCCTTTAGTGGTACTTTTTGTTATTCGGAATTGCTTTTTGTTATTTTTTTGTGTACAGTATCTACAAATTATCCGTACGTGAATTTGGCTGTTTTCTACCAATAGCTTCACGCAAGTGCCGTAAAATGTCCGAATAGTACTCTTTATTTACCGTTGCACCTATATGTAGTGATTAAAATTCATGGAACACAAACCAACAATCTTCATTTGTCTGTCAAGATCTTCAACTCATCCACTACAGTCTTTGGAGCTTTAGTGTCATTTTTAAACTGCTTTTTCATGTATCACGCTTGCCAAAAGTCTTCTCCAACGCTTTTACCATGATACACCAGTTTATGTCATTCTTCAGACAAAATTTAATCCATGTTCTTCAATCTTACATTATGGAATATCAAAAACATTCGCCACATAGCGTACACCAAAACGCAACTTACTCAATTTGCTGTCAAATCTAAACGATGCGTAACATTTTAGGCAACTGTCACTAAGATGTGTACCAACATCTACATGAAAACACTTTTTTATTCGGACAGTTGCAGAGCGGAAAATTCAAAAATTGCACGGACGTTTATTCAAACCTCATATGTTGTTCATCTGGCAGCCGTAATTGTATTATAGCGTGTCAGAGGTGGAAATATTTCCAACGTTTTCTTTCAAAAGACGCTCACTGCCACGTAATTAAAACCACATTCTCGGGCAAAAAGCGGGCAAATAATATTATATTTAGGTATATTATTTCATTAATATGGAAACTACTTCATTTAACAATCAGCAGTCTGCTCATCGTAAGAGACAGTTTTAATCAGTATTCTCCGCTACTACCGTACAATAAAAATATTATTCAATAATTTGGCGACACGATTGTGTCTTTAATACTTCTTTTTTAAGAAAAATGTCTCCAACTTCTGTGAAAGCAAATGTCGGCAAAAACTTCGCTAAACTTAGTTGATTTGGTAAGAAACAAATATTTCCATTCAGTGGAGATTATGAATCTATGTTTTCATCACGTTTCAGATTTTACTTTTGCTAGTTTATAAAAAATATTTAGTCTATTGAGTTACAGGTTTGAGTTTAATGTGTAATATTTTGACAACTACCTGAACTCCAAACTGCTTCACATAGTAACAAACAACAAACAGTGAAGTAAAGACATGATTACGGCGCCCGGAAATCTTAAACTAGAAATATATCGATATTAATCTGATATGGAATCCTTTAATAGATTGCCTTCACAAAAAAAAAAAAAAAATTAGTTTTCTTCGGTGACATATTCGGTAAGCGGTGTGTAGTGTTATGGTCGCTAACAAAGTAATAATTCGTGTTAAAATGTCACAAGCCTATACCGTTATGTATTAATAAATATGGTGTCAAAAACTCATTCCCCCAGCTCTACTAGACTACAAATATTAGGTGAACTGCACTATTTAATGCGTGTTGGTACTGACAAAGAAGTAAACTAACGCGGCATGATTGATCTTAATGGTAGAAAATTCCTAGCCTCCTTCGTAAGCCCACATCGCCAAACAAAGAAGGACATTGTACAGTAATGTCTGCAGTTTTGACCGCTCAGTGATTTAATATTCTTGACCAAATAAATAAATTAGCTTATGCGCCAGTAATTAACTAAACTTGATCTTCCTTAAATACGTGAAGCCAGTTCATTCGTTAGACAATTTTTATTTTGCTAAATGTGTATTACAAATATCGTCTAACGAGAACCGTTTAATTCTATAGGACTCTTCAGATTAAAGAGATTATCAGTTGCTAAGATTAAACAACTTGTATATTTTTATCATTAATTGTAAAATAATGATATTATATAATTATAATATCATAATAATTATAATGTATATTTATATTATACATTAGAGTGTCATATAATAAAACTATATACAGTACTACAAAACCGAACGGTGATATGATACGAACACAGCGGACACTATAAACTGATGTGCGCATTTAGAAAGTATATATACTGTCTGGCCACGACTGGATGATCGAGGCTGCTCTCCCCCACCATGCGGCCGCTTGTAAGCGAGGTAGGGTGAAATATGTGTACTAGCCGTTTGGTTTACCCCCACTCAGCCTACCGTAGTACCCGGCCATGCTTCTCCCACCTTACACAATGCTCAATCATCGAATCGCGGCCAGACAGTACAAATCTGATGAACCTACTGAAAATTTCACTTGGGCCTTCTGAGTTAATCTTTTATATAAAACGGTGTATTTGTAAGACTTCGTATAGAGTGATATGAAAAAATAAATTCTCAAGTCAGTACACAGTATAATAAATATTAAATAGAATTTAATGTATGTTTTAAATTTATTAATGCTCCATCGATTTTGCAATCCTTGTATTATGACATCCATTAATGTCCTGGCGCCTTAGTGTTCTCTATGAGCGTTAAAATATTAGACAAATGTTGTTTATTTTATGTTCAGATAACAAGGTAAATAGAATCTGCATAGAATGGAAAAAGTAAAGTGACATAAGTTTTGTTGTCCTTATGGTCCGCTATGGTATTCGGCAAACTGCCGCTTCAAGCCCATTTTAGGAACTATTTACATTTTGGTTTTAAGAATAATTAGACAGTAAATGTTACATGTATGTGTAGTACACAACAGTAATTGTGTAAACAAATGTTTCAGTGCGGAGTGTAGCGTTGGACTTGCAAGGACCTGTATTTCTCGTGGAACCTCCATATCACGTAGAGTTCTCAAATAGTTCTGGTGGTAAAGTGGACTGTTCGGCTCACGGTAGCCCTCCGCCTCACATGGAATGGATATTAGGTAACGAGTAACTAGTTAAATTTTTTACAAAAGTACTTCTAATGTAAGCTACAGTTACAGTTTATGCAGTAGTTTTAATTAATAGATTCCGTGTTCTTTTTTTTAATTGAATGAAATTCTTCCGTGTTAATGAATAGATTTTTTTTTACTTTTTGTAATGAAACGGTCATGCATCATCATAGTGGCATTAATGGATACTACAGGTGACCATTAATTGATTCAGTATGGTGACAGGTATTCAGTATTAGTTGAATTGTAAATTTTGATTTGTATATTCACATGTCGAGTTGGTCAGTATGGAAGTAATAAACTACGTATATATTATGAGACAGCTCTGAATGTTATAAAATAGTAAGGAGCATTCTTTATGTATATACAAACTCTGTATTCGTAACGACATTGTATAGTAAGTGAGGCAGAAGACACCACATAACTCTAACTAACGTCAATTAGCGTTTAATCGACGAATACGTTCATGTCACACTACTTTTCGCTAGTTCACTGTAACACGTTCTTCCTCCAAATATGAATAAATCTGTTCAAATTATACTCACAGCTTTTTCACAAGAAGTTTTATCGTCTAAATTAAGTACTTGTTTCCTTTAAGACAGGAAGTACATTACTTTCCAGTATTGCCAATTTAAAACGTCTTAAGAAATAAAATAAAATTATTATATGAATGAAGTAATACCCTAAATGGAGACAACTATTATAATTTTCAGTACTTCAGAACAAGAAGGAATGATATATCAGTCGTAAATATAAATAGCCATTCTATTATAATAAAGAACGTTATGTTAAAAAAATCAATTAGGCGAGATCATAGTCAATTAGGCGGAATGTGCTGACGTAAGCGTGAGGGATAGTTCCAACCCCATTAATGGGTCATATTTTTTACTTTAAACCTCGTCCTCATCTGCATTAACCTCAGCTATGTGTCGCACACAAAGTCCACCCAAAAAGAATTCAAGCGTGTCTGCCAAATTGTTCGCTAATCTGTCGCTCAGTCGGGCATTACTATAACTTTTTTTCGTAAGTATACTTAGTCCATGCATCCTTTGATGTACAAAAAAGCTCTTCCCTCTTCTATTTCGCCTTAATGAATTTTCGATTGGATGTCCTTATTCTAATTGACTGTCATTGGTTAATAAGAGTAATTTATTATTTTTATTATGTACTAGTTGTTGACGAAAGCCTTCTATAAATTTTATTACAGTACATCTGAGTAGTCAACTAAAAGTTGCTTATCAGCAGGCTGTGACCATTTTGTGTGTGTGTGTGTGTGTGTGCGCGCGCGCGCGTTCGCATGCATAAATTATTTCGTTACAACACGTGTACAATTTTTCAAAAATATTCTTAAAATCACACAACGAGAATATGCGTCCTTTCGATTAAACATAAATCAATTGAACAAGTTTATTGGCAACATATTACAGAGTTCGATGAAGTTCGACGGGGTAACATAAATTCTGAACGATAAAGGAAAAAAGTAACTGACACATAGTTGTTTTCATTGTCAGACAAGAAAGTTTTCAAGCCAATCGTGTTTTATCTCTGTGTACGAAATATTTCACGTTATCCAATCTTTATTTAAGTAAAAATATAATTTCCTGTAATTATAAAGTTATTTCACTAGTGGCCATAGTGCAATTTATTTCACACTACACTTGATTTTAATTTTATTCTTGTAATTTCCACCCCAGCCTCAGTTTTATTCAGTCTGTTTTGCATAAGTGACGAAAAAATTCACTACACAATGACAAACCGTGCAATTCGGATACGTAAGTGCACTCACTGATCTCTAACAAAAATTGCCAACTGAATTGATATCATTATTAGTTTTTGAAATTCGTATCTTCTACTTCGTCTCCCTCTTCTTATTTCCTTTTCAAAATTTCATGTATTTGGCGTCCCTCTGGCGTATATTTACGTATTACCAGACAATTTCGATCTAGACATTAGATTACATATCGCAATATTCTGCACACCTTAAAATTCATGTTTTATAATGAATAGTTATTGTCCATGATTAAACATAAAAGTTTGCTTGCCCTAAACATTCTCAGGCTAACAATGTTTCTGGAATTTCTGGATACAATTTCTCCACGTTCCGCTTATGTTTTACTTATAAAGTGTACTTATAAAGTTTACTTATAAAGTGAAATGTCTTTTCTTTTTGCTACCTCAAACTAGGCATTGGTGGGCCATCCTGTTGAACGTACTCTTTTTAAAATTCCAGAAGTTACATAAATTTTGTTCTGTTTACTTAGTTATTAGAATTACATTTGTATCAGGATATAATTTGTTATAATTTATTTTGTTCATTTTCCTCTAGTTTGCCCATGAATTGAAAAGATAGTCACAGTTGTCTGAGTAACCTTTTTTACCCAGTTCTACAGTCATTAGTATTTCCACAACTTTTTCTAATGTACCCGTTTAAACGCGCCATCATGGATAACCTGTCCTTCCACGATCCTCTACATTGTCCTTCTTCTACATCTTCTCTACATAAAAATCACTCTTACAGGGTGAGTAATCAAATAATCTTAACTAAAAATCTTATCGTGTCGATTATATCGTTTCCTATTGTCACTTCCTAAAAATGCTCTTCCCAGTAAAACTTTAACCAGTTCTTAACGGATATGTTGAACAGATCCTTCATCTTATCTGGGCCTTTCATACGCTCATTCTTTATTTCGACGCTTTGCTTTTTACAGAACTCATATATTTTCTTTCCCTCCGCGTCTACAAATGTTATACCTATGGTTACATGGTATAATGTAATAACTTAATGCTGAAACTTAGGTTATATTAAGAGGATAAATTTACTTTAAAAAGTAAATTCATAAAACTCGTATATACAGAATGTGGTTCTGAGTTAGTAGTAAAACGGGACTCACGGGATTAACTCCCTCCATAAACATGGTTTTTGATGACTGCGGGCGAACAGATACACCGCACTGCCAAACGCACGCGCGCACATACACACAGTCTCTCTCTCTCTCTCTCTCTCTCTCTCTCTCTCTCTCTCTCTCTCTCTCTCTCTCTCTCTCTCTCTCTCTCTCTCTCTCTCACACACACACACACACACACACACACACACACACACACACACACTCTCTCTCTCTCTCTCTCTCTCTCTCTCTCTCTCTCTCTCTCTCTCTCTCTCTCTCTCTCTCTCTCTCTCTCTCTCTCTCAGGCAAATACAATTTCACACCAATTTTATACCCTAGCTCTATAATGATAATACATTTTTGTTAAACTGTTTTATGAAAGTCAACTTCAGCAACTTTAATTGATCGGTAACATTTAAAAATTTTAATAATCAAAACCATAATTTCGAATAATTTAAAATCCTGTCTGCATTTTTCTAAAGCAATTTAAAATAATAGACATTTTTTGGCAATCAAATATTTCGTTGTTTGTTAAACTTCGTTAATTAAGTTGTACACCGTGTGCACTTGTGGCTTTAGAAATTATAATATTTCACTCATTTATTTAGATGAACTATTTTACTCACAAATATGCGTACTATTAAATATACCGCTTTTATTAATAATTTTGAGTTATATATTCGTTGAGATGTAAATCGACGTAAATTCAGATGTAAAGTTCTTTTTTTTCTTGTGTGATCAATGCACATGAAACGAATACAAAAATATAGTTTCCTGCATTACAGATACATAGTATGTAATTATATACATAATATAAAATTTCTGACTGCATTTAGTATGAGAATATTGGCCATATAACTATTTTTTTTTTTAAGAATTCATGATTCATATTGTTTAAGTGTAATAATAAAATCCAATAATATAGATTACATGAGTCAATGATTTTATTACTGTAACTAGAGTTTTATTTAAGTAATTACATTTTTCAAAATGTATTTTGACTTGAAGCTAATACTCACAATCGAAACAATATAGTTTAATATTGTTCATATTGATATTCTAATACTGAAATTGTTGGTACTGTAGTTACATGGTTAGATAAGCAGAATTTGTATTTACTTTTGTATGACCATGAATTTATTTTGCAAGTGTAACTGATATTTTTATATGGTTAAAAATACCGGAAAAGTTATTTGAAGTGATAAAATTGCTACTGTATTAACAAATGTTTGTGTAAGAAGTGGCATTTTTCAAGTAGTAATTACAAAGTATAAGTGATAATATTGTTTTGAAATTAAGTGGTTTACAAATTATAAAGTGCAAATCAAGTTTAATGATTTATCTAGTAAATTTCATGTTGACATGCAGTCAACAGGCAATATAAATCATTACCTTACAATGAATTTTTGATATAAACGTATCTAACATATTTCAGAATTTAGCAGTAGCAATACGAGATTCTTTTATCGCTTCATGTTCTGACTGCATTTTTGTAGAGAGTTCAAATTACGTCTGGCTAATAATGCCTCGTACGTTTGGCCTGCAACTCTAGCGATAAAATTCCGATTCTCAACCCAGACCGTCTAGTTTTTGTCGATAGCTCTCTGTATTGGAAACCAGAGAAACGACTTGTTTTCAGTGGTGCGTAATTTGTAATTCCTGTAGATTAAAAATTTCTGATTTTCAATAATCTGCAAATAGTTTCGTCGGATATATAAACATTAGCGACGTTTCTATTATTAATATTAATATTCAGCGTTGTAGTTATTTAAGGCATACTTCTTATTGCCAAGTGGTATAACACTGCCCATCTTGTCACACTAACTGTAGCCCTCTAACTTGCGGACAATAAGAACATTTACATTTTTCATCGAGTAATTGGGTAAATGCACGTTGCCAGCAGTACTTTAAAAACACACACAATAAGCCTCTGTATAATGTTGTATAACATTCAGCTAACTATAGCGACACTTAAATATTATTTATATTTTTCTGTAATTTCATTATTACTATATCTTACTGTTCATAACTTTTTAATTACTGTAATGAAGTATGATTTCAGGTGTGTAAAATTAAGGTTAAGCAGTCTATGCTCAAAGGATAGACCTTTTCATTTCACAGTTGTACTTTTGTTCTCTTTATTCCACAAGAGTATAAATTCAGTAAAATTATTCAATAAACTTATTAATGATATGTGTCTTTATGTTTGCGCGCGCGCGAATATGTGTACACATGTAAGCTAATTTATATTGTGATATTATTCAACATAGTTTCTCCTGCAAGTAGTGTATTATGGTTTTGTCGTTTCAATACCTGATGCACGTTTCACTGAAACGTATCAGCATCATCAGAGGTTTGTAAGTGAAATATATGTATCCAAAACAATTAACTAATTGTTTTTACCATTAATAAATTGGTTATAGGAGTTAGTTACATCACTTTGTATGGTATTTTCATCCATTATTTTCTATATATACATTGTGATATTTTTGTCGTTTCAAAAATAATTTTTGTAAATAACAAAAACATAATACACTACTTGAAGAAGAAACTAGTAAATAATATCACACTATTATATAATTGCTGCAAGAAACTTTGAGTTACGTATAGAGAAAATTATATATATGTATACATACACACACACACATTGAGTCATATTAAGACTCAATGTTTACAACAGAACCGCACAGTCTCATGACTGTCGGAAAGGGTATGTGACGCCATGTTCAACAGATTAATGAACACTTTTAATGAGGGGATTGTGGGCTGGCTGATTGCGTTCATGCGCAGTTGTACACACGTATAAACAAGATTTGTTACTATTAATTTAGTCAATACTGCTGGTGAACCCAATCCTTAATATCGTTACATTTGATTGCTATGTAAACGGATGCGAGTAGCCCCAGGCCACAATCAATTTTCAATCTTCAATTCTGCGGATTTTTAACTTTCCTCTTAATGCACGCTTCAAAAATTGATTTACTGAAGATTTAAAAATATATTCCCCAGAGGTAAAATACATATACGAAAGTACACATGGAAATGTACACACACACACACACACACACACACACACACACACACACACAAAGCACACGTACCAATTTCACATTTATATAGTTCACTGCTGGTTTTTATATCTAAGCAAAGCTTTGTGTATTCACAACGTAAACTATAAGTATTTATGCTTTATGCTCATGTAATATTTTGCATTTTGCATCGATGTTACACATGTAATAAACCTTTATTTTATTTATCAAATTGAATAAATCGGTCAAAATTATGAGTTGCAAATAAAACACGATTAGCGAAGTGTTCCATAAAAATTAAAAAAAAATCCAAGAAAACTACTTGATAATTTTTAAAAAATCACACAAACTTTGAATTTTAGTCCAGTTACAAAGTGGATGTAAAACAAACAATTTGCAAAAGCGCTGAATCTTTTGGTGCAATTATTATATGTTTTAAGAATTAATTCTTCTGCACAATTCTAGGCAAAGTCATCAACAAAAAGCAAGCTCTTCACTGAGGCTGAAACATCCACAATTGTTACAAATTTAAGATGTTTAATTTTTCCGCTACAAAATGATATAATTAAAAATATTTCATCCACTAGTTAAACTATAACCAATGACCGAAACATTAGAGAATCTAACATAGTTAATTAAATCGGTATGTGCATTTTGAACGGCGGGGTGGCTTGCTTTGTATGACATTCAATCGTCCTGTTCTGTGGGTTCGGATCAACCTGTGTCAATCCAACCACGTGAGACAAGAGGCTGGATAAGATAAGCGGATCTCAGTCAGTAACAACGCGACATGTATACGTGAATACACACAATCCCACCCCTTCTTGGGGCTAGTCACTGCACGTGCTCACGGCTTGATGACAATGACAAAGTCACGTTTATTTTGTTTGGTTTGTTCTTTGTGTCAGATTACAGGAGTATCCACTACAAAATAAACTCGTTTAACTTTTTATTTCACTCATTTTCTGCTTCCTAATAAAAACTCTTTTGGCGGCTTCTAAACCTTTTTAATAGTAACTAAGATTTCAGTTATTTTAATAACAATTTTACAAAATTCTTAAATGAGTAGTGACCGTCAGTCAATAACGTTTAGCGGTAGAAGGTATAGCGACGATCGGTCAATAAGTATAGCACAACGTTTAGCGGTAGAAGGTATAGCGACGATCGGTCAATAAGTATAGCACAACGTTTAGGGGTAGAAGGTATAGCGACGATCGGTCAATAAGTATAGCACAACGTTTAGCGGTAGAAGGTATAGCGACGATCGGTCAATAAGTATAGCACAACGTTTAGCGGTAGAAGGTATAGCGACGATCGGTCAATAAGTATAGCACAACGTTTAGCGGTAGAAGGTATAGCGACGATCGGTCAATAAGTATAGCACAACGTTTAGCGGTAGAAGGTATAGCGACGATCGGTCAATAAGTGTAGCACAACGTTTAGCGGTAGAAGGTATAGCGACGATCGGTCAATAAGTGTAGCACAACGTTTAGCGGTAGAAGGTATAGCGACGATCGGTCAATAAGTATAGCACAACGTTTAGCGGTAGAAGGTATAGCGACGATCGGTCAATAAGTATAGCACAACGTTTAGCGGTAGAAGGTATAGCTACGATCGGTCAATAAGTATAGCACAACGTTTAGCGGTAGAAGGTATAGCGACGATCGGTCAATAAGTATAGCAAAACGTTTAGCGGTAGAAGGTATAGCTACGATCGGTCAATAAGTATAGCACAACGTTTAGCGGTAGAAGGTATAGCGACGATCGGTCAATAAGTGTAGCACAACGTTTAGCGGTAGAAGGTATAGCGACGATCGGTCAATAAGTGTAGCACAACGTTTAGCGGTAGAAGGTATAGCGACAATCGGTCAATAAGCATAGCACAACGTTTAGCGGTAGAAGGTATAGCGACAATCGGTCAATAAGCATAGCACAACGTTTAGCGGTAGAAGGTATAGCGACGATCGGTCAATAAGTATAGCACAACGTTTAGCGGTAGAAGGTATAGCGACGATCGGTCAATAAGTATAGCACAACGTTTAGCGGTAGAAGGTATAGCGACGATCGGTCAATAAGTATAGCACAACGTTTAGCGGTAGAAGGTATAGCGACGATCGCCCAATAAGTATAGCACAACGTTTAGCGGTAGAAGGTATAGCGACGATCGCCCAATAAGTATAGCACAACGTTTAGCGGTAGAAGGTATAGCGACGATCGGTCAATAAGTATAGCACAACGTTTAGCGGTAGAAGGTATAGCGACGATCGGTCAATAAGTGTAGCACAACGTTTAGCGGTAGAAGGTATAGCGACGATCGGTCAATAAGTGTAGCACAACGTTTAGCGGTAGAAGGTATAGCGACGATCGGTCAATAAGTATAGCACAACGTTTAGCGGTAGAAGGTATAGCGACGATCGGTCAATAAGTATAGCACAAGTTTTACATCTGTGTCGACGTATCGGCAATATTTATCGTCATCATCAATACCTGTGCGGGGAAAGTAAGACACAATGTTTTGCATCAGCAAAATAATTACTATTTTTAGATACTGTTTTATTTACATAGATAGACATAATTATAACATTCCCAAAACATTAATATCTACTAATAATATCGGAATATCAGAATTATGTCTACCTATTTAAGTAAAACAGATGTAAGAATAACAATTATTTTGCTGGCGTAAAACACAGTCTCTCAATCTCTCTCTCTCTCTCTCTCTCTCACACACACACACGCGCGCGCGCATACACACATTCGCTCAACTAATTGATCTGTTTATATGTTTGATTATTTCTCTACTGTCCACACACAGGTCCTGATAGTAACAATACATAATGTCGAAATGTTGACACAATTGTGTCTATATTTATTGACCGATCCTCGTTAAACTTTCCATCGCTAAATAATTCTGTATTGTTACGGCGGTCTCACTGATCGTCGTATGGTACAGTGGAAAACAAAACACGGACACCAATGTAGTCACTAATCACCAGCTTTAATTAATCACAGATAACAGTTTGTAATCAACAAGTTGTTCAACAAGATGATACTCGTACAATAATTCAAATTAAATTTGTTCACACGCAATAATAATGTCAACTAATAGAGTCCCGCACAATAATCGCTTACCGAGAATAATCTGTCACTTTTTGGATGACGTGTTAAACAATTGCCTCTTACAGGGGCTCTTGAATCCATTAGAAACAGTGTCGTGACTGGCCTTAAACAGAGTGCGCGGACCGGTGCGGTCTGGAATAGCCTCTATTGTTGACGCATGATTAGTGTCACGTAATTGTCTTTCTTCTTAAATTAGCACGCACACAAACATTACAGCTGGGTTCTGCTGGGATTGCCGAGAAACACGTAGAACGACACACTCCATTGTTCGAGAATGTTCCGATGCGTAACAATATTTTGTCATCAGAAACATATTTCTCTCTTTTTATAACAAAACGATTTTAATCGATTTTGTTTTAACTTTTTATCTCTTGATAGAAACAATTCCTGACGCTGCTCCAAAATGTTAATATCAGCGACACAACGTAACAATCGATTCGAAAATATTTCAATCAAAAGTATTTTACCTTATAAAGCGATTAGGTGGAGCAAGAGACACGATTCTGCAAATAGTGGTGACCTGTGATTGCTGCTCCAAGTAATAATAATAAACTCTTTTATCTTTTTACTGTCGCAGTGGTTTAGAAGAGGCAAGTAGGTTGCTAAGCAAGAGACCTAAGACAGTACCGTGGCCAGCACTATGCACCGGCCGCCTGTTATTATCCCAAAATGTTACCCGAGGATAAATCGACCCATAAGCGTAAAAACACGCACCTTCGTTTTATGGCCGTGGTCGGAAACCGAACCCCAAGAGGACAAATCAAATGCAATGATCATTTTCAGAAGCACCATATCCTGAATATTGTAAATCTAAAAATAATATTTTTTCTCTGTATTCAGAATTTCCACAACATAGTAGGTTTAACATAATTCATGTTAAGAGATACAATAATAGCCTACGTTAAACCGAGAAAAGTAAATACAATATAATTTAAAATATAATAATTTCAGCAAAGCGCGTATATAAACAAAATTTATATTCTGAGCACTACTTTTCCTAATATGACAGAGAAGCGTTGTAAACACTAGCTGTTAAAACTTTTTTTCTAAATTTACTCCTTTTTTATATAATTAGTATATTTTAAGTTAATAAGTACAAGTTAGTGAATCTTAATTCTTAGTGTCAAACCCATATCTTTTCAAAGGTAGTATCGCAATAAATATTCTCTAGCTTCACAAATCAATGAAATGATGTTACAAAAATTTAGTTATTTCATCTGTTGATTTGATTGTTTTTAGATTTTTACACTCTCCTCCTCTTCGTAGCACGAACACACATTTTTTATGGTATGCTACTATTTGTTTTCTTTTTTTACTTAAAACTGATTCGGATCAGCTTATCTCCCATCGCTGTCATTTTAAAGTCTCGTAGTACAGGTATTTTAGATGTGTGGAGGACTTTATTTGGATACTTGTTAAAAAGTCAATGTTTCAACTGTTAACTGGGTCATACCGTACTCGAAATAGCCTTGTTGAACACTAGCATATTTTTTGTTCACAACTTTGACTTTCTTCCCAGAACCCAGCACAGTTTGATGTATTAATCTAAGTTTTCTTTAGTAAATTTGTGAGTTAGTTATGTCAGTGTTATGTCGAGACAAATCTCTAAATATCCTGCAGTTTCTTCTGGTATCTGTTGTTTCCCATTTGAAGTGTGTACGTGGGACACGTTTCACTTTAAGCAGAGTCTAACTGGTTACACGCTACCGTTTTAGCAACTTTTGATTCAGTGTCAAACTGAAGACAAAATTTATATTTTTATTGATGCAGTAAGAGAATTTGATGTGAGGCTACAACCTAGCAGGCCTACTGTAAATATTTAATCAAATATTCAATACAGAGTCCGAAAGTACTCTAAGTTACATGTTATAAAGTTTGTTTGCTGCATTCGTAGTCTCACTTGACATGTGTTGTCTGTGATGAACGATTTTATTAGTGCATACACTAGTCGTGGGAAAGCACGTGTTTAAAGGGATCCGGAATCTCCTATACATGCAATGTGAAGTATAAAAGACATTTATCAGCGGTAACATGACAATTTCAGACATATTTCCTTCACTTAAAAGAGACATTTTTGTGATTTATTTTTATAATATTGTTGCGACGGTCTGACGGATCGTCGAATTGTACGGCGGAGCAAAATAAAGGCACTTTTTTTTTTATAATGCAGTTTTACAATCTACTCATTTCACAGAGTAATAAGTAAAAGTGATGTATAATCGTCACTTGAGTTGAGGTGGGAACCATCCAGCGATGATTACCACGTTCACCGGGTCAGGTCATCTGGCCACTGTCTCTTCAGCCTTCTTACATCCAGTGATAGATTGAGGAGCTCGTTGATCAGGTTATTGCTGTGTCCGATGTTGCGGTTCCTGTACTTAGCGGCGTGCATCTTGATGACATCAGAAATGTATTGAATGTTGAGGTCTTTGTGAAGAGTATAATTAGAGATGAACCAGGGAGCATTCGTTTTGCAACGCAAGATTTTTGACTGAACTGTCTGCAGAATCTTTGTGTTGGAGGGTTTAGAGCAGCCCCACAATTCTATACCGTAAGTCCAGATTGATCTGAGCACAGCCTTATATATGATGACTTTGTTTGCGAGAGATAGTTGAGATTTTCTACCTATGAGCCAGTACATTTGCCTAGCTTTTAAGTTGAGTTGTTGTTTCTTAGCCTGAATGTGGGCTTACCATGTTAATTTGTCGTCCAAATGCAGCCCCAGGTATTTAACTTCTGATTTTATAGGTATGGGGGCATCGTTTATGGTGACTTGTGGACAAGAGCTACGTTTCATGGTGAAGGTTATTTGAGTGGATTTTGCAGAATTAACTCGGATCCTCCACCGCTGGAACCAATCTTGCAGGAGGTAAAGATGGCTTTGCAGTTTTGTCAGAGGCTCGTTCCGGGTTGGGATCTACTGCGAGGATATCGGTATCATCAGCGACGGTGGCGGTGGTAGTGTAGTCTGTCACAGGTAGGTCGGCAGTAAATGTAAGATATAAGTATGGCCCCAGAACGCTGCACTGAGGCACTCCCGACTTTATAGGAGAGATTACTGACACAGTGTCTTCGATTTTGATTTGGAAGTGTCTATCTTGCACATATGATTTCAACAGTAAACATAGTTGATCAGGAAGTTGTTTCTTCAGCTTGTACAGAAGGCCCTCATGCCAGACTTTATCAAAAGCTTGCTGAATATCCAGGAAGACAGCTGCGCACATCGTCTTGTTTCCAGGCTATCCCTAATTTTATTCACTATTCTGTGGCATTGCTGCACTGTAGAATGTTTTTCTCTGAACCCAAATTGGTGTTCAGGGATCAGGTACCTAAAGGGCACTATTTGTTTTAGTCTGGTCAGGAGAAGTCGTTCAAATATTTTTGACAAGAGTGGAAGAAGGCTCATTGACCTGTAAGATATAGGGTCAGTAGGGGGTTTGCCAGATTTTGCGACCATGATAATTTGGGCAAATTTCCATTGGATTGGAAAGTAGCACAGTCTGAGCATACTGTTGTAAATAGTTGTAAGTAGTACTAACGCTTTTTTGGGAAGATGTTTCAGAACTTCTCCAACTATTAAATCGTACCCGGGGGCTTTATGTGTCTTGGAATGTTTTATGTCCCTGAGAACTTCAGAGAAGGCAAACGCTTTGATTGGAGGAGATAATTGGCAGGGAGCATCAAGGTAAGTTAGAATTTCTGAGTCATCAATTGCTGATGAGGTTGGGGTGAAAACCTGGGAAGGTGATCTGCGAACACATTCACCTTATCTTCATTTGCTCGAGCCCAACTGCCGTCAGGTTTACGAATGGGGGATACTGGGATTACCGGGCGTTTGATTTTTATTATCGCCTTCCATATTGAATGATCATGGGGTGTTACACATGTTACGTAGTGTTCAAACGATGCGTTTCGGGCCTCTTGCATAGCTGCGCGAATTCTATGGGTGAGCCTATTGAGAATTGTTTTATACTGGGGGTTTCTCGTTCGTTGCCACCGCGAGTTGTCGTTTTTCTTGAATAAGTTGTTTGATGTGCAGAGGTATATTATGATAATCAGGTAAAACGTTTCTTCTTTCTGGTGTAGCTTGCCATGCTACATGCTCCTGTAGTAGTTTAGTAAAGTATTGAAGGGCTTCTTCAATGTCTCTGGAATCCGTAATGCGAAAGTTAGAGTTGATATTCTCATTGATAATGTGTTCAAATAAATCCCAGCTAGTCTGCTTAGTGCATAAAACAGGTGGAGGTTCCCTCCAGATTACATTAGTGGTTAATGTAATTATAATGGTGCTATGATCAGAGCTTAAGTCGAGATTTGGTTCAATTCTGGTATATAAGTGCGAGATTCCTTTTGTTATCGCAAAATCAAGAAGATCTGGAATTTTATTTAAGTCTGTGAGCCAATACGTAGGTTCTCCTGTTGATAAGTAGCTGAGATGAAGATGGTGTATAGCTTCCAGTAGATTTCGACCCTTTGGTGTGATAAGCCTTGAGCCCCAGGCAGTATGCATCGCATTCCAGTCCCCAACTACAAGAAAGTGTGGTCCCAGAGTGGCGAAAAACTCTAGATATTCGTCTGTTGATATGGAAAGGCGTGGTGGGCTGTATGTAGCTGCTAAGGTCAAGGGCCATGGAAGGGCGAGAACATTAATGATTGCACTTTGGATTTTTGCAGTGACATGTGGCTCCATTACATAATAATGAAGAGTGTTTCGTATGATGACAGCTGAACCTGCGTGAGCTGAACCGTCAGGGTGGTTAGCATAGAATATGTTATAATAAGGTATTTTTAAGACTGTTCGATCCGTTGAGTGGGTTTCTGAAATTAGGAGGATGTCAATTTTATTGATATTCAGGAAGAGGATAATTTCTTGTATGCGGCCGGAAAGCCCATTCGAATTCCAGGCAGCTATTCTTAGTGCCGTGGTCATTGCTGAGGTATTCTATTTATGACTGTAGATAACATGTTGACGATAATGCTGTTTTGATTAATGAGTTGAGCGAACATAGTTTTGAACTCACTTAGGAAAATTGCCAGTTGGTCCATTACTTCCCTGTTAGTGGGGTTTGTGTGGCTGTTGCTAGTCATTTGTGTCCTTCTACTTCCGCCCGTGATTTGAGCATATGTAGAAGTTGTATTTCGCGGTGGTGGTAGAGTGGATGGAGAATTCTGAATCACATTAGATTGTGTCTGTGGAGTAGCACTACTTAGCAGTTGTGGATTGCCCCTAAGTTTAGATCTTAACAGGTCTTGGTAGACAGAACACCCTTTATAATTGGCTGGGTGACTGCCATCGCGTAGTGCACAGGTAGCAGGGATATCCCTAGGTTTCTTGCAGGTTTAGTGTCATGAGATTTTCCACACTTTACGCAGATAAATGATTTTCTGCAGTTGGTTTTGGAGTGGCCATATTCCTGGCATCGTGTGCATTGGATTATTGCCTTTTTGACTCTTGGCGGTTCAACTTTAATTTTTGTATTTTGTAGATATTCCAATTTATATATTTCCTTATTGTTATCTTGGGGCTCAAGGTCTACAAAAATAGAGGCAGTGGGTCCTTGGATTTCCTGTGTCTCGCGTTTATGATATTCCGAATTTTGTGGCCATATTTAGCTAGCTCGTCTTTAATTTCTTCTAGTGGTACTGAATAGTGAAGATCTCTTATGACAACACGGTAGGCTCTCTCATGTTTCAGCTGGTAGGTGTGATGGACTATATTTTTTTCACAGAGTAGTCTAATTAATTTTCTGTAAGTGTCAACGGTGTGGGGGTGAATTTTAACTGTGTTGTTTGAGAGAGCTTTGCTGTGCTATGTTTCGTCTTCTGCAGCCGATGCCAGAAAGTCTGTCATTGCTTTATAGTTCGTAACACCGTATATATAGATTGGCGGAGGCTTTGGTGTTTTCGGTTGATTGTTTGTATTAACGTTATTTGAGTTGCCAGAATCGTCATGATTAAGAGACGTATCTATGTTGGACAAGGGATCGAATCTATTTGCTGTTTGAGTTAAGTAAATGCTTTTAGTTGCTGTAACAGATCGTTTCCTTTTTGTAGAAGGGCGTTTAACTTGCTGCCAAGGCACGTCATGTACGCAAGATTCATTTGCAGTTTCAGTTTCATTAGGTTCAGAGTAGGATAAGTTTTCACTTAATGAATCATAATCTATGTCCTCTTGGGAGTTCTGTGTGATGTTGGTAGGACAGCTGAATGGAGGTATTGCTTGGGCCATATTGGTATTAGTGTTCGTTAATATTTGCGATGACATTTGGTTCGGGAGTTGATTGCAGACATTAGGTGCCGGCATATTTGAGAAAGGACAACTAGTTTGTTGTTGATATAGCTGCTGCATTTGTGACTGAAAGTGAGGTTGCGAATTTACCTCTAAGATGAGTATTTTGTTGTTGATGCTAATAACTAGGGTTATAGTTCTGGCTACTTACATAGAAGTTTGGATTGTACGGGGTCTGAATATGTTGCTGATAAAGTCCATCGCTATTTGTTTGCATATTTACCTTATCTTGTAGCTGAGTGGATGCGATGTAGAACCAGTCCGTACCGGGTCACAAGCCAGATAACAGTCAAATGCACTTGGCCGATAACCTGAGCCGCCAAGCACGACCGAGATAAATTGTAACCAACAATAATTATTAAAATTTTAAGTACTCACTGAAAGCCCTTTTAGAACTTTGAACACAAAATAATATTATATCTGCACTGATTACTTAGCACAAGTCACTAACAAAAGATAAACTATATTTAAACATAACATAACATAACAATACTCGATAACAGCGCACAACAACCGTCTACACGGTTCCACGGCTAAATCGCGACTGGAAGTCACTAATTGCCAACTTTTAATTAGTCACAAACAACAATAAAAAATCAACAAGGCACTCTTATACAGTAATTCAAGTTAATTTTGTCCAACAATTAATGTCACGTTATTACTGTTTTACACTAATCCGCAATAATCACTTGCTCCGCACTGTACAACCTCGCCAGGTGTAACTGTCTGACTAAGCTGGCCACTGTTGTTTATATAGGATTGCGCAGAGGTTCCAGAAAAATTTCGAAATTCCTGGCGGCGTCCCGTCGTAATTTCAGTAGTTGCAAGTGCTCGAAAAGTGCGGAGCAGTTAGTGCTCAACCTCGACACAGGCGCTGCACGCCCTGGGCTAGTCGAGAAACGTGTAGAATGACGCTCTCGAGCGTTACGTAATTGTCGTACCAATATCTCCCTGGTTGGTTTTTCATTCTATATATGCTATCACTGAAGCAAGGCATCTTTACATCACTAAACAATACTTCACTACACCATAACATGAAAACTACAACATTCATATAACATAAACATTAAAGCTGAAAAAAATGCTTGCAAAATAAAATTTCCCTTTCAAATCATGTTATTTAAACATAAGAGATGTGCTGGAAAAATAGTATGCATTCTCTTTACCATAGGTGGGAGATTTGAATAATGGGATTCTCCCTTAATATGAATCTATGGAAATATGGTTCGATGTGACACACTAAGGAGAAACATATTTCGAAAATTATTTTAAAATATGTACAACCGAGTTGAAAGCTGACTAATAATGTAATTTTAAATACACATATCTATATTTTCTTGAATTTATAAAAAACTTGAAATTAATTTTTTCTTTTTGTTTCACCTTCCGGGTAAAAATAGTACGCTGACATATCGCATCGAAGTTACTCTGACTTACGCCAATGGAATCAGCTGAGCAATAACGATTCATCTTCAACAAGGATTAAACCAAAAACGGTTTGTTCCAGTCTCAAGCAGACAGATTAGAGCTGGCCACTCTAGCGCTTCTTCAGACGCCTCTCACCTCACCGTCCGTTTGGTTTATAATCCATAGTTGTTTTGGGATGCGCCAGTCATCCATTCGTTTGAGATGTTCAACCGTTTTAGCCGATATTGGGAAATTCTTTCAATTATCTCATAGTATTCAGCTCCTGCCGTACACTGGAATTTCTTTTGCGATCTTGAAGAGTATATCCCACCACGTGTCTGAGGAATCTCATTTCAGCCGCTTAAATATGACTCGCCTGAGACTTCGTTAAAGTCCAATTCTCAGACCCATAGAGAAGTGTGAGGACGGCCTTCACCTTGTCGAACTGCATGCATGTTTCTTTTCTTGTTGATTTTCTAGTTCTCCTGATGGTTCCACACATATGGTTGAACGTCATCACATCATTGTTTGTACTATAAGATACATTACAGCCCAACTATTCAAAATTACTGACGGTCAGAATAGTACCGTCTACAACAATGAGGTCTGCTCCATGAAAAGCCATCACCTTGGTTTTCAATGTGAAGATCTGTAATCGTAAATCCTTGCAGATTTGACTCAATCAGTGTACAGCCATTTGCAATCCGTTTTCCAAGTTCGACAGGATAGCCTGGTCATCAGTAAATAGCAATGTGTTAGCTGCAAAGTTACCAATCATAAAATGTTCTAGAAGGTTCATCTGCCAATTATGTATAACACCGTCTGTTCGTAAACTGAAAAGAGAAGGCAACAATGGGCATTCTTACCTTACTGCACAATTGATCAGGTCTACACTAGGAGTCTGTCTCAATTAAGATTATATTTTCTACGTAAAGACTTAGTATGGCTCTAATGACGTGTTGCGGGATCCAACTGGTGCCCACAGTCTGCCCCTATTCACTCTATCAAATGGCTTTCCAATGTCAATGAGAGCTACGTACGTGGGCAACTGATATTCTCTGTGCTATTGTGAAGATGCAATCTAAACATGATCTGCTCCTTCTGAAACCATGCTGCGTCTCTGATAGAAGAGTCTCCGTTATTGCATTCAGTCGTCTTGCAATAATAGATGCATATAGTTTGTAAGAAGTGTTAAGCAGGTTCATCCCTCTATAGTTATCACAGTTTTTTAAAGTGGGGACTTTCTTTGCCATCTACCAATCTTCGCAAATATGACCAGTGGTCCAGCACAGATTAATAAAATTCAATAAATTATCATGCAGCAAGGCTGGCGCATACTTTATAAACTTAATATTCAACCCGTCAGTGTCCGGCAATTTTCTATTTTTACAGCATTGTAGAGCAGCTAAGAATTCATTAATTGCTACTGAATCCACACATTCGTTGATGTCTGTAAATCTGCAATACTAAAGTTGCTCCTGGGTCCACCGCCGCTCGTAATTTCGGAGCCATTTCTTCTCTTTGATATTGCTGATCGTCAGCCTCTGTCTGACTATCTCTATCCCTTTCTGTCTAATTTAATACCGTAATATTTTGTAAGCCATGCCCGGTCTACACTGCACATCGTGCTCTATATATTATATACTTACTTGTCCCAACTATTTCTTTTCAATTTCCTTACTTCTCTGCTGGCAATGGCGCAGCGGAGCTTATATTCATAGCTTGTCTGATCAGTCTTCAAAGCTAGGTGTTTCAAATAAGCCTGTTTCTTAGCATCTATTATTGGGGCAATACGCGCGCCTCGGTTTCCGTATCTTTTACGTCTAATTCCTAGTGCTTCTAATGTTGTGTGAGATATGATAGTTCTGATGTTACACCACTCTTGGTTTATATTACTACTGATGGGCGTTTGTTGTGCAAACTGACTCAGCCGAGCCTGGTACAGCTGTCGCATACTATCATCTTCGAGCAGATGCACTTCAAAAGTTTGTTTGGAACACAGGTTTGCGCATTTCTCCACCTTTGATATGAAATAAAAATTGTCAACGTCACATCCTCTAAAAACCCTTGTATACTCTACTAACTTCTACAGTTTTTCATTTACTATAACATAATCAATTACGGTGGGATCTTCTACCTCACCGTATATTTGTATATCTGTTTTTGAGCGAAGAACATGTTCATTATCCTAAAATTATTGAATGCCGCTGTCCATTCCCATTTTCTGTTCTTTCACCATGACTTCCCATTGTAGGTCTTATAGAGACATTTAAGTTAGTACTTTAATTAGTAAAATAACCTGCTGAATATTTTACGCGTCTTGGGTTAAACTAGCACTATAATAATTTTTCGCGTATCCAAATTAAATTAGCGCGTAACTAAAAGAATTCGGGTTTTTCGTTAAGATTACACTGTTATATTTAGTAATTTTTTTAAATTCCGACCGTGAAATCCTCTGCTACTATTATATGGTCATTTCTAATCATGCTGTTGACAACGTTCTGTAGAATCTCATAAAATTCTTCTGAGTCTTCTTTACGACCAGGCTGTATAAAGCTACCAGCTGACTTGTAACGTACTGTTAACATTCGTTCATTTACAGACTGGTAGCTACTTTTTTCAATACTTTCTTATACTCCTGCAGCTGCACGTCTTCCAAAAGTTACATCATTATATATTAATATGTAATTCCCTAGCTCTCTCGAGCCTTTCAGCTTCTTTTTGGTTTCAAAAATAATGGCAGAATCCAGACTCATCAGTTTAAGTTCTTGTTAAAGTTCAACCTCTTTATGTGCGGGGCCTCTTACATTCCACACGCTAATTTTAAATTGTTCCACATACCAAGTCTCTTTTTCCTTTTCTTCGATCCGTCCGGTTACGTCTCCATTGCAACAGTTTAGTAGCTAAAATAACCCCTAAATATATTACTACCATATCGCAAGGTAAGATGGTGGTGGGACTGCCATTTTCGGGCTTAACGTCCAGCCCGATTTTCTGTCTGGGTTGTCTCCCATAAACTGGCTGTATTTCCGGGCTAAAGGGACCCATTTTCCTTGTATGTAGTATTATGGCCGACTAAATCTAACTAGATTCACGCTTGTGGTATTCCAAAGATAAGCCGCGCCAGGATCATTTCCTTTGCGTCTTACCTTGGTACTTGTGGCTACTGCTGCCCTCCACCAGGAATATTTATTGCTGGTCTCCACCTTCCGGTCTAGATCCGTACTGTTCTTCGTCAACAAAGTCACTTCTTATAGGATGTGGCACTTCACCACGCTGTACGGTCCTTAGCTGGAGAAAGAGTAAGGGCTCCTTTGGGAACTAATATGACTTCATCCAACCCTGGAAATTTGTGCTGTCCAGTGCCCAGTCAACCCGCTACAAAGGTACTACATTTCCAAATTCCCTGGACCCCTGCAACATCGATTCTCTTGCAAACTGTTGTTTATTTTTATAACTATTCTGTAAACTGTTAAATGGTTCCGCGTTCCTTTCTGAATAATGTTTTGTATGAAGGTTTGTATACGTATAAGATGCATCGACGTAAGAAGTATATTTTATTATTTATGAAAATAATGGGAGGAGAATAAAATTGTTGTGAATAAATTATGTTTCTCAGGTTTTACAGTTATTGATTTGTCCTACCTTCCACTGTGGAGGAAAGTGTTAATTTCTCAGTAAGGCAGTATAAATTTAAATTTACTGGTCTGTTATCTTAGTAGGAAAATGTTCAAGTAGTTTTTGGGTTTAAGAAACCAGAAACCTTTTGGGTCGATTTCGTATTTGATTATTTCATTCTGTATTATATTTTAAACCTCGATGATTATAATTTTGGATAATGGTTTTCTCATCCTTGGCAGATCGTTTTGTCTTCCCTGGATTCCACATATTTGGAGTATTTTGGTTTGTCTGTGAGTTACCTGTTTGGACTGATGTTATGAATACATTTCTTTCCCATGTCTAAAATGCATGTCTTGTCGTATTTGATTGTGTACCACAAGCGTGCATTCTCTTGGAGCTAGTTAAGTTTACTACGCTATTAAGATAGTACTTTTTGTAAAATAACACGGTTGGATATTTTACACATCTTGGGTTAAACTAGCATTACAATAATTTTTTGTGTATCCAAATTAAATTAGCGCGTAACTGAGGGTTTTCAGGGTTTTCATTAAAACTGCAGTGTTATATTTATTATTTGTTTTTAATTTTGTTATTGTTGTTGTTTGGGTGATGTCTATAAAGTGCGAAGGCAATATTAGTGTGATGCTCTTTGTCTAACATTTCATACGATCGTTAAGTTGTATCTATTCTTTTTGTGTTTTTGAGGCTGCACTTAATGCCATTTCGATCGTTGATTGAAAGTATTCACACTGAATTGATAATTGTGAAAAATTAGTCTGTTTCTGTATACACAGTGATGACTGTAATGTGACATAATTGATTACTGATGTGTGTTGTTTCAGTTGACGGTACGCTGGTGACGCAAGTGGCTGATCTGCGGCTTGTATACTCCAACGGATCGCTCATGTTTCCACCGTTTCCAGCAGAAAGGTATCGTCATGACGTGCACACGGCTACCTACAGGTGTCGTGCCAGAAACCAAGTGGGCGTTGTTATTAGTCGTGACGTACACGTCAGAGCAGGTAAAACAACCAAAATACGTACATAGCCTACAATATTTGGTTAGAGAAAAAACTGTGTTTTGTAATCTACTTTTTTTTCATTTACTGAACAAATATTAATACTGAGAAATGCATACAATCAGTGACATTCTAGTAACACAATACGCTGTTTCTTCTCCAAACCTCTCCGTACAGGTTACGTAAATATTCGAGGTGTCCACATACACACGTGAATTCTTTACATACAGTATGTCCATTATATCACTGCAGTGTGCAGACTTCATCATCTTCTACTCAATCTTTCCTCTATATTCATTTTCCTTGTGAAGTTATTCATTGTTTTATGTTCACTTACTACCATTGTAAATTCCCCTTCCTGTACCCGCTACTGTTATTTTTTATAGACAGAAATAGACAGTCTAGAGGGACACACATTTCTCGGTTGCCTCTACAGCAGTAATACTGTTCCTCCTACACATAGACTACGTGTAACATAATTAGAACATCTATGCTTATCATAGAATATACATATTATACATAAATTCATTATCATCTGTACTTCAAGGATTAGTTCCTTGCACAGAAACTTTAAATACGCATAATGTATTTTACAAATATTCATAAATTAATAAAGTTAAAATTAAGACTTTTGTGCCCACGGCAGATATTCAGGATTGTGGTATATAACATTAGTTGAATGGTACACAAAGAGGCCAGTGTGTCTAGTGCTTCGCGTACATCACCTTTAACCTTCAATTTCATACCCGGTCAAAGTTTCCGATACGAAAAACAGTTATTTTGACAGCGATAAAGTATTTTCATAACCTATCAGAAAATCCATTTTCTTGTTTGTAGAATTAAGATTTTCTGTTGAAATAATTTTTGTGTTTCGTAAGAAAAACATCAACAGCTTTCCAATCAAACAAAATTTCATATTAAAGGTAAAGGCACAAATTCTATTTTCCATTTTTAAATGTGTGTGTATGTGAGTGTGTGTGTGTGTGTGTGTGTGTTTTGTGCAGTTACTATTACATTAATTATGTCTAAATAAAATTCAAAACAACACACACATTTTTACTATAATTTATTAAAATTAATTTTATACCTCTTAGCCGCTTAGCTTGTTTTTATTTAACAGAATGAAAACTCTTTCTCTTGGCTGGTAGTGAACAATATATTTTATAAATAGAACTATTTTCATTTACAAACATAAACAACTCAACTTAACAAGAAATTTTAAGTAATAAATATTGGCAAAAAGTCTCTAAATCAATTAATACTAAATCAGTAAATTAAATTCCACATGATTCAGAGGATTTTTGTGTCACTAAACGCTTTCTGACAATAAAAATGCAAGTAATATTTCTTTATTTCACTTGTATCACTAATCGTGTTGTCTTTTGTTAACGCGCAATTTGTATTCACTCGAATGTTGGCATTGTTATCTCAGTTTAATTTGTCCTGTTTCTCTACAATATACTGTAGTTTGTTTCACTTTCAATATAGTTTTAATATTCTATTCGGCCAGTCATTTCTACGGCATACTTCACTGAATGTTACGGATAATATTTTTCAGGTAACCTGTTCAATGCCAATTTCTTGAACAAAGTAACTGACAAATTTTACATACATACCTACACATTGTAATAAAAATATCACAGTACTTCAATTACGTACTTCAATTCGTTATACTAGTTTTACCCAATCTTATCAATTCATTTCTTTAATTTTTTTCAATTTTGGAAAGGCTTGAATGAATACGTGTTATTTCTTCAATGGTTAAATTAACGCTATTTTTCTCTTATCACTATTTTTTATTGTTAGCTTTGAAGAACTAGTGTTGTTTGTTTTTGTCTTGCTTAAATTATATTTGCATTCATTATGTCTAGCATTTTATATGTTTCAATTTCTTTACTCAGTCTCTTTACAATATCTGGTATGTGAATTACACACTCTTAAGTTTAACTTACGATGTTATTAACAGTTCATTACATACTAAACTAAAACAGCGTAATCTGTACTGACCAAGACCTCATTAGTATTTAGCGTACAGCTAGTTTTACATATTTGATTTACCTATTACACATGTATTATAAATTTTAAACTTTTCGAATTATTTAATTTTGCATTACTTGGTTATTTAAATTGTTTCCTCTGAATGTTTTGGTGATTTGTATTATTTGAATTAGTATGCTTTTAACACGAAAATTTCCCACGTAGACTTTCTTAAAAGCTGATATTTTTTAACAGTAGTGCATACTGTTTGTGTGTGTTTGTGTGTATGTGTGTATGTGTGTCAGTCTGTCTGCCTGTCTATCTATCTATCTATCTATCTATCTATCTATCTATCTATCTATTTGTGCGTGTGTAAGTGTAATCTAATTTGAGTGATCCATTAATACCGCATCATTAGGTATACGAACTGGCAACTGACAAATTTCTTCAATGTCTCTTCTGTTGAGTACATGATGTAAAATCGCGAGTATGACACATGTTGAATCCCCTATTCTGTGCTGCACTACTAAACACGAAGGCCATAATCCGGTTCGTGTTTAGGATATTGCTGTTTAGAGAAACCAATTGTCACAACACAGTCTCGATATTACTCTGTAGCTTGTCTATCACATTTGTTATCGGTTTACGCAAATTTTGTTTCCCTAAGAGTATTGCATCAACTCTCTGCGCGTCTTAAATTCTTGCTGGCTACCTGTCTTTTTTCAAGTTTCGAACTAAGCGTGACCAACAAAAATTGTAATAAACACCTTTATAATAGCATGCCTATAGGTGTACCTCTCTTACTTGTTTATTGCAAAACCGATCCAGCTATCTAAGAACAATATCTCTGAATAATAAATAACAAACCCAAAATTTTCAAACAACACTAGATAGCGAAACAAGGACGGTCAGACAACATTAAATACTATTTCATGAACACCTCAAATAAGAAAAAGATAATTTTAAAATACATAAGTCAAGACTAACATGAGTAAAACGGACGAATGAACTAATAAATTTCAATCTACGACTTATTTTTATTTTATTTTGTTTCTTATCATTAAAAGTCATTTTTTGTCTTACTAATTGCCACTTCATGTCTACGTGATTACAGCATTAAGATAGACAAAAGCAGGATATATTTATGTCGTTTTCTTGCAAAAAAGCTTTTTATTTATATGTTATAGTTCTTATGCAATTAAATAATAACTCGGATAACAATCAATAATACAAATCAGTTCCAACAATACAAATGTCAGAAAAGCGTCAATTTTCATTTACAACTTTTTTCATTTACGATACATTTTTATAACGTTTAATTGATAATTTTAATGCGATTGATAATTTAAACGTCTGATAAATATTCTAAATAATTCGTGAAAGTCATTATTTACTCTACTGGAAGTTCGTATCGGCAGAGGGAATGAAAAATTCTCGTAAAAATATTGATCTCTTCCGTGACTGAAATACGGTTGTAATGAAGTCAATGTTTTCTGAAATTCTGATTTTGATATACCCTTTATTCTGCATTATTCTGAAAATTTAGTTACATAATGAAGCTTTATAAAACATATTACCATCGTTTACATTTGCAAATGATCAGTTTAATGATATATCGAACGAGAGTCTCAAAAGAGTCTTCAAACAAGCCTTAAAAAATTGTCGAATAACAATTCGCTTAAACAAAATTGTTGAAATTAATTCACGACTTCACCGTCAGTGCTGACTTCCTGGTTAAGAAGTAAAGTGGTTCGCTTATAATCTGCACAACTTAAGCTTCACTGAATTCTCAAATCTCAATTCTACGTTAAAAACAAATAAGAGGACGTTACCAAGTCATTGTAGACATACACTGTAGACTTCAGTTTTTCCCGTCTGTGATTTCTTTATAACTATTTACGTTTAATCTTCACTTATTTCACGACCGATCACTTTTAACTTAATCAGCATTACAGCTGTGTTAAATATACAGAGTATTAAAACTGTAATTTTATATGCGATTGCCATCACTGAGTTGTATATAAATGACTACACTTTATGCAAAATAATTTTGTATGTTTTTATTTAACTCCGTTCTCTTTAATTTTGTCAGTTCTCATGACAAACTTTATCTCTGAAACTGGTTTTTCATCATTTTCTTCGAATGTTTTACTCGATGTTGCCTGTTTTCTGGAATATCTGACATTGATTTCTTCTTATATTTTTACATTTCTTCTTCAGTCTTTTATGTTTCTTTTATCAATTTACAAATACTTGTTGGCTTTTCTACTTGATATTTTGTTTTTCGTCTCAAATACTCAAAAAAAAATTTGTTGTTCTAAATTCAAACTCTAAATATTTCTTGCTTGTTTCGATTATTTCTTTTTCAATTTATATCAAAGTCATAACGGTACAAAATTTTAGTTACAATTATTATAAAAAAATAAAAAGTATATTCAGTGATATCAAGTGCATTGATATTAAATAATGTGCAATTAAAATATGGGCACATCATCAGAACTACTTGCTTGATATTGTAATTTGCAGAAGATTTTATTTTAAATAAACTGTTATTTGTGGTATTATTAAATATTCGTTAATTTATATAAAACGTATTTTTTTCTATAAATGAACGAAATTACATATAAGTGAATTACTTCGATACTTTCGTTAATTGCTTTCTCTATTATTAACATTTAATTTTCTCTAATTATATTGTATCGGTTTGGGAATATTACGGTTGGCCAATGCAGTGTACGAAGGGATTCAGCTGAATTAAAAGGCCACATTACACGAAGTTTGGTGACAAAAACAACAGAAAGTTGGCAGTAACTGAGTGGTTAGGGAAGAGAATGGAAGTGTTAAATCACATGCTCCGCCTCACCTGTTGCTCGAGTTCGGTTTCCTCTTGGGCACAATCTTCTAATGCAATTGAATTCCTCTACCCAGCGACTTTCCCAACAAGAAACTTCGCAAACTAAGTTTAACTTGAGACAATTCAAGTCTCTCCTCATGCTTACATTAAACACATGGAGTACACAGGCTCTTAATAAGATATTATTACTCTTACTTTCAGTTCAAGTTTGTTCTGCATTTCGCTAATCCTGTTAACACGGGTACTACTGTTAAATGCTTACTGGGTATTACAAAAAAGAAACATGTGGAAAGTATAAAGTAAATTCTACATTCACCTAAAATATCTTACAAAGTTTAACTATTATTTTGTATCGAGGAGTGATTTTACATAAGGTATATATCTGTGTTAATTTAGTTAAAGTGATTATACTCTATGCGGCTGCGTTATCCATGAGTCCGACGACTTCGCCAACCACTCTGGGACACTGTTCATAGTTACGTCAGTGACGTTACACTATCGTCAACACTTACGTATTGCCAGTAGTCACGTAACGATGTCTCGTATTACGTCGCTGCATAGGAAATTGCAAAGTGTACTCGATGCGAACCCAAACTAGTAGGCTAAGCTGCAGAGCTGGCTCAGTATTTTCAATGAAATACATTTATTATTAGAAAAAATCGAATCAATTATTTGTATTTTTTAAGGCTGTAAGTAAAGTTCCTTGTATGTATGATTCGTAACCTTAGCCAAAAAATACCGCGAGTAGGTGACCGTACTGTACTTTAAAAAGTAAAAATTACAAAAACCTCGTAAAATAACAATTGTAAAGCAGACAATTGTTATTTTTTTTTATTTTGAATACCATAAACATCCATTATAAATTTAGAACAGTCCACTTGTTTTTGCTGTTTTTTTTTCAGTTAAATTTATAAACAAATAACAAATAATTTAGTCCTAGCTTTTAAGATTACGCTATGTATGATTCATACATATAGAATATTCAGATTCCAAAACTGAATAAAATTGGTAAAATTCTTTTCAATTTGATATCCGGCATTTTGGCACATTTTTTGGGTTTTGGTGTTCCAAACTTTAAACATTTCAAAACCTAAACGCTATATTCAAATTTTTGTTAAAATTCTCTTTAGTTTGATAAATTGCATAGAACACAATAGTAAACAAATTCTTGACAGGAGAAAATGTTTTCTGATGGCGACGTTTTCCATAATAGTTATACAAACTCGATGCTTGCGGTAGAAGAGCGAAAAAACAGCGACTTCTGATACGTTTCGCTCAACTGTAAATTAACGTAAAACACAAAAACTTTAGATAGCGTACACTCAAGCAGAGACATAAGCGAGAATTTCAATTGTGTATTTATTTAATTTTTATCTCAGATATTGTAAAAATTATAAAGTTATATTTTATAATGTTTCTTTGAGTAAAGTATAATATAATAACCGTATTATAATAATATTATATAAGCCGTATTATATAAGTATTATAGCGGGACACATTAATGGTAGAATACTAGAATATTTTAATATTTCAAATATTGTAAGCAACTCTTCTGCGTTTTACATTTAAGTGACAGTTGGCTCTTTACTTTCACACACACACACACATGAATCTGATCAAATCATTAACTTCTAAACCATAAACTTTTTAACATCAGCATTATCAATGCAATGTCAGTTAAATCATTATGTTATCATCCTTATTAAGAGAATTTTCAATGTCCACTTAGAGATAACATACTATGTCGACGTCAAGTTTACAAGGCGTGTGTACTGAAAAAAACCACATTTATAAATATATTTGTACATTAAATTCCATAAACCTCATACTAATTAAATTAACTGTTTTAATGCTTTAAGACGCAATTCATTTGTATCATATATATTAAATTATACGCTAAATTTATATTATATCTGGTGATAATAATTACTGTACAAAACTGTTTATTATTTATGTATCCATAGATGCATACATTTTACACACTTCAAAATGACTGATGTTTGTTATACATGTCTTCACACGCACGTGCCAGCACACACACACATCTGTATATATTTTTCACATATTTGCCGCGCGTGCTATTAGTTATTTGAAGTAAATTGTGAGAGATTTGTCAATACATAAATTAATCAAGCAGGCTGTTACACGATTCCAATGACTTCAGTTATCAATAGCCGTTGGATAACGGAAGCGATCACGCTCGATATATTTTATTATGTTAATAGATTCAGTTACACATAATGTGTTTCTCGTACCCGGAGGTAGTATGCTAAACCGCAAAGGAAATGGTACTTCGACGTACACAGTTTTTATTAAAGTTTTCAAGTTTACTTGTAATACGTGCTAAAAAAAGAGATATTTTTGTTTCTGGCTGGTCTGTATGTCGGGAAGCAGCTTGTGGGTTGAACAGCAATATATATAATTTTAGCGGACTAGTGGGATTTGCGCGTTATCTCTGCTCATAATCCTTTAGTGAAAATACAATGTGGTGATCCCTTGTAATCCTAAAGTTATATAATGATCGTTTCTAACCCTTTATCCAATGAGATTGAATCTCCTTCGACTTTAACGCCTACAAGGAATTCGCGCCATTAAACGTTAAACAAATTAACCATTTAATTTCGCTATACGGGAGTTTGATTTAACATTAAATTGAAATGTATAATTAATTGAAGGTAATTTAAATATAAGAGAAAATAAAATAAGGATCGTCCACTAATTTAACAGAGTTATTTGTTTAACCAACTTTTTTATAAATTAATCAATGTGTTATGTACAAACAAAGTTTCCGTTTATTAAAAACCAAACGTGTATTATAAAATACTATTGTGATTAGTAAAGTTTAGAGTTCAACTAAAGATGCAATTTAATACGCTCTAATCATTATAGCACTATTATTATGGGTTGTGTGTAGTTAGGCTTTTCCTTCTCGGCAACGAAGACGACCTGTGTACACTTCTGATAAATTCGAGGGAGGCACCAGGACCCTACGTTAAGCATAAACGGTGTCTGACTGCTCTATAGACCCGTCACCAAATTTCTGGGTCTACCTTTTGACAGACAATTAATATGGAATGCACATATGGCTGCGAGGTGCAAATCGTCGTTAAACGCTATCACGTGCACTCCCATATGACCTGGGGAGCAGATAAAGAAGTTTTATTGCGCTGGTGTTATCCAAAATGGATTACGGATGCGCGGTGTACTCTTCTGCCAGGGGGTCGTGCTTGAAAAAGCTGGATCCTGTTCACAACGCAGAGATGCACTATACCACAGTGGCTTTTGCACTAGCCCTGCGCAAAGTTTATATTGTGGAGCAGGAAGACGTCCTTAGATCTGTGACGTCAAGTGCTGTTGCTGAGATATGTGAGAAAAATATTATCACTACCGAGCCATATAAACCACGTGTTATTGGCGAACAGCAGACTTGCTAGAATATACGACCGCCTTCCTATGTCCACAAGACCAGCTTGCATTTGTGAGCACGAAATAGCTTGGCACTATAACATCAAGGCGCCAGTGGTCCAAGCGTACGCTCCGTGCGAAGTGTCCGGCTGGATGTCGCCAGTAGAAGCAAGAAATCGTGCCACCCAACTGCACTAAAACTCCCGTTTAGATCAATCCTTGAAGAATACGTCGAGGAACACACCATAGCGTACACAGATGGGTCAAAGACAGAGAGCGGAGTGGGTAGTGCGTTTGTCATTGAGGGCGCTTCCCACTTCTGGACACTGCCCAAAGCGGCAAGTGTATACACTGCCGAACTGAACGCGGTGTGGCAGGCTCTTCGTTTCTGTGAACACCGAGGTGGCAGGAAATTTGCTATATGTACGGATTTACTGAGTTTTATAAGTGCCTTGGACAATCCGAGCATAATGGCCCCGTTATTACACCAGATAATGGCGTTATTCTATGCGTTAGAAGACCACGGTTCATGTTTTACTTTTGTTTGGTGTCCGGGTCATGAAGGTATTGAAGGTAACGAAGAAGCTGACGCTGCGGACAGCCCACGAGTCGATGCAATTGCCATACGACCTGATGACGCGAAACTGCACCATTATTAACGTGTAGTAGCTGATGTGGATCACACGTCAGAACAAACTTTCTGCCGTGAAGCAGCAATCACCTGCCGTAAATGGCAAATAGCAGGTGATCGCAGTCATCGTGAACACGTTTGCATCACGAGACTGCGTATTGAGCACACTAACTTGTCGTCTTCGTATCTCCTACACGGACAAGAACCACCCGTCTTAACTTGTGGCGGAGCACTTACAGTGAAACACATCATCGAACAATGTAATGCTCTTGCAGAGCTGAGGCAAAGACACAGAGTAAAAGGTAATCTGCAAAAAGGCCTCGGAAACGAAGAGCTTGCGACAAAGAGAACTCTGTCCTTCCTAAAAGCAGCAAGGTTACTGTATAGGCTTTGAAAATGTCGTCTTAATGGGTACGAGTTTCCACTGTCGTTGAGTCAACTAAAATATAGATGAGAAGGAAACATCCCGTCGAGATACGCTCCTGGTAGACGTCGTTGGGTTAAAGGCCTTAGTTGCTGAGCCCCAAAACACATAAAAAAATAAAACAAAATATTTAAATAACTAGGTTTTCTAACAAGGAAATTTTTTTTATTATAAAAAGTATGATTTTATTATACTTGAATCATATGCAAGCGGCAGAGTAGTCTCTCCCCATCAATTCAACAATGCTGGGGCTCCTATACATGTTTTCATACAACAAATTTTAATTTCTTGTATACAAATAAGTAATAAGTTGTTATATTTTAAGTAATTGTTATCTATAGAATACAATTACTTTGTATTCTATAGATTATGGTAATTCCCACTCCATCATATTTAAAATGCTGCATTGTAAAGTTAGCAATGCAAGAAAAATAAAGTCTTATTTATCAAAAATAAAATAAGCATCTGCAGTTTTTAAATATAAAATTTAATAATCTAAATTTTAATATCACTTTGTAAAAATAAAAAGTATATATCACGTAATAAATATATATATAATAAATAATAAAACAATAACAATAAACATACAGATCAATGAAATTTTAGACAGCCTATTTTCTCTACACCAGTAACAGATGTATGTTTTGATTCTCTTTATTGGCAAGAAAGGCCTTACCAATGAAACATTTTGGTAGAAAACCTAGCTTAAGAGTTTTGCAAGTTTAAGCATGTAAGGTTGCGTATTGTAAACATCTGATAGGTAGGTTATAAATGTTTAAGTAAGTCTGCACATTTTTCTGGTTCAAGTCTGACAAAATAATAGAAATGTCTTTTCTCAATTGCATTACTTCAAAAATTGTCAAAACATAAATGAATATCCATTTCAAAATCCTGTTCATACATGTAAAGTTTTATTCAAGCAAATTTCAAACAAAACTAAATGAACCATTTAGTTTTAAGCCGAGCAATATAATCAAGCTCTAGGATAACTGAAAACCTTTCTTCATTTTTAATTCAGCTGTTTCGACGACTTCACAGTAAAGTTTTTGGGAAGAGTCTTTGTCATCATAAGAAACGTCGTCAATGTGTAGGCTTATACTTTAAAGCAAGTATTCTGAACAACTCCCCGTCAGCAATCTTGATCTAAAGTTAACAAAATTATTTCTGCTTGGTCCAATTCCTTTTGAACTTCTTGTCTTGTTTTTTTGACACAACGTATGTGTGAGGTTATCTTTTGTAAAACATAAAATAAGAAAGGAAGAACGTAATTTGAAAATAATAACAAAACTTTGAAGAAGTCGGTAAAAGTAGCAAGAAAGTCCCATTCATACCCGTTTTCAATAATGAAGTCAAAGAAACAGATAACATCGCTTTATTTTCTAAAACATTTGTGACAAGCCTTTGTTGTAATTTCGTCTGATTGCAGACTTTTAAAATGTAAGACAAGGCTTGATAGTTACAGAGAAAATATTGTATTCTTTACCGTATAAACCTAATTTCCCAAAACTAGTTTTGATTTTCTTTGTGTAAACTATCTATAATATGCCTTTACTTTTTTATATTACTATTGTCTTGCTCACGGTTTTTTCTGTGTTTATTCTATGCTGCTCGCTTAAAGCAAAGTCGATTCTAGTTGCATTCTTACGTTTTAGATACACTTAAAAATCAATTCATTGCGCACTTTCTTTAAATCGGCCAATCTAGACTTAGTCCAACTAGTAAAACTTATTGTCGAGAAAAAATACATAGCCAACAATATGATTTATCAGTTTATTGGAATATCGAAGGCACGTAAGTGAAACGTAATTTTGTTTTTACCAGGTGAAACAAACGCCATAAGTTCGGTCTAGGATTTTGAAATAGGAAATTATTTTTTTTGTTATTGTAAAAAGTATGATTTCATTATACTTGAATCAGATCATTATACTAATTAAATATTTTAATTACCCATCAAGGATTAAGGTCTATTTCGGTATTTCGTTCAGTTTGTTTGCATATCTCTCTAACTTTGACTGGCTTTACTAATACAATGAAAACTGTGAAAGACGGAATCTTACGGGTCCGTAGATTTCTTCCGGTTTTTAAAGGTTTCCGTGTTGGCCAGGTTCAAATAAACACAAACGCAAATTCAACTGCATGTACTACGTAATTTTTTTATGTACTGTGTATAGGTTATCTTACATAAACCAGATAAATAAAGGACACGAACTAAATAAATAAATAAATAAAGGATAAATAAATAACTAACATTTTAAAATTAATTACTGTGTTACACAGCTGGTACTCCTAGATTATTCTACTTTTACTTTCATCACAAACCTGAAAGAGTTTTTTGCTTTAATTTTACAACTGACTATTTCTCAATCAAAGTTCGTAGTTCTAGGATGGGTTTCATCATTTCTTTTCAGTTTGATTTTTCCGCGAATTCTTCAAACGCCATCAGTTTCTGTAACGCATCTCTGCAGTCTTGAAATTTTAAGTAAGGTTCAACAGCTACGCTACCTATGCAATAATAGAACAATTTTAGCATGTTGATTATACTGTACTGTATTCACAATTACTGTATAATTACAACTGTTTCGAACTTACCAATTCCTGCACTTTCGTCTTCTTCTTCTTCATCGCCACCGCCTCCTTCGGCCGCATTTACTCTCCCTTCAATAATTTCGTCCAAGGTCTGAAATCCGGATTCAGTTGGTACATGTACATTCTCGTCGATATTGACGTAAACCTGTGGTTCGGTTCCATCGCTAATTAAGGCCCGTAAGCCAGAGATGGGGTTTTCTTTTTCCGGTCCCAAATTTTCTTCTTCTGTGTTGCTTTTAATGCCACTTTTCCAGAAGCATTTCTTTACCCATGTCCGGCTAATGTCATTGAAGGCACTGCAAATCCATCTTACGGCATCGAGAATGGATATTTTCTTCTCTAATTCATCCACACACTGACACTGCTACATGTTCGTGACAACCGACTGCAGAACGTATTTTCGGTGCACTTTAAAATTTTTAATCACACCTTGATCCATTGGTTGAGTAACGCTAGTTGTACTCGCCGGTAGGAAACAAAGATTTATGTTTGACAACTTTTGATCGGGATGACACGTTGAATTGTTTAAAAGCAATAAGATGTGCCGTTTTTGCATCTTCATCTACTGATTTAGTGACTTCAACCATTCCTCCATTATTTCTGAATCCATCCACGCTTTTCTGTTAGAACGCCACACAAGCGGTACGTAGGACATTTGTACATTTTTGAAGTATCTTAGCTTACGAGCTTTTCCAATCATTAATAGTTTTTGACGTTTTCCGTCTACAAGTCCGCACATCAAAATGGTCAATCTCTCCTTCGACTGTTTTCCGCCGACGCATCTTTCGCCCTTCAGTTTTAGCGTCTTATTTGGCAAAACGCAAAAAAAAAATTTGTTTAATCACAGTTTGCAATGTTATTAACTTTCCAGTCATTGACAACATCCATATCACCATCACGCTGATTTGTCCAAACGTTATTTCATGTCTGGCACAAAAACTCTCCAACCATTCATTCGGCGCTTTAAAATTTTAAATGTTTAGTCTCTCCTCCACCGGTTTTGCTAGAGCTTGTGGAATAGGTCCTGATATGGGCAAATTTTGAGATCTTGAATCCAAAAACCAGTCATACATTGTCGCATTTATGTCCTCGTTTCCGGTTTTTCTTAGCTTCCTCTTCAAATCACCGCTTCGTTCGTTATTCAGGCACTCACCTTTTCTTTTGTCCTTGTTTTTCAGAATTTCATACAGTTTTTCCACATTTGAACTTTTGCACTAATTGTTTAGCACTCACTTTATTTTCTTCATACCACTTAATAAGGTATATTTTCAACTTCAAATACAACGTGTTGTTTTTCAATTTATTCATTTTGCTGACGGCAGATATCTGTAGGCGTACCCTTCGAAATACCGTACCGTACTGAATGTTTACCCAAGACCTCTGAATCTGTGTTGTAAATTTAGAATCAGTGGGAATCTTAAGTACAGTATTGTATCAGTGGGGAAAACCCATGAACTAATTGTACATTCTAAAAATGTTGCCTGTAGTTGCCCCATGCGTGTCTTATCTTATTTATAATCCGCTTACAGCGTGACGTATGTACATAACTGGTAGGTATGCAGGTAGTCAAAGAATTAATGAATTTGAAACTAATTATGCATTTGCCAACAGAAATTCCCGTTTTATACAGGCGACTAGGATTGTTGAAACGGAAACATTCTTTCCGTTTCCGCGTTAGAGAGTTTCTGTTTTATACTAGTTGTTTTTAACGTAGGCTATGTATTAACTATGAGAAATCGAAGGGACCACAGACATTTTTCGGCTTAAAAAGGTTTCCGTCTTTTCCAGGTTCCGACTTAAGCAGTTCTCACTGCATTTCTTAAGTAAACAGTTACATTCACTCAGGCATGAGTAAGAATTTCCTATAACCGAATTACAAGGAGAGGCAGGATCAGAGTCGCGGAATAATACAATGCAACCGTTGTGTAATACAACTAACTACAACAGATATACCATTTGAACGCAGTGTAAAGTCAGGCTAAACTGTGTGTGGTGGACAGTGGCCGCCGTTAGCATTTAATGACAGGCAAACACAGTTAATCACGTATGACAACGAATACGTACTCGGATTACTGTAGATTTAAAACGCGCTTTGTACCTCATTTCATGTGTGGGAAAGTTTTCAGATTTCCCTAAAACTATAGATTTCCGTCTTTAACTATAAAGACGTATATAAATTTAGCAAAAAAAGAAAAAAGTGTATTTGTACCAAAAATATTTAAACTGTAAGTGTCGCATACATAATGAATATGCCTATAGGAAGCTTGGTGAGCATATTGGTGAACACATCCAAAAAAAAGCTTCTGATTAGTGTATGCGTGCTGCAGTGCAGTACAACAACCAAATGGACACTCGGCCAAATTAGAATCAATGATATCGTTTACACAATTATGAAAGTAAAATTTAAATAAAGGTAATTGGATATACCGAGATTTACGGGTGAAAAGAATGATAAAAGTCAAAGAGTAAAAATAAGGAAAAGTAAATGCCAAACAGATAGGTGAAATATTCAAATGGTCACTGATGTTGCTAGATTAGAGGTCAACAGACCTTTGCAGACACTGTCCCATCAAGTACTACTATGAAACATGACTACAATATTTTACTTACGTTTTTACAATATAATATAACGAATTTAAACAAGTTTTGCTACAATTGTTTTCTTGATGTAAATTACTTAATGCTGCGCTAATATTAAGGATCACAAAAATTTTCCTTATTTGGTCGTGTACGAGCATTGAGTAGTAGGCCTATGTTGGTTTTCTGACTGATGTACTCACAGATACTTGACCAGACAGACTGCTGATGAACATACTACTTAATCCTTAAAACATGTCCAAGTAAGTAATTGTATATTAGTATAGCATTAAGTAATATAATTACTGTGTTGAATTACCAAGTGTGTTTTAATGTTTTATTAATTTGATATAATTTTATTAATAATAATAACTTTATAATTATTATTCTTATTTATAAACACTTTATGTTTATAATGTATGTATGAGACATATATACTACAATTACGGCATGCAAAGCTACAATTCATGGAGCGCAATATAGACTTAAATTTTCTAAAATTATTCTCATTCATTAGTCATAAGCTTTCTCTTATAGTCATAAGCTTTCTCTTATTAGTGATATAAAAATAATAATTGTAATTATCTCTACACAAAAATTACGGAGCGTGTGAATGTGAGGCTTGATTTGGTCGCAGAATTTCTATGCAATACCGTTTTAAACCTAACATATTTAAAGAGATTAAATACATCAAACTCTAAGTTGTTAACACCCAGCAATGGTTTTGTTGTTGTTTGTGTGTCATAAATAAATGTTAAAACTGACAACAGCCTTCAAACCACTGACATATAATTAGCAACAAAGTTAAGATATGATAAATTCAGAGAGACAGGTCTGCGTTGGATTTTATAACGGTAGTCACGATAATACTAAGGCAATGCAGTACAACCGTTTGATGAGTCCAAACCTGGGCTACGTGGTTATGTCCTTAGCAGTTTTACATTTTGTAATTTTTGGGATGAACAAATTTATATTGTACTTTTCTACTTGTATCCATCTTTGTTTATTGGACTTAAACCTACTATAAAGAAATTATGCATTAAGTAAATCCAAATACAAAGATCAAAGTTCTAGCACCACACGTAGGTAACATACGATCTCTGTTTGTTTCTGTTTACTAATTACTAAATATATTTAAATATAAAAACCATCAAAATTTCAACACTTTACGCACAGTGTTACTATCGTTCACACACACACCAAGAAATAAGTGATCAACTTTAAACTTTAACATAAAGCTTCCTCCTTCAGTTAGATACGTGAACTTTTATTGCATCTTGACATATAAAGTACATACCATGTCATACATGTGCAATAAATACAGAGACTGTAATTATAGTCAACAGTCAATAAAATCTTAACTCTGTCAAAAAAAGCGAATATTGATTTTGAAACTATATTTTAACAAAACAGCCTTAATGCGTAGTATACAGAAATAGAGTTCATTTATATTATCGTCATTAATGCTACAGTTATTTGAAAAAAAAGTTAATTTTAAGACTCCTAATGTACAAATGCGAGTGTTCAGTTTTAATGCATGAACGTTGGTAAACATTTCACAAACCTGTCATAAACAAGTCGGGTTGAAGTTGTGAAGTAAACCGTTTTACCCCTCAGACTCCAAGTCCGTAAGGAATACAATAACCGAACTCGCTATCCCACTTTCCCAAAGGAACAGTTACATTACAAACCGTATGGTGAACTGAACAAAATTCCACATAAATATTTTACACACACACACACACACACACACACACACACACACACACACACACACACGCGCGCGCGCGCGCGCACGCACACACCTGAAAACTAACTCCGTAGTTCATTTCTTCTTAAAAACCTGCTACTTCTAAAAACATAATTAGATTAAATATGTCTTGGTAAAAGTTACACAAGAATTGTTAATAAAATACATTTTCAAAACAACATAAATTCTTGATCAATGTAAGCTATACAAGGAATGTTTTTGATCTCCAATTTAGACGACAAAATTCAAAATAGTAACTTTATTATACAGTCTGCTAAAATATGGCAGTCCAGTCAAAGAAGAATGTTGTTGTTATACTCTGTTAGTAAGGAGTATGATACAGAAAGTAGTAGTCAGTACAACGATACAGTCCTATGTTGCTTCCAAACACACCTCATAATTTATTTATTGCAGTATTATAGGAAATACTGAGTTCATGCGCTGGACTTATTTTGCAGTTTTAGTACTTACAAGACTTATTGATTTAATTAAATACCGTATGTTTATTGTATACTACTGTGATCTTTTACGATAAACAATATTTCTACGCAATAAACATAGCCAACTTTATACTCATTTTTTTTAAATTATTTCTTTCGTGTTTTTTTGCCTAATTGTTGTTTTAATAACTTTCCATTTGATACTAACTGAACTTTGTATGGTAGAATAATGACAAATTTCCATATTTCTTAGACTGACTTGTAAGAATCCGGTCATACATAAGGATTCCGGTCCGGTATAGATTCTTGTAAGATCTGTACTATATTGTACGTCTGTACTATATCTGGTGATTTTATGAATTAAAAAAGCAAACCATTCTGAGAAAGAATATTTTACCACTTCATATCATATATAATAATTCTGTCACTTGGACACCATTTTCTCTTCTTTATTTACTCCTCTTGCTGTATATTTTGTCTTCTTTTGTTCGCTTTTCAATAAAAACTTATAACGTTACCAACCAAAGAAAGAAGGTACAATCTTAATAATAAACCTTTCTGCACACTTCAAGTGCTTTGGAGAAAATATATAAGGATATACAGTTTCGTTGCACTCATACATACTTGAATACACTCTAATACAACAACGTGTGCTGAAGATGTGTGTGTGTGTGTGTGTGTGTGTGTGTGTGTGTGTGTGTGTGTGTGTGTGTGTGTGTGTGTGTGTGTGTGTGTGTGTGTGTGTGTGTGTGTGACGTCTGACTCTATCCGTTGGAAAATAGAACATGTGAGATTGAATGTCATTGGGCTCGTGCTTTCTATTGTCCACATCTAATTGTACACACTAACTGTTAGCAATTTCAGTAGGCAAACCAATCACACAATAATGTTAGGACATTCTTCAACTAAAACATCAACTCAAGAAATCTAGTGTAAAAATGTACACACATCTGTTTCCCCATATGCTATTCTCTGCACAGAACAAATTAAAACTTAATTGTAATTCACGTCTAGGTTTATCTCAAGGTTAGAGAAAATGGAAATAATTATTAGTACTCCATATCTGGTATTCTGTTTATCCTAAAAATATCTGGATGATATATGTTTAAAGGAGTTACTTTTAATAGACAATGTGTACACGCCTGTGTAAACTTTAGAGCGCATGTCTCTAAAAATGTACATTTAATTACAATTTTTTTTCTAAAACGTAAAAAAAATACTTTTACTTTAAAGTAAAATGAATGAAAAAAGTCCTGAAAACTTTAACTGTGTTTGTGGGGAGTGCGCGCGTGCGTGAGTCTGTCTGTCTATGTGTGCACGCGTTTGTACTTCATGTATGCAGTATCTAGAAAAGGGTAAATTGAATGATTCACAAGCTCTAAATTTAGTGCAAGAGAATACGGAATCTAGATTTTAATTTCAATGTCGCACGTTGACCGAGGAAATCTTCGTTTTTGAATGTATATAAAAATCTTCACCAACAGTACTTTTTTAAATATTATGTATGCTTCGATACCAAATGTACCATTTTCCAGATATGAAAGATTGTTTATCTGAATTAGTCCGTAAAATTGCATTACTACTAATCCGAATTTGTTGCACATATTAATTTTAAAATTCTAATAGTAGTCTACAATCATTTTAGTACTAAAATATGGGTGTTACATGTGTTATCTACAACGAGGAGCTGTTTACTCGATCTCTAATCATTTCAAATCAATCATCAAATTATGAAGGCTTGGCGTACTTCCGGAGGTAGGTCAGAGCTTTGTTCTTCACTGGGATAGACTAAATGTGTCTGTCCATGACAGACTGGAACAGTTTCTGAAGCTGGGCGACTCGATGATGTAGTCACAAGTGATGGGTGGATCCGAAGGAAGGTAAGGTAACTGACGAGCCAGATCATCGTGGTACCCCAGTTAACTCTCTGCCGCCGATAACGACCCGATAACGAGGACGTTGGCGTCATCTTCGACAGCCCTACTAGAGAATTACCGTAGGAGTTAGACGTTCGGCTGTTCCACAAAGGATGCTTGGAGTTAAGATCCCCGGCTATAATTGTCGGGAGAGCCTTGTCGAGGAGGGCGTCCCGCACCTCTCGCGACGGAGCTCCAACCCGTAGACATAGAGTGCCACCGCATCGATTTGGGTCGTTGCTGGAGAAGGGAGTTCTCTATGAGACATCCTCCTGTGTACTAAGGTCGCCACGCCACCAGCGATGACGTGGGGATCTGGTCAATTTCTGTCTTTCCTATAGCAGGTATAGGCTGGCAGGGAGAATCGACGGTTCGGAGCAATGTGGGTTTCGGAGAGGAGCACGACCGGCTGCCCGCCGGTCTTACTCTACCAGGAAAGCCGCCAAACTCGGCTCGGTGCGCTGAAACGCCTTTGGTGTTTCATGCGACGAACCGAAGCTGTCTAGCCATGGGAGAGAGTCGGGGTGATCAGTGCAATTAGAGAAGTGAGATACCGTCACTATGGACGGAATATCCCGAGCAGCTAGAATCTGGGTGATTATACTGCTGACCCACGCCATCAGCTGGGCCTCAGTGACCAGTGGAGCTCCACCGACCGCCGGAGCTTGACTTGCTGGCACTGGGACTGCACGTTACCGCTGGAGTAGCGGGAGTTCGAGCTGCAGGCTGCTCGGATCTGGTGACTCTTCCGTGGGAATCGCTGAGGACGGGGCAACAGGAGCTAGAGATGGCTCGTGGCCGGGTTGATTCTGCTTTGTTGGATGGTCGCTAGCAGTGGCGCACACAGGATTTTTTTTCGGGGGGGAGTTTTGAAAATTTAGAAACAAGGTGCACAATTTTGGTTTTCCTCATTCTTTTCTTTACAAGGAGGGCTTTTTCCTGGAGAAACGACAATACGCAACTTATAAGGAGCCAATGTTGCAAGAATAGGTAAAAAATAACTTTACTTCATAGAATTTCACTTATGTACGTTCCACCTATAATGCTGCAAAGGCATACTGCACGGGTAAGAATCATACACACAATGTTTGTGAGAATTATGAGTTAAAATCATGTTAAGCACGGGCTTACTAATTTGCATATGATTATTGAATAATCTAAATTACTTAATCAGTAGACGCCGGACTTTATTGAAGTAATAATACAATAATATAGTTAAAATAATCAGATATAAAGCAGTTAACGCACTTTGTAGTGGGGATAAGGCGGGAAGAATGTTATACACGTGAGTAGAAAAAGGCCTTTTGAAAATATTACCCTTCTCCCTGAATGACGACTCTACGTACGGAGGTGTTGATTTTGATTTCTATTTCGAAGCTACTATAATATAAACAGTACATATGGACGTTTTGTAAGACGAAACAAGCAATACATACAACAGAGGTACCATACAAAGATTTCACCGAGTTAGAAAATGTTTAACATTTAGTAGGCCTACTGCAATTATTTTGTAAACAGTGATGTGGCATGTTGTGTCTATTGCAGTCGTTCTCCAGATCTTCTAGTCGAGCCTAGACATTAACAAACATTGTATATGTTGAAGTGCATAATAGTTTGTGTACATGTTACGATTCAGGAAAAAACGTAATATCGCTAAAAATGAGCCTCTGACGAAGCTGACGAAAACTAGTTCAAGCTACAAGGTGAAAGTTTAACATTTTTACCAATAAAAAATTAGTGTTCCGAGTCAGTAGTTATATATTTATAATTAGTTAATCAACGGACACGTCATGGACAACAAAATCCAGGATTATAGTCAACATTACCCTGGCAACTTAATTTGTTTGAATAAGTAACATCAATAACAGGCTCGAATGTGAAATGACTGTGTGTTTTAAAAAAGCAACAGATGTAAATTGTCCATAAAGAACAGGAGAGACAATATTAATGAAAAAATTTACAGGCATTGAAAATGTTTCAATAAATCTAAAATATATATATATATATATATATATAGTAGTCACTTTCTGCTACAGTCCGTTTCTTGATGTATATAATACATTTAATATTTATAATTAAATTTACCTCAAGATGTTATTTTTTTCCTTTTTTGGAACCAACAACACATATGTACTTCACCAGACAAAAAACCGGAAGGCTGAGGATGGGTACAAGATAGTACCCGAAACATGTTCCAAAAAAGGAAAAAAAATAACATCTTGAGGTAAATTTAATTATAAATATTAAATGTAATATATATATATATATATATATATATATATATATATATGTTCATTCACCAATCAATGAATTCATTCTTCATTTACCAATGTACAGATTATAAGTTAAATGTAGTAGCATTCATAAGCGAAGTTTTATATGTGTACTACGTTATTGACAACAAAGAAGTAGTTTCTATGGAAACTCACCGGTTTCCATTTTCGATCACGCACCAACGGTCGTTTTCAAATGTGCGACACGTCCTTATAAACATTTTCAATGTTAAAATTATACCAAAACTGTTTAAGTAATATAGCATTTAATCACTTACAACCAATTACAAATATTTAGCTCAATTCTTCTATCCCACTAATGTTTCCTTCGCTGTTATTATAACTCAAATCGTCTTCACTGCTACTATCCCGTTATTTATTAATATTGAAACGAACTGTTACATTATACACTCTTTGGTCTGATCTCACGTAATCTTTTCAATTTTCATGGCATGGTCACATCTTGATGTGCAATCGACGAAAGAAATACATTCAAATTCCTTTTTTGCTAAGTTTGTGACGATTTAAATAAAAGAAATAATCAAGAAAATAAAAATTTTAAAATTATTAAGGTTGCGAGCTCTTAAGCCATTTAAATCTCACTGTATTAATATAAAATACCTGTATGTACTCAGTATGAGAGGAAGAATTAATTAGTTATAAGATACTCTAATAAAAAGGATAAATTGTAAAGAGTTATTAATATCGTATTTAACCCTTTGCTTGTAAGCAGGCGCTGTCCTGTTGATTCCAGACTCGACATGCTTTCCGAGTCGTGTGTGAGTTAGAATAAGATAAAAAAAATTAATGTTAATAATAAAAAAATCTGAAGACATAAATAGTCGCTAAAACCACTGATTTAAATTATGTATATTTGTTTAGGGATAGTTTGTATAAATAAAAATGTTAACTTAAATATAGTTAGGAACTATATTCTCGCGTGGAAATTGTCCCACTAACTTTTGCCCAGTACCAGGCGAAGGGAGCGGAATTTCTCTCTCTTGCATTGGTGACTTCGTACAGTATAGACGTAGGGGCTGTGCGCTTAAAATATGTTAACTACATTTTGTCTCACCTTGAGATGGTGTACCAGATGTAGCTGTTTAAAGCATCTGGATGTGTTAACTAATATAGTCATGTAAATAGACAAGAAATTTAAAGTAAAAAAAAAAATCGAAACGTAAAAAAAGAGTGTAACACAAGATGACTTCGTGCTTCAACAAATAACAACAATTCCAAAGTCATACCCGGAGATGTGAACTATCAGAAGCCACAAACTCTACTGCACGTGACAGAATATGCAGATCAGGACATCCGAGAATCTACAAGATCATCGTAGATATCTACACGACATATTGTTCAACCTGCGAACTTTTGGAGCCCTTTACAGAGGAAGGCCAGACCGAGATGACGACGTAGCTGTTCCTGTTTCCCAAGACGGATACCCCAGGACGAGTCTTCTGCATACCAATTAAAAGGTGACTCGATAGCCTGTCTATCGAGGGTTACTAATATTTGTTACACAACACATCTTGAAAGAGACTTTTCAGAAACTATTAACTTTGTAAAGACTTATAAATTAAATCTAAGAATTTCATGTAACTATTCTAACTTCATACGTTGTAACAGTTTATATGCTAATGTAGAGCATTATAATTCAAGCAATAATACCATTCTTCAAATGGTTGAATAAAAGAAAGTCTTGCAAGCTAATATCATGAAATGAGTATAATTAAAAGTTTTAATTGCAGAAATACAGAAAGTTGACCCGGATCCGAGGTATAGCTATATAAAATCAAGTTTGATCTCAAAGTTTAAAGAAACCTTTCAAATAACTTAATAATTGAATTAGTAATGTCATGGGATCTGTCAGTATATGTTTTTTAATGTTAAATAAAGAGAAGTCTTCTTGTTACACACATATGATGAGTGCTTAAATCAATTGTATACCTTGCCATTGTTTCCTTACACAGTTAGTAAGTAATTTGTTATATTAATTATTGGTGATCAATTCTGTTACAACGTAGGCAGCCCATCTAATTAACGGAGTTTAATTACGAGGGGTTCCCTGGATTTGTAACGCGGCGAAAAGCAGTTACAAAAGTGCGCCACTCTGCTTACATGTAAAAAAATAAAAGGGTAATTGTTTACAGAGTGTCACAAAAGTGTGCCACTATGCTAAATTTTATAAAGGTGTTTTAAGCAAACAAAATTGCGTCATTTAAAAAAAAAAATAAAGGAAACAAAGGAAAGAGTTTTAATTGTGTAGATAATGTCACAAACGAAATTGCATTCACTATGCGTGGATAAATTGTAAGATCAATAACTAAATATATAATATTGATATATGCACTCAGAAAGTTACTTTAATAAATGTAATGTTCAAAACATATTTAATACACTATTAAATAACGTAATATGTATTAAGTTACGTAGATGGTAGTATGTATAAGTAAAATATCCTTAGCGTCATACAATGCATGTAGCTTTTGCATTCTATAGGCCAGTAGGAACCTGCATAATTCGATGTAATTACTTGCATACATGAATTGTGACCAAGCATAACAATTTTGGTCAACCGAACAATCTGTAACAGGTTTGTTTACGACAATCTATGACCTGTTGTCTCCTGAATCATTCTGCACAGTGTATGTCCAACTATCTAGCTTACATACACTAGTATGTGTTATAAACAAAATTTGATTAAAAATAACTTTGTTAATAATAATAAAGTAATTAAGTAGAACTTCGTGATTTAAAACTTGTGAACAAAATAAGTAATTATTTAATTGAGAAAAGTTTATGAATGAACGCAGCCAAAGTGTTGCCAAGCGTAGTAATGTTATATGTGTTGCATAAGATTGCGCTCCCCTTCTCTCGTGTTTATACCGGTTTAGAGTACGTATACAGTAGTTGTGTTATTCAGTCACATTGTGGAGAACAATAAGAGTAGAACCCCCTCTCTCTCTGACACGCTCAACCCTCCTTGTTAACTAAATATGTAGGCCACCCTCTGACCTACATTCCAGTAAACAGCTGATCGGCTATTTAACCTTGAAAGATATGTGTGTGTGATTTCTGTCTCTCCCTTAGAAGAGAAATTGTTCTTTTCTAATTAGTGTAAATTGATTACTTATGAATTTATTATATGTATATGTAATATATGTGTAATATACTAGTATTAATTTTAAGTACGTGCTAATGTGTTACAACAAAATGGCCCAATTTAACCCGGATTTGTTATTAAAAGACGAGCTGTCTTACGAAGCCCTTTTGCGTGGACTACCCCATGCTGATGTAACAGTCGCGGAATTACGAAGTTCAATTCGCGAATGTGGATTTGATGCGCCCGTGCAATTAAACAATCTAAGCCAACTCGATTATGAAAGCGAGAAAGAAATTTGTAATGCCAAGTATAGTGAACTATACTTATTGTCTCAAACACTCCAAGACGAGAAATCTCCGGCAAAAATTTTGCGGACTACCCAGAGAATAGAGCATTTAACCAGGCGAATAAAAAATTTGTCGATCTGGCCGAATCTCACAGAAATACCCGTTGATGTACAAAAGCTAGCAGACGAAGCTCTACGCCGCTTACCTTCAATTATCAACGATTTAAGACGAAAATCCGACTCATTCAGGATGGACGAAATAGAGAAATCATTAATGAAATTACACATCTCCCCAGTACAATCCCCCACCACTGGTTTACCTCCGCCTAACTCGGATCGGAACTCACCTATCGTATCGCAAGTGCAAGCGAACCCAGAACAAAAAACTGATACAGATGTAAATGTCCCTCCTCCCGAGCATTTTCAGTTTCGTCCCGGAAATAATGAATTGACCAACACCCCCAATGAATCTAATCACCCTCATCGAGGAATTACCCCTATGAACTATAACGCAGATCTATACGGAAAAATGACTCACCCTGTGGAGAAGATTTTAACCGAAATCCCTTATACAGATGGTTTAAATGTTTCCAAGTTACTAACATTTATTAGTTATCTTCTTCAGATAAAGGATCTACAGCAGCTGAATGACTGGCAAATTTTACAAGTTCTGTTACCAAAGTGTAAACCCCCGTTAAAAAATCGTGTGCTAGAAGCCCTAACCTCTACTTTCCCAGTAGAAGAGCTACATAGCTCTTTAATAAAATACTTTATTCCCACCGGCATCTATGAGGAAATAAAAAGGAAGACAGTACTCCGAGTACAAGGACATCAGGAGAGATTAGCTCACTACATCTCCGATATTAGGGAGTCCTCTCGACTACTACGTGTAAGCTGGAATGAAACACAACTGGTGGACACCATTTTAATAAGCGTGTCACCTGAGGAAAGATCTCGACTATCATTGATGAATAGACCCAAAACTATTGCTGATCTAGAACAGTGCAGTATCCATTCTTCAAATGTATGGTACTCACATCAACATAGAGAAGCGATGAAAACCTCTGGAACTAATAGACATCAATTGCGAGCACTACTGCCTGATGTAACAACCTCGTATGAAAGACAAGTTTCTAGTAGACCTCACCATGTGCGCAAAGCTGGTAAGTTAACTGTAAACCCAGATAAAGCGGAAACCAAGTACCCACCTCGCAGAAAACCCACCTGTTATAATTGTGGCAAATATGGGCACATAAGAAGAGAGTGCAAAAGTAAGCCATTGGAACGGAATAACCCCAATTCAAAAAACATGTAAGGCAGGGAGACCCGAAAACCTGTGTCTTCCGCAGCTACTCAAAATTGGGTAAACTAAAAGAAACCAGTAATAATAATAAGAATGAATTATTCTGTAACCAAGTGAAAAACAAAAAAGGTGCGAAAGATATCGACCCCTATGTGCGAGAATTTCGTGAAAAGTGTAATGCGATTAATAGATGTAAATGGAAAAAAAATCTACTACCATTAATACGAGTCGACTTAGGCGTTACATCCCCCATCGCCTTAATTGATTCGGGATCTATTAGAAGCTTAATCAGCCAAGAATTAGCGGACATGTTAGCTAAACATCATCTAGTAAAACGGAACCAACCTGTGAATATAAAGTGTGCTACCGCTGATAAACGTAAAATAAATATAAACCTTAGTATTACCGTGAAGGTTAAAATAAAAAACCTAAGTTGGATGTTTACAATGTTAGTATGTAAAGAATTAGGACCTGATTTAATATTAGGTGCAGATTTTATTAGTAAGACAGGAATGATTCTTGACATCTACGAGCGAGAATTTTATTTCAGATTTGACCGTGCAAGAAAACATAAATTTGATAGTAATGAAGATAAACGTTGTTCATCTACTGCACATGTAATACACCAAGATTCAGATTTATCTCACCTAGAACGAAGAGATAGAGTCAAAATAGTAAAACTAATAAAAGAATTTTCCTCGGTTCTTACACCAAAACTAGGACTGACGGACCTAATAGAGTATAAAATTAATCTGAGTGATCAGAAAGTAATACGACTACCCCCGTACAAGTTGTCGCCTCCCAAGATGGAAGTCATGCGAAACCATATCAATAAGTTATTGGATCAAGGAGTCATAGAACCCTCTACGTCCCCATATTCTTCACCCTCCTTTTTAGTACCGAAAGGACCAGATAAACACCGACTAGTTGTAGACTACAGGCAATTAAATAAAAGAATAGAATTTGAATCAATCCCTCTTCCAGACATCCATAGTGCGTTTCATTATTTTACTAAAGCAATGGTTTTTACGGTAATGGATCTAAATCAAGCTTTTCACCAAATACCTCTTTCAGAAGAATCCAAACGTCTAACCGCGTTTGCAGTTCCTTTTAACTTGTACCAATTTACTAGGGTACCCTTTGGAATATCTCAAGGAAGTTCCGTATGTAGTAGACTATTGGAGAAGATATTTCACGATATTAAATTTAAATATGTGTACCACTATTTGGACGACATCGTAATATACAGTGAATCAATGGAGCAACATCTCAGACATTTGCGTGAAGTGTTATCTCGTTTACTAAGAGCAGGATTAACGGTGAACCCAAATAAGGTAAGTTTTGCTGTCCCTCAGTTTTCTTTCTTAGGACACATAGTGAAAGCGAATGGAAAGGTAAGCATTGACCCCGAACGTACCCGTGCTATTAGAGAATTTGCACCCCCACGAGATGCAAAAGGTATAGCCCGATTTTTAGGTATGGTGAATTATTTCCACAAATATATTCCCCATCTTGCCGAAATAGCAGCACCCCTAAACTCCTTACGAAAGAAGGGAACAAAGTTCGAATGGAGCTCAATACATCAAAACGCGTTTGAGCAACTTAAAGAAAGCATTATATCTCCCCCAGTTTTGCAATTAGCTGATTTCACAAAACCATTCGTCGTGCAAACCGACAGTTCCAGTGTAGCGTTAGGTGCAGTGATATACCAAGAGATAGATAACTGTAGACTACCAATTAGTTATGCATCACGAACACTGAGCGATCAAGAAAGAAAGTATTCTGCATATGAATTGGAATGTTTAGCAATTGTTTTTGCATTCGAAAAGTTTAAACCCTTCCTAGAACATAAAGAATTTCTTTTAGAAACCGACAATCAGGCGTCATCATGGTTATTGAATCACCCTAAACAATTAGGACGAATTGGCAGATGGATATTGAAATTAAACTGCTACAAATTCAGAGTGCAGCATATTAAAGGTACTCAAAATGTAGTCGCCGATACCCTGTCCCGTATGTTCCAGTCACCCACTAAAACTTCCGAAAACGTAGTGAAGCCGGAAATAGCAAGTGCGAACGCCGTAATTACTGAATTCCCCCTTGCCTTTACAAACATTGCCCTATACCAACAACAAGACTCCTTACTGAAGCCTATTATAGAACAACTTACCCAAGGTATTAAATCCGAGAAGTACGTATTGAGTAAGAATGTACTGTGTCTCAAAATAAGAGACGGAAAGGAATTAAGAATAATAGCCCCGGATGTAATTAAGCCCATGCTAATGGAATACTTCCATTCATCTACCATAGGAGCCCATATGGGAATCAATAAGACGATACATCGTATTCGAAAGGAATATCATTGGAACAATATGAACTGCGAAACAGCTACCTTCGTAAAGAAATGTTCATTATGCGCCCTTAGCAAACCCGCCAGAAATACTCAAGTAAGCCAATTGATATCAGAAATCCCAAAGACCCCTTTTTCGAAACTTTATCTAGATTTCTCAGGTCCGTATCCACGATCCAAATCAGGAAATACCATGTTACTGATATGTGTAGATTCGTTCACCAAATTTGTTTGGATGTATCCCATGCGACGAGCATTAGCGTCGACAACAGTTAAAATACTACAGGAAAGATTATTTAAAGATTACGGTACTCCAGTACGTATAGTATCTGATAACGGCCCGCAGTTTAAAGCAAAAGAATTTAGGAATATGTGTTTCAAGTTAGGGATAGACCATATAACCACTACAGAGTATCGACCGCAAGGCAATATTGCTGAAAGGTATCTACGAAACCTCAAATCTGCGCTAATCGCCTATCATGCGAACGATCACACGTCGTGGGATCAAAATCTATCCTGGATTCAATACGCTTTTAATTCAGCTTACCACGAAGGTCACAAGTCGACCCCGTTCGAGTTACTATACAAGTATCGACCAAACCACCCTTTGTCCACAAGATGGAATATACACGATCTGCTGCCTCCGCATATAACGGATAAGCAGATAAAGCGAATATGGAACAAAGCCCGCTCTAACTTGAGAGCAAGCTTGGAAAAATCCAGAAGATACCACGAGAAAGGTAATCATAGCAACTCAGTCAGGTACCAAGTAGGTGACTTAGTAATGTACAAGACTCACCCCATTAGTAGTGCGATTGATAAGACCACCTCGAAACTATCATTCAGATGGTGTGGCCCTTACCAAATCCAAAAGTACCTAACTCCAGTTACAGTAGCCCTGTGCGAACCTGCAACTCAGAAATATGTGCGGAGAACGCATATTTCGCAACTAAAGTTGTATAAGAAGAAGTGACGGTATAGTATAACCCAAAAAGAAAAGGGAATACTAGGCAGTAAAGAAAATTATATTTCTGAATCCACGTAAGAAATGTAAAACGTAGAGTTTGGAAACGAGGCCTGATCAACCTGAGTTCCAGTTCTGCGAAGCATGCATTAATGAATAATCATTAACTAGATGGGTACTAACACTCATTAACTACATGAGTTATATAGGACTCACAGAAGAAAAGATAGAATTCTAAATAGTAAAGATTTAGAAAGTTACTCTATAGAAGAGAGAGTAAGACAAACAAAAAAACCGGTAGTAAAATTAAGTGATAGAGATAAGAAAGAGTTTTGTGTTTTAATTGTGTAAATATTTAGTGTAAATAGTATGTAAAAAAAAAAAGGTAGTTCATAAGAATATAAAGTGTACTGTGTTGAAACTATAGGTAATAACTATGTGGACAACGTTGTAAAGTGTACAACAACTATGTGAAAGAAATTACACACACTAACCCCATTCAATATCCCAGTGCCCAATAGTGAGTTAGACTCAAAAAGCTTAACCGTAGCGTGCAATTTAAGCGGTGGAGTATGTGACGATTTAAATAAAAGAAATAATCAAGAAAATAAAAATTTTAAAATTATTAAGGTTGCGAGCTCTTAAGCCATTTAAATCTCACTGTATTAATATAAAATACCTGTATGTACTCAGTATGAGAGGAAGAATTAATTAGTTATAAGATACTCTAATAAAAAGGATAAATTGTAAAGAGTTATTAATATCGTATTTAACCCTTTGCTTGTAAGCAGGCGCTGTCCTGTTGATTCCAGACTCGACATGCTTTCCGAGTCGTGTGTGAGTTAGAATAAGATAAAAAAAATTAATGTTAATAATAAAAAAATCTGAAGACATAAATAGTCGCTAAAACCACTGATTTAAATTATGTATATTTGTTTAGGGATAGTTTGTATAAATAAAAATGTTAACTTAAATATAGTTAGGAACTATATTCTCGCGCGGAAATTGTCCCACTAACTTTTGCCCAGTACCAGGCGAAGGGAGCGGAATTTCTCTCTCTTGCAATGGTGACTTCGTACAGTATAGACGTAGGGGCTGTGCGCTTAAAATATGTTAACTACATTTTGTCTCACCTTGAGATGGTGTACCAGATGTAGCTGTTTAAAGCATCTGGATGTGTTAACTAATATAGTCATGTAAATAGACAAGAAATTTAAAGTAAAAAAAAAAATCGAAACGTAAAAAAAGAGTGTAACACAAGATGACTTCGTGCTTCAACAAATAACAACAATTCCAAAGTCATACCCGGAGATGTGAACTATCAGAAGCCACAAACTCTACTGCACGTGACAGAATATGCAGATCAGGACATCCGAGAATCTACAAGATCATCGTAGATATCTACACGACATATTGTTCAACCTGCGAACTTTTGGAGCCCTTTACAGAGGAAGGCCAGACCGAGATGACGACGTAGCTGTTCCTGTTTCCCAAAGACGGATACCCCAGGACGAGTCTTCTGCATACCAATTAAAAGGTGACTCGATAGCCTGTCTATCGAGGGTTACTAATATTTGTTACACAACACATCTTGAAAGAGACTTTTCAGAAACTATTAACTTTGTAAAGACTTATAAATTAAATCTAAGAATTTCATGTAACTATTCTAACTTCATACGTTGTAACAGTTTATATGCTAATGTAGAGCATTATAATTCAAGCAATAATACCATTCTTCAAATGGTTGAATAAAAGAAAGTCTTGCAAGCTAATATCATGAAATGAGTATAATTAAAAGTTTTAATTGCAGAAATACAGAAAGTTGACCCGGATCCGAGGTATAGCTATATAAAATCAAGTTTGATCTCAAAGTTTAAAGAAACCTTTCAAATAACTTAATAATTGAATTAGTAATGTCATGGGATCTGTCAGTATATGTTTTTTAATGTTAAATAAAGAGAAGTCTTCTTGTTACACACATATGATGAGTGCTTAAATCAATTGTATACCTTGCCATTGTTTCCTTACACAGTTAGTAAGTAATTTGTTATATTAATTATTGGTGATCAATTCTGTTACAACGTAGGCAGCCCATCTAATTAACGGAGTTTAATTACGAGGGGTTCCCTGGATTTGTAACGCGGCGAAAAGACGTTACAAGTTACTAACACTGTCTATGGAAAATACACGTCTTTTTAGCACACTTCTTCACGATTGCCTAAATCAGTTCTAGGATTAAGATCAGGAAGTCAGGATGATAGAGTGGAAGTCGTAAAATGCATGTCCATGGTTTGGCAAAACAGTGGTTATTATAAGAGTTCTGTAGGTATGTTGGTTTACTTTCTTTAATTAGTGAATAAATTAGTTGGATTTCTTTAGTCCATTTATCTTCTCAGGTTAAGATAAATGGACTAAAGAAATCCCATTATTCACTAACCAGTTAATCGTGTTTGTCTTTTTGTTAATAATGTTACAGGTAGATTTATTTGTTCATTGAAATTTTCAGCCACATTTGTCGATGAAAACGTGCCAAAAGCAATAGGAAACTTTTAATAGAATAACACAATAGAAAGTTAAGAGAAAATATATAAGAAAATTACGGCAATTCAGAGAAGAACGGCGTCTATCCACGTTTTTTTTAACTGACGTTGAATTCAGTTTCGTCTATGTAAACTATAGGCCGCCGTTCTTCTCTGAATTGCCGTAATTTTCTTATATATTTTCTCTTAACTTTCTAATGACTTATTCTATTAAAAGTTTCCTATTGCTTTTGGCACGTTTTCATCTAAATCTCATTTGACGAATAATGTGGCTCAGACTAGATACACTACCATTATAATTAATTTATCTCTTAAAAATTGTTTAAATTACTTTAAATGTTGGTGTTTCCCCTTCTATGAATTGATATTCGTAAATAATTAATCGAAAAGTACACTTGTCAAAGTTTTTATTTCCTTTGTTGAGCACTATTTATGGGAAGTACTAAAGATTTTATGTCATTATGTCAACCGTATACACGGATCCTTCTTTAATAATTCTAAAAACACTACTTAGAGACACACCGCATGCCTGAGCTACTCTTTCCTGCAGCTTTCTTTCTGATATTCCCCTATCTTCCGATTTAATAAACTTGTACACGTTATACATTATTTTCCGACTCTAATTATGCATGACTTTCCTTTGCACTGAAATTGACAGGCCATATAATTGATCTAGTTCCCTCTACAAAACCGGAAAATATAGCAATAAACTAAATGCAACGCTTTTGATGAAAACTGGTGTTTTTTGAAAAGTACGAACACAATTACATACCATGTGCCGTTGGCGAAAGAACAATTTATTCACGTCTGGTAAACTTACCTATGCTGAATGTTAGTTTATCATTTAGTAATAGTAAAAAGGTTACTTTGTAAGAATATAGTAATTAACATATAAAGAAGATACTTTATTTATTATGTTCTTACTGTTTGTACATACGTTGATTCCAACATTTTTCCAGATTTTCGGGGGGGTTCTAACCCCCAAACCCACCCCTGGTTGCGCCACTGGTCGCTAGTACCTTCCGGAAAAAAGCGCTTGGCCACAAGGGGCAGACGTTTCGCGCGTCTATTACGCCGCTTTTTCTGCGGCTGGGTCTCGGTGAGGGGGGTAGGTTGCGACACCCCGGCAGGTGCCTTGTTCCTAGGGGCTGCAATGGGCGCCCAAGCGACCACAGCAGCATAGGATTGGGTACCACCAGTAGCCGGAGCTGCTGGAGGCACCGTAGATGAATAGTCGGGAATCGGAAGTCATCGATTTCTTTTAATGCTTTTTATAAATAATGTATCTATCATAACTAAAATGCTTTACGAAACAACTGTTATTAACAAACAGCTCGATTCACGAAAAATTGAGAAACTCAATGTGTTGCCTCAAACACAATGTATGAGCTAGAAAAAGTAAAAACCGAATTGATTAATCATAAAAAATAAACTAAAGTAATAGAAGAAGACAATCGTTTTAAAAATCTTTTAAAAAACTAGCAAAAACCAAAAAGTCAAATTAAACTTTTAATTCTAGTAAATTTTCACGGTAACATACGTAAGAAAGTAGGGTAAGATGTAAAATTGAAGTATGATGTTGTAACTACCTTAATTTGTTACGCTACGATTTACTTGAAAGAATAAATAAATGTCTAAACGATGAGTGTAAAAACACGTGATTAAATTAAGGAGACGTAGAGTAAAACGAGACAATGAAACTTGTTTTTGTAAACGCGTTACAGGACATATGTCCCACTTTCAGCCTACAACCCACTTGCCGTTTCGTTAAACGCGTTACAGGACATATGTCCCACCTTCAGCCTAAAACCCACTTGCCGTTTCGTTAAACGCGTTACAGGACATATGTCCCACTTTCAGCCTACAACCCACTTGCCGTTTCGTTAAACGCGTTACAGGACATATGTCCCACCTTCAGCCTAAAACCCACTTGCCGTTTCGTTAAACGCGTTACAGGACATATGTCCCACCTTCAGCCTACAACCCACTTGCCGTTTCGTTAAACGCGTTACAGGACATATGTCCCACCTTCAGCCTACAACCCACTTGCCGTTTCGTTAAACGCGTTACAGGACATATGTCCCACCATCAGCCTACAACCCACTTGCCGTTTCGTTAAACGCGTTACAGGACATATGTCCCACCTTCAGCCTACAACCCACTTGCCGTTTCGTTAAACGCGTTACAGGACATATGTCCCACCTTCAGCCTACAACCCACTTGCCGTTTCGTTAAACGCGTTACAGCAGGACATATGTCCCACCTTCAGCCTACAACCCACTTGCCGTTTCGTTAAACGCGTTACAGCAGGACGTATGTCCCACCTTCAGCCTACAACCCACTTGCCGTTTCGTTAAACGCGTTACAGCAGGACTTATGTCCCACCTTCAGCCTACAACCCACTTGCCGTTTCGTTAAACGCGTTACAGGACATATGTCCCACCTTCAGCCTGCAACCCACTTGCCGTTTCGTTAAACGCGTTACAGCAGGACATATGTCCCACCTTCAGCCTACAACCCACTTGCCGTTTCGTTAAACGCGTTACAGCAGGACATATGTCCCACCTTCAGCCTACAACCCACTTGCCGTTTCGTTAAACGCGTTACAGCAGGACATATGTCCCACCTTCAGCCTACAACCCACTTGCCGTTTCGTTAAACGCGTTACAGGACATATGTCCCACCTTCAGCATATAACCCACTTGCCTTTTCGTTAAACGCGTTACGGGACATATGTCCCACCTTCAGCCTACAACCCACTTGCCGTTTCGTTAAACGCGTTACAGGACATATGTCGCACCTTCAGCCTACAACCCACTTGCCGTTTCGTTAAACGCGTTACAGCAGGACATATGTCCCACCTTCAGCCTACAACCCATTTGCCCTTTCGTTAAACGCGTTACAGGACATATGTCCAACCTTCAGCCTACAACCCACTTGCCGTTTCATTAAACGCGTTACAGCAGGACATATGTCCCACCTTCAGCCTACAACCCACTTGCCGTTTCATTAAACGCGCCACAGCAGGACATATGTCCCACCTTCAGCCTACAACCCACTTGCCGTTCCGTTAAACGCGTTACAGCAGGACATATGTCCCACCTTCAGCCTACAACCCACTTGCCGTTTCGTTAAACGCGTTACAGGACATATGTCGCACCTTCAGCCTACAACCCACTTGCCGTTTCGTTAAACGCGTTACAGGACATATGTCCCACCTTCAGCCTACAACCCACTTGCCGTTTCGTTAAACGCGTTACAGCAGGACATATGTCCCACCTTCAGCCTACAACCCACTTGCCGTTTCGTTAAACGCGTTACAGCAGGACATATGTCCCACGTTCAGCCTACAACACACTTGCCGCTTCGTTAAACGCGTTACAGGACATATGTACCACCTTCAGCCTACAACCCACATGCCGTTTCGTTAAACGCGTTACAGGACATATGTCGCACCTTCAGCCTACAACCTACTTGCCGTTTCGTTAAACGCGTTACAGCAGGACATATGTCCCACCTTCAGCCTACAACCCACTTGCCGCTTCGTTAAACGCGTTACAGCAGGACATATGTCCCACCTTCAGCCTACAACCCACTTGCCGTTTCGTTAAACGCGTTACAGGACATATGTCGCACCTTCAGCCTACAACCCACTTGCCGTTTCGTTAAACGCGTTACAGGACATATGTCGCACCTTCAGCCTACAACCCACTTGCCGTTACGTTAAACGCGTTACAGGACATATGTCGCACCTTCAGCCTACAAACCACTTGCCGTTTCGTTAAACGCGTTACAGGACATATGTCCCACCTTCAGCCTACAACCCACTTGCCGTTTCGTTAAAAGCGTTACAGAACATATGTCCCACCTTCAGCCTACAACCCACTTGCCGTTTCGTTAAACGCGTTACAGCAGGACATATGTCCCACCTTCAGCCTACAACCCACTTGCCGTTTCGTTAAACGCGTTACAGGACATATGTCCCACCTTCAGCCTATAACCCACTTGCCGTTTCGTTAAACGCGTTACAGGACATATGTCGCACCTTCAGCCTACAACCCACTTGCCGTTTCGTTAAACGCGTTACAGCAGGACATATGTCGCACCTTCAGCCTACAACCCACTTGCCGTTTCGTTAAACGCGTTACAGGACATATGTCCCACCTTCAGCCTACAACCCACGTGCCGTTTCGTTAAACGCGTTACAGGACATATGTCGCACCTTCAGCCTACAACCCACTTGCCGTTTCGTTAAACGCGTTACAGCAGGACATATGTCCCACCTTCAGCCTACATCCTACTTGCCGTTTCGTTAAATGCGTTACAGCAGGACATATGTCCCACCTTCAGCCTACAACCCACTTGCCGTTTCGTTAAACGCGTTACAGGACATATGTCCCACCTTCAGCCTACACCCCACTTGCCGTTTCGTTAAACGCGTTACAGGACATATGTCCCACCTTCAGCCTACAACCCACTTGCCGTTTCGTTAAACGCGTTACAGGACATATGTCGCACCTTCAGCCTACAACCCACTTGCCGTTTCGTTAATCGCGTTACAGCAGGACATATGTCCCACCTTCAGCCTACAACCCACTTGCCGTTTCGTTAAACGCGTTACAGGACATATGTCCCACCTTCAGCCTACAACCCACTTGCCGTTTCGTTAAACGCGTTACAGGACATATGTCGCACCTTCAGCCTACAACCCACTTGCCGTTTCGTTAAACGCGTTACAGCAGGACATATGTCCCACCTTCAGCCTACAACCCACTTGCCGTTTCGTTAAACGCGTTACAGGACATATGTCCCACCTTCAGCCTACAACCCACTTGCAGTTTCTTTAAACGCGTTACAGGACAAATGTCCCACCTTCAGCCTACAACCCACTTGCCGTTTCGTTAAACGCGATACAGCAGGACATATGTCCCACCTTCAGCCTACAACCCACTTGCAGTTTCGTTAAATGCTTTACAGCAGGACATATGTCCCACCTTCAGCCTACAACCCACTTGCCGTTTCGTTAAACGCGTTACAGCAGGACATATGCCCCACCTTCAGCCTACAACCCACTTGCCGTTTCGTTAAACGCGTTACAGGACATATGTCCCACCTTCAGCCTACAACCCACTTGCCGTCTCGTTAAACGCGTTACAGGACATATGTCCCACCTTCAGCCAACAACCCACTTGCCGTTTCGTTAAACGCGTTACAGGACATATGTCGCACCTTCAGCCTACAACCCACTTGCCGTTTCGTTAAACGCGTTACAGGAAATATGTCGCACCTTCACCCTACAACCCACTTGCCGTTTCGTTAAACGCGTTACAGGACATATGTCGCACCTTCAGCCTACAACCCACTTGCCGTTTCGTTAAACGCGTTACAGGCCATATGTCCCACCTTCAGCCTACAACCCACTTGCCGTTTCGTTAAACGCGTTACAGGACATATGTCGCACCTTCAGCCTACAACCCACTTGCCGTTTCGTTAAACGCGTTACAGCAGGACATATGTCCCACCTTCAGCCTACAACCCACTTGCCGTTTCGTTAAACGCGTTACATGACATATGTCCCACCTTCAGCCTACAACCCACTTGCCGTTTCGTTAAACGCGTTACAGGACATATGTCGCACCTTCAGCCTACAACCCACTTGCCGTTTCGTTAAACGCGTTACAGCAGGACATATGTCCCACCTTCAGCCTACAACCAACTTGCCGTTTCGTTAAACGCGTTACAGGACATATGTCCCACCTTCAGCCTACAACCCACTTGCCGTTTCGTTAAACGCGTTACAGGACAAATGTCCCACCTTCAGCCTACAACCCACTTGCGGTTTCGTTAAACGCGTTACAGCAGGACATATGTCCCACCTTCAGCCTACAACCAACTTGCCGTTTCGTTAAACGCGTTACAGGACATATGTCCCACCTTCAGCCTACAACCCACTTGCCGTTTCGTTAAACGCGTTACAGGACAAATGTCCCACCTTCAGCCTACAACCCACTTGCCGTTTCGTTAAACGCGTTACAGCAGGACATATGTCCCACCTTCAGCCTACAACCCACTTGCCGTTTCGTTAAATGCTTTACAGCAGGACATATGTCCCACCTTCAGCCTACAACCCACTTGCCGTTTCGTTAAACGCGTTACAGCAGGACCTATGTCCCACCTTCAGCCTACAACCCACTTGCCGCTTCGTTAAACGCGTTACAGCAGGACATATGTCCCACCTTCAGCCTACAACCCACTTGCCGTCTCGTTAAACGCGTTACAGGACATATGTCGCACCTTCAGCCTACAACCAACTTGCCGTTTCGTTAAACGCGTTACAGGACATATGTCCCACCTTCAGCCTACAACCCACTTGCCGTTTCGTTAAACGCGTTACAGCAGGACATATGTCCCACCTTCAGCCTACAACCCACTTGCCGTTTCGTTAAACGCGTTACAGCAGGACATAAGTCCCACCTTCAGCCTACAACCCACTTGCCACTTCGTTAAACGCGTTACAGCAGGACATATGTCCCACCTTCAGCCTACAAGCCACTTGCCGTTTCGTTAAACGGGTTCAGGACATATGTCGCACCTTCAGCCTACAACCCACTTGCCGTTTCGTTAAACGCGTTACAGGACATATGTCGCACCTTCAGCCTACAACCCACTTGCCGTTTCGTTAAACGCGTTACAGGACATATGTCGCACCTTCAGCCTACAACCCACTTGCCGTTTCGTTAAACGCGTTACAGGCCATATGTCCCACCTTCAGCCTACAACCCACTTGCCGTTTCGTTAAACGCGTTACAGGACATATGTCGCACCTTCAGCCTACAACCCACTTGCCGTTTCGTTAAACGCGTTACAGGACATATGTCGCACCTTCAGCCTACAACCCACTTGCCGTTTCGTTAAACGCGTTACAGGCCATATGTCCCACCTTCAGCCTACAACCCACTTGCCGTTTCGTTAAACGCGTTACAGGACATATGTCGCACCTTCTGCCTACAACCCACTTGCCGTTTCGTTAAACGCGTTACAGCAGGACATATGTCCCACCTTCAGCCTACAACCCACTTGCCGTTTCGTTAAACGCGTTACAGGACATATGTCCCACCTTCAGCCTACAACCCACTTGCCGTTTCGTTAAACGCGTTACAGGACATATGTCGCACCTTCAGCCTACAACCCACTTGCCGTTTCGTTAAACGCGTTACAGGACATATGTCCCACCTTCAGCCTACAACCCACTTGCCGTTTCGTTAAACGCGTTACAGGACATATGTCGCACCTTCAGCCTACAACCCACTTGCCGTTTCGTTAAACGCGTTACAGGACATATGTCCCACCTTCAGCCTACAACCCACTTGCCGTTTCGTTAAACGCGTTACAGGACATATGTCCCACCTTCAGCCTACAACCCACTTGCTGTTTCGTGAAACGCGTTACAGGACATATGTCGCACCTTCAGCCTACAACCCACTTGCCGTTTCGTTAAACGCGTTACAGCAGGACATATGTCGCACCTTCAGCCTACAACCCACTTGCCGTTTCGTTAATCGCGTTACAGGACATATGTCGCACCTTCAGCCTACAACGCACTTGCCGTTTCGTTAAACGCGTTACAGCAGGACATATGTCCACCTTCAGGCTACAACCCACTTGCCGCTTCGTTAAACGCTTTACAGGACATATGTCCCACCTTCAGCCTACAACCCACTTGCCGTTTCGTTAAACGCGTTACAGCAGGACATATGTCCCACCTTCAGCCTACAACCCACTTGCCGCTTCGTTAAACGCGTTACAGCAGGACATATGTCCCACCTTCAGCCTACAACCCACTTGCCGGTTCGTTGAACGCGTTACAGCAGGTCATATGTCCCACCTTCAGCCTACAACCCACTTGCCGTTTCGTTAAACGCGTTACAGGACATATGTCGCACCTTTAGCCTACAACCCACTTGCCGTTTCGTTAAACGCGTTACACGACATATGTCGCACCTTCAGCCTACAACCCACTTGCCGTTTCGTTAAACGCGTTACAGGACATATGTCCCACCTTCAGCCTACAACCCACTTGCCGTTTCGTTAAACGCGTTACAGGACATATGTCGCACCTTCAGCCTACAACCCACTTGCCGTTTCGTTAAACGCGTTACAGGACATATGTCCCACCTTCAGCCTACAACCCACTTGCCGTTTCGTTAAACGCGTTACAGGACATATGTCGCACCTTCAGCCTACAACCCACTTGCCCTTTCGTTAAACGCGTTACAGCAGGACATATGTCCCACCTTCAGCCTACAACCCACTTGCCGTTTCGTTAAATGCGTTACAGCAGGACATATGTCCCACCTTCAGCCTACAACCAACTTGCCGTTTCGTTAAACGCGTTACAGGACATATGTCCCACCTTCAGCCTACAACCCACTTGTCGTTTCGTTAAACGCGTTACAGGACATATGTCCCACCTTCAGCCTACAACCCACTTGCCGTTTCGTTAAACGCGTTACAGGACATATGTCCCACCTTCAGCCTACAACCCACTTGCCGTTTCGTTAAACGCGTTACAGGACATATGTCGCACCTTCAGCCTACAACCCACTTGCCGTTTCGTTAAACGCGTTACAGCAGGACATATGTCCCACCTTCAGCCTACAACCCACTTGCCGTTTCGTTAAACGCGTTACAGGACATATGTCCCACCTTCAGCCTACAACCCACTTGCCGTTTCGTTAAACGCGTTACAGGATATATGTCGCACCTTCAGCCTACAACCCACTTGCCGTTTCGTTAAACGCGTTACAGGACAAATGTCCCACCTTCAGCCTACAACCCACTTGCCGTTTCGTTAAACGCGTTACAGGACATATGTCCCACCTTCAGCCTACAACCCACTTGCCGTTTCACTAAACGCGTTACAGGACATATGTCGCACCTTCAGCCTACAACCCACTTGCCGTTTCGTTAAACGCGTTACAGCAGGACATATGTCCCACCTTCAGCCTACAACCCACTTGCCGTTTCGTTAAACGCGTCACAGGACATATGTCTCACCTTCAGCCTACAACACATTTGCCGCTTCGTTAAACGCGTTACAGGACATATGTCCCACCTTCAGCTTACAACCCACTTGCCGTTTCGTTAAACGCGTTATAGCAGGACATATGTCCCACCTTCAGCCTACAACCCACTTGCCGTTTCGTTAAACGCGTTACAGCAGGACATATGTCGCACCTTCAGCCTACAACCCACTTGCCGTTTCGTTAAACGCGTTACAGCAGGACATATGTCCACCTTCAGGCTACAACCCACTTGCCGCTTCGTTAAACGCTTTACAGGACATATGTCCCACCTTCAGCCTACAACCCACTTGCCGTTTCGTTAAACGCGTTACAGCAGGACATATGTCCCACCTTCAGCCTACAACCCACTTGCCGCTTCGTTAAACGCGTTACAGCAGGACATATGTCCCACCTTCAGCCTACAACCCACTTGCCGGTTCGTTGAACGCCTTACAGCAGGTCATATGTCCCACCTTCAGCCTACAACCCACTTGCCGTTTCGTTAAACGCGTTACAGGACATATGTCGCACCTTTAGCCTACAACCCACTTGCCGTTTCGTTAAACGCGTTACACGTCATATGTCGCACCTTCAGCCTACAACCCACTTGCCGTTTCCTTAAACGCGTTACAGGACATATGTCGCACCTTCAGCCTACAACCCACTTGCCGTTTCGTTAAACGCGTTACAGCAGGACATATGTCCCACCTTCAGCCTACAACCCACTTCCCGTTTCGTTAAACGCGTTACAGGACATATGTCGCACCTTCAGCCTACAACCCTCTTGCCGTTTCGTTAAACGCGTTACAGGACATATGTCCCACCTTCAGCCTACAACCCACTTGCCGTTTCGTTAAACGCGTTACAGGACATATGTCGCACCTTCAGCCTACAACCCACTTGCCGTTTCGTTAAACGCGTTACAGGACATATGTCCCACCTTCAGCCTACAACCCACTTGCCGTTTCGTTAAACGCGTTACAGGACATATGTCCCACCTTCAGCCTACAACCCACTTGCCGTTTCGTGAAACGCGTTACAGGACATATGTCGCACCTTCAGCCTACAACCCACTTGCCGTTTCGTTAAACGCGTTACAGCAGGACATATGTCCCACCTTCAGCCTACAACCCACTTGCCGTTTCGTTAAACGCGTTACAGGACATATGTCTCACCTTCAGCCTACAACACATTTGCCGCTTCGTTAAACGCGTTACAGGACATATGTCCCACCTTCAGCATACAACCCACTTGCCGATTCGTTAAACGCGTTACAGCAGGACATATGTCCCACCTTCCGCCTACAACCCACTTGCCGTTTCGTTAAACGCGTTACAGCAGGACATATGTCGCACCTTCAGCCTACAACCCACTTGCCGTTTCGTTAAACGCGTTGCAGGACATATGTCGCACCTTCAGCCTACAACCCACTTGCCGTTTCGTTAAACGCGTTACAGCAGGACATATGTCCACCTTCAGGCTACAACCCACTTGCCGCTTCGTTAAACGCTTTACAGGACATATGTCCCACCTTCAGCCTACAACCCACTTGCCGTTTCGTTAAACGCGTTACAGCAGGACATATGTCCCACCTTCAGCCTACAACCCACTTGCCGCTTCGTTAAACGCGTTACAGCAGGACATATGTCCCACCTTCAGCCTACAACCCACTTGCCGGTTCGTTGAACGCGTTACAGCAGGTCATATGTCCCACCTTCAGCCTACAACCCACTTGCCGTTTCGTTAAACGCGTTACAGGACATATGTTGCACCTTTAGCCTACAACCCACTTGCCGTTTCGTTAAACGCGTTACAGGACATATGTCGCACCTTCAGCCTACAACCCACTTGCCGTTTCGTTAAACGCGTTACAGGACATATGTCGCACCTTCAGCCTACAACCCACTTGCCGTTTCGTTAAACGCGTTACAGGACATATGTCCCACCTTCAGCCTACAACCCACTTGCCGTTTCGTTAAACGCGTTACAGGACATATGTCCCACCTTCAGCCTACAACCCACTTGCCGTTTCGTTAAACGCGTTACAGGACATATGTCGCACCTTCAGCCTACAACCCACTTGCCGTTTCGTTAAACGCGTTACAGGACATATGTCCTACCTTCAGCCTACAACCCACTTGCCGTTTCGTTAAACGCGTTACAGGACATATGTCGCACCTTCAGCCTACAACCCACTTGCCGTTTCGTTAAACGCGTTACAGCAGGACATATGTCCCACCTTCAGCCTACAACCCACTTGCCGTTTCGTTAAACGCGTTACAGGACATATGTCGCACCTTCAGCCTACAACCCACTTGCCGTTTCGTTAAACGCGTTACAGGACATATGTCCCACCTTCAGCCTACAACCCACTTGCCGTTTCGTTAAACGCGTTACAGGACATATGTCGCACCTTCAGCATACAACCCACTTGCCGTTTCGTTAAACGCGTTACAACAGGACATATGTCCCACCTTCAGCCTAGAACCCACTTGCCGTTTCGTTAAAAGCGTTACAGGACATATGTCCCACCTTCAGCCTACAACCCACTTGCCGTTTCGTTAAACGCGTTACGTTACAGGACATATGTCCCACCTTCAGCCTACAACCCACTTGCCGTTTCGTTAAACGCGTTACAGCAGGACATATGTCCTACCTTCAGCCTATAACCCACTTGCCGTTTCGTTAAATGCGTTACAGCAGGACATATGTCCCACCTTCAGCCACAACCCACTTGCCGTTTCGTTAAACGCGTTACAGCAGCACATATGTCCCACCTTCAGCCTACAACCCACTTTCCGTTTCGTTAAACGCGTTACAGGACATATGTCCCACCTTCAGCCTACAACCCACTTGCCGTTTCGTTAAACGCGTTACAGGACATATGTCGCACCTTCAGCCTACAACCCACTTGCCGTTTCGTTAAACGCGTTACAGCAGGACATATGTCCCACCTTCAGCCTACAACCCACTTGCCGCTTCGTTAAACGCGTTACAGGACATATGTCCCACCTTCAGCCTACAACCCACTTGCCGTTTCGTTAAACGCGTTACAGCAAGACATATGTCCCACCTTCAGCCTACAACCCACTTGCCGCTTCTTTAAACGCGTTACAGCAGGACATATGTCCCACCTTCAGCCTACAACCCACTTGCCACTTCGTTAAACGCGTTACAGCAGGACATATGTCCCACCTTCAGCCTACAACCCACTTGCCGTTTGGTTAAACGCGTTACAGGACATATGTCGCACCTACAGCCTACAACCCACTTGCCGTTTCGTTAAACGCGTTACAGGACATATGTCGCACCTTCAGCCTACAACCCACTTGCCGTTTCGTTAAACGCGTTACGGGCCATATGTCCCACCTTCAGCCTACAACCCACTTGCCGTTTCGTTAAACGCGTTACAGGACATATGTCGCACCTTCAGCCTACAACCCACTTGCCGTTTCGTTAAACGCGTTACAGCAGGACATATGTCCCACCTTCAGCCTACAACCCACTTGCCGTTTCGTTAAACGCGTTACAGGACATATGTCCCACCTTCAGCCTACAACCCACTTGCCGTTTCGTTAAACGCGTTACAGGACATATGTCCCACCTTCAGCCTACAACCCACTTGCCGTTTCGTTAAACGCGTTACAGGACATATGTCCCACCTTCAGCCTACAACCCACTTGCCGTTTGGTTAAACGCGTTACAGGACATATGTCGCACCTACAGCCTACAACCCACTTGCCGTTTCGTTAAACGCGTTACAGGACATATGTCGCACCTTCAGCCTACAACCCACTTGCCGTTTCGTTAAACGCGTTACGGGCCATATGTCCCACCTTCAGCCTACAACCCACTTGCCGTTTCGTTAAACGCGTTACAGGACATATGTCGCACCTTCAGCCTACAACCCACTTGCCGTTTCGTTAAACGCGTTACAGCAGGACATATGTCCCACCTTCAGCCTACAACCCACTTGCCGTTTCGTTAAACGCGTTACAGGACATATGTCCCACCTTCAGCCTACAACCCACTTGCCGTTTCGTTAAACGCGTTACAGCAGGACATATGTCCCACCTTCAGCCTACAACCCACTTGCCGTTTCGTTAAACGCGTCACAGGACATATGTCTCACCTTCAGCCTACAACACATTTGCCGCTTCGTTAAACGCGTTACAGGACATATGTCCCACCTTCAGCTTACAACCCACTTGCCGTTTCGTTAAACGCGTTATAGCAGGACATATGTCCCACCTTCAGCCTACAACCCACTTGCCGTTTCGTTAAACGCGTTACAGCAGGACATATGTCGCACCTTCAGCCTACAACCCACTTGCCGTTTCGTTAAACGCGTTACAGCAGGACATATGTCCACCTTCAGGCTACAACCCACTTGCCGCTTCGTTAAACGCTTTACAGGACATATGTCCCTCCTTCAGCCTACAACCCACTTGCCGTTTCGTTAAACGCGTTACAGCAGGACATATGTCCCACCTTCAGCCTACAAACCACTTGCCGCTTCGTTAAACGCGTTACAGCAGGACATATGTCCCACCTTCAGCCTACAACCCACTTGCCGGTTCGTTGAACGCCTTACAGCAGGTCATATGTCCCACCTTCAGCCTACAACCCACTTGCCGTTTCGTTAAACGCGTTACAGGACATATGTCGCACCTTTAGCCTACAACCCACTTGCCGTTTCGTTAAACGCGTTACACGTCATATGTCGCACCTTCAGCCTACAACCCACTTGCCGTTTCCTTAAACGCGTTACAGGACATATGTCGCACCTTCAGCCTACAACCCACTTGCCGTTTCGTTAAACGCGTTACAACAGGACATATGTCCCACCTTCAGCCTACAACCCACTTCCCGTTTCGTTAAACGCGTTACAGGACATATGTCGCACCTTCAGCCTACAACCCTCTTGCCGTTTCGTTAAACGCGTTACAGGACATATGTCCCACCTTCAGCCTACAACCCACTTGCCGTTTCGTTAAACGCGTTACAGGACATATGTCGCACCTTCAGCCTACAACCCACTTGCCGTTTCGTTAAACGCGTTACAGGACATATGTCCCACCTTCAGCCTACAACCCACTTGCCGTTTCGTTAAACGCGTTACAGGACATATGTCCCACCTTCAGCCTACAACCCACTTGCCGTTTCGTGAAACGCGTTACAGGACATATGTCGCACCTTCAACCTACAACCCACTTGCCGTTTCGTTAAACGCGTTACAGCAGGACATATGTCCCACCTTCAGCCTACAACCCACTTGCCGTTTCGTTAAACGCGTTACAGGACATATGTCTCACCTTCAGCCTACAACACATTTGCCGCTTCGTTAAACGCGTTACAGGACATATGTCCCACCTTCAGCATACAACCCACTTGCCGATTCGTTAAACGCGTTACAGCAGGACATATGTCCCACCTTCCGCCTACAACCCACTTGCCGTTTCGTTAAACGCGTTACAGCAGGACATATGTCGCACCTTCAGCCTACAACCCACTTGCCGTTTCGTTAAACGCGTTGCAGGACATATGTCGCACCTTCAGCCTACAACCCACTTGCCGTTTCGTTAAACGCGTTACAGCAGGACATATGTCCACCTTCAGGCTACAACCCACTTGCCGCTTCGTTAAACGCTTTACAGGACATATGTCCCACCTTCAGCCTACAACCCACTTGCCGTTTCGTTAAACGCGTTACAGCAGGACATATGTCCCACCTTCAGCCTACAACCCACTTGCCGCTTCGTTAAACGCGTTACAGCAGGACATATGTCCCACCTTCAGCCTACAACCCACTTGCCGGTTCGTTGAACGCGTTACAGCAGGTCATATGTCCCACCTTCAGCCTACAACCCACTTGCCGTTTCGTTAAACGCGTTACAGGACCTATGTCGCACCTTTAGCCTACAACCCACTTGCCGTTTCGTTAAACGCGTTACAGGACATATGTCGCACCTTCAGCCTACAACCCACTTGCCGTTTCGTTAAACGCGTTACAGGACATATGTCGCACCTTCAGCCTACAACCCACTTGCCGTTTCGTTAAACGCGTTACAGGACATATGTCCCACCTTCAGCCTACAACCCACTTGCCGTTTCGTTAAACGCGTTACAGGACATATGTCCCACCTTCAGCCTACAACCCACTTGCCGTTTCGTTAAACGCGTTACAGGACATATGTCGCACCTTCAGCCTACAACCCACTTGCCGTTTCGTTAAACGCGTTACAGGACATATGTCCTACCTTCAGCCTACAAGCCACTTGCCGTTTCGTTAAACGCGTTACAGGACATATGTCGCACCTTCAGCCTACAACCCACTTGCCGTTTCGTTAAACGCGTTACAGCAGGACATATGTCCCACCTTCAGCCTACAACCCACTTGCCGTTTCGTTAAACGCGTTACAGGACATATGTCGCACCTTCAGCCTACAACCCACTTGCCGTTTCGTTAAACGCGTTACAGGACATATGTCCCACCTTCAGCCTACAACCCACTTGCCGTTTCGTTAAACGCGTTACAGGACATATGTCGCACCTTCAGCATACAACCCACTTGCCGTTTCGTTAAACGCGTTACAACAGGACATATGTCCCACCTTCAGCCTAGAACCCACTTGCCGTTTCGTTAAAAGCGTTACAGGACATATGTCCCACCTTCAGCCTACAACCCACTTGCCGTTTCGTTAAACGCGTTACGTTGCAGGACATATGTCCCACCTTCAGCCTACAACCCACTTGCCGTTTCGTTAAACGCGTTACAGCAGGACATATGTCCCACCTTCAGCCTATAACCCACTTGCCGTTTCGTTAAATGCGTTACAGCAGGACATATGTCCCACCTTCAGCCACAACCCACTTGCCGTTTCGTTAAACGCGTTACAGCAGCACATATGTCCCACCTTCAGCCTACAACCCACTTTCCGTTTCGTTAAACGCGTTACAGGACATATGTCCCACCTTCAGCCTACAACCCACTTGCCGTTTCGTTAAACGCGTTACAGGACATATGTCGCACCTTCAGCCTACAACCCACTTGCCGTTTCGTTAAACGCGTTACAGCAGGACATATGTCCCACCTTCAGCCTACAACCCACTTGCCGCTTCGTTAAACGCGTTACAGGACATATGTCCCACCTTCAGCCTACAACCCACTTGCCGTTTCGTTAAACGCGTTACAGCAAGACATATGTCCCACCTTCAGCCTACAACCCACTTGCCGCTTCTTTAAACGCGTTACAGCAGGACATATGTCCCACCTTCAGCCTACAACCCACTTGCCACTTCGTTAAACGCGTTACAGCAGGACATATGTCCCACCTTCAGCCTACAACCCACTTGCCATTTGGTTAAACGCGTTACAGGACATATGTCGCACCTACAGCCTACAACACATTTGCCGCTTCGTTAAACGCGTTACAGGACATATGTCCCACCTTCAGCATACAACCCACTTGCCGATTCGTTAAACGCGTTACAGCAGGACATATGTCCCACCTTCAGCCTACAACCCACTTGCCGCTTCGTTAAACGCGTTACAGCAGGACATATGTCCCACCTTCAGCCTACAACCCACTTGCCGGTTCGTTGAACGCGTTACAGCAGGTCATATGTCCCACCTTCAGCCTACAACCCACTTGCCGTTTCGTTAAACGCGTTACAGGACCTATGTCGCACCTTTAGCCTACAACCCACTTGCCGTTTCGTTAAACGCGTTACAGGACATATGTCGCACCTTCAGCCTACAACCCACTTGCCGTTTCGTTAAACGCGTTACAGGACATATGTCGCACCTTCAGCCTACAACCCACTTGCCGTTTCGTTAAACGCGTTACAGGACATATGTCCCACCTTCAGCCTACAACCCACTTGCCGTTTCGTTAAACGCGTTACAGGACATATGTCCCACCTTCAGCCTACAACCCACTTGCCGTTTCGTTAAACGCGTTACAGGACATATGTCGCACCTTCAGCCTACAACCCACTTGCCGTTTCGTTAAACGCGTTACAGGACATATGTCCTACCTTCAGCCTACAAGCCACTTGCCGTTTCGTTAAACGCGTTACAGGACATATGTCGCACCTTCAGCCTACAACCCACTTGCCGTTTCGTTAAACGCGTTACAGCAGGACATATGTCCCACCTTCAGCCTACAACCCACTTGCCGTTTCGTTAAACGCGTTACAGGACATATGTCGCACCTTCAGCCTACAACCCACTTGCCGTTTCGTTAAACGCGTTACAGGACATATGTCCCACCTTCAGCCTACAACCCACTTGCCGTTTCGTTAAACGCGTTACAGGACATATGTCGCACCTTCAGCATACAACCCACTTGCCGTTTCGTTAAACGCGTTACAACAGGACATATGTCCCACCTTCAGCCTAGAACCCACTTGCCGTTTCGTTAAAAGCGTTACAGGACATATGTCCCACCTTCAGCCTACAACCCACTTGCCGTTTCGTTAAACGCGTTACGTTGCAGGACATATGTCCCACCTTCAGCCTACAACCCACCTGCCGTTTCGTTAAACGCGTTACAGCAGGACATATGTCCCACCTTCAGCCTATAACCCACTTGCCGTTTCGTTAAATGCGTTACAGCAGGACATATGTCCCACCTTCAGCCACAACCCACTTGCCGTTTCGTTAAACGCGTTACAGCAGCACATATGTCCCACCTTCAGCCTACAACCCACTTTCCGTTTCGTTAAACGCGTTACAGGACATATGTCCCACCTTCAGCCTACAACCCACTTGCCGTTTCGTTAAACGCGTTACAGGACATATGTCGCACCTTCAGCCTACAACCCACTTGCCGTTTCGTTAAACGCGTTACAGCAGGACATATGTCCCACCTTCAGCCTACAACCCACTTGCCGCTTCGTTAAACGCGTTACAGGACATATGTCCCACCTTCAGCCTACAACCCACTTGCCGTTTCGTTAAACGCGTTACAGCAAGACATATGTCCCACCTTCAGCCTACAACCCACTTGCCGCTTCTTTAAACGCGTTACAGCAGGACATATGTCCCACCTTCAGCCTACAACCCACTTGCCACTTCGTCAAACGCGTTACAGCAGGACATATGTCCCACCTTCAGCCTACAACCCACTTGCCGTTTGGTTAAACGCGTTACAGGACATATGTCGCACCTACAGCCTACAACCCACTTGCCGTTTCGTTAAACGCGTTACAGGACATATGTCGCACCTTCAGCCTACAACCCACTTGCCGTTTCGTTAAACGCGTTACGGGCCATATGTCCCACCTTCAGCCTACAACCCACTTGCCGTTTCGTTAAACGCGTTACAGGACATATGTCGCACCTTCAGCCTACAACCCACTTGCCGTTTCGTTAAACGCGTTACAGCAGGACATATGTCCCACCTTCAGCCTACAACCCACTTGCCGTTTCGTTAAACGCGTTACAGGACATATGTCCCACCTTCAGCCTACAACCCACTTGCCGTTTCGTTAAACGCGTTACAGGACATATGTCCCACCTTCAGCCTACAACCCACTTGCCGTTTCGTTAAACGCGTTACAGGACATATGTCGCACCTTCAGCCTACAACCCACTTGCCGTTTCGTTAAACGCGTTACAGCAGGACATATGTCGCACCTTCAGCCTACAACCCACTTGCCGTTTCGTTAAACGCGTTACAGCAGGACATATGTCCCACCTTCAGCCTACAACCCACTTGCCGTTTCGTTAAACGCGTTACAGGACATATGTCGCACCTTCAGCCTACAGCCCACTTGCCGTTTCGTTAAACGCGTTACAGGACATATGTCCCACCTTCAGCCTACAACCCACTTGCCGTTTCGTTAAACGCGTTACAGGACATATGTCGCACCTTCAGCCTACAACCCACTTGCCGTTTCGTTAAACGCGTTACAGCAGGACATATGTCCCACCTTCAGCCTACAACCCACTTGCCGTTTCGTTAAACGCGTTACAGCAGGACATATGTCCCACCTTCAGCCTACAACCCACTTGCCGTTTCGTTAAACGCGTTACAGGACATATGTCCCACCTTCAGCCTACAACCCACTTGCCGTTTCGTGAAACGCGTTACAGCAGGACATATGTCGCACCTTCAGCCTACAACCCACTTGCCGTTTCGTTAAACGCGTTACAGGACATATGTCGCACCTTCAGCCTACAACCCACTTGCCGTTTCGTTAAACGCGTTACAGCAGGACATATGTCCACCTTCAGGCTACAACCCACTTGCCGCTTCGTTAAACGCTTTACAGGACATATGTCCCACCTTCAACCTACAACCTACTTGCCGTTTCGTTAAACGCGTTACAGCAGGACATATGTCCCACCTTCAGCCTACAACCCACTTGCCGCTTCGTTAAACGCGTTACAGCAGGACATATGTCCCTCCTTCAGCCTACAACCTACTTGCCGGTTCGTTGAACGCGTTACAGCAGGTCATATGTCCCACCTTCAGCCTACAACCCACTTGCCGTTTCGTTAAACGCGTTACAGCAGGACATATGTCCCACCTTCAGGCTACAACCCACTTGCCGCTTCGTTAAACGCGTTACAGGACATATGTCCCACCTTCAGCCTACAACCCACTTGCCGTTTCGTTAAACGCGTTACAGCAGGACATATGTCCCACCTTCAGCCTACAACCCACTTGCCGCTTCGTTAAACGCGTTACAGCAGGACATATGTCCCACCTTCAGCCTACAACCCACTTGCCGTTTCGTTAAACGCGTTACAGGACATATGTCGCACCTTCAGCCTACAACCCACTTGCCGTTTCGTTAAACGCGTTACAGGACATATGTCCCACCTTCAGCCTACAACCCACTTGCCGTTTCGTTAAACGCGTTACAGGACATATGTCGCACCTTCAGCCTACAACCCACTTGCCGTTTCGTTAAACGCGTTACAGGACATATGTCGCACCTTCAGCCTACAACCAACTTGCCGTTTCGTTAAACGCGTTACAGCAGGACATATGTCCCACCTTCAGCCTACAACCCACTTGCCGTTTCGTTAAACGCGTTACAGGACATATGTCCCACCTTCAGCCTATAACCCACTTGCCGTTTCGTTAAACGCGTTACAGGACATATGTCGCACCTTCAGCCTACAACCCACTTGCCGTTTCGTTAAACGCGTTACAGCAGGACATATGTCGCACCTTCAGCCTACAACCCACTTGCCGTTTCGTTAAACGCGTTACAGGACATATGTCCCACCTTCAGCCTACAACCCACGTGCCGTTTCGTTAAACGCGTTACAGGACATATGTCGCACCTTCAGCCTACAACCCACTTGCCGTTTCGTTAAACGCGTTACAGCAGGACATATGTCCCACCTTCAGCCTACATCCTACTTGCCGTTTCGTTAAATGCGTTACAGCAGGACATATGTCCCACCTTCAGCCTACAACCCACTTGCCGTTTCGTTAAACGCGTTACAGGACATATGTCCCACCTTCAGCCTACACCCCACTTGCCGTTTCGTTAAACGCGTTACAGGACATATGTCCCACCTTCAGCCTACAACCCACTTGCCGTTTCGTTAAACGCGTTACAGGACATATGTCGCACCTTCAGCCTACAACCCACTTGCCGTTTCGTTAATCGCGTTACAGCAGGACATATGTCCCACCTTCAGCCTACAACCCACTTGCCGTTTCGTTAAACGCGTTACAGGACATATGTCCCACCTTCAGCCTACAACCCACTTGCCGTTTCGTTAAACGCGTTACAGGACATATGTCGCACCTTCAGCCTACAACCCACTTGCCGTTTCGTTAAACGCGTTACAGCAGGACATATGTCCCACCTTCAGCCTACAACCCACTTGCCGTTTCGTTAAACGCGTTACAGGACATATGTCCCACCTTCAGCCTACAACCCACTTGCAGTTTCTTTAAACGCGTTACAGGACAAATGTCCCACCTTCAGCCTACAACCCACTTGCCGTTTCGTTAAACGCGATACAGCAGGACATATGTCCCACCTTCAGCCTACAACCCACTTGCAGTTTCGTTAAATGCTTTACAGCAGGACATATGTCCCACCTTCAGCCTACAACCCACTTGCCGTTTCGTTAAACGCGTTACAGCAGGACATATGCCCCACCTTCAGCCTACAACCCACTTGCCGTTTCGTTAAACGCGTTACAGGACATATGTCCCACCTTCAGCCTACAACCCACTTGCCGTCTCGTTAAACGCGTTACAGGACATATGTCCCACCTTCAGCCAACAACCCACTTGCCGTTTCGTTAAACGCGTTACAGGACATATGTCGCACCTTCAGCCTACAACCCACTTGCCGTTTCGTTAAACGCGTTACAGGAAATATGTCGCACCTTCACCCTACAACCCACTTGCCGTTTCGTTAAACGCGTTACAGGACATATGTCGCACCTTCAGCCTACAACCCACTTGCCGTTTCGTTAAACGCGTTACAGGCCATATGTCCCACCTTCAGCCTACAACCCACTTGCCGTTTCGTTAAACGCGTTACAGGACATATGTCGCACCTTCAGCCTACAACCCACTTGCCGTTTCGTTAAACGCGTTACAGCAGGACATATGTCCCACCTTCAGCCTACAACCCACTTGCCGTTTCGTTAAACGCGTTACATGACATATGTCCCACCTTCAGCCTACAACCCACTTGCCGTTTCGTTAAACGCGTTACAGGACATATGTCGCACCTTCAGCCTACAACCCACTTGCCGTTTCGTTAAACGCGTTACAGCAGGACATATGTCCCACCTTCAGCCTACAACCAACTTGCCGTTTCGTTAAACGCGTTACAGGACATATGTCCCACCTTCAGCCTACAACCCACTTGCCGTTTCGTTAAACGCGTTACAGGACAAATGTCCCACCTTCAGCCTACAACCCACTTGCGGTTTCGTTAAACGCGTTACAGCAGGACATATGTCCCACCTTCAGCCTACAACCAACTTGCCGTTTCGTTAAACGCGTTACAGGACATATGTCCCACCTTCAGCCTACAACCCACTTGCCGTTTCGTTAAACGCGTTACAGGACAAATGTCCCACCTTCAGCCTACAACCCACTTGCCGTTTCGTTAAACGCGTTACAGCAGGACATATGTCCCACCTTCAGCCTACAACCCACTTGCCGTTTCGTTAAATGCTTTACAGCAGGACATATGTCCCACCTTCAGCCTACAACCCACTTGCCGTTTCGTTAAACGCGTTACAGCAGGACCTATGTCCCACCTTCAGCCTACAACCCACTTGCCGCTTCGTTAAACGCGTTACAGCAGGACATATGTCCCACCTTCAGCCTACAACCCACTTGCCGTCTCGTTAAACGCGTTACAGGACATATGTCGCACCTTCAGCCTACAACCAACTTGCCGTTTCGTTAAACGCGTTACAGGACATATGTCCCACCTTCAGCCTACAACCCACTTGCCGTTTCGTTAAACGCGTTACAGCAGGACATATGTCCCACCTTCAGCCTACAACCCACTTGCCGTTTCGTTAAACGCGTTACAGCAGGACATAAGTCCCACCTTCAGCCTACAACCCACTTGCCACTTCGTTAAACGCGTTACAGCAGGACATATGTCCCACCTTCAGCCTACAAGCCACTTGCCGTTTCGTTAAACGGGTTCAGGACATATGTCGCACCTTCAGCCTACAACCCACTTGCCGTTTCGTTAAACGCGTTACAGGACATATGTCGCACCTTCAGCCTACAACCCACTTGCCGTTTCGTTAAACGCGTTACAGGACATATGTCGCACCTTCAGCCTACAACCCACTTGCCGTTTCGTTAAACGCGTTACAGGCCATATGTCCCACCTTCAGCCTACAACCCACTTGCCGTTTCGTTAAACGCGTTACAGGACATATGTCGCACCTTCAGCCTACAACCCACTTGCCGTTTCGTTAAACGCGTTACAGGACATATGTCGCACCTTCAGCCTACAACCCACTTGCCGTTTCGTTAAACGCGTTACAGGCCATATGTCCCACCTTCAGCCTACAACCCACTTGCCGTTTCGTTAAACGCGTTACAGGACATATGTCGCACCTTCTGCCTACAACCCACTTGCCGTTTCGTTAAACGCGTTACAGCAGGACATATGTCCCACCTTCAGCCTACAACCCACTTGCCGTTTCGTTAAACGCGTTACAGGACATATGTCCCACCTTCAGCCTACAACCCACTTGCCGTTTCGTTAAACGCGTTACAGGACATATGTCGCACCTTCAGCCTACAACCCACTTGCCGTTTCGTTAAACGCGTTACAGGACATATGTCCCACCTTCAGCCTACAACCCACTTGCCGTTTCGTTAAACGCGTTACAGGACATATGTCGCACCTTCAGCCTACAACCCACTTGCCGTTTCGTTAAACGCGTTACAGGACATATGTCCCACCTTCAGCCTACAACCCACTTGCCGTTTCGTTAAACGCGTTACAGGACATATGTCCCACCTTCAGCCTACAACCCACTTGCTGTTTCGTGAAACGCGTTACAGGACATATGTCGCACCTTCAGCCTACAACCCACTTGCCGTTTCGTTAAACGCGTTACAGCAGGACATATGTCGCACCTTCAGCCTACAACCCACTTGCCGTTTCGTTAATCGCGTTACAGGACATATGTCGCACCTTCAGCCTACAACGCACTTGCCGTTTCGTTAAACGCGTTACAGCAGGACATATGTCCACCTTCAGGCTACAACCCACTTGCCGCTTCGTTAAACGCTTTACAGGACATATGTCCCACCTTCAGCCTACAACCCACTTGCCGTTTCGTTAAACGCGTTACAGCAGGACATATGTCCCACCTTCAGCCTACAACCCACTTGCCGCTTCGTTAAACGCGTTACAGCAGGACATATGTCCCACCTTCAGCCTACAACCCACTTGCCGGTTCGTTGAACGCGTTACAGCAGGTCATATGTCCCACCTTCAGCCTACAACCCACTTGCCGTTTCGTTAAACGCGTTACAGGACATATGTCGCACCTTTAGCCTACAACCCACTTGCCGTTTCGTTAAACGCGTTACACGACATATGTCGCACCTTCAGCCTACAACCCACTTGCCGTTTCGTTAAACGCGTTACAGGACATATGTCCCACCTTCAGCCTACAACCCACTTGCCGTTTCGTTAAACGCGTTACAGGACATATGTCGCACCTTCAGCCTACAACCCACTTGCCGTTTCGTTAAACGCGTTACAGGACATATGTCCCACCTTCAGCCTACAACCCACTTGCCGTTTCGTTAAACGCGTTACAGGACATATGTCGCACCTTCAGCCTACAACCCACTTGCCCTTTCGTTAAACGCGTTACAGCAGGACATATGTCCCACCTTCAGCCTACAACCCACTTGCCGTTTCGTTAAATGCGTTACAGCAGGACATATGTCCCACCTTCAGCCTACAACCAACTTGCCGTTTCGTTAAACGCGTTACAGGACATATGTCCCACCTTCAGCCTACAACCCACTTGTCGTTTCGTTAAACGCGTTACAGGACATATGTCCCACCTTCAGCCTACAACCCACTTGCCGTTTCGTTAAACGCGTTACAGGACATATGTCCCACCTTCAGCCTACAACCCACTTGCCGTTTCGTTAAACGCGTTACAGGACATATGTCGCACCTTCAGCCTACAACCCACTTGCCGTTTCGTTAAACGCGTTACAGCAGGACATATGTCCCACCTTCAGCCTACAACCCACTTGCCGTTTCGTTAAACGCGTTACAGGACATATGTCCCACCTTCAGCCTACAACCCACTTGCCGTTTCGTTAAACGCGTTACAGGATATATGTCGCACCTTCAGCCTACAACCCACTTGCCGTTTCGTTAAACGCGTTACAGGACAAATGTCCCACCTTCAGCCTACAACCCACTTGCCGTTTCGTTAAACGCGTTACAGGACATATGTCCCACCTTCAGCCTACAACCCACTTGCCGTTTCACTAAACGCGTTACAGGACATATGTCGCACCTTCAGCCTACAACCCACTTGCCGCTTCGTTAAACGCGTTACAGCAGGACATATGTCCCACCTTCAGCCTACAACCCACTTGCCGGTTCGTTGAACGCCTTACAGCAGGTCATATGTCCCACCTTCAGCCTACAACCCACTTGCCGTTTCGTTAAACGCGTTACAGGACATATGTCGCACCTTTAGCCTACAACCCACTTGCCGTTTCGTTAAACGCGTTACACGTCATATGTCGCACCTTCAGCCTACAACCCACTTGCCGTTTCCTTAAACGCGTTACAGGACATATGTCGCACCTTCAGCCTACAACCCACTTGCCGTTTCGTTAAACGCGTTACAGCAGGACATATGTCCCACCTTCAGCCTACAACCCACTTCCCGTTTCGTTAAACGCGTTACAGGACATATGTCGCACCTTCAGCCTACAACCCTCTTGCCGTTTCGTTAAACGCGTTACAGGACATATGTCCCACCTTCAGCCTACAACCCACTTGCCGTTTCGTTAAACGCGTTACAGGACATATGTCGCACCTTCAGCCTACAACCCACTTGCCGTTTCGTTAAACGCGTTACAGGACATATGTCCCACCTTCAGCCTACAACCCACTTGCCGTTTCGTTAAACGCGTTACAGGACATATGTCCCACCTTCAGCCTACAACCCACTTGCCGTTTCGTGAAACGCGTTACAGGACATATGTCGCACCTTCAGCCTACAACCCACTTGCCGTTTCGTTAAACGCGTTACAGCAGGACATATGTCCCACCTTCAGCCTACAACCCACTTGCCGTTTCGTTAAACGCGTTACAGGACATATGTCTCACCTTCAGCCTACAACACATTTGCCGCTTCGTTAAACGCGTTACAGGACATATGTCCCACCTTCAGCATACAACCCACTTGCCGATTCGTTAAACGCGTTACAGCAGGACATATGTCCCACCTTCCGCCTACAACCCACTTGCCGTTTCGTTAAACGCGTTACAGCAGGACATATGTCGCACCTTCAGCCTACAACCCACTTGCCGTTTCGTTAAACGCGTTGCAGGACATATGTCGCACCTTCAGCCTACAACCCACTTGCCGTTTCGTTAAACGCGTTACAGCAGGACATATGTCCACCTTCAGGCTACAACCCACTTGCCGCTTCGTTAAACGCTTTACAGGACATATGTCCCACCTTCAGCCTACAACCCACTTGCCGTTTCGTTAAACGCGTTACAGCAGGACATATGTCCCACCTTCAGCCTACAACCCACTTGCCGCTTCGTTAAACGCGTTACAGCAGGACATATGTCCCACCTTCAGCCTACAACCCACTTGCCGGTTCGTTGAACGCGTTACAGCAGGTCATATGTCCCACCTTCAGCCTACAACCCACTTGCCGTTTCGTTAAACGCGTTACAGGACATATGTTGCACCTTTAGCCTACAACCCACTTGCCGTTTCGTTAAACGCGTTACAGGACATATGTCGCACCTTCAGCCTACAACCCACTTGCCGTTTCGTTAAACGCGTTACAGGACATATGTCGCACCTTCAGCCTACAACCCACTTGCCGTTTCGTTAAACGCGTTACAGGACATATGTCCCACCTTCAGCCTACAACCCACTTGCCGTTTCGTTAAACGCGTTACAGGACATATGTCCCACCTTCAGCCTACAACCCACTTGCCGTTTCGTTAAACGCGTTACAGGACATATGTCGCACCTTCAGCCTACAACCCACTTGCCGTTTCGTTAAACGCGTTACAGGACATATGTCCTACCTTCAGCCTACAACCCACTTGCCGTTTCGTTAAACGCGTTACAGGACATATGTCGCACCTTCAGCCTACAACCCACTTGCCGTTTCGTTAAACGCGTTACAGCAGGACATATGTCCCACCTTCAGCCTACAACCCACTTGCCGTTTCGTTAAACGCGTTACAGGACATATGTCGCACCTTCAGCCTACAACCCACTTGCCGTTTCGTTAAACGCGTTACAGGACATATGTCCCACCTTCAGCCTACAACCCACTTGCCGTTTCGTTAAACGCGTTACAGGACATATGTCGCACCTTCAGCATACAACCCACTTGCCGTTTCGTTAAACGCGTTACAACAGGACATATGTCCCACCTTCAGCCTAGAACCCACTTGCCGTTTCGTTAAAAGCGTTACAGGACATATGTCCCACCTTCAGCCTACAACCCACTTGCCGTTTCGTTAAACGCGTTACGTTACAGGACATATGTCCCACCTTCAGCCTACAACCCACTTGCCGTTTCGTTAAACGCGTTACAGCAGGACATATGTCCTACCTTCAGCCTATAACCCACTTGCCGTTTCGTTAAATGCGTTACAGCAGGACATATGTCCCACCTTCAGCCACAACCCACTTGCCGTTTCGTTAAACGCGTTACAGCAGCACATATGTCCCACCTTCAGCCTACAACCCACTTTCCGTTTCGTTAAACGCGTTACAGGACATATGTCCCACCTTCAGCCTACAACCCACTTGCCGTTTCGTTAAACGCGTTACAGGACATATGTCGCACCTTCAGCCTACAACCCACTTGCCGTTTCGTTAAACGCGTTACAGCAGGACATATGTCCCACCTTCAGCCTACAACCCACTTGCCGCTTCGTTAAACGCGTTACAGGACATATGTCCCACCTTCAGCCTACAACCCACTTGCCGTTTCGTTAAACGCGTTACAGCAAGACATATGTCCCACCTTCAGCCTACAACCCACTTGCCGCTTCTTTAAACGCGTTACAGCAGGACATATGTCCCACCTTCAGCCTACAACCCACTTGCCACTTCGTTAAACGCGTTACAGCAGGACATATGTCCCACCTTCAGCCTACAACCCACTTGCCGTTTGGTTAAACGCGTTACAGGACATATGTCGCACCTACAGCCTACAACCCACTTGCCGTTTCGTTAAACGCGTTACAGGACATATGTCGCACCTTCAGCCTACAACCCACTTGCCGTTTCGTTAAACGCGTTACGGGCCATATGTCCCACCTTCAGCCTACAACCCACTTGCCGTTTCGTTAAACGCGTTACAGGACATATGTCGCACCTTCAGCCTACAACCCACTTGCCGTTTCGTTAAACGCGTTACAGCAGGACATATGTCCCACCTTCAGCCACAACCCACTTGCCGTTTCGTTAAACGCGTTACAGCAGCACATATGTCCCACCTTCAGCCTACAACCCACTTTCCGTTTCGTTAAACGCGTTACAGGACATATGTCCCACCTTCAGCCTACAACCCACTTGCCGTTTCGTTAAACGCGTTACAGGACATATGTCGCACCTTCAGCCTACAACCCACTTGCCGTTTCGTTAAACGCGTTACAGCAGGACATATGTCCCACCTTCAGCCTACAACCCACTTGCCGCTTCGTTAAACGCGTTACAGGACATATGTCCCACCTTCAGCCTACAACCCACTTGCCGTTTCGTTAAACGCGTTACAGCAAGACATATGTCCCACCTTCAGCCTACAACCCACTTGCCGCTTCTTTAAACGCGTTACAGCAGGACATATGTCCCACCTTCAGCCTACAACCCACTTGCCACTTCGTTAAACGCGTTACAGCAGGACATATGTCCCACCTTCAGCCTACAACCCACTTGCCGTTTGGTTAAACGCGTTACAGGACATATGTCGCACCTACAGCCTACAACCCACTTGCCGTTTCGTTAAACGCGTTACAGGACATATGTCCCACCTTCAGCCTACAACCCACTTGCCGTTTCGTTAAACGCGTTACAGCAAGACATATGTCCCACCTTCAGCCTACAACCCACTTGCCGCTTCTTTAAACGCGTTACAGCAGGACATATGTCCCACCTTCAGCCTACAACCCACTTGCCGTTTCACTAAACGCGTTACAGGACATATGTCGCACCTTCAGCCTACAACCCACTTGCCGTTTCGTTAAACGCGTTACAGCAGGACATATGTCCCACCTTCAGCCTACAACCCACTTGCCGTTTCGTTAAACGCGTCACAGGACATATGTCTCACCTTCAGCCTACAACACATTTGCCGCTTCGTTAAACGCGTTACAGGACATATGTCCCACCTTCAGCCTACAACCCACTTGCCGTTTCGTTAAACGCGTTACAGCAGGACATATGTCGCACCTTCAGCCTACAACCCACTTGCCGTTTCGTTAAACGCGTTACAGCAGGACATATGTCCACCTTCAGGCTACAACCCACTTGCCGCTTCGTTAAACGCTTTACAGGACATATGTCCCACCTTCAGCCTACAACCCACTTGCCGTTTCGTTAAACGCGTTACAGCAGGACATATGTCCCACCTTCAGCCTACAACCCACTTGCCGCTTCGTTAAACGCGTTACAGCAGGACATATGTCCCACCTTCAGCCTACAACCCACTTGCCGGTTCGTTGAACGCCTTACAGCAGGTCATATGTCCCACCTTCAGCCTACAACCCACTTGCCGTTTCGTTAAACGCGTTACAGGACATATGTCGCACCTTTAGCCTACAACCCACTTGCCGTTTCGTTAAACGCGTTACACGTCATATGTCGCACCTTCAGCCTACAACCCACTTGCCGTTTCCTTAAACGCGTTACAGGACATATGTCGCACCTTCAGCCTACAACCCACTTGCCGTTTCGTTAAACGCGTTACAGCAGGACATATGTCCCACCTTCAGCCTACAACCCACTTCCCGTTTCGTTAAACGCGTTACAGGACATATGTCGCACCTTCAGCCTACAACCCTCTTGCCGTTTCGTTAAACGCGTTACAGGACATATGTCCCACCTTCAGCCTACAACCCACTTGCCGTTTCGTTAAACGCGTTACAGGACATATGTCGCACCTTCAGCCTACAACCCACTTGCCGTTTCGTTAAACGCGTTACAGCAGGACATATGTCCCACCTTCAGCCTACAACCCACTTGCCGTTTCGTTAAATGCTTTACAGCAGGACATATGTCCCACCTTCAGCCTACAACCCACTTGCCGTTTCGTTAAACGCGTTACAGCAGGACCTATGTCCCACCTTCAGCCTACAACCCACTTGCCGCTTCGTTAAACGCGTTACAGCAGGACATATGTCCCACCTTCAGCCTACAACCCACTTGCCGTCTCGTTAAACGCGTTACAGGACATATGTCGCACCTTCAGCCTACAACCAACTTGCCGTTTCGTTAAACGCGTTACAGGACATATGTCCCACCTTCAGCCTACAACCCACTTGCCGTTTCGTTAAACGCGTTACAGCAGGACATATGTCCCACCTTCAGCCTACAACCCACTTGCCGTTTCGTTAAACGCGTTACAGCAGGACATAAGTCCCACCTTCAGCCTACAACCCACTTGCCACTTCGTTAAACGCGTTACAGCAGGACATATGTCCCACCTTCAGCCTACAAGCCACTTGCCGTTTCGTTAAACGGGTTCAGGACATATGTCGCACCTTCAGCCTACAACCCACTTGCCGTTTCGTTAAACGCGTTACAGGACATATGTCGCACCTTCAGCCTACAACCCACTTGCCGTTTCGTTAAACGCGTTACAGGACATATGTCGCACCTTCAGCCTACAACCCACTTGCCGTTTCGTTAAACGCGTTACAGGCCATATGTCCCACCTTCAGCCTACAACCCACTTGCCGTTTCGTTAAACGCGTTACAGGACATATGTCGCACCTTCAGCCTACAACCCACTTGCCGTTTCGTTAAACGCGTTACAGGACATATGTCGCACCTTCAGCCTACAACCCACTTGCCGTTTCGTTAAACGCGTTACAGGCCATATGTCCCACCTTCAGCCTACAACCCACTTGCCGTTTCGTTAAACGCGTTACAGGACATATGTCGCACCTTCTGCCTACAACCCACTTGCCGTTTCGTTAAACGCGTTACAGCAGGACATATGTCCCACCTTCAGCCTACAACCCACTTGCCGTTTCGTTAAACGCGTTACAGGACATATGTCCCACCTTCAGCCTACAACCCACTTGCCGTTTCGTTAAACGCGTTACAGGACATATGTCGCACCTTCAGCCTACAACCCACTTGCCGTTTCGTTAAACGCGTTACAGGACATATGTCCCACCTTCAGCCTACAACCCACTTGCCGTTTCGTTAAACGCGTTACAGGACATATGTCGCACCTTCAGCCTACAACCCACTTGCCGTTTCGTTAAACGCGTTACAGGACATATGTCCCACCTTCAGCCTACAACCCACTTGCCGTTTCGTTAAACGCGTTACAGGACATATGTCCCACCTTCAGCCTACAACCCACTTGCTGTTTCGTGAAACGCGTTACAGGACATATGTCGCACCTTCAGCCTACAACCCACTTGCCGTTTCGTTAAACGCGTTACAGCAGGACATATGTCGCACCTTCAGCCTACAACCCACTTGCCGTTTCGTTAATCGCGTTACAGGACATATGTCGCACCTTCAGCCTACAACGCACTTGCCGTTTCGTTAAACGCGTTACAGCAGGACATATGTCCACCTTCAGGCTACAACCCACTTGCCGCTTCGTTAAACGCTTTACAGGACATATGTCCCACCTTCAGCCTACAACCCACTTGCCGTTTCGTTAAACGCGTTACAGCAGGACATATGTCCCACCTTCAGCCTACAACCCACTTGCCGCTTCGTTAAACGCGTTACAGCAGGACATATGTCCCACCTTCAGCCTACAACCCACTTGCCGGTTCGTTGAACGCGTTACAGCAGGTCATATGTCCCACCTTCAGCCTACAACCCACTTGCCGTTTCGTTAAACGCGTTACAGGACATATGTCGCACCTTTAGCCTACAACCCACTTGCCGTTTCGTTAAACGCGTTACACGACATATGTCGCACCTTCAGCCTACAACCCACTTGCCGTTTCGTTAAACGCGTTACAGGACATATGTCCCACCTTCAGCCTACAACCCACTTGCCGTTTCGTTAAACGCGTTACAGGACATATGTCGCACCTTCAGCCTACAACCCACTTGCCGTTTCGTTAAACGCGTTACAGGACATATGTCCCACCTTCAGCCTACAACCCACTTGCCGTTTCGTTAAACGCGTTACAGGACATATGTCGCACCTTCAGCCTACAACCCACTTGCCCTTTCGTTAAACGCGTTACAGCAGGACATATGTCCCACCTTCAGCCTACAACCCACTTGCCGTTTCGTTAAATGCGTTACAGCAGGACATATGTCCCACCTTCAGCCTACAACCAACTTGCCGTTTCGTTAAACGCGTTACAGGACATATGTCCCACCTTCAGCCTACAACCCACTTGTCGTTTCGTTAAACGCGTTACAGGACATATGTCCCACCTTCAGCCTACAACCCACTTGCCGTTTCGTTAAACGCGTTACAGGACATATGTCCCACCTTCAGCCTACAACCCACTTGCCGTTTCGTTAAACGCGTTACAGGACATATGTCGCACCTTCAGCCTACAACCCACTTGCCGTTTCGTTAAACGCGTTACAGCAGGACATATGTCCCACCTTCAGCCTACAACCCACTTGCCGTTTCGTTAAACGCGTTACAGGACATATGTCCCACCTTCAGCCTACAACCCACTTGCCGTTTCGTTAAACGCGTTACAGGATATATGTCGCACCTTCAGCCTACAACCCACTTGCCGTTTCGTTAAACGCGTTACAGGACAAATGTCCCACCTTCAGCCTACAACCCACTTGCCGTTTCGTTAAACGCGTTACAGGACATATGTCCCACCTTCAGCCTACAACCCACTTGCCGTTTCACTAAACGCGTTACAGGACATATGTCGCACCTTCAGCCTACAACCCACTTGCCGCTTCGTTAAACGCGTTACAGCAGGACATATGTCCCACCTTCAGCCTACAACCCACTTGCCGGTTCGTTGAACGCCTTACAGCAGGTCATATGTCCCACCTTCAGCCTACAACCCACTTGCCGTTTCGTTAAACGCGTTACAGGACATATGTCGCACCTTTAGCCTACAACCCACTTGCCGTTTCGTTAAACGCGTTACACGTCATATGTCGCACCTTCAGCCTACAACCCACTTGCCGTTTCCTTAAACGCGTTACAGGACATATGTCGCACCTTCAGCCTACAACCCACTTGCCGTTTCGTTAAACGCGTTACAGCAGGACATATGTCCCACCTTCAGCCTACAACCCACTTCCCGTTTCGTTAAACGCGTTACAGGACATATGTCGCACCTTCAGCCTACAACCCTCTTGCCGTTTCGTTAAACGCGTTACAGGACATATGTCCCACCTTCAGCCTACAACCCACTTGCCGTTTCGTTAAACGCGTTACAGGACATATGTCGCACCTTCAGCCTACAACCCACTTGCCGTTTCGTTAAACGCGTTACAGGACATATGTCCCACCTTCAGCCTACAACCCACTTGCCGTTTCGTTAAACGCGTTACAGGACATATGTCCCACCTTCAGCCTACAACCCACTTGCCGTTTCGTGAAACGCGTTACAGGACATATGTCGCACCTTCAGCCTACAACCCACTTGCCGTTTCGTTAAACGCGTTACAGCAGGACATATGTCCCACCTTCAGCCTACAACCCACTTGCCGTTTCGTTAAACGCGTTACAGGACATATGTCTCACCTTCAGCCTACAACACATTTGCCGCTTCGTTAAACGCGTTACAGGACATATGTCCCACCTTCAGCATACAACCCACTTGCCGATTCGTTAAACGCGTTACAGCAGGACATATGTCCCACCTTCCGCCTACAACCCACTTGCCGTTTCGTTAAACGCGTTACAGCAGGACATATGTCGCACCTTCAGCCTACAACCCACTTGCCGTTTCGTTAAACGCGTTGCAGGACATATGTCGCACCTTCAGCCTACAACCCACTTGCCGTTTCGTTAAACGCGTTACAGCAGGACATATGTCCACCTTCAGGCTACAACCCACTTGCCGCTTCGTTAAACGCTTTACAGGACATATGTCCCACCTTCAGCCTACAACCCACTTGCCGTTTCGTTAAACGCGTTACAGCAGGACATATGTCCCACCTTCAGCCTACAACCCACTTGCCGCTTCGTTAAACGCGTTACAGCAGGACATATGTCCCACCTTCAGCCTACAACCCACTTGCCGGTTCGTTGAACGCGTTACAGCAGGTCATATGTCCCACCTTCAGCCTACAACCCACTTGCCGTTTCGTTAAACGCGTTACAGGACATATGTTGCACCTTTAGCCTACAACCCACTTGCCGTTTCGTTAAACGCGTTACAGGACATATGTCGCACCTTCAGCCTACAACCCACTTGCCGTTTCGTTAAACGCGTTACAGGACATATGTCGCACCTTCAGCCTACAACCCACTTGCCGTTTCGTTAAACGCGTTACAGGACATATGTCCCACCTTCAGCCTACAACCCACTTGCCGTTTCGTTAAACGCGTTACAGGACATATGTCCCACCTTCAGCCTACAACCCACTTGCCGTTTCGTTAAACGCGTTACAGGACATATGTCGCACCTTCAGCCTACAACCCACTTGCCGTTTCGTTAAACGCGTTACAGGACATATGTCCTACCTTCAGCCTACAACCCACTTGCCGTTTCGTTAAACGCGTTACAGGACATATGTCGCACCTTCAGCCTACAACCCACTTGCCGTTTCGTTAAACGCGTTACAGCAGGACATATGTCCCACCTTCAGCCTACAACCCACTTGCCGTTTCGTTAAACGCGTTACAGGACATATGTCGCACCTTCAGCCTACAACCCACTTGCCGTTTCGTTAAACGCGTTACAGGACATATGTCCCACCTTCAGCCTACAACCCACTTGCCGTTTCGTTAAACGCGTTACAGGACATATGTCGCACCTTCAGCATACAACCCACTTGCCGTTTCGTTAAACGCGTTACAACAGGACATATGTCCCACCTTCAGCCTAGAACCCACTTGCCGTTTCGTTAAAAGCGTTACAGGACATATGTCCCACCTTCAGCCTACAACCCACTTGCCGTTTCGTTAAACGCGTTACGTTACAGGACATATGTCCCACCTTCAGCCTACAACCCACTTGCCGTTTCGTTAAACGCGTTACAGCAGGACATATGTCCTACCTTCAGCCTATAACCCACTTGCCGTTTCGTTAAATGCGTTACAGCAGGACATATGTCCCACCTTCAGCCACAACCCACTTGCCGTTTCGTTAAACGCGTTACAGCAGCACATATGTCCCACCTTCAGCCTACAACCCACTTTCCGTTTCGTTAAACGCGTTACAGGACATATGTCCCACCTTCAGCCTACAACCCACTTGCCGTTTCGTTAAACGCGTTACAGGACATATGTCGCACCTTCAGCCTACAACCCACTTGCCGTTTCGTTAAACGCGTTACAGCAGGACATATGTCCCACCTTCAGCCTACAACCCACTTGCCGCTTCGTTAAACGCGTTACAGGACATATGTCCCACCTTCAGCCTACAACCCACTTGCCGTTTCGTTAAACGCGTTACAGCAAGACATATGTCCCACCTTCAGCCTACAACCCACTTGCCGCTTCTTTAAACGCGTTACAGCAGGACATATGTCCCACCTTCAGCCTACAACCCACTTGCCACTTCGTTAAACGCGTTACAGCAGGACATATGTCCCACCTTCAGCCTACAACCCACTTGCCGTTTGGTTAAACGCGTTACAGGACATATGTCGCACCTACAGCCTACAACCCACTTGCCGTTTCGTTAAACGCGTTACAGGACATATGTCGCACCTTCAGCCTACAACCCACTTGCCGTTTCGTTAAACGCGTTACGGGCCATATGTCCCACCTTCAGCCTACAACCCACTTGCCGTTTCGTTAAACGCGTTACAGGACATATGTCGCACCTTCAGCCTACAACCCACTTGCCGTTTCGTTAAACGCGTTACAGCAGGACATATGTCCCACCTTCAGCCACAACCCACTTGCCGTTTCGTTAAACGCGTTACAGCAGCACATATGTCCCACCTTCAGCCTACAACCCACTTTCCGTTTCGTTAAACGCGTTACAGGACATATGTCCCACCTTCAGCCTACAACCCACTTGCCGTTTCGTTAAACGCGTTACAGGACATATGTCGCACCTTCAGCCTACAACCCACTTGCCGTTTCGTTAAACGCGTTACAGCAGGACATATGTCCCACCTTCAGCCTACAACCCACTTGCCGCTTCGTTAAACGCGTTACAGGACATATGTCCCACCTTCAGCCTACAACCCACTTGCCGTTTCGTTAAACGCGTTACAGCAAGACATATGTCCCACCTTCAGCCTACAACCCACTTGCCGCTTCTTTAAACGCGTTACAGCAGGACATATGTCCCACCTTCAGCCTACAACCCACTTGCCACTTCGTTAAACGCGTTACAGCAGGACATATGTCCCACCTTCAGCCTACAACCCACTTGCCGTTTGGTTAAACGCGTTACAGGACATATGTCGCACCTACAGCCTACAACCCACTTGCCGTTTCGTTAAACGCGTTACAGGACATATGTCCCACCTTCAGCCTACAACCCACTTGCCGTTTCGTTAAACGCGTTACAGCAAGACATATGTCCCACCTTCAGCCTACAACCCACTTGCCGCTTCTTTAAACGCGTTACAGCAGGACATATGTCCCACCTTCAGCCTACAACCCACTTGCCGTTTCACTAAACGCGTTACAGGACATATGTCGCACCTTCAGCCTACAACCCACTTGCCGTTTCGTTAAACGCGTTACAGCAGGACATATGTCCCACCTTCAGCCTACAACCCACTTGCCGTTTCGTTAAACGCGTCACAGGACATATGTCTCACCTTCAGCCTACAACACATTTGCCGCTTCGTTAAACGCGTTACAGGACATATGTCCCACCTTCAGCCTACAACCCACTTGCCGTTTCGTTAAACGCGTTACAGCAGGACATATGTCGCACCTTCAGCCTACAACCCACTTGCCGTTTCGTTAAACGCGTTACAGCAGGACATATGTCCACCTTCAGGCTACAACCCACTTGCCGCTTCGTTAAACGCTTTACAGGACATATGTCCCACCTTCAGCCTACAACCCACTTGCCGTTTCGTTAAACGCGTTACAGCAGGACATATGTCCCACCTTCAGCCTACAACCCACTTGCCGCTTCGTTAAACGCGTTACAGCAGGACATATGTCCCACCTTCAGCCTACAACCCACTTGCCGGTTCGTTGAACGCCTTACAGCAGGTCATATGTCCCACCTTCAGCCTACAACCCACTTGCCGTTTCGTTAAACGCGTTACAGGACATATGTCGCACCTTTAGCCTACAACCCACTTGCCGTTTCGTTAAACGCGTTACACGTCATATGTCGCACCTTCAGCCTACAACCCACTTGCCGTTTCCTTAAACGCGTTACAGGACATATGTCGCACCTTCAGCCTACAACCCACTTGCCGTTTCGTTAAACGCGTTACAGCAGGACATATGTCCCACCTTCAGCCTACAACCCACTTCCCGTTTCGTTAAACGCGTTACAGGACATATGTCGCACCTTCAGCCTACAACCCTCTTGCCGTTTCGTTAAACGCGTTACAGGACATATGTCCCACCTTCAGCCTACAACCCACTTGCCGTTTCGTTAAACGCGTTACAGGACATATGTCGCACCTTCAGCCTACAACCCACTTGCCGTTTCGTTAAACGCGTTACAGGACATATGTCCCACCTTCAGCCTACAACCCACTTGCCGTTTCGTTAAACGCGTTACAGGACATATGTCCCACCTTCAGCCTACAACCCACTTGCCGTTTCGTGAAACGCGTTACAGGACATATGTCGCACCTTCAGCCTACAACCCACTTGCCGTTTCGTTAAACGCGTTACAGCAGGACATATGTCCCACCTTCAGCCTACAACCCACTTGCCGTTTCGTTAAACGCGTTACAGGACATATGTCTCACCTTCAGCCTACAACACATTTGCCGCTTCGTTAAACGCGTTACAGGACATATGTCCCACCTTCAGCATACAACCCACTTGCCGATTCGTTAAACGCGTTACAGCAGGACATATGTCCCACCTTCCGCCTACAACCCACTTGCCGTTTCGTTAAACGCGTTACAGCAGGACATATGTCGCACCTTCAGCCTACAACCCACTTGCCGTTTCGTTAAACGCGTTGCAGGACATATGTCGCACCTTCAGCCTACAACCCACTTGCCGTTTCGTTAAACGCGTTACAGCAGGACATATGTCCACCTTCAGGCTACAACCCACTTGCCGCTTCGTTAAACGCTTTACAGGACATATGTCCCACCTTCAGCCTACAACCCACTTGCCGTTTCGTTAAACGCGTTACAGCAGGACATATGTCCCACCTTCAGCCTACAACCCACTTGCCGCTTCGTTAAACGCGTTACAGCAGGACATATGTCCCACCTTCAGCCTACAACCCACTTGCCGGTTCGTTGAACGCGTTACAGCAGGTCATATGTCCCACCTTCAGCCTACAACCCACTTGCCGTTTCGTTAAACGCGTTACAGGACATATGTTGCACCTTTAGCCTACAACCCACTTGCCGTTTCGTTAAACGCGTTACAGGACATATGTCGCACCTTCAGCCTACAACCCACTTGCCGTTTCGTTAAACGCGTTACAGGACATATGTCGCACCTTCAGCCTACAACCCACTTGCCGTTTCGTTAAACGCGTTACAGGACATATGTCCCACCTTCAGCCTACAACCCACTTGCCGTTTCGTTAAACGCGTTACAGGACATATGTCCCACCTTCAGCCTACAACCCACTTGCCGTTTCGTTAAACGCGTTACAGGACATATGTCGCACCTTCAGCCTACAACCCACTTGCCGTTTCGTTAAACGCGTTACAGGACATATGTCCTACCTTCAGCCTACAACCCACTTGCCGTTTCGTTAAACGCGTTACAGGACATATGTCGCACCTTCAGCCTACAACCCACTTGCCGTTTCGTTAAACGCGTTACAGCAGGACATATGTCCCACCTTCAGCCTACAACCCACTTGCCGTTTCGTTAAACGCATTACAGGACATATGTCGCACCTTCAGCCTACAACCCACTTGCCGTTTCGTTAAACGCGTTACAGGACATATGTCCCACCTTCAGCCTACAACCCACTTGCCGTTTCGTTAAACGCGTTACAGGACATATGTCGCACCTTCAGCATACAACCCACTTGCCGTTTCGTTAAACGCGTTACAACAGGACATATGTCCCACCTTCAGCCTAGAACCCACTTGCCGTTTCGTTAAAAGCGTTACAGGACATATGTCCCACCTTCAGCCTACAACCCACTTGCCGTTTCGTTAAACGCGTTACGTTACAGGACATATGTCCCACCTTCAGCCTACAACCCACTTGCCGTTTCGTTAAACGCGTTACAGCAGGACATATGTCCTACCTTCAGCCTATAACCCACTTGCCGTTTCGTTAAATGCGTTACAGCAGGACATATGTCCCACCTTCAGCCACAACCCACTTGCCGTTTCGTTAAACGCGTTACAGCAGCACATATGTCCCACCTTCAGCCTACAACCCACTTTCCGTTTCGTTAAACGCGTTACAGGACATATGTCCCACCTTCAGCCTACAACCCACTTGCCGTTTCGTTAAACGCGTTACAGGACATATGTCGCACCTTCAGCCTACAACCCACTTGCCGTTTCGTTAAACGCGTTACAGCAGGACATATGTCCCACCTTCAGCCTACAACCCACTTGCCGCTTCGTTAAACGCGTTACAGGACATATGTCCCACCTTCAGCCTACAACCCACTTGCCGTTTCGTTAAACGCGTTACAGCAAGACATATGTCCCACCTTCAGCCTACAACCCACTTGCCGCTTCTTTAAACGCGTTACAGCAGGACATATGTCCCACCTTCAGCCTACAACCCACTTGCCACTTCGTTAAACGCGTTACAGCAGGACATATGTCCCACCTTCAGCCTACAACCCACTTGCCGTTTGGTTAAACGCGTTACAGGACATATGTCGCACCTACAGCCTACAACCCACTTGCCGTTTCGTTAAACGCGTTACAGGACATATGTCGCACCTTCAGCCTACAACCCACTTGCCGTTTCGTTAAACGCGTTACGGGCCATATGTCCCACCTTCAGCCTACAACCCACTTGCCGTTTCGTTAAACGCGTTACAGGACATATGTCGCACCTTCAGCCTACAACCCACTTGCCGTTTCGTTAAACGCGTTACAGCAGGACATATGTCCCACCTTCAGCCTACAACCCACTTGCCGTTTCGTTAAACGCGTTACAGGACATATGTCCCACCTTCAGCCTACAACCCACTTGCCGTTTCGTTAAACGCGTTACAGGACATATGTCCCACCTTCAGCCTACAACCCACTTGCCGTTTCGTTAAACGCGTTACAGGACATATGTCCCACCTTCAGCCTACAACCCACTTGCCGTTTGGTTAAACGCGTTACAGGACATATGTCGCACCTACAGCCTACAACCCACTTGCCGTTTCGTTAAACGCGTTACAGGACATATGTCGCACCTTCAGCCTACAACCCACTTGCCGTTTCGTTAAACGCGTTACGGGCCATATGTCCCACCTTCAGCCTACAACCCACTTGCCGTTTCGTTAAACGCGTTACAGGACATATGTCGCACCTTCAGCCTACAACCCACTTGCCGTTTCGTTAAACGCGTTACAGCAGGACATATGTCCCACCTTCAGCCTACAACCCACTTGCCGTTTCGTTAAACGCGTTACAGGACATATGTCCCACCTTCAGCCTACAACCCACTTGCCGTTTCGTTAAACGCGTTACAGCAGGACATATGTCCCACCTTCAGCCTACAACCCACTTGCCGTTTCGTTAAACGCGTCACAGGACATATGTCTCACCTTCAGCCTACAACACATTTGCCGCTTCGTTAAACGCGTTACAGGACATATGTCCCACCTTCAGCTTACAACCCACTTGCCGTTTCGTTAAACGCGTTATAGCAGGACATATGTCCCACCTTCAGCCTACAACCCACTTGCCGTTTCGTTAAACGCGTTACAGCAGGACATATGTCGCACCTTCAGCCTACAACCCACTTGCCGTTTCGTTAAACGCGTTACAGCAGGACATATGTCCACCTTCAGGCTACAACCCACTTGCCGCTTCGTTAAACGCTTTACAGGACATATGTCCCTCCTTCAGCCTACAACCCACTTGCCGTTTCGTTAAACGCGTTACAGCAGGACATATGTCCCACCTTCAGCCTACAACCCACTTGCCGCTTCGTTAAACGCGTTACAGCAGGACATATGTCCCACCTTCAGCCTACAACCCACTTGCCGGTTCGTTGAACGCCTTACAGCAGGTCATATGTCCCACCTTCAGCCTACAACCCACTTGCCGTTTCGTTAAACGCGTTACAGGACATATGTCGCACCTTTAGCCTACAACCCACTTGCCGTTTCGTTAAACGCGTTACACGTCATATGTCGCACCTTCAGCCTACAACCCACTTGCCGTTTCCTTAAACGCGTTACAGGACATATGTCGCACCTTCAGCCTACAACCCACTTGCCGTTTCGTTAAACGCGTTACAACAGGACATATGTCCCACCTTCAGCCTACAACCCACTTCCCGTTTCGTTAAACGCGTTACAGGACATATGTCGCACCTTCAGCCTACAACCCTCTTGCCGTTTCGTTAAACGCGTTACAGGACATATGTCCCACCTTCAGCCTACAACCCACTTGCCGTTTCGTTAAACGCGTTACAGGACATATGTCGCACCTTCAGCCTACAACCCACTTGCCGTTTCGTTAAACGCGTTACAGGACATATGTCCCACCTTCAGCCTACAACCCACTTGCCGTTTCGTTAAACGCGTTACAGGACATATGTCCCACCTTCAGCCTACAACCCACTTGCCGTTTCGTGAAACGCGTTACAGGACATATGTCGCACCTTCAGCCTACAACCCACTTGCCGTTTCGTTAAACGCGTTACAGCAGGACATATGTCCCACCTTCAGCCTACAACCCACTTGCCGTTTCGTTAAACGCGTTACAGGACATATGTCTCACCTTCAGCCTACAACACATTTGCCGCTTCGTTAAACGCGTTACAGGACATATGTCCCACCTTCAGCATACAACCCACTTGCCGATTCGTTAAACGCGTTACAGCAGGACATATGTCCCACCTTCCGCCTACAACCCACTTGCCGTTTCGTTAAACGCGTTACAGCAGGACATATGTCGCACCTTCAGCCTACAACCCACTTGCCGTTTCGTTAAACGCGTTGCAGGACATATGTCGCACCTTCAGCCTACAACCCACTTGCCGTTTCGTTAAACGCGTTACAGCAGGACATATGTCCACCTTCAGGCTACAACCCACTTGCCGCTTCGTTAAACGCTTTACAGGACATATGTCCCACCTTCAGCCTACAACCCACTTGCCGTTTCGTTAAACGCGTTACAGCAGGACATATGTCCCACCTTCAGCCTACAACCCACTTGCCGCTTCGTTAAACGCGTTACAGCAGGACATATGTCCCACCTTCAGCCTACAACCCACTTGCCGGTTCGTTGAACGCGTTACAGCAGGTCATATGTCCCACCTTCAGCCTACAACCCACTTGCCGTTTCGTTAAACGCGTTACAGGACCTATGTCGCACCTTTAGCCTACAACCCACTTGCCGTTTCGTTAAACGCGTTACAGGACATATGTCGCACCTTCAGCCTACAACCCACTTGCCGTTTCGTTAAACGCGTTACAGGACATATGTCGCACCTTCAGCCTACAACCCACTTGCCGTTTCGTTAAACGCGTTACAGGACATATGTCCCACCTTCAGCCTACAACCCACTTGCCGTTTCGTTAAACGCGTTACAGGACATATGTCCCACCTTCAGCCTACAACCCACTTGCCGTTTCGTTAAACGCGTTACAGGACATATGTCGCACCTTCAGCCTACAACCCACTTGCCGTTTCGTTAAACGCGTTACAGGACATATGTCCTACCTTCAGCCTACAAGCCACTTGCCGTTTCGTTAAACGCGTTACAGGACATATGTCGCACCTTCAGCCTACAACCCACTTGCCGTTTCGTTAAACGCGTTACAGCAGGACATATGTCCCACCTTCAGCCTACAACCCACTTGCCGTTTCGTTAAACGCGTTACAGGACATATGTCGCACCTTCAGCCTACAACCCACTTGCCGTTTCGTTAAACGCGTTACAGGACATATGTCCCACCTTCAGCCTACAACCCACTTGCCGTTTCGTTAAACGCGTTACAGGACATATGTCGCACCTTCAGCATACAACCCACTTGCCGTTTCGTTAAACGCGTTACAACAGGACATATGTCCCACCTTCAGCCTAGAACCCACTTGCCGTTTCGTTAAAAGCGTTACAGGACATATGTCCCACCTTCAGCCTACAACCCACTTGCCGTTTCGTTAAACGCGTTACGTTGCAGGACATATGTCCCACCTTCAGCCTACAACCCACTTGCCGTTTCGTTAAACGCGTTACAGCAGGACATATGTCCCACCTTCAGCCTATAACCCACTTGCCGTTTCGTTAAATGCGTTACAGCAGGACATATGTCCCACCTTCAGCCACAACCCACTTGCCGTTTCGTTAAACGCGTTACAGCAGCACATATGTCCCACCTTCAGCCTACAACCCACTTTCCGTTTCGTTAAACGCGTTACAGGACATATGTCCCACCTTCAGCCTACAACCCACTTGCCGTTTCGTTAAACGCGTTACAGGACATATGTCGCACCTTCAGCCTACAACCCACTTGCCGTTTCGTTAAACGCGTTACAGCAGGACATATGTCCCACCTTCAGCCTACAACCCACTTGCCGCTTCGTTAAACGCGTTACAGGACATATGTCCCACCTTCAGCCTACAACCCACTTGCCGTTTCGTTAAACGCGTTACAGCAAGACATATGTCCCACCTTCAGCCTACAACCCACTTGCCGCTTCTTTAAACGCGTTACAGCAGGACATATGTCCCACCTTCAGCCTACAACCCACTTGCCACTTCGTTAAACGCGTTACAGCAGGACATATGTCCCACCTTCAGCCTACAACCCACTTGCCGTTTGGTTAAACGCGTTACAGGACATATGTCGCACCTACAGCCTACAACCCACTTGCCGTTTCGTTAAACGCGTTACAGGACATATGTCGCACCTTCAGCCTACAACCCACTTGCCGTTTCGTTAAACGCGTTACGGGCCATATGTCCCACCTTCAGCCTACAACCCACTTGCCGTTTCGTTAAACGCGTTACAGGACATATGTCGCACCTTCAGCCTACAACCCACTTGCCGTTTCGTTAAACGCGTTACAGCAGGACATATGTCCCACCTTCAGCCTACAACCCACTTGCCGTTTCGTTAAACGCGTTACAGGACATATGTCCCACCTTCAGCCTACAACCCACTTGCCGTTTCGTTAAACGCGTTACAGGACATATGTCCCACCTTCAGCCTACAACCCACTTGCCGTTTCGTTAAACGCGTTACAGGACATATGTCGCACCTTCAGCCTACAACCCACTTGCCGTTTCGTTAAACGCGTTACAGCAGGACATATGTCGCACCTTCAGCCTACAACCCACTTGCCGTTTCGTTAAACGCGTTACAGCAGGACATATGTCCCACCTTCAGCCTACAACCCACTTGCCGTTTCGTTAAACGCGTTACAGGACATATGTCGCACCTTCAGCCTACAGCCCACTTGCCGTTTCGTTAAACGCGTTACAGGACATATGTCCCACCTTCAGCCTACAACCCACTTGCCGTTTCGTTAAACGCGTTACAGGACATATGTCGCACCTTCAGCCTACAACCCACTTGCCGTTTCGTTAAACGCGTTACAGCAGGACATATGTCCCACCTTCAGCCTACAACCCACTTGCCGTTTCGTTAAACGCGTTACAGCAGGACATATGTCCCACCTTCAGCCTACAACCCACTTGCCGTTTCGTTAAACGCGTTACAGGACATATGTCCCACCTTCAGCCTACAACCCACTTGCCGTTTCGTGAAACGCGTTACAGCAGGACATATGTCGCACCTTCAGCCTACAACCCACTTGCCGTTTCGTTAAACGCGTTACAGGACATATGTCGCACCTTCAGCCTACAACCCACTTGCCGTTTCGTTAAACGCGTTACAGCAGGACATATGTCCACCTTCAGGCTACAACCCACTTGCCGCTTCGTTAAACGCTTTACAGGACATATGTCCCACCTTCAGCCTACAACCCACTTGCCGTTTCGTTAAACGCGTTACAGCAGGACATATGTCCCACCTTCAGCCTACAACCCACTTGCCGCTTCGTTAAACGCGTTACAGCAGGACATATGTCCCTCCTTCAGCCTACAACCTACTTGCCGGTTCGTTGAACGCGTTACAGCAGGTCATATGTCCCACCTTCAGCCTACAACCCACTTGCCGTTTCGTTAAACGCGTTACAGCAGGACATATGTCCCACCTTCAGGCTACAACCCACTTGCCGCTTCGTTAAACGCGTTACAGGACATATGTCCCACCTTCAGCCTACAACCCACTTGCCGTTTCGTTAAACGCGTTACAGCAGGACATATGTCCCACCTTCAGCCTACAACCCACTTGCCGCTTCGTTAAACGCGTTACAGCAGGACATATGTCCCACCTTCAGCCTACAACCCACTTGCCGTTTCGTTAAACGCGTTACAGGACATATGTCGCACCTTCAGCCTACAACCCACTTGCCGTTTCGTTAAACGCGTTACAGGACCTATGTCGCACCTTTAGCCTACAACCCACTTGCCGTTTCGTTAAACGCGTTACAGGACATATGTCGCACCTTCAGCCTACAACCCACTTGCCGTTTCGTTAAACGCGTTACAGGACATATGTCGCACCTTCAGCCTACAACCCACTTGCCGTTTCGTTAAACGCGTTACAGGACATATGTCCCACCTTCAGCCTACAACCCACTTGCCGTTTCGTTAAACGCGTTACAGGACATATGTCCCACCTTCAGCCTACAACCCACTTGCCGTTTCGTTAAACGCGTTACAGGACATATGTCGCACCTTCAGCCTACAACCCACTTGCCGTTTCGTTAAACGCGTTACAGGACATATGTCCTACCTTCAGCCTACAAGCCACTTGCCGTTTCGTTAAACGCGTTACAGGACATATGTCGCACCTTCAGCCTACAACCCACTTGCCGTTTCGTTAAACGCGTTACAGCAGGACATATGTCCCACCTTCAGCCTACAACCCACTTGCCGTTTCGTTAAACGCGTTACAGGACATATGTCGCACCTTCAGCCTACAACCCACTTGCCGTTTCGTTAAACGCGTTACAGGACATATGTCCCACCTTCAGCCTACAACCCACTTGCCGTTTCGTTAAACGCGTTACAGGACATATGTCGCACCTTCAGCATACAACCCACTTGCCGTTTCGTTAAACGCGTTACAACAGGACATATGTCCCACCTTCAGCCTAGAACCCACTTGCCGTTTCGTTAAAAGCGTTACAGGACATATGTCCCACCTTCAGCCTACAACCCACTTGCCGTTTCGTTAAACGCGTTACGTTGCAGGACATATGTCCCACCTTCAGCCTACAACCCACTTGCCGTTTCGTTAAACGCGTTACAGCAGGACATATGTCCCACCTTCAGCCTATAACCCACTTGCCGTTTCGTTAAATGCGTTACAGCAGGACATATGTCCCACCTTCAGCCACAACCCACTTGCCGTTTCGTTAAACGCGTTACAGCAGCACATATGTCCCACCTTCAGCCTACAACCCACTTTCCGTTTCGTTAAACGCGTTACAGGACATATGTCCCACCTTCAGCCTACAACCCACTTGCCGTTTCGTTAAACGCGTTACAGGACATATGTCGCACCTTCAGCCTACAACCCACTTGCCGTTTCGTTAAACGCGTTACAGCAGGACATATGTCCCACCTTCAGCCTACAACCCACTTGCCGCTTCGTTAAACGCGTTACAGGACATATGTCCCACCTTCAGCCTACAACCCACTTGCCGTTTCGTTAAACGCGTTACAGCAAGACATATGTCCCACCTTCAGCCTACAACCCACTTGCCGCTTCTTTAAACGCGTTACAGCAGGACATATGTCCCACCTTCAGCCTACAACCCACTTGCCACTTCGTTAAACGCGTTACAGCAGGACATATGTCCCACCTTCAGCCTACAACCCACTTGCCGTTTGGTTAAACGCGTTACAGGACATATGTCGCACCTACAGCCTACAACCCACTTGCCGTTTCGTTAAACGCGTTACAGGACATATGTCGCACCTTCAGCCTACAACCCACTTGCCGTTTCGTTAAACGCGTTACGGGCCATATGTCCCACCTTCAGCCTACAACCCACTTGCCGTTTCGTTAAACGCGTTACAGGACATATGTCGCACCTTCAGCCTACAACCCACTTGCCGTTTCGTTAAACGCGTTACAGCAGGACATATGTCCCACCTTCAGCCTACAACCCACTTGCCGTTTCGTTAAACGCGTTACAGGACATATGTCCCACCTTCAGCCTACAACCCACTTGCCGTTTCGTTAAACGCGTTACAGGACATATGTCCCACCTTCAGCCTACAACCCACTTGCCGTTTCGTTAAACGCGTTACAGGACATATGTCGCACCTTCAGCCTACAACCCACTTGCCGTTTCGTTAAACGCGTTACAGCAGGACATATGTCGCACCTTCAGCCTACAACCCACTTGCCGTTTCGTTAAACGCGTTACAGCAGGACATATGTCCCACCTTCAGCCTACAACCCACTTGCCGTTTCGTTAAACGCGTTACAGGACATATGTCGCACCTTCAGCCTACAGCCCACTTGCCGTTTCGTTAAACGCGTTACAGGACATATGTCCCACCTTCAGCCTACAACCCACTTGCCGTTTCGTTAAACGCGTTACAGGACATATGTCGCACCTTCAGCCTACAACCCACTTGCCGTTTCGTTAAACGCGTTACAGCAGGACATATGTCCCACCTTCAGCCTACAACCCACTTGCCGTTTCGTTAAACGCGTTACAGCAGGACATATGTCCCACCTTCAGCCTACAACCCACTTGCCGTTTCGTTAAACGCGTTACAGGACATATGTCCCACCTTCAGCCTACAACCCACTTGCCGTTTCGTGAAACGCGTTACAGCAGGACATATGTCGCACCTTCAGCCTACAACCCACTTGCCGTTTCGTTAAACGCGTTACAGGACATATGTCGCACCTTCAGCCTACAACCCACTTGCCGTTTCGTTAAACGCGTTACAGCAGGACATATGTCCACCTTCAGGCTACAACCCACTTGCCGCTTCGTTAAACGCTTTACAGGACATATGTCCCACCTTCAGCCTACAACCCACTTGCCGTTTCGTTAAACGCGTTACAGCAGGACATATGTCCCACCTTCAGCCTACAACCCACTTGCCGCTTCGTTAAACGCGTTACAGCAGGACATATGTCCCTCCTTCAGCTTACAACCTACTTGCCGGTTCGTTGAACGCGTTACAGCAGGTCATATGTCCCACCTTCAGCCTACAACCCACTTGCCGTTTCGTTAAACGCGTTACAGCAGGACATATGTCCCACCTTCAGGCTACAACCCACTTGCCGCTTCGTTAAACGCGTTACAGGACATATGTCCCACCTTCAGCCTACAACCCACTTGCCGTTTCGTTAAACGCGTTACAGCAGGACATATGTCCCACCTTCAGCCTACAACCCACTTGCCGCTTCGTTAAACGCGTTACAGCAGGACATATGTCCCACCTTCAGCCTACAACCCACTTGCCGTTTCGTTAAACGCGTTACAGGACATATGTCGCACCTTCAGCCTACAACCCACTTGCCGTTTCGTTAAACGCGTTACAGGACATATGTCCCACCTTCAGCCTACAACCCACTTGCCGTTTCGTTAAACGCGTTACAGGACATATGTCGCACCTTCAGCCTACAACCCACTTGCCGTTTCGTTAAACGCGTTACAGGACATATGTCGCACCTTCAGCCTACAACCCACTTGCCGTTTCGTTAAACGCGTTACAGCAGGACCTATGTCCCACCTTCAGCCTACAACCCACTTGCCGCTTCGTTAAACGCGTTACAGCAGGACATATGTCCCACCTTCAGCCTACAACCCACTTGCCGTTTCGTTAAACGCGTTACAGCAGGACATATGTCCCACCTTCAGCCTACAACCCACTTGCCGCTTCGTTAAACGCGTTACAGCAGGACATATGTCCCACCTTCAGCCTACAACCCACTTGCCGTTTCGTTAAACGCGTTACAGGACATATGTCGCACCTTCAGCCTACAACCCACTTGCCGTTTCGTTAAACGCGTTACAGGACATATGTCCCACCTTCAGCCTACAACCCACTTGCCGTTTCGTTAAACGCGTTACAGGACATATGTCGCACCTTCAGCCTACAACCCACTTGCCGTTTCGTTAAACGCGTTACAGGACATATGTCGCACCTTCAGCCTACAACCCACTTGCCGTTTCGTTAAACGCGTTACAGGACATATGTCGCACCTTCAGCCTACAACCCACTTGCCGTTTCGTTAAACGCGTTACAGCAGGACCTATGTCCCACCTTCAGCCTACAACCCACTTGCCGCTTCGTTAAACGCGTTACAGCAGGACATATGTCCCACCTTCAGCCTACAACCCACTTGCCGTTTCGTTAAACGCGTTACAGCAGGACATATGTCCCACCTTCAGCCTACAACCCACTTGCCGTTTCGTTAAACGCGTTACAGCAGGACATATGTCCCACCTTCAGCCTACAACCCACTTGCCGTTTCGTTAAACGCGTTACAGCAGGACATATGTCCCACCTTCATCCTACAACTCACTTGCCGTTTCGTTAAACGCGTTACAGCAGGACATATGTCCCACCTTCAGCCTATAACCCACTTGCCGTTTCGTTAAAAGTTAAAATTAAATGTTGAATTCACGTACATTTTTCACATACGTCATCGTTTTATCTACACGTACGTGTTTTTACTACTCGTACGGACCGGAGTGATAATTGTTTCATCTGTCTTAGTCCACTCCAATGTATTTAGTGAGACAGTACATTCTAATTAAAATTTAACTGACCATTGAGCATGATCCTATTGTCTCCATTGTTGTTCCCAGGGGCCCTGTATATTTCAAACTCTACTGACTTACTTTATCCATGTGTCTGAGGCTTTAATGTTGCTGTTAAAATCTGTATAATTGTGATTATCATGAGATGAAGGGCATAATCTTTTGATTGACTTTTTTTCATAGGCAACTGTTAGGTTGGTGTTCTTCTAATACGAGGGCTATTTTTTTTTTCAACCTCCGGTGAGTTGGGAAACCTGGTTTTGTTGTCATAGCAACAATGTGATTGTTGATTAATGTTTTTGAGGCTTTGTTCTAACCTATAACCACTGGTTTTATAGTTGTTTTGTCTATTACTGTGTTGACGACAGTTTAATTATGGCAACTACAATTGAAATTGCCTCCAAGTGTGAGATTCGGTCTGTTATTAGTTTTCTTCAAGCTGAAGGTTATAGTGCTGCAGAAATTCATCGAAGGTTGTGTAATGTGTATGGAGAAAATGTGACGAGTGATGGTTCAGTTCGGGAATGGTGTCGAAAATTTAAAGAAGGGTGAATTGATGTTCATGATGAAGGAGGGCAAGGAAGAAAGTCCGTGGCTACTGATGATGTTGTTGAAAGGGTAGACAGGGTGGTTCGAGAGCGCCGTCTTTTCACAATTACTGAACTTTCTGCTGATTTTCCTGAAATATCTAGGTCTGCTCTTTATGATATTCTTACTCAGAACCTTGGGTATAGGAAACTCTGTGCTCGGTGGGTTCCCAAACAACGCACGAACTCACGCAGCTGCACTCACACAAAAAACCTGCTTCATGAATTTGGTTGGGAAGTCCTTGATCACCCATCTTATAGCCCAGACGTGGCACCAAGTGACTACCATTTGTTCACTGACTTGAAAAAGTGGTTAGGTGGGCAGCGGTTTGACTCCAATGATGGGTTAAAGTCCAGTGTGGCAGATTGGCTGACTACTCAGGAACGAACATTCTACAACATGGGCATAGAAAAGTTGGTGCCTCGCTGTGATAAGTGCCTCAACAATGGTGGTGACTATGCAGAAAAGTAGTTTATATACGGGGGTCATTCAGTAAGTAAACAGACAAACAGCTTGGAAGCAAAAACTTTTTATTCAATCAATACAATTTTTTTTTACTTTTCAACGTAATCTCCAGCAACGTCTGTGCACTTGTCCTATCTCTTTACAAGCTTTTTTATTCCCTCAGCAAAGAATTCTTTACCTTGATGTCGAAGTCAGTTTTGGACTTTTTCCTTCACTTCTTCATTGCTGTTGAACTTGACACCACGCAAAGTCTCCTTGAGTGGGCCAAACAAGAAAAAGTCAGATGGGGCAAGGTCAGGGCTATAGGATGAGGATGAGGCAGGATCTCCCAACCTAATTTTTTTATTGTTTCAAGCGTCAGTTTTGCCGTGTGTGGGCGGGCATTATCGCGAAGAAGAATCACACCTTTCCTCTGCCATCCCGGACATTTCTTCTTCAATGCAGGCTTAACTTTGTTCACAATCATGTCAGAATAGTACTGACTATTGACGGTACGCTGGTCTTGACTGTAATCACAGAAAATTGGGCCTTGGGAGCTCCAAAAGATGGTTAACATCACCTTACCAGCCGATGGCTGGGTTTTGAATTTCTTTTTGGCGGGTGAACTGGGATGCTTCCACTCCATGCTTTGTCGCTTTGACTCAGGTTCAAAATAGTGAATCCAAGTTTCATCACACGTTAAAATTCTTTTCAAAAATCTTATAACAGAACGCTGTTTTTCGAAAGTACTCTCCTCAAGAGGACACGCCATAGTAAATAAAACTGTATTGGTTATGTTTATGCAATATATTATTGAACAGCTGATTAATACTCACAATGACGTTGCCAGGTAACACTGAAAGTTTCAATCAGCTGCTACAATTAATTTCTTTTCTACAGCTGTTTGTCTGTTTACTTATTGAATGACCCTCGTATATATGAAACTGTTGTATATAATAAAATTGTTAATGTCATTCATGTGTCTGTTTATTGGTCTATCGGAGGTTGAAAAACAAATAGCCGTAGTTACTTAAACGACCTTGCGATTTTGCCAAGACAGAAACTGTCTCAGACGTCACACAACAACTTTATAAACAAACATTTTTCCTTTAATGATTTTGTTTTGTTTTGTTTCGTTTGCATCAAGTTACAGTTGTTATTATTTGTTTTAAAAGCAAATTTTTTGAAAATGTTAGAAAGTATTTGGGGATGAAATTACCGTATGTAACGGAAATAAACATTCGGCAATCTACATTTTTTGCGGTAGTTCTGTTTTTGTTAGAATGTTTTTAGTTTTTTTTTTATTATTGAGCTCTGTATACTTTCGACTTTGCTACAAATTTTATCGTGTTGAATTTGCCTTGGAAATCCTTATCCTTGATTGTTATTGTTAAAAGTGTTCTATAGGATGAAACTATTAAAAACTGACACTTTTGGTGAACTGTATTGTAGAGACCGCATGTATAGTGACGTCAGCTGGAATAGCCTACAATATATTTTATACTGGAACCTATTATTCTTTTTGTGATCGCCAAGTCTAAGAAATTTAGTTTGTTTTCTGATTTGGTCTCCAGCGTAAATTGTATAATTTTTTAGATGTTATTCAAGTAAGTTTTTAATTATTCTATTTGACGTAATGTTCCGTTAAAAATGTTAAAGTTGTCGTCTGCATATCATATGTACTGTATTCTTTATTATGTAACTTATTCTTATTAGAAAACAAATACGTGTGTTCGGAATGATATAGATATACGCCAGCCAATAAATCGGATAATGGGGAGGTCGCAGCTAAACTATCTTCTTGAATGTAATGACTATTGTTCTGTTCAAATTGAAATAATTTTGTTTGAAGATGACCTCCAAAAGTGTTATCATCTCATCGTTCACCGTACGTTTTGACTTTCCTGCTAGGATTAGATTCTCTTTTACGATGTCAATGGCACCAGCTATGGGTGCATTAGTAAATACGTTAATAAAGTCAGAGGAAGATAAAATAGAGGCAAGTGAAATTTCGATACTTCCGACCTTTTAGCAAAACCTATTTTGATTTTATATTGTGGTCATTTTTTAAAATAATATTAGTGTCAATAATCTTATGCAATTTCTTTGCTGTATTATTCTCTGGGGCGACTTGTTTTATTTACAAGAGGTCTGATAACCGTATTGGTTTCATGTAAGACCTTAGGTTGTGCTGCTTGGACGTTTACTAATTTTTTTAGGCGTCCTATGGTGCCATCATGTCTATTGATAGTGTTGTTCAATTGTTTAACGTAATTATTGTTTGAGTCTACATATAACAAACTAATGCTGTTGCTGTCAATAAATTCATTACATTTGATTACATACACTTGTTTACCCATTGGGCCTATAACCAATGTTTTCACTTCATCAACCTCTGTGATCATGGCGTCGTTAATTTTAAGATATTTTTAATTTTTTTAACAATTTTCGTTTCCTAAAACGCTTTATATATAAAATAAGTTACTTAATGTTTTCGTTGTCAACATTTTTCATGGATCTATTAATATTGAATTAATTAATTAAACGTACGTTTAAGTAATACCTACTATAAATTCCATACGTTTAATAACTCTTTGGAAACTGTGTGTTTATGTTTATATATGCGGACAGGAGCGTAAATGTGTGAACAAACTGCTCTCTTGGTCAGGCATGGCATGCGCGTAAAATGCCAAAAGAAAAATTTCGGAATCCTAGTGAAGAAGAACGGATTTTGGGTAATCCTTGTCCCTTATATTTGTGGACAACAGCAAGCAAAATACCACACGGTTCTACCATGTCTGTTCAATATGTATTAAAAGAATGAACACTATAAACATCAGTGTATCATAAACGTGTAGAATATGAAATGTTATTATAAAAACTGTGTGTCGTTCGTATACTCCAGAATAAGTTTATTTAAATCAAAAAATCGATTCTAACACGCACATCACTCAAGGAATTATAATAACAATTTGTACAGGTTTGTTGTGTAACGTCATTAGTGGAGTATCCACTACAGTCTCTGTAGTCAGAGAACTTCGGAAACATAAATCTCTATTGAACTTAATCAATATTTATATGAAAAATGTTATAATTAATGTATAATTTATAACTAGTTTACGTATTGTTCTTATCTCATAAACTATATCGTTTCTATTAAACGTCATAAAACATAACGTAACTATTGCAATCTCATGCTTCACAATCCCTTTTCCAGTGTCTAATTCTAAAAATACTTTGTCGACTGTTAAAAACACGTTAAAATATGTCCTTTATTATATTAAGGAACGTTACTAACGTTTTGTAATACAACTCAGAAGTTCATTTTATTTCTGAAAATAATATCGGTATTACAAGCATACTTTTGTAACGTTAAGCAAACTCAATATTGTACGCCATGTCTGCTGACAGAAATACTTTTTGTCCCAAGTTGATTTAAAAATTGCAGTAAACACTGAGTTTTTGACAAAATACTATTGTCTACTCTATATAAAGTTACGTAACGTGATAGAAACTTAACATCAGAGAATCGTTTACCGTTACTGGCGAGAAAAAGGATTTATATTATTTTTAATGCAATTGATTGACATCCACTCGTCTATTCATTTGACAATAAAGTAAATAAAAACAATTATTTTAGAATATCAGAGACATCTGAAGTTAGTTCATTACAATACGTTTTTAGTCACTAATAAATTTTCAATTAATTTATTTTCAATGCAATTATCACATTTTTTTCTATAAACTGTTTCGTTACAGCATTCTCAGCATGAGTCTGCAGTTTTCACAAACATTAAATACGTAATTCCGACTCAGAGAGTTTGCATCCTGTTATTTAACATCCAGTTCCGTGAATCTGGAACGTGTTCGTCAGTTTCATGGAGTTCTAGGTAGGCCTACGTCATAACATTGAGCTTGCGCGTACTAGTCACTGCCTGCATGTGCATACTTGTGTGTGTGTGTGTGTGTGTGTGTGTGTGCGCGCTCGGTGTGTGCTCACGTTTAAATTACACTCAATGTTTAAACAAAGAAATAAATTATTTTTTAATCATACACGTGATAGTAACCAGTAAATAGTGATCAGTATTAATACTTACAAAACGATTCAGATATTACAAAAGTCTAATATTTGCCATCTCTAAGCCAAACCCTTAAGGTTTGACAAATAAAAATAATAATAATAATATTAATAAGAATACCCATAAATTTAAAACTGTAAATAAACATAAGTACAGAATCTTTGAGGGACATTTATTCTTGTGTTCTGTTTGCTTGCACATGTATATATGGCAGAGTTCTAAGTGCAATATGTTCAGATATTTAAATTCCCAAGTTAGTCTGTGCACAGATTTGCTTAAACTTTATACACCAGCATATCACAATAACTAGTAATAGCAAACAAACGATGTACTTCTTTCTGAAAAATATATGCTGGCTTTCTACTGGCTTGAGGTATCCACTGTGCATGCCATTGTGTTAACATGACGCAGCCGTTCTTGGATAAAATGCTGTGGACTATGTTCCCAAGGGCGGAGAAAGCGAAAGAACTTAGGAGAGTGGATCACTTAAGTGAAACTCATGACAAGTCTAGAGAATCTGATGTGCCACCCTGCAAATGTGTGTGTGTGTGTGTGTGTGTGTGTGTGTGTGTGTGTGTGTGTGTTGTACGTGTGAGCGCGACGTATGACCATGTTTAAATCACAATCAATATTTAAACCAAAAAAGAAGCAAATTGTCAAATTTTATAAAGACGCAAATCCTGTACGTGTCCAACAAGACACTGGTATTTTTAAAAAAAGGTAAAAATTACATTTCGAAAGGAGTCCTGAGAACTCGCGAATTAGAGTATAATACAATTGATTTTATATAGTAGGCCTATGGTTTATAGTTAAATCTATATCGGAACTACTTGTTTCTGTACCTAAACGTATTATATTGATGGCTACACATTTTGTATAGGCCAACACTGTACGTTCTGCTCCAACACAATTATTACGTTTACAGGTACTAATTTTACTAATATTGTTAACGCCCATTATTAGACAAAAATTCGTTTTTTTTTTCTTCCGTAAATTACATGTTCTTTATATATAGTAGCAATTTTAAGTTTTAACATTTATGAAGTGAAATTAACTTTGTAAAACTTAGGCTATATTGTTAACGGCGTATATTGGTTTTTAACAATGTAAAATGGAAACACACGGACACTAACGCACAGTGTAGTCCTCAAATTAAAAAATTATTTCTTGAATTATTAAAATTAATATAGTCCGTTTACAGTAAGTTATATTATGTAAAAAAGTATACTGTAAAAACTACAGTTTAGAGTATTTTTAGTGACAATTTTTATTGCATCTCACTTCATATATGCTTAAATTTATATGGATCATGCTTTCAGAATTGTATACGGTACTTCTATTTGTAAAAAATTGTACTCTTTTTACTATTCATAAATGCTCAATTTTTCTTGTTTTAGGCCTATATTTTATATCATTAATAATAATACAGCTTTTTACAAGAATATATTTTTTATTTTTTAAATTACATATATGTTTCGATAGTGATCTATCATTATCAGATTTATTATTATATGTATTATTAATATATATCATATTTACTATTTACTATGTTTTCCATTTAAATGATAAAAAGGAGGCAAGGTAGGTTAACTAAATAAAATCTTCAGAAAGAACATGTTTTACATTTATGCTTGTAACGTAAACAAACAGGAAGTAAATTATGCGGTAACATTGCAATGAAACAAATACAGTGCGGTTACATGGGTACGCAAGTATACGGTGCGCCATTGCTGGCTGGCTTCAAAGCTTGTATACAGCACATGCACACTCGGCAAATACAGTTACAATGTACCAGTGTAAATTGCTCCAAGCCCCCTCTTATTTGTATACACGCGCGCTCGCACACACGCACACACACACACACACACACACACACACATCGCACAACAAAATACTGGAAAACGTATGAGAAAGGCTCCACCGCAGTTTGTTTCGTTTCAGTGTTTCCTTGGTAAACAAAGATATTAATCAAACCTTAATATTAAAACAAATGTACATTGCGAATTCATTAAAGCAGCGGTAAAAATGTCGACGTTTTAAATTTTATTTCAGAGGTTCTAAAATTTCAAAATCCCTGCCAAGAAAAATAAAATGAACGCTCATTCATCACAAAAAGTTCAACCATTGTAAGTATAGGCGAGTCTCGTTCAACCGTAGAAGCAATATTGAATTTATAAATTACGTGTTGTAGAACTGCATTAACTAGGATTGAATTTAGTGTCTTATGGCCTGCATTCCACAGCCACACTAAATTTCTAATTTAGTTGAGATTAGTCGACCACAATTTAATCTTCTCTTTTGTTCTGAAGGGGTGAAGGTATAAGGTCGTGGTCAATGTCTTCATTTTCATTTCTTCAATCACACGTTTCGGAAGCCATCCTCAGAGTTTAGAGATAACAGAGATATCTACAGTAAGCCTACCAGATAATTTGGGCAAACAGTCTGTTTTCGATGATTATTACAGACATACAGACAGTAACAAACAGCTGTAACCCCCCCCCACCGGTCGAGATATTCATCTGCTTAAAGCTTTCATGGATGGGTTTCAATCTTCGCTTTTTTATTCTGAATTTTACATGTGTAAGGCTGTGGCCTATTTTTTGAATTTAACTGCACGTGAAAATCAATTCTGTATCTAAATTTTGCACACAATAATCATAATTACTTAGTTAATGATTTCTTTGGATATCTAGTTATTCTTAGCTTATTCACAGCTTAATTGGTCGTTTTTAATAGTGCTAACATGAACAAGGGCAAAACAAAAAGTTGACTCATACTCACACGTGTTATGACAACATTTACGGTATACTTGTATTGTATGTCCATCGATTACGCGTATCGATTGTATACATCACTGCATCGATTATCAATTCTGTTTGGCATCATATACGCTTCTTCCATCGTGAATCGTTTTCCTGTCTCTATGCAGATGAGACGTACGTAGTTAACAGCAATCTGTATGCACTGTATTACAAGTACGCGAGCACACATACACATGCAAACAATTCAACACGTAAACCCACTATCACCCTTCAAGGAATTATTCCCCCGACACTAACATCTGCAAATACGTAAATTTTGATTAATGCCTTGAGTAAATACTAAATACCAATAAAGCACAAAATAAAATGCTGTTTAAATTACGATATTCATATAAATATAGCAATGCTTCTTCTGTTGTAGACCTCTAATACATCAGTTTTTAAGTCAGTTGCTCGCGTAAAATGTACCGCTAAATCGCTTACAAACTACAGTATATTAAAAACATTTTTATTAGAATCGACAGGTGTAAGTAACAGTTCCTGGCGCGATAGAGTAATTGCTTTAGAATGATTGCAGCTCGTGTCGGCAACTACATATATAATGCTACAAACGGCGTTGCCAACCCTTTATTAAGTGACTACATACACTTCACTTATACACTACATTCCACACTCGTTACGTACTTGCACACTTTTTATCACTAACTACATCTTCCGAACATAAATAAACACAATAAATTCAAAACGCTCTTCCCTTAGGTGTTTCGAAGATTTTTTTAATTTTAAATACTGTTAGTAGTCGTTGCAGAGCACATTTTAAGAAATAAACTAGGCGGCACTAGTGGCACTTAGTACTTCATACGTATATTTTTAAGTAGACCAGTGATAAAGGCTTTGAATTTGTAACAGGCCTCCATGTAGTAGTAATGTGCTCATCACACTGTAATGTACTTATTGAATATTATATAATTAATTATAATGAATCCATTGGAGTGTTTGTGTTTTTTTTTTAATTTTCCTAATGTCTAAAGCATTTGTGTCTATTTTTACAGTTCATTTCACGAGTAAAGAATGAACATGATCATGGGCAAGTTAAATTCAAATTACATAATTTTCAATATCATATATATATTGTAACGTTACATAACCCAGTCCCAAAAATGATAACTTAATTATCCTACCATAAAGGTCAGAAATGGGTATAATATACCTAGCTCTAAATTACTTTATATCACCAAACATTATAAACTATATTTAATTGATATAAAGTGTAACAAGTGAGTTATAGTGTACCCAGCGAGTAAATAAGTGACTTTGAAGGGAGCATCTTACAGATTTGTGCTGTAGATGTAGAAACTATTGATTATAATAGTAGACTGTGATGCTACTAACCAGTTATGTATTTTGTTTAATTATTGTATGATTTGTATTGTGTAGGCAACTAAAATTTAGTACCTAGGTTTAATTTTATATTTAATAAAATAATTATGTTTGAATATAAGATAACCCAGGGTTAAAAATAAAAGAGTTAAAAATAAGATGATAATAAAAAATAAAATAATACTGTATGAGGAAAAAGACAGAAGAAAATAGTGCAGTGTAAGGATACTATAAGAAATTAATAAATAATATATAAATTCAATTAAAGGAAATAATAATATTAAAGACTTATATCTAAGGTTATAAGAAAATAAACGAAAAAACTTTATATAAATCAAATTGGATAATAAACCAAAGTTAAAAAGAATTATTTTTCTATAAATAAGAAATAAATTTATAATAATTAAAAACAGCCTATATACTCAAAAGTAAATAGAGGCACCAATAAAAAATGATACAGAAATTATGGGTTACTAAGAGTAACGGTATAACAACATATGAATTTAATTGTTAAAAACGATTGGAAACCGTTCGGTTAAGAAAAAGTGATGACACAAAAATTGTATTAAAAACATTTTAAAACTTTCGGAAACGGTGCAAAAATGGAACAAAATTAACTCACAGTATCCACCTTATGTTCAAACTCCTTCAGATATCAAATATAACTCGCTTTACCCGATAAAAAAGTGAAATAACCAATTCCAAGATCTAGCCTAGCTGAACCGCACTTCGAGTTTTAGCGAGATTGTATCTTAGAGACATTCCATGAAATTACAAAACAACTAGAACTACAACACTAGAAACAGCTCCATGCAAGTAAGAACTTCGAGGAAAGAGGTAATATAAACGTTTTTTTTTATAATTATTAACCAAGAAAACCTCATTTCAAATCGTTGTGCAGTTCAGAAATTTCGTAAATGATTTCATGTGTAGAATAAAGAAATAATCTGCACTCTTGCGGACAAATCCGGAACTACGTACTACGAAATAAACAAAAAAATTCGAAATTGATTATTTTTATCTTGTAAAGCGTAGTATATAATTATCCATTTCTGACCATCTCATAACACAAAGAACTTACCCTTAACCCTGGGGAAATTAATAAAAATGAATTCTATGTTGGTTAATGTCTAATTAAGGATAAAATTATAAAATCATAAAAAATATATTTTATGATAATTCAAATGTTTACCTAACTAAATCGATCCAATGTATTATTGACTGAAAAAGATCGATTATAATATTTGTATTGCGACAGTACAAATAAGTGATGTACTGAGCATGGAATATAAAAATTTTAATTTACCTAATAAACTGTAAATAATTAATAATATATTAGAAATAAACATGTCAGGGATTGCAAGCTTGGCTCAGACAAAAATATGAACAGGTGTTTCGACCTAAATCGACGTGCACACACACACAAATGTAACTGAAAGTGTGTACACCAGTATTTTGCTAGTGTGTGTGAACGCAGGTCTCTGCAGGCGAGTTTGCCACCCCAAGATGAATAATTGCACAATTATTGTTTTTCCGTAATTATTCATAAACTATAATTAAGAATTAAAATCCAAAAGCACAATAAAATGTAATAAAATTTACTAAATACTGTGTACGAAAACCACGCGAAAGTGACACACCGTACGAGTGTAATAGTGAAATAACTGTGTACAAATCGAAAGGGTTAAGTTACAATGTCCAAAATTACAGTGAACATGTGTTGTAAAAATAGTTATAAGATAAGTATAAGAGTTTACTTACGGGACTCTGCAATTCGCAGAAATATAAAAAATAGCGAATTTGACAAAGAGTGGGGGAACTGACGCCAGAGACAGTTTCTAACATGTCGATTTCGTACCACTGCAGGTGTCGACCAAGACATGGGTATAAATAGGACACGCAAGCTACAGTGGTTCTTTTTTCTTGAATCATCCACGGTGCAGCGGGAGCTTATGCCCGTCAGCACGGCGTATTTATTTATTTTTTTTTGTAAACAGTTTAAATTTGCCAGTTACGTACAAATATGTACTAAGCTGTAAAGACAATCATTTTAATTAATAACAGCACTACTTAAGAAGATCCATTAACGTCAGAAACAGCACGAGGAGAGTTCCAGAGAATGATTCGACCCTAGACAAAAGAGTGATACGACGCTGGACAAGAGGAGAGTTCCAGAGAGAGACAGAGAGAGATACGACGCTGGACAAGAGGAGTGTTCCAGAGAGAGAGAGTGATACGACGCTGGACAAGAGGAGAAGAGAGACAGCCGACGCTGGACAAGAGGAGAAGAGAGACAGCCGACGCTGGAGGCGAGACGAGGACGAATACCGATGGATCAAAAAAATGATCGAGTATGATTGACGACAATAAGGTGATAAACAACTTATTTATATCTTAATCATACAAAGAACTCAAAGACAATTAAAGACAATTCTATTTATTTAAAAGTAAGAGAAATGTTTCTTGTAAAGTAGAATTAAAATCATAGATGTTTTAGAAATACGATTAACGTAACAAGAGCTCAAATTAATATGATATAAAATGATTACAAAGCATTTAAATGAAAACAATTAGTATTTGAGAAAACAGTACTGAGAAACAAAAGATAAATTCAATAACTATTAATATTCTGAGTACATTACAATATAGAAAAAGAGATTTAAATATTGATATTTTGAAACACATTAATTGACTGAGTAGTCTGAAAATGAGATTTTTCTTTTATACAATAATTAGTAGAATAGAATATTTAGTCAGTAAGGATGTATATAGCTTAAGCCTTACGGCATAATAACAAATAATAACGAATGTTTTAAATCGAAGTCAGTGCCATGTGCACAATTTTTAATAGTATCAAATAAATTTTAATTACCGTTTCAAGTTACATAGAGTTCTTATTGCAGATACACCTGACACCCAATTTAAATGTTATATTGTTAAATAATTTAACAAACAAACATAAATTACATGTAAATTTGTACACATACAATATAATATTATGCAACATTGCAACGTTGTTACGTTGCATAGAAATGGCTCCCAAAGAACGTGGGGCTATTCAAACACAAATAGAAGTGTATTTGTATTTGAAATTAAATTTTAACAAAATTTGTAATGTTACATAGATTTGGCGCCCAACGTGGGGCTATTCAAACACAAATAGAAGTGTATTTGTATTTGAAAGTAATTTTAACAAAATAAAAACGTTACATAAATTTGTCGCCCTGCACGTGGGGCACGACATGCCTAAATTTATGTACTAAAATTTGTTACATAAATTGTAGCCCATGAACGTATGACCCGATCCCCATCATTTAACTATTAAAATTTTTATGTAGCTAAATGGTTGCTCTAAAATATAAAAGAGTGTGTTAAATGAAAAATGTATGATATGTAATTCTTATTTATATTAAACAGCAACTGAATGTAATGTTAATTGTTGTGTAATCACACAGCTGGCGCCCACGAATAATATTGTTTGTCTATGTAACAGGTGTAACTGTAATGAGTATTAATAATAACTATTAATAAAAATACAGAAATAAATAAATAAGTAGGGAACGGTTATCAATAATAATTGTTAAAGAATTACTAGTAAATAATTATTTTAATAATAATAATTCACCATGGCAATATCAGGAAGTTTAAGGATGGGAGAAGCACTTCAAGCTATGATGCAAGCCGTATTTGGTGAAGTAGAGAACAAACAAACAGAAATAGTAAAAGAAAATAATATTAGAACTCAAATAGAAGAGTTAACAGAATTTTTTACAAAACTGACCGAAAAATTAAGAGAAGAAAGGAAAGCAAAGGAGAGTATAATTAAGAAAGAAAGAATTGATGATTCTAATACGCACATTGCGGCAGTAGAATATAAACAAACCGTAAGAATTAAAAATAAGAAAGAAAATACGTTCGTAATTACTAACGATAATTATAAAAAAGTAATTAACATTAAGGAGGAGAAGCAAATAAAGGTAAATAAAACATACCTTATTAATGGCGATATCCCTATTGTGAGACACACAAACACTAGTAAGTCACATAAGATGAAACACTTAAGACACTACACTTACGGAGATAAATATCACTGTAGGTATAACAAGAAACGTAGTAAGTTATCTAGACGAAACACTACGCAAAATTGTGGTAAATATGATGTTAGATATACGCACGATAATTATAATAATGATAATTATAACTGTAAGTATGAAAACTACAGAGGTTATCATAAACGACGAATGAAAAAACCGTCGACAGCTGTTCAGGTAAGTTCACTCAACCAAACTAGTGACGAGAGAATTGAGAAAGAGCGAAGCATTTGTAACGAGAGAAAGAGGGTAGATTTTAAGTGGCCGAGAGGCAAGATGAAAACATTGCTCTATGAACAGGTGACTTATACGATCAAAACAAACGTTCACAAGGTAAGTACGCACACAAACGAGGGGATAATACAATGGAACGCGGACGTTATTTACACGAGGGTGAACACAATGAATTTCCTGTGTACAACAACCTATTGTTATAATGAGGGGTGTCAGTTCTAACGACACACCGAACCGAACTCAATACCCTAAAATAAATAATTATTTTTAAATGAGAAAAATAATATTACTATTAATGATTAATAATAATATAAGAGAGTATAATTAAGAAATGTTATAAGGAATATTATTTGAAAGGGTTAATTAAGAAATGTATTATTGATGGTAAGGAATGCTATTGTAGAGAAATATTTAAGAAGAAATGGTAAGGAATGTTATTATTGATATGTTATAAATATGAAGAAATTATTAAGATGAGCAATAATTGCCATAATTGTTAGAACGGCTGATCAAGCGAACACTTAATGGAGATACAAGGACACAGAAGAAAGCGAGAGTGAAAAGTCATAAGGACAGAGACTACTTAGGATTAAGGACTTCGAGAAAGATATCGTTGTTTTCCAAGACAGTTCCTCTGTAACCGATCATGCGACACACTACAAGCTAAAAGAGTATTCTGTTACGGAAGTGTATTTCAAGAAAGTAGTAGCGATCAGAAAGGTAATGTTAAAGAAATAAAAGGTAATGAATGTTAATGTAGTGTATAAGTAATGTATTAGATAAAGTAATGTCATGTTAAGAAAAGAGCTAAGGAAGATTAGAAGCGAAGGTAAGAATGTATGAGTAAGATAATGTAAAATTAAGGACCGAATTTACACACATATGTAGGAATGCAGAGTATACAGAAGGAGAACAAAGGAGAGCTAATTGCAGTGGATTTTCTGGGACCATTACCACGATCAAGTCGAGGTGTGAAGCACATATTGGTATGTATCGATGTGTTTTCCAAGGCAGTCCGACTGTACCCAATTATGCGACCCACAACCAAAGTTGTTCTAAAGATACTACTGCAGAAATATATTCCGTTATATGGAAAAATGAAGAAGGTACTCAGTGATCAAGGTGTACAATTCCAAAGTGAAAAATGGGAGAGGACGTTAAGGGAAAATGGAATACAACCAGTACTCACATCCATAAGACATCCTCAAGGAAACCTTGCTGAGAGAGTTAACAAAGAATTAGGTAAATATTTACGAATATATTGCCATGATCAACACAATAAATGGGCAGAATATTTACCATTTCTTGAAAAAGCCATTAATGAAAATTATAGTGAAGCAACAGGATACACTCCAATGGAATTAGAAGAAGATAAGAAGCCAAACAGATTTTGGACTAAGTATATAAACAAACCTAATAACCAAAATGTACCTGTACCAATAAGTGTGAAAATTGGGTACGCAAGGCAACGGATAATAGAAAGGGGTAACAAGAGAGTAGAGAGATTTAATCTAACTCACAAGCTACAACAATTCAACGTGGGAGAAAGTATACTACTCAAAGCAAATCCAGTGGGAAAACGGAGTGATCAAACACCGAACGGCGAAGAAATTCTTCAGACTTTATAATGGACCGTATACGTTAAGACAGCGAGTAGGACAGAACACTTTCATCGTATATGATGAGATACAGAAGAAAGAAATTGGTAAATTCCACGCAACGTCATTTAGGAAGTTCTACACATGAAAACAACGAGGTCAATGAAACCAGTCAGATCAGCTGTTTGTTGAAGCCACCCTACTACAAGGTCACGAGCAGTGAGCGTACGAAGAGGGGAGGTAAGACATTTGTATACACTCCAATTAAGGGTGAAATGACGAATATTATTCTTTATTATTTGTTACATTTTTTTTTGCAAATAATAATAATAAATAAATAAACAAAAATTATAATAAATAAATTTATTAAATTTTTTTTTTGTTACCAAGCAGAGGAATAATGCGACAGTACAAATAAGTGATGTACTGAGCATGGAATATAAAAATTTTAATTTACCTAATAAACTGTAAATAATTAATAATATATTAGAAATAAACATGTCAGGGATTGCAAGCTTGGCTCAGACAAAAATATGAACAGGTGTTTCGACCTGAATCGACGTGCACACACACACAAATGTAACTGAAAGTGTGTACACCAGTATTTTGCTAGTGTGTGTGAACGCAGGTCTCTGCAGGCGAGTTTGCCACCCCAAGATGAATAATTGCACAATTATTGTTTTTCCGTAAGTATTCATAAACTATAATTAAGAATTAAAATCCAAAAGCACAATAAAATGTAATAAAATTTACTAAATACTGTGTACGAAAACCACGCGAAAGTGACACACCGTACGAGTGTAATAGTGAAATAACTGTGTACAAATCGAAAGGGTTAAGTTACAATGTCCAAAATTACAGTGAACATGTGTTGTAAAAATAGTTATAAGTATAAGAGTTTACTTACGGGACTCTGCAATTCACAGAAATATAAAAAATAGCGAATTTGACAAAGAGTGGGGGAACTGACGCCAGAGACAGTTTCTAACATGTCGATTTCGTACCACTGCAGGTGTCGACCAAGACATGGGTATAAATAGGACACGCAAGCTACAGTGGTTCTTTTTTCTTGAATCATCCACGGTGCAGCGGGAGCTTATGCCCGTCAGCACGGCGTATTTATTTTTTTTTTTTGTAAACAGTTTAAATTTGCCAGTTACGTACAAATATGTACTAAGCTGTAAAGACAATCATTTTAATTAATAACAGCACTACTTAAGAAGATCCATTAACGTCAGAAACAGCACGAGGAGAGTTCCAGAGAATGATTCGACCCTAGACAAAAGAGTGATACGACGCTGGACAAGAGGAGAGTTCCAGAGAGAGAAACGACGCTGGACAAGAGGAGTGTTCCAGAGAGAGACAGAGAGAGATACGACGCTGGACAAGAGGAGTGTTCCAGAGAGAGAGAGTGATACGACGCTGGACAAGAGGAGAAGAGAGACAGCCGACGCTGGAGGCGAGACGAGGACGAATACCGATGGATCAAAAAAATGATCGAGTATGATTGACGACAATGAGGTGATAAACAACTTATTTATATCTTAATCATACAAATAACTCAAAGACAATTAAAGACAATTCTATTTATTTAAAAGTAAGAGAAATGTTTCTTGTAAAGTAGAATTAAAATCATAGATGTTTTAGAAATACGATTAACGTAACAAGAGCTCAAATTAATATGATACAAAATGATTACAAAGCATTTAAATGAAAACAATTAGTATTTGAGAAAACAGTACTGAGGAGCAAAAGAGAAAATTAGCGACACAAATTTAAAGTATATCAAATTTGCAATTTGTAATGTTGCATATAAATGTCGCTTCCAACGTGGGGCATCACAAACATAAATTACATGTAAATTTGTACACATACAATATAATATTATGCAACATTGCAACGTTGTTACGTTGCATAGAAATGGCTCCCAAAGAACGTGGGGCTATTCAAACACAAATAGAAGTGTATTTGTATTTGAAATTAAATTTTAACAAAATTTGTAATGTTACAGTATAGTGGAAGAAGAGGAAATCAATATTATACAAATAAATACTCTGAATATTTTATGTTAAATAATCAAATGTGTATTCTTTATTGTAGAGGGTAGTTGTCGTAGATTTTTAGTAAGCCAAGAAGAGGACTATCCACCGGGGAGTATTACCGAACAGTGGTGTTTGGTTAACCTAACATTTTGAGGTTGATGTCAAAATCAGCTGATCTTATGAACAGCGAATATTTAAAAATAAGAAATTGTATACTCTGGGTGTAACCAAATTGTTCTTACTCTCTCTTCTAACTAAGATTAAAGAACTTCCTTAATCTCTACCAAATCACACACGCTCGATTTCTGTTTCGTTTGGTAAACTTCAAATCCGATTGATTTAAACATTAATAATTATAATTCATAAGTGACGATCGCAAAAAGGTAATCTGACTTTAGCTGATACCCGCGGGACGTTACATATATATGATTTATGCGTGCGTGCGCGTGTGTGCATTGGTTGGTTTAGTGCCGCCTAGTCCAAATTTCTTAAAATATGCTCTGAGTCGTTGTATCGACTAACAAACATTACTCACTAAAGTCTTAAATTACAGACTAAGATATCCCTTTGCGGTTTACCTTAGGGAACATTAATTTGATTATCATTAAATGAGGACATTAATTTCTTAAATCGTTTGCACAATCGTTACATAAGTTCAAAGGGTTTAATTCACTGGAGTCTTCTCCTTATATTGGTATTGTCCGTAAACTGCAGTACCTGTCCGTAAACTGCAGTACCTCGCAGTTCGCGTCGAGTCTCTTCTTCGAAACGTCTTCGTCGAGGCTCTTGATTTCTTCTACTTTGCCCATTTACTTTGACTGATTTTAATTCGGTTTTTCTTCGTCCAAATATTTACATCACTGTTAACTTGTTGAAACTTCTTACTCGCTTCTTTGCTATTGCTTCCGGTAGCAAGAATAACTGTTCCATCAGCAATGCACAAATGGCCATTATCACAGACTGGCGTGTCGCAGATGTAGAGCAGATGGAATACCGTCCCAATGCACTTACTCCCAGGCTCTCTTCATCACCCTCAGTGAAGAATATTTTTGACTTTCAATTTCGAGTTTAAGTCGAAACGTTCTAATAACAATTTTCTGGGTTAACGCATGTCGTTTTATTTTATTTATTTTTTATTTTTATTTTTTTGTTTAAACCAAACGTTTCGTTCATATTACGATGAGGCATCCTCAGTGGCTATACTGATACAGAGCACAAAGTCTTGACCTACCCTTGTTCATACCGTAAGCGCACCCACGTTACAAACAAACCCAAACCATTCCCCATTTCCCCTATCGCTATTAATATAATTTACGTTATTTTTAAAAAAGTAAGTATAACATATACCTTACCTACCTCAGATTTTCTATTAACATACTTATGAAACTTACAAGCATTCATAAGTCTTATAAGCATTCTGTTACACAGTCTTTATTACACATTCTTAAAAAGTATGGTTTATTCAGTTGTTTGCAGGCTTGACAGCGTCCTTACCTGTGCAAATTAATGTTTATTATTATATTTTCATAAGTATCTTTATTATCAAAGTTCGTGTGGTTATTTTGTCTTCCTGTATACATGCTTGCTTAATTTATACGCTACAAAACAAAAATATAAAATATGTGCCCATTAAACATACAAAATTGTAAGTCTATTTTCAAAATTCTAACATTAAAATAGCTCTAACAAGGGGGAAAATCTCTTTGCATCATATCCAAAACGGTTGTTTAAAGTTTTAGAATTTTGAGTTTAATTTGTTTAAATTTATAAGAAATATTTTATATGTTACTTGTTTATTTACTTTTAGTGCAATTCTATGAACAGTTACCTCGTTATAATCACTATTTTTTCACCAACTTGTATTCAGCCAACTGTGACATCTAGTCAGACAATTCATTTTTTTGTATACATTACACATAACATAAACATACGCATTTTATAGCCTAAATATTTATTCTGTAATTTTAAGCATCGCGAACGATAGTATTACTCTCACAAAATGCAAGTTCACATAAAAATTCTGTAGTAATGTAATTACTATTATTGACACTATAACGCGAATCCATTTTTAATATAATTAAATTTACGGAAATTCTGTAACTTAAATCTTACAATCCAGACTTGGCAAAACTAAATCCTAATACGCTAATCGTAAAAACATTATCACTAAGCCTATACATAATCCTGTAAAAGTCGACTCGCAAGTCTCGTCTCGTTTGGTCCTCTGCGGTATATAGGCTACTGATTTTGAAAGATTTCATGCATTTATTAATATCGTATTCTTCTTTCTTAATGGCAATCTTTAAAGAAAACTGTCTTTTTGTTTCCAGTGGTAAAGCAGAAATACGACGTACAAGTATATGATGAATATGTAATCAGTGGCAATACTGCAGTCTTACGATGCCAGGTTCCCAGTTACATTTCAGAGTACATTATGGTCACCTCTTGGATTCAGGACGACTCGATAAATATATATCCGAACACGGATACAGGTATGTTTAACGTCATTCTGTCACGCATCAAATTAGTACCAACTGTGCTGACAGCACAATAGACACAGGCTGTATGTAAAAGACCAACAGTGTAATGAAAATTATCTTACATTACCAATATTAGATTTCGATTCAGTCTAGTCATCACAATATACGCACTATAAAATTAAAGCGCGAAAGATAAAGTTTTTTTTTAAAGAACATAAGTTATGTATATTTACTAAACTTTTTGTATGTGACTACGTGAAGACAGTAAATGCCAGTAGCTTTACACACCTAATCGAAAAGAAGATAATTATAAGAACAAGTTGTAATAATTATCATTATTGCTATTATAATAATTATTATTTTTATTTTGTTTATGGTTATTATTCTTGTATTATAAGGTTCGTTTCTTATTGTCTAAATAAGTGTAAATTGAAAATATGTAAGTTGGAAATTTATGATTCAAAAATTTAATACTTACATATGAAATAGCTTTTCAAATAAAAGCTTCGAGAGAAAACGAACCTTTTTCATTACAGAAAGGATAGGGTCTACTAATGTTTGCACTGCTGGTATAGGCTACTTTAAAATAAGGTAAATGTAGTAAAAATTATAAAAAGTATTTGAAGTTTGACATTTGTTGAATTGTTTCTTTACTTGTTATTAAAAACATGCATCTCTTTAATTAACATATTTATACAATTTGAAGTATTAAAATTTTGAATTTAATCAGCGGTTGCTCCTTACAGAGTGAATAAAAACATCGACGTTTGCAGTCAACTTAGAAAAACGCTTCGTAGTTTACGGATAATGAAATCAAACAATAAAATAATAACTAAATAACCACAAAAATAAACAAATAACAGCTAGTTGTGTTTACACACAAATAAAATTTTAAAACAGACGACAATACAACTTTTTTAATACGTTTCACTATTTCGATACATACACACAACGCGTTTTACAGACCATAATACTACGAGATTTCATATGTTCAGTTATGGCGACGGCATAAACAATATATACTCGCGTCATATTACGTAACATTTTAAATTTAGATTTATGTGCGCTGATATTCTATCCTTGCTGGAAGCCTCCAAACTACTTATTTAATGTCTCCTACATCATGTTTTTCTTTGCAATTTTATCAGACACGTAACTGTGAGGTTTCAATAAGCCGTTTTCAATTTCACTGCTTTCAATACCTTTTCCGATGACCGGTTACTTCTGTTTTATTTTTAGTAAACAGATTACTTTTTCTTCCACTATTAAATCAAGAGTAAATAAATGTTCAGGGAAATGGAAACTTCTGGGATCGGATCACACGATTAATGTTCATTTTAGCGTTGAATTACATAAGTTCTGAATACACTAGAAAATTTAATACGATTTTAATGATGTGGGTAAAGAGGAATTCTATTTTCAGTTAATGTGATTAGGTTCTTGTGTGGAATGCAATCTTTATTTATATTAACTTCATTTGTGTAAAAATACGGGCTTAAAGGCCCAGCAGGCATAATTTTAATCTAAAATTGTTTAAACTTCTTACATGTATTGATTAATGTTTTTTTATAATATGCGTATAACGTTGTAGAATTAAATTAACAATTTAAGTTAACTATACATCTGAAAGCTCTAAACCGGCTTTTAAACGGTTACTGCTCCTCACAAGATAACGGCGACAAGAGTGATATCCAGGGTTCGTAAGTTTGGAAAAAGTGTGTTCCCGTCTTGAGGAGAGAGGGACAGTACAAAGACGTCCGAATCAATTCTAATTTTCAGATCACTTATTGAATTTTGAATTGTTGCGTTTCTATAACTTAAATGTACACCAAAAAATGAAGTTTTCTTTTCAACCATTTGTAATACCAAACTAAGCTGAGGAATAAATGTTGCCAATAACAGGTTAAATTCCTATTTCTTTTAATAACTTGGCCAAACCTCGACAACTTGTCAAAAGTGTAGGCTGTTTCAAAACCCCCAAAACTTTCAATTATGCTCTCTTCAGTCTGGTATCTAAAAATGGGCCCGTTCAACATTCTTTTACGACTCGTCAGAATTTTAATTAGTCTTGTGTGATTAAAGACTATCACAGAAGTTTCAGCTAGATTATATTTTCGCAAATACCCAACAAGACGTTTATAAATTATAATGTAGGGTCAGCTACCACTTAATTTTCGTCGAATATTGTTAATTTTTGTTAATTAGCCTTTAATCTTTTCAGTACGCTAGTTATAGTGTAGGCCTACTTTGAAATTACCAGGACTATCTTATATCTCATTCCTCCGTTTTATCCTGGTCACGTAAAATTAATTAGATTTCATCAATTAATTAATTGAGTAAGCTAAATTAAGAAGATATGAGCCTACCTGGTCTTATTTTTCGTTATATTTATAAACTCTGGAACCGTTATCATGCTGGAACATTTCAAATCTAAACTTTACATTTCAAAACGTTATTAAACTTATTTCAAATTGCAGTTTACATCCCAAATTCTTCACGAGTAACAGTAATTGAATAAAAATAAGAACAGTAAAAATGAACATCACACAATACCTACCGGGGTTAATGATACATAGTATTCCGATAAAGTAACATGATAAATAGGAACCAATTCTTTTCCGTTACTAATTATAGTCAAGTGGTCCATAGAGCATGTAGTGCCATCACCGTGGTACAATTTGTATGAACCGCTTGAAACGAAACTTTTCCGTCATTATTTGCTCCGTGAATTTTTTCGTGGCCCTCGTTATCATTTTTTATTTAATAATAACTAGTTACTTAGCATTCTGCAGCAGCTGCAGCGTTAAACTGTAAGTCCTAAACAGCTGTAAGAGAATTAATGCTCCCACACTACTTGTATGTAACGAGTAGTGGGACAAAGTAGGAAACGTTCCGAAAAATTCAAAGGCGCCCCAAACTAACAAATTCAAATTCTTTCTGTGTTTTCCTTCGGAATAAATTCCAGATGTTACCATTAAAATGATGAAAAAAGAATCGCAGAATCGGGTATTGCGTTTTGCCAATTGTTGACTGAAATAACAATATTCATGACACGTGATGAATATGCATTGCTCGCTTTTTACGATAGTTTGTGTGTGTTGTCTCGAGCACGTTAGTTTTTGTCTCTAACAAGTGGCGATTTTATTTCTAGGAGGAAAATATACAGTTTTAGGAAACGGAGATTTATATATTTACAACGCTGGGCCAAGCGATGGATCAAAGAGCTACGCCTGCAGAACAGTACACAAGTTGACAGGAGACGTCCAAACTAGCACATATCCAGGCCGTATTATTATAACAGGTGGGTTATTCTGTTCTAGTGACGACTACAGCACATCTGACTTTATTTACTGATACTGTAATTAAACTACAGTATTCATTACAGTTATGATAATAAATTAATTTAATTTCCTCATTTTTACCATTAAGGTGCTGTTTATTTGAAATCGTAATCAAGTACTGTGCTACACGACCAAGTTGTATATTATTATTGCATATTACCTTCAGCAGCAACAGAATGCTAACGATAGAAAAATATACTCGTATTATGTCTGTGAAGTAACAACACTTTTTATTTGCAATCTGTTAGAAATCAGTACCCATCAAATTCATTGCCAGAAATTTCGACGCTTATAAAACTGTCACTGCTAGACCTACTTTATGCGTACGTAAATAAATCGTCAGCAGTGGTCGAACAATGACACTTAACAATTCACTTCGTTTTAAGTTTCACAACATATCGAAAAATATAATCATCAAATTGTTCACTCTTTTGCAAGGTACTCTTCGACTAAGACCATGATGCTTTAACCATTGATTTATATTAATCATCCTTGATAATTTACTACATTTAACAAATATAATTATTTAATTTTATTTATACATAAATAACATTCTTTATTCAACAGTTGAGAACTTCAAAAGTCCGCTTTACACTTTTTTCTTATTCGTACATTCTAGATTACGCCATTTGTTAATCCTAAATGAGTAAAATAATTGAGAACATATTTTATCAACCTGAATACTAATTTCACAATGATAGAGAAGTGAAAACGTTCATATTTCATTTTTCTCGTTTCTTTTCTACTTAATTCGTCTTATAAACATGTTTGATGTGTATTATATAACTTTATTCAGATACAATATAAACCACAAAAGATAAAATTTTACTTTTTATACAGCTATACTCAAATCTACCTTATACGAGCTTCCTATTCACATATTCTCTAAAAGTTTTATTACACTGCATTCGGAAAAAATGTTTCGGGTGTTTTATATACAACGTTTTCTCGTGTAATTCATAAATTCATTATTTGCTTCATACGTAAGTACCTTACTGTGTCTACTGATGACTCACCGTTTCTATGGTAGACATGGTGCCTCATTATGTAGGGCCGGCGATTAGCCAATTAATTTTGGGTGTTTACATCCCAACAAAAGTGTGTACATAGTTTGTGCCGAGCACTGTATCATACTGCAATTACTTTCTCCTTTTGTAATTCAATTGTTTAACTTATTTTCAAAATTCCAGACTCCTAATATTTTTACTACTTTTTGTAGGGTGAAACCTTCCCAGTCCCGTTTCTTAATACTCTCAACAGAGTACACCTTTAAGATAATTATGTTTTGCTTGTAAGTCTATTTTATAATGTTAGGAGTACCAGTCCTACACTATAATATTAACACTGATATCTGAATCATACAGAACCTTACTTCCCTTAAATTACATATGTTTTTTATTAGCAACAAAATTTTCATTATTCAAAGTACTTTACGGGTCCATGTATCACGTTCATTTATAGTGTCTTTTGATGAACTGGGATTTTGTGTACGACCCTATACAATTCTAGTGAATTTAAAGGGGGTTAACATTGGCCACATTTTCTGGAGCTCCTCCACGCATCTTCTGCATCAACGAAACATGTATTAGCGTATTTCAATCGGGAAAAGTTAAAACAAGAGTTTATTCCTCCTCTTACTTCAACATAGTTTAAACAAATAGCAGTTGGCTTATTTCACTTCTTTCTTATTTCATTTATTTTTTAATAAAACAACATAAAATCTGCCTACTAAGGCAGGGCCATGAGGCAGGAGCTCCAGAAGGCAGCTCGGAACTCGGATTCCAGCGTGCTACGTCTCTGCGACGCACAACCACACAGCCGGCATCGTCATCACGCCGATTCATTGACTGCCCATATATCTCAATCGACTCTCTGTGAAGGCGAGGATAATAGCTGCGGACGATGGTCAGCGTTGTAGAGAGCATGTTCGGCTACTGCGGACTTTCCGGTGGCGCAGACGGCAGCACGGACCGTTCGCTACGCTTCGTGATGCCGTTATAGACTTGGCCACAAGAGACGCCGCGCGACGACAGCGTCTCTTTTGTTTACACACACTTATACTATTAACTTGAATAGTAATTGTGTGTGTGTGTGTGTGTGTGTGTGTGTGTGTGTGTGTGTGTGTGTGGCTTCATGCGGGTGGGGAGCACGCGTTAGAGAATAGGTGATAAGAGGGAAAGAGAATATCAGAACGGAGCAAAGAGAGAGAGGAACAGATAGGACAGTAATTTATAGAAAAGAATAATAAGATTTAAAAATTTAACTTTATTTTGATTTCTCCTGTCAAAGCCTGTAGTAATTTACTAGAAGAAAACTTGATCATACAGTTATTTTATTGTTTTACTATTGTAACTAAAATTTTGTTTTGCTTTTATAACTCACTCAGTATTAAATTACAAATCCAGTATACAAAACTGAAATAAAACGCAATTTAATCAGAATTTGTATTTTATCGAGCCGCGACAACCTAGCGTTGTATTTGTCGTTGTTCCGAATGGGCTTATTTAACGCACATCACATTGTGTTACATTGTAAAATTTTTTAATTTTACTAATAGACATTTTGTAATTTAATTTACAGTCAACCTTACCTTCTCGCTATTGAAAACATGCAACCAACTGTTGGCGCAGCAACAGTTTTCATACAGATTGACAAGGCTGTCAGGTTTAGCCAATGTTACATTACTTATATGAGGTACTGAAGTATTTACTCTGTCACTGTTCTTTATCCTTTTGTTAGAATAAAGAAGTACCTTGGTAGTTTTAATATACGTACCATGCCGTTATATCGGCAGCCGCAACGTTATACTGTGAAAACAAACAAGCAGTTAAACTCAATGTTTGCAGGTCTAGAAAATACTAGAAAATTGAATTATGTTTTATTTATTGTTTATATTAATATATCTTTTCATTAATATTATTATTATAACATAATAAATATTATAATATATTATAAGAAATATTATATTTTATATTATTTTATATATATTATATTTTATATAAATTGTATTATAAAAAATAATTTTTTATAGTTTGAAATGAAATGCTTCATACAAACAAAGGATTTAACAACAATTTGTGTTTAATGTTTGTGAACGTAACATCGGTTATGTTGCAAAGGAATCCGCAATACCTTGATCGACTAAAATTAGACTGTACAAATAGAATAAATATAATGAAAATAAGTCAACAATTGAATACATAGCTGACTTAAAGATTTTGTATGACTTGTAATAGTCACAGCATGTGGTAATAATACAGCAAATATTACATTGTCTCTTAAACTAAAAAAATTAAAACGGGGCTTACATTTTTTAAGAGCGAGAAATATGTCTAAACGTGATATTTTGGCAAATGAAAGGCTGCAGGCTGTAGACTCCCCAACTGCAACATATACCGTCTGTCTGGCTAGCCATTCCTAAAGAATAAACTACCACTGTTTCTTTGTTAGTCATGACAACCAAATAACGTCTTCTAGCCGTACAGTAAACTTCGTCTGGCACTTAAATACTGTTCCAACTATACGGTATTGGTTAATTAAACTGATTCACCTTAAAGTAATAATAATATTATTATTAAAATTAGGGAAATAATATTAATATTAGCAGTAATAATAATAACGATAATAATATAAATCTACAATTCTATCTGTGAAATACAATAATGAATAATTCATGAATATTTATAGGCCTACCTATGTTTCGTGCTGCCACCTTCGTGGGCAGTCTATGATAACATGTCTTATGTATATTCGTGTGTGTGTATTTACAGATATAAATTATAATCATATACATACCTGTGTGTGTGTGTGTGTGTGTGTGTGTGTGCGCGCGCGCGCGCTATTCAATTTTGTGTGTTGCGTAAAAGAAAAAAGAAAAACGGTATACAACAAAAGATAATACAAGCAATACGGTTCCCATTTTAATACAACACGAACTTCATAACCAATCACAATATAAATAAAATAACAAAAGTCCGAAACGTAAAACAAACACATCTTAACAAATTGCCTACGACCAGCATGTCTGAAACAGAATCTCCTAAGTACAATAGAGTGTACGTGGCCAGTATGCAAACGGATAAAAGAATAACACTTAAGAAACGTTTACAGGCACAAAAATCACAAAAATGTAGACTCCTAAACAAATACAGATAAGCACTAAAAAAATCATATATTACGAACCAATAATAGATTACCATATAACAATACCCCCTGCACGCACACACACACACACACACACACACACACAAAATGTCAACATGAACCAGTGAACCAGAGGATCCATAAAAAGCGAACAGGGGAGATTGTCAAAGGAAATGCCGATTCCCGAAAGCACTATGCAGAATTAATTTGAGCTTTTTTTATAAACTTTTTTTGAAGTACAATAATTAAGATCTATACATCTAATTAAGCCTATTATATTGATATACCATATATATTAAGCCTATGTATATACACACACGCATACACACATTATTTGAGGGAGAGAGAGAGAGAGAGAGAGAGAGTTAGATGTATATGGTGTTATCATTAAAATATATTTTTCCACATACTTCACAGGCACTAGCTCCCGATTGAACAACATCGTACATAGCATGTACACAACCCAGTATAGGCTCATCTACTGTTGTCAGTGAAGTCTTAATTTGCCAAAATGAGTTGAAAAAAATGTGTAACGTTATTCTTATGGGAGCTGTTTATGCAAAATTAACTACAGACAATCAATCCCTCAAAACCACAGAAACAGTTTTACATAGTACTGCCATATGTAACGGATTTCATGGACAATCAATGATGTTATGGTGTAAGTCAAATGACCAAGTTGAAAGGAGTCAGCTATTTTATTTTTCGGGTGTTTACAAGTTTTCAAAAGTTACATTCGACTAATTTAAAATTATTACAAGTATCTACAATGTCTCTGTAGTCATCTTGATTTTACAACAGTCGATACTTTTGTCATTTTTGTTTAACCCAATTCCTTGTTGGGTGTCATACTAGCGTCACTCACTCCATTTCCTTTGTGCAGTGTGTATACACATCTTTTAATACATTTAAGATACAGTTGAGTCTTAAATTTATTGTAGTTATAAAAGAGTACTGTAGTAACACATATTCTCATTAAATTAAGTTTATACAAAGAGACTAACATTTTTCTTGGCAAAAAATGCAACCTTGCATCAATTGTAATATTAGTAAAAGATAAATAATATGTTGCCGATCCAACCTTGGTGCTCTCCTGCTACAATATTAATGAGTAGCATTTCAGCAGTGATAAACACAGCATCTCGAGATACGCGTGAGTTACTTTATGCATGCATGTTAACCTCGAAAAGTAAGATGATGAACTGATACCACTTTCAGCCTGTCACTTTAGACCACTACTTGTATGTAGCCAGTTCCAAATTGTTACACCTTAAATAAGCGCTGATGTAACAATTGATGTCAGAACTTTCATATACCACCTAGAACCCCCTATATTAGGAATTAGCTGTCACACTGCTACATTTAATGTATATGTGGTAACTTATTACTAACATGTTCAACATGTTTTTTCAAGCAGAAAGTAATCAATGATTTCAAGCAAGCGACCACCTACTGCAATACCAAGACACTGATGAATGATTAACATGTTAAATTGTAACCATTAATAATCAATTGGCTGTCTCCTCAGTAATGCTGATTGTTTTTAAGACAGCCTCCATTTCATGTTCAGCTAATTCCAAATAATCTGAAGTAATCCATTGTTGGAAATAAACAATAAGTGTGTGTGTGAGTGTATGTGTGTGATTTTTTTGATGCACTATAGTAAGTAAACAATAGAAATAAATAGAAGGAGATATTATGAAACTTTGTTTCAATTGTGTGTGTAAAAAATGTTAATAAATAATTCCAAATTGTTTAACTTAAAAGGCTATTTTCTTGGATTTCGTTGTCCATGATGTGTCCGTTATTTAACTAAATATCACTATAGTATTGACGACTCGGAACACTAAGTTTTTTATAAGTAAAAACGTAAAGTTTTACCTTACAGCCTAAACCGGCTTTCACCTTTAGAAGGCTTCATCAGAGGCTGCCATAGGTAGCGTTGTCCGTCTTGTTGTTGGCGACTGGATAGTTATTCGAAAGATCAATCAGCTTCAATCTTTCGAATAACTATCCAATCGCCAACAACAAGACGGACAACGCTACCTATGGCAGCCTCTGATGAAGCTTTCTAAAGGTGAAAGCCGGTTTAGGCTGTAAGGTAAAACTTTACGTTTTTACTTATAAAAAACTTAGTGTTCCGAGTCGTCAATACTATAGTGATATTTAAAAGGCTATTTTATATTTCTTTTCTACTAAAATTTATCAAAGAAAGTACTTAAAAAATATATCTCATTTTGCCATTACACATGTGAATCCCTCTGCATCACCACTCTGCTAGTCACCAAAAGTGGTCTACTGGCTGGGTTGACCAAAAGTTGCTTGGAAATTGAGCAACCTGTACTCATGTTGAGCTTCAGGGTGACCATCTCAAGTTCGCTATTTAGCTTGAAAGATTTAACAGTTGCTGCAGACTTCATGGATCTCTCACTTAGTTGTTGTGACTAAATTCTTAGAGTTTCATAATGAAACTGATACTGGTCTGTAATGGATTTTATTACCCTGATTGATTTAAAAATGTATACCTGACTTTTGAAGAAAAGCCTACCTAAGCAAAGTTATTCCAAAGCAAATATAACTTCATCCTTAACCTGGAGACTGGAAACTAGTAAATTGTCTACTAAGTTAATGTATAATGACATTTCTACCAGTTAGCCTTATTGTTTGCAATAGTAGCTTTAAAAAATACCATATTACTAGTGAAATACAGTTCACAATTTATCAAACTTTTCACACTGCCTGTAGACATAAGAAAACACGTGTGACTATCACACACACATCACTTCATACTTTTCACATCTAAACTAAATTACACTGATTGAATATAGTTTTGATTATATAGTTAATATGGCAATCTCAATGTTGCATAAGACAGTCCTTTATTTAAGGCTACAGATAACAATTTTATCAACATAAGTGTTATTAGTAAAATGTGTAATACCTCTGTCTCTAACCATGTGTGTGTGTGTGTGTGTGTGTGTGTGTGAAAATATTTTTATTATTTAAAAAACTGGCTACAAATCTTATTATTTCCTCCACTGAATAATTTTTCTGTAGTCACCATGAACTGGTATCTCAACAGCTACTACAAAACTCCTTCTGACATGTACACCAAACACCAACTTATGACAGTTTCTTTTCAATGCTTGTTACAAAATAGTAACTAAAACATCTGTGACAAGATATTTCTTTACTATATAACCAGTAAGTAAATGACACTGATCCAAGTAATTGATGAAATGTTGCAGAATCCAAAGGGAATGTACAACCACGCATAACTGTTGAAAAACACAGTAAAAGACAAGTGAAAGTTGGGGATGATGTAACATTACCATGTGTTGCTCAGGGATATCCAATCCCAACTTACAGGTAAAAATATTCATAATATTTTTTACTTTTTGTGTTGCATTTACTCAACTTTATCATTGCAATTAAACGTTTATATAGGTTTACAAATATTTGAAATTCATATTGTTATTTATTTGCTGAATGTGTATGAACTATTAAGGTTTAAATTTTAGCCACAAAGTTTTATTGTTGCTAGAAATTACTTAAGCAGTACAATCTAAATTTGTTCAAAAATTAGCAATATACATTACAATGATCTATTATAATTTCATATTATAAGAAAGACAAACAAAATAATTGTAACCTTATTTGTTGTATTCTTGTTGAAACAGTATTATGATAAATGAAAGCAAATAAAAAAGTGTTTTTTATGACAGTATTACAAATAAAAAGTGAAAGCAAACTGCTCTACTTATTTATTGCTTATATCATAATTTTTTGTATCAGTTACATTCTTCTTATAAACACTTGCTTTCATCAGAAGATTGAATGTAGGTTATGACAAATTGTCCAACAACATTAAAAAGAAAAGAGTGGTTTAGAGCCTCGCTCTCTTGTCCCTCACTTTTAATAGATGGTTTAATCAATTTTAATAAATTATTTCTGTCACTCAGAAAATAATTAATAATATCTAGTCAAAACTCAAACATTATACATCGTACATAAATAAAAATATAAACATATCCAACAACATCCTTACATTAACAAACAATATTTTCACATAAATATAAAACTAGGCCATAAATTAGTTTCAACACAAACTAATTTTATAACAACAAAAAAGTAAATATATATATATATATATAGTTTATTTTTCAACCTAACTGTCTTAGAATAATAAGTAGTGGTAACATGCAAGAAATAAGCAAACTAATATATCCTTATATTATGATAAAAACAAATACGTCCCAAAAACGTGATATAGCAAACTAAAAAATGTAATGTGTCAAAAAAGGGGGTTTTTATTTTTTATTAAATTTATTCTGTATCATCATTGCAAGTCCCATGTAAAAAGGTTGTATTCAAACAATGAACCGTAACGTAACTTTTTGGGCGGAGTGTAGTTGGAGAATGCGATACTTGTTTGTAAACGGAACGATTGTCACGTATGATACGCGCATACACTCGTCAGGGCGCAGCTTCTACGCATAACAGGCCAAACTGACGCCACTAAAATGGCGAGGCAGAAAGATTTTCGTGCCACGTGCTCTGAAGACGGAGGAAATCAAGTAGAGGCTCCACCCACCTGAGCCTCTTATATCGTCACCGTTTAACAACACTAGCCCATGTGGCCCATAGACAATCCAGACTTATTGTAAGACGACGACAAACTCATAGCCTGAATGCATTCCTGTTCATTAGCAAAGTGTAGTGGGGAGTTATGTTGGCACTCTCCGCGGCAGTCGACAAAACAACATACGTCTGGCCAGACGTACGCCAAGACTCGTGGGCCCCAAGAAATCTTTTAACTGTAGAAAGTGACAAACAGACATCAATAAGTGAAACGATATCTCAGAATGAAGTAAGTGGAGTGAAGAAAGAAAAATTAAAAATGTGGTGAACTGACAAAACATTCGGACATATACTCAGTGCGACACGTGGCGATGAGGGACGCTGAGGGTTAAGTAGCCAACGACCAATTTCACTATATAAATAATTTCATTTATTATTTAGCTCTATTGAGCTCTAGTTTTTTTTGGGAAATAATATAATAAATACTGTATGAATGTGAGAATGAGCAAGCTGGGTTGTTTTATAATATACGTATTAGATTGTTAGCATTATAAGTAATTCACCATGTGGTTTTTATTTCATGTGGCTGTATAATTATAACAGATCAATAATAGTGTTTTTTGATAAAAAGGGAAAATAACAAATAATTAAATTAGAAGAGAATATTAAACAGAATGTGAAATAAATTTGAGTTAGTTCACAAGAAATGAGAGTCAAGTACGTTATTGATATAACCTAAAGTCATGCTTGTATTTCACAGTTTGTGTGACATAACCCTGGGCTAAATTAAGGTAAGTGGGAGATATATATATATATATATATATTAATTTCTAAATATGTTAAAGTAGGACATCACAATTGGCGCCTGAACGAGGGACAAGTTTTGCAAAATAAATTTATTTATTTGTATATCACCTACATTAATTGATTTGGAGGTTAAGCAATAATATGTACAAATTACGTAGCATACATAAAATAGTATGTCACTGTTAGGTTAAGTGTAAGATGTTTTATATGTAAGCTAAGAGAACCATTTAACCGAAAATCAGTAAATTTATAATTTAAAAATGGCAGGAAAGAACGAAAATGATATATGTGAAATTAACGTAATTGTAGGCGATGAGGCCAAAAGTAAATCCATGTATGAAAGTAAAGAAAATATGTCAACTGAGTCGGCTAACAAAAGTGACCCAGGAATTCAAACAAGTGAAAGTAATGTAGACGAGTCAAAAATAATGAATGAAGTTTCAATTCATTCAACACCTATTTCAATTAATCAAAACAAAAAATCTGATGACGATAATATGTTAACACGGTTGTATAATATGATGTATAACAGTTTAGAAAAACAAGATAGCAATTTTAGTGAATTTTAATGAAAAGTTGAATGGGGTCAGAGATGAAATTAAACAACAAAATTTTAATTTTATTAAGCAAGTGAGTGAAATTAATACACGTTGTACTAATATTAAAGAGCAAATATTAGAGTCAGTAAACTGTAAGTTCGATGAACAAATGAGTGAAATCACAGAAGATATTGAAAGTAAAATAAATGATGTAAATGAGCAGATGACAGACCGAATTAAAACTCAAGTCAAAGAACAGTGTGTAGAAATAGAAAATAAATGTATAAATAAAATTAATGAAAACAATGATGACATAAAAATTAAAATAGAGGAGGTAGAAAATATGTGTAAACAATCTGTGCAAGAGAGTATGGGGGCTATGAGTAAACATAACCTTCAATACGAAATTAAAAATGATAATAAATAAAAGTAATTGAGCAAGACATAATAGAAATTAAAGATGAATTGCATGTGGCCATAAGCCAAAATTTAAATAGTGTTGCGGAGCGAGTGCTGTATACTCGCAAAGCAAAAGATGATATAGGACTCGAACAATTTAATTGTGACAGCAGGAGAGTACACTCGATGCAATTTTTGAGTAGGGTAAGGGAATTTATCTGGTTTAATAGTAGTAGTTGGGAGATTATATTGTTAAAGATTTTAAAGTGTTTCAAGGGTAATTCCAAAATATGGGCGGAAGTACATAATACAGAGTGGAGTAGTTATGAAAAATTCGAGTCAGCATTCCGAAACAAGTATTGGTCCGAAGAGGATCAGGAAATTTTAGTAGTAAAATCATGGGAACCGGGAATTTCGGGGGAATAAACAACCACCTAACCATGTATGTAATGAGAATATTTAATGAGGCAAAGTACCTAGAACCGCCGTTACCATTTCGGTCATTTGTTAGACATGTTAGTAAACACCTGCCCAGAGAAGTACAAATTACTCTAATGACGAGAGAGATAGTAGACATAAACGAACTTGAAAATATGTTAGATGTATTGCAAAACATTAGGGACCGCGAAATGAGGAGGCGTCCGAATCCACCAGCGGCACATACTAACGGGAATTATCATCAGTCTAGGGAACACCAAACTCTTATAGAGGGACGCGTGGAAGTAATAACAATAACTATAGAGGCGAAATGTGGAAATGCCTAAATTGTGAATATGAGAATTATGCTATCCGAACAGTATGTTAAAAATGCAACAAAGTGAGAGATTGCCAACGGGGCAACGTGGCCCCCAATCACCATAATCAACAACAACAAGGCGGAGGTAATGACAGAGGAGGTGGACATGCGACGAGAGGTAGAGGAGGATACAACCAAGCTGTGGCGGGTACGTCCACGGAAAACTGAGGCCGACAATGGGAGTCAGGACCACACCATTGTCCACAGATGACAACAGGGTCCAGGTAATTGAGGAATATAAGAACAATGTAATACAAATGGATATGACAAAGGAGTTGTTGGAGAAGGACGACGCCAGAATTATGGAAACAAAAGCCGGGTTGACAGAGGTAATCGTCAACATAGAAGGTAAGAACTTTAAAACATTAATAGATACAGGAAGTGAGATATCAGTGATTTCAGAAAATGTAATGGTAGAGTTACAAGGGGTAAATAAACATATTCCATCATTACCAGTTGCGGGTGTAACAGTAGTGGGGGTAACCGGAGTACGGAGTAAAAGGGTTACTAAACAGGTACAATTAAATATATACATTGATGAAACAGAATTTGAAAATACTTTTCTAGTAGTTAAGGGACTGAGTTTAGATGTAATATTGGGAAATGATTTTTTGGAGAGAAATAAAGCAGTAATAGATTTTAATAAACGAATAGTAGAATTTAATAATGGGAGTGAACCAGTTAAGGTTAAATTTAAGAGGGTATTAGATGAGATTAGAGTTACGGGAGTAAAAATGATACAAAAACGAGTAGGCGATGGAGACATAGAAACAAGAGTGAATATATGTCAAGAGAGTGAAAGTGTAGAGAATGGGGAGAGAGAGATGTATGTGAGTGATGAGAGAGTATGGGAAAATAGGGCGGATAAATTTTTTAATGAGGGTGGAGTTGTAGGGAGTCCCCAATGACAGGAGTTGTGGGCAGTTGTGGAGCGTTTTAGAGATGTGTTTGTGGAGTTGCCTGGAAAAGCCAGGAACTATGTATGCGAGTTCAAGGTTCGAGAACACTCACCCTATATGTAGAGGAGTTATCCAGTGCCGTTTTCAAAGAGGAGAGCAGTACAAGACGAGTTGGACAGAATGATGGAAGGAGACATTATTGAGAGATTGATATCGCCATACTCGAATCCATTGGTAGTGGTCATCAAGAAGGATGGAAAGGTAAGGTTGTGTTTAGTTGCTAGGAAAATTAACCAACTTATAATACCTGACCGGGGGTCACCGGAACCCATAAATTAAATTTTTCAGAAATTTAGCAGAGTCAAATATATGACATCTTTAGATTTGACAGCAGGGTACTGGCAAGTTCTGCTAGCACCAGAGAGCCGGAAGTATACTGCATTTCTCTTCAATGGTAAGAATTATCAGTTCAAGCGTTTACCATTTGGGTTAAACACTAGTGTGGCAAGCTTTATAAAATGTTTAGATATGATATTACAGCCTAAAGACTTAGATTTTTTGACTGTATATGTTGATGACATATTAATAGCGTCAAGAACATTTTCAGAACATATAGAACATTTAGAATATGTATTAGATAAATTACGACAAGGGGGTTTAACGGTAAATTGGGATAAAACCAAATTCCTACAAACAGAAATACACTTTTTAGGTTTCATTATTACTCCAGAGGGAATTCTAGCCAACCCGGATAAAGTAGAAGCTATTATACGTTTTCCAGAACCGAAAAATATTAAGCAGCTACAAAGTTTTTGGGTCTTTGTAACTTTTATAGAAAATTTCAGAAGAACTACGCGCAGACGACAGCGAGATTAAGTGCCGTACTGCAGAAAAATAAACAATGGAATTGGGGAGTGTTAGAATGGGAGACTTTCGAGGAGATAAAGCAAAAATTTTCGAGTATGATAATGATGAATCACCCTAATTTTTGGAAAACTTTTTATTTACAGACTGACGCCAGTAACGTCGCCCTGGGAGCAGAGTTGTATCAGGAGGACAGCGACAAAGAGCACCACACAATAGCTTTCGCCAGCAGATCCCTATTAGCAGCGGAAAGAAATTATACCACTACAGAAAAGGAGTTACTCAGTATCGTGTTTGCTGTAGGGAAGTTCCGTACCTACATTCTGGGGAACAAGACAGTTATCAGGACGGATCACAAAGCACTATCATTTTTGAACTCCTGCCGACTAACGCATAGCAGATTAACCAGGTGGGTGTTAGCATTACAAGAATATCACTTCTCATGGGAATATATTAAGGGGACCGATAATAAAGTACCAGACACTCTTTCCAGAGTAGATGTCATAGAAAATAAAACAGGGAGGGATATTAAATAAATAGAGATTTTTCGATTAACAAGGGAAGATAGAATTTTGGGTGAGGAATTAAGGGAGATAAAAAACCTACAAAGATCAGAAAATAAATTGGGTAAAGTAATTGCTAGTTTAGAAGCAGATGTAAATGGGTCTGAATATAATACACATTTCCAAATATATCAGGGAATTCTGTTCAAGAAAGTAGAGGGAGGTGAACGTGATTGGAGGTTGATGGTACCTGAAGAGTTAATAGATAAAATAATTTGGGAGTGTCATGTTAGATATGGGCATTTTGGGGCGAAAAAGTGTACAAATGTGTTAAAGGAGTCTTGTGTTTTTAAGAATATGGAAAGACGAGTTAGAAGAGTGTTAAAGGTATGCGATTTGTGTCAGAGATCTAAAGTAGTGAACTATAGGATTGAAGGGGAGATGAATTTTATAAAAGTAGAAAGACCATTTGATTTAGTTGCTGTAGACTTGTTGCCAATTGCCCAAGGGTAGAGGTGGAGTAGTGTATGTTTTTGTTGTTTTGGACACTTTTTCTAAGTTTGTTAGGTTGTACGCATGAAGATAGCTACGAGCAGGGTGCTGAGTGAAAAGATCACCAAGGATTACATGATTAACGTAGGGAAGCCGAAAGTAATATTATCCGATCACGGACCCCAATTCATCAGCGGTAAGTGGAGACAGACTCTTGGCTGGGAAGGCATCATACCCAAACATACGGCAGTATACCATCCACAGTCGAACCAGGCAGAGCAGGTGATGAGAGAAATCGGTAGGATATTCCGGGCATATTGTCACGCTAAACATACTGAATGGCCTTTGTACGTGAAGAAAGTGGAAGAGTGGTTAAATAGTACTACCCACGATGCTACAGGGTTTACACCATACGAACTAATAAAGGGAACCCGGCCGCCAAGAATATTAGAACAACTTTTCGAATATCCACCAGAAGAACAGACCATCGACAGATATGTAAAAAAATCCAGCTAGCGAATGAGAGTCTACTCACCAAGAGGGAGAGGAGAAAGCGGAGACATGACGAAAAGGGTAAGTGGACCAAATACGAGGTAGGACAATTAGTGTTGGTAAGGAGACATGATTTGTCTAGTGCACAAGAGAAAGAAATAAAAAAGTTTTTCCTGTTATATGAAGGACCCTATGAAATAGTGGAAATAAAAATGAATAACGCTTATGTACTACGCAACCAAACAACACAAGAGATAGTGGGTACGCAGAATGCTACAAATTTGAAATTATATTGGTCAAAGTAAGAATTTGAATTTTAATATGTTTTGTTTGCTTTCAGAAGAGATCCTCCCCCATTTTCAGGTGATCACGACCTTACCAATCCTGACCGTGGGTTTTGGCACTTTGGAGGCGGACCATGGTTGGCAGAACTTCCTTCGGGCGGTGAAACGACAATGGTCCGGCTCCACAAAATTGGTATAAATTAGAAATTTACCTATATTATTGAACAGGGAGGGGGACCCCTAAGGTACGTGGTACAAAATATTTTACACTCAAGGTGCATAAAAAGGTGCACAACACCACGTACCCACATTGCCTAGGAGTGAATGTAAATAATTTAGTAAGGCTATGTTTTAACGAGGCAGTGTATTCAAATAAATTTCAATAGTGTCATTTGTGAAAATAAAATATTTGCAAATGACAGAAGTATCAGAGTATTAAAAAAAGATGAGTTTTGCGGAGATGGGTTTGGGGACGGGCAGACAGCGGGTTTGAATAAATGGGAGAGTAAAAGAGAGTAAATTTGATATTGAAACTAGATGGAGGTAATGTCAACTAGTGGTAGGATAAGGGGCAACGTGAATTCACGTAGTGTGTCTGTCCATCCCCTACCCCATCTCAGCAAAACCCCCATCTTTTCGGGCGATTACTGATGTACTAGCGATAAGGAAAAAATTAGCCTTCAAATGTAAATAAGTAACAATATATAATTCGGAATGTTTATAATTTTAAATCCATGTCAGTAGCTGTAATTTTACTTTAAGTGAATAATTGACCATACGTAATTATGAAGTTTGTAGTACGAGTTGAAATGTTTGAGGTTTAAATGTTAAAGTATTTATGAGTCTTAGAGGTGATAAATAATAATATAACCAAACATATAAGAGTTTACCATCTGAGAATTGTAGTAACGGTGTAAGCGTGAACCTTATATGTCTTTTAGTAGTTTCCCCTACATTTCGGGCGGTCACGGCTTCACCGAACCCTGACCGTGGATTTATAATGTAAATATATTCTAAATTGGTGAACTTAGAAATTAACCGGGGGGTAACTCAGGGGAATCTACATAACTATGGAACAGCGGCTATCATCGAAGGTGGTGATAGTGCCGTGTTAAGGGTGTGTGAATCATTAGAGTAGGATTACTGGTGTCCTCGGACATCAGTAATGCCGAAATTTTATATAACGCTGAACCAAGAACGGTATAGGCAGCGTCTATACCCTATATAAACTTCAGTTCTTGGGAATGCAAATGGGCGCTACAGTCCACCAGCAGGAAACAATAGTGTGTGTGGAAAAGGAGCTGGCCGTTACAAGCCAGGGGCACAGATAACGCATCTGTGCATAAGGCAAACGCTCGATCCGGTTTATCCGGCGGGTGGTTACCTAATTGTAACTGGGTAAAGGGGGGAATTTAAGAAAACGATGTAGTAGGAGTGGTAACTGAGAAATCAGTGAGAGAGTGACGACATCTGTAAACAGAGGGACATTCAATTTCACTTACTCTAAAGAGAGAGTTGGTGGTTGGTGACCAAGTTCCTGTTCAGTAACAGTTGCTATAACTATGATTCGATGATTAGTGATGTATTTCACTTATGAGAACAAACGATTTTAAGTGTTAGGGTCAGTTATAATGATGTTAATCTAGGAGAACATTTATGATGATAACTATATAATTTTGTGTATTTGTGTTAATTGTATGCAGTGTGTCTAGAGAAAAAAAATTCACCTGATTAGGAGACACCAGCTGACTACTAGTGTTATAGATGTAGTATGTCACTTATAATTGATTTGCAGATTTTTTTTAGCAATATAATTAAATGTGTGAATAATAAATTTTCAATGTGTTTAAGAGGTTTTGAATTAAATGATGAAATTAATTTGAGATAGTTATGAATTTTCAATGGGTAATACAGGTGAGGATTTGGGTGATAAATATTTAAATAAGGCATTTGAATTAGTCAGAGTTAATTTTGAAGGGGTGTTAAACAGAATAAGATTCTTGGGAATAAAAGTAGTACAGAAACTGAGTATTAGTAGGGACACAGTAGCGATAGTGAACTGTAGAGTAATGAGAGTGAGGTAATTGGAGAGTAATTAGATGAGGGAGGAATTTTGTAAAGGGGGTGGTGTGATAAGGAGTCCTCAACGAAAGGCGTTGTGGCGGGAGGTGAACCGTATGTGCATTGGCGGGGTTACCTGGGGGAGACCAGGAACCAATAAGGGAATGAGCATAGGGAGGGAACACACATCCTAAGTACAAAGAGGGTAGAGGGTACTTTGTTATAAGGGTAGAATGAGTCAAGGTGAGCTAGAGTAGTAAGTTAGTGGAGATAAATGTTTTGAGGGATTGTTGTCATCTTATGTAAATCTGTTAAGGAGTGTTAGAGTCAGAAAGGGGGTAAGGTTATATTTTAATGCCTTTTCAATGAATTAGATTATTGTGAATAATTGGGAATCACCCAAACCAATTAACGATGAAAATGTTAAATAGAAAATCTTAGTTCAAGGGTAGTAATAAATGAAACAAGTGAAGAATTTAATAGAATTTGAAAATAAAATTAAAACTGTAAGGTGTGTAATTTCTGATCAAACTTAAATGTGAATTGTTTATTTTAAGGTAATAACAACAATGTTAATTATGCTATATTATGTTGTACTGTGGTAGGATATATTTATATATTTTTTATATTTATATATATTTATAGGTATTTTACATTGTATAATTTGTGTAGTGTATCTAGGGTAAGGTCATTGACCTGACCCAGAGAGATCAGCTGATGACTGATGTTGTCAGACCTGTAATAGATGCCTTATAATTGATTGGCAGATTTTTTTTATCAAACTGAGTAAATGATTGAATGTGAAATTTTGTTAACAAAATAATCCACTTTGGGAATCGATTTTTTTTTTTTAAACAAAAAAAAATTTTTTTTGTTTTCCTTGAAGTACAGATTGTGTTTTGATGTTCAGGATATATTATTGATTAGGTGTATTGTTAATGTATTAACTGAGTTATATTGTTCATAGTATATGTGTTGTAAACAAATGTAATGATAAGGGAATGTATGATTTAATAAGGTGTTCAGTTTATTTTGTTTTTTATGATTGATAGCAGCTAGTTAAGAACAGTTGTAAATTTATTTAAAGGATTTTGAAATTTTAAGAGTAAATGAAAGGAGATGTTCAAATGAATGGGAATATGAAATTTTGATGTTGAACTTAGATTCTCTAGGTGAACAAAAGTTAAATGATTTAAATTTGGTTAATTTGAATTATTTTTGATTTGAAACAGTAACGTCCAGCCAAGTAAATTGAGAAACAAAATTGAAAATAAAACAGAAAATATTTTTAGAATTTGATATCAGAATGTAAATGTGTGTTTAATGTAATAATGAGTATGTGTATGCACCCAGTATTTGCTAAAAGCAACCCAGTATGCATGTAAGGGGGAACATATCGGTTGAGGATCGGGTATGGTATAAGGCCAGTTTCTGATTTTTTGGTGAAATGTTAAAAGGTTAGAGGTACTATGGTGAGTACCTGTCCGATTTTATGGTGTTGGGATCTCGCACAGAGAAGTCCAGTAATCTCGTTCGGGTGCAGCCATAGTCGCTTAGCTAGGGGGGTAGTTTACCCATGACGTGTTTAAAAAATTAACGGGGGGTTGTTGGCGCCATATCCTCACTGATCCTCTTAGGTTAGGCAATGAGAGTTTTTATGCTCTTGGGCATAAAACCTCTCATTGGGGGGTATTGTAATGTGTCAAAAAAGGGGGTTTTTATTTTTTATTAAATTTATTCTGTATCATCATTGCAAGTCCCATGTAAAAAGGTTGTATTCAAACAATGAACCGTAACGTAACTTTTTGGGCGGAGTGTAGTTGGAGAATGCGATACTTGTTTGTAAACGGAACGATTGTCATGTATGATACGTGCATACACTCATCAGGGCGCAGCTTCTACGCATAACAGGCCAAACCGACGCCACTAAAATGGCGAGGCAGAAAGATTTTCGTGCCACGTGCTCTGAAGACAGAGGAAATCAAGTAGAGGCTCCACCCACCTGAGCCTCTTATATCATCACCGTTTAACAACACTAGCCCATGTGGCCCATAGACAATCCAGACTTATTGTAAGACGACGAAAAACTCATAGCCTGAATGCATTCCTGTTCATTAGCAAAGTGTAGTGGGGAGTTATGTTGGCACTCTCCGCGGCAGTCGACAAAACAACGCTAAGACTCGTGGGCCCCAAGAAATCTTTTAACTGTAGAAAGTGACAAACAGACATCAATAAGAGAAACGATATCTCAGAATGAGTAAGTGGAGTGAAGAAAGAAAAATTAAAAATGTGGTGAACTGACAAAAAATTCGGACATATACTCAGTGCAGCACGTGGCGATGAGGGACGCTGAGGGTTAAGTAGCCAACGACCAATTTCACTATATAAATAATTTCATTTAAAGAACTCTAGTTTTTTGGGGGGGAAATAATATAATAAATACTGTATGAATGTGAGAATGAGCAAGCTGGGTTGTTTTATAATATACGTATTAGATTGTTAGCATTATAAGTAATTCACCATGTCGTTTTTATTTCATGTGCCTGTATAATTATAACAGATCAATAATAGTGTTTTTTTGATAAAAAGGGAAAATAACAAATAATTAAATTAGAAGAGAATATTAAACAGAATGTGAAATAAATTTGAGTTAGTTCACAAGAAATGAGAGTCGAGTACGTTATTGATATAACCTAAGTCATGCTTGTATTTCACAGTTCGTGTGACGTAACCCTGGGCTAAATTAAGGTAAGTGGGAGATATATATATTGTAACGTTCAGTTTAATATATATAATCCTCCTTATGTATCCAGTGAATGTGGAAGGCCCCACTTCTGAGCGTCAATAAGTAATATCAAAACAAATTAGTATCTCTTACTAATGAAGTATAACCTGTTTTATTTTTGAAATAGAGGATTATTCATCTGAACCTCAGGGTCAACATACAATTTACATATAGAACAAACAATACAACTTTGATGCATGAGACTCGGTATTACAGTGTTGTTAATGTCTGTTGAATGTTTGTGGGTCCTTTTAAACTACTATTAACTATAACAAAAACTCTTATTATTAATGACTATTGTATACTAGTGTACAAAAATAATTCACAATTATAATGTTTTTATATTGTTTTTGTTGTAATTCAATCTTTACTGTCATAATGTTTGGTCGAATATTTGATTTAGTCATGGAGTGATCTCACCAATCTAGCAGTTTTCTTAACGGATTTATTGGTTGATTCTTTATTCCTGGACATCTGGTTTTTTGGTCTCTTGATTAAAACAGCATTCTTCTAGGTTTTGCATTTTTTCCTGTTCCTCTCATCTTTTATTGGTCTTCAATTTGTATCCAATTCAGGAGTCACACCTTAAACGTTCTCTTGCAATTCACAATTTTTTTAACAACAATCATCTTTACTCAAAACATTAATTTCATTAGTTAAAGGCCATGGCTATATTTTTTATGGGTCACAGGTTCGGTTTACCATTTCTAATTAGTAATATTCTGTTGACCTTTACTTTATTTTTCCTTCGTAACTATATTATTATAAGTTTTTTAACGTAAGAGTTTCTATCTTTTAAATTATTTACACTTGGTTTAATCTCACTATATGGGCTACATAACTGCATCATATAGATTATATGTTTCATTCAATGCTCATATTATAATATTTAATCACTTTCCTTATATCTGATTTTTTTTCCTTTTTAAAGTCTATCACTGTTATTTTCACTTTCTAGCACTATCACACAACCTAACTTACATAATTATAGTTTGATTTATTATATTTGTAAAATCTATAACATTCACTGTTTGTAGTTCAATGATACAAAACAACTGTCTGAGGCACGCAGACCTCCTCATAGTTTTAATCTAATGCTTATGAACTAACAAATGTCTTTTTACTTATTTTCTAAGTTTAACATTTGTACCTTATAATTCTATTAATTAATTATTATTTACATGTTAATGAGTATGTTATGTTTTATGTTTAGTGAAACGACACGTTACATAAAGCCCCCCGTTTAAGACAAGTTATTTCAGTAATGGTGGTTTTAGGAGTTACTGAAATAAATGGCAAAAATCTACAAAAACTGTCTTCACTTTTCATAAAACCTCTTTATCTCGGTTTGGTTATATATTCCTTGGGGTATTGCTACAATGGGGTTGGTAATTGACAAACTACTCTTTCCTATAATATCTTCTTTTATCATGAGCTGGATTTACTTTCTTACAGCTTTCTTGAACAACTGTTTAACCAGATATTATTTAAATTCTTCTCTTTATTCGGTGAGCTGGAGAATACGATGCAGTAATTATTGTAATAGTTCACTAACCTCTTCTTTTGTGCCACACTCATGATCTCTGTATATCCTTTTCCTTGGAATGCCCTGATTTCCTGCAGTCTTTCCTGCCATGATTCTGGTCTGTTACGGTTTATTTGTTTCCTATGGGTACCCTAACATTTTCCCTAACTTAGTATGAATTCCCGTCCTAAGGGGCACTTGTGCTTCCTATTATCTCAGCGGATCATTCATAATTGCAGAGTGGCGCCGTAGCATACAACACTCTGTTTATACCTTAAAGAGTAACCCTTGGGTTACTAATAACACCATAGGAATTCCTATTCCTTCTCTCGTAACATTCAGGTTTATGTGCTGCTTTTGGGTTTTAGATTATTTACCTGTGGCTCCTATAATTGTATCTGGTTTATGGACAGCGTGCGTATTCTCTCCGTTTTATTCTCCTGCGTTTCGTTTCATTCCTGAAGTGTTCGCTCATGTTTTAATTAAGACTGTTGTCAGCACCCCTTGTAGTGTTTACTTTGATGTACTCTATGTCTCAGTTTGTTTTCGCTTTACCCTGTTTTCTTTCTAATGAATCCCTTGTTATATTTTTCTAAATAATATTTTGTCTTAATTAATTGTTAGTTTAATACTTTTTTCCTTCTTATTTTTCTGTTTATATTCCCCTTTTGTTCCTTACCCGCTTTTTCTTCAGTTTTGGTTATGTTTTCTTAATTATCATTATTTTTTCTTAAGTCTAGAGTGATTATTTATTTTATTTTTGTTTTAATTATCATTATTTTCTTTAAGTCTAGAGTGATTATTTATTTTATTTTTGTTTTAATTATCATTATTTTCTTCTTCCTTCCTTAACTGGTTTGCCTTGTCGGTAGTCAGAAAATCAGTCCCTTTTTACAATATTGTTCCTACTTGGTTTATCCGTTTTCGGTATCTGCCACGATCCGGGTTCTTCTGGTGTGCAGAACTATTTCCTTCCTTGTGGTATAGATCTCTGCTACCTCATACACCAATTCTTCTAATACCACCTTTTCACTAGTATCCAGTCCTATATTAATCACTCTATCATCTGTTTTCCTAAACAAATATGTCGATGGTATATCAACTATTGGTGGTATCACTGATATCTTATCATGTATTTTTATTTCAAGTATATTTACCTTGAATATCAATTTTCTGAAGTCCTTACTCACTGTTTTATTGTGAGTCCTTTCTATAATTTCTGTTAAGCTTCTCCTACCATTTTTAAAATTCATTATCTCTCTATGGTCAGTAATAGGGAGATTAAGTACATTTACTAGTCCACTGTTTATCATCTCCAAATTTTCTCTTGTATTTATTGGTTTCTTTGGATGTATTCTTCTTATTTTCTTTATCTTCTTTTCGAGTGGCTCCTTGTTCCTGTTATGTTTATTTTCAGGTAATAATTCAATTGTCTCTTCTTTATTTTCTATTTTTTTACTACCTTCTATTTTCTTTTTACGCTTCTTATTTAATTCTTCCCTCCATTTACAAATATCTTCTCTGGATTGTTCAAACATAAGCCTTATCCATTCCTTTAGCTCTGCATTTTCTGTTTGTACCGGTTTCTCTGGTTGTCTTATTAATTGTCTCATTTGTTCATACTCCTCCTGTGTATATTGTTCTTTCAAATGTGCGTATATTCCCGTTCTCTCGTTTTTCATTCTTTTAAGATTATCATTCCATCTATCCCAATCATCCTCAGTCATTCCTTCCACATTTTTATCGTTATTTTCGTGAGTTCTCCCGATAGTCTCTTCTTTATCATACTTTGCGTGTAGCTCCCACATTTCATCATAAATATCTCTCAACGTCATGTTGTCGTTCGGTGTCACCATTCTGTTCGCACGCCTCATCTGTGCTCGTTCGTGATCAGTGGTATTTTCATTAATATAATCCATATCCTTGCTGAATTTTTTAAATAACACTGTCATCCATTCCGCGTAGCTTAATCGTCTCTCTTGTTCGGGCATTTTCGTTTCCTGTTGTGGCATAGCCCTTCGTTGCATTTTGTTTGTTTTTTCTAGCAGTTGCCAGCTAAAATTAGGTCAATAGTTATTTCACTAATTGTGTTTCGGTTAGTTAGTTTTGCCTAATTCAGCTCTACCGGTTGGGCGCCAATATGTAACGTTCAGTTTAATATATATAATCCTCCTTATGTATCCAGTGAATGTGGAAGGCCCCACTTCTGAGCGTCAATAAGTAATATCAAAACAAATTAGTATCTCTTACTAATAAAGTATAACCTGTTTTATTTTTAAATAGAGGATTATTCATCTGAACCTCAGGGTCAACATACAATTTACATATAGAACAAACAATACAACTTTGATGCATGAGACTCGGTATTACAGTGTTGTTAATGTCTGTTGAATGTTTGTGGGTCCTTTTAAACTACTATTAACTATAACAAAAACTCTTATTATTAATGACTATTGTATACTAGTGTACAAAAATAATTCACAATTATAATGTTTTTATATTGTTTTTTAGTTATTGTTTTTGTTGTAATTCAATCTTTACTGTCATAATGTTTGGTCGAATATTTGATTTAGTCATGGAGTGATCTCACCAATCTAGCAGTTTTCTTAACGGATTTATTGGTTGATTCTTTATTCCTGGACATCTGGTTTTTTGGTCTCTTGATTAAAACAGCATTCTTCTAGGTTTTGCATTTTTTCCTGTTCCTCTCATCTTTTATTGGTCTTCAATTTGTATCCAATTCAGGAGTCACACCTTAAACGTTCTCTTGCAATTCACAATTTTTTTAACAACAATCATCTTTACTCAAAACATTAATTTCATTAGTTAAAGGCCATGGCTATATTTTTTATGGGTCACAGGTTCGGTTTACCATTTCTAATTAGTAATATTCTGTTGACCTTTACTTTATTTTTCCTTCGTAACTATATTATTATAAGTTTTTTAACGTAAGAGTTTCTATCTTTTAAATTATTTACACTTGGTTTAATCTCACTATATGGGCTACATAACTGCATCATATAGATTATATGTTTCATTCAATGCTCATATTATAATATTTAATCACTTTCCTTATATCTGATTTTTTTTCCTTTTTAAAGTCTATCACTGTTATTTTCACTTTCTAGCACTATCACACAACCTAACTTACATAATTATAGTTTGATTTATTATATTTGTAAAATCTATAACATTCACTGTTTGTAGTTCAATGATACAAAACAACTGTCTGAGGCACGCAGACCTCCTCATAGTTTTAATCTAATGCTTATGAACTAACAAATGTCTTTTTACTTATTTTCTAAGTTTAACATTTGTACCTTATAATTCTATTAATTAATTATTATTTACATGTTAATGAGTATGTTATGTTTTATGTTTAGTGAAACGACACGTTACAATATATATATATATATATATTAATTTCTAAATATGTTAAAGTAGGACATCCCAAAATTTTAGACTAATTTTGCTTATTCATCTGAGTGTTTACTCTGAAATCTTAAATGTAATATCACATTACCATACTTCTACATTGTTACAGTCACTATTTTTTGTAAATCCTCATAAATTGAGAGTTTAAACTTTTCTGTAAAAGTTGAAATAATAATGTATAATCAGCACTTCTATATTTCTTCTATTATATAGGCCACGTCTTCTTACTTCTGTAACATTAGTTACTTATATTCATAACTAATATATATTTTCTATTTATTTAATTATATTTTTCCATTATTTTGTTTAATCTTAATTTTAACACATAATTTGTAATAAGTTTTATTTAATTTATTTATTTATTTCCTATTTATTTTACTGTAGGGAAATGGTTGTTAGCATCTTAATCTATCAATATTGTTCTAAGGTGTATGTACTTTAGCAATATCAATACAAAATAAAATATATAATTTGTTTGTTTTTTTATATATTAAAGAAAATGTTACACATACTACAATATAGATCATAAGCTATAACACTTTTTATTGAAGCTGTGATTTTAATATTAATTACCACACTAGCATTGCTTAAATATTATTGAATTCTTAATACTGTAAATCAGAAGAAAAACAGTGACATCTACCTTGTGCTTAATCAGCAGAATTTTAGATAATTTTTTGCAATCTATTGTATGGTGATAACCTATAGACAATACCTTCATACTAAATTACAGTATTTAAGTATTAGCTAAATGCTATTCTATTGATCTATGTAATTTAGAAAATTACATACAGTTCTGTACTTTAGTTGTGTAGTTTAGTTGTATGTACTTTTAGTTCTGTGATACGATATTAAAACTTTCTTAATTTGCTGAAAAATATAAACATTCAAAAATAATAGAGTGCTGAAATTGAAAAATGCATTCTACCCCTCTGAAGTGAATTACTTATAATCATTTCTATAAATACACAACATGATAGACACACACATAAATTTTCATAATACTTCTCAGACTTTTTATACAGTTATTTTAAATGTTTTGTTTAAATGATTGGTGCTAATCATTTTCTGTTATAAACCTATTTCACTGGTTTGATAATGTACTAGTAAGAAATTTAATGTAGTTACCTTGGTGTATCAACTTTTTCTGTACTAGTAAGTTAAATTAATTAGTTTGATTATTCCATAAATCTTGTTCACATTTTTTAACATATAAATCCTGAATTTTTTATTGAATCGCTTTTACAATGTTCATAAAAGTTATGAAGTCAACTAATGAAATTGCATTATAAGACTTTGTATCTGTGATGCATTCTCTAGGGATTATATTAGTATATATTATAAATTTTTATGTAGGCTTCCCGTAGACAAAAACCTGGTAATGCAAGTGTTCTTGGAGCCACAAATTGGTTGTTTGAATAAAATTGAGGTAGTGTCTTTCACGATTTCCACAACTCTTACACACAGTGTCATTTTCTTGTTCTATAAATTTTGTGCTGGATTTTTGTTAGTTATGTATGTATATCCTTGCTTTTGTATAAACTGCATAATATATTATACACTGCAATAAATGACAAATACTCTATGTGCAGGTGGTTTAGAGAAGACAGAGAACAATTGTCACCTGTAACGTTAGGAGATAGAATTGATTTATTGTCAGCAGGATTGCTGAGGATTGGTAAAGTAAGACTAGATGACAGAGGCAAATATCTTTGCTGGGTAAACAATTCTGCTGGTGAAGAAACAGTGCAAGTTACGCTTACTGTTACAGGTAGCTTCATTTACTTTGAACCTAGTAAATATAATATCCACAATGGCGTTTTTTTATAATTACATTAGTACTAATTGAACATTAATTTTGTGCAAGATAATACAAAATATATAAAGTACAAAAATAATACAAAACATTTTTATTTCTATTTGAAGCACATATCCTAAACTATTTTTCTACATAGTTTCTATCATTACTGAAGCACTTGTCATAGCGGGGCATCAGGTGTTGTATACCTTCATCATAGAAATTGCCCGCCTATGATGAGAACCACATATTAACAGCATGTTTGACACTGTCGTTGTTATGACTACCAAAGAAGTTTTGCAGATGCTTGAAAAGATGACACTCGCTTAATGTGAGGACTGGGCTGTTTGGTGGATAAGCAAATTGTTTCCAACCGAATACTGTGAAATGTTGCATGCCAATGGCAGTATATTGGCGGACATTGTCAGGAATCAACACAATGGTCCGTGTAAAGTATCCCACATCACTTATTCGGGATGCAATTTCTTAGGAGTTTTGCAATAGACATCCAAGTTGACTGTCGATGCTTGAGGCAAGAAAACCATAAGAAAAACTCATTTTCTGTCCCAAAAGTCTGTGCATATGATTTTCTGTCAGGAAGACCTGACTTTAATTTTTTTTCTTTGTGGGAGATGAAATGTGCCTTCACACAATGAATTATATTGTTTTGATTCAGAGGTTCCATGTGATACCCATGTGCCATCTAAACAACCATATCAGAAAAGCCAATTCATTGTCCCACCGTTTCATTTTGTACCATTCTGTAAACATCTATGGAACCCACCCGGCACTTTATGAAGAAGTGAACATGAAATTTATGGAAAATACATGGATAGCAACATCACATCGCAATGAATCGTGTACTCCTGTAATCTTCTCCTCAACTGGCCACATCCTATTGTCATTCACCAAAAACTGTCGCGTTGCTCTGAATTGTCATAAATATTTTTGCATCCTTCATTAAAAAGTTCTATCCATCTCTGTACTACTGAATCATTCATTACTTCTTCTCCATAGACACTGCAAATTAGATGGTGAATTTCAGCTGGCTTAATGCCTTTTGTATTCAAGAAACTAATCAACATATCTACTTTCACACACAGTGGGCAGTTCGATTTTATTCTACATTTTGAGCACGCCTAATGAAGCTTACTTAGTGCACAGTTGTTTACAAATGGCGTTATTGCCTTACCAATGAGTCCAAAACTTGCTTTGCTTGTGCAACAGCATGATGGTATTGATACTGTGACAGTATTTAAAAACAGACTGTACTTTGTGGATATCCCTCGTAGTAAGAACATACAAATTGGAAAGCATTAACATCCATGAGCAATAAAAAAGAAGAAATTAAAACAATATTCAAAAATATGGATATTATAATAGCCAATAAATCAAATAATAATATACAAAAAATAAATCTCACAAGAAAAGTGGAAGACATAGTAGCATTCATTTTACATTTATAGTCATCTTCTGATTATCTCAGTTACTTTTGTACAATTAATGCAAAACTACAGAAACTTTGCAAACTTTTTCTGACAATTATATATATAGAAAAAATTAAGGTTATGTGTCAGAACAATAACTGTGTAATAATAAACATGTACTACAACCATTTATTCATAAAAATATTATTTATTGGAGAACATTGACTTTTATACAAAAGAAACTTTCAAATGTTTAGAATAGTAATAAATAAAATACTGTACTTATATTGAAAAAACGTAAATTATATTACAGTAGTATGCCTTCAGTATAATATGGTTTTAAGGTAACATAAAAAAAATATCGGTATGGAGAACCATACATGACTTCCATATTCTAAGATTTATATTTAAAATAATTTTCGAAATGAAATATTACCATAGAAACTACTTCTTTCTACTTACTGCTTCAGCCTTAACCACAGTACTGTGGTCACTAACGTATACCACCTCACGTTATCGCCCTCGATTTTCACTGATGATGGAAGTCGATGGCATTGCCGAAACGTCTGGTTTTGTAGAAAACATTGGACTACGGTCAAATATCCCGGGAAGGAATTTTAACAAAAACTACTTCTTTGTTGCCGATAACGTTGTACACATATATATAAAATATATGCATAAAATTAATGGCTTGTATAAGTTAATGATTGATCTCCATTAAGTAGTGCTCAAGTTTCCAAAGTTTTAATATTATGATGTCCGTAATTAAAACATCAGAGCAGGTTTAGTGTGAATGAGGGTACACTGTGGACAAAAATTTTCAACATTTCCTATTGAGCGTTGCTTAGAGTAAAGCTGCGAATCTACAGTGTATGTTTTACAGAACAAACACGCGAAAAAGAAGGATTGCTCCGAAGTCACTCATGGACCCTCAGCATCTTGCAGAGGGTTCATTCCCTAAAGACGAAAAGTCTGTCTATGAATCGTTCCTCTGTAAACACGTGCAGTTACACTGCCCAGCGATCCACAGGAAGCAAATCGCTATCCACGCTGGACACTTTTTCGGCTTGCATGCGTTATGTTGGTGTGGGTTCGGCACTTTCCATTTAAAAACCGTGCAAATGTAAGAAAATAAACATGAATGAGGCCAGAAATAACGCGAATTGTGTGTGTGTGTGCGTGCGTGCGTGCGTGCGTGCGTGCGTGCGTGCGTGCGTGCGTGCGTGCGTGCGTGCGTGCGTGCGTGCGTGCGTGCGTGTGTGTGTGTGCGTGTGTGTGTGTGTGTGTGTGTGTGTGTGTGTGTGTGTGTGTGTGTGTGTGTGTGTGTGTGTGTGTGTGTGTGTGTGTGTGTGTGTGTGTGTGTGTGTGTGTGTGTGTGTGTGTGTGTGTGTGTGTGTGTGTGTGTGTGTGTGTGTGTGTGTGTGTGTGTGTGTGTGTGTGTGTGTGTGTGTGTGTGTGTGTGTGTGTGTGTGTGTGTGTGTGTGTGTGTGTGTGTGTGTGTGTGTGTGTGTGTGTGTGTCTTCCCTGCCTTTTTATTGCGGTAGTAGTGATAATAATAAAATGGAAACGTAAACAGTACATAACTGAGATATGCTTGCCTGCCACGCACGATATATTTTCTCTTATACATGACTAGCAGAATACCCGTGCTTCGCTACGGAGTTTCACGTTGTACGTAATGAAAATGTTAGTTTAATTAATAAAGTTTAATTAAAGTAGGCTTCTTAAAAATAAATAGCTGTTCCCCACAACTTCGTTCGCGTGGTCTTCAATTTAATGCGATAATATATTTAGAACAGAATCTATTCTATTGGGTTGCCATAGTAACCAGATCTAATAGTTTTTTAAGACCGCAAAGGACCCCCCAGAGGATCGTATCGAAAAAAACACCTGTCCTATGTTGGTTCTCCCGTTGCGTAAAATATTTGTGCCAAGTTTGGTTGAAATCGGTCCAATGGTTTAGGTGGAGACGTGGAAGACCCCAAAGGATCGTATCGAAAAAAACACTTGTCCTATGTTGGTTCTCCCTTTGCGTAAAATATTTGTGCCAAGTTTGGTTGAAATCGGTCCAGTGGTTTAGGAGGCGAAGTGGAAGACCCCAAAGAACCCCCAAAAGGACCACATCGAAAAAACACCTATCCTATGTTGGTTCTCCCGTTGCGTAAAATATTTGTGCCAAGTTTGGTTGAAATCGGTACAGTGGTTTAGGAGGAGATGTGGAAGAAACCTTCGCGGACGTGCGCACAACAACTCACCGAAGTTTTATCGCAATCGGATGAATGGTATAGGAACGCATACGGGACAAACAAAAAAACATTCATTTTTATATATAAGATGTAAACTATACCACTTACTTGACATAAACCGTGATAGCTAAGCTAATGTACAACATATATGTATTAATTATACACATAAATGTTCCTCGATAGACACTCTATCTATTGGCGAAAACTTGAATAAAATCCGTTCAGTACTTCCTGAGATTAGCGATTTCAAACACAGAGAGAAAACGCACCGACTTTACTTTATATTGTACAGATTTACATTAAAATGAAAAAATTATAATTTTATTGCCTGGCAACAAAATTATTTTATTTTAACAATTACCATTGTTTGAAAAAGTTTAAATGAATTTTCATGTACTTTACTCTTGTTAAAACGTAAAAGATTGCAGGTAAACTACCCCTTCCCCTTAACCGATCTTCACCAAAATCAAAAGGCCTTGAGTCTTCTACAATTTAGTGACGTATGCAAAAAATTATTTGATTCTGTTTGAATATGCGGCAGTTACCGTTCGTCATAGAAAATACGCTTGATAAAAACACGTTGCAGGTAAACTACCCCTTCCCCTTAACTGATCTTCACCAAAAACAACAGGTCTTGAATACTCTACAAATCACGGCTGTATGGAAAAAATTATTTGATTCTGTTTGAATTTGCGGCTGTTATCGTTTGCCATAGAAAATACCCTTGATAAAAAAACGCTGCAGGTAAACTACCCCTTCCCCTTAACCGATCTTCACCAAAAACAATAGGTCTTGAGAACTCTGCAATTTAGGGCTGTATACAAATAATCTTTTGATTCTGTTTGAATTTGCGTCTGTTATCGTTTGCCATAGAAAATACCCTTGTTAAAACATAAAACGTTGCCGGTAAACTACCCCTTTCCCTTAACCGATCTTCACCAAAAACCACAGGTCTTGAGAACTCTACAATTCAGAGCTGTATACGAAACATTATTTAATTTTGTTTGAATTTGCGGCTGTTATCGTTTGCCAAAAAAAAATTCCCTTGATAAAAAAAACCGTTGCAGGTAAACTACCCCTTTCCCTCAACTGACCTTCACCAAAAACAATAGGTCGTGAGTACTCTACAAATCAGGGCAGTATGCAAAAAATTATTTGATTCTGTTTGAATTTGCGGCAGTTATCGTTTGCCATAGAAAAAAATCTACAGACACACAGACACACACACACACACAGACACTTTTCGGAAAACGACTTTTTTTCATGTTTTGAGTGTAGTAGAATCAGAATCTGCAATAATCTCGAACACGATTTTTTTTGCCATCACCATACTTCCATTCCTTAAGGAATATGGAAGTAAAATATCGGTATGGAGAACCATACATGACTTCCATATTCTAAGATTTATATTTAAATCTTAATATCGCCTGCCAAGCGCGATATATTTTCTCTTATACATGATTTACATTAAAATGAAAAAATTTTACTTTTATTGCCTGGCAACAAAATTATTTTATTTTTAACAATTACCATTGTTTGAAAAAGTTTAAATAAATTTTCAAGTACTTTACTCTTGTTAAAACGTAAAAGGTTGCAGGTAAACTACCCCTTCCCCTTAACCGATCTTCACCAAAATCGATAGTCCTTGAGACCTCTACAAGTCAGGGCTGTATGCAAATAATCGTTTGATTCTGCTTGAATTTGCGGCTGTTATCGTTTGCCATAGGAAATACCCTTGTTAAGACATAAAACGTTACAGGTAAACTACCCCTTTCCCTTAACCGATCTTCACCAAAAACAATAGGTCTTGAGAACTCTACAATTCAGGGCTGTATACGAAACATTATTTAATTCTGTTTGAATTTGCGGCTGTTATCGTTTGCCAAAAAAAAATTTCCCTTGATAAAAAAACCGTTGCCGGTAAACTACCCCTTTCCCTCAACCGATCTTCATCAAAAACAATAAGTCGCGAGTACTCTACAAATGAGGGCTGTATGCAAAAAATTATTTGATTCTGTTTGAATTTGCGGCAGTTATCGTTTGCCATAGAAAAAAAATCTACACACACACACACACACACACACACACACACACACACACACACACACACACACACACACACACACACACACACACACACACACACACACACACACACACACACAGAGACACTTTTCGGAAAACGACTTTTTTCATGTTTTGAGCGTAGTAGAATCAGAATCTGCAATAATCTCGAACACGATTCTTTTTGCCATCACCATACTTCCATTCCTTAAGGAATATGGAAGTAAAAATTACAATTTTATTGCCTGGCAACAAAATTATTTTATTTTACTTCCATATTCCTTAAGGAATGGAAGTATGGTAATGGCAAAAAAAATCGTGTTCGAGATTATTGCAGATTCTGATTCTACTACACTCAAAACATGAAAAAAAGTCGTTTTCCGAAAAGTGTGTGTGTGTGTGTGTGTGTGTGTGTGTGTGTGTGTGTGTGTGTGTGTGTGTGTGTGTGTGTGTGTGTGTGTGTGTGTGTGTGTGTGTGTGTGTGTGTGTGTGTGTGTGTGTGTGTGTGTGTGTGTGTGTGTGTGTGTGTGTGTGTGTGTGTGTGTAGATTTTTTTTCTATGGCAAACGATAACTGCCGCAAATTCAAACAGAATCAAATAATTTTTTGCATACAGCCCTGATTTGTAGAGTACTCACGACCTATTGTTTTTGGTGAAGATCGGTTGAGGGAAAGGGGTAGTTTACCTGCAACGGTTTTTTTTATCAAGGGAATTTTTTTTTTGGCAAACGATAACAGCCGCAAATTCAAACAGAATCAAATAATGTTTCGCATACAGCCCTGAATTGTAGAGTTCTCAAGACCTATTGTTTTTGGTGAAGATCGGTTAAGGGAAAGGGGTAGTTTACGTACAACATTTTTTTAACAAGGGTATTTTCTATAGCAAACGATAATAGCCGCAAATTCAAACAGAATCAAATAATTTTCTGCATACAGCCCTAATTTGTAGAGTACTCAAGACCTATTGTTTTTGGTGAAGATCGGTTGAGGGGAAGGGGTAGTTTACCTGCAACATTTTTTATCAAGCGTATTTTTTATGGCAAACGATAACTGCCGCAAATTCAAACAGAATCAAATAATGTTTTGCATACGTCAGTGAATTGTAGAGGACTCAAGGCCTTTAGATTTTGGTGAAGATCGGTTAAGGGGAAGGGGTAGTTTACCTGCAACCTTTTACGTTTTAACAAGAGTAAAGTACTTGAAAATTCATTTAAACTTTTTCAAACAATGGTAATTGTTGAAAATAAAATAATTTTGTTGCCAGGCAATAAAATTATAATTTTTTCATTTTAATGTAAATCATGTATAAGAGAAAATATATCGCGCTTGGCAGGCGATATTAAGATTTAAATATAAATCTTAGAATATGGAAGTCATGTATGGTTCTCCATACCGATATTTTTCTATGGCAAACGATAACTGCCGCAAATTCAAACAGAATCAAATAATTTTTTGCATACAGCCCTGATTAGTAAAGTACTCGCGACCTATTGTTTTTGGTGAAGATCGGTTGAGGGAAAGGGGTAGTTTACCGGCAACGGTTTTTTTTATCAAGGGAATTTTTTTTTTTGGCAAACGATAACAGCCCCAAATTCAAATAGAATCAAATAATGTTTCGTATACAGCCCTGAATTGTAGAGTTCTAAAGACCTATTGTTTTTGGTGAAGATCGGTTGAGGGAAAGGGGTAGTTTACCTGCAACGTTTTTTTAACAAGGGTATTTTCTATGGCAAACGATAACAGCCGCAAATTCAAACAGAATCAAATAATGTTTTGCATACTTCCCTGAATTGTAGAGGTCTCAAGGACTTTCGATTTTGGTGAAGATCGGCTAAGGGGAAGGGGTAGTTTACCTGCAACCTTTTACGTTTTAACAAGAGTAAAGTACTTGAAAATTTATTTAAACTTTTTCAAACAATGGTAATTGTTAAAAATAAAATAATTTTGTTGCCAGGCAATAAAATTAAAATTTTTTCATTTTAATGTAAATCATGTATAAGAGAAAATATATCGCGCTTGGCAGGCGATATTAAGATTTAAATATAAATCTTAGAATATGGAAGTCATGTATGGTTCTCCATACCGATATTTTAACAATTACCATTGTTTCAAAAAGTTTAAATGAATTTTCAAGTACTTTACTCTTGTTAAAACGTAAAAGGTTGCAGGTAAACTACCCCTTCCCCTTAACCGATCTTATCCAAAATCGAAAGTCCTTGAGACCTCTACAATTCAGGGACGTATGCAAAAAATTATTTGATTCTGTTTGCATTTGCGGCTGTTATCGTTTGCCAAAAAAAAAAAATTTCCCTTGATAAAAAAAAACCGTTGCAGGTAAACTACCCCTTTCCTTAACCGATCTTCACCAAAAACAATAGGTCGTGAGTACTCTACAAATCAGGGCTGTATGCAAAAAATTATTTGATTCTGTTTGAATTTGCGGCAGTTATCGTTTGCCATAGAAAAAAAATCTACACATAGACAGATAGACAGACAGACACTTTTCGGAAAACGACTTTTTTTCATGTTTTGAGTGTAGTACAATCAGAATCTGCAATAATCTCGAACACGATTTTTTTTTGCCATCACCATACTTCCATTTTCTTAAGGAATATGGAAGTAAAAATACTTCAAAACACTAGAATAATGTTCTATTTAAAATTAGTTTAATATATTACCAATTTGTAATGGATTTCCTTCCTTTACTGCATAGAATTTTCTCAAAATAAATTGATTACCTAACTGACTGTCTCTCCTCCCTGTTTGATCAGTGGTTATCAATCAGGGGACATATGCCTCCTGGAGGCCACAGGATAATCCAAACAAATTATATATAAAAGTTACTTAAGAGAGGGAAACATGACACTGGCAAGATAGCCACAGAGGACAGAAAGTACAGTAAAGGGAAATAAGTTATTATACAGATGTTGGTAGAATAAAACACATGTATAATTCATTTTTCACTCAAGAAATTGCTTCATCAACTGCATCTAAACTGGGTGTGTAGCAGAAATAGCCATATCATTGTGCACAATGTTGCTTCTCCTTCATTCCCCCCCCCCACAACTTCTACACTCCACCACTCCATCCACCAAGTTGACCATGAAACAATTTTTAAAAAAAGTAAATAACAACCGTAGGTCCCTTGAGAACAATACTACTGAGGTCCTGCCTCTACAACAAATAGATACAGAGGATACTTTTTTTATATAAGTTGAAAGGTCTTATGCCATAAGTATTCTGTACTTACTGCACAGTTCATCAAAAATACTCAGTTTCAAAAATACTAGCAGGGTGTTTGCAAGAGTCATTACAATTGTAATGAAATCAGTAACTACTATTAAATCAAAACACACTTGAAGGCTGCCTATTTTGACAGCTCTGTGAGAACAATAATGAAGACTTCATACACATAATATACAAAAATCCACTCCCTCTCAAAAGGACACTGACTTCATCACTTTGTTGCTTTGGAAGGACTCAGTTTTGACGTTTTTCAGAAATAAGGAAGAAATGGATGAAATTATATGTCTGGTAAATGTGATATACTTTACTTCTGTGATGACTATGAAAGTTCAATTTCTTAAACAAACAAATACATGGTAGGAATCCTGCAAGCCAGCAAGCGAGCAGGGTTTTCACAGAATTTCTTGAAAAAGTCAAACTCCAAGCCTCCAACATTGGTCAACAAGAATTCACCCACTTTTTGTCTTAGCAGAAGTTAGTGATAAAATGTGATGAAGTAATTGTGTACGCAGATAATTCTATGTTTTTAATGATACAAACATTCATTTCTATGATATTTTGAACATGGATATTCCACCTGGGTAACTGATGTATTTGCTGTGAATATTGCTGATGCTGATACTTCTTTGCAAGGTGGTGGTTCTTTGTTTGTAGAGTTGTAAAACAACATTATAATCAAAGTATCTTTCAGTCAACAAAATGCCATTTTTTGATGGAGTAAAATATCTAAGGAGCTTTCACAGCATTTGGATAAAGCAATATTGTTTGTCATGGTTTTTCCTATTTTTTATCTGGAAGAATCAAGTTCCAGCTGGGTGAGTAATTTGCTCAGCTAAACACATAACAAGCAGAAATGACAAAGGTAGTACAATGTATGGAAGTGATCTGAGGATACCTCTGACCAATAAAAGGATATTTTGCTGATCATCAAATACTAGGATCATCTTGTTTAAAAAATATTTAACATTAAATTGTTACTATAGATATTATAAATCAAACATTTTCCATTTACAAGAAATCATTTGTATGTTACCTTCCTTCTCGTAAGACAATCAGACCATAGGAGAAAAACAAGGTTAGAATGTTAAGAAATACAGTCGAAAATGTTAGCTAAATTAGGTAGTTCAACAAACCCTCAATGTAAATCTGATACAAGAGATTCTCAATGTAATAAGCATTTATTCTCCCATCATATCAGCACTTCAGTTTTTTTATAAAATCCATGTCTTTAAATATTTATTTTGTTCTGACCAATTACATTAATCTACAGACCTGACAGGCTAATCCACCAGTTGACCAGGAGTTAAATGTACAGTATTGTCAAAAAATAAATTTAAATTATTTGAACCCATTGGGTGAAACATTTAAATCATATAAAAAAAAAAATACAGTTTTGCAACACATGCTATACTCAGCTGCAGGTCATGATTTCTTAAACCGTATATCTTTACTGTATGTAATGTGTGTGTGTGTGTGTGTGTGTGTGTGTGTTATAGTAGAATGATGTGGGCAGTATTTCCTAGGAAGGATAAATTTCATTCGTAAATATTATACGTTTTGATTATTTTACCTGATGTTATTAAGATATTTAAAAATTAACTGATAGATACTAGAAATTTCATATTTTGTCTGTTGGCCTATCCTTTCTCTGTAAATATTACAATTGATTTGTTTTATTACCAGTCTTTATTATTTCACCACCATCACAGATAGTTACTGAACTATCTCAAGTACTGAAGTCTTTCATTGTCATCACCATTATCCATTGGTGGTTGATTAGGACTTGATAATGGTGGAGACACCCAAAGAACTCATCCGATAGACAGCAATGTAAGAGTTTAGCAACTATCTATGGCATCATTGATATACTTAACAGTGTGCAGATATTTTACTTACACATTTATGCATAAGAAAGAATCAAATGATCATTCAAACATACTATAGAAAGCTTGATGCCTTTTTTAATATAAATATGTTCTTATATTATATTTTAATTTTAATATATTTCTTATGTTATATATTAAATTATATTATATATTATTATATTAATTTTTAATTAAATTTCTTATATTATAATTTTATCTTAAAAAATTATATTCTTTATGGAATACATAAAACATTTGCTAATCGTTTGTAACTTTTTTTGTGGGTGTGTGTAATGCTGTAAATTACACATAAGCAAGGTGGTATAAACAATGTTAGGGCTCTGTTACAGCCCCATTAACAGCACACATTCAACCACAGAGTCAAGTTGTAGATGTTGGTAAGGAAGCTTTATTCCAGTGTATACCTGGTGGTTCACCTACCTCAAGAGTATCATGGTATAGAGATGGACGTCCAATTGTCACAGACTCGAAGTTTAGAGTTCTCACAAATCCAGAGCGATTGTCTGTGTCACCATTAGCAAAAGATGACCATGGAATGTATCAGTGTTTTGTATCAAATGACTGGGATATGGCTCAAGCTATAGCTGAACTGCAGCTTGGAGGTAAATCATTATGCATATACTCTTCAATTTATTTTAAGCACATACAAAATGGAATGTAAAAGATATCCTCACTATACATATTTAGATTCTATGCACTGATATAAGAAAAAGTTCCAACAAACATAGCTCCAGAAACATCTTGTTTTCCGTGTGGCTGCCATTTTGTGTACTCTAAGAAAAACTTTATGTCTCAAGAAGGGATAGATATATCTTAATGAAATTTAGTACACATGTTTAATAAATACAAAAATCATGTTTTTTGTGATTTCAAATTTCAAAATGGTAATTTTTGAAATTTGATTTCCTCTTTAATTTTTGATCGCTCATATTATAACCTGATCAATCTGTAATGGTTGGAAAGCCACACGTTGTTGGCGTCAATTTTATAACCCCACGATCTTATGGTTATTTAGCCACATGTTATTTGCGTCAATTTTATAACCTGCCAATCTTATGTCTTATAAGCCCTACGTTGTTGGTGTCAATTCTGTAACTACACGAGATCTTGCTCGTTGAAATACTTACAAGTGGAGAGTGTCTACTTACCAGTTCGGACGTTCAAATTCGTATTTTCTGCCTCAAACTCGTGTTGGCCAACTCTTCTTGGTAAACCAAAATTACAAGGTTAATTTTTTGATAAGTGAGTACTCAATTTTTAAAGAATAGTTAAATAAAATCAAACATACAGTTAAATGCTTCTATTATGTTTTATTAACAATTATCAATTGGTTTTTCTTATTACAATTTCTTCCAAATTATATACTTTATTTTGCGCCGGCATATTTAATTATTAGCGGTTGGGTATTCTGACCAGCCGTGACTTAGCAAACTCTCGTTGATGGGTGTTGATAATTTCGTTTATTTATATCTCAGGTCGGAGTTCTTGCGACTACAGAAAATGTTGTCAAATGGACTAATAAAAGTACAAAATTTTACAAATACCATATAAATAACATAGAAAATGTGATATAATTATACTTACAGTGGTAAACTATAGCTACTGGATTTAGCGTTTGGAGGTTATCTGAGTTTAGTAAATTTTACGTTTAAAATATATTCACTTAAGGAATCAATGTTAGATTGAGATAGTTCTTCAAATTGAGGTGTTCATTTAATCAAAGAAAGTTCAAGTGTTTGTTAAAAAGTGATAAATGATGTTGAAAGCGTATTTTCACTTATTGTTTGGTTTTCTTGTGTGTTACTGTTAAGTCGTATTTTAAAATATACTTAACAATCCTATGTATCTTCTATCCGGGTAATATTTCTCATGAATACTGCTGATTGTCCTTTTTTAGTTAATTCAATTCTTCTATTTTCTTAGTTATTTGGTTAAGGGTGTTTATTTTTCATCAGTCATCCTTGTTATTGAAAATTCCGTCATTCATTTATGGGTTTGAGTTATTTTCTTCCTTCCAATGGTTCGTATTCTGTCACTTGGGATTCCTCAGCAATTCCTCATGGATAATTTAATTTCTTCTGGTAATTTTAATCCATGTGAGTGTTAAGTTATTTCTGTAATTTAGTTTACTATTTTCGTTATTAATTTTTATAGATTTTGTTTAATTAATTATTTTCTTTACTCCTTGCGGTTTAATACATCTGCACTCATCAAGAGCTAATAATGCAATAATACAATTTATTTACTCGTTACTATGGTTTCTCTCTTCCAAACATTAACTCCCATTGGTTGATAATTTACAACATTGTTATATGAAACTAACATTTTTCTATACAAAATTACTAAAAATCTTTAAACTATTATAACTCCTTTATACTACCTGTAATCTTAACTATAATAACACCATTAGTTTGCTTTTTGTATACAAATTATTTTGATATCTCATAAGGTTACCTTTTTTCAAATTATAACAGGTTCTTACATTTTCCATTTGGGTTTCTTTTGGTAAATTACCTTTAAACTAATTATTTTCTATCTAGTTTTGTGTCCTACACTATTATTATGAAACCTAACCGGATTATATAGCCTACTTTATTTTATCAATTGTTATTGTTTTGTCTTAAATTTTACAAATTTCTAGTTACCAGTTATAGGCCTATTGCCTAGAGTTCATAATTCACCTCCCCTATACCCATTACAACTGTTCATGTCAATTTTGTTAATTTTAAGTGCTTTTAAACATAATTACTGTAATAACCCAGACTAAATTATAACATTTGATTATTTTTTAATCATCATATAACATAACATAATTCCTTAATAGACCTTTTAGGCCAATGCTAGTGTCTAAGGTTTTACATGTGTTTTAAACGGTTCTGTTAAACATAATATTCAACATAATAACATTTGGGGTTAATTAAAACCAAAACAAAATATAATAAAATGAACAGTAGGTGTGTACTCGTTTTCCCTTATAATTTCACTTATAGAATACAGTGTCTAACCCCCCTTTACCTGTTTTCAGCATAACATATTAGTCTTTTATCATTATTTTTAACAGTGGTTAATATAAATTTATAAACTTAATTCATTAAAATAAAACAATGGACTCCTTCCCATCCTTATTATATACTAAAACACTTCCTTAAAATAATGGAAAACAATTATTAGTGGTTTGCTTCAAACAAACATTGTTACATCATATACAAACATTTCCTGATTTCATTAAAACTATGCCAATGTCTACTTATAACTGTCCCTTATAATTTATACAGTGTATTTATTATATTTGGGTCCAGTTATTACTTATAGGCTATTATTACAAGTTCTTTCTTTATTCCTGACTACACTTCACTTTATTACCTAGTGTTTTTATGTAGTTCATTGATTAACACTGGGTCCTATCATGGTTCATTATTTATTATTATTTTTCTTACTTACTTATCACTTTTTAAGTTTATTATATAATCTTGTCTTTTGATAGTTTACTTATTACCACTCTTCCTATATATTATCAGTATATTTGTTCTTACATTTTATTTTCTTTTTACCTTTCCTACTGTTTACATACATTTACTTTCCTACTTAATTTTGTACTTTCATATTGTAATAATACCACCAAAATATTAAAATCTGTAGTAATGTTGTTATAACAAATTGAAAATAAAAAAAATTTCTTTTTATTTCACAAAAAAATTTCTGGAAAAATATTTTTTTATGTAAATTTTAATCCTAATATTTAGGAACTAATTGTGTTTATTGTTTGTAATTAGAAATGAAGTTGTATTATGTTTATTTTGGTAATAGTGTCACTTTCAGTAAATTTGTTAAAGGACAATCTGGTTAACTACAAATCTAGGCGAAAGACGGCTCTCTTCTTCTTCTTCTTGAAACGTTCGTTGTTTCGTATATACCGCCTTTCGGTTGGATGGGTTTCTTGATTAATTTACCGGTTAAGCCTTTTTATAAGAAAAATCAAATCCAAATTACAAAAACAGAACGTTTATTAATAAAATAATTAATTTGTTCGATAAGAATCGATGTTACAAAGTAGTATCGACTCACTCAGGGCCGGTCGATATAAAAAGTTTACATTAGTATTATAAAAATATGGTTCTTTAAACCGTTATTTAAGATATAGCCAGAGAAGGTTATGGGCAGGAAAGTATAACACTTACAATTATAAAATGCCTTAATATTAAACAATACAATGTTATAATTACAAATAATAAAAGTTTATATATGATTTTTATTCAAACCAAAAGCAGCAGAAGGTCGTTTTTCCACTGCAGAAGTGAGAACAGCAATGAATCAAAATGGCCGACTGGCGCATACGCGATGAAGCATCTAACTTTGATGAAGTATTTGTTGAAATAAAAATGTCCTTTCTTCGTGTAAATGGTCTCAGCAATTGTATATGATAGTCCTGGATATATTTGAATGTCACTGGTGTATGGTGGAATAGTTCACTTGGTGTAAAATGTTGTTATTGGATATATCTCATTGTGTCTATGTGTGTCGGTTTTAACCTAAATTTTTCATCATTAAACTGTGTGATATTGGTGTTATTTCGATTAATTAGTCTTATGTGGTTCAGTTTATTGGTGTTACACTGTTCATATCTTAACTTCACCAGTTCACCATAAACAAACAATTTAAAATAAGATTTATAAAATTTTCACCGAACTCGGTTTATACTGTTAGCTGCCATTATAGGTTATTTCGGGCAATTAATTACGTTAAGTACACTCGTCAACGGATAATAATGAACTGTTCTCATTTCCTTCGTCTCCTGAAAATCTTAGCCTATTTAATATATCTTATACATTGTTTCTAATTATCTTAGCTTCCGATACATTTTATTTTAATACATTATACTCAGAAAATAATTTCGTTATTAGTTAACTGTACGAAATACATATTCGGTTTCATTATTCTATTCTGCTTATTTTGCTAGTAATTAATATAGTGTTACAAAGTTTCATTAGAAAATTATATTTATTACATTTTTGGAAGGTAGGCCTAAATTTATACTTCCTGTAGTCTAAGCAAATAATAGCCATTTTCCCTAATATAATTATTATTCTATTAAATCTGAAATTGATATAATTGTCTATTCTTACTTAATTTCTTGCAATTTAGTTTATTAATGATTGTTTTTAAATACAATTCATTTGTCTATGACTCCTCCTCTGATAATGTCAGTTAGTCCATCCCATTTTTATTGGTAATTTTATTAGATAAATAAGTAATTTTACTTATCTACTGACCATATCCTTAGAAAGTCTTATTTACATGGTATACTATATGTTGGGTTTATCTTGCATAAATATTGTCAGTTTAACTGGCTTATAAGACTAGATTTATTAATTATTCTGCAGTTTAAATTCATTATATGGCCTAGATTTGATGTGTTGCTATTTGCAAAATTTTTACTAATGTAGTTAGTTTATACCCTTCTCTGACTTTTTATCCTTATATACTTTATTAACAATTAGCTCTTTGACTGGTATAACAGTGATTATTGATTGTACAATTAAAATATAACACCTATCTCTATCAAAACTGGTACCTTGAATAATACCTTTTATGTGTATTGATTACACCTAGTAACATAATTAAAAAACATTTTATAACATGGGGAATGATATCTACCTTTAGATAGGGCATTCCTAATTTAAATTAACAACAAAATAACAGTTTATAACAATAATATCTCTTACTAATAAATCTTATTTGTCTAGTTATTATATGGAACAGGAACATAACATATTGGTTCCATATAATGGTTAACACTTTCTTAAAACTAATTATTGACAGTCTGCTCTGTATTTCCCAATTTAAAGGATTTATTCCCCATCTCTAAGTATAACAGTAGCTATCTGTTCATTATTTCATTCTATGGAATGTTCTTATAAATTCAGTAGCATTTCATTACCAATATTATTACTTCATATCAAAATATGATACTGTTCAAAAAACACTTAAAGTTTATACATTTGTACGGCAACTCATGCACCTTTTTAAAGTTTATCAGTTATAATTCAATAACTTACACTTGTCCATGGTTATTTATTAATATTATTACTAGTCCTTTTCTAGCTTTACAACATGAAATATTTAACCATGGGGGGACTGTGAAGATTTGTTCATACCAACTAAACAATAACTTTTTTGGGTGCACTGTTACTTAATACTATTGACACTTTTGGTTTTTGTCAGTTTTACATTGTGATATGGTTTTTTGGGGTGTTATACTTTCTCTTTGGGACATTCATTTATTTTTGGGGTTTTTGGGTTCTCTCCCTATGGGGTTTCTATTTGGTATGGGTCGTCTCACTTCCTTTTTTCTAGTGGATCTTCTCAGGTTTCTTATTCTTCAGTATTTTTGGTCATTCTATATTTCTTCTTTCTTCTTTCTTCAGTACCATTCCGCTGTGTATGCTTTTGTTTCTTCTGGTCTGGTTTCTTTGTCAGGGTATCTTAATTGCCTGCTTCTATCCTACCTGGGTAATTTTGTTATTCACATTTTTAGTTTTCTGGGTTTTTAAATTTGTAGTATTTATATTATTTGCAGATTTTTTCTTTATTTTAACTTTTCTTGTGAGTATATTAATTAATATTGCCTTTTAATTGATTCTCATCTGGATATTCCGTATATTAGAGCTTTATTAATGATCATTGAGTAATGTATTTGTGTGGATTATCTGTCATGCTACAATATATATGATTCTTTTTTAACAATTGGGTATTTTTTATATTATGGCTTTAACTATTTTCTCTGGATCACCCTTTCCAATCTATTGGGTCACGTCATCGTCATTGTCCTTGTCTACGTCAAATTCAGTTAGTGGTGTGTTCTATCATTTCCTATTTAATAATTTGTTTTTATTATACAGCTTTTCTTCACTTATTTATACTTGTAAACCTTGTGCTACCATAGGTCATGTTAGAATATCTCTGCACATTTTAATTTTATCAAATTACAGTTAATTAGGTAAAATATTAAGCATTTTATTGTTAATACAAACACAATTGGTTTGTTCAAATCCAATAACAAATAACCAAATTATGGCAGGAAACCGCCTACCCATAAATTCTGACCACTTCATTTATTATGTGTTGGTCTTCAATTCCACTAGTACAGGAAAAATTTATTTAAAGTTATTACTATTTTTTTTTTCAAATTAACTCAGTAACAGTAATTTATAACAACGTAGAGGAAGATTGATTTCCAATTAAATTAATAATGTTTAACAAATTTAACTACAACTATTTACACTCATAATTTGAGTCACAAAAATTAAAAATCGGTATGGAGAACCATACTTGACTTCCATGTCCTAAATCTTATATTTAAAATCATTTAAATATTAATTAAATAAGTGGCTGCTTGAGTTCTGAAGAAATTACGTATCAGCTAAAATGGTACCACCATGTCAGGTGGATTAAGACTATCCTCAACCTTCGTGCGGAAGGACTGTACTTTTGGATAAAATGTCTATAGGTCGAACGAAGAGCTACCTAAAGGTAGCTGCGATCTGATTCCTGTAATGAAATTGGACTCTCGCTGTGAGGGGCCGAGGGATGTCTATAGTGTTATCATGTTATCAAAGTCTTTCTTGTCAATACTATACTAGTCATTTTTCTTTTTTGAAATTGAGTCTTGATTTCTTTCTTTCCATTTGTCTTCTGATTTCCTGAATGACTATTCTGTTCACCCGTATAATTATAAATTTCTCAGTAAACATTTCTTCCTTAATACATTTGTGTCTCATGTTTAACACCCACTATTCTGATCCATGTCATAACACTAGTCATAACACTATATTACACACAGGCTAGTAAATAACTAGCCATCAGGGAGGTCAAAATATTTTCAAGGAGGGGCAAACAATTTTTTTAAGGAGAAAAATATTTATATATTTTTCATACTTACACACATGCACATATTAGTTTATAATTCTCATATCATAATAGAAATAAGTACACAGATTATATTAATGCTGTAATACAACAACACTGCCCAGCGATCCACAGGAAGCAAATCAATGTCCACCTTTTCGGCTTGCAGGCATTGTGTTGGTGTGGGTTTCGGCACTTTCCATTTAAAAAGCATGCAAACATAAGAAAATAAACATGAGTGAGGCCAGAAATAATGTGAATTGTGTGTGTGTGTGTGTGTGTGTGTGTGCGTGCGTGCGTGCGTGCGTGCGTGCGTGCGTGCGTGCGTGCGCGCGCGCGTGTGTGTGTGTGTGTGTGTGTGTGTGTGTGTGTGTGTGTGTGTGTGTGTGTGTGTGTGTGTGTGTGTGTGTGTGTGTGTGTGTGTGTGTGTGTGTGTGTGTGTGTGTGTGTGTGTGTGTGTGTGTGTGTGTATGTGTGTGTGTGTGTGTGTGTGTGTGTGTGTGTGTGTGTGTGTGTGTGTGTGTGTGTGTGTGTGTGTGTGTGTGTGTGTGTGTGTGTGTGTGTGTGTGTGTGTGTGTGTGTGTGTGTGTGTGTGTGTGTGTGTGTGTGTGTGTGTGTGTGTGTGTGTGTGTGTGTGTGTGTGTGTGTGTGTGTGTGTGTATCCTTTCGGTCTTTTTATTGCTGTAATCACAATAACAAAACTTTGGAAAAGTAAACATTACATAATTGAGATATGCTTGCCTGCCAGAAACGATATATTTTCACTCATACGTGATTTAAATTTAAATGAAAAATATAGAATTTTGTTAAAGTGAAATGAAATGTTTCCATAGAAACTACTTCTTTGTTGTCAATAACGTAGTACACATATAAAACTTATAAAAATTTACCTCCTCCATCATCAACTACCATTTCAATTTATAAATATCAGTATGGAGAACCATACATGACTTCCATATTCTAAGATTTATATTTAAAATCATTTGCGAAATGAAATATTAATATAGAAACTACTTCTTTCTACTTACTGCTTCAGCCTTAACCACAGTACTATGGTCACTAACGTATACCACCTCACATTATCGCACTCGATTTTCACTGATGTTGGAAGTCGATGGCATTGCCGAAATGTCTGGTTTTGTATAAAACATTGGACTACGGTCAAATATCCCGGGAAGGAATTTTAACAAAAACTACTTCTTTGTTGCCGATAACGTTGTACACATATATATATATATAAAATATGCATAAAATTAATGGCTTGTATAAGTTAATGATTGATCTCCATTAAGTAGTGCTCAAGTTTCCAAAGTTTTAATATTATGATGTCCATAATTAAAACATCAGAGCAGGTTTAGTGTGTATGAGGGTACACTGTGGACAAAAATTATCAACATTTCCTATTGAGCGTTGCTTAGAGTAAAGCTGCGAATCTACAGTGTACGTTTCACAGAACAAACACGCGGAAAAGAAGGAGTGCTCCGAAGTCACTTATGGACCCTCAGCATCTTGCAGAGGGTTCATTCCCTAAAGACGAAAAGTCTGTCTATGAATCGTTCCTCTGTAAACACGTGCAGTTACACTGCCCAGCGATCCACAGGAAGCAAATCGCTATCCACGCTGGACACTTTTTCGGCTTGCACGCGTTATGTTGGTATGGGTTTCGGCACTTTCCATTTAAAAAGCGTGCAAATGTAAGAAAATAAACATGAATGAGGCCAGAAATAAGCGAATTTTGTGTGTGTGTGTGTGTGTGTGTGTGTGTGTGTGTGTGTGTGTGTGTGTGTGTGTGTGTGTGTGTGTGTGTGTGTGTGTGTGTCCTGCCTTTTTATTGCGGTAGTCATAATAATAAAATGGAAACGTAAACAGTACATAACTGAGATATGCTTGCCTGCCACGCACGATATATTTTCTCTCATACATGATTTACATTAAAATGAAAAAATTATAATTTTATTACCTGGCAACAAAATTATTTTATTTTTAACAATTACCATTGTTTGAAAAGTTTAAAATGAATTTTCAAGTACTTTACTGTTGTTAAAACGTAAAAGGTTGCAGGTAAACTACCCCTTCCCCTTAACCGATCTTCACCAAAATCAAAAGGCCTTGAGTTCTCTACAATTCAGGGGTGTATGCAAAAAATGATTTGATTCTGTTTGAGTATGCGGCAGTTATCATTCGTCATAGAAAAAATTACCCTTGTTAAAACATAAAACATTGCAGGTAAACTACCCCTTTCCCTCAACCGATCTTCACCAAAAACAATAGGTCGTGAGTACTCTACAAATCAGGGCTGTATGCAAAAAATTATTTGATTCTGTTTGAGTTTGCGGCTGTTATCGTTTCCCATAGAAAAAAATCTACAGACAGACACACAGACAGATAGACACACAGACACTTTTCGAAAAACGACTTTTTTTCATGTTTTGAGTGTAGTACAATCAGAATCTGCAATAATCTCGAATACGATTTTTTTTGCCATCACCATACTTCCATTTCCTTAAGGAACATGGAAGAAAAAAAAATTACCCCTCCCCCTTCAACTACCCTTTTCATTTATAGATATTTCATCTACCTTTCTACAGTGGATTATTATTATGACCTTCTTTTCAGGATACGTTTTTTTATCAAAATTAAACACTTTACTCTTGTTAAAACGTAAAATGTTGCAGGTAAACTACCCCTTTCCCTTAACCGATCTTCACCAAAAACAATAGACCTTGAGTCCTCTACAATTCAGAACTGTATGCAAAAAATTATTTGATTCTGTTTGAATTTGCGGCTGTCATCGTTTGCCATAGACAAATTTCTACACACACACACAGACACTTTTCGAAAAATGACTTTTTTTCATGTTTTGATGGTAGCACAATCAGAATCTGCCGTTATCTCTAAAATAATTTTTTTCGCCATGACCATACTTCCATTTCCTCATGGAACATGGAAGTAAAATTATTTGGATTAACAGAATATGACAATGACTTGTTTCAATTTGTAAATCATTTGTTTGCTTTAGTAAGTTTAGTTTATTTAAATAATATTGTCAGTTACATTTTTTAAACATAATTGTTAAATTCATTTTCATGTGTTTTTTTACTCATTGTTAATCATGTAATTGTCGAGAATGGCTAATTACAGTACTGCTGAAATGTCAGATATGGGTCTTATGTATGAACTTTCAAACTACAATTGGAAGGAGACATGACAACTTTACACAGAATGCTATCCCAGTCAAAACTTGCTGAATGAAACATGGTTGTAAGGCTGTGTAATCGGCTAAGATAAACTGGATCTTTTATTCATTAAAACTTTGTTTGAGGTAGACCTTTTATAAAAAGAAGGAAAGAGTATTGAACAGAATCGGGGAAAATCCTGAAGTGAGGCAAGGAGAATTGCTTTGGTTGAAGGATTCGTGACTGTTTTCAAGATTTTACTAAGTCATCAATTAAAACTGTACCATCTGCAAAGATTATAAGCCCTTGACGATGTTGACTATGAATAGGGATAGGCATTTTGTTTACTTTTCTATAAAAAGTTCAATTGAACTGCACTTATTTGGTCTCCATCACGTTCACTGATGACCAAGTTTTACACAAACTGGAATTATTAATATCTACAATAATGATTATTTGGCAGAAGAAAGCCCTCACATTAATTTCACTGAAAATTAGTCCTTCACATCATTATAGATTACTGTTACTGAGTTAATTTATGAAAACAGTAGTAACTTCAAATAAATTTTGTCTATACAGTAGTGGAGGAATCAAAGTCCAGCACACACAAAAATCAAGTAGTCAGAATATTTTCATCCATAAATTGATTACTTTTTATCAGATTTAAACACAAAATGTCATTGTTTTCACAACAAATTGCTTAATACCTACCTAATGCAACATAATTTTGTAAAATTAAAACTTACAGAGCTATTAGTTAGCAAAAAATTAAAGTGGCTGCCATTTTTTAAGATTTTTTTGTTTATTAAAGAATGTTAATGTAAACGTGTGTACTAAATTTCATTAAATATCTCAACCCTTTCTCAATATATAAAGTTTTACTAAAAAAAAACACATACACAAAATGGCAGCCAGACAAAAAATGAGACTTTTTGAGATTTATGTTTATAGGAGTATTTTTTTATATTGATGCATAGAATCCTAATATGTATAATGAGGACGCCTTTTACATTACATGTGTATGTTCACACATACATACACATATATTTTCTTTCATATTCCATGTGAGCTTTACATTTATAACGATAAAATGTCTAAATAAAATTTTTTTTTGTAAGTGGACGGTGTAACGAGGGTTGCTGACAGATATACGATGGCTCGGTAACAGGTTGTTCAAGACAAGGGAAGGCAGACTTTAGGCGAACAATGCCTACAGTCGCAGCAGTTGTACGGTGAAGCGAATTGCGGGTGACGTGCAACGGCCCAAGATAGACAAAGGCGAAATATATCGCTAAGAAGAAACAATAGAAAGGAAAAGCCTGACTTGAGTAGACAATACGCGTGCACTAGGAACGAATGACGGGACGTCCAGCTTTACCAGAAGGGTACATGACGAAGAAAGGCTTGGAGAGCAAGATATAGCAGCTGTCTGGAATACTCAGAATTGACCACACTCGTCGTGGGAACGACTAGGAGAAACTAGTTGACAATACGAGCAATTGGTCACGGGTAAGAAGCAGGACACATGGTGAACAAAAAGAGCAGAGGAAAGGGCCACACAATAATTAAAAGCACTGTATCTATAAAGGACAAGTACGCCAAAATACGAGGGTGATAGACAGCCGTGAAATTGGTCATCCGACTCAAACGATGGGGTGGAGCCAACCATGAACTTGTAAGGGCGGAGTAACTTGTGGGGGTACAAGGAGGGACTTTCTCAAGGAATACAGAGAAAGAACCAATGGAAACGAAGCTGAAGTACGAAAAAGGACTTAAGTGGGGAAGAGTAAGAAAATAGTGGGAAAAGTAGAGGAAATGACAAATACACAGGACGAGGGTGAGATTGGGGAAATTTTCGAGAGAGCTTTTACAAAAAACGTCGGGAGTCGATAACTAAAGTTACGGAGAGTCGGTGAAGTCCGTTATAATGATTCGGAGTAGTGACTAAAACACTTAAAAGTTTTTACTAAAAAACTTCGTAAGTCGATAACTAAGGTTACGGAGAGTCGGTGAAGTTCGTTATAATGATTCGGAGTAGTGACTAAAACACTTAGAGGGTCGAGCTAAAGTTTACGGAAATTCGAAGTAACGGTTCGGATAGTTTACTTAGAATCAAGTGATGTCATCAATAAAACGATCTGTGAAGTGAAAATAAATGTATAATAGTGAAAGTGTATACGTGTAAATTATTTCATGTAGGAGTTACATTCCTTATGCACGCAATGAGACAGTCTTCAACGCAATTGAAGGAGCATCTACATCTCCATACGCTGAATTAAGTAGTAGAGAGAAAGAGAGTCCAGAATGACGACGCGCCGTAGTTTATGGAATACATCCTCAAAGTAAATTTTGTATGTATTAATTTTATTTCTAAATCATCTGTCTGTCTCTCTAAAAGAATCCACATAGAGAATTTCATAATAACGGATATACTCATTTAAAACTTAATAAATGATAAAATCACAGTGTTTTAAAATTATAGAGAATTATAGACAGCACATTACAATGAATCCATTTAAAATTATACTTTATAATGAAATGAGTAATTAGTTTGTAAGAAGTAATTCATGTTTTAATGATACTATGATACTCAAAAGTAATATTAGGATAAAAGGAATACTGAAGTGTGAAGAGATATTTTAGTTTCTTTTATAATTGTTTTTTTTTATTGGTAGAAATAATGTATTAAAATAATTCTTAATAATCAATTGTTAATCAAATTTGTACTATGATACCAATAACAATAATCGTTAACGTAATAAATGTAGTAGTATACAGACGAACCCGTCTTATATATTTATTGAAGAAAACCATATTAAATTAATCATTAGAATTAGATGTCAATTCCTTCCAAGTAATATTAAATAATAGAGTAATATAACCTGTGATTACATAACTACTAATGAATAAATTATTATTACAATTAAAAACCCTGAGATAGTAAATGGTGACAATTAATATTAGCATTGCATTTGACGCCCACACTAGGGAACAAAAATAAGAGTTATGTTTGGCGCCCACATGCACGGCTTTTCAAATAAATAATCAGTATAATTGTTAAGCGGGCAGAGAACAGACAGGGTGCATGTTAATTTATAAGTTATTTAGAAATAAGTTACAGTAGAATAATATCAGACCCTAAGTATATCTGAATGATTACGCGTCTACAGGCAAAAATGGCTACAAACGAGAATTCGAAAAGCCAAGAATTAGATAGTAACAACCAATTGGGAGTCGAAGGATTAGAAGATAACACCGTCGACAGTAACGAAAGCAACAACACCGCCAAGGGACATAGCCGCAATCGGGTGAGGGGACCATCCGACGGCGACGGTAGCGAGATGAATTTCGCTATGTTAATAGAGCTCATCAAAAAGCAAGGTGAAGAAACAAGAGAAGAAACAAGAAAAATTATTGAACGGCAAAGCGAAGAGACAAGAAAACAGAACGAACAACAGTAACAGGAAATAATAAGAAAGAATGAAGAACAAATTGGCAATTTAAAGGAAGAAGTAAAAAGGACTGAGGAATGACTTAAAAAAGGTTAGAAGAAAATATTGCTATAATAAGTGAAAATTTGCAAGGCCAGATCAATCAGGTAAATATTGAATTGCAAGAACAAACCAAGAAGTGGGAAGGAAAACTTGCCGAGTTGCAGAAGAAGAGTGAAAGTGGGATGAAAGAAATCAATAAAGAATTAAAGAAACAGAATAAGGAAAATAAAGAGTTACGCGAAAAGGACCGCCGAGAATGGGAAGAAGCAATCAATAAGACCCAAGATCTGAACAAAAAACAAATCGAAGGTGTCGAACTTCAGGTAAGGAGTCTGAAGGACGCTCACCACAGCACCGAGGAGAAATTAAACGGAGTTTCAGTAGAGAAGGGTAGAAGGCTGGATGAGATGGCTAGTAACCTGTCAACAGTATGGGAAAATCAGCAGAGAGTTCAGCGGAGGCTGGAAGAAATGGAACAACGACCGGCTGTCGCCATAAATGGGAATCATGGCAATAAAGAAATCACATTTGATGGTGAAGATAGCTTCCCTATGGAATTCCTAAAGGAACTCAAGGAGCTACAAGAAGCGTATTACCCAACAGAAAACACGAGGTGGATCGGCAGACATTTAACTGGAGAAGCAGCCATATGGTGGCGTATCATAAGAAGCCAAATAAACTCGTTCCAAAAATTTGAAGAAAGATTTGTAGAGAAATACTGGGGAGCGACTCAACAGGAACGGATTCGTGACCAGCTTGAATACGGCCAATGCAACTCTCACGGAACTCTCAGCACAATACAATACATGGAAAGGTTTGTGTTACAGTGTCGGCAATTGATACCAATCATGTCAGATCAACATCTGATTAAGAAATTAGCATGGCACTACAATAGAGAAATACAGGTAGCCGTCGTAACAAGAGGAATAACCACGATTAATAATTTTGACATTCTATTACGAGAATACATGAATGTATCAAGTCGCGCACATAATGATGCGCAAAAGACAGAAGAACATGGACCCAGAAAGGCCAACGAACACAACTTTCCCAAGCAACACAAGCAATGGGGCGATGAACAAAGGCGAGGGTGGCAAAAAGATTATGTAACGAAGCCAAAGGCTGAGAGCGGGCAGCCAGTCATAAATTCGTTAGTTGTTGACAACCAGGCATCAGGTAGCAGCAAAAGTAATGGGGGAGGAAACACGAAAATGCACAGTAATTGACAACTAAGTGGGTCAATGTTCCCCTCTGTTTACCAACAAACCGAGTGGTCTAACGGAATCGACACCAAAGTAAAATTTTGTTTCCAGACTTACGTCACGAACTCTTGGAAGAACCGGAACAGAACATTAACATATTGTTTGTAAAAACTCCCGAGTTAAGTATTCGCATTAATAAAATAAATTTATTCGCCTTAATTGATACGGGCAGTGCCATTAATGCCTTATCAGAAGAATGGTACAACAATAATAAAGATAAAATCGGCCAACACGAAGTACTTAGCGTGAATAACACAACGATAATTAGCGCCATGGGCAAACGATCTAAGCACGTTAGAAAACAGATATTTTGTGAAATCACGTCAATAATAATGTTCATTATGATTGTGTGTTTTTAATCGTCCCAGGACTTGCACGAGAGTGTATCCTCGGAATGCAATTCTTGAAACAAACGCAAAGTAAAATAGATATCGAAAGAAATAACATACAAATGAAGACCGATGTAAATACTTTCGCTATTGAAGAATCTTACGAATTACCGTTGATGGAAATCAAGGAAGAGGTTGACAACATTGACGGGAAAATTAATTAAAAAATCAAGGAAATGGAGGACGCAGACGCCACAATGGGACGGCATCTGGAACAATTGTTATACAGGTACCAAGATGTATTTGATGAGAGGCCAGGACGCATCCGTGGATATGAACACCACTTCACAGTATCTGATAAAACACTGTATCTGCAGAGAGGCTGGCCCGTGCCAATAAAATATCACCAAGCCGTTCAAACAGAGATTAAAAGAATGATAAATTACGGGATTATTGAACGTACACAAAGCGCTTATATTAAACCCCTAGTGACTGTCATTAAGCGAGATGGAAGGGTTCGGTTATGTTTGGATGCGCGGAAGATAAACAGCGTGACTACGCCTGACTACGAGGGACCACCCCCAATCAACGAGATCTTGGCCAGGTGTAGCAACATCCGCGTAATGTCGTCCATCGACCTGACCAGCAGCTTTGGCAGATACCATTGGCAGAGTCATGTCGAGACTACACCGGATTCCTGCATGAAGGCAAGTGTTACAGGTTTTGTGTGACACCGTTTGGACTCAGCACAAATCTCGCCAGTTTAACACGTGGGTTAGATCACGTCCTAAGGGAAGATGTGAAGAAAAATATCATTGTTTACGTGGATGATATTTTATGCTTCTCCGAAAATGAACATGACCACATTAAACACTTAACAGATCTGTTAGAGAACTTGAAACAGGCAAATATGACAATAAACCTAGAGAAATCACAGTTCTTTAGGAAACAAATTCAATACCTGGGATATTGCCTCACCACTAGTGGAATAAAAATGACACCGGAGAAGGTTGCAGCTATACAAAACTTTCCGTCGCCCAAAAATACGAAACAACTTAAAGGTTTTTTAGGCCTCACAAACTTTTATAATAAATTTACCTCCAAGTATGCAGTGTACACCCAACCGCTGTTGAAACTACTTCAAAAAGGTTAAAAATTCAAATGGGACTCAATTATGGAAGAGCACTTTAAAAGGGTGAAAACCTTATTTATAGATACCGTTATGTTGAAGTTTCCCATAACAGGAAGACGTTTTTACTTGCAGTGTGACGCCAGCAACTATGCGTATGGTGGTCAGTTATACCAGATCGACAACAACGGAGAGGTGCTGTAGTAGCATTCACAAGTAAGACATTCAAAAATGCAGAAAGGAATTATTTTGCCACTGAACGGGAACTCCTCGCAATAGTCCAGTGTTTACAAAAATTCAGGATTTACATTCTAGGACAGCCGTTAACCATCATAACAGACAACAAAGCTTTAACATTCTTACAGAAGTGCCACCTAAACAATACACGAATCACAAGATGGATCTTGAGTATCCAAGAATATAACTTCGAAATACGACATTGCAAGGGCAAGGAGAACGTGGTTGCTGATACCCTCAGTAGATACCCAGAGGACCATAAAGGGGATGACGCACTGGAGGAAAGGTATGAATATTATATTAACAGTATTGAAGTTAAATTAACTAAAGTTGTTGCAGAAAATTATGTAACATAGGGCAAATCCAAAGTATGAATGAAAAGGTGGCGACATTAATAAATAAGTTCCATGAAGGAACCGATGACCACACAAATAAGTACTACAAACTCATTAATAAGAAACTGTACTGTAAAGTTAAGGAAAATTGGAAACTGTATATTCCCAAGGAAGTCTGAACAGAATTAATTAAAGAAATCCATCAAATTTATGGACACACGGGCACAAAGAAAACGATGCAACTACTGAAGGAGTGTTTTACTATGGACGCGATGTGTAAAACAGTTAGTCAGATAATAAAATCCTGTGACGTCTGTCAAAAATGTAAAGACGGCGGAAATAGGACCATATCAGGGGAGACGCGACCAATTGTACCAAAACACAGGGGAGAGTTGGTCAGCCTTGATTATTATGGGCCACTCCCTACATCCAGTGGTGGTGTTAAATACCTGTTAGTCATAGTTGACAACTTTACTAAATTTGTGGAGTTGTACACACTACGGCGAGCCACGACAAATGTCACCTTAAAGAGGATCCAACAATATATTAAGGATCACGGCAAGCCAATCAACATTCTGACGGATAATGGTACCCCGTTCACTTCAAAAAAATGGACACGTGGTTTAGAAGAATTGGGAATAAGGCCAAGATTCACTGTGATTCGAAACCCATGTACGAATATTGCGGAGTGGTGGAACCGGCAGCTGGGGAATCTGTTCAGAGTGTTTGTGCGAGAGAAACACACTAAGTGGGCATCTTGTATTAAAATCATAAAAGCCTGCCTGAATGAGACATACCAGGAAACAATAAGGATGACACCATATGAAGCCCGGTTCGGAAAGAAACCGACCAGAGATTGGGAGAAATATGCGGATGCATCCGTGCTTCCGAACGAAAAGGTAGATCTCAGCAGGATCCAACTACGTATTAAAATGAAAGGAAGTAAGCAGGCTGACAGGATTAATAAATCCAAAGGTATAACGAAGTTCAAGGTCAGAGATCAAGTGCTGATATGCACATATAAACCCTCCGACGCGACACAGAATATAATTGGAAAATTCTGTGCTCTCTATGAAGGACCATATAGGATCGTGAAAGAAATTGGAGGTGCCACATACGTGTTGCAAGAGGACGGAAAGAAGGTAGCCCGAGGAGTATTTAATACAAGACAATTGAAACTTTATCATTCAGATTGCTTAGGGGAATGATCAATTGCCTTGTATACAAAAAGAAATGTTATAAGAAGACTTATGTAAATGTCTATAGTCATCTACTAAATTATGAACTATCAGTATAATTGAATCTATGTTATGTCATAATAAATTAGTAAGATAGTAGTTGGTAGTAATAAGGAAATTCTGTGTGCTATTATAAAGTAATTAGCAATAAATTTCTAACTTATTGTATAGTGATATGATAGTATAACAACTTGAATGATTATTATTATTAATTTTGTAATTGTGTCTATTTCATTGCTCAATATTAACAAAAGTATATGTACATTAAGCAAATTTAACTCAAAGATATAATATGAAAACAGAACTAATTTAAGTAGGAAATTGTTGTGAAGCAAATTTGATATTCATGTATAGCTTTAAGAATGTATAAAGACTTTGTAAATTGGACAAGTAAGTAAAATATGTGTATAGTAAATAACACTGAGTTAAAAGTCATAATATCACTTATGTTATTATCTATGGACAAACAGCCAGAGACACATAAAGTTAATCATGATTCTAATTTGTAAGTATTGTTATATTTGTAATGAGCATATAATTTAGTTTTTTTTGTATTTGTGTGAAATATTGGTTAAATTTAAATAATATTTAGCAGCAATAAATTCATAGATAAGATAGCAATTAAATGTAAATTAATTAAGCTCATAAATGTTCAATTAGGTAAAGATTTATGTAAAAATGGATTCATAAAAGGGTGATGTCAGCAATAAATTCAATATAGGGACCAAAAACCCACCAACAGTAAGGTACCACCAGACAGTAGGTCAACCCAGAAGATGACACTTCTGATACACTGTATTCATGGAAAGATGAGCACTGAAGAATACCAGAGAGATCGGGCGTGAATTTGGCTCCATTTGATCCGGAAGATTTATCAATCGACCCAAATTGGGGACAATTATAACGATAAAATTTCAAAATAAAATTTTTTTTTGTAAGTGGACAGTGTAACGAGGGTTGCTGACAGATATACAATGGCTCAGTAACAGGTTGTTCAAGACAAGGGAAGGCAGACTTTAGGCGAACAATGCCTACAGTCACAGCAGTTGTACGGTGAAGCGAATTGCGGGTGACGCGCAACGGCCCAAGATAGACAAAGGCGAAATATATCGCTAAGAAGAAACAATAGAAAGGAAAAGCCTGACTTGAGTAGACAATACGCGTGCACTAGAAACGAATGACGGGACGTCCAGCTTTACCAGAAGGGTACGCGACAAAGAAAGGCTTGGAGAGCAAGATATAGCAGCTGTCTGGAATACTCAGAATTGACCACACTTGTCGTGGGAACGACTAGGAGAAACTAGTTGACAATATGAGCAATTGGTCACGGGTAAGAAGCAGGACACATGGTGAACAAAAAGAGCAGATGAAAAGGGCCACACAACAATTAAAAGCACTGTATCTATAAAGGACATGTACGCCAACATACGAGGGTGATAGACAGCCGTGAAATTGGTCATCCGACTCAAACGATGGGGTGGAGCCAACCATGAACTTGTAAGGGCGGAGTAACTTGTGGGGGTACAAGGAGGGACTTTCTCAAGGAATACAGAGAAAGAACCAATGGAAACGAAGCTGAAGTACAAAAAAGGACTTAAGTGGGGAAGAGTAAGAAAATAGTGGGAAAAGTAGAGGAAATGACAAATACACAGGACGAGGGTGAGATTGGGGAGTCTTTACAAAATTTTTGAAAGAGCTTTTACAAAAAACGTCGGGAGTCGATAACTAAAGTTACGGAGAGTCGGAGAAGTCCGTTATAATGATTCGGAGTAGTGGCTAAAACACTTAAAAGTTTTTACTAAAAAACTTCGTAAGTCGATAACTAAGGTTGCGGAGAGTCGGTGAAGTTCGTTATAATGATTCGGAGTAGTGACTAAAACACTTAGAGAGTCGAGCTAAAGTTTACGGAAATTCGAAGTAACGGTTCGGATAGTTTACTTAGAATCAAGTGATGTCATCAATAAAACGATCTGTGAAGTGAAAATAAATGTATAATAGTGAAAGTGTATACGTGTAAATTACTTCATGTAGGAGTTACATTCCTTATGCACGCAATGAGACAGTCTTCAACGCAATTGAAGGAGCGTCTACATCTCCATACGCTGAATTAAGTAGTAGAGAGAAAGAGAGTCCAGAATGACGACGCGCCGTAGTTTATGGAATACGTCCTCAAAGTAAATTTTTTATGTATTAATTTTATTTCTAAATCACCTGTCTGTCTCTCTAAAAGAATCCACATAGAGAATTTCATAATAACGGATATACTCATTTAAAACTTACTTATAAATGATAAAATCACAGTGTTTTAAAATTATAGAGAATTATAGACAGCACATTACAATGAATCCATTTAAAATTATACTTTATAATGAAATGAGTAATTAGTTTGTAAGAAGTAATTCATGTTTTAATGATACTATGATACTCAAAAGTAATATTAGGATAAAAGGAATACTGAAGTGTGAAGAGATATTTAGTTTCTTTTATAATTGTTTTTTTTATTGGTAGAAATAATGTATTAAAATAATTCTTAATAATCAATTGTTAATCAAATTTGTACTATGATACCAATAACAATAATCGTTAACGTAATAAATGTAGTAGTACACAGACGAACCCGTCTTATATATTTATTGAAGAAAACCATATTAAATTAATCATTAGAATTAGCTGTCAATTCCTTCCAAGTAATATTAAATAATAGAGTAATATAACCTGTGATTACATAACTACTAATGAATAAATTATTATTACAATTAAAAACCCTGAGATAGTAAACGTTGACAATTAATATTAGCATTGCATTTGACGCCCACATTAGGGAACAAAAATAAGAGTTATACATTCTTACATGTTCACATTATTTATTGAAAATCAATTTCAGAATCCAAAATTGATACAAAAAAAAAAATTATTAAAAAAAGTTTGATCATATTTAAACATGTAATATCCAAATAACCTTATAATTGGTAAACAACTTTACAACAAAATTTATAAACAAAAAAGAGAGGGAAAGAAAAAAAAGCTCTCAGAATAACAAAAAAAATCTGTTCTGCCAAAAAAAAAGAGCAGACAAAAAAGGTTTTATACAGAATAACAAAAACTTCCACTGCTAAAACCAATAAGAAGTACATACTATTATTAACACTTTCCTGGAGAAAGACAGAAAGACATACTTATAGGCAAAACAATAGGTCAGAAGATGAACTAGCAGGTAGCCTTAACCAGAAGATGAATGCCACTACCCTTTAGAACACATCATCCGAAAAGGCGGTTATTAAATTTTTTATAGACCAAATCACTATTTATTCAAATTTAGGATACCAAACATGTTGGTAATAGATTTATAATGTGTGAGTTGTGGTAGGCTATACAACACACTAACATGATGTTCTATGCTGGGCTGGCACACAAAAGTGGGCAAAATGACAAGTAGTGAGTACCGGTATAGCTCATTTTGTGATCTCCCATTTAGTCTACCTCTTTCAAAACTTTCAAGTTTTTGATGAGAGGCATAAGTGTACTGGTACAACTTAAATTTGGCTCCTGAATATAGTAGTGTTTTAAATGAATAAAGTCATTGATTTAATAGAAAGATCAACATTGTAGTTCACAATTCTGCAGCTAGTGTGTAGGAGTAGGCCTAGCCTATTAATTTTTACTTGCATATTTTACGTTTTCTGCTAAAAGATTTTGTAGTTGAATGTATTCAGCATTATCATTAAAATGGCATCTGTAAACAAAAAATATCTGAGAGAACGTGATATTCTAAAACTTGCAAATAATGATATTGATAGTAGCTTTGCTCACAAAAATGATGCAGAAACACTGTTTTCAGAAAATGATAATATTCCAGAAATTTTTCCAGATTTTAACACTAATTAAATAACAGGTAAGCTTTTGGTTCAATTTTACTAGCTTCTTCGTTAATTTTACTTTGTTTTTATCGTAAAGAACAAGTAATATTTGCCCAAAACAAGTTGTCTGTAACATTTCATATTTATATGAACATCACAATTGAAACAGAAAATCAAATAATGTGTAACAGTAAAAGAAAAAGAATGCCAAGAATGAAACAGTTTGGAGCATTTGTGATAAAGTGCAGATGACCATCTTTTTGTTGGTAATAGATATATTACACCAGGACTTGCCAAGTTTCATGGTGTGACTGACACTTTTTTTCTATTCCCTCACTTCACATATCATAAATCATACGAAAGAACAAACAAACTTCTATGCCCATCAGTCATTGGCTAAACTGATAGGAACAACTCAACTTTCCCCCTGTTTTTAAAACTCCAGTACAATGGATGAACATTATAAAACTTCTCGCTGCTTGTAGAAGTTCCATAAAGTCAGGTTGTCTATAATGGTTGCTTTGTTTTGTAAACTCTGACCCATGGTGGATTGTTTCCTGTTGTTATTTTTATGATGTTCAATGCGTTTCATTTACTTAATTATTAGTGCTTTTGATTACTTACATTATCAATCAATTATTCATCACATCAGTTAGCCTTTAATTAGGTTAACTCCACATGTTCCCCTCTTCTGATGAGGAAACTGATTTCTTGGGATCAAAATGTTAAAAATTATGGTAATGAAGATACTCTGGCTTGATGTTTTACCAGATCCCCCCAAATCGCATTATATACTGTAAGTACTGTTTCTCAGAGTGACATAAGTTCTTTTTTTAGGAAATTTTAGTACACACTCTGTTTATATTTGCATCTATTGTTACCACACCATGTCCAGGGGACAGGTTTTGGACTATTTTTTTCATCTTCCATTTGAATGATAATTCAAAAAAAAAAGAAAGAAAGAAACAGTAGGATGGTTTTGATGGTCTGTTCAATATCAGACTATTCCTTGATCATGTCAAAAATAATCATCAAAAATGTTTCCAGTGTGGTGAAGATTACACAGTTGATGAAAGCATGTTTGCACATATGAAAGGATTGGAAGCACCATTTTCCTTTTTAAAAAGCCTTTATTAGAAAATAATTTAAATAATTACATAATTGTTTATCAAAGTATTCAACAATGTGATGAGGAAGCAGAGTAGATAAATCAAAACAGGAGTAACACATGGTCCAGCTGGTTACATGATAAGCTGCACCCAGCTCAGCACATGAAATTCACCAAAAGGAAGCAACTGCTGTCTGCATTGTGTTCTGTTTATGTTTGCACATAAATCATTGTTAGGAATGAAATGCACTACACACTGGCATCTGTTATGGATCCGTGAAAACTGTTTCACTCTACTCTTGTTTGTACTTTGAATACTGTAATTTAATTTGTAAAATTTCCTAAATTATGCAGTTTGCAAGTTTTTGAGTATTATGCATTTTTAGTGTTTGGAATTAAATAATTTAATAACAAATCTTTTTTTAATGTTTAAAAGTTTAACTTAACACTATTTTATTTTACAAAGCATTGTGTCATTCAACAGCAGTGGAAGCAGCCACTCCACAAGCTTCACTGTTAAGACTGCACTAGTCCAATTCATTTACCACCACAGAAACTGAGGCATATATAATTTTTCATTATGGAAACAATGTTTTTATAAGTATGGATACAATTGACATCTTCACAAGCAAAATTCAAAGGGCTACCAGAAAAATTACAAATAATAAGATAATGTATTTAGACAATATTGCATATATCTAACTTTAAATATGTAATGTACAAAGTAAAATTTTTTTGTATTCATGAAGAAGGAGGCTCTGTTGGCAGTGGTAGACAAAGGCTAACCAAGGCTCAGAATGGACTTAAATTTTAAAGATCCTGCTTCGTTTTTTTATAGATGTATATTTTATTGTTTTTTAGTAACACATACCGGTACCTACTTATTTTAATCTTTATTTATAGATTTTAACAGAACAGAAAAGAAAAAGATATATAAAAGGAAAAAATAAACGTTTTATTCATTACAATTAAGTGACATAGAACTAAATTATGTTTTCACGCCTTTATTTTACAGAACATATTTATTACATCATACAGTTTTTCTTTCTGTACATAAAATGGCAAAGTTTTTCAGTCCTTTCTTACCCATTCTCCTCTCCTCTCTTCTTCTATTGGTGTTACAACCCAGTATGAGTTTTTCCACTCAGCCCTCTTATCACATAGTCTCTCTCTCCTTGTTCATTATTGTTTGTTAAGTTTTGAGTGACTTCTTTCTCAAGACTCACATTGCTTCAAATTGATGAAAAATGAACATGTTCATGTAAATTCAATGACGTGTAGAGTGACATGTCAAAATCTTTTTACTTCTTGTACCATGTGCTCTTTATCAAAGTCACCATATACAAGGTTGAGCTTTTTTATAGCTGATATTAAATCATTATCAGAGTCTTACATCAAGAATTCCAAATTCTGATTGTACGATATTAAGTGTATTTTTGATATCTTCTTCATGGCATAGGATCTTCACAACAATTCTTGGATAAATCAATCTAAACACTGAAAAATCAATCTACAAACCGCCTATCTATTTTGAGGGTAAATTTGGAATCATTTCCTCACTACAAGTAACCATTCTCTGGGTTAAAAGTGTACAAAAAAGGAATTGGAAAAAAAACTTTGTTAGCTCCCCTGTTGAAAGGGCCTAAGGTGAACCCCCTCCATCACTACCTATAGTGTTTCCCGTAGTTTGAAACTCATGCCTTACAACTGGTATATGCCACACAAATCAAGTACATGATCAAACTGTATATTCTGGCTGATTCAGAGACTGGAGTTTGCATGGAATCTACAAAAAAAAAAAATAGGCCTACTTGTGTAAACAGTGGAGCAGCAATTATGGTACGATTATAAATTAAAGAATAAGTCATATAGTGTACACTAGCTGATTCTACATCAGTCACTTTACAGAACATCTTGAAGTCTTAAATACAAGAACTACTGTGGAAAACAAGGAAGGCGTCCTTAATAAAATTAAAACTGTTAGAGTGAAGACACAACTTTTCTGTGGTATCAACTTTTCACTGCTAGTCCTATGGTGGAAGGACAAACAATATGTTTTGTGGATGGTTTCACTTGTCACAATACTGAAATAGCAGAAGAAACTACCAAAGGGCTGAGACATTACAAACCAATTTGTTGTGATTGACTATAATAAAATAAGGCAGCCGTGAATTTGATTGACCAATGTTTGTTGTATTCTGTTTTTGACCATAAGACATTTAGTTGATGGCAGAATGCTTTCCAAATTATTCTTATAACAACAGCAAACTTATATATTATTTATATAAAGTGAATAGCAAAAAAGTAACTACATGAGACTTTATAAAGAAAGTTTCTGTATAACAAGTTCATGTGTCTGCTCAGGTGTTTACTGGTATGCAAAGGAAACTAAATGGAAAAGAATTTCCCAGAGATTCTCTGTCTTAGAGTATAAGTTAAAAAATAAAGAAAGTGAGTGAGAAATAAATTAAATAATAAATAACAAAAATAAATTAAAAAGAGTAAGTTACATAAAACTGGAAGACAAAATGGATAATATGATGTTGGAGTCAGTATTATTAAATGATTCAAAATAATTTACTTAATTTTTAAAAATATGGTAAGTGTAAAAAGTTATGTTTATTTTTAATACAGACAATATTTTGAATTCAGAAGGCAAAATTAGCAGTTTTATGACAATATATTGTATTAGTGTACAATTACAGTAAAATTTCAACTTGTTTTGCAAGTTGCAAAATTCTCTCAGATTTGCACACACAAAAATCTTAAATGTTTCATTTGTGCACAGTGTTTAAGAGAATGTTTGACTTTGAAATAATATGTGTACACATGTATTTTTTTTACATTAATTGTAATCACATTGTGAATTACATTGATTGTCAGAAAGTGTAAAAAAATGGGCAGACCTCCCACCTCCCAGACGGACCCAGTATCCCTCAGCTGGTAAATGTTAACAATAAAAAAATAAACTGTTAATTGAGTTATAAATACTTATTATGTAATTAAAAGACAACAGAATATATGCTAAAAGAAATTTGACATAAAACCATTTAGACAATAAATGTAGATATGGAAGAATCGGAAATATAATTTATTTCTAAAAGCTAGTTAAATTATAATGTAAGATTCCATTTTTCAATATTATGACTCAGACATGTATTTTATAACTGCAATAAAATACATGATAAGATACAAATCAATAGGTTAATCACTCTTCAAAAAAGAAAATATGTGTCCTTTAAGTAACACAAGAGAAGTCAATTAAGCTCACAATGTAAATACATGCATACATTCTACACGCTTAGTACTAAAACAGAGACATTAGTAAATATAGATGGAATTAGATAAGAACAAATCAATGTATATAAATTTGTTAAAATATTAACGTAATTCTATATATAACTTTCATAAAGAATAAAATATCTTTCACAAAGACTTTAAGAAGGCAAAACCTTAATGTCACAAAAATAAATTGTTGTTTTGTGTATGTTCTAAACAATTTAATTTTTTTATACTTAATGAGTATTTTTCTCACATGTCTCTCTTGCTTTTAATGACTTATATTAAATATTATGCTTACTTCACGGTCAGTAGAGTAAATCTAAATGTCTGTAATGTTTTAATTTCTTTAGATCTCTTGAAAATGATATATTTTGTGATACTATTTCCAATAGATAAGAATGTACTATAATAACTTAAGCATATTGTAACTCATTATGATAAATTTACTTTTTGTGAATTTGAAGGATAATAACTAACTTTTCTATATATAATAAACATACAGATGCTAGCCCAGAAATATTGTACTGGTTCTCGGAGCAGACACTTCAGCCAGGGCCTGCGGTGTCATTAAAGTGTATAGCTACTGGTAATCCTCCACCACAGTTTATGTGGACACTTGATGGTTTTCCTGTACCTGATAATAGCAGGTATTTTATTATAACATAAATATTATACTTAACATTTAGAATATTTTTTGTTAGAATACTTTTTTAGTATTGACTAATATAATAGCATACAGTTCACAGGCATAATAGGATAAATAACAGCATTTATTTAAACAAACAAATTATAATTAAGTATTTGTGACCAGCAACATGTGTTTGCTGGTAAGACATTTTACAAAATTGGCAATCGTTTTGTGACTGCACAATGGATTTTTTAATGTCACTTTAATACTGATATAATATATAAACTGACTATTAAATGACTTAATACATAGGCGTAACTTGGGAGGGGCAAGGGGGCACTCACCCCCCCCCCCCAATGTTCCGAGCATTATAAAATTTTGTTTCCAGTTGTTATAAATACAAACTAACAAATAGTCAAACAGGAGACAGTTTCTATGCTTGCGAGCACAGTAAGTGCTATTTATCAACATCTGTACTGTTATCAGACAACTAGTTGCCATAAATTTATTATTCTTATTTCTTTTGAAGAAACTTTTAAGGGGAATGTTTGACAGATTTGAATGATATGTGTCAAAATAATATTTCTGTTCGAAAAAAACAAACGCTAGAGACCTAATTGACTGGAATACAATGCATGCCTTTTACACAAACAAAGACTTATTTTGGAACACCGTAATGAAATAATAAGCTGTAGGCCTACTTCTAAGAATTTGCTCTCTTTACTTTCCTCTCTTTGTCATACATATTCTTCTGAGTCATCATCTCTGTGGTCGGATTGTTTACCGTTTGATTCGAGATTATCGCTGTTTTCAGTTCAGCAGACTTTTGCAAACACTAGAGGCCAGTGTAAAAGAGATGGTATGGTAGGGGTAACAGACTTTTCAAGACGCCGATGGCTTTGTTCACGAATCTTAAAAGACGGTAGTTTGGAACTGTTATTTGTTAATGATTACTGATAGAAGTGCGGTCGGTTACTAAGTTGGCGTCTGGGCCGGCGACTACCAGCCCCAGGTAGTCGCCGGCCCAGACGCCAACTTAGTGTATATAGATAATAGGTCGTGTACGTAGTCAGTTAAACTACATATCGCTTGTCTCTTTCTTAATTCGTTATTGTTGTGATTGTTTTGGTTTTTTGTGTTCTTAAGTTCTGAGAAATGGTAGATAAGAAACTCAAAGGAGTAATACGGCTCAATTTCTTTGAAAATTGCCTGACTGGCAATTTGAAAATTTCTTTGTGTCGTGACTGATTCGGGTTACTGCTACTACTGTCGAGCATGTTGTGACAGTGTGCCTAAGGGAGAGGATGCGTTTACGAAAACTGGGTATAAGAATTGGAAGAACTGAAATTGTTTATGTTTATAGCCCTACAGTATATTTGTTCTAGATAGACATAACTGGAAGTCATAAACATCCATGCTGGAAGTACAACTTATGAAGAAAGGTTTGTTGATCATTAAAAAATGAAATTGTCCCTCATTTACTAACTAAGAATTATTACTAAACTTTCTAATTTTGTATATAATATATTTTATTTATTTTATTATATAGATACTACACACTTGAATTTATGAAGGTTTACCCTGCCCCCCCCCCAAAGTTATGCCCCAAGTTATGCCCATGACTTAATAGAACAGACAATAATTAGGCTACTCTATTGATTACTTTTATAATCTACAAGTTGACGTGAAAAAGTAATTGGGAGCTGGAGATACAACTGAGGCGGATTTGACGTTGTGCAGGCAAAGACGTTCTAATATTTTAGATTATCTAACAGAAAGTAGAATTTTAGCATCTAAATTCTTTTAGTTAAGGTGAATTCTAAAATCTAATGAATTTTAGATAAAATAAATTTTACCTCTTGTTTTCTTCAAAATAAGATTATTTAACACCAATTTTTGACTTTTACGGACTTCCAAAAATTAACTATTAAATTTTAATTGTTGTAATTGTTAACAATAAGTTGTCTGTTTCTAAACAATTGAACGAAACTAATTAATTTATTTATTTTAATTCAAATTGTCAACGATTACAGACGTATTCCGTTGGTGTCTCTGCAAATAAATCCATCTCATAGTATGTTTACCCATTGTGAAATATTTGAGGTGTACGAGGTTTTTTGCTGTTTTGATTGCTACAATTAGGGTACGGGCATCACACTCACACACCCGTTTGGCAGACACATGGCCTGCGTTTCAGTCTGTGTGTTGGGAGTCAGTGCGAGCGCTCTCGGCTTACATTGACTCCAATACATAATCTGGTACGCACAAGCATGTGTCGCCCACACGTAGGCTACAGACTCACACCGCACTCAGAGTAGTAAAACTTTCCAACCTGTGTATTTTCACATTGGGCAAATACAACCAGGGTTGAATTTATTGCAGAGACACTAAACATCAAAACACATTACTATGCAATCACGTATGCTCAAACGAATGTATGAATGAGTAGCAGAGTTTTAACTGTGAAGTACAGAATGAGTGCCTAGGGCTGCTATAATGTATAAATTAATGTAGACATAGCAGATATGAAAAGTGGAATAGTTTGTGCTAAACACTTTCGGACGTTTTTACACTAAATCTACACATTTTTATCATCTTTAATTAAACTGGCTATGTATTGTAGACATTGATTACTTTTATAATCCATTAATCGGCTTACCTTTGTGCAGGCCCCGATTTAAGGTACCTTGCACCCTGGGCAAAGCATTCTTATAGCCGCCCCCTTTCATTTTTTTACTTTTCTCCCCCACCCCACCCCACACCAAGTTATTGTTGAAAGTGTAAATTTTGGTTTTTTCCCCAAGTATAAACTATTAGTACCGATAGCATTTCAGTATTGCAAGTGATCTAATCACTACGTAGGCTACACACAACAAAAATTAAAACATCATTTCTTGAAAATAAAAATAATTATGTTTTGGCAAAAATCGCATGATTGCTATTGCAATTTTATTAGAAATATTTGTTCTAAAAATTCTAAACATATTTGTAATAGTATATAATATAGTCAACCTTTGAAATTTTACAGAAATATTTAATGTATTTGGCGTTTTTAAAATAAAGGCCAAACTATATTTTTAATTTTGTTCATAAACAAAAAAAATGTGTTACAGGTATATTAAAACCAATATTTTTAGAACAAAATAATCATTTTATTTCCTTATTCTTATTTTACAATGTTAGCTAAAACTCAATCTAACAATGTTTCATTTTTCATTGTTTCAAGTTTCATTTTTTTAAATTCAATTATAATTTTTTGTTTCTTTTAGCCTTAACTTTAGGAAAATACATTCACACTACTTTATAGCTCTGGTTAAGTTTTAAACTTAAATTTTTTCATGAAGTTATGAACTGGTCTTAAAGATTATATAAAAGACAATGTTTTAGTTTTGAAAAGTAAATGAACATGCCTCAGAAAATTAAGGTGGCCTTATAAAGTAAAGTTATTGTTTAAACTAATTAACTATAGGCCTACGCCTACATTTTCTCTTTGCAAACTCATCTACAGTTTCTTTCTGAGAAGTTAGTTTTCAAAGTTACATCTTTTTCAGTGCACATTAAAACTAAAGAGTTCAACTTATTGTTGAGGAGGGATGCTCTCTTGACATTTTTAACTCTGATTAAAACTGAAAAAGTTCTTTCCGCAGTACAGTTGGTTACTGGTAATGTCAGAAACATTCTAATAACAATTTCTAGATTGGGGAAAGTGCTTGCCAAGTTATTGTCTTTAATGTAAGAATAACGTTCAGGTAAGTTTTTGAAGTTTTCAAGCTCAACATACATTTTAAAATGTACACACTCATTGGGAAAGTCTGAACTGATATCTTCTGGGAACAATTTGCAAAGTTTTGAAGCAGCTCTCTCAACTTCTGATAATTCTGAAGAACAACTCAACAACAGGGACAACACTTCAAATCTTGAAAACACTACTTCATAGGCTTTTCTCCTTCTTGCCAAGTTAGCTATAAGTGAGTCTATTATTTTCAGGAACACATTATTTTTGAAAGCAGTTCTTTCATCGAGAGTTCCTTCAACTCCAGCTCCACGCGTTTCATCAGCAAAAACTTTTTGCTTCCTTACCCGTGTGTAGCTAGTGATCCACATCCTGCAATTGAAATTGCAGACTGTTCATATACATCAAATTCATTCCTTTTTGCATTCAAAAACTCCTCCAATGTTTTTAGTTGTTTTATGACTGCCTCAAGATTAAGAGTGCCACTCTGTAAGTTATTCGAACATTTATCTACTCTCTCCAAAATGTCGCTCCACATAACTAAGAGAAAAGTAGTTTCAAAATTCTGAAACTTAGTTTCAAGGCTTTGGGCTTCCAATCTACATGCAGGTTTCATGGTGGGGTCTTCGGACAACTGTTTTAATGATGCTTGTATGTCTTTGTAACCTTTTACTAAAGCTTTGACAGCATCTGTTCTTGCAGACCACCTAGTTTCTGACAGCGACTTTACCACCGGTGTGTTGTTTTTTGCCAAGTGATCTTTCAAAATACTCCATCTGTAAGCAGATGGTGAAAAGTAGTTGTACAGCTCCTGCACAAAACCAAAGAATACTACTGCAGCAGTGCAGCATTCTGCAGCACCAGAGCCTACAAGATTCAAAGAGTGTGCAGCACACGGTACGTATTCTGCTTGAGGGCTGTGTTGTTTTATTTGGGCTTGAAGACCTGAGTAGGGGCCAGACATATTCGAAGCATTATCATAACTCTGTCCTCGACAATTCTTGATATTAAGATCAGTTTTTTTGAGGCAGTCTAGTACAGCGTTTTCTAAGCAGGCAGATGCATGAGAAATTCCAGGAAGAAGCTTGATTAGCCGTTCAACAGGTCTTCCATCGGTCTGAGGCACATAGCGTAAGACTACAGCCAACTGGTCGACGTGAGCGCAGTCTGGCGTCGAATCTACAATAAGGGCAAAGTATCTAGCTTCTTTCATTACCTCAATTATGGTTTTAAGTACACAGCTCCCCATTATTTCAATGAACTCATTACAGGTTTGAGAAGAGAGGTATGAGGTATGTCCACTACCCTTATTACCACATTTGAAATATGCTGAGCGAGAAATGGATCGTATTCACTTATTAACTCAAGGCATCCAAGATAAAGACCATTTGAAGTTGACCCAAAGTGTTCGTTGTCTCCATGGAAAGGCAAACCCCTAGCTGACAAAAATTTGACAACAGAAACTATTCTTGAGAATACGCTTCTCCAGTAGTTGACTTCTTCTTTATACTGGTTAAACAGAAGTTTATCGACTTGCACTAAACTTTTTTGCCTGGTTATGGACGTAAGTACATTATGCCTGTGGTCTTTTGATTGTTCGTGATGTTTAAGTAGTTCATAGCTGTGCTTCCAGTCATTAAAACCAGTGGAAAAATTTGTTTTTGAAGTATCCGGTTGAAATAAACAACATGCAATACAGAATACTTTCCCAGTAGTCTGCGAGTACAAAAGCCAGTCCCTTAAAACCATGTCCCCATTGGGAAGTGTGCTCTTGAATATGTTAACAGACAAAGTTCGTTTTGAGTCATTGTATATGCGCTCAGATTTTGTAAAATCTGCCGTTAGATTTTGTTTTGGACAGTTCTTAAGAACACTTTCAACGACTGCATTCAATTTAACATTCCAAGTAGCAGGGTTATCTATTAAAAATGATTGAGGTAAACCCACCTCAATCTGCGAGCTTCTTTCGGACAGCTGAGAAACTTCAGGCTCACCAAGGTTGTCATCAGATTTGCTCGCATGAGTAGGCGTAGTTTGCTCTTGCAGGTTCTGTGTAAAGATGAACGACGTTGACGAACCCGAAGTCGATGGTCTTGAGTCATCCTGGCACTCAGGCGTCAATGTAGTTGTCAAACTAGATGAAGATGAAGTACCGGTAAAAAAAGTTCCAATTTTTGGAACTCTCTTTAGGAGTTCAAGTTCACCCCTCTGTCTTTTAGCTGCTCGTTTTCTATACTCAGCACCAGATAACTTTTTATTTTCACTCATGATATTAAACTCAAAATCGGTAAAAGTCACACAAAATTAGATGTAACTTGTTGCCAGGAAAACAAACGCACACGCGGCACACCAAACACTTGAATAATGAGGTTAGGTGGTTAGGAACGACGTAAACCCAAACGTCAACAGAGTAGCGCGCGAATCAAACTAAGGAAAGGAAGAACAATATGTCACTGAAACACTGTAGAGGCTGCGAGCGGATGGGCGGGAGGCGAGTGCGGGGCGCGCGGGAGTAGAAGGGTAGATGACTCATACGTTTGAAGACCTTACTGGCACCTGCACCGCCTAGGCCATTGTGCTGGAACTTCCCATGCCGGGCAAACAGTTATTGAAGTCACGCAAACTGCAAGTTATGTCCTTTTGCATGGGGCGCTATTTTGCATACGTACCAGGGTTGTGGAAATTATCGAAATTTGGTGGACAATATGGCGGACGCTCAAAATTTGTCTGCGCAGAGGAGGTACCAACATCTTCAAAAAATTGCACGATACCAAAGAAGATAGACGTGTTATAATAAACGCCTGGCTATATAGCTTTATCTGAAATGGAAGGTGATTTCCTTTGTCTACAACGCGGACGTATCAACCTAGACGAAAAGATAAATTCGTCGGTGTGATTTATAAAGACTACACTAGGGAAACAACAAACTATAATGAAGATAAACGTTTGACAGTTTTTATCTGTGATGAAATAACTGAAATTATACATAATTATACATATTTCACTACTAAGAGAACACATTTTTTTGCACAACGAAGTGAACGCGATAACATTGAAAGCGTATACTGAAAGGAAACATCAAACATGAAAGAGGAAATGACTGTATTAATTTTTTTTACCGCAGTGTAAACAAGTTTGTTGTCAGTAAAAGTTGCAAGTTACTGATATTGAGTAACGATATCAGGCGACATCCGCCGCTGATCGTTTATCAAAAGGCTGTACGTCAAACATATAAGCAAAAGGCTATAAGGCAAACATCACACACACGCACAGAGGAAACTATGCGTAATATAATATTACTCATTACATATTCCTTGGCGCGTGCCGGCGTGCATTCAAACGTAGTTTCCTTCATTCCTAGAATTTTAACAATAACACTCAACTGTCTACTGTCTTATAGTCTTAACGCGTATTGTTTTTCGTTCCTTGGCGCCCCCTTGGACCAGGCGCCCTGGGCATTTGCCCAGTCAGCCCATTTAAAGCCCGGGGTCTGCCTTTATGTGTATCTTAAAATTACTGACACTGAAGTTATCTATGTTTTAAATGTTTGTCCTTGGGCACACACACCAAGCACTTAAAAGTTGAGACCGTTTACTTTCTAAGTATGTTCATAAACTCTAGAAATTTGCGGCCAAGGTGACGATGCCATAATACAATAAAAATAATAAATGATACGGAACAAGAATAAATTTGTGAAAAAACAAAAATATGTAAAAAACTATTTACAAACAACACAAAACTGTAGAAACACAACAATAACAATTACCACTACGCTGACTACACTAATATAAAAATGACGACAAGCATATGAGAATGGACAGTGAACGATAAATTTGTGGAATTGAAAATCTGTTTAAATTAACCTCCTTTGTGATATTGGGTAGTAGAATTTGGCGTTCTTTGAACTAGCCAATCATTGCTAACGTTTATTACGCACTCGTCCAGCAGTAGATGCCAGTTCCTGTCATCAATATTCAGCGCATGCAACGCAAATTCGTTCTAGATCTTAGCATGTCATTAAAACGTATGTTATCAACACTGTATTCCCAGTCACTACTTCAGACGTCAAAACAGAAGTTGTTTGTCTAGTTGTCTGGGGTAGTCATGCGAATAATTGAACAAAAGACAGAAAACCATCCTAGCCACCCAGACGTTGAAAACAAGAAAACATAGGAGACCAAATGGTGCTACGGGGGAAAACCAGTCCATTGTCTGCCAACGGATTAGGAATTGGCCTACCTAGAACAAACTCTCTCCAACATTGACTTCAACAACTATTTTGGCAACTTTACTCTTGGGCAGCCAAAAAAATTAACTCGTGAATTTTTTAATCGTTAACAAAAAAATTAATGATTAATTGTTAAAGTTAACCCTTTTTAAATTTAACAATTAAATTAACTAAATATCACTATTGTTTGACGACTCGGAACACTAAGTTTTTTATAAGTAAAATCGTAAAGATTTACCTTACAGCCTAAACCGGCTTTCACCTTTAGAAGGCTTCATCAGAGGCTGTCGTAGGTAGCGCTGTCCGTCTTGTTGTTGGCGACGGGATAGTTTTCCGAAAGATCGATGCTGTGTGTGTGTGTGGTGAGATGTGTTCGAATAATGCGTGCGATTTGTGTCTGTTCGTTTAGGATGTCGTTTTTTTCTGAAATTAAAAAAATTTACTAGACATTCAAGTAAAAAATATGCATATTTATATGTGATAATCATATTTATGTACAGTCACAAATGAATCTGTTAACAATCTTTTGAAAAAAGTATTCAGAGTTGCGCAATGTAAAAAATTGATGAAACCCATTGATCCATGACGTTAATATAATTAACTATAATATTAATCACCTTGAACAAATACTATTAGCATGTTATAATATTTTCATTTTAATTATTATTCAATATTTGTCTGCTAATTCTATGAACTCAATTATACATAGGTTTCTAGTTGGCCAGTATGTAACAATACATGATGATGTGATTAGCCACGTGAATATATCTACATTAAAAGAAGAAGATGGTGGAGAATACACTTGCACTGCCAAAAATTCTGTGGGTGAAGTTTCACACAGTGCCAAAATCAATGTTTACGGTAACTATTATTGTTAATCAATAATATATAAGAAAATTCATTGTCTAAAAAGAAAGAAAAATCAGTTTAGAATCTCAAGAAATATTAATAAAAGATTTATAAACTCTGATTTAGCATATTTTTATGAAATAAATTTTGTGAGATGTGTTTGTAAATGTGCTAATACAAATGCTATGTATTTTTGCTTAAATGTACTACAAAATCTACTAATAACAGTAATTAATTAATTACAACACATTGACACATATGTTTTTTCTGGACCAATTGTAGGTCTTCCTTATATACGTGAAATGCCAAAAGTAACTGCAATAGCTGGGAGCGATCTAGTTATTAAATGTCCTGTTGCTGGTTACCCAATCGAGTCAATTACGTGGGAACAAGGTATTCAGATATTTATGTAAACATCATATTATTTTAAGGAACTACATATAATACTCTCCTTTTAAACACAATACTGTATGTGTTTCCTGTAAAGGATCTATAAATGTTATTTCTTCTGTGATGGTTTTCTTCAGTCGTCATTTATATAGGCCTACTATCCTCCCCCGGTTATCATTGTAAAATTGTAATGTTATGTTTTAATCTCATGTTTACACAGGTTTGAATGGCCTTAATAATTTGTATGTAAGTATTGAAATTATTAGGTTTAGAAATGTACTTATGGTATCTCTGTAAACCCAAACAATATGTATAATGTAAGTGACTGAAAAATTGTAATGCATATAGGTTAATACAAAATTTGTTTCCAAAAAACTTGAAGGATTATCTAAGAATAGCATAAAGTATTTCAAGAATATAAATTAACTTTATGCCTCCATATATGCTAAAATACAAATTTGATGTGTCCATACATTTTTACCAACTTTTATGAGGTAGCCTTACCATTTTTACATTCTTTTGAGCTTTCCTATCTTAATATACAGAGGATGGCCCATTTGATTTACACGTATTTCCTTCACATTGACTAGGAAACTGTTTTTCATATTTTGCTTAATCTTGCAAAATTCTGACACACTAATGTCAGGTTTAGTAGACTAGCTTATCACAGTATACACTTTGAATTTCATTAAATATAAAAAGTACCAGTAGTGAAAATAAGGGATGACCAAAATGTATTTGACCTTCTCATTACTGTCATTATTATTGTATCTGTCATTAGAAATCAAGAAGCTATAAAAACAACAAGAAAAGGTCTGATAATTAGGATGTATTATTTTCTTTCAATTTCTTTGCATATATATATATATATATTGTTACAACGTCACAGAACAATCTACATGTTTATCGAACGTTCCAGAGAGATCCAGAATGTAAGCGTGTGGCGTACGTGCTTGTAGACGCATTTGCGAGATTGTTCTCGATGCCGCCAGCCGTGCGGACTGTGTCAAGGCCGCAGTTAATTGCGTGGTTCATAAGGAGGAGGGAGTATTACGACGTCACAGAACAATCTACGGTTTATCGAACGTTCCAGAGAGATCCAGAATGTAAGCGTGTGGCGTACGTGCTTGTAGACGCATTTACGAGAGAGTTCTCGATGCCGCCAGCCGTGCGGACTGTGTCAAGGCCGCAGTTAATTACGTAGTTCATACGGAAGCTAAGACGCAATTAGGAATCGTCTAGATATTCGACTGGCTATAAATACCGGTACTCAACGACGTTCAGTTTAGTACAGCTGCGATATATTTCCAGAGCGGTTCGAGTTATTAATGTACGTTCAAGTAGTTATTAGTGTTGCGTTTTATAATCGGACAGTATAATTGTAATACAATTGAGTTTTAATATTAGTGGACATTTTATTGCGTGTGAACAATTTTCATTTGATTTGTTGTAGAGACTGTGTTGTTAATTACGAACTGTTTTACTGTAACAATTAAAGGTGTGATTAGTGACTTAATTATTTTGTATCTTGTACTTATTTTGTTTCCACTGTACCTACGACAATCGAGTAGACCGTCGTAACAGTGGTGTCAGAACTGGGATAAAACGGTTAACAGTGGAAACAGTGGACACTTTGTACAAGACGAGTGTAGTTCATAATTAATTAATAAAATGGATACCAGTCAGATGATAGAAGCATTCCGAGCAATCCTACAGCAAAGTCAGGAACAAGAAAAAGAAGAACGAAGACAGGAAAGAGAAGAAGCAGAAAAACGACAAGACGAAAAACGTAATCCTGAAAATGAAATACCAGAGGGACAAAAAAAAAGAATTTAGCTATCAAGCAGACGACGTTAAGACGTTCGTACAAGAGGATACCACTGCAAAATTTGTCCTATTACGAGGTGAGCTGAACAAACAAGTTGACAGAATATCTGAAATAGGAAAATCTGTGAAAACAAATATTTCAAGTTTAGGAGATTCTATTACAAATTTAATAAAGCAAATTACAAAGGAAGTCGAACATTTAGTAAAAGAAATAGTTGATAACGAAAGACCATTAATAAATGCTGAAGAAGATTCAAAATATCAGAGAAATCTAACTGTAGCAGGGCCAGTTTACGCAAACACCCCAACATTTGATGGAAGCACTCATTGGGCAACTTATATTCGCCAATTTGAAGCTGCCGCTCGCTTAAATAAATGGACAGAAGAAGAGAAAGGAATTTCACTAATTCTTGCTTTAAAAGGGCCTGCCGCAGAACTAATACAGAAAGTGCCATCTGACAGTCAGAATGTCTATGCCGAATTAACTAAAGCTCTGGAATTACGGTACGGTGACCAGCATTTGTGTGAAGTGTACCGTGAACAACTTAAAGCGAGGCGACAGCGTTCAAGGGAGAGCCTTCAAGAGTTTGAAGCGAATATCGACCGACTGACGAGATTGGCTATCCCGAAGAATCGGAGGACTTCCAGAAGTGGATTTCTCTCATTATGTTTATTGACGGTATCAGAGATAGTCAGTTACAACAAGTGTTAAGAATGGCTCGGCATGATAATAAATCAGACGCTCTTGTTCATGCTCTCCGTTTTGAAGCTGCCAAGTCGGCTACCTACATTAATCAAAGTATGCCATCATCAGTACACGACACAGTCGGCATGACTCCAGAAAAATTGTTGTTTGGGCGGGAGATTCGTCTTCCTGGGGACTTAATGTTCGGATCACCTGAGACTCAGTCCCAAGAGCCGCAGAACTATTCCTCGTAATTAGAAAACCAACTGCGAGAAATGAATCGCTTGGTAAGAGGACGGCTGAAGATTGCCAGTGATAAAATGAAAACTCGGTATGACATTCGCAGCAATAGTGTGGGTTTCCAAGAAGGAGATCAGGTCTGGTTGTTCAATCCAAAGCGTCGTCGTGGTTGCTCACCTAAGCTTCAGTCTAACTGGGAAGGACCCTACACTGTGAAAAAAAGAATTAACGATGTTGTTTATCCGATTCAACAAGAAGGACAGCGAAAGTTCAAGGTCGTCCACCTAGATCGCCTGGCTAAGTACAATTTTAGGGACGGTTTGCCAGTTCGGGACGAACAGGTTTAAGGAGGAGGTGGCAGTGTTAAGACATCACAGAACAATCTACGTGTTTATCGAACGTTCCAGAGAGATCCAGAATGTAAGCGTGTGGCGTACGTGCTTGTAGACGCATTTGCGAGATTGTTCTCGATGCCGCCAGCCGTGCGGACTGTGTCAAAGCCGCAGTTAATTACGTAGTTCATACGGAGGATGCTAAGACGCAATTAGGAATCGTCTAGATCATGGGTTCTCAACCTGGGGGGCGTAGGAGAATTTCAGGGGAGGCGTGGTAAGCAATGAAAATATACATAAATTAGCCAAATAATAAAAAGTTGTTTACAAACACAAACATGCATGGCCTTAGAAAAGGAACTTCTGCAAAATAGTTCTCTCCGTCACCGCTAGATCTAACTGCATTTAGGCACTCGTCTCATTTACACTGGCCTATACCCAAATAGTTCGCCCCGATACCCCTAGATCCCTATGCATCTCTATTGGAAGCAGACAAACAGTGTTTCTAGGGAAAACACTACCGTGGCTAGGGTAATTTTACTACCGGTTGGTGGCTACACTGCACAAAACAGACGATTGATGATTGTTATTGTGTTCTAGTCGTTTGTGCCAGTGATTGTCGTGCGTAGTAGTGCTAAACATGGCTAAATCATTACCAAAGAAAAGACTGTACAGTGATGACTATATAAGTAAATACTGTATAATTATTTTTTTAAAGTGAAAACCGGTTCAGGTTGTAAGGTAAAGCTTTTACGTTTTTACCCATAAAAAGTTTTGTGTTCCGAGTCGTAGTGAAATAATTATATTTAGCCTAGTTAAGAAACGGACACGTCATGGACAACGAAATCCAAGGACTTATAAGGTTCGGCTTTACGTACATTGAGAAGAACGATTGTCATTTACCTCAGTGTGTTATTTGTCACAATGTTCTGAGTAATGACGCAATGCGACCAGGGCTTTTAGAAAGCCATTTGACTACCATTCATCCCGGCTTGAAAAACAAACCAAGGGAGTTTTTTGATGGAAAGAGAAACTCGCTTAAACGAATGAAACTGGATTCAACTGGAAGTTTTCAAGTGGAGAACGAAAAGGCCGTTGAAGTTTCTTACAAGCTCGCTTTGCTTATAGCAAAAGACAAGAAACCACATACCACTGGTGAGTCACTTATAAAACCATGTTTACTAACTGCATGCAGTACTTTACTTGGAGAGGAAAGTTGCAATAAAATTGCAAAAATACCGCTCTCAAATGACACAGTAAAACGTAGAATTGATGAAATGGCACAAGATTTAAAAAAACAAGTAATAGAAAAGTTAAAGAAATCTCCGTTCTTTTCTCTGCAATGTGATGAGACAACTGACATTTCAAAGCACTCTCAGTTGTTGTTTTACTGTAGATATATTGACGGAAAACGCTTCGTAGAGGAAATATTATTTTCCCAAACTCTTCAGACAACCACAAAATCTGAGGATGTTTTTTCTGCTCTGTGTAACTTTTTGACAGCTAATAATCTTCCTTGGGAGAATGTTGTTGGAATATGCACTGATGGGGCACAAGCCATGACAGGATGGTGCTTGCAAAAAATCAGAACCCTAACATCATTGGTTCTCATTGTATCATACACAGACAAGCTTTGGCTTGTAAGACTCTGCCTGAAACACTTAACGAATATTAATTACTACACTTTCACATGTGAAACTTACTTTGTTTATTTTCCTCGTACGACGTTTCAGCATGATGTTCGCCTTCCTCAGCGAGGTATGATACTGAATGGTATGATACCCCCCACGTAACCTACCAACTAGAAAAAACCGTTACAAGTTCCGGACATTCAGTATCATACCTCGCTGAGGAAGGCAAACATCACGCTGAAACGTCGTACGAGGAAAATAAAGTAAGTTTCACATGTGAAAGTGTAGTAATTAATATTCATTAAGTGCTGTGAAAGAAGAGGATGAACATTCAAAATAACATGAAACACTTAATACTGTTTTGAAATTGGTAATCAAAGTAGTAAACTTTGTCAAATCTAGTGCTCTGAATACTAGACTTTTTGAGGCTTTATGTTACGAATTGAATAGGGACCAACAAACTCTTCTTTACCACACTGAAGTTTGTTGGCTCTCAAAAGGTATGTGCTCACTAGGCTATTCAATCTGAAATCAGAAGTTGAAATCTTTTTGATGAGTTCAAATGAAGAAGATCTGTACATGCAATTTACAGATGAGAATTGTATCCACCACTTGGCGTATTTATCAGACTTCTTTGAATCGATCAACCTTTTGAATTTGAAACTCCAAGGACAGAAAAACATTTTGAAGACTTATGATGCAATGAAAGGTTTCATGAAAAAAATATCTTTGTGGCAACGTCGCCTTCAGAGTTCAGAACCCAATTTCTCGTCCTTCCCACGTCTTTCGACCTTCTTGATGACACACAAAATCTTCCATTAAATTTGAAAATTGAATTGAAGAACTTGATTTCAGAACATTTGGCATCCTTGAAAACCGAAATTGGATACTACTTTCCAGATCTTTCTTCAGATAGCTGGCAATTTTAGTTGACACAAGATCCGTTCACAGTCGAAGTGGACATGCTTCCTGATTGCCTTCAGGAGCAGGCAATCGACCTAAAATGTGATTCTCAAGCAAAAGCGGAGTTCCCAAACATGACTGTTGAAGATTTTTGGTTAAGCTATTTTCCAATACTTGTGTACCCACAAGTTGCTACGGAAGCTGCAAGGTTGTTGGTGCAGTTTTCATCAACGTATCTATGTGAGTCTGGGTTTTCTACGCTGGCTTACATCAAATCAAAATACCGAGCACGGCTGGATGTTGAAAGTGATCTGAGGTGTGCATTATCACAGTTGGAACCAAACATTCAAAAACCTGTGAAAGAAAAACAGTGCCAGCCCTCTCATTAATTGTGTTCTTAAGAAATAAAACCAAATAATGTAGCCTGAAATTGTAACTGCAGTGAGGGCAGAATCCTTTGTAATGTAGTCCTATTAAGTACTTTTAATTAATTAAAATGTTCTCTCAACAAAACAAGTATTAGTATTTTTTTATATCTGTAATAATAAAAGCATTATAAAACACTCTTTGAGTTAGATTTATTAACCTTAACTTTCTTCTTACGTACTTCTTAATACGAGCATCCGAGGCTGGCTGCTTCGATGGCTCGATGTCTCCTGTAAGTGTCTGCTGCTAGCGGCCACCAACAACTCTCAGATAGTATTTTATCCAGAGTTTTTTCTCCGGCCATTTTGCGTTTAAGATTTTCCCTCGATGGTAGCGTTGCCGGGCAATCCAAGAGAATGTGATTTAGGGTTTTGTCCTGCTCCTTGCACATTCCACAAAGAGGACTGTCTTTTAGGTGAAACCTATGCAGGTACCTGTTCGTCACGATGTGACCCATTCGTGCTCTTGCCGCAAATGACGCCACAGATCGAAGCATCCCTTTATAGATTTTTGGGCGGTTTGGGGAGCTTTGGATGGCGAAGTACTCGCGTCCGGTGCTACAATTCTCTCATCTCCGTTTCCAGGAGTCGATGAAGAACTTCCTGGCTGCTTCTTTACACTGTGTCAGAGAATAACGCTGCACCTGTACAGGGCCCATGCAGCAAGCTTTACTGGCAAGAGTATCTCATTTCCATGAATCCCGTAGTGACTTGGAATCCATTGAAAAACAACATTCTTACCTTTTAAACTATTAAGTTGTTGCAGGATTTCCGATGTTCGAAAGTAATAATCTGTGGTGTTCTGCGCTTATAAGGCCTGTATAGAAGACATGGAGTCCATGAGAATGCAGATGTCACGCGCATCGATGGCTTTGCAAAACTCCAATGCAGCATTCAGGGCCAATAATTCAGCATTCATACTTGAGGACGCGTCGCAGGGCAATGAAAAAGAGTCACCTGTTTCTGGGCAATAATAAGCAGCTCCTCATTTATTGTTGACTTTGTCAACAGAACCGTCAGTATATATTTTGGCGAATCCATGATATTTTTCCTGAATCAATGTGATTGACGCTTCCCTTAGAAGTGCTGGCAAGTCTTGTTCTTTGGCAGTGAACCAGGAATTTTTGTACATACCTTTAGTTGGTCACGTAGCCAGGGCGGGATATCAAAAACAGCCGGGATCAACTCAGGCTGAATGAATTCTAAAACTCCGCCTGGCCTATTTCGGTGGTTGAATAGAGATTGCCGGATGTTAACCTCGTTAAAGCCTTTTACTGGCTGGATAGCTTGCAATTGGAAGTGCTTCCTCCACTTTCTGGTTTGGATGTAAAGATCCAGTGGTTCGATTGCCAGCTCAATTTCCATTGCTTGAACACTTGTTGTTTTTGGGCAGCCCAAACAAATTCTAAGCGCAACATTCTGGAACATTTGCAATTTCTTAATGTGTGTTTCAGCTGCTCCTCCCCACACTTCACACGAATATAGGATTTTGGATCTTACAAAAGACTGATAAAATTGTCTTAAAATGTACGTGTCTGGACCCCATTCTCTACTAGCAATGACTTTTAGAGCATTAAGTCTGCTGATACATTTTTCAATAGTGTAGCTTACCTGATCCCTCCATAGGAGTTTGGGATCCAGCTTTATTCCTAAAAGTATAGGGTTCGCGTTATAGGGGAGGGAATTTTTATTGAGTTTCAGCAACGGCTTATAATGTTTGTGGGTGTAGCGCCTAGAGAAAAAACACACTTCTGTTTTTGGTGTGGAGATGACTAAACTCCATTTTTCGGACCACTGGTAAATTTTATCGAGAGATTCTTGAACTCTACTTGTCGCAATTTCCGGTTCCTTATGCGTTGACCAGATCATAATATCATCTGCAAAAATCGCCACAGACACGTTTGTTGGGATTACATTTACCAAGTCTTCAAGAACAATATTAAAAAGTGTTGGGCTGATGACGGAGCCTTGCAGTATTCCATTAAGAGTAGTTCCTTCGGTGGAGAGGGTTTCATTTATTTTGGTTTTGATAGTCCTGTCTCTGAGGAAATGGACAATGTATTGTAAAATGTTGCCTTTCAACCCAATTTTCATGCATTGTGCGGTGATCGATATCCTTGAAACTCGGTCGAATGCGGCTTCGAAGTCAATCAACACTGCTGTCGTACATTCATTGTTTGAAAACCCTGAATAGATACTTTCGGAGAAATATAGAAGGGCATCGCACGTACTTCTTTTCAGCCTGAACCCAAATTGGTGCGGGCTGAGAATAGCGTGTTTTTCAGGCCTCCACGTTAGGCGATTGTTGACCAACCTCTCCAGAAGTTTGCCAGGGCATGATGTCAGGGCTATGGGTCTGTAAGACGAAGCCAGTTCCGGAGGTTTCCCGGTTTTTAACAGAGGAATTATAATGGCCTGTTTCCATTTCTGCGGTATTTCCCCAGACACCCAGATATGGTTCAGACAGAGCAGTAGTTCATGCAACAGGTCTTCCGAGCAATTTTGAATCATTAAATTGTGCACATTGTCCCCGCCGGGAGTAGACGGTTTGAGTTGATCTATTGCAGCTCTCATTTCAGAGCTTGTAAACGGTGGGTTACAGTCATCCTTTTGTGATATTGTGCGTCCAACTCCACAGAGAATCTGTGCTTCCGAGGTTTAAGTTAAGATGGGAAGGCCAAATCGCTTCGTCACCTGATTTTCCCATGTACATCTTGTTAAAAACTTCAGCAATTTCCCTCTCGCTGGTGACCGTGAGACCAGTGGCTGTTTGAATTTGAAAAATTTTTTGGTCCGCTTTACCTTGGATTGCCCTGAATCGCTTCCATATGGCCGAACATGGAGTGTTTGAGTTTATCCCATTAACAAAGTTACGCCAAGATGTTCTTTTTGCTGCTTTCACCGCTCTTTTACATTTAGCAGAGGCTTTGTTGTACTCACTCCTGAACGCAGATGTCCGGAATTTCTTCCACTGCTTCCTAGCCCTTTATCTTGCCTTTCTTAATGCCGATATTTCCTTTGTCCACCAAATATTAGAAGGCTTTTGCCGTCTATTTGGTTTTGAAGTTGGGATGCACTTTGAGGCGGCGGTTATTATACTATTTTCGATTTCATCAATACTGTTTGCGTTACAGTTGCTCGTGTGGAGCTTAAAGAGAGTCCAGTTTGCTTCTTTCACTTTGAACTTAGTGGAGATGGCGTTTCATGCTAGATCATTCTTTCCCGAATCGACCCTGAAAAAATAGGAAAATGGTCGCTAGTGAGGTCACTTTCTATATGCCAATCTTTGATTATATCGATCATATCTGGTGAGATGAGAGTCAGGTCCAGTGTGCTGAGAGATCCCGAACTGGGTGATTGATACGTCGGCTCTTTGTTCTGGTTTAGGAGTATAAGATTAGAGGAGAGAATCCAGTTGTACACCAGTGGGCCGTTTCTATTCTCGGCTCCCTCATTCCATGCCGCATGTTTGGCATTGAAATCCCCCATAATGAGTAGGTACTTGGTGGAGCAATCCAATTTTAATAGCTCGTCCGGCGTTACGTTTTGATTAAAAATGTAAACGTTTATTAACTTTACCACGACATCCTGACTTAATGTTATATCACAGGTTAGCACTTCCATATTAGTTGTGATAATTTGCTTATGATTGCTCATCACCACCGATCTGTGAATAATGGAGGCTACACCCCCTCCTCTTTTATTTGGTCGAGAGAAATTGAAAATTCTAAAATCCTTAAAGCGAGGGTGTCGCTTTTCATCTAGAGGTAAACAGGCTTCTTGTACACAGATAACTTTAACTATGACTTGCTTCAACTCCTCTACTTTGTTCATTAGAGAACGCGCGTTCCAATGCATAAATGTCAATCGTTTTTCTATGATCGGAGTGATTGCTTGTTTGGTCCTCCTTTTCTGATCTTTGTAAGTAGTTCCTATAGAGACGTGTCGCTTCTTTACAACATTACGTTTTATACTTTTGATGTGCGTGTACAGTTCTTCTGCACTTTTCCTGTTGCGGCACAACTCTATCCTTTTAAGATTTCCTATTCCTCGATGTCTCATAATAATGTTCTTGTCAATGCTATAAGATTTTCGCACATTTTTAATGTGTTCGTCATCAATATTCCAAATGTTTACTTTTAGTCTATCAGGATGATTGCGCTTCCTATGGGAAGGCTGTCTAAAATAGTTCTGAGAAGAACTGTTGGATGTGCCTGTTTGCATCACACAAATACGACGGAGGACTTCTAAAAGAAGCGACTGCTGATTTGGTTCACAACTGTGTTGCTATCCAGGGTCACCATGGGGAGGTATCAGCTTGACCCCTTATTAACCTTAATACACAGTAGAAATTTTTTACTTCAATTCATTAGGCCTAGGGGGAGCATGGCCTAATTCGAGGACGCAAAGGGGGGCACAGGTCCAAAAAGGTTGAGAACCACTGGTCTAGATATTCGACTGGCTACAAATACCAGTACTCAACGATGTTCAAGTCAGTTTTAGTGCGAGATATTGAAAGTGCGGTTCGAGAGTTATAGTAGCGATATTACTGTGTACGTTCAAGTGGTTATTAGCGAAGTGTTGCGTTTTATAATCGGGCGGTATAATTACAATTTATTGTAATACAATTGTGTATAATATTAGTGACATTTCATTGCGTGTGAACAATTTTTGTTTGATTTGTTGTAGAGACTTTGTTGTTAATTACGAACTGTTAACTGTGGAAATTAAAGCTGGTAATTAGTGACTTAATTGGTGTCTTGTACTTATTTTGTTTCCACTGTACCTACGATGATCGAGTAGATCGTCATAACAATATATATATTGATCAAATTCTATAAACAGTAAGTGCATAAGTGTGATTACTATTTGATTTACTAGAGTTTTTAATTTTTACATATTTGCTATTATTGTATGTATGTTACTTAAAAAAAAAAAAAAAATTACTTCATAGTTTTTCATTACCGCTATTATTAATATAGAATAGGCAAATTCAGATGCTTTTCTTAACACAAAACACACAAGTTTATGTAGATTAATATAATGTAGTTACATTATGACCAACATTCATTAACTAAAGCGTTTCCCTTTAGTAAAGTATAAACAAAAACTCTGTGAGAGAATTTTATTACTAACATATACAAACATATATTTTAAATTATGTGTTTAAAAATTGTATTGGAAATAATATATAAACATTTTATAAAATTAAATTAACTTTTTGTTAAGTGCCTTGCACAAGAAATATTTCATTTTGATTCAAATTTAATAGTACTTGCCAATGACTCAAACAATTATACAAAAATAAACCTGCACTGGAAGTGGTGCCATAGGACATAAGAAATTTACCTAATAAGGAATGGGATAAATAATTTTCAGATGGAAATGTGCTTCCTGTAAATCGCAGACAAAGAGTGTATATAAATGGAACACTAGTGATAGAACAAGCTCAAAGACAAGCAGATGCTGGAACGTATACTTGTCAAGCTCAAAATAGACAGAAGAATTCAGCAAGAAGAGATGTTGAAGTGCAAGTTATTGGTAGGGTAATTATTTTTTAAAGACAAATATGAAATAAAGAAGTAGGCTAAACAAGCAAATATTTCTATGAAACCAATTATAACTTTTGTTGAAAATAGTTACACTTAGTGCAAACAAATAATAGATTTCAGCTATTAAACATAAAGACCATTATTATGTTGTATGATCTTGTACCACAGGCATCATAAAAATTATACATACAAGTTCATTTAGTTCTTGGGTAGTTCAGTCTTCAAACACACCACATTCTTTCTATCCAATTTCAAAAATACATATGTAACCTAACCTGTTACAATCTGTGAGCTCAGAACAGATTCAAGTACCATACTTTCATTTGCACTTTATATAAACAAAAAAAAAGTTTAAGATCTTTAGACAAAGATCTTTACTCATAGACTTGCATGGTCAGAACACTTAATAACAATATTTTTCTTCAGTTGACAAACACATGTTTTATTGCTATCATTATTAATACCAACAGTTTTGTCCATTCTATTAATTGTGTGATACGTTTCATGCTGTTAGCACATCATATGTAGGGATAAACGATACCATGAAAGTATCGATACTTATACTCGTTACAATACTTCAATGAAAATATCGATACCTGAGCAGTAATCGAAAAAAAGAAGCCGATACTTGCAAGTATTATTGTACTCATATGAGTAAATTTAGCGCTAACCACAAACGCATTAAAATGTTGGGGATTTAAAAATAAAAAATAAAACACCATTTTCAATAAACCCAATAATATATTACAATTAACATTTTTGTACACTTTTTTAAATTTATTTCCCTCATAAAGAAATACAAAAATAAGAAAATACACAATTAAACAATTTAAACATTATTAAATAAAAGAATTAAAAAACATGGTAATTATAATAATAAAAATTACTACTACTATTACTATAAAGAAATAATTTTTAAAAGAACTTTAACAATAAATAAAAAAAGCATTAAACAAAATTAAATAAAAAATTAAAATTATATGTTTTTAGTTGTACATAAAAGAAAAACTAAACAACGAAACTAAAAAAAAGAAACAATAAAGGCACCACTCTTCTTCATCAAGGCCACTTAAAAATGACAAACGCCCTAAATGTTTGGGAGACAACCTATTTCTCGACTGGTTCAATATGAAACCAGTTTTTGAAAAGAGGCGTTCACATGGCACCGACGTCACCACAAACATTAAAACAACTCTGGAATTTTTGTATAAACCAGGGAATATGTTCTTCATGTCATCCCACTCCTTTAACGGGTCTGTTTTCAGTGGGGATGTAGGATTATTCAGATAACGAGAAATTTCGTCATTGGACTCGTCTTTGCGCTGGCTTGGTTTTCCATGGACCAACTCCTTGTGGATCTCCCAAAAGTCGAAATCGGATGTTTTTTCTTCGTCTGACGAACTGGCTGAGTGTACAGCATCTATGGTAGCTGCTTTTACCTTCTTGCGCAAAAAACTGATTACTTTAGCACAAGCTTGTGCATCCTTAAAGTGAAGGTTTTTTAATCTTGGATCCAAGACAGTAGCAACTGCCATATTCAAATTATTCTCTACATGTTCAAACCTTTTTTTTAACCTCTCGGATCACTGCTTTCTTGGCCTCTTCGATTCTTGATGCTGAATCGGATTCGGAAATTGTAATCTTTTCCAGCTGTATGATCAATATATTTACCATTGGAATAATTGTTGACAACGTCGTGTATTTTTCCCCTGATGCCTCCCTTGTCACGTATTCAAATGGCTGGAGAAGTAATAAAATATTTTTGATGTCGATTAACTCCCGATTAGTTGGCATTTCTGGAGCAGACATGTCCTCAATAGCAAGTTGACTAATGGTCGAAACCATTTCTAAAAACCGTTGCAACATATAATATGTTGAGTTCCACCTCGTTGCTACATCCAGGATAAGTTTTTTATGTTCTCCTTCAGAAATTTCATGCGTCGATTGAAGCTGACGAAATTTATCAGAAACCTTCATGCTATTGTTCACCCATTTCACGATGGCCCTAACTTTTTGAATGGATGGAAGAGCATTAATGTTTTTCAGAGAAGACTCAACCACTAAATTAATCATGTGGGCGAAGCAGGCAATGTGCCTATTTTTTCCAATAAACAAGTTGATGGCAGATACCATATTTGCGCCATTATCGGTCACAACATTTGAAATTTTTTCTTTTGGTATATCCCATTCACTCATTAGATTAGTCAAAGCATCTGAAATGTTCTCTCCTGTACGGTATGTGTTTTTTGTAATGGAACGACACCTAAATTAGTAGTCTTATGATTTATACTTCCATCGTCCAAATAGTGAAGACTAACCCCTAAGTAGGCACTAAGTTCGTTCATGGTGTCTGTCCAAATATCGGTGGTTAAACAGAAATTACTTATCTTTGTGAGACCGACTTTCACTCGGAGAGCGCACATTTCATATTTTTTATTCATTTTTCGTTTTAGAGTTGTTCCTGACGGAACGACATACAAAGGAGAGACCACCTTCACTAATTTCCTAAACCCACAGCCATCTACTATAGCGAATGGTCTCATATCTCTACAGATAAAGTATAAAATTGCCTGTATAATCGCATGGTATTTAGCACCACCGTCTTGAAACGATGAGGCCTTTTGGAAAGCTTCTACTATAGGCTTAATAATTTGTTGATCATCATCATGACTACGAGATTCGGTAGAACTAGAAGCAGAAGGTAAACTTGAGCATTCGCCTAATTTCGGCCGCTTCTCAGGCTTTACTCGATCTTCTAATTCTGAATGTATGCGGGCATGATTTACCTTTAGATGTTTGAAGAGGTTGGATGTGTTTCCACTATACTTTATCTTCTTTCCGCAAGTCTTGCATTCTGCGACAGTTCCGTCCACTTTAGCAAAATACCCCCACACCTTGCTCTTAGGAGGTGACATTATTTAAAACTCAACAAAACAAACACTAAAACAGTAGTCACAATTCTCAGTGGTAAAAATAAAGAGTAGGAACTGAAGTCTGAACTCTGAATAAACCTGAAGCCAAGAAACAAAACAACAAAAGCGTAGCACTAACAGCATAGGAAGTTTATGCAAATTCCGGAATTCGTCAGCCGTTGACAATATAATCATTGACTCTTGGGCCACTTAACACTTAAGAAGTTAAAACTTAAATTATTATCACATTTCCCCCCTGTTTTTAGCAAGGTACATTCTTTTTAATTATAATTATTAAAATAAAAAAATTTCGTTTGAGTATTTTTTCCGATACCGGACCTCTGGTACCGATACCAGTACTCGTATCGAAAATCTGGTATCGATACCAAAATACTTGGTATCGAAAAAAAGTATCGATACAATACTTATATCGATAGGTATCGTTTATCCCTAATCATATGTTAGCATCAGTATATTATGTTACATGCTGAATATTGTTTTACAAATCTGTTAACCTCAACAGAAATCCAAAACATAATAAAATGAACTATTTCTGTGATAGTGCAATAGTATTAAAGTAATTAATGTTTAGAACGCCTCCAAACTCAATAAAGATAAAAATACTGCTTTTAATTTTCAGTTCCTCCAAAAATTCTTCCTATTCAAGCAATGACAAATCTCCTACGTGAAGGTATGCGTGCAGCTATTTCATGTCAAATTTTAGAAGGAGATTTACCAATTACATTTCGCTGGGAAAGAGATGGTTCTGAGAGCTTAGGTCCTGTAGCTACAACAAGACGACTTGATGAGTATTCATCCTCTCTAGTTATTGAAAGAATAACTTCAAGTCACACTGGCAATTACACATGCATTGCACAAAACGTTGCTGGTGTTGAAAGATTTACTGTACCTTTAACTGTGAATGGTAAGTACTAATTTTTAAAGTCATTTGTTTTTAAAATTCAAAAGTGAGTGTAATGAATATTTTAATAAATTGTGTACAAGCTGGATTAAAACAATATTTTCAAAACTGTACAAATGGCCAGTAAACTTAGCAAATACACCTTACATGGTAAGTCATTGTCCATTACATAAATATTTCATTGTACTCTACGTTCATTCTCTGAACCTGTCAATTGATATATTAGGTATACGTAAATTATATTTTGAAAGATAAATGATTCTCTAAAGTTAATCTTGAGGTACAGTACATAATTTCCTTTAAATTCTTTTATTCAATTAACTGTGTTTTTTGTTTCTTTTATCACAAGATTAACCACTTTTTAAATGTTGTGTTTGATGTATGGAGAAGCCTGAAAACTCTGAAACCCATCTGTAAGAGTGTCACTTAGCACAAAAATCCACAGAATCATTCTAAACACATTGTACAGTACAAACATTTTTTATTGTAACAAAAATTCAAATGTTCTCAAATTACCCAGTGAATGCTTCTATCAAGTGTTGGGGCCTTGGCATAACAGGCAATATGGCTTTCCCTTTGCTCATATTTTCTGAGCTTTATCAATTTTTAAATTGTATTCAGTAATATTATAAAAATTCAGTAATATTTTGTAAAAATCAAAGCTTCCATCTATAACATTTAATTACTATATGGAACATTAATGGGTGACCAACATGTGTTTGCTGGGAAGATGATTTACAAAAATGGCAATAGTTTTGTGACTGCACAATGGATTTTTTAATGTCACTTTAATAGCCATAGCAATGTGTCATACCATCAGCACATACCATTACCATATGGCTATAGAATTCTTGGATTTTGTTGTCCATGACGTGTCCGTTGATTAACTAATTATAAGTATAATACTACTAACATGGAATACTAAGTTTTTTATTGGTAAAAATGTAACATTTTTACTTTATACCCTGAACCAGTTTTTGCTTATTATAAGCTTCGTCAGAGGCTGCCACTAGGAACACTGTCCCTTTTGTTCTTCATGACAGCAGAGTCATTTGAAAGATCGATGTTGTGTGTGTGTAGTGTGATATGTTCAAATAGTAGTGTGATTTAATTGTGTCTGTTCATTTAGGATTCGTTTTTATGTGTTTTTGTGTGTTTGTATATTTTTAGTCATCAAGAGTGTCTAGTTTTGGCCTTTTGTGTGTACATGTAGAATATCAGTGCGTCAGTTGTAGTGGATTTTCTGTATATACTGAATTTGTGTCTGTATTCAAATTTTGTGATGTTGAGGTCTAAGAAGTTTATGCTATTGTTGTGCTCATATTCAGCAGTGAAGGTTATGTTTTTGTGTATTTTGATTATGTGTGTTAGTAGCTGTTTGATTGTATTTTGTTTCCCTTGTAGAGAATTATGATGTCGTCAACGTATCTGTGCCAATATAGTATTTTATGTGAGTGTCAGTCATTGTTTGTGAGGATTCTTGATATTTCTAAGTGTTGTAGGAAGACTTCTGCTAATATGCTGGATATGGTTGAGCCCATGGGTAGTCCATCATTCTGTGTATAAAATTTACTGTTATATGTGAAGTAGTTTTGTTGTATGATTACGTTAAGAGTCTCTGTTATTTCTGTGATCAGTCCTTCTGGTGTGTTGTTCTGTTTGAGTTTGTTTTGTAGGATGGTGATTGTTTCAGAGATAGAGATGTTTGTGTATAGGTTTTTAATATCAAAAGAGGCTAGGGTGGCATTATGGGAGATGTTTATGTCTTTTATTTTTGTTACAAGGTCTGTGTTGTATTTTACTGCAATGTTGTTGTTTAGTTGTGTGTCCTGTCCGATGATTTTGTCTATATGTTTTGCAAGTTTGTATGCAGGGGCATTCCAGTAGTTGATGTTCGGGTGGATCAGGGTTTCTTCTTTGTGGATTTTGGGAAGTGCTTAGAGGGTAGGGGCTGATGGTCAGATGTGTTTCAGGTACAGCTTTTGTTTATTTGTCATTATGTGTTTGGCTTTGTTGATTAGCTGCTTTACTGTGTTTTGATATCTGTCAGTGGGGTCATGTATTAATGTTTTAGTTCTGTAATATTGTTCTGTTTCATGAAGTTTTGTACTTTATTGTATACGTCATCAGTGGAAATTATTACAGTCGTGTTGCCTTTATCTGCTTTTACAAATGTGATGTTGTGTTTGTGTGCCTTTTCTCTCAGTTTGATGGCTGTGTGTATTTCTGAGGTGTGGTTTACCTGGTAAACCACTACACTCCACCACCGAATCCACCTTTGCAAACCTCCTCATTGAAGTAAATCTCAAATACACAAACACCAACATGGATATTCTACATGTACACATAAAAGGCCAAAACTAGACACTCTTGTACAACTAGAAATATACAAACACACAAAAACACATAAAAACGGCATCCTACAGACACAATTTAAATCACACGTACTATTCGAACATATCACACTGCACACACACAACATCAATCTTTCAAATGACGGTGTTGTCATGAAGAACAAGACGGACAGCGCTCCTAGTGGCAGCCTCTGACGAAGCTTATAATAAGCGAAAACTGGTTCAGGCTATAATGTAAAAATTTTATATTTTTACCAATTAATAACTTAGTGTTCCAAGTCAGTAGTATTATACTTATAATTGGCTGTAGAATTGTGAAGCCTGAAAATTGTACATACAGTACAGAATATAATTGTAAATTGTACAAATATAATTGTACATATGCCTGAAAACATTACCTGCATAAGGTCAGCTACAGTGTCCAACGATTCTTCATGAAAAATTAGTAACCATACAAATGTAATGTAATGGAAGCATCAACTGCACTTATCAAGTAAACCATATAACTTTTTTCCACCAACTCTTGACTGCCATAAGTGTTAACAATGACATTATTCATAATATGTAATTTGTGATGAACCACAATCCCAAATGAGAGAACATAAATAAACAAAACTTTTAGTACTGAGCAACAACCAATCCACAGAAACTATTGAACAATGATAAAGTAATTGCGTGGTGAGCAGTAACACTCTTTGTCATAATCAGCCAATACATGTTGTGGACAATAATATAAATTTTGTTGCTGTCTTGTCAGAGTAATATAGCCAGATCATTAATTAATTTTTGTCTTCTCAAATAGTAGAAAACTTGAAGTCAGCCCAAGCACAAGGTTCAACAGGATGTGGCAATTATTCATATGGGTAGGTGATCAATAAATGCAGTTAAGCATTTACTTCAAAACCATATTAGCTCAGATATGAGACAATATTCCATGGCCTGCAAGATCACCATATCTGACAGCACACACAGATGCTGTGGTGGTATTTGGAGAGTAAGGTGTTCAGTAATCTCCACCCACACAAAACATGTAAACACTCAAAGAAAACATTCACAACAAAGTTGCTACAAGGAGCCGCAGTCAGTTGCAACCCAATCATACAATACCAGGTCAGTTGTAATCGAGGTGAAAATTTCAATGTGGTCAATTGCAGTCGAATGTATCAACCTATCAGCTACAAACAGAGTGCAACTATCAAAGGCATGTGAAGAGATGAATGCTCATGCCTGTAATGGTAACGTAATGCATATGCCTGTTTCCATTGTTTATATACTGTTGCATATAATTAACTTTCTCTATGCATATTTTTGCATGCATGACATACTGAACTACATACTGAACCCATGTGTGACAGACCTCTACTGTCACTTCACTCACCCTACATAGGCATCAAAACAGCAGCTGTTGACCACCTACCACTTTTCAGGTTGCTAAAAACATCACTCATGTGCCACAGTTATTGAAGTATTAGATCAAAATACTTGGCCCTTTAAAGAGCCGTTTCTGCTTGCTCTGCTCACAGCTAAGAGTATGTCACATGTGGGCCCACTGCACAACAAATAATCACCTATACCAACATTAACTTATTTTGTCAAACCACTACTAACTACACAACTCAATAATTAGCAGGACATCTCATTCACACTATCTCTACTGCGCATTGTAACATGTATATTACAACTCCTTTCCCATTATATACAGGTTCATAAGTCTCCGTCATACTTATAGATGGAGAAATCAAACTAAAAAAACACTAATCTAACCAACCTAAACTATGAGGAACCAACATAACATAAAAATAATACGGGAAGAAAGAGGTTACTCATGTGAATGAAAAAGTTACAGAATTGATACCTCATTGACGTTTATAACAGGATTATTTCTACTAGTTGCCACGGATTCTATGAGTTGCAAAAGTGCTGGGCGCAATTGACCAGGTAATAACAGGTAAACTGTAATTCTGTCACAATTGACTGAGACCACCTGCAAGCCCTGAGCATGTGTATGTTGAGTAATGGGAAACATAAAACCTCAACTTCAAAGATTTTTAAATCAAATGGTGGCCACCTTCAGGAAATAGTGTTCAGAATATAGTTTTAAGAGCAGTTAAATGCTAATTTATGTTTTTAATTTATTGTAAATGTTCATTTTTAAATTTACAAATAAGAAAAAATGTATCCTTCATTATACTTTATTTCCTTCTTGTTTCCTGCATTGCTGTGACAAATTAAATGGCATGAAATTATTCACACTATTTCACATGAAGACCTATAGAACATCATTACAGACAATTTTGGAATGACAACTGATAGCAGTATATGATAATGCCTGCTTGATGATGTTGTTCACACTTGAGTGGATACTGGTAACAAAAATACCACGTCCCCCAACAAACACACACATACATGTGCACACAAGTGCTTACATAATCTAAATCAGACCACAAATTAATGTTTCTATAATATTTATAGCTTATAAATCTCAGTATGTTCATTTCCAGCTAAAGCTCTACTTAAAAGTTTTAGGTTGAATACATTACTCTTTCTTATTTTATATTTCTTATAGTAGTTAAAAGAAAAAAAAAATGATATGAAGTTAAAAATGATTAACATGTTGTCAAACTTATAACTTATGACAGAAAAAATGATGATTTTATATATATGACAACAACTGAAAACTTCAAAATTTAATTGATTTTCAGTGCCACCTCACTGGACAGTGGAACCAACTGATTCAAATGTAGCTTCAGGACAAGATGTAACATTACACTGCCAGGCTGATGGTTACCCTCTTCCAAGTATCACTTGGAGAAAAGCTGTTGGTCAGTATGATTATCATACACATTTATCTAAGGATTAAAATATAATATATCACTATATTTTAATGCTTATAGAGTTAAATGTTATGTCTATTTTAATCATAAAGAAAAAAGTATTTATTTTATAATATCTTTATCCATTCTACTTATTTTTATAAGCTTAGGCTCAAGAACCTATAGCTTAATAAAATACAGGAGTAAGAGTTAATTTGTTGCTAATATATTTTTTTTTTTTTTACTTGAAATATATAAACACCAGAAACTAATGACTCAAATGAGTTTAAATGTGTAATCAGTATGACAACATATAATGCCAAAGAAAATAAAGGACTTATTTAAAAGTCATCATTATTTATTGCGCTCATGATGATAAAAAATAAGTAAAATGTAAACTTTAATTCATAGTGTAATTAAGGGAAGAGTCAAACAGACAGCATAAATAGGGATAGTACTTTTCAAGGCTACATTAGAGCATAATGTTTTACTTAGCTATGTTTTATTGTTATTAACTTATCAGAAACAATTTAACATTGTCCATGTTCTCGCAAATCATAAAACAGAAAAAATTATTGTAACATAACATGTTGTCATCATCGTGTGTCACACAGTAGCTCTACAATGAGTAACAACCAGAGATGTATTAGTTCAATGTATTGTATTGTTGTTCCAGGGGATCATCCTGGTGAATACAAAGACTTTTTATATGAACCAAATGTTAATTTTTACCGAAATGGTTCCCTTGAGTTCCTACATATCAACAAAGACAGCGAAGGATATTACCTTTGTGAAGCTAAGAATGAAATTGGCACAGGAGTTAGTAAAGTAATATTTCTTAAAGTCAATGGTAATTACTTTCTTATTCAATCTTCAGATAAATTTGGAAAGTACTTTTGAAATGTACTTTATGATCATGAAAAATCTGTATTATATTTTTGTATTGTATTAATTTTAATTTTCATGGTCATGCTTAAAAGATGAAAATAATATTCTACTGATTAGATTTTTGTGTTTTGAGCAATTATAACCATTATATTGATGCTCTAAATTGTATCTAAAAATATACTGAAAGAAAAGATACGAATAATTGTAATGAATGAAATGAAAAAGTAAAATACAGTAAATTAGGAAGCACAAACTGATCATAACTAGGATAAAATATTATAAACGAAATTATACAGAATTATTTGTACAGTTAAATTTACATTCACTGAAGCAAGAAATCTGTAAGTCTTTTATCTCCATACATCTGTTTCTCAAGTCCTTTATTGTAATGAAGTAGTCACATGTGAATTGTAGAATGTTCATTCTGAATATTTAAATGTTCATTACTTTTACATATTTTGTAAGTTATTAATAGAATATACAATGCTTATCAATCCTTACTCATTTTCATAAAAATCTAGGAATACTGGACACATTTTTCCTGCTGACGTAGACCTTTCCAACAGTGCTTGTCTGTTGCAGCCTTTTCTTGCATCTCACTTCATTATGTCTTGCTGTCTCTGGCTTTGGTTTCCCTGTATTATTACAGAGATCACAAATTTTTGTGGCCAAAATGTTAACAATAAATTACAATAATAGATTTTATCAGTCATGTAGGAGTGTTAAAGAGTAACATCCTTATAACATGGCTCATCTTCTATCGCAATGTTGTCTTGTGAATTATGACCATAACTCAAAATGTAGTTCTTCATTACACTTTCTTATTTTCATGGTGTTATTATGTTCAAACATTTTCGTTTTTTGTTAATCTATATTCATAAAATTTTGATTCCAATACATCCAATATTTTCCACTATTTCACATCAGAACTCAATTCTGAAGCATACAATGGTACTGAAAAAAGTTATTTTTTTTTAAAATGAGTCTCTGTTACTCTTGACAAGTTTCTATGTAAATTTTCTTTGTACCTTAAAGTCTATTAAAGTCACCCCTAATACTATGGAAAATACTTCTTTATATTTCATTGATGATGAGTGAAGACAGGTAGACAAAAATTATCATCAATGCAAATATGTAGGCTCTATTCATTCCTTCAAACCTACTATTCTAATACATCACAATTTCTTCTTCATTATTTATTTTTAATTTATGCTTAGACAAATTATTGATTTTGGGGCTTCATTTTGTTATTGCCGTTCTTCATTGTATAATTGTATCATTTTCATGTGATCACTATTAGACCAAGAGTAGAATTTTAAAAAGTTTTATTTTCAATAGCTTGTTAAAAATACACACTCTCTCTCTCTCTCTCTCTCTCTCTCTCTCTACCCGCGCGCGCGCGTGTGTGTGTGTGTGTGTGTTAACTTGTATCTGTACACACTGTAAATTGACAAGGTGTAAATCTTAAATGTAATAAATGACTAAAAGTGAAATGTGTGGGGGCAGAAAGCATTCTTTGAAGTGAACAATATCATGGCTATGAAACTGAGCTTTAAAAAGATCTTAGAGTCTACTGCACCTGCAAGTATTGCCTCCACCAATGATCGCTTTTGGAACAGATGTTCTAGTTCGAGAAGAACACAATATAGGCAATATAGTGAGCTGTTTATTCTGAATATAGGCATTGTTGAGATCACACATATACACACTCATTGTCATTTACACATGCACAAACATACATATACAATCTCTCTCTCTCTCTCTCTCTCTCTCTCTCTCTCTCTCTCTCTCTCTCTCTCTCTCTCTCTCTCTCTCTCTCTCTCTCTCTATCTCTATCTCTATCTGTCTATCTATCTATCTATCTCTTTCTCCTATTCTCTCTCTCTCTAATGTACTCTGTGCCATCTTTGATATTTAGTCTCTACTATCCTCTCACCAGCGCCCTAGTGTAGTTAGTACAGGAAAACTTAACATTTCAGTGTGGCTCATTTGCTTACTTATTGGTTTGTGATAAGCTCTAGATTTTTTCATACATTGCTTTGCTCAGTAAAAGATTACAGTGAAATTCTTTGACAGTTCGTCAAGGTACTCTCCTTATTTGTCTCGAGTAGGTTTACTATATAGTTTTTTTCATTACCTCAATATAAATTTGTACCTGACAGATGACTTTCATATTATATATTTAATCCTTGAATTTGTTGTACAAAATCTTTAATTCCAACTAATTAAAATAAAAAATATAATAAAACTAAAAAATTAAATAAAACACATTGAAATGAAGAAATGTGAATAACATAAATTATGTGTGAAAGTAAGAGGTTAGTGTGTGTGTGTGTGTGCGCGCGCGCGCGCACGCAAATTAAGTGTTAATTGTGTAATGGCACAATCTGGAAATAATCACTGTGGGTTAGATGTGCCGGGTATAAAGAAGGTTGTAAGATACCCTTCTTGGGTTTACTTTTATTGTGCTGTAATTGCTCACCCAAGAAATTCTTTCTGCCGTAACATATACCACTTTACCCATAATAAAGAAATATTTTTAAAATGTTTAAACTGTAAGGTTGAAGACACATTCTCTTGTTTACAAAGAGAAATTAAGATAATGAAATTAAAGTTGTGCTCAACAATATGTGCCTATTGTTTTCAGATTTATCGTTATGAGAAAACTGTTAACTTCTTTAGTATTAAAATATTAGTATATATGATATGCTTATTTATTTTTATATTGTAATTTATAACTAAAAAATGAATTACAAATATTATTTTACAACAGTCAACTTATCATTTTACAAGTATACATATAAGATTCACTGTTACAAACATTATCAAAATTTCAGCTCCTGCTCATTTTCCACAAAAGTCTAAGCAAATGCAAGTGGAAAAAGGTGAACAAGCACATTTACAATGCACAGCTTTAGGAGATAATCCCATAGAAATTACTTGGAAAGCTGCTGGCCAAAGAATATCTGAAGATCTGGATACAAGGTAACTTTATCTTCTTAACCAAGTAAACCAAAAAATATTTAATTTAATTCTTTGTTTATTAAAGTAAAGAAAGACACAAATTTCTTACATTTAAATAAAACTACAATTAAGACATTTTTCTCTTTCATAAACACATTACAACTCTACACTGGAGCTTACAGTAACTTACAAAAAGTGAAAGCTATCTAATTTTAAAATTATTTAATTTATTTCATAACTATCTAACTTTGTATGCAGTAAATTAAATTAATGGGAATAATATATGCTATTGTCATTATGTGGCTGTTAAAGCTTTTTGTAATGTAACGCAAACTAGTTTTTTTTTTCAATGAAACATTATTCACTGTTACTCTGATTAAAACCATGGCATTCATCACAGAATTCATAAAACTTTTGCACTTCTTATATATTCAGATGATTGTCTCTTACTAGGCTTATGGTACCAAATATCTTCTTGGTCACCCCAAAAATCTGTTGATATAATTCAAGTTATCCCAAAATATCACAATTTTTATATCTATCCTTATGTTCACAATACTCTACTAGTTATGTTGTAAATTCATATCTGAAGCGATAAGATCTCAGCAATAATACCTGCATACTAGGTATTTAATTTTATTTGTTCAGCAACCAATACCCACAACCATAAAACAGTGTTAACACAACTATAAAAATATTTTATTATACCAATTTATTATACCTTTTGATTTCAAGACCAAAAAAAAGTAATTCAAATGTTCCACTATGAACATTCTTGGACTTTATACTAACAAGAATATATATAATTTTACAATGGAGAAATGGCTTCAGACTTCTAATATAATTTATAAAGCTGTCTATTACAAAAACAAAGAAATACAAAATGCCAAATAATAAAATGAAAATAATTTGCAAGAATTATTTTTTTAATAGTAGGTGTAAGGAAAAGATGTCATCTGTCAACTATAAAGTGGCTCATCATCTTTCTCATCAAGCTGGCAGTCTTTTTAAAAAATATTTTCAGACCAGACAATCTCCAATGGTATAGGAGTTTAGTAAAGTTTTCTGAATCCAATTTTCAATAGCCAGGGGTTAATATTTTCTTGGCCTTTTAATTTGTTGCTGATGAAGTTGGAGCAATCTAAAGTTTTAGCAACACTAATGCAATAAAAATTCTTAATTCTTAAATTTTAAACTTATAATAATTATAAAATACAAATAACTTACTAGTGTGTTTATGAAGTAATTAAATTAGATTAATTCACAACTTTTGAATTAAATTAAATTGTCTATTGATATTGCTACGGTATTCTTACGTACAACTGACATGTCCAAAGGTGTAAGTAGACCTTCCACCAAGAATATTGGTTGCAGTTATATCTACATGTATATAGATGGATAGTGATAGATAGCAGTAGACAGTAAATGGATACCTACAATCCCTGGCCAAATTATTAGGCCACCCTTTTAAAAAAAGAAAACCTGGCCGTTTTTTTCAGTGAAATTGGTTTTCCACTGTGTTTAGATTAGATCTACATAGTTGTTACATAGTGTCAATTTAATATGATATTTCATTAGGAAAATAACTTTTTTAAACCTACAATGATGTATGTTGGCAGCACTGTTAGTTTGTTTACTTTCTTTGTTAGGTATTATCACAGAGTACAAATATATACTGGTATTATACAATATTCTAGTGGGTTGTGTGATACAGTAAAGTTCTTGTGAAGTTCTTTTATTACCAGTTTATGTTTTGAATTGGTACTTTTTGGTGTTTTGTAGCTTTATAACTTTATTTAAAGTGTTGATCACATATATTCCAGTTCTAAATTGGTTTATTTTTTGTTAATCAATAACATCAACCTCAAATATTCAGGATATCTGACACCGGCTAGGTGAAAAATATCACTGCTGAACAAAAAACTATTGTAAAGTGTCTGCTTGAAGTTGAAAAGACTAATGTTAGTGAAATTGCTGGAAAATGTAACATTTTCAGACAATCTGTGAGAAGAATAAAAGAAAATTTAATGAAAATCCTTCACTTTATATTAAGAAGAAAGCAGTGTGGTTATAAAAAAATTATTTCTACAAGAAGTGAGAAAATTAATGAAAATCATTAAATAATTAATGCTTGATACCTTTACTTGGTGAAAATCCATTGTAAATTATAGTAAAAAATAAAACCATAAAATAGTTTTAGTGATTTCCACTCGTCACGACGTCATGACGAGTGGAAATCACTAAAACTGTTTTATGGTTTTATTTTTTACTATAAAATCATTAAAGAAAACGGGGATGCCACTAATACAATTATCACAAAAGCACTAAATGATTCTGTAGTAGCAGTATCTGATTCTCCAGAGTCTGTATGCACTGGGAGTCAAAATCGATGACCCATCAAGAAACCCAAGCTGCCTGCATCTATGAAAGAAAAGAGGCTACTATGGGCTAGGAAGTACAGAATGTTCACTTCTGAAGACTGGAATAAGGTAAGTAACAATGTTAGATTAGTTTAAGTAACATTAAGGTAGTTAATATTATTGTATAAAAAGTATTAAACAAACCGTTATAAAGCCCATTTAGTCAAGCTGACAATAATACTTTTTTGACAGGTGTGCTTCAGTTGGAATGTGCATTCCAAGCCCTCAGTGGGAAAAATCAATATGTAAGAAGAAGACTTGGAGAAAAATTTAATCAGAAGGCCTGAAGAATGTGGTGTAAAAACTATTAAACATCACCATCAGTGATGATATGGTCAGTGATCAGCTCTAAAGGACTCGGATGGCTTTATGTTGTTGAAGGGACAATGCAACAGGACGAATACATTAGAGTTCTTCAAACAAGATTTATTGCCCAATTAAATGAATGGTTTCCCAACAGTGAACCATGCATGATTCAGCTCTCTACCAGCAAAAGGTGTTAAACCATTTCTTATCCAAAGAGGAATACCAGTTCTTGAGTGGCTAGGAAATTCACCACATCTCAACCCAATTAAGAATGTATGGAAGCTTTTAAAACGAGAAATTGGAAAGGAACATATAACTAATAAGACACAATTCATTTCCAGAATAATTTGGCATTGGAGTCATAATGATATTAAAGTAAAAAGCTTTAAACTGTATTAAAAGCAAGCCTAAAAGAATTCAGCATTATCTAAGATAAAGGAGGGGTAACAAAGTAAATACATTAGGGAAATGAAATTTAAGTGTATTTAAGGTCTAAAGTTGATGTAAAAATAAATATTTTAAATTTTTCACCATTTTGATATGAAATATTTAATTCAAATAAAACTTGAAAAAAATAATTTTTATTTTTTTATTTCATGACATAGTGTAGCATTGTTGAGAAACAAAAAATACCCAAATTTATAACTGTAGCATATGATTTAAGGTTTAAATAAAAGTATAAACAACAAAACGCCAAAAAGTAACAACTCAAAACATAAACTGGTAATAAAACAACTTCACAAGAACTTTACTAAATCACACAGCTGACTGCAATGTTGTGCAATACCTAACAAAGGATGTAAAAATCTCACACTAATGCCAATATAGGCCTACATTACAGCTATAAAAAAATTCCAAATGAAATAGGCTAAAATTTTGTTTACTAATTTTATATTAGTCATATTATAATTAACATTATGTAACAGTAACAGCTATGTAATCTAAACAAAGTGTAAAACCAATTTCACTGACAAAAACTGCCAGTTTTTTGTTTTAACGGGGGTGGTCAAATAATTTGGCCAGAGACTGTAGATGTAGCTATCTAAAGATATAAATTTAAAAAAAGATCAGTTAACTTTGAAACTAGTGATATTACACTAGCCTCACACACACACACACACACACACACACACACACACACACACACACACACACACACACACACACACACACACACACACACACACACACACACACACACACACAGTCTTTAGAGTAAACAACAAGAAATATTGTCATGTAAATGTCAATATTTATTTTGTGATCTAACAACAAAATATTTTCTGTTTGACTGTATTTCTTTTATTAAAAACTAATGATTTTTAAATGTGCTATAAATCAGAACAGATAATAGAGAGTTTTTACAATATATTTATAAGCATACATAAATTTGTAACTTCTAAACAGTATATATGAAAACTTTAGGTACACAATACGAGAACAAGTATTAGATGATGGAATGGTCTCTGAACTGGGAATTTCTCATGTCTATCGCCTTGACTCTGGAACTCTCATCTGTTATGCTAGTAATGCTTATGGTCAAGATGAAATGTCTGTACACCTTATTGTTCAAGGTAAAAACTATAAAATTTATACAAGTAATCTGAATGTTTGAAATGTTTTGTTAAATTATGAGAAATAGAAACAAATGTTTGATAACAATATTGTTAATTACCTGTCTGTAGTAATTATTGCCTTTAATAGGTGATATGAATATTTATTTACATTAATATTTCTATTAATTATAATTTTTGTTTTTATTGTTAAATTATTTATGTTCATGTTTCGGTCCAGAGGTTCCTGAAATGCCAAAAAACATCAGAGTAAATGATCAACAAAGTCGCTCACTTCAACTGTCATGGACTCAACCATACACTGGAAACAGCCCAATTACAAACTACATCATACAGCATAAACTAGTATCAGGTATGCAATTATTAAAGAAAGAGAGAGAGATGTAGAGTTCTGACCACAATGAGAGATGTAGGGTGGTATGTGGCAGTATTTTGATTCATACTAGTACAGACATCTTGCATTTACGTATAAATAGCTTTATATTTTTATACAAATAAAATGAATGATAATTATTTTTCTTGTACGTTGGAAATAAAACTGTGTTTTTTTGTAATGAAATTAATCAAAGACAGTTCTTAACAGATTATGTATTCAAAATGGTTGTTTTCTTTATATAAATGTAAAATTGACTGTTCAAAATTGGATTACTGTCTTTACACTTATCTTAAAATTAATCACTCTATTACAAGTTCAATACAGTTTTTATCCTTTCCTAAACTTATTATATTATTCCTGCTCCTCAAGCTCTCTTGCTCCAACAGAATTCCCTATGGCTCTTTTGCTTTGTTACAGCAGTATACAGACTCTATTAAAAACCTCAAACAGCTTAAATGTTAGCAGCATACACGTTTTTCCTTTGAATGTCACCATGAGAAGCTTAACAAGACTGATTGTCCTATACTAGTTCTTTTGTAATATGTTTGCAGTTCCATTAGTTATGTAATTTCATATTATTTTAGAATATGCAAAATAATATAACTTCAGTTTTCCAGAATAATTTCTCAAACCATATGCTTTGCTAAAGCCTATTTCTGATTCTAGTTAATTTTAATAACCATGTACTCATTAAAATATTAATGTTACAATTATTAAGAAAGTCTATATTAGAAAGTAAATCATACTTACTGTCACCATAAATATTGTAATGGTACATATAACACACCCAGAACCCAATGTATAACAAACGGATTAAAAGATATCCAAAACAAAATACTCAACAAAAGATGAACATGCAATCATGAACATAGAATGAATTATGACTAAAATAGGGGAATACAATAAATTATAATTAATAAGTAAATGTATAATTGAAGAAACGAAGACATGACTAAAGACAAGACCACGTACCCAATTACCCAATAGATCAGACAGTGAGAAGAAAACAATGACAACCATAACAAGAAGAAATGTATTAAGTATGATAGAAGAATCAGTGCAATTTGGGAAAAGTCAAATCAAAACAGATACCAAAAGGAAATAATAAAGACAAGGGTAAAAGAAACCATGAGAATAAAAAGTATTATTAATGGTAAAGAAAATAAAAGTGATTTAAAAAACTTGATTTAAAACCCTAAGCTGTGACTTGGCACTGACATAAACTTATTAATAAAATGACTTTAATGACTTGACGGTAAAAACAGAACTCAAAAATAAAATATTGAGAATAGAAATTAAGAGGGAGAGTGAATACAAGAATTGTAAATGTATAATTAAATAAAGTATAAAAATGACAACTAGATAATGTCCGAAGGATTAATAAAATTTGTGAAGTAGAAATAAAATTATCAAAGACAACTATTACTCAATAATAAAGGTTGAGATAACAAAAAAGAAAAAATAACCATAAACAATAAAAAATCAGCTTTAAGTAAAGGTAAATAATCATACAATATGTAAAAAACATAATCTGCGATGCAACCATTGTTGAGAACCCAAGATAGGACATAACCTAATCTGGCCAACAAGTTTCCAATAAAATAGTAAAAACAATGACTGGAATGATGTTAAATCAAAATGTATTGGAGTGTAAACTAACAAGAGACTATAAGGAGCATTCCATATACAAAAGGTCATAGTATAAAGGAACCTGAGTACAGTATAAATGTAAATTAATGTGACCAAGTGTACAACATAGAATGGGTACCTGGGACAGCAAAAATCATCACACATAAAACTGTAATAAAAGAATAGGGACTCAACCCATGATATTAAATAAGACATAATAACGTTCATGTGAGGCAAATCAATGATTATTGCTATCAAATTAATAATAATAATGTAAATTATAGATAAACCCTAACTGATACTAGATGCAAGAAGTTTAAGTAAATTTAAACAAATGTCAAAATATAAAAGCAGAACTAAACACTGCCAAGTATTAAAATTGCTATAAGAACACTGATATAAAATAAACATAATAAAGAGATAAATGTGAAAAAATGCAAATAAGGAAAATATAACACTCAAGTATACTGAAAAATAATCAGAGAAAATGTGATTAAAGTAAAATAAAACAATAATAGCTAGTGTTGATACAATCAGAAATGGTAATAATAAGTTCATTATAGCTAGGCCACAACAAATATGGGTTACAAAACCCTAATATTATAAAATAATTAATAAACACTTAGAATGACAATAGACCAAGAGTCTAGTCAAGGGAAAATGAATAATTAGGAGTAATAACTAAATAATGATATGAAAAAACTATTGCACAGTATTGATAAGTAATCATGAAGGACAAAAGTGAAGAAAAATAGTGTATTAAATATAAGAATCTTTAATATAAGAAAGCGATAAAAACATAGAAAAATCTGGCAGTAGGCCTAAACGAAAGGTGACAATTTTAGCTAATTATCACCAACTTTAACGAGGAGGGGCGATAGATAATGACTCATTAAGCATGATAATTAATTATCAAAAAATGAACAATGTAAATAGAATAAGGTAGAAAATAAGAGATGTGATTAGTTCGTAAGAAATTTATTTTATTAATCCTTAACAGAACTATATGGTGAGGGTAGTCAAAATACTCGTGAGAAAAAGACAAAAACAATGTGAGTACTGAAAAAAAGATCAGTGCATGTATAAGTGAATCATTTAAATTATAAATAAAAGAATTAATTACAAGCCTGTCAGCGTACAAGGGAAACCAGAAAACCAGAGCCTCAAACCCAGAGACTGACGCCAACCTAAGCGTCTATTTTGCCGACATATACCGAGAGTACCCGAAAATTAGAACAATTAGCCAATCAGGGCCCGTTATTAATTACTATCTACGGGCTCTCGATACAGGTAAGACACTCATTTCATCTCAAGCTTCGACGCAGACTCCACGTTGGTCAGAATAACCAAAAAGTACCGAATCGACAAGCCGACAGCTGACGAAAGCATTTAACCTCGAAACACAAGGTTGATGTTAGGTCGGGTATATGGGAAAGTGAAGTTTTATTTAATCAGTGACCTATAACGGAGTATGTGCGCATAGGAAGTGAATGAGAAATGAATTAATCAAATTTAATTTCATTCAAATAACAGAATAAAATTTTGTGAATTAGTGATACGGCTAGAACGACTTCATACGCAAGTATCAGTGAACATGACAAAAAATTTTAAAATAATAATCTACTAATTAAGGGACGCTATAAGCGAATTTAATTAATTAATATTATTGAATCAATAGCAATCCAACATAGATTGGAACCTTATTTTAATTATGGAAATAAACCATAAAAGGTGAAATATTTAAGTATCAACAAACAAAATTTTTATAATTAATTCAAGGGACTTGTTTAATTCAAAGACATTAAATAGTCAATGGAGAACTTGAGAGAAACCTTGACCTATAGTAGATTAAGTATTATATTGTGATTTACCTTAAGACTCATTGTGATTTACTGGGTCATTTCCAGTAACCTGTTAACTTTGTTTGTAGCCAATCCAAGAAGATAGGTGATGAAGTTCATCAACAGATTACATGTATACCGTAGTACACGGAGATGTTAGCATGGTTAAGAAAATTTTTATTATTTTATGTTAACAAAGTTAGGTTACAATGAACCCTAGTTAACCTAAAAACTTCAATAATAATCACGTGTAAATGTTTATGTTTTGTTAAAGAATCTAATAATATTTTCACTCTCCGAATATTAATTATTATAGTATTGCATTTTATTAAATTATGTGTATCTTGCAGACTAAAAGAACCTGCTTTATTTATGAATTAAATTTACGTCCAGACCGACCGATGGTTAGACGCAGACTTTATTTAAAAGAGTCCATCCACAATATTAAAATTTTAAAGGAAAGTAAACAATATTATTGTATCATGGTAATTATTAATAATGAGTTCGACAAATAAAAAATCAATTCATAACCGATAACAGAGGTTGGCTATCATTGTATTAGAATAAGACTTACAGCTTAGGTGAACGACAGCAATGGTTGGTAACAGTGGCGGCGGCAAGAATTTGATTTGAACGATTCTCACTTTTGTACTAGTAATACACTTCAATATTACTAGTATCCAACCGTCACAAGTAAGTATTTTTATACCAACGATACTTATGTGTTTTCAGTGAAAGAGCACACCTCTAGGTTCATCTCAGCGACAAGTGAAGAGTCAATTTATTTCAATTAAACAACTTACAACCGAACTCACAACTATACGAATTTAATAATAATAATAATTGAAACATTTTTACGAGAGAGGATCTCGCCTCTTTACAATATTGATATTTTACAATGTCATTTAAAACAATATAGTCCTACTTTTACTTCCATATTCCTTAAGGAATGGAAGTATGGTGATGGCAAAAAAAATCGTGTTCGAGATTATTGCAGATTCTGATTGTACTACACTCAAAACATGAAAAAAAGTCGTTTTCTGAAAAGTGTCTGTGTGTGTGTCTGTCTGTGTGTCTGTCTGTAGATTTTTTTCTATGGCAAACGATAACTGCCGCAAATTCAAACAGAATCAAATAATTTTTTGCATACAGCCCTGATTTGTAGAGTACTCACGACCTATTGTTTTTGGTGAAGATCGGTTGAGGAAAATTTTTTTATCCCTCAACCGGTTTCACCGGTTTGGTGAAACGGTTTTTTTTTATCAAGGGAAATTTTTTTTTTGGCAAACGATAACAGCCGCAAATTCAAACAGAATTAAATAATGTTTCGTATACAGCCCTCAATTGTAGAGTTTTCAAGACCTATTGTTTTTTATGAAGATCGGTTAAGGGAAAGGGGTAGTTTACCTGTAACGTTTTATGTTTTAACAAGGGTATTTCTTATGGCAAACGATAACAGCCGCAAATTCAAACAGAATCAAACGATTATTTGCATACAGCCCTAAATTGTAGAGTTCTCAAGACCTATTGTTTTTGGTGAAGATCGGTTGAGGGAAAGGGGTAGTTTACCAGCAACGTTTTTTTAACAAGGGTATTTTCTATGGCAAACGATAACAGCCGCAAATTCAAACAGAATCAAATAATGTTTTGCATACAGCCCTGATTTGTAGAGTACTCAAGACCTATTGTTTTTGGTGAAGATCGGTTAAGGGGAAAGGGGTAGTTTACCTGCAACGTTTTTTTATCAAGCTTATTTTCTATGGCAAACGATAACAGCCGCAAATTCAAACAGAATCAAATAATTTTTTGCATACGTCCCTGAATTGTAGAGGTCTCAAGGACTTTCGATTTTGGTGAAGATCGGTTAAGGGGAAGGGGTAGTTTACCTGCAACCTTTTACGTTTTAACAAGAGTAAAGTAGGCTACTTGAAAATTTATTTAAACTTTTTGAAACAATGGTAATTGTTAAAAATAAAATAATTTTGTTGCCAGGCAGTAAAATTAAAACTTTTTCATTTTAATGTAATATAATATTTTTCATTTAATACGGCAATAAAAAGGCAGGTAAGACACAAACACGCACACACACACAATTCACGTTATTTCTGGCCTCACTCACGTTTATTTTCTTACGTTTGCACGCTTTTTAAATGGAAAGTGCCAAAACCCACACCAACATAATGCGTGCAAGCCGAAAAAATGGACATCAATTTGCTTACTGGCGAAGCTAGTAGTTAATGAATGGGTAGGGAAAAATCTTATCTTAAATTTTTTTTAAGGAATCACTAAAAGGACGGTGGGTCAAATCGGACGCTGAGGTAGAGTTTGCTGTAACCGAATGGTTCCACAAACAGCCGTAAGAATTTTACTAGCAGGGAATCTACAGGTTAGCGCAACAGTGAAACTCATGTCTTAATGTTATCGGAAACTTCTTTTAAAATCGTTGAATAAAAAATGCTTTACAGCTCTATACATGTGTCTATTGAACAATCCTTGTATTAGTCATACACAATAATACAACTGATTGAACTTTAAATTTTTAAAATTGATTAGTTTCTATATATATGTTTAATGTTACAAATAATTCAAATAACAATCTTGATCATCTGTTAGTTCAGCGGAATAACAGTGACACTTTTAATAACCGCATAAAATAAACACTTAGAAACAACACAGGCGCTTTAACTTAACTGTTTGGACCACAGAAGTGAGGCATGCCTCAACGCTCTATGTGTACAGCGCGGGACAATCCCCCCTCCCTACACTTCCCTATCACACCACTACATTGCTTACATACGATGTACACAAAAAACGCTGAGGCAAGTTCAGGTTGCCTCATTCGCTTTAAACGAACTATGCCGAATCTCACCTGTCACCATCTAGCGGTCGCTCAATAAAGCACGTTTCGGTTTAATAAATTTGACAGTCGCAGTAACAATGTATAATCTTTACGTTATGTAGTTCATACGTATTTATAATTTTATTCTACAGAATTTTTTAGGGTAGGCATTGCCTCAATTGCCTCCATGTAACTTCGCCACTGATATATATGTGTACAACGTTATCGGCAACAAAGAAGTAGTTTTTGTTAAAATTCCTTCCCGGGATATTTGGCCGTAGTCCATTGTTTTCTACAAAACCAGACATTTCGGCAATGCCATCGACTTCCATCATCAGTGAAAATCGAGTGCGATAACGTGAGATGGTATACATTAGTGACCACAGTACTGTGGTTAAGGCTGAAGCAGTAAGTAGAAAGAAGTAGTTTCTATGGTAATATTTCATTTCGAAAATGATTTTAAATATAAATCTTAGAATATGGAAGTCATGTATGGTTCTCCATACCGATATTTATTTATCTTGACAGAGTACCCATGCACTGACTTTAAAATGAACAAGATACTATTTCATTTAAAACTAGACTGACATCATTACTGTCTTAATTTTAGACTTAACTCGAAGTCCTTAATACTAATAACAATTTGGTCCTTAGCCACTTACTCCATTGTGACCAGACTACATATGGCCTTAAAGCTTTTACACCCATGTGTGGTCAGTCTGTCACATTACAACGTGCATGTGTGTGTGTGTGTGTGTTGTATATACACATGGATACATAAGATGAAAAATGTAGTAGTATTATATTTTCTACATTCCATTTTTGTTATTCTGTTTGAATTTATTTAATATGTTTAATGCTACTAGTAGATTCTAAAATTAATCAAAAACAAAACCACAAGGGCTTTCAGCCTTTGTAATATACAAAGTATAACATTACACAATACACAGAAAAGTTTTTCTTTCCCTTTTATCATTTCTAAGGCTGAAGTACTTTTATATGTTTTAGATTCTTTTCATTCATAATGTTAGTTTTTTTATTTCTTAGGAGTTAAATTACTATTCTTGACATCCTTAAGATTAACAATATTCCAATTAAGTGATCAATTAGATTCATATTACTTACCATCACATCTATCCCATGATATCTGAATTAGTCATCTATCCCAGTCTGTTCAAACATTTCTCATCTTATCTTTATTTTATATATTGAGTACAAGGAAGACTGTACATACTTTGTCTGATGCTTAAATATAAACTACCGGTACTAAAAGAATCAGAGAATGGTTTTTAAGTTACATTCCGCCTGTAAAACACATAAGACTGAACAAATTCTTTATTATGGTAATTGGTTTTCCATATTTCAGTTACAATGAACTAGAGTGCAAATCAAATTCTTTAGAATAATTTACTTTACAGAGAGACAAATGATTGTTGGAATGCAGTGTTCAATTTATTAGTTTTCAACATTCAATGTTATTTTCTACTCTTTGTTATAGGTTAAGAACTGGCTTTGTAACCTCTGGTTCCTTTACCGTATTTGAAACCAGTTTCTCATAAGATCTCTCCAGGAGTAATCTTAGGGAGAACTTTCATTGTCTTCTTAGAACGTGCAGTGAAATAAGTTATACATTACTGGCTTGGATAATTGATGGAATTCTAAATGACCATATGTGTTCATATGTTCTGTGGATCACAATGTCACTCACTGCTTTAAATATTTTGGCATCCATTTCATCAGCACCACATGCTTTCCTATCCTTCATTATATTAAATCATATTTGGGTGCTAATAAACAATACTGTGGTAATATCTTATATTCATAAAACATAATCAGCTAATAATTGTATAAAACAATAACAAAAAATTAATCTGTTTCTGTTTCTTTAGATATGTGGCAAGCACAGCCAACAAAAGTAGTTGTTCCAGGAACACAGACAGTAACAACAGTTCAGAATCTAAATCCAGCTAGTTCATACCATTTTCGCATACTTGCAGAAAATAGGTTGGGCCTTAGTGAACCCAGTGAAGTGATTCAGGTGACAACGCAAGAAGAAGGTAATTGCTGCACTCATTCTTGCAGAGATACAAAAACTATAGTATAATTAAAGATACACCTAATAGATAAGTTAAGCTGTTTTATTTTTTTCTATAATTCGGGAATATAAAAACCATGTGTGAAGGTTGATATGATAATTATTTTTCCATCCTTTCTAAATCGTAAACATCAAACGGATACTTATTTCTTAGTTCATTACTTTCATGCTTAATTCTACCCAAATTAATTCTTAACAAATTATAAAATAATTTATGTATATACAGTGACATATTATGTATTTCATTAAGAATAAGTGAATTCTTGCTTAATCCTATACAAATAAAAATACCTAAGCATGTTAAACCCAATTTATAGGTAGATCTTGATGTCATCTTAAGTACTGAAATGCTTCCTCTATTCCATTTATAATATTCTCTGTATGACATAATCGTTCTTTTAAAAATTAATTGGCCACTCAGCAAATAACAACATATATTCTTTACTTGTTAGCAATTCCAGTTGATATAATGGTAGAAAAAAAGACAATGGTTCATTGTCTAATTTCTCTCAGATTTAGACAATTATTTTTGTTCATAATTCTCTACAGTTCTTTATATTTCAAAAAATATTATAATATTGTCCTACAATAATGTAGTGTTTGATACTTGTAAAAAAAAAAAATCCTTTGTCAACGAATTATATCTGAACAACACAGAATTTACTCTAATTACATTTATAACAATTTATAAGCTTTATAACAATGATTGCTTAATTTACTTGTCATAAAAAAAAATAAAAATAGGTATAACATTACTTTGCAGAACACATAAGTGTTATCTGTTATTTGAACATACACTTGTATGTTAAAAATAATTACAGACTGACTTGAAAGTATTACTGGATCACATTAACAATAACATTTATTTGATTTAGTGCCTAGTGGTGCTCCAAATGATGTGAGAGTGGAAGCAAAAAGTTCAACTGAACTACTTGTGAGCTGGGAACCACCAGCTAGAGAATTATGGAATGGGAACCTATTGGGTTACTATGTGGGGTATGCAGAAGTTGAGACTTCGACAGTTTCTACAGTAACTGCAAGTCAGCAGCACATTAACTTGAAAACAGTTGAGGTAGGCACACAATATGCAGGTGAAACACTACTACAGGGATTGGCAATGTACACAACATACAGTATTACAGTACAGGCTTTCAACAGCAAGGGACCTGGGCCAACGTCCACACCTGTCACAGCTCGGACACTTGAAGGAGGTATATATTTTTAAGTACTCAATTCAGTTTTATTAACTTCCAGGAAATAAGGATCAAAATAGAACTAAAAAATACTCTAGAGTTTTAAAACAAATTGAATCATTTATTTTAACATTGACAGTAATGTCAGTATCTACCAATGAAATATTTCAATAGTCCATGAATAAATTGTTAATATATACTACAATTTAGTCATCCAGTTGCAAAATGTGGTAACTCCACTCCAACAAAATTTTCAGGAAATGTTAAAATTTATAACTTTTTCTCTTCAGTCACAGAAGCATGGATTATATTGTGATAAGTCACAAAAATCAAGTTGATTATTATGAATTGTTTTGTTACAAGAAATTGTATAACAACAAGTTTTTATTAAGCAAAAAAAAACCTTTGAGTATAACACATTTTGCTTCAGTGGAATGGAGATATGTCTCATGGTTCAGCAATCTTAAAAACATTTGTTTTCAAACATTTTGTTAACACTTGCATAATAAAAAAGGTAAATACTATAAGGAAAAAGAAAAAAGAAAAAATAATAAAGAACTTTTATGATATTGTAAAATATTTATTATTTAAAAATTTATTAACTAAACAAAAAATAGTGATCTAGAAAGGACATTTTACTTCAAGAATAATAAGAGTCTTTATAATCTTTTCCATTATCTTACAACATTATTTCAGTATATTAAAGTCACACACACACACACACACACACACACACACACACACACACACACACACACACACACACACACACACACACACACACACACACATGTTAACATTTCTGAAAACAGAAAAAGTGAACTATAATTTTCTTTATAAACTATCACTAAAGTTTAGTGTTCAAGTATAAATCAGCCTCAGCTTCAATGATGTCACCACAGTCCTACTATTCACTCCTATCTCCTTGAGAATTGGCATCTTCTGTACTGATAGTTCACTGCTATTCTAATACTTCTTTAAAAGTGAGGCTCTCATTATCTTGCTAGTTAATGTTATATGATAAAGCTCATATAACAATGGTGTTAACAATGATGTAGGAGCAAAAATCTAATTTTCATTTGTTTTGAAGATAAATCACTTGGTAGCTTGACAGCAAATTTATTTTTATCATAACATGACTTTTTAGTCAAGTTCATAATTGAGTAGCTCAACCAAGATCATGATCATCTATTATTGTTGTCGTCGTCGTTGTCGTTGTCGTCATCCTCCTCCTCCTCCTCCTTCTCCTCCTCCTCCTCCTCCTCCTTATTATTATTATTATTATTATTATTATTATTATTATTATTATTATTATTATTATTATTATTATCATCATCTAAGTACTACTAGTACTTTATGATGCGGAGATCTGAGGTGATGCACTCAATACTCCAGAAATGCATGTCAGCAGTGCAACAAAGTGGCGCATTCAGAGTGGCTTGCTCCTACCGCACAGTTTCAGAGTCCCAAGTTCTTGAAATCGCGGGGATAAATGGAATCAATCTGCTGGCACAGGATCAGAAACAGATTTACAAGAGGAAGGCCAAAGTAGGTAAAGTACAAGCTCACAGGGAGGCCATATTATGGCTCAGCAGTAGGAAAAATGGACCAGTAACACACGAAGGGAAAATGGATTACTAGGCTCATAAAGCAGTTAGCTGAGTGGGCTGATTGTGAACATGGAGAGATTGTGTATAACTGGTCATAGCCATTCCAGGCTTATCTGTATAGAATGGTGAAGTAGGCAGACCAGACTGGATTCTCTGTAAATAGGAACTAGACAATGTGTACCAGATGTTTTTTACCTCTGACAGATGGAAAGAGAAGAGGCAAACACTGAAAAAGTAGTGGTGCAGATTTTGCCAAAAAAATATCATCAAACTAATGATGCAGAGTGAACACCACTGGGATCAGGTAGCAGCCTGCAGAAGAAAGTTCTAAGACAAAAGAAGGAAGCATAAAATGATCTTGCTTGGGCCACTGACAGAATAACAGAGAGAAGATAATGTGGATGTCCTGAAGGTTTAATACAGATGAATGGCCAAAGAACAAATGACACCACCTTGAAGTATTGCAAAAGTTGAATCCTGAGGTGGATCCATGCCATGGAAAAAAGGGTTGTGGTTTTGCTGGATGCGAGTCCCACACACTGTAGGAGTGCGGACCTTCTTGCAGTGAACATTAGTTTTCCACAGCCTCCTTTACAAAAAAAACTACTATGATAATAATAATAACTACACCTAATATCATCATCCTTCATTTTATTAATTGTATAAATGTTTTTTAATAATTACTAATTACATTAGTTTATAAAAATTATAGAGTCAAGTACTAAATTGTTAACAACTGTTCTAGTGCCAACTTTGTCTCCAGAGAAAGTACAATGTTCTGCATTGACATCACAAAGCATACAAGTCTGGTGGGAACAGCCCCCTGTAGAAGGCAGAAATGGTTTACTACAAGGGTATAAAGTATCCTATCAACCAGCTGAGGATTGGTATGGTAAGTAAAGTTACAAATAATCAGAATCATCTATATATTAATACGTGAAGAGAAAACTTTGTACCCCTTTTTAAGCATATTGCGCACACGGAGGAGTGTGAGATTTGGCATAGTTAAAGTTTATATGGAGAAGGAGTGCAGAAAGCTAAAATTTATATATAATATGTGTTACAAATACATTAAATTAAATTAAATAAAACATTCATTTGCACTTGAAAATTCATTTAAACTTTTTCAAACAATGGTAATTGTTAAAAATAAAATAATTTTGTTGCCAGGCAATAAAATTATAATTTTTTCATTTTAGTGTACGCTCATACTGCCAATGTCAAACACATAATAGTCTGTCGTTTGTTTACGTTCATACTGCCAATGTCAAACACATAATAGTCTGTGGTCAAACAGTCGCACAGAGTAGAGATTGTCGCCAAAGAATTTTAAAATGTTGCCAACAAATAATTACTGACAGATTGACTGAATGAGCTGTGAATTTTGTGTGATTTCAAATGTTCCTTTTTCAATAGTCTGTGGAGTGTATGTCAAGGCAAAAAAGCGTTTATTTTATATTTTGTATATTAGATATCTGTGTTTTATATATTAATGTGCAGTTGAAAGTGAAATACAGCTTGCTTAATATACACCTGTTGCAAAAGGAAAATTTTGTAGCAGCAATTTGAATTGACTTATTCTCGCCTAATTATTATTGGTGGTTTCAAAAAAGTGAGTACATTTTATTATTTTTAAATTAAACCCTGTCTAATCTTAGTTTCAGTAATTTCATTACATGTTTTTTTTTACATTCATATATTCGCACCTACTTCCATTATGCCTCGACATAGAACATTGACGGGTCGGAGTGAGAGACAAAGAAGAAGGAATATATATTCGCGTGAAAGTCAAAATGATAATAGACCAAATGCAAATTTAAATAGTGTAAATAGTATACAAAATGATGAAATTATTTTGAGGGATACATTTAAATGCGCACTGAATGTCATTCCAAGAAATTTTAATACTTTTGATTGTGGATTAATGCATTTACAATGCAGGTTTTGCAATGCAAAACATTTCGAATCTGAAGTCACTTTAGGTGAAAGGACTGCATTCACTTCATGTTGTCATAAGGGTAAAGCAATATTACCGGCCTTAAGTCAAAATGAATACTTTAAATCATTGTATGATGGACTTACTTCAAATGAACATTCAATAAAAAAAATAATAAAAAAATTATTTTGAAAACATTCGTAAATACAATTCATCATTTGCTATGGTTAGCTCAGAAGCTAAAATTTCGGATACAGTTACGCGTGGAGTGTATCATTTTAAAATACATGATGTTTTTTATCACAGATCAGGTCCAATGACTGCTGGATATGGTCGCTCACCATGTTATGCGCAATTATATTTTTATGATGTTGACACTGCTGTCAATTATAGATTACGTGAACACTATAATCAAACATGCAATAACAATATAATGTGCGAAATCTCTCTTGAATTGGAACACATTAATCCTTTCGTTCGGTCATTCATTGCAATGAAAGATCATCGTCAGAGAGTTGAAAATCAAAATAAAGAAATTTGTATGCTCATTAAAGTAAATAGTGATTTAGATCTACGCCGTTATAATGATGCAGTTCAAACTGATGTAGCAGTAATATTTAGTACAGTTGATGGTGAGCCACCCTTTGAACGAAATATGGTTTCGTTTTCAAAAGTTAATGGTACCATTAAAAATATCTCTGTTTTGGATTCATCATTGGACCCTTTAGCGTATCCATTACTTTTTCCAAATGGTGATACTGGGTGGCATATCAGTATTTCTCATAATGTACCAACTACATCTAATTCAAGAGTGCCCAGAAATAAATTAACCATGCTTCAGTATGCAGCCTATCGACTTGCAATTAGAGATTTTAGCATGTTGCACCATTCACAAAAATTATTTCTGCAGTGGATAGTTGATATGTATTTGAGAATAGAGGGCACAAGGTTTACATTTCATTCGACAAAATCAAACAAGTCTTAGGTCTGAAGTTTACAACAATTTAACAGATTATTTAGAATTGAACCCCAATGCCAATAATGTTGGCTGTAGAGTAATTTTACCATCTTCATTCAATGGATCTCCAAGAAATATGTATCAGAATTATTTGATGCAATGTCAATTGTACAACATTTCGGAAAGCCTTCTTTGTTTATTACAATGACTTGCAATCCAAGTTGGCCTGAAATAGTTAGCAATATTGGTGTAGGTGAGTCAGCTAATTTTCGACCTGATATTGTTGTGCGTGTATTCAAGTCCAAACTGAAAGCATTAATTGAGGGCCTTACACTAAAAAAAATCTTCGGTAAAGTTGAAGCACTCATTTGTACAATTGAGTTTCAAAAGAGAGGATTGCCTTATGCTCACATTTTACTCTCTTTAAATGAGTAAGATAAAATTGTTAACGCTACCGATATTGATAAAGTTGTATCTGCAGAGATTCCTAACATTCAAACACATCCCACATTACATGAATATGTTGTAAAACACATGATGCATGGTCCATGCGGTGTACTTAATCAAAATTCTGTATGTATGAGAGATGGAAAATGCACAAAAGATTATCCAAAACAATTTAATGAATTTACATGTGAATCATTAAATGGATATCCATTATACAGAAGGCGTGATAATGGTATTAATGCTGAAGTTCGTGGTAGTTGCCTCGACAATCGTTATGTTGTACCATACAATCCGTATTTACTTGCCAAATTTAATTGCCATATAAATGTTGAAGTATGCACTACAGTTAAAAGTGTTAAATACATTTATAAATACATGTATAAAGGCTATGACAGTGCATCTGTTGAATTAGGTTCAGAGAGAAATGAACCAGGTCAAAAAATACAAATTGATGAAGTTAAAAATTTTTTAAATGGCCGTTATGTCGGATCAACTGAAGCTGTATGGCGCATCTATGAATTACCAATGCATTTTAAATCACATGTCATCGTTAGACTTGACATTCATTTACCGCGTAGACTAGGGTTGCCATAAGGTTCAGGATGAAATTCAGGACACCAACATCGACAAGTTCCAACCATAGGCGCCGACTCCACGGGAGCACTTGCCCCCGTGCATATAGTGGTACGGGGACGCAATCGTGTTTTTGCTCCCGTAAAAATGTTTGATATTTTCATCCTTGCCCCCGTACTCAAGACCAAAAGTCGGCGCCTATGGTTCCAACGAGTGTATTTGGGTAATTCCATGTGAACTGTCCCGTCTGTTACCAAAAGACACACTTGTTATATGATGTTAATGTTAAAAATCAAATAGAGAAATAATAAGAAATCATACTTTAAGTAAAATACCTACTTTACAGACCACTCCAAAATTATATAATATTCAATGTTATTTGCATAGATTTTTAAGTAACAGATGGGACAGCACAGTGAATGGTATATTACAGAAACACGCAAATAAACTAAAATAGACCAATATTGAAGACAGATAATATGCTGAAACCACGTCGAGCACCGTGTAAAATGTCTGCTTAGCAATAGTAACCAAAGCAGAAACACGCTGCTCCCGGGCAAATTTTAAATAACTTGCTATGATTTTTAAAATTCAGGACATTTAGGGATTTTTAAAAATTCAGTCAGGACGTCGGGACACATGCTCAAATTCAGGACAATCCCGCTTTTTCAGGACGTATGGCAACCCTAGCGTAGACAGAATGTTTACTTTCGAGAAGGGCAAGAACGTCAAGCAATTGAAAATGCAAGACAAACAAAATTATTAGCATTTTTTGAATTGAATCGATCAGATTCATCAGCACATGAATATAAGTATATTGAAATTCCTTTGCATTATGTGTGGGAAGATTCCCGAAAAAAATGGAAGAAGAGAAGGCGTGGAGGTGATAAAATCATTACACGCATATATGTAGTGTCACCAAAAGACATCGAACGTTTCCATTTACGATTGCTTTTATTACATGTCTGTGGTCCAAAATCATTTGAGGATGTTAGAACATACAATGGAATTATACACACTTCTTTTGTTGAAGCGTGCCATGCTCGCGGCATTGCTTCAAATGATAATGAATGGCGTGAATGTTTAAATGAAGCAAAAGAATTACATTCACCAAAACAAATGCGAAATTTATTTGGTTACATTTGTGCATTAAATGTGCCAGCCAATGCATTGGCATTATGGAATGAATTTAAAGTATATCTTAGTGAAGATTTTTTGAGAGATTACAACGAAGAAGTATCCTTTAATACAGCTCTACTAGAAATTGAAGATATTTTGAATGTTCATAATTTGTCATGTCAAGAACTTGGTTTACCAGTTCCCACATATTCGCAGAGAACAGACGAAGCAAATGCTATTGATCAAATAGAACAAGAGTTTCTGTTTTTTGAGCATTATGAAACTGCAAATATTGAACAGCATAATCTAATTGATCGTGTGATTCGTGAAGTTTTGCATCATGATACTGGATCTAATGTTTTTTGTTTAACCGCTCATGCAGGTTGTGGAAAAACATTCACACAAACAGCAATCATTCACAAATTAAATTCGCTTAATCTTAGTTGCATTGCAACAGCGTTCAGTGGCATAGCTTCAACTCTATTACTTGGAGGTAGAACTTTACACAATGTGTTTAAATTGCCTATACCCATTTTGGAAAATTCTGTAGCGAATATTACCGCAAATAGTAGCTATGGACGTTACATAAATTCATCATCATTGATAATTATTGATGAAATTTCTATGTGCCCACTGCAAGTGTTGAAAATCATAGATTGATTATTGCAGGATCTATGCGATAAAAATGATAAACATAAACCATTTGGAGGGAAAACGATACTTCTGTGTGGTGATTTTCGGCAAATCTTACCAGTTGTCCCACATGGATAACGTGCAACTTTAATTGAAAATTGTGTCACGAGTTGGCATAAATTTGTTTATTTTGATAAAGTAACGTTTACTCAAAATATGAGAGCCTTACCAAGTGAAATAGAATTTGTCGAATTCTTGAAAAATTTGGTAATGATGAAGCCCCACAATTCCCTCAGTTTGGTGAAAATATTATTGAAATACCTCAGCAATTAATAGGAAATGAAAATAATATTATTAATGAGGTGTATGGAAATATTTCCGAAAACATATTCTCAGATAACATATTGAAGTCAGTTATTTTAGCACCTAAAAATGATGATTGTACTTTTATTAATACTGATATACTTAATCGAATACCAGGTGAACAGAAAACATATCATAGCTACGATAAAATAATTTGTGATGATGACAATGAAATCAATAACTATCCAGTAGAGTTTTTGAATTCTTTGACTATTAGTGGTTTGCCACCACATAAGTTAGTATTGAAAGTTAATTGCATCGTTTTACTGATCAGAAACTTAAATACAAAGGAAGCATTAGTCAATGGAACAAGAATGCGCATAAGTGTATGCATCGTAATGCTATTGATTGCGAAGTTTTAACTGGAACCGCACGCAATAAGAGAATTTTGATTCCACGTATAAATTTAACATATTCCGGTACTGTTTTACCATTTAACTTTCAAAGAACTCAATTTCCAATTATACCTGCATTTGCGATGACAATAAATAAGTCTCAAGGACAAACATTCAAAAAAATTGGAATTTTATTGAGGCAGCCAGTTTTTACACATGGTCAATTGTACGTCGCAGCAAGTAGAGTTCGACCATTCGATGGTTTGAGATTTTATATTTCCGAATATAATGGCCAAGGGCATTTAGCAAATGATGAAAGAGTTTTTACAAAAAACATCGTTTACACAGAAGTTCTGAATCATTAAATTCACTTTCAAACTATTTTAAGTTCAATGGACAACATTTATTTTTTTAACCGCCCGGTTTTTTTGATTTAATGAAAAATATATGAAAAAATACGAGGCACGTATTTTTTATTTTGTGTTAAGTTTTTATTTAAATTTTATATAATTCGAAAAAGATAGGCAAAATAACTGTGTAGCCTTGGCGAAACCTGGTCAGTATGGCAATAAAAAGCCCAAGGAAATGTCAAAAAACGCGTTATTGCTTTTTAAATATGGCTCAGCCAAGCTAAACCTCATTTTCCCTATCTTTCATATTTTTCAAATAACTCGAAAATTAATGCATAGAAAAAAAATTAAAAATTATATAAGCTTTGTAACAGATAATCTTCAAACTGTTTTCGAATTTTGTACCTTACCAAAAATGAAATGTAATCCACTGGAATTGAAAACAATGTATCTTATTCTTCTATGAATGTTGTAACCACACATATTTGTTCCTTATCAATATCTTATCTAAACCCCACTGCTGGGTTCGCCAATTTATTACCCTTCAGGAATTACAGGTTCTTTATGCCTCACCTTGGATGTGTCAAATTACAACAAGACGGGTTTTAAATTAATTTATCCCTCTCTTTGTGTATCAATTAGTAACACTTGTTGATTCTAGTTCTATATAAATAAAAATACATGGAATAGTATTTTGTAATAATAATAATATTGTATTTTTATTCAAAAAAAATTTCTATAGTCTATTTAGTGTAACTATTAATATAATTTAGAAATCTCAGGGTCGATTCTCTTCTCTTTGTTTATATTATTTTTAGGTTCTTTTGGCTGATATAAAGGTTCAATAATTATAAAGAAAAAACAAGTATAGAAAGTACATTACATACCAACAATAATAATAATGAATAATATAAATTGAGTATTAATTATAATAATATATATACGTTACACAATGTTTATCGGTTCAGTTTGGTTTCACACAGCCTCCTGGTCACAGTGATGAAAAATTCCAATGTTAGTTTGTTTATGTTGTCAAAATGAAGGAATCCACTTCTTTTGGTGTTCAATAAATGTTAGCTCTCGTCACTTTCGTGGTCCGAAGCCTTCTGTTGGAATATTGTGATTGAAGTCCAGTGTCTTGTTATGAATTCAATCCCAGTGTAGTTGTTCTTCAGTTTGTGTCATCAGTAAGATTTAAAGGCTGGTTTGTTAAGCTGTTTCTTTAATCACTTGAATCTTATATTCTGTTATAGTTTGATATAAGGCTTTTTTACTTTCTATTATATTATTTTTTAATAATATTCATATGTTTCTTGTATAAATATTTAGCTTGTTTTCAAAATTTACACTCAACTCTCCTTCTTGGCTTATTATTTTTTAATAATAATCAACAACATTCTTTTTCTCTCTTTTGGTTTCCTGGATACACATAAATACTCTGGTCATATCTGTTCAAATTGATATTTAGTTGTCGTAGGATATTATTTTTATATAATACATTATTTTACCTTCTACATACAAGTTGCTTTTTAGTTATTACATCATAATACTTAATACAATTTACATATTATTTTATCTGACAAAACTATGAACAATTTTAATATCAAATATTATAGTTATTTGTAATTTGACAAATATTTTTGAATAATTTATTATTTACTGAACATAATCATCTAGGCCTATGTTGACTGATTATATTTTTATATTGGAAGACTCATAATCGATCCTGTTTACTTGTTTTATATTAATTAATTTCTTTAAATATAAACAAACTATTAATTGACGATTATATTTTAATTACTATAATTCCCTTTAGGGCTTAACTGAATGCACACTTTTAAACCATTGTCTGTGTGATTAATATCTATTAAACTTATATAACTCAAACACTAATAAAGAAAAAACTAAATGTTAATGCCAGTATCTTCTGCTACTATGGATGCATCCATATCATTCATCACACACATAAAAGTGGGTACATACCAGTGGGTATTATTCATTTCATTAGATAATTGTTTATAATTACTATCCACTCACAGTTATTCTTAATTGACTACCACTGTATCTCACATCCTCTTACCAATTAATTACACTTGTTTTATATTACATTTGTAGCACATCTTAATTACATTTTACATTTACTTCTAAATTTGTATTGTACTTTATATGACTTTCTATTTGATTCATTCATTATTCATTAAATTTATTATCATTATTTATTTGTTTATGGACTACTCCAAATCTAACTGGGTACTGTCTATATAGTATAGTAATCTGTCATAGTACTGTAATGTCTGTTGTAGGACTTTTGGTTTGTAAATAGGTTCACACTTTTATTTATTATTGTTTCTTCCTTCAAATTATTTTGCTTTCAATTTGTTTAGATAACTTGTTGTTATTGCTTGCTGATGTCTTCAACAGTTGAAGTGTATGATATTATGGTATTAATATTGCTTGGTGATAAGATTGACATTTATTAAACAAATTCTTCATTATTATAGGCAAATTGAAACCTACCTTTCTTATCGATACCAATTATTTTCTTCTTTATCTCTGGGGTTTATTTATTTGTATTGGTGGCTTTAACAAATTGTAATTCTTGAGTTTTCTCTTGGTTCATTGTATATTTTATTCATATATTACATTCTTTTATTCACATTGATTCCATACTAATGTTAAATGATTCCCCCTATATTAAAATGTGGTATTATGAATGAATATCGGCGTTGAGTGGCCCTTTTACGTCCAATTGCTCATCCGAACATTCACATACTTGGTACAGCGCACTTTGGCAGCTGCCCATAAAATAATTCTAGAGTGGTGCCTTAGCTTTCTACACTCTATAAATAAAAATAATTAAAAATCTTACATCATTATACACACCATTGGAATCTTTTATCTTCTGAATATTCTTTCTTATTCTACCTTGCCTTCCAATAACTCCATTTATTTATTATATTCAATATTACTGTTGGTATATTTCTTAAGTAGATTTCTTTCTCTTTTATATAACTTCACTTCAGAGTTCAATGATTTATTAGCCTTAATGTCATTCACCTTTGTTATTCAATACCTCTTGTAATATAGTAGTAGTTTTAATTATCCTTCTATTATTCTATCTGTTTTTATACTGCAACTCTTCTTCAGCAAGTTCATTTTCTAATTAGTTTATTAAATTTCTCTTAGACCTATTGTCATTAATATTGCGCTCCATCATTTATTTATACTATTATTTATGCTTGATTTAATTAGATGCGCTTATTTCTTTTAGAATTTTGGTGTCGTTACAATGTCAAGTCTCATTATTATTAGCGTTTATTTGATTCAATAATAACATGAAAAAATTAAATCTGACAATGAATTATATCAAAAAATAAATACGAATACAAGCTGTAATTGTGTTTTTTTTTCAACTGTTACTAACATTACATTTTAAATTTCATAGGTATTGCAGGGAATTAAGGCAAACAACACACGCTAATGACGTATTTGTACACGCTCGCAGCTGACGTAATAGAACAAAATGCAAAAAAATTATATGTAATGATTATAGAGGTATACTCTTTGACAAAAGAACCTCAATAACGTTCAAACTTAAAAATTGAATGAATTACGGTCGAATTTCGACCACTGGGCGATCACTAGTGTTTATAGTTGTTTCAGTTTACTGTCAATATTTCATTTCTTACTTCTTAATATCATGGATGGTGCCATGGGGATGCCAGGGTAGGCCTGTTCCCCCTAAAATTTTCAGAATTTTAGACTGATTTATTTTTTAAGAGAAACTAGTTTATAAAAACCAAATATCTACAAAAGTCGGATTAACATCAATCTGTCAATTGTCAACCTCTAACACTTCAGGTCTAATGTTTTTTTGAAATTTTAAGTTTCATTAGACAAGACTTCAGAGATGTTTCATTGTCAATTTGGATGTTTAATAATTGTATCAGTAAAACTTTTATTGTGTAAATTTATTGATGCAATTAGCAGTTCTTTATATGTGAATTATACAGAGTCTTTCGATGTAGAAATTGAAATCTTAAAAAAAACCTGATTTGAAATGGATCTGATAATGTGAAGTCAGAACAGGCATATTGCCTAATCCCTAAAGTGTAGAAGAGGAAGAAGAAGAAGAAAATCTGATTTAGAAGCATTCGGTAGTGTGCAATCAAATTTACTTGGTAGCGTTCAGCATCAATACACTGAGTAGTTAAAGCCATCAGTTCTTGTTGCAAAAACATGGCGCACCATGTATGTGCTCATATCCATATAAAAAATTCTTACAGTGTTGCCCACCCTTCCCCCACCTTATAATGTAATGCTGGATGCTGGATGTACACTTAATATTAAGTGTACTATATTTTCATGAATTAAACGATATTAAAACTTACATGAGAATACTATTTCTTATGCTCAGATTACTAAATTACTTTCTTTAGCATGAAAATAAATCAGTGAAATTTAAGTTAAAGTGTTTTTTCTGATATATAAAAATTGATTTACTCACAGTGTTCCATGTATATTGGTAATTTTAATATATTGTTCAATGTGTATTGGTAGAACATATTAATAGACACTCCACATATTAAATATTATAAATCACAAGCAAATGTACGTTCATTTAATATATTTAAGCATTTAAAATGTCAGTACAATTAGTTAACAAATTTTCCTTTCAGAGAAAAATTATGCTGAAACAAAAGTTTCTACTCCCCTGAGGACAGTACTTCCAGGACTTTTCAAATTCACTAACTACAGTATTTCTGTGTTAGCTTTCACAGCTAGTGGTGATGGAGTCAAGAGTTTACCTATTTTTTGTAGGACGGAAGAAGATGGTAAAGATAGTTAAAATATACTGTATTTTAGCATGCATTCTAAATGTATATACAACTTTAAATGATTACCGGTATTGTTATTTACTGGAAAACACAACTAGATTTTAAGTTAGCAAAATAATAATTCAGCTATTTTAGGCTAGCTGCAACCATATGTACTAAACATTTCTGCTTTTTAACAATGTTAAGACAGTTTCTAGCAAAATGAACTGGCAGGTTTCATTTTACCTTTCAGAGTTTCATAATTACTTCATACATGTTCTTGTCCCTAAATCTGCACTTCACAGATCATCCATGTCAATCGTTTTATTACAAAATAAAGAGTCATTATTACACTTTATTTTGCTATTGACTTTAGTTGTACAGACCACGTTCTAACAGTCTCAATGTTTTTATAATACTGCTTAATGTCTGTAACCTACTAGCCAGCTGTAATTTATTTGTTGTTATTACCATAATACTCAGAAGACTGTTCATTTTTTAAAATTGTCTACTTCTCTAAACCCAGACTTTAGAAGATAAACCCATATTCACTAAATAAAATAATTTGATCTTTTGAGAACAACATACAATCTCTCACACTTACTTTCTTGCTTTGGATTATAGCTATGAGCTATGACAATTTTGCAAATGTACAGCCACATTATCTGATAGTCCTGTGAATCCATGGTGTGGACTTTATCCCTTACTGGAGACACCAGTAACCTCTCCCCACCTGTTTGAAAGTACACTGCTGCCTCCTTCCAAGCAAAACTTGTGGGTTCCCTTAGCTGGATACTTTTCTTGCAACAGTCTAGGGTAGGTGATTCTAGTAATGTCAATATTGATTTATTTAAAATAAAATATTTATTTATTTTAATACAAAATAGTGTCTGTACTTTGAAGAGAGTTTGTAAGTCTGTTTTTCTTATTTTGAATGGTTCTTAATACCATGCTTGAACAATATCACCACCATTCTTCATTGTTTCATGATCTCCGTTTGAATTAGTATCTTATAAACTATTCTCTTTATGGGTTCCACTTTCTATAATTACTCCTGTCTCTTGTATCTTACTTTCTGAGTTGGATGATCCAGTAACTTTTGGCATATATTTTAATCTGTGAGGAGCAGAGAATGACTTCTCACAGTCTGGCCTTAAATTTAAAGTTCCAACTTCATTTTTTACTGGGTCAGTAGTCTTGTCTCAGTGCTAGTCTCCTTCAATTTACTGAATTTGCCTACTTCCCCATGGTACTCTGGCTTTTTCTAATTGATTAAATGGATTAATAATTTATACATAAAATTATTTTTATTGTTTTTGGAGAAACAGAAGCCTGTATTATGAGGTGTAGCTAAAAAATAACTGGACTCACATTGTAACATTATTTATTTGACACCTCTTACAATTGAAATTTATCCCCTTCAATGTCTCCTCTCCGTGATCCCTACACTGCTCCATGCAGATTTTCCATACACTGGAAAGAGTGCTGAGTATGGAAAATTATTGTCATTTTCTGATAGCTAATTCGTGAACTCAGTTCCTTTTGTCTTCATGGCATCTATGAACTCAAAATAGTTTCCTTTCAACACAGACTTGACATTTGGAAACAGAAAGAAGACACACAAGGTAAGATCAGGTGAGTGCAGTGATTTCCATCATGGGAATTCATGCTTTATCAAAAATACCTTGATGGACAGTGCACTGTGACCTGGAGCATTCTCTTCCACAGCTCAGGTCTATTTCTTCTCACCTGCTCATAAGTGGTAGTCAGGACCTCTTTATAGCAGTAGAAGCACGATATAGCGCGGTTGTCGGGTGACATACTTTCCCCCGCGTCATAGGCGTAACCGCGGTATATCGGAAGGTGACCTGTACAGTGACAAATGATGGGGAGGGAGGACCGGGAAAAAGGCTACAGCATAATGCACTACTATATACTGTACGTATATACTTACCCTTCAATGCTTATCTGGCTTATACCATGACGAGATTTCCATCGTGAAAACCACCCATCAGATGCATTAAAGTCACTGTTGCCATGTAAATCACTATGGAATTTCACAGCTTAAGCGCTAATAACTGGTCCTGACAGTGGCACACCTTCACTTCGTTTTATTAAAAACCACCTGTACAGACACTCATCTAGTTCACTATCCTTACCTACTTTAGTCTTTTTTCTTTGCAACCCCACTTCACTTTCAACTGTGTTCACAAAACTTTTAAGTTTATCTTCTTCCTTCATCCACCCTCTAATTGTTCCTTCTGGGATGCCACACTCACGTGATAAACTTGCCTTTGACTCTCCGTTCTTCACACGATCAATTATTTTGAGTTTATCACTCACAGAATATGCTTTTCTTTTCTGCGACATCACAAAACTCTACACTATGCGAATTTATGACAAAGACTATACACTTTGATAAGATAATATCAGAGTATGATCTTATACTGTACTGTAATATAAGGGAGAGAAGGGATTTAGTTGGCTGCTTGCCTTGGCATGAATTCTTAGAAACGTAGAGACTGTAAATAGCTCGGGCAATTGTTTATGTCTACAGGTACACTTGAACTGGCAATTCTGGCTGTTGTTTACAACGCCGTTTCCAACAACAAGCCTTTGTTTACAATAAACGCAACGCATTCCAATGTTGTGGCTATGGAAGTCACGATGAACAATTCAAATTTACTCACAAGTAAGAATTTTCGCTAATAACGGGCGACATACTCTTCACCGCGTTATATCCGAATCCGCGGTATATCGGACCGCGCTATATCAGGCTTCTACTGTATACTTGATTAACAGTTGATCATTGGGCACCCAATCAACATGAATAATCCCTCGGATGTCAAAAAACATGATCATCTTAACATTAAGAGTTTCAACTTGGTTATCTGTGGATTGTGGCTTAGTTTCAGGATCATACATAAGAAACCATTTCATGAGGACACTGTAAGGTTCATAAAGGCTCCACTAATACAATGGCTAGACCACCTAGAGTGGATGTATGATCAGCATATGCCAAAGAAAATCCTGAGGGCACAAGTCTAGAAAGAGGGGCCAACCTAGAATAAGATGGTTGGATGATGTGCTAGAAGATCTCAGAAGAATGGATATGAGGGGTTACACTGAGATGACAATGGATAGGAGACTTTGGATAACATCAGTGTTGGAAGCCAGGGCTCAGGTTGGGCTGTAGTGCTGAAGAAGAAGAAGAAGAAGAAGAAGAAGAAGAAGAAGAAGAAGAAGAAGAAGAAGAAGAAGAAGAAGAAGAAGAAGAAGAAGAAGAAGAAGAAGAAGAAGAAAAAGAAGACATAAGAAACCATAATACATAACAAGTTGTTATTCTTTATAAAAAAATATAATCCCTCCCAATGTTTTTGAGATGTCAGGACAGATGTTCATTCTAGATTCCTTCTGTTCAGGAGTAAGGAGTTTTGGCACCATCTTCAAGCACACTTTTTTCTTGTTTTGTTATTTTTGTGTAAGATCTGTTGAACAGTTTCTTTGTCAATATATGTTATCTCAGCGACTGCTTGAGTACTCAGGAATTTTACCAACTTTTTTACTAACGATAATGTGATGTATTTATAATATACATACACTTATTGTTTTACTAATGGTACCTGTAATTTCAATTTTCTATTGTATTGTATTTATTGTTTATAGCCTAAAGGTACCATACATATTTTATTAATAGTAGTGTTTTACGATATTGTGACCACAAATGTGCTGTATATAACCCGACGATGTTCTATGACCGAAATCGATCATTTTTAAGAATGTGAATAATAAAAATTTTATTACACATCGTATATATGGTACCTTTAGGCTATAAACAATAAATACAATACAATAGAAAATTGAACTTTTTTACTGTTAGCCGAGGTGTGGCTAGAAATCAGAAATCTGTTTTTGATGTGTGAGAGTGACCAAGGCATATATAGCCTGCCTGCAGTTACATCTGTCCTGTTTTTACAGTTTTTGAACAACTCAAAAACTTGAGTATGTGATAAACACTCATCACCATACAATTTTCTCAAAATGCTATGTTTCTGTAGCAGATTTTCCAAGTTTAACAAAAAATTTCACAATGACGCATTGTTCCACATTAATGCTTAACATTTTTCTGACAGAGCACAGGTGCACAGTCCATTACAAACAAACACTACAGTTAGAACTGAGAGTTGTGTGGCCTTGTAATAGTAGGTGGTGGGGACATCAATGACGTGACCTACTAACTTTGATGCACTTACACAGCAACAGCAGAAAAAAATCGGTCTGGGTTTTTCTATTCACACCTCATAGTAGTTTTGACTAGATAAAGTACTACATATTCTGAAGATAATTGACTTTTCTTACGACCACTTTTCAATACACTTATTTTTTTAGTGGTCTATTGAAGGCATATTGTTGACACTCACATAGCTACTTGACTCAGTGGATTTCTTAAGTTAGAAGCATTTTGAAGCAACTTTATAATTCATTTTGAAGCTGTATTCTTCCATTCATAGCTAGTGATAAAAATTTCTTACATTATACTAATACACAATGATCAGAAGTTTATAATACATTATAGGCCTATAGTAGATTTATTCAGTTACCATCATTGGAATGACAACTGCAGTTTTCTTCATTGTCATTTCTGGTCCTCGATTCTGATTGAGATAGTGTGTCTCAGAAATACATTCCTTGACCAATCTAGAGACTATTCCAGAGTGTTCAGTGGGGCTGTGCAAGCAAACATTATGCCACCAGAACATTCACCAATGTTATCAGAAATGTACTCAAATGACCATTCACAAAATAGTAGACAAGTTTTTTCTCTAGACCACCTGTAGTTATCCTCCCTTAATTACAAATAGGCCAAACTTAGATATTTATAATAAGGTCTCATTTTCACTCCACTTTGAAATAAATGACATTTAACACTCAACAGGCAAATCCCACATGTTCATACTCAATACTATGAGGGCGATTTGAAAAGTTCGCGGCCTATCATATACGCGAATGTGTGGCATTTCTGTTTTTTACCGCATCTTGTTCTTTCACATTCGCCTCATGAACAGCTGTGAAGCGTCAAGTCAGTTCAAGTCATTGTTGCGGAGAAACAGCTGTATAAATAAGGTTATCTCACAGCAATGCTGAAAATGGAGAAAACTGAACATCTAATTTTTTGTTAAGAAAGGTTTAACGCCAACAGAAATTTTTAGTGAGATGAAGAATGTGTTGGGTGATGCTGGATCTTCATTTACTACAGTGAAAAATGGGCTACTGAATTTAAACATGGTTGTGCAAGTTTGGAAGATGACCCGCTTACTGGGCGCCACTACACCAGAAATCATCAATAAAGTGCACAATATTGTTTTGGAAGATCGCCGTTTGAAGGTGTCTGAAATTGTTAAGCCTGTGGGCATCTCAGATGAAATGGTACATCACATTCTTACTGAGGAATTAGGTATGAAAAAGGTGTCTGCAAGATGGGTGCCGCGTTTGTTGACAAGTGACCAAAAACGCATGCGAATTCAAGCTTCTCAGAAATGTTTGGACCGTTTTAAGAAAATTCTGAAAGATTTTATTCGTAGATTTGTAACAACTGATGAAACTTGGGTCCATTACTTCACTCTAGAAACAAAACAACAGTCGAAACAATGGATGCATAGCATTTGCCCCCTCCAAAATCGGTAAAATCAATTTTGTCGGATAGATCCATTTTTCTGGGATGTTAAGGGGACATTATTAAGGGTAGATTGCCTTGAAAAGGGTCAAACAATAAATGGAGAGTATTATGCTAACCTTTTGGGCCAATTAAATTAAAAATTTGAGAAAATATACCAGGTTTAGCAAATAAGAAGATCATTTCCCATCAGGATAATGCACGCCCTCACATATGCGTTGTGTCTATGGCAAAAATCGCCAAGTTGAAGTACGATCTGTTGCACCATCCGCCTTATTCACCTGATTTAGTGCCATCTGACTTTCATCTATTCCCAAACCTCAACAAATTTTCGGAGGGAAGTGATTTTCCTCAGATGACAAACTGAAAGCGGGAGTAAACGGTTATTTTGAGGACCTAGAAGAATCTGACTTCCTCAAAGGGGTAAGTGACGGAGTAATGACTTGACACTTCACTGCTGTTCCTGGGGCGAATGTTGCTCCATGATGGGGTAAAAAACAGAAACGCCACACATTCGTTTCTATGGTAGGTATGGTATGGTATGGCCGCGAACTTATGGCCCTCGTAACTGCCTACTAATCACCTTTTTTTTTGACACATCAACACAAACTGAACTGCTAATTCTTGCTATTTGTTTAAATATTCATTATGACTTTCTATAATATTTATCTTCCTCTGTGGTTTTTAAGCTCTCTTCTAAAGACAATTTGTAAATATTTTTGATCCTTTTACAATGTTACATTAAATCATATTTTAAAGAGACTATTTAATTTTACAAGAATACGTTTAAAAAAGCAGTGTTTTTAAATAGCATTTGTTTATAGTTAATAATTATTTAATTAACAGACTGGGACAACTTTTTGTAAAACATTATATTATAAAACTATATCTAGAAATATTAATCTTTACTAACTCATTTTAATGTAATTGAATTTTATGTAACAGGAAGCGCACTAATTTTTATCTACTACAACTGGTATAAAGAAATGGTTTTAATGGAAAGAAATTTCAGACAAACATCTATTTTTGAATCCGCGCGTGCGCGCATGGAGGGGACATTTCTTTGCGTCTATAACTTTTTGAGCTCTACCATAATTAAGAGTGAAATAACGTGTATAACACCAAAAATTTCGAAAAGTTTGATTTCATAATTAGCAGTAAGAAGTGTTGTTGGGAGCAATAACGAAGGGTGTATGTGTGGAAAGCATATTTTGTAAGGGACAAAAGGAGAAGCTAGCAAACACGCTCTAGTGACGGACAGGTCATAAATTTCGTAGACAGCTGCAATGCATGCCCTGTGAGCAAGCAGAGTTCACTGCTCCCGGTACGTAGAACACAAGTTTTTTGTGAAAACATATTGATTCCATAGGAAACTACATACAATGTGTACAGAGCCATTAAAGGAGAAAAGGCTTAACAATGGTCAAGCATACATGTGTACGCCAGCTGTCAGGAGAAAGCGACGAAGGGTGTATTGATTTGAAAGACTCCAGTGGTCGATGACAGGGTTTTGACCTTACGTGGAAACAAAAGCGCAGAGAGTACGTCCAAACTCAAGGATGGGGTGTTGGCTGGCAACCAAAAGAAAAAACCAACTTTCAAAGAAGGGTAGGTGAGGCCCTCGAACAACAATAGATAAAACGCCAGAGCGACGAAGTTCAGAAAAAAATTTAAACCTGGTAGTCATGGGACTACCGGTAGACATGGAATCATGGGCAGACTTGTGCTTTGGGAAGGAATGAAGGGTTGGTTAAATAAACAGCTACATAAGTTAAGTTTTGTAAGCTACATAAGCCAAGAGACTTATGTATGACGGTACGCACGGTCTTAGATCACTCTTGAACCACAAGCGATCGCAGATCCCACACACCGAGCCGAACGGATTGTTAATAAAATGCTTAGAGAATTCCTCGTCGACTCCTTTGAAGCGGCGACTTGGACCGGGCTGTTCTGCGCAGAGCATCGAGGGTCCAATGTTGTCGAAGCACAAGTTATTAATGTTCTCATCATCTGTTTTCTTGCTAGCTAGCCGTACGCTTGATCTGAGTCGCTTTGGGGGCACGCCGGATGACCCAGGTATCGGAGATGCAGGCCGCTTGGGCGCTGACGGGGTTTCATCAATCTTCAAATGGTTGCCATTTTCTAAGTTCTCGGCCGATTTCTTTGATTTTAGTCTCAAATGATAGGCCTGTTGACGCTCTGCATAGGATTTGCCGGTTTTCGGTTTGAAATTTTTGGTTCGAGTTTTATCGCGATTTTTAGGTCGAGGCATTTCAAATTTTTGAGTTCAAATGTTGTTATTATTTTCTGTGAGTGCTTCTGGTACTCGGAATTGGTGTTATTGGAGAGATTTAGTTCTGAGGATCACAACGCACTTTGTATTTTCGCAATCGGACTTGTAGTTCCCGAGATATTTAAGTTTTAGTGGAGCAATTTAGAAATTTTCGGCGCAAAAACACCCTCACGCAGACAAAGCCTAGAGGCAACTGAAGTCAGTTGTCAAAATTCTCAGTACTATTGTTGGAAGGGGGCCGAGTGACTCGATCACCTGACACCTGGTTTGCTGGGATTGGTTGAGCGGTTCGTGAGATAGTGGTATGCCGAAAGTACATTTGAAACATAACGGTCGATTTTCGTGAAACGTGCGAGTAAGACATTACATAGCTATGGATTCCATGTCAACAATGCAAATAGAAGAGAAACTCAGAGTTGTCGCTGTAGACTTCAGAAAAAACGACAGATACAATTTATTGCTGCAGTGTCTGGAAATGACAACGACCTCAAAATACGAAGCAAGGGAAGAATCTGGTGGGGAACCAAGAGCCCTATCAGAGAACGCCTTAGAAAAAGATAGGTGGTATTTGGACTTGGAGAGAATATGAAACCAATAAGGACACGGCGTCGTTGGAATCAGAAGTCTGGTGGGAGATTTGGTAAGGAAAATATAGGAAGGAGACAGGAACGCGCTCGGGGAGTTCTAACTAAATTTCGGACGCGATCGGAGTGAAGTCCGTGACTGGAGTAATTAGCATTTTATCGAACTTAGAATAATTCGGTACACAGTGTGAGAAGGTAATTTTCGAACTTATAACAAAAGTTAATACAGTGAGTACAAACAAACAAACTATGAAGTAGAGTCACACTATTAGCATACCAGTGAACATTAACTGAAACAGATAGTAACCAGACAATAATGTAATTTCAGTGAATACGAACACTTTACAACAATAACTTTTAAGAAAGATTAACAACACAAACTACATTCATGAACACTTGATGCCCAAAGATACCGCAACAAAGGTGCGTAATATCAATTCAGATTTGAAATAAATCACGATGTCGGTGTACAACAGAGAATGCTAACTTTTAATCATAAATTATAATCCGAAATGCGTGAAGTTGGTGAGTGAAGTGTCTGTGAGTGACATCGTGGGATTCATCCGGTACCATCTATCATCTGGAGGAATTATCTGCACGATTCCAGAACGATCGACATGAGGGAATCATCACCGCAACCACCGAGTGATTGGATATTCGAATATCAAGTATAGTAAAACATGTCTTAATTAATTTAGATCCACTGTCTGTCATCTCAAAGAATCCACACACACTAGAATTCATTAAAGTAATCGTAAAGGAATTAAAGAAATTGATTTAAAGTTTATTTAGAAGTAAAATTATTATTCTTTATCAGTTTTGGAGTAATGTTTATTTCCAAGTTCTAAATGAATCCGTAATTACAAAGTATAGTAATAACTTAAGAGATTATTCATATTAAGAATTTATAAGATGAAGCTAAACATTATAATTTACTTAAGTATTAAACGCAATTGATGAATGATTATTAATATGCAACCATTAGATTGAGAGTTTGAATAACTAATTTTATTAATGTATTATTTTGATATTTACAATTTAGCAATGAGTATTAAATTATGGTAATGTGTTAATTTTATATTTACAGGTACTAATGAGTACATAGAATTTTGTGCTATTTTTAATATTTACAAGTCATAACAAACTAATGTGAATAAATTTAAGAGCTATCAGTAGAAATGAGCATTTATTATTATTTTTTTTAACCCTGAGATAAAGAGAATAAACAAATTATGTTATATTGACGCACACAACATCGGGCTTAATTAATTAAAAATTAAATGTTAAATTGGCGTCCACCACTGGGCGTAAATGGGTACAACTTGTTTTATTGTTAAATTGGTGCCGCACCGCACGGCTTGATAAAATAGTAAGCTAGGGCAGTGACAGACAGTGGCTAGCAATAAGTTTAAATAAGTACATATAAGTAGCTTAAGCTATATTATTGTTGTCGTATATCAGTCTCTAAGTCTCTGAATGATAACCCGAAGTCAAGCTAAAATGGCATCTAGGGGAGAGAATTCAGATGAGTTTGATATCAATAACCAGATGGGCTATGAGCAGCCTGAGGACGGAACCGTAATGAATGAAGGAAGCTCAACAACCGGTGCAGGAACTAGGGCCGGGGGACCACAATCACAGTCGCAGTCATCTGAAGCAAATTTCCAAATATTAATGGCAATGATAAAACAACAATTTGAAGAATCGAAAAAGCAAAATGAAGAACAAAGAAAATTACGTGAAGAAACAAGAAAAAACATAGACGAAAAGATTGAAGAAACGAAAAAACAGAATGAAGAAATAGGTAAACAACTCGCCGAGAAATTAGACGAAAAAATAGAGTTAATGAGAGGAGATTTACAAGGACAAATCCACCAGGTGGGTACTGAACTACAAAGACAGTCAGAAAAGTTAGAAGAAGTACAGAAGAAGAGCGAAAGTGGAATCAAAGAATTGAGCAAAGAATTGAAGAAGCAGGCGAAAGAAAATGAGGAAACCCGAGAAAAGGACAGGAAGGAATGGCAGGAAGCCATAACCAACACTCAACAACAAAATCAACACCAAATTGAAAGCGTAGAACAGCAAGTAAGAAGCATCAAGGAAGCGCACCGCAGTACAGAGGATAAAATAAGAGAAGTCTCCACAGAGAAAGGGCGAGAGCTGGAGGAAATCACAAATAAACTAACGACTGTTCGCAAGAGCCAAGAGCGGGTGCAACGTCGCCTGGAAGAGATGGAGCAGAGACCGGCTGGAGCCATGAATGCAGCAGTCGTCAATAAGGAAGCCATGTTCGACGGGGAAGACAATTTCCCGATGGAATTCCTAAAGGAATTGAGGGAAATCCAGGAAACCTACTATGGGGAAGAAAATAGTCATTGGATTGGGCGACATTTAACCGGCGAAGCAGCTCTATGGTGGAGAATTGTAAGAGAACATATTAAGTCCTTCCAAGAGTTCGAGGAAGCATTTACCAGTAAGTATTGGAGCGCAACCCAACAGGAGCGGGTTCGTGACCAATTAGAGTACGGCAGATTCAATTTGAGCGGTAACCTCGACATGATTCAATACATGGAGAGATGCGTGCTGAAAAGCCAGCAATTAATACCTATACTGTCGGATAAGCACATGATAACAAAGTTAGCCCGGCATTACAATAGAGAGATTCAAATCGCGGTGGTCACCAGAGGTATAGTTACCATAAATAGTTCCGAAGGTCTGCTAAGGGAATACATGGACATTAGCAAGAGGGTAAATAACGGCCAACAAAGTGAGCGACAGCCCATAAATTTTAGAAGAGACACTCAGCCAACCCGACAACAAAATAACGATGTCAGTAAGCCGCGTGCCAACTGGCGGGAGAATTTCCGACAGAGGGAGGTAAACAGACCCAGTGCGGGAGAAAATAAACAAAACCCTCTCAATAGTATTGTTATTGAGCGACAAGTGAAAGGGAAGCCAGATGAAGGGTCATCTACATCGAGGCAATGACTTCCGACGATGTGTACAATGAACCCGGCAAGTAAAGAAAAGGTTGAAATAAACACCAGAACGGTAAACATTACCACGATTTTTCCTGATCTTAAGGAAGACCTAATGGAAGAATCTGCTCAAAATATTGACGTCAAAATGATAAAGAGTCCGGAGTTATTAATTCAATTAAACCATGTATACACACCGGTACCAATCTGAGAGCTTGACCTTGAAACAGTTCCGACAGGAAATATGAATAATATATAATATATTAAAATATGATCCGGTATAAAGTAATGCAAATAGTCACCTATAACGACACGATATTTTTAAGTTGACAATTAGCTGTTGTCCTTGCCAGCTGTCATCAAGGTCAAGCTCTCAGATTGGTACCGGTGTGTATACACGTAAATGCCCTAATAGATACCGGCAGCGCAGTAAACGCGTTATCCGAAGACTGGTATAATAACCATAAGAGGGAGATGAGGATTGAAATATTGGTAATATGTTTATAAATTATGAATTAATGTATACTAAACACTGGTACAATGTCTCCAAGCTAGATTAGAACACTAAAATTGGACAAAATGAGTAGTATTGTAGCTTGCATACTGAGGTACTGTTTAGTGTATTTGATACACAGACAGACCATGGACAACAAAAACGAAGAAACTAAAATTACTAAACATTGTTGATAAAAATGTATATTTCTTCCATTCTTAGCTAATTCCTGATGTAAACAAATACATGTAACATATCTACATTGCTATTTGCTGTCTGAGTTAGAGGTGTCATATTAACAGAAGCAGTACAGACAGGATATATAATATTTGATACTGTGTAAACAGAGAAGCATATTGTGTTAATATTTACATCCTTGAACACGTTAAAAGTTGTGTGACGAATTGTCACAGCATCTTCCACCTCTTAGCACATTCTCTACCATGTCAGTCATTATGACTGAAAAATCAGAATTATTTTTTTTGATCGTATTAACTATCTACCACATTTAAATTGTATTAATAATAAATCTCGCTTACCTTGAGTAGCCCAGTGTTCTGCACACGAACTTGTGACCTATAAGCGTGACTTAGGGTTATGTATAGTAATAAATACGCTCATTGTCTATGTTAATAACCTCTGTTTATTAATCGATTTCCACATCTGTTTTAATTCTCTTTTAAATTTATTTGATATTCATATTCTTCTCAAAACTACTACGGTTTATCTCAATTACTCTCTTCAAAAAAATACAAAACATTTAGGCTACTTTTACATGGCAAATATTCTAATTGCTATCTTCAAACCTTAATGTAAACAAGTAATTAAATTAATTAATTAAATTATAAAAAGACAACCCAGTAATTGCGTACACGCTTCATTCATACACATTCAAGTTTTCCCCATAATTTAGAGCTCTTTTAATTTGACAATTTTTTTTATTTGTTAATGAGTTTACATATAGTTACGTATTAACGGCATCCCTGCTGACACTTGCTGCACCCCGCATTTGTATCACTAATTGTCCAAAAATGTTACACTGGTTTAGTTTCGAAAAGTTCCTGTTGATTAAATTTATTCGCTGCATCAAAATGTTACCATTTTCACTGTTTTACTCGAGTTTTAAGAAATTTTAGCCTTGCGAGCAACAGTGATCGAACCGCGCGGTTCGATCACTGTAGTCAGACAGACGCTCAACACCAGCATCCCAAAATGGCCACAATTTTTTCAACCCCGGCTACTTGGTCTCTCATTGGCCCAAAGGGCACCACGTCACACGCTAAGTAGTTAAATTCGTCTTCCTTCTGTTATAAACTTCGGGTTGGAGATTACGTACCTTCCCATGTCCTTTTGTGTCCTCTGAGCACACGTCGCAAAAGGCGGCACACACGCGTGCTCGCACACACATTCCAATGTTTAATTGTTCTCGTACCTCGCTCGGCCTGACACCGAGCTAACCACAGGGTGTTAAACAAATCAAGCTTTTGTGACAATAAATGTTGCCCAACCAAGTTGGCCCCAGATTATTACAATCATTATAAAAATAGAAAAAATAAACCCTCAACTTTATTTGCCCCGTTACAATACCCCCACAATGAGAGGTTTTCTGTCAAAACAGAAAAACTCTCATTGCTAAACCCTAAGAGGATCGGCGAGGACATGGTGCCGACAACCCCCCTTTAGTTCTTAACACATCATGGGTAAACTACCCCCTATCTCGGCGACTATGGCTGCATCTGAACGACATTACTGGACTTCTCTGGGCAAGATCCCAACACCGCAAAGTCGGACAGTTACCCACCACAGTACCACCTAACCTGGTAACATTCTAAATAAAATCAACAACTAGCCTTATACCAACCAGATCCTCAACCGATATATCTCCCCTTACATACATACATACTGGGTTGCCTTTAGCAAGTACTGGGTGCGTACACATACTCATTATTACATTAAACACAACATCTCCACCTTAATTTTTAATCTAAAATTCACATAAATATTTTATTTCTTCTCCTAAACAAAATTCATTCCTATTGCTCAATTTTTATTGGTTTGCTTGGCGTTACTGTTTCAAATCAAATTAAATTCTTTAAATTTTGTTCAAATAGTGAAATAGATCTAAGTCCTTTATCAAAGATTCCCTTTCAAGATAATTTACATCATCTCTTTCCATTAATTAATTTAATCATAATTCTCAAAATTCCAAAATCCTTTAAATGAATTTACTTTATTACTTCTCTTAACTAGATGCTAACAGTCATAATAAACAAAATAAAATAAACAACTTATTTCTATCATAAATTCCCTTATCACGACATTTGGTTACAAAACATACAATATGAACACTATAAATCAGTTAATACATTATCAATACATCCAATCATCAACATATCGTGACACATCCAAAAACACAACAAACTGTCCTTCAAAACAAACTAAATTTTTTTTTTTTTAATTTAAATTCCAGAACCATATATTCTGATAATTACTAAAAACAAACAAATCATTAAATTAAATTAATTTCTTGAATAACATATGAATTGATTACATTAACCATTACACAGTTCATACCAGTCATCAGCTGATGTCTTAATAACAGGTGAATGACCTTACCCTAGGCACACCACATACAAATAACACAAATATACAACAGTATTCAATTTAACTCGTAAAAATGTGCTTGTGGATTCAAATCATTACAATATTGAATCTAGTACTTAAAATCATTTGTTCTCATAAGTGAAATACATCACTAATCATTGAATCATAGTTATAGTAACCGTTACTGAACAGGAACTGGGTCATCAACCACCAACCCTCTCTTTAGAGTAAGTGAAATTGAATGTCCCGCTGTTTACAGAGGTCGTTACCTTCTCACTGATTGCTCAGCTACTACTCCTACTACATCATTTTTCTTAATTCCCCCTTTATACCCAGTTACAATTAGGTAACCACCCGCCGGATATACCGGATCGAGAGTTTGCCTTATGCACAGATGTGTTATATGTGCCCCTGGCTTGTAACTGCCAGCTCCTTTTCCACACACACTATTGTTTCCTGATGGTGAACTGTAGCGTCCATTTGCATCCCCAAGAACTGAAGTTTATTAAGGGTATAGACACTGCCTATACCGTTCTTGGTTCAGCGTTATGAAAAATTCGGCATTACTGATGTCCGAGGACACCAGTAATCCTACTAAATATTATTTACACACCCTTAACACGGCACTATCACCCCCTACAATGATAGCCACTGTTCCATAGTTCAGTGATTCCCCTAAATTGACCCCCTGGTTAATTTATAAATTCACCAATTTTGAAAATAATAACATGTATGGCTAGGATACAATCTGCCCAACCACACTTGCTACCAATAATCCAAATCCACGGTCAGGGTTCGGTGACTCCGTGACTGCCTGAAATTGGGGAATCACAAGTAAAATATATATGTTTGTGATTTCGTTACAATTAAAATTTACAATTTTCATTACATGAAGTTCCTAGTCTTGGTTGTGTGTTCTAACACCATACATTTTCTTTCTTAACTTTCCCTACTTTGACTTTCATTAACATAAAATAGTGAGTACAACAAAATATTTACTTGTTCACCTAAACTAATCTATTCCTACTTACACAATCTAGCACCAATTAACGATTAAATCTTTAATTACACTTTACTTTACAATTTAATAAAAAGAATTTACTCTCTCCCCTTCCATTAAAATAAACATTTAATTTGCATCTGAATAAAATTACCAACATTTCAATTTTATGTTTAGTTTCAACTTCTATTAACTCTTTACCTTGTTACATTTTATTATTACATTTCAATTAAGAATTTCTATTAATCATTTTCATCATTAATTGGTTTGAGTGATCTCAGTTATCCACAATGATCTAATTTATCGAATGGGCATTAAAATATAACATTACCCCCCTTCTTCCTTTTAACAACCATTTATAGATTCGCATAGGGTGACACCAATCTCTCAAAAATATTTAACAATAATTCTCTAACTCCACTTATAATAAAATACCTGCTACCCTCTTTGTACCTATGATGTGTGTTCCCTTCCCATATACTCATTCCCTTATTAGTTCCTGGCCCTTCCAGGTAACTCCGCCAATGCTCATTTAAAACTATTCACCTCCCGCCACAACGCCTTGCGTTGAGGAGTCCTTACACCTTCACCCTCACTACAAAATTTCAACACCATTTATTTACTCTCCAATTATATCACTCTCACTTTCTCTACATACATGCACTATCGCTACTGTGTCCCAACTACTACCCATTTTATGTATTACTTTCATTCCCGAAATTCTTATTCTGTCTAACACCCATTTAAGTTAACTCTGACTGACTTAATGCCTTATTGAAATAATTATTATCACCCAAACTCTATCTTTTACAACATTTTACATTAAGTTAACCATTGAAGATTACACTCGAAAATTCATAACTACCTCAAATTAATTTCATCATTTAATTTAAACCTTTGAAACTCGTTTAAAATTTATTATTCAAACATTAAACATTTTACTTTATTTCAGTTGCATTATAAACTTCATACTTACATTACATCACTCAATTGAATAAACACATGATTCCTGTCATAGGCACAACATTATAAACATTCATTACCACAAATATAGTGTACATAACTCCATGTATCTTCTGAGACATTATAACAATCATGTGACTCCACAACTAAACACATTTTACCTTTATTCATTTACTATTTATTATCAAGTTCAAATCTCATAAAATATTTAAATTCATTATCAAAATTTATTTCTACCACATTTAAATCAATTAATTCATCTGCAATTTTTTTAATTCAATCAGTTATTTAAAACACAAATTATTTTAATTACCTTATCCAAAACAATTACAATTCATTTATTACAAACTCTCATTATTTATTTAATCTGATAAAATATTATTATTATTATTAAATCACTTTCTACTACATACACACATTGTTTACATAAAATACATTTGACAACACAAACACAATAATTAATTTCACTATAAATTTATTTACAATTTTTATCATTATTTTTCTATTTACCACACCTCATTTCATAAGTTAGCCAAGTCATCACCATAAACTAAAATAATAAAATGTTCATTCACTTTGTTTGTTTAACCCCCATCGTCATAAATTTGTCTTACTTTTATATAACAATTATCATCTTTAATTACACTCCTTACATTATAATTATTATTGTAACGACCATTACCATTAATTATATCAACATAGTATTTGACAACCTTATTGCCTATTAATTCATAAAACCCGTCTACCTTGGTAATTTTCATTCTGTCTCCATCAGTATTTTTGTTTAACATAAGGTAATTGATATTATCATATTCTTCTACTATATCCATAACAATACAAGGTGAGTGTCTATCATCTACAATGGTATCATCAAAATAATCATCAGTATCTACTACAACCGGTAAGTATTTCATATCGTCTATTTTCTCCAATTCTAACCTCTCTATCAACTCTTTATAACTTCTACTTAATTTAAATACCTCTGTCACTCTCTCTCTCTCTCTCTCTCTCTCTCTCTCTCTCTCTCTCAAAATATCTCTCATCATCATAACACCTTTCACAACCCCCCTGAACTACTTCACTACATGCAAAGGGCACAACAAACTTACTACACTTCTTGGCTCTTCCAAGAACACCACAAACAATTAAGGGACCATTTGAAGACACCTTGTCTTCCTCAACTACTGGAGGAAACTCCGTCCTCATAAAACACCTGTGAAAACTCTGTTTCACCATATACTTGGGGAAAATCTGCTCTTTGCCCACCTAACCTCTCTTCACGCACTCTCACAATCTTTCCAGCATCCGCTAACACATTACTAAACTCTACTTCGACAAAATCTTCATTATCACGCTCAACATTAACCACCTTACTCTCTAACACTCCATTTTTAATTATATCATTGTTATTCTCATCTTTTACTTCAATATTAAACTCACTACAATAATTACCACTTACCTTGTTAATTATTTCTTCACTATTTGTTGTCATATTATTACTACCACTATCACCTACCTTCTTATTCATTTTCTGCTTTATTTTACTGTCTAATCTTTTATTCATTTCGTTAATCTTCTCATTACAATTGTAACTTATCGATTCTAATATCTGCTCTTTAATACCATCACAACGTGTGTTAATTTCATTGATATGTTTGTTAAGCTCAAAATTCTGTTGTTTAATTTCGTTTCTAATATCGTTAAAATTACTATTTATTTCATTGAATTTACTATTCTGAACATCGAATTTAATATTTTGTTCCTCAAATCTTATGTTAATATCCCTTCTTAATTCACTAAAATTGCTGTCTTGTTTTTCTAAACTGTTATACATCATATTATACAACCATGTTAACATATTATCGTCATCGGATTTCTTATTTTGATTCATTGAAATAGGTGTTGAATGAATCTCCACTTTATTCATTATTGTTGACTCGTCAACATTACTTTCACTTGTTTGAATTCCTGAGTCGCTTCTATTAGCCGACTCAGTTGACATATTTTCTTTACTTTCAAACATCGATTTACTTTCGGCTTCATCGCCGACAATTACGTCAATCTCATTTATTTTATTCTCCATATTTCATGGAATTTTCGTATACTAATAAAACCTCACACTTACTATTGTTTTACTACTCCCTTAACCTAACAGTGATGTAACAGTAACCTATTTTATGTAGGCTACGTAATTTATATGTATTACTGCTTAACCTCCAAATCACGCTTATACCCACTCGTAGGTGTGGTTTATATGAATTATTTTATAAACAGTCCAAGTTCGGATGCGCCATTTGTGATTGTATTAACTATCTACCACATTTAAATTGTATTAATAATAAATCTCACTTACCTTGAGTAGCCCAGGGTTCTGCACACGAACTTGTGACCTATAAGCGTGACTTAGGGTTATGTATAGTAATAACTATGCTCATTGTCTATGTTAATAATCTCTGTTTATTAATTGATTTCCACATCTGTTTTAATTCTCTTTTAAATTTATTTGATATTCATTTTCTTCTCAAAACTACTACGGTTTATCTCAATTACTTTCTCTTCAAAACAATACAAAACATTTAGGCTACTTTTACATGGCAAATATTCTAATAGCTATCTTCAAACCTTAATGTAAACAAGTAATTAAATTAATTAATTAAATTATAAAAAGACAACCCAGTAATTGCGTACACGCTTCATTCATACACATTCAAGTTTTCCCCATAATTTAGAGCTCTTTTAATTTGACAATTTTTTTTATTTGTTAATGAGTTTACATATAGTTACGTATTAACGGCATCCCTGCTGACACTTGCTGCACCCCGCATTTGTATCACTAATTGTCCGAAAATGTTACACTGGTTTAGTTTCGAAAATTTCCTGTTGATTAAATTTATTCGCTGCATCAAAATGTTACCATTTTCACTGTTTTACTCGAGTTTTATGAAATTTTAGCCTCGCGAGCAACAGTGATCGAACCGCGTGGTTCGATCACTGTAGTCAGACAGACGCTCAACACCAGCATCCCAAAATGGCCACAATTTTTTCAACCCCGGCTACTTGGTCTCTCATTGGCCCAAAGGGCACCACGTCACACGCTAATTAGTTAAATTCGTCTTCTTTCCGTTATAAACTTCGGGTTGGAGATTACGTACCTTCCCATGTCCTTTTGTGTCCTCTGAGCACACGTCGCAAAAGGCGGCACACACGCGTGCTCACACACACATTCCAATGTTTAATTGTTCTCGTACCTCGCTCGGCCTGACACCGAGCTAACCACAGGGTGTTAAACAAATCAAGCTTTTGTGACAATAAATGTTGCCCAACCAAGTTGGCCCCAGATTATTACAATTATTATAAAAATAGAAAAAATAAACCCTCAACTTTATTTGCCCCGTTACAATACCCCCACAATGAGAGGTTTTCTGTCAAAACAGAAAAACTCTCATTGCTAAACCCTAAGAGGATCGGCGAGGACATGGTGCCGACAACCCCCCTTTAATTCTTAACACATCATGGGTAAACTACCCCCCTATCTCGGCGACTATGGCTGCATCTGAACGACATTACTGGACTTCTCTGGGCGAGATCCCAACACCGCAAAGTCGGACAGTTACCCACCACAGTACCACCTAACCTGGTAACATTCTAAATAAAATCAACAACTAGCCTTATACCATACCAGATCCTCAACCGATATATCTCCCCTTACATACATACTGGGTTGCCTTTAGCAAGTACTGGGTGCGTACACATACTCATTATTACATTAAACACAACATCTCCACCTTAATTTTTAATCTAAAATTCACATAAATATTTTATTTCTTCTCCTAAACAAAATTCATTCCTATTGCTCAATTTTTATTGGTTTGCTTGGCGTTACTGTTTCAAATCAAATTAAATTCTTTAAATTTTGTTCAAATAGTGAAATAGATCTAAGTCCTTTATCAAAGATTCCCTTTCAAGATAATTTACATCATCTCTTTCCATTAATTAATTTAATCATAATTCTCAAAATTCCAAAATCCTTTAAATGAATTTACTTTATTACTTCTCTTAACTAGATGCTAACAGTCATAATAAACAAAATAAAATAAACAACTTATTTCTATCATAAATTCCCTTATCACGACATTTGGTTACAAAACATACAATATGAACACTATAAATCAGTTAATACATTATCAATACATCCAATCATCAACATATCGTGATACATCCAAAAACACAACAAACTGTCCTTCAAAACAAACTAAATTTTTTTTTTTTTTAATTTAAATTCCAGAACCATATATTCTGATAATTACTAAAAACAAACAAATCATTAAATTAAATTAATTGCTTGAATAACATATGAATTGATTACATTAACCATTATACCGTTCATACCAGTCATCAGCTGATGTCTTAATAACAGGTGAATGACCTTACCCTAGGCACACCACATACAAATGTGTATCACTAATTGTCCGAAAATGTTACACTGGTTTAGTTTCGAAAAGTTCCTGTTGATTACATTTATTCGCTGCATCAAAATGTTACCATTTTCACTGTTTTACTCAAGTTTTATGAAATTTTAGGCTCGCGAGCAACAGTGATCGAGCCGCGCAGTTCGATCACTGTAGTCAGACAGATGCTCAACACCAGTGTCCCAAAATGGCCACAATTTTTTCAAGCCCGGCTACTTGGTCTCTCATTGGCCCAAAGGGCACCACGTCACAAGCTAATTAGTTAAATTCGTCTTCCTTCTGTTATAAACTTCGGGTTGGAGATTACATACCTTCCCATGTCCTTTTGTGTCCTCTGAGCACACGTCTCAAAAGGCGGCACACATGCACGCTCGCACACATTCCAACGTTTAATTGTTCTCGTACCTCGCTCGGCCTGACACCGAGCTAACCACAGGGTGTTAAACAAATCAAGCTTTTGTGACAATAAATGTTGCCCAACCAAGTTGGCCTCAGATTATTACAATTATTATAAAAATAGAAAAAAAATAAACCCTCAACTTTATTTGCCCCGTTACAATTTTGTGAAACAAAGAAACAGTTTGGTACAGGAGGACAGAATTGTCAAAAAATGCTGGCAGAGAACATGGCAAAAACATAATCAGAAAGAAACATGATAGGCTGTGCAAAAGAAATTTTGTCACTTAACATCTACTGGTCACACAATTTACACATAACATGACTATACACATATTCTGTGCATGCACATAACATATTATTGTATGAACACTGTAGCTGCCCTTAACCAATAAGGTGATGCCTGAGACACATGCTTTTGTTTATAGTATGTATCAGGAATGAGCTAAGAAAGGAAGGGCTTTGCCATCTTTGTAAATTATATCATTATGTTTTCAGTGCCATCAGCTCCTGCTGACATTAAAGTTGCCATGAGCTCTGTAAACAAGATTATTGTTTCTTGGTTACCTCCAAATTTCTGCAACGGAGAACTTGTGGCTTACACATTTTATATGGGGATTTTAGAGGATGGTAAAGAGGTGTGCTACTACTATCTTCATGTATTTAATGCTTTATTTTTAATTAATAAATATGTTTAATAAAATATTTTTCTAATTTTTGAGATTAAAACAGATAATAAGTTTTAATAAAGTCATCTCCTTTATCTGATGTTACTCATACCATAATGCACAACTTAAATGTTATCATATAGCAGGTGATTATCATTAACTGTAAAGGGTTGGCCACAATTTGTAATCAACTAAGCTATAAAACAAATTAATGAACTCTCTAGGTATCATCAATCATTCCTTAGTACAGGCATTGGGAAACAGTCAAAAAGACTGTTTAAACGGTATAAATTAATTTTTACAAGCAGTTAATACCTTACAACACACACACACACACACATTACATATGTACATTACATTAAACACATTATGCATTATATAAAATGTCTATTAATGAAAAATAACTAAAAAAATTAATATAAATTAATATTAAGGATAATTGTTTTGAAATATTTAATATAATTTTAATAGTTAATATACTTATTATAATGTAATAAGTACATATTTAATTTAATCTTGTTTAGAACATGACTGAAAATAAAAAGGATAATAATGAGAAATATTATATTTTTAAGTGAGAAATTGATGTTTTAAAATATCTGATAAATCTGTCTGTATCCACAACCTATCTTCTCCATAGTGCTACAGTCTGCCCTGAGCCTTGACCTCATTTAACCTTTACCTCCACCACTCTTGATCACTTCTTGCTATTTCTCACCTCCCAAAAGAGTTTCAGTGTCTACCAAACATTACCCTGCCAGTGGGTTCTTGGTCTTCTCCTTCATCTTGTTCCCATCATTTGTCACTCCATTATTTCCTTTGGTATTTGAATGTCACTTATTTTGTAGCCTGATGTTTGCAATACTGGGTTCTTTGTAGAGTTGGACCAAACAATTTTGACAGTATTTGGAATGCCCAGTATTTCTTCATTCTCTTTGTAAGCATCCATATGTGATGATAGATCATATTACTATCCTATACAGGATGCAATGTATTCAGGTGTCCTCACTATACACATTTGGATTCTAGGCATCAATATAAGAAAAAATGTCCTATAAACATGGGTCCAGAAATGTCTTGTTTTGAGTGGGGCCACCATTTTGTTTTCTTTATTTGTGTTTGTAAAGACAAATTTGTATTTCAAGAAGAATTCAAATTAATTAAGAAGAAATTTGAAAAGAATTAAGAAGATATCTTAATGAAATTTTGTGTACATGTATACATTAATGTTCTTAACTAAATCATGGTTATTTTTCATGGTGATCTTATATTTCAAAATGGTGGGCACTTTAATTATGTGATCAGCATGTTCAACGTGATCAATCATTTCTGTCTATATCCCCTCACCATGTCATTCACTGGTCAGATAGCTAACACATGATGGATGTCCTCATTCCTTTTCCTATCTAATCTGGTATACCCAGCTACTGATCTAAGGAACCTCATCTCTACACTTTGCAATAGACTACCATATAGACAGCTAGGGATGGACATCACTGTGTAACATTTTAATAAAGTCTGTTGCCTAACTTTATTTGTTAAGGAATGCTTGATAGTGCCATTCAGCCTATTAAAGTGTTCTATCTTATTCAACTTCCCCAAGATATGATACATTGCATCCTAAGAAATTACACGACAAAACTAGTTCAGTAGTTCTATTTTCTATCACTATTTTTGTTCTTCTTAGAAACGCTCCACAAAAAGCTATTACTTTAGATTTTTCAGCAGATAAAATTAAATTATATTTCTTAATTACTTTATGAAGCTCATGCAATGTTCTCTGTAAAGTATCTTCGCTATTGGATATGACAACCTAGTCATCAGCAAAAAGCAAGAAACAGGAGTAATCTCTGAAGTCCCAATTATAAAACTGCAAACACTTCTTCCACTCATGTAGAATGTCATCTACATGCACATTAAATGATATCAGAGAAAGGCCACATCCCCACTTGGCAAGTTGGAAAAGCATTGAGATGCATACCTGACATTTTAGCAAAACAGTAATTAGCTATTCTCCCCAATTACTTGATAAACAATGAGTAAAGAAATACATCAAATGAATTTGAGAATTGTTTTTAAGAAAAGTAACTGATGATCTTATTTAGTTAAACTATACATGTTACAACGAAACACACTAAAGCAAACAGATGATTTACAAATTGAAACATGGCATTATCATTTTATACCAATTCCAAATAAATTTAATTTTTGTGATTAAAATATTCTAATTATGGTATATAAGTAGTTGTAGTTAAATTTGTTACAAGTTATTAATTTAATTGAAAATCACTCTTTTATGTTGTTATTAATTACTGTTATTAAGCCGTTAAAAAAGTAGTAATAACTTTAATAAATTCTTCCTATACTGGAGCAAATGGCACAAGTACCGTAGTCAGAATTTATGGGTAGCCTGTTTTATGCCATACTTAGTTACTTGTTATTGGCTTTAAACAAGGAAAATGATATTGTGTTTATTAAAAAATGTTCACCATTTTGCTTAACATAACAGAAATTAAAATTTACAGAGATATTAGTGATCAAATAAAGTGCCTGCCATTTTGAAATTTGAGATCACAAAATAACCATGATTTCTTAGTGTGTTAAAGAACATTAATATAAACATATCTATTAAACTTTAATAAGATTTTAATTAGATTATCTCAAACTCTTCTTGAGATATAAATTTTTCCTTGAAAACCACGAAATGGTAGGTAGATGAAAACAAGATGTATCTACAGTACATGTATGTTCATGAGAACTTATTTTCTTACATTGCTGCATAGATTCATAATATGTATAGTGAGGACACCTTTTATGTTATACTCTGTATATCATAAGTTTAAGTTTTGTTAAACGAAGTTGGACTGTATACCAAATTTAAGCAGGTACAGCGTCCTGCTACCCTTCAGAATTCTGTTTCTTAGCTCCTGGGTTATAGCATCGTTATCATTTACATTGCTGCCCAGCTATTTGACATCTCAGACAACTTTAATGTTGTCATCTCCAATATTCTAGTTCTGATCTAGGCTCCTCTCCATTCTCATTTCCATCACCTTCGGCTGCTTGCTTAGACCTTTCAATTATGTCACTGTCATCTGCATAAACTAATATCTGTCATTCCTCTGTATCTGTATTTGTATAAAATGGTGCAATTTTTAAGAATGCACTAGAAATAATGCATGTTCTAATAAACAACATTGCAAACAAGTGATTTTTATAATTGTTAGTTTTATGAGAAAAATACAGTACAGTAGAGTTTTATAGGAAGTTTCACTGATTTCATAGACAATGTTGTTCTATGAATTTGGTTATAACAATCTAGTGACAAGCAACTTATATCCCATTCTACGTATCAACCACTTTAAGTGATTACCTATTATGGTACTTTTAAGTGTTCTTAAAATGTTCCTTGACTCAGTGAATATCCTAAGCTACTGAAAAAATAATTTTCAGTATAATGATTATATTGAACAACTTTATTGTTTGTGATTTCCTTGACATAAAAGCTATTTTCTTCTGAGGCTGTTGACAGACTCTTTGCGTTCAGGAGTATAAATCAGAGTTGAAACATGAGATCATGACATAGTTTCTCATAACTTGTCCAGTCATAGTTTCATTGCTATAGGCCCACTGAATCATTTCAGAGTTTTCTTTTGCAGATTTACTGAGAATGCCATAATATTTGGTATTAACGCACTGTTCAGGTTTGATGTCCATAATAAAATTGCAAATGCAGCCATGAATGTAATTACAAAAACATGTAATGCAAGTGTCAGTGTATATCAGTAGATAAACAGAGATATGCTTTTCTTTATACTCAATCATGTAGGTTACTTGTTGCCCACCTTCATGTGTAGGCCTATACCCATTCTGTGCTCACTTTTCTTTTTACACAACTAACCTTTGTCATTCCTTATACAAGAAGAAATTCTCTCATTCATCCCTCAAGAAGCAGCCATTTCAGTCATAGCAGCATTTGTGTATTTGTCGTTTAAGAATTCATAATAGCTGAAATTATCATCTTATTTCTTAGTATTGTACTTTCATTGTATTTGAACTGAATCCATCTACATGTGCAAAGCTATCTACATACTTTGCACATTTCTTTCAGATGTTACACACATGGTCTGTGTGACTGAATTGATGCAGATCTCCATACAGTCAAAAGGTTGGTTTTAGTGTAGAAACTTGCATGGCAGTTTCACTTGAAATACCAGTATCAGTATTCTTCATCCGAATCTAGTTTTTATCTTTTCATCAAAATCAGGGACAACTTATGTCAGAGATAATACAGTATGTTTCAAAAACCAAACTATAAATAAAAAAAACTTACAACAAATATACCAGTATATCCAACAATATATGTATTCAGCAAAACAACAAGGTGTTTCAGTTTCCATACTCAAACACCTGAAGGTGTTTCAGGTGTGCACTGTCAAATAGAAGAATCAAATTCTGTATTTCATGGTTAAGTAAGCTCTGTTTTATTTAAATAGAGCCATGGATTTTATTAAATCATTTGGACAGACAGAATGGTTCACAGACTGTATTCATTAAAAGGTGTGTATATAATGACATAACCAATATTAATCTGAAGGCAGTTATTTCCATTGACATGCCTGGTACTCAGATCATATTTCTTGAGAACTAGCTATCATTTTATTATGTGCAAATTAGCAATGCCAATCTCTTTTAGCCATTTAAAAATTAGCAGAAGTAGTTCCAGATTACACTAAATTACCATTTCTTCTTTATAATTAATATAATGTAGTAATATGTTAATCAAGCAATAAAAGAAAGAGGTAAAATATTTTGTAGTATAATAATAAGATGAAATGGAGTGTCCAATTAACATTACTACAATCTATTAGACGAGTAAGATAGATTGATGTGCCACAGGAAGGAACACATAAGCGCATACTGAGTCCTACAACTGAAGTCCATGAAACAGTCCGTCTACAAGAAACTGCCACATACCAGTTTTGGGTAACTGCTTCAACAAAAGTAGGTGAAGGTGAAAGCACACCAGTTGTTACCATATCGCCAACAAATAAAGGTATTTTATCACCATCAATCAAGAAGCACACATACAGTATTGGTTAAAAAAGCAAAGTGACTCACAATTCTTGTTTACACAGTAACATGTTATAACATGATTTCAAGCTTTTTGTATCATACATCAGTGATAACTTTTATTAGAATAAAAATCCTGTTAGAATAAATCTTTTATGTACACTATTCAATGAGAAACTTGTGACTTATAGAACAGAAACATCACGCACACACAAATATATGGATCTGTATGTGTATGTCATGTTTGTGTTCTAAGTATTGCATGAATTGGAGTAGTAAATAAAGTTTATTTTAACTCAAGCTTCTTTACCTATTAAAATTTGTACATTACTGTACTAAAAATATTGCATAAGGTCTGATGTGCATTCGAAAACAGTGATTGCTTAATTTTTTGTAAACTAGTTTACTGCATTCATTTCAGTAAAGTATTATCGAAACCAATAAATTATTTTATTCTGAAGGTAATCCACATTAAGTATATACTGTCATATATTTTTAAAAACATTCCCTTTTTACTTCCTGGACCATTAGCACTAATACCTGGTTTATTGACAGTAATGTTATGAATATATGTTTACTTGTTCACAGTTCCTGCTAGAATCATATCATTTAGTAGAAAAATAGTGATGCCATGGAAACAGAATCTGACTATTTTCTGTCATAAAGTTGGCATACCTCTACCTCAGTTAGTGTGGAGGCTACATGGGAAAATACTTCAGTCTAATGGTAGATATCAGGTGGGACTACATTGTTATTAGTCACAAGCATAGAATGAAAACTGTTACACCAACTAACACCAAGTATTTTACTCTTACTAAAATAGGGTTCATTACATTTTGTACCAAGTTCCATACCACAGAAATGTTTACTTTTTTACAGAAATGTCAGTTGTACAAACTAATCAGCACACTCTTACCTATTGTGTTTTCAAAAGAAAGCATATCCTTCACATCAAAAAGCAATTCTAGCACTTACTGTTTTTGCTCCATCTATGGAACTATTACAGTTAATGTTGTGTTCTAAGTAACTTTAATAATACTTTTAGTTCTTAAATAGTGCCCATTTGTCTATAATTCTATTAATCTGCGCAGAATTGAGAATTGTGTGTTTGTGTGTGTGCACACACGAGTGTGTAAAGAAATATAATGGTATGGTGTATGCTAGAGCATTATCATTATCTACATTAATTATCTCGACATATATAATTGTGAGACATATATTGTCTTCAGCCAAGGCTGTTAGAAAGAACGGATTGCAGTTGTACCGAAAGGTATCATTAGTTTAGACTGAAGATGATAGAGTGTGCAACGAAACATAAACTGTACTAATTTATGTGTGCTACATTATTGTCTATACACTCGTGTTTATCTTATAATTTTGCTCTATGAAATAAATCATTATTTATTTGATTAATTAGTTTCTAAGAGCACAGTAGGGCAATGTAAGCAGAAGTTGTGATAATTACAAGATCACTTATCAATATTAACAGTAACGTACTGCAAACAAACATTCAAGAATGTCTAGAATTTTTTCTAGGCTACTAAAATCATGTTTCCTTACTAATGAATAGTTCAATGTTGGCCATTCATGTTCAGTTCACACAATTCAATAGAGTACACGTGAACTCCCTAAAATCAGAGTTCAGCACCACAGTAAAGAGACTGGACCTGTACCTCTTCTCCAAACAGGCCTGGCTGATAGTAACTATAACTTTTCTCATCAGGTTCCAGTAGATCTGAAAGTGATTAGAGAGAGTTTACCAAAATTACAAGGTAGGTAGGATGACTGTCCATCATCATTCATTAGGAGCTGTGCACCACAATGGACTCACCATAGGAAGGTTAAAAGGTTCAGCAGCCACCTGGTGACAGAACATTAAAGGTTTAAGCCTCAGTTGGGTTGACTTTCAGAAGGAATTAATATTGAGATTTGACTCTGTTGTAGTCAGAGCAGTGTACACAAATAGTTCGTAACTGAGGGTCAGCCAACAGGAATACGAGCAGGAGCATGTGTTATCCACAAATTGCAGTTATTCAAAAGGATACATCTGGAGAAGAGTTGCGATGAATCTATTACTTTAAATTGAGCTACTCCAGGAAAAGATCAGTTCATTAGTAAAAGTGTCTCATCCCTAAACATTTGAAGAGCTGTGGGATAAGACAATCATCATCTGACAATTAGAAGAGGACCATAATGTTAAGACAAGCCCTGTTGCAGAGGAAGGTACCCACAGAAAGTGTGTTAGTCGTGGCAGATTACTTTGGGCTCTTATCAGCCACACCCAGCCATTAGCATTAACATCAAATACAAGTCTTTTACAGCTCTACTTGATACCCAGGCAAGTCACTCCTTTATTAATACAGATGTAGACAAGTTACTTCAACCAGGAAAACAATGTAAACATCCGGAGGTCCAGGTAACTCTCAACTACATACATTATCAGGTGGTAGGCCAGATGTCCTTGAAGCAAAGTGTTCGGGTATACACATAGAATTGTCCGTTCAAATAATCAAGGATCCAGATGTTATCTTGGGTCATAACTTTTTATATATGTACATTTTTTTTGTATTATAGACTGTACTGCACATAAAATATTTTTAGAGAAGGATAAAGATATGAGATTGGCATGGTGTGACAGCAGCATTAAAAAGGAAATGACTATAACTACCTCAGTTTTGGATGATTCCAAATAGCACCCTTGAGCACCCTTGGACAATGAAGAGGGAATGAACCTCAGAGAATTGATGCATAGTTATCCAGAAGTTATTATAGATAAAATATGCTATACAACAACATTTTCTTTTATGAATTTGCTAACTGCTATAATTTTTATTGTTCGACTAAGCTTTTCGTCATCACTGACATCTTCAGGTCTTACAAAAAAAAAGGTTGTTTAAGACCTGAAGATGTCAGTGATAACGAAAAGCTTAGTCGAACAATAAAAATTATAGCAGTTAGCAAATTCATAAAAGAAATAGTAAGGATGGCTGCTAATTTAAACAATACGAAGTATACAACAACAGTTAAACAAAGACTTAACTGTAAGGATAATACAGTTAATTAATTAAAAGAAATGGGATGCCAAGGATTTTAGAATTATCAGCCATCTAGCAGGGTAATCCATTGTTACCAAAGAAGAAGCATGGGATGTATTGACTATGTATAGACTTGACAGGAACAATTTGAACAGCTCAATTGAGTTTTAGAAAGATTCAGGTCATGGTCTAACCTGCCAACTGAAGAAATGTCTCCAAACGTGGAATATCTAGGACATATCTTAACATCTGACGGTCTGCAAAGGTGGCCATAGAAGAACAAGGCTACTGAAGAATTGGAGAGACCCTGTAGTAACTGCCAAATTCATCAGTTCCTAGGACTTTATGGGTGGTATGACAGCTTTGTACTACATTCCAAAGCAAAAGCAGCTCCACTAACAGACCTGTTGAATAAAAAACATCCTTTCAAATTGACTGACAAGGAGGAAGAAACCTTCCATAAGATCGAGGAAGCAATTTGCAGTGCTCCTCAACTTGCCTACCTGAATGCCAAGTGGAAGATCTGTCTGTAAACTGAGCTAGTGATATGGGGTTAGGGTCAGTATTATTCCAAGAAAAGGAGGATAGAGGAAGAGACATAGTGGAATATGACAGTAGGGAACTGTCTCCACCAGAAAGACATTATTACACACCAGAGAAGATGGTGTTAATAGTGGTAATGGCTGTTGGAAAATTTAGGGTTACCTGGAAGGTAGGAATTCCAGCTGTATAGTGACAACTCATTTCTTCATTGGATTCATAGTCTGTCTGGTACAAAACACAAATTGATGCGCTGGGCCTTACTATTGGCAGACTTTGATTTTGATGTATCTCTTGCCCAGAGGGCAAGTAATCAAGCAGCAGATAACCTTTCAAGACACCCTGTGGGGGAACCTCAGCCAGAGAAAACAGAGCCATTGGAAAGAGAAATTCCAAATAAAACACCAATAGAACAGAAGGTCCTGAAATGGTCAAGAAGTGGCAAGAAAATGACTGGGCCTGTAGGAAGATGAAGGAATGGATTATGAAACAAACAACGAACTGTCAAGGCATAACAAAGCAGTTCAAGATGTGCTATAAGGGTTTCCATGTGGATAATAACCTTATTTATTCATCACATCTGATTCAATCACACCCTGTTCTAGTTGTTCCCAGGTCATGCAGCACCAGCACCCAGATCCTGGAGATGTTCCATGACAATCCTGAGACCAGACATCCAGCAGAGATAGAAACCTACCAGTCCATACTTCGACAGTTCTTTGGGTTTGCATGAGGCAGGATATTGCCAGCTACATCCTGATATGTTCCATCTGTGCCTATACTACGTGAAGCAACCAGAAGGCTGACACCCATATGAAAGAGAGACGGCCATACCAGCCTTCGGAAGTGTCATCGCACTTGATTTGGTGGTCCCATACCTAAGAACGTCATGAGGAAAGATGGGAATCCTAGTGATCACAGACATATACAGCCTATGGATGGAGACTTTCTTGATTCCAGAAGCCACAACTGGATGGATCCTGACAATATTAAGAACCGAATTCTTCAATAGCTATGGTTATCCATGATGTCTGTTGACTGACAATGGCTATCAATTCATTCCCATCAATGACAGCAAGCTCTACCAACATGGGGCATTGAACATTGGACAACTCCCATCTACAGCCCACGATCAAACCCAACAGAGCACAATGAATCAAGAGCTGAAGAGACTGTTGAGAATCCACCTGGTAGACAAGGAGTATAAAACCTGGGACAAACATCTACCTGAGTCACTTTTTGCTCTACGCCATAGAGTCAGCAGAATCACAGGCTATTCACCAGCTGAACTGTTTCTGGGTCGACAATTATATAGAACCAGTAATTGGGGAATCAGCCAACCTACAGAAGGTAGTGCAACTCCAGAAGCATGGCTGAAAAGACATCAACCAGAGATTGATAAGAAATGAGATGAGGTGAAGCTATGGACCTTGAGGAAGCCAAGAAGCAGGACATTGATGAGGAGAAGATACTAAATCCAGAGGAATTAGTGTTGTAAAGGAATCACACTCTCAGCAACAAGGCAGATTGATACCATGCAGGTTTAGCCCAGAAGTGGGTAGGAATGTTTGAGGTAGTTCAGCAGCTGGGAAATGATGTGTATTCCCTAAGAACATTTGCACCAGTAAAAGTCAATTCTGCCAAGTTGAAGATGGTAGAACAACCTCTACAACCTGATTGCACAAAGGCCTACACGTAGATAGAAGAAAACAGATCAGTGATGACAGTGACACTCCAAACATCAGAGGCCATAATACAACCTTCTGCCAAGAACACAAAGTTTTGTAAATACTAAATAGATTTGTATATAGGTAATCTTTGTGGATTTCAGCGATTCTGTATGTGAATGTGGTTGTAGGTTTTAAGGGGGGGGGGATAATTGTTGTATACTAGAGAACCCTCAACTCACATTCAAAGTAATATTATGAATATTGATTGATATTCTTAAAACTATTTGCCATGTTATTAAAACTATTAGAATACATAGGAATAGTACATAAGTTCTGTTACTCACGTAGGTTAAGTACGTACTCACATGTATTTACATTATCCACAATTGAGTATGAATACTGACAGACATTAGGCCTATTTATAGAATATTCTATAATGTTATGTATCAATGTACCGGTACTATACATTTATAGTTAACATAGTTTTTCTATGAGATTCCAGATATTATACCTCAAACAACCTATACTATTCTGGTAATAGTGTGTGCTGGTGAATGATGTCATTACCATACTATATATAAATGGTGGTTGACAGCTTTAGTCAGTCTTGGTTCTGAGTTCATTGGATTATGTTATAGAATTAGTGCATGTGTTTGATACCACAGTTGTGAATTAATATTTGTGTGTTATCTTTTCATTTGTATAAATAACAATTATGTTAACAATCGATATCACAGTTGTGAATCAAAATTTGTATTTTCTGTGTTATATATTTACTTGTGAAAAATTATTCATGATAACAGTAAATAAACAAGGTGAACAACAGTGATACAAGTGTTTTATTTCAATCGCTGCCCAGGAGATGACAGCATCATTCTTCTAGTTAATAATGAAGAGTGTATAGGGAATAGGCAAACAACCAGTAGTATGTTCTACATAAAAATACTGTCTTAAATACTTGTGATGGACTTCATCGTATTTCAACTTCAGTATAAATGTTAATAAATTCTAACATTTTTGTTTCTAGTACAGTAAAATCTTTTAAATTCAGACAAAAGAAACATACTAATATGTTATTTGGCGTTTGAAGTTGAAATGAATCAAATAAAACTCAACGCACCTGATATTAGTTTTGCATTATTTTTCAGACATTCTTTAATACAAACATAGATATAGTATATAACTCTGTTCTTGAAATATAACCAAGTTTTCTGTATATTATTTCGTGTAGAAAATGTTCTATTGATAGTAATTATAAATGTTGTGTCACGTAAAAAAAAGAAACATTAAAATATCTTACTAGTTTTTCTTACAAATGAGAAACATTAAAATATCTTACTAGTTTTTCTTACAAATGAGATTAATGTATTATCTTATTAATTTGATTGTTTAGGTAAGCAAAGAAGCCACAATATTACATGTGAGAGATATTCAACATGCAGATGGGGGTAATTATAGTTGTACTGTTGAGAACCAGCATGGCAGGGATGAAATTATTTATACAGTTTATGTCAGAGGCAGGTATCACAAAATGAATATAATATAAGTTTTTTAAGTTAATGTTGTATTTAATACTATATACTTAATGTAACTAAATTTATAGTAAATTTAATATTACCAGATGGTGTGTTGTGTTGATTTCTGAAGAGTACCTTAGCCTCTTTATGTTTGTTACTCTAGGGTCTATAAATTCAAGACTACCTGCTTCATGTTCTACTCGAGGCTTTTTGCTTAAAAACAAATGCTTATACATAGCAGTAAAAGTCGTTTCAACATTGCAGTTGTTTGATGCACCATTCATTCACCAGACTAATCACAAAAACAGCATACCTTCTAACAATACTAACACTGTTCTTATTCATTATTCCACAAACAACATACACAACAAATCCATGTTTAAAATATGGGATACACTTTAGACATATTCCTAACAAGCTATGGGATGTATTGGTAACTCTACAACTAGCCTCTAGAGACCTCATAAATTCAAGCAATGGAAACTTAGTTTTATTTTGCTGCTTGAATTAGCGGGATTTTTAATTAGTGGTTTCTTGTAAATTTCTGAATTTTTAAATTCAGTAAGATATTTAAAAATAAAAATTTGTGATTTAAAATTGGCGAAGAATTTTTATAAAATGCATTGGTTGGGCAAAATATATTCTAGGTGAGGTAATGCCTGTCTGGGCCCCCTCTGGCTACAAGCATGAATTGTTCTCTATTGAATTACCTTTTAAATGGCTTTGTTCACAAGATATTTTTTCTAAATAGACAAACTTCTCAATTTCATCAATTTTCAATGGGACATTTGTTAATATTAATATGTTTGTTCTCTGTGTTTTTCAACAGTCCCTCCAGATCCACCTAACCTATCTGTAGTCAGTACAGAAGCAGACAGCTTGCACCTGAAATGGGTTGATAAGATGCAGAGTGGTGATATACCAATACTGGGTATGTAATACTAATTGTTTTTAACGAATTTTGCTCATAAATGTTTGTGGTTTTCAATAATAATAACAACACCATTTTTCGGTTCAACACACATCTTTTTATTACTTTTAACACCAAACATTTCACTCATACTATGATGAGACATCCTCAGTGGCTTAACTATGACAGAGCACAAAGTCTTGGCCCACCCCAATTTATACAGTAAGCTCCGCCCACAATATTACAAACTAGCCTGTAATTTACAACAAAGGATCCCTGTCCAATAACCCAAAAATGTAACAATAAATTTTTATTTTAGAAATGAAAACAGTATACAAAAGAAATATTGAATTACAATAACTTTTACCATCCAAAAGTCCTAGCAACATAGTTATTGTCTCTGTTAAAGTTGTTCTTAATTTCTGATTGTTTTAATTTCTTTTAGTTGGTTTACCTTACCTTACTTTGAGTTGGTTTTTGTGTGGTTTTCACACAAGCAAGTATTGTATTAAATGCATATTGGTTTTCGTGTATACTTTTAGTTTACATATTAACCTAACGACTCAACTTTTTGCATCACAGGCACACAGCAGAGCTATTTTATTGCTAGAAACATTTTTCGTTAAAAATATGACAATGAAAAATGCTTGCAATCTTCAACAAGGTACTTTATTGCATACACAAATACATTTTCATGATTTCTGTTATCAACAAATATTATATGTAATATTCACTACATATTGATGCCAATAATCACATAATCAAAATATCAAAAAGGAGTGTGAGTATGGTTATTGTAAAAGTGCCAAATAAATAATATCATATTATGACATACCGTATGTTTCTTAAGCTGATGTTATCAAACCTAATGTACTAAACTTAAAAAAAGTTTTATTTATTCAGTTTAATAATAGTTCATGAACTCATTTTATTACCATTTATTATCTAATGCTACGGATATAAGTAAAAACGCCCAATTTGTCCTTAAAGAATTTATTAAAGATATTTGCTATACACAACTTTGTTTTAAATTCATATATGTGATAACTTTCTTTTAATGGTATCACTGTACCACTCATGCATTTTTGGAGCTGACGGAGAAGAAAATGTTTTCTATACCTACATGTAATCAGAGTTTATAAGGCTGTAATAACAGTGAATTTTATACTGTTGGGATTCAAATGGGTAACCAAGATTGTGGAAATCTTTACACAATTTATATATATATATGTGTGTGTGTATGTGTGTGTGTGTGTCAAGTTTTTAACTGGAAACATAAATCAAACATTGCAGATTTCATATGAAAGTATTAGGCCTACTATTATATTTTTGTCAAGCTGAGAGATCAACATAAACAATGGGCTCCTTACAAAGTTACTTTTGTTTCATAAAAGATATGATGAAACAGTGAAGAGATAAAAATAAATGTTTTAAATTTTGTGTCCCAATGATTTTGCAGGATTATGTATATAAAAGGATGTTACTCCAAGAAAAAGTAAGTTATTATATACCCAAACTTAGCATAGCTATAAGACCTGTTCCTGCTGACATCCTAGTCCCATTCCGTCCAAAAACCCTTAGATCAGGTGATTCTGATTCAATTAATGATGATATCAGCAGTAATATGGAAATCAAAATGATGAGGCTAATTGGTATCCTCAGCTGTTCATTGAGACCAGACTCTACTGAGGAATATATTAAGATTATCTTAAGTATTTTGCTGAACTGTTAGGCTCCAGCTTAAAGGATAAAAGTTTATTAGCAGCAGGAGTATCTTTTCATTTGCACAAAAAAAGGAGCTTACTCTTACCTTAACAGAAGGTAGAATATAATTTAGTCCATTGCAATAACAGTGAAGGTTTGTTGTGAAAGTTTATCATTGTGTACAAAGTCGGTAAATGGAAGATGATCTTTAGTAACTCTGCTAAAATAAGTTTAAAAATAGTTCTTCTGTATAATGGGAATTAATAAACTTTTGCAGATACACAAAATAAATAATAATATTCAAACACCTTAAACTGTTGCGCATGCAATAAATCAGGAGGTGCTATACACTAAGTAGGTTACCAATTTTCCTATATACCAGTATGCAAAATTCCATACACACTGTGCCTACAAGAATATCTGTTGAACCTGGTAGAAGAAGGAAAAATATTTTGCACAGAGATCTTTTTGAAATACTTGTTGCATACTTGTAATCATGTTACACAGAAGTAAAGAGAACACTTCTTTTGGCGCTCCATTAGGCATTTTAAACACTCTGTTAAGTCACTGTAAACAGATAAAACAATGTAAAGTACTTATGAATTAAAAATTTTTTCAACTATCAGAAGCCAAACTAAAGGTGACATCTTTGTAAGAGATGTAACTGCAAACTGATTCCGGGTAAAACCTTCCAATATGTGATGGATAATATTGAAAAGGTGATTGGATTGCTTTCAGAAATATAATATCTAAATGCAAACAAAAAGGACATACGAATGTGTAAATGTTGATGAGAATTTACTAGAAAACCAAACATTTTAGGTTTTGTTTACCATAAATATTCACTTTCTGCATTTACACTTATTCTTTTTCTGGGAAAATCTTGATACAATGAATAAATAACATGGAGAATGCTTCCATTAAGTTACCAAAGAGACAGAAAGAAGAAGGTATCAGTGTACGTGGAATGATAATATAATGGGGGACTACAACTGGAACATTGAGAAAATGGAGATGCATTATTCATGGAAAGGAACAGGCACATCATCACAACAAAAAAAGACACAACTACATTTTAATAAAGTTGTTTATAGCTCTTGAAATAATTTAGTATATAAATGAATACATGTTACAAAACATGTTGAATTTAGTTTTCTTTCATTCTCATTTTAATCAGTTACTTGTTGACAATGTAGTTGAGAATAAACTATACGAGATAAAGAAATCTGAAGTTCAGCATTAAAAAAACATATCAAGTATAAATTATTTTTTAAAAAAAGCTTTTATCAACTTAAAATTTTGCAGGTCTTTATAAATTTTATAAAATATAAAATTGTATGAAATAATTTATATAAAATAATTTTTAAATTTTATAAAATATTTTTACTAGAAGTACCATATACCAGAATTAAGCAAATTTTTATGAAAAACTACAATATGTTTTCTATTAAATCATGTACATAATTACTTGAAGGTACTGTATAAACAATAAAAAACTTAACTATCAAGACATTCAAATTTGTTTATATACTCATGTGGACATTCACATTATAATATGACTATTAGTACTTGTCTTTGTTTATAGGGTATGTGATAAATTACAAAAGAGACCATGGTGACTGGGAAGAGCTACAGATTGAATCAAATGTAGATTCACATGTTCTTCGGAACTTGTGGTGTGGTACTAGGTATCAACTGTACATAACTGCATTTAACAGAATCGGTACAGGGCTTCCTTGTGATATAGTAAATGCTTACACTAAAGGAACAGGTAGATATCATTTCTAATCATGTAGTTTATGTTTCTATTCAATAGAGAGTTTAACTCCCATACAGGTGTTAGAAATTACAACAAGAAATTTACTGCATATAACTTCTTATTTTTTAATTATTATCATGTTAATCACAATCAGTTTATATACGGAACATACAGTTCAACATATAGTTACAAGAATGTAAAAAATATCAATTCCAGCATTGTTTTGCAGAACATCCAATGTCAGTAGCTGCATCAGTAAAAATTGTATTATCTCACTGTACATGACTATAAATATTGTTCGAATTGTTTAAATTAGCAGCCATCCTTACTATTTCTTTTATGAATTTGCTAACTGCTATAATTTTTATTGTTCGACTAAGCTTTTCGTCATCACTGACATCATCAGGTCTTAAACAACAGGTCTTTGGTTATTTAAGACCTGCTGATGTCAGTGATGACGAAAAGCTTAGTCGAACAATAAAAATTATAACAGTTAGCAAATTCATAAAAGAAATAGTATAAATATTGTGTCTACCACATGTATACAAAAATTACAGTTTAATCAAATAGACAAACTTAAAACTGGCAGCATATACTGAACTACAGTAAGATAGATATTTTATGTTTAAAAATACATAAAGAGCCAAATAGTCATTTCTTTATCTTTATAACCTGATAATGTATAGGAAGTTATTGTAAAAATTGTTATCTTCATTTTCAGCACCTGTTGCACCAAAAGCCAACCAATTACTGACAGTAAATTCAACTGCTGTGACAGTGTGGCTAGATGCCTGGGGTGATGGAGGTTGTCCTATACTTTATTTTATAGTTGAGTACCGAGAAGAAGATCAAGGGGACTGGACTTTAGTATCTAACCATGTTCAGCCAACTGAAAGGGTTCACACAATACCTGATTTAAAACCTGCAACCAGGTATTTCCTCAAAGTCACTGCTCACAATAATGCAGGATCTAAAGTTGCTACATATAACTTCACCACACTTACTCCTGATGGAGGTATATGCAAATTATATTAAATATTTAGTAAACATTTTTCAACTTGTTCTTAACATAAACTGCAAGTCAAACTACTGATTTATCTGGTTTTATATCTGAGAAAGCAGATACACTTTCATACAGAACTTCCATATGCAATTTTGTAACCGTTTTCACATTCTTGGTTCCACCAATATATTGAGGGCCTACTTTCTAATAAACTTTTACATAGCAATTTATAGTTTATGAATATAAAAGTCAAGAAAACTTAAAAACTTAAAAAAACACTTATGGTTATTTTATAATGTACTAGAAATTGCATACGCATAGGCTACATATTGTAACCTCGCGTGTATCTACCACTACTAATACTATAATGTATTAGTGCTGTATCGTGGTTTATTAATGATATTAACTATTAATTATGTGTTAGTCTTCTTGTTTTTGAACCGTAGTTGTTCTGCGTCTAGTGTAATTGATCTTTTTGGTATTTTAGTGTAGAGAGAGGAGGAGGAGAGATTATCAGTTAGTGCTATTTGAATATTCCCGCATTTCTGGTTAATGAGCGATCAGCTCTAACCGTACTCTGGCAGTTGTAGGTTATTTTCTCTTCTCATCGTCGGCAAGGCTATATTCACCTATGTACCTGCTCGCTCCCACTAATACCTGTAAACATACTCTTAGCCTATTTGCAAGTATTAAATAATAACTCTTGTATAGGTAATTATTGATTTTCTGCTTATTGGTTCAAAAAAAAGTAAATGGTTTGGTCTTGGGTCGACCTTGACAGATTCGTATCGATTCGTTACTTGAATCCGACCTTCAACAAGTTTCAAATAATTATAATGCAAATTAATAATCTCAGGGCTTGAGTTCTTTGGGCTGTTGAGAAGTCAGAAATGTTTTAAAAAGGCGTACAACACATTACAAATATATAAAAATAAGAAATCTTAATTACTAATGTTAACAAATATAAAAGTTATGTTTTTAACTAACTGCGTCAACGACAGACTTTGTCTGCACTGGAAAATGGCTCCTCAACAAGATGGCCGCCCTGGTCAGTTAACTAAAAGACACGTGCTTCCCCTGTTTTTGTTGAAATAAAATGTTATTATTGTTAACCACCATATTAATGTTCAGTGGTTATCCTAATTATCACTGTAGATAGTTTATATAGTGTAGTGAAGTTGATCTATGTGTAGTGTTGTTATGAAATTACTCCGGAAATATATTTACGTCACTTGTTGTATAATGCAGCAAGCCAGCTCTCTCGGATTTTTGATATTGGTGTAGATTTAAGCTTCCATCAGTCAGTGGTAGTTGGTTTATTTTATATATTAGTTTTTTAGTATGTTCTCCTCTTCTGTGGTTTTGTTTAAAGTTATTAATTTAATTTAAGTTTGATTTTTTTATCTTTACTCTTTAGGCGTCAGCTTTACGGTTTTGACCCTTTCTGTCTTGCGTTCAACAATACAATAATATTTCTTTTATGAATTTGCTAACTGCTATAATTTTTTTATTGTTCGACTAAGCTTTTCGTCATTACTGACATCTTCAGGTCTTAAACAACCTCGTCTTAGTAACGGTTTTTTGACCAGTAAACTCTGGCTTGCGATTTGTTAGTTTGCACGAACTTGAGGTCAAGCGGCATGTAGTACTGAAAATCATATCCTTGCCTTTCATGTCAAAAAATACTCCTTTGTTACCTTTTGTTTAAGTTATAATTAATTTACATAGTTTTGTTCCTATTACAAAGATCTACATTTTGGTACATAATTTTATATGGGTTGACTTTATAATAGGCGTTTTTACACCTTTACAAGAATTCTAAATCTGGACCATAGTACTGCCCTAACTTTTATTATACAATATTTAATTTTTGTCGGACTAGTTTAATTTGGTTCACAATTATTCTAAAACTTGTGTCTTACTTAAATTTTGGTCCTTTTTAGTAGTTTGTCAATGTTAACTCGTTATTTATTCATTTCTGACTTTACTTTTCTCTATATTACCTATCTGGCCTATGCCTTAAATTGTCATTATGTTTTAAATGATATTATTAATTAATCGAATACCTCCTTTGAACCCTTTAGCCTGATTACAATATTTTTACAAATGTTTTGACATCTTAAATTGCCTTAAACATTAATAAAAATACTAATAAAACATATTAACATCCTAACTCATAATATTGCCTTCATGGCTAGGATTATGCTTACAATCTATCAAACAATAACAAAATATTTCGTGTACCACTGTATCATTAAGTGGTAACATAGAATTGCCTATAGGCTTATTACTGAAGAATAAAATAGGTCTTATTACTAATTCAATCATGAGTCTTTTACTTAATACTAACACCAATGGCTATCCTTTAGTTTTTTTAATGGTATGACACTCTACTGATTTCTTTTATTGTCACTTTAGTTTATGGCATTCATCATCAGTGAATGTCATAGGGAATTCATTTATAGTAGTTTATTGTTTTAGGTATGGGGAAATCATTAAGTCACACAGTCCTCTCTGTCGCTTAATGACTGGCACTGTTTGTCACTTGTTACAATTAGCACTTTTACAAAGTTTAATTCTTACTTGCTACAGTACAGGGCTTTATTTATAACACCTGACTGTGTTGTACTTCTTTTATCATTTTATCAGTTTATTTTCCTACTCATTTTGGGTTTGTTTAAATAATTTCTTTGATTATTTGCATTATAATCTTAGTTATTTGGGGCTCTATTTGTCGCATTACATAATACATAAATACACTATGTTCACAAATCTAAATGTGTCACAACTGACGTAAGCTTAATATTTTGGAAAAATATAAATAAGTAATTAATTAACCTTTTTTTTTGTAAGTAATAATCATATTATACTACTATATAATTATATTGACTGAATAAAGTATTTACCTTATTTTGTTTGTCCGTCTGGTGGCTTTATTTCTATCTTCGTTACTACTACGCGTTTCAGGACGTATGTCCCATCCTCAGGTATTGTCACTCAGCAGAGGTTGTCATTTAATTAAAATATCATAAAGGCAGTCGACCGTTGTAGTCCGGGATGCGCATCTCGGCTTTGTGCGTGCTCCAAAGTTTAAACATTTTAGTGTTGAATATGTGTAAATTATAAGTTTTTATGTTTTGATATTTTAATTAAATTACGACCTCTGCTGAGTTACAATACCTGAGGATGGGACATACGTCCCGAAACGCATAGTAGTAACGAAGATAGAAATAAAGCCACCAGACGGACAAACAAAATAAGGTAAATACTTTTATTCAGTCAATATATAAATAAGTGGCTTGGACACCGGTAAACATGAATATATAATTATACCACTATGATTAAATTTATAGTGATTCAATAATTTACTATAAATAAAACTAACTATTTTGGTGAACTATTGAATAAAAGCCCCAACTGTAAATAAACAAACATTTGTAAAATTTTACAAAATAATATACTCTGCCAGAATCTTACCTTGCGATCGTTTCTCGCTGACTTACCTTTTGTAAACACCAACAGAAGTTCAGGGCCACCACCAATATCTTTGAAGGACAGATATGGAAACCTTTACACTTTACCTTAATTAAAACACTGGACAATTTTGCAATCTGACTACCCACAATTCAGAAAATTCCCCGGAACGTTTAGACGAGTTTTTCAGCACAGAACATTAGGAAATGGTAATGACGTAATAACTTACAACTAACACATATTTATAACGATTCAAACATTGTTTTATTTACTATAACAATTAACTTCTTTACTTTTCCAATAATTTGGTTAATAAGGTTACAATATTATAAATTCTATAGATTATACAAACCAGTAACGTTTTCTTTCTCCCCCTTTATTCTCTTTTTCTCTCACACACACACACTCTCACTCTCTTTACGTATTTGAATAACCCCCGTTATTGAGCTCATTATTAATTTACTGTTTACTATAAACTTTTGGCCAGTTACTATAACTTTCACTTTTACTTAACTGTAGGAAGTCCCCAGTATTGCGCACTATGTCGGCTCCATCTTCTTCACTTAACTCCTAGTTTTCATTCACTCCACTTATTTTATACACTGTTCCTCTGGTTGAACCACTGTTTACTGTTGTTTTATTACGATACACTCTTTGGTAGACCTACTTTTAACTTTTTCAGTCTACCAAAGTTTTTCCGAGGCTACTGTGAAATTACATCTGTACTGCTTTACTAGTTAAGTTGATCTACCCGGCGTCAAGCGAAGCGTGGGTCCGCTCTGCAGCCCATCTCGCTGGCCATGTGGTCGTAAATTCGAACGCTGATTGGCTCTTTCCATCGCATGTTCGGTTATGGAATTTCTGTACGTGATTTTGACATTGGGAAAAGGTGGCACACCCGCACACTCGTACGCACAAATACACACCCTTCTGACCATTATCATTCTTGTGCTTTGTCGTACCTGTCACGGAGCTATAGTCAGTGACCAAAAGTACACTCTGGGTAAATAAAAGAGTTAATTCAAAAGTCGTCTACAAATGGTTAAAATGAATTTACTGAAATTACAAACCACCTTCAGTTTGTCCCGTTACAACCCCCCCCCCAATGAGAGGTTTTCTGTTGAAACAGAAAAACTCTCATTGCCTAAAATCCTAAGAGGACCGGTTAGGATATGGCGCCACTAACCCCCCATAAATCCTTATTAAAATCATGGGTAACTTACCCTCCTAGTCCGGTGACTGCGGCCGCACCTGCATGACCTTACTGGACTTCCCTTGTCGAGATCCCAACACCGTAAAGTCAGACAGGCCTGCCACCACAGTATCACCAGACTCTGTAACATTGAAGAAAAATATCAATAACTAGTCTTTTACTGTGCCACATCCCCAACTGGTTTGTTTTCCTCTTAGCCCGTACTGGTTTGCGTTAAGACGCACTGGTTGCATCTATACGTACATTCTTAACATAAACATATTACACTTGTTTATACTACATTCCTAATCAAATAAACATTCATATTTCACAAAAACCTAGCCTCAAAATACATTACTAACCTTTCAATTTCTATTAATTAAACATTTTAACTATTTATCTTGCATTATCATTTCAACTTAAATTTTTCTTAAATATTTTAATCATTTAAATTTAATTGTCTACTATTTATTATCCATTTCAAGTCAAACAAATAAACTATTCCAATCCATTACACATCTTTTAAATTCATTTACCCATCTCTTTCAATTAATTACTTTAATTGCATTACTTAAAACCTTTTACATTAATTAACCTTTTACATTAATTAAATCCTCTCACATAAATTTTAATTACCTCATAATCAAACACTGTAAATTACTTCAAAACGATTTTAATTCATTTAATTTCATCTTGTATTTATTTACTTCATAATAAAATTCCTCTATCAAATTCCTCTATTATAACCTGCAAATCAAAACGTTTAAATTTACTACCAAATTTCTATCTTTTAACTGAATTTAATTTTCATTATACACATTCATAATTATATACTGACAATTATTAAAAAATAAAAAAACGTGTTACTATCATAAAATCAATTGCAACTATAAATTGATTACACAAAATATAATATACACACAACACCATGAATCAGCTGATATCATAATAGCATAACCTGATACAGAGAACATAAAAACATAATACAACTTTAATTCCAAAAAAAATTTTTTTTGTTTGTTTCCGTATTTACCTCTTCCATTTCCATTAAGATTTACAGTTACTATCTACATTTTAAGGCATACTACTTCGGTTATTTTTTATACAATACCAAATGTGATTATATACGACACAGAAAATCATTCAATACAATAGGTACATAAGTCATCACAACAACCTCCTCCAATACTTCATTACTATTAGCACAATTACAATAATCACCAACTTTATCTTCTCTTTATTCAATCAGAGCTTATTTATTAACAATTTAACAATCTTCTTCCACACACACACTTGCCCCCCCCTGGACTGTAGCGCCCAGTTGCCTCCACAAGAACTGCAGTTTTTTAGGGTGTAGACACTGCCTACACCGTTCTTGCTTCGGCGTTACAAAACATTCGGCATTACTGGTATCCGAGGACACCAGTAATCCTACTAAAATTTAGTTTGCGTGCCCTTATACGGTCTACCATCCCATTCGATGGATAGCCGCTGTTCCATAGTTATGGTGATTCCCCTGCTTCACTCCCCAGTTAATTTCTAAATTCACCTTTACAACGATAACAAGCTATGGCCAGTCTTAGGCACCGCGTAACGTAATGTGCCCTGACCATAGCCGGTTAAAGATGAGCCAATTCCACGGTCAGGGTTTGGTGAGGCCGTGACCGCCCGAAAATGGGGAATCACATTTAAAATTATATAACATTTGTTTCACATCTATACCTATTTACACCCTTATCAGATAAACATTTATAATCAACATAATACAACTTTCAACATGAACATATAAAGTATAACTCCCAGAAAAATCATTTAAATTTATTACCAAAATTCATCTATACAACATTTTAAATTATTTAATTCATCTCAAATTAATTCAACTATTTTATCAAACACTTTTTAATTGCTTTAACAACATTCACAATGACCAACTGTCAATTATTAAAGTTACCTTAACATAACAAAACATAACTTTACTACATAAGTACAGTTAACATCAACACAAAAGTATATACAATCTACATTATTATCTGTTGTCGCTTACCATAAATCATTTCATAATTCAGTCCATTTCAAAGCCCACTATTCACATAATTAAATGTTCATAAACAATAAATATTTACCCTCCATCATCAAACAATAATCTTGCTTACGTCTACACAATTCATTTTTAATTAAGTACTTTTTGTTATTATTATTATAATAACTATTTAACATTTTAAATTGTTCCGTTATACCCACATAATAATTCACTGGATTATCCCACATTATTATTCTACCATAAAACCTGTCTACATCAGTATTTTTGGTTAAGTCTCCTTTGTTATCTCTTGACACAATTAAATAGGTAATCAATTCATCGTGACTCTCACCTGCTGTTACAAATGTTTCATCACCAGGTAAGTGCATATTATCTTCGATATCAAATTCATCTACTACTACGGTACTCATTTCTACATAAGGTAATTTTTTCATATAATCTACTCCTTCAAATTTTAACTTCTTAACTAACCCTTTATAACTTCTACTAACCTCAAACAACTCTATCTCCCTCCCTCTCTCAAAATCGCTTACACAACCCCATCTTATTTTCTCTCTATCATTCCATGCAGAGGGTACTATATTAAAACACCTCCTGGCTCTTCCAGGAACACCACAAAAACTCAAGGGACAATTTGAAGACACATCGTCTTCCACTAAGGGACTCTCGCCCTTCATAAACACCAGTGAACACCTTGGTTCACAATAAACCCGGGAAAAATTTACCCTCTGCCCCATTTCCACAAAATAACCCTCTTCGTACTCCTTTTCTAACTCATGAACACTTATTTCTACCCCTTTACAACCCCCTACTACCATTATTCTCTCACTCTCTCTTACTATCTCTATATTCTCCTCATCACTATTAATTTTCACTGTATCACCTTTAAATACCCCGTTTTCAACAATCTTACCACTACTACTTGTTAACTCATTTTTATAACTAACACTTACCTCGTTAATTATTTCTTCGTTATTTTTCGTCATCATATCCCCATTATTCTCACCTGTATTGACACCATTGTCGTCTGTTACTTCGTTATTTTTGTTTATATTACACTTACCTATATCTGTTCTCCACTCTTTCATCTTCTCAATATTTCGTTCTTTCGTTCTAACTCTTTAAAATTACTTTCACAAATATCACTTACGGCATTGATACCAATTTTAAGTTCGTCAAAATGTTTATTCATCTTATCAAATTGACTTTTTGCATAAGTCATTAGATCGGCCAATGATAGACCTACCCCATTTTCCTGTACCTCGGCCATGCTTACAACATTTTTTATTTATATTATACCCCTTAACAAACTACAACCCTCCTCATACACACTAGTTACACATATTAACTCACAATACCCGCTACAAAACATCAACTCCAATATATTATAGTAAGCAAATAATTCACCAAATACATCACATTACCAAAACATAACCCCATACTTCCGTCTATTTACACATAACTAAAATTTTGTCTATTTGCCTCAAACAACCCTTCTATTATCCAATAATTATAGACATAAAATCAAAACACCCAACACATAAAATCGCTATCCCAATGTAAAAGTAAACACAATAACGCTACCAAAACATAACCTTATTCAACGTAAATATACGATAATTTCACAACTTACGCTGTTACTCAAATCCTATTTTCTGTGCTTCAAACAGATCTACCTCATATAAAGTTATACCAGGATCCTGGCAGGCGCACCAATTGTAAATAAACAAACATTTATAAAATTTTACAAAATGATATACTCTGCCAGAATCTTACCTTGCGATCTTTTCTCGCTGACTTACCTTTTGTAAACACCAACAGAAGTTCAGGGCCTCCACCAATATCTTTGAAGGACAGATATGGAAACCTTTATACTTTACCTTAATTAAAACACTGGACAATTTTGCAATCTGACTACCCACAATTCAGAAAATTCCCCGGAACGTTTAGACGAGTTTTTCAGCACAGAACATTAGGAAATGGTAATGACGTAATAACTTACAACTAACACATATTTATAACGATTCAAACATTGTTTTATTTACTATAACAATTAACTTCTTTACTTTTCCAATAATTTGGTTAATAAGGTTACAATATTATAAATTCTATAGATTATACAAACCAGTAACGTTTTCTTTCTCCCCCTTTATTCCCTTTTTGTCTCACACACAAACGCTCTCTGTCTCTTTACGTATTTGAATAACCCCCATTATTGAGCTCATTATTAATTTACTGTTTACTATAAACTTTTGGCCAATTACTATAACTTTCACTTTTACTTAACTGTAGGAAGTCCCCGGTATTGTGCACTATGTCGGCTCCATCTTCTTCACTTAACTCCTAGTTTTCATTCACTCCACTTATTTTATACACTGTTCCTCTGGTTGAACCAATGTTTACTGTTGTTTTATTACGATACACTCTTTGGTAGACCTACTTTTAACCTACTGTGAAATTACGTCTGTACTGCTTTACTAGTTAAGTCGATCTGCCTGGCGTCAAGCGAAGCGTGGGTTCGCTCTGCAGGCCGTGTCGGTGGCCACGTGGTCATAAATTCGAACGCTGATTGGCTCTTTCCATCGCATGTTCGGCTATGGAATTTCTGTACGTGATTTTCACGTTGGAAAAAGGCGGCACACCCGCGCTCTCGTACGCACAAATACGCACCCTTCTGACAATTAACATTCTTGTGCTTTGTCGTACCTGTCACGGAGCTTTAGTCAGTGACCAAAAGTACACTGTGGGTAAATAAAAGAGTTAAATCAAAAGTCGTCTACAAATGGTTAAAATGAATTTACTGAAATTACAAACCCCCTTCAGTTTGTCCCGTTACACAATCAAATAGCATACTCACCATTTATCAGTCTATATACCTGATTTAGGGGCATTATTCATTACAGCAAACATCGAATTCTTAAAACGTGGCATATAGCTATTTATTAATCATAAATATAAATCATTTAAATTCCCCAAATAACATATTGTTACGACGGTCTACTCGATCCTCGATCGTCATAGGTACAGTGGAAACAAAAATACAAGACACCAATTAAGTCACTAATCACACCTTTAATTTTGACAGTTAAACAGTTTGTAATTAACAACACAGTCTCTACAACAAATCAAATGAAAATTGTTGACACACAATAAAATGTCCACTAAAATTAAACACAAGTGTATTACAATTATACTGTCCGATTATAAAATGCAACACTTCACTAATAACTACTTAAACGTACACAGTAATAACTCGAACCGCTCTGTAAATATATCGCATTAATACTGAACTGAACGTCGTTGAGTATTGGTATTTATACCGCCCCAAATTACTAGATTATTCGATAGTGCCAGTATAGTTACGATGTAATTACTTCCAGCCTTGACACAGTCTGTGCGCCCGAGCGAAGTCTGGGACAGTCTAGAAAATGCGTAAACAAGCACGTATGCCACACACGTTACATTCCGGATCACTCTGGAACATTCGATAAACACATAGATTGTTCTGTGATGTCGTAACACTGCCCCCTCCTTAAGCCTGTTCATCCCGAACTGGCAACCCATCTCTGAAGTAGTACTTAGCCAGGCGATCTAGGTGGACAAACTTGAACTTTCGCTGCCCTTCCTGTTGAATCCGATAAACAACATCGTTGATTCGTTTTTTCACAGTGTAGGGTCCTTCCCAGTTAGACTGAAGCTTAGGTGGGCTACCATGACGGCGCTTTGAGTTGAGCAACCAGACCTGATCTCCTTCTTGGAAACCCACACTATTGCTGCGAATGTCATACCGAGTTTTCATTTTATCACTGGCAATCTTCAGCCGTCCTCTTACCAAGCGATTCATTTCTCGCAGTTTGTTTTCTAATTGCGAGGAATAGTTCTGTGGCTCTTGGGACTGAGTCTCAGGTGATCCGAACATTAAGTCCCCAGGAAGACGAATCTCCCTCCCAAACACCAATTTTGCTGGAATCATGCCGGTTGTCATGTACTGATGATCTATACGCCATGAGGAATAGTGGTATACGTTAGTCCCAATCTGTTTGGTTCTTGTCAACAACCTTCGAAAGATGCTGCTCAAGTGTCCTATTGAATCTCTCAACCATCCAATCCAACTGAGGATGCAGAGGCGTTGTCCTGGTCTTTCGAATTCCGAGTAGACGGCATAATTCTTTAAACACTCCTGATTCGAAATTTCTCCCTTGATCCGTATGGATTTCCATAGGGGCTCCATAACGGCAACAGAAGTTGTGAACTAACTGCTTTGCCACAGTGGTAACCTCCTGATTTGGAATTGCGTAGGCTTCCACCCACTTAGTAAAGTAGTCACCTACAACCATGATGTACCGGTTTCCATCGTCAGTAACTGGGAATGGTCCAGCAATGTCTATGGCAATTCTCTCGAAAGGCAGTCCAACGTTATATTGTCTCATTTTTCCCCTGCTTCTGGTTTGTGGGCCCTTGCTTGCAGCACATATTTCACACGTCCGAATCCATTCCTCTACGTTGTGGCGAAGATAAAGCCAATAGAATCATATTCCGTATTTTGTCAAGGGTTTTGTTAACGCCAAGATGGCCTCCAGATGTTCCATCATGCATCTCCTTCAAAACAGACTGCACTTTACTTCAGGGAACTATCAACTGCATGACCACGTCTCGTCCATCTGCACTTTCCCAAGCCCTTTTCAGCAATCGGTTTTCTAAGGTGAGAGATTCCCATTGTGGCCAGTAGCCCTTCAGTACTTCGGAACCATGGCAGATATCTTCCCTATCCGGGCGGTGACCTTCCTCTTTTGCTGTCAAGATTGGTCCAATGTCTTCGTCAGTCATCTGTTCTTGTCGACAGTCTTGTGTTGTCCAGCCGTCAGCCAGGAAATCTACAGTGATGGCTTGAACATGTTCGGTTGAGTTTTGTTCTTCCTTTCTGTGGCAATGTCGGCAGATTTCCGGGCACGGTCTTCGTGATAAGCCATCTGCATTACCATGCAGGCGCCCCCGTCAATGTTGTACCTTGAAGTTGTGCTCTTGCAGACGTTCAAGCCACCTTGCCAACTGTCCTTCCGGATTTTTAAATCTTAAGAGCCATGCAAGCGCAGCATGGTCGGTACATAGTGAAAACTCTCTTTCATAGAGGTATTTATGGAAGTGCTCCAACGCTCGGACGATTGCCAGCAACTCTCTTCTTGTGACGCAATAATTTTTCTCTAGTTTAGAAAGTGTCTTGCTGTAATACGCTATTACTCGTTCTTCACGGTTTTGAAATTGAGACAAAACTGCTCCTAGATCAATATTGCTTGCATCTGTGTCCACAATGTACTTCCCTTCGGACTCTGGGAAAGCGAGAATTGGCTGCGAACATAATGCAATTTTCAAAGTCCTAAATGCTTGATCACACTCCCTCGACCATTGGAAGTTTCGTTTATTTTCTGTTAGCTCATGTAGTGATTTAGCAATAGTAGCGAAGCCTTTCACAAATCGTCTGTAATATGAGCATAACCCCAGGAAACTCCGAACTTCGTGTTTTCTCTTTGGCACTGGCCAGTCTCTTACGGTGTCTACTTTATTAGGATCCATGCTAACACCCACTGCCGAAACCAAATGGCCCAGATACTGTACTTCCTTCTGGAATAGAGAACACTTCTTCGGCTCAGCTTCAGTTGGGCACCGTGAATTCTAGTTAGAACCTCCTTGAGGTTTTCCAAATGGTCTTTGAAAGTCTTCCCAATGACTACGACATCGTCTAAATAAACAAGGCAAGTTTTCCATGTCAAGCCTCAGAGTACCAGGTCCATCAATCTTTCTTTCAAATGTTGCCGGTGCATTACAGAGTCCAAATGGCATGACGTTAAATTGGAATAAGACACTTGGGGTTGAGAAAGCGGTCTTTTCCTTGTCTTCTTGATGAAGACCCACTTGCCAATATCCACTCTTCAGGTCCAATGTGGAAAACCACTGTGCTCCGGACAACGTGTCGAGTGTATCGTCAACGCGAGGTAATGGATAGCAGTCTTTCTTTGTAACGTCATTTAACCTCCGGTAGTCTACGCAGAAACGCAACCCACCATCCTTCTTCGCTACCAGCACTACAGGAGAAGACCAAGCACTTTACGAAGGTTCGATTACTTCCTCTGTCAACATATCCTGTACTAACCGAGACATTTCCTCTTGTTTAGATAATGGAGGCCTTCGAGGAGGTTGGCGTATCGGTGTTGTGTCCCCGGTACTGATGCGATGTTGCACAAGAGAGGTTCTTCCCAGTGACTGTCCCCGAACTGCAAAACAATCTTTGAATTCATGTAAAAAGTGTCTGAGTTCTTTTACCTCACCACTTGAGAGGTCGTTAGAAGATCTGTTCAATAACTCTTGCAGTTCCTCTGGTAATTTGGTATTATCCAAATCACTGGCTCTTTGTTGCGTCATTCCAGCTACCCAGGCCACAGGAGTCAATTTGCCTAGGAGCGTATTGCTTTAGCGATAGCTTGATCCAAAATATTTGCCACTCTAATAGGTACATTTCCGGTTTCGTCAGGTTTTACTAAACTTCTGGCAATTAGTATGCCTGGTGTACTGACTACCTGGGGTTCGAATATAGAGCACTGGTTGTCCCTAGTATCTACCTCGGTTCTAACCATGATGATCTTTTCGGAGTTTGGCGAAACAGTTACGGCCACTTGGTTTATGATGTCCATAGATTTTTCTGCTGTCATCATTGTTGATAGCATTACCTCTTCGCCTCCGATTCTCAAGACATTGTTTTTGAAGTCAACTATAAATCCGTATGTGTTCATAACCTCCACACCAAGAATTGCTTCATCCACAATGTCTGCAACAAGTAAGTGATGATTAAACTCAAGTCGACCGAGGTGTACATGTATTTCCACTTTTCCAAACACTTTTACAGGCCGTCTAGTAGTTGTTCGCAAGCTGCAAGAGCACCAGATTGGCTTGAGATCTTTCATCACGTCGGGGCGCACAATGGAAACTGTTGCGTCTGTGTCAACTGCAATCGAGGTTGGCCTTTCTTGAAATGAATCCGGTAACCACCAAGCTCCCGCTATTTTTCTGAAGTGTAGAAATTGTGTATTGTCTAGGGGCTTTGTTCCTCCAGTTAGTCAGCACACGTCCCGTTGTACCGACTATTGCTCGTTTCCCTGCTGCTGAATTCTAACCCGAAAATCTCGTTGTAGATGCCCAGGTATCCCACATCTATAACACCTTCCTTCCTTTGGCCTACCATCCTTTCTTATTTTATTCTGTGGCGCCGACTGTCAAGTCTCTGTTCCTTGTTCTTCTTCCTCATCGTCTGTGCCATCGAGATCTTTTAGCGCGCACTTTATGACTTGTCCAACCAGACGCTGATTTGGCAGCCTCAAATTGCAAAGCATGTACCAGGGCGTCCGCACTGTTCTGGTGTCTTGCCATTCATAACACTTGCTGTAGTTCGTTATCTCGGACACCGGCAGTAAATGTCTGCATCGCAAAACTCGTTCGAAAATCTTCTGGTGCTTCAAGATAGGCCAGTCTAATTAGTCAGTCGCTACTTGCTTCAAACTCTTGAAGGCTCTCTCCGGAATGCTGTTGCCTTGCTCTCAACTGGGTGCAGTACACATCTCACAAATGTTTATCACCATACCGTAATTCTAGAGCTTTTATCAAATTGGCATAGATGTTCTGGCTGTCAGGTGGCACTTTCTGTAGTAGTTCTGCCGTGGGTCTTTTTAATGCGAGAACGAGTGAGACTGCCTTGTCTTTCTCTGTCCAATTATTTGCTCATGCAGCAGTTTCAAATTGACGGAAGTATGTTGCCCAGTATGTTGCCAAAGGTTGGAGCTTCGACATGAACTGTCCCTACTGCAGGCAAAGTGACTTTCTCTATTAACTTATTTTCTGCATCTTTTTCTGTCTTTATCATTGGTCCAGTCTGTTCACAAAGTTGTTTTGGTTGTAACTTCAGGCACTGCTCGACTTCATTTTTAATCTGCTCTTTTATATTTGTAATTGAGTCTTCTATTTTTGTTGACATAGCTTTTTCCACACTCAAGACAGATTTTTCTACTTCAGCTATTTTATTTGACATGGATTCTTCTACGTCAGATATTCTGGTAATCTGATTATTAACCTCGTAATTCACCTACGTCACCATGTAGGAGACCCAATTCTGCTGTAGTATGTTCTTGCATCTGCTTTTTCTCATGAATTAAGGCTTTGATGTCATCTGCTTCCTGCTTACGTTTTTCATCCTGTCGTTTTTCCGCATCTCCCGTCTCTTGTCTGCGTCTTTCCTCTGCTTCCAGCAGTAGGGTTTTCTGTCTCTCTTCTGCTTTCTCTGCATCCTGTCGTCGTTTCTCATCCTGTCGTTTTTCTGCTTCTTCTCTATCTTGTCTTCGTTCTTTTTTTTGTCGTCTTTCTGCTTCTTCCTGTGTTTGCCGCAGCAGTGTTTGGAAAGCTTCCATCATCTGGCTGGCATCCATGTTTACCGGTTAATTACGAATTACCTCGTCTTGTACAAACTGTCCACTGTTTCCACTGTTAACCGTTCTATCCCACTTCTGACACCACTGTTACGACGGTCTACTCGATCGTCGTAGGTACAGTGGAAACAAAAATACAAGACACCAATTAAGTCACTAATCACACCTTTAATTGTTACAGTTAAACAGTTCATAATTAACAACACAGTCTCTACAACAAATCAAATGAAAATTGCTCACACACAATAAAATGTCCAATAAAATTAAACACAATTGTATTACAATTATACCGTCTGATTATAAAACGCAACACTTCACTAATGACTACTTGAACGTACACAGTAATAACTCGAACCGCTCTGTAAATATATCGCATTAATACTGAACTGAACGTCGTTGAGTATTGGTATTTATACCGCCCCAAATTACTAGATTATTCGATAGTGCCAGTATAGTTACGATGTAATTACTTCCAGCCTTGACACAGTCCGTGCGCCCGAGCAAAGTCTGGCACAGCCTACAAAATGCATCAACAAGCACGTACACCACACACGTTACATTCCGGATCACTCTGGAACATTCAATAAACACTTAGATTGTCTGTGATGTCATAACAATATATTCTTTCCACTGATGATACAGCATTACAGCCTTAGGAAAACACTTGGCATTTGCTCAAATAAATTGTATAAAAACACACTATACAAATGTAAAACATTCATTTTGTTTTCCTTTGCAGATTATACATTATTTCTCATTACGCATATTTCACTATAACTTTTGTACGTCTATTGTTTTATGAAATATTACTATACACTATAATTCAGACAAATAAAACTTCTGCACCTAAAGTATTTCTTTGCTTGTTAAATTAAAAATTTAAATTGGATTTTTTTTAAATCTATATAACTAATTACATTGTCTCTACTTCTTTTAAAATTTAAAGAATGTTCTTAGATTTGCTGGCAACAAGTTGCATGCTACAGTTCCTCCTAAATTCATTGGATGTTATTTTAACATGTTTGTGACAGGGATATTGTTTTCATTGTATGTATAACTTAACTTTATGAGTCAAGTAAATTTGTAGCCTATATGGTTTTACACATTACAAAAACTTTCAATAATTAATTATTAATTATTGGTTCTTATTCTAATTACTGCTTGTTAATTAATATTAATTTTTCAGGAGTTTTATACAAAATGTAAATTTTCAGTAATTAAAATTTGTTTGTTACAAAAAGCCTAAGCTGCAATAAGATCTCCAAGATGTAGGCTATAAATTAATTACAGTATGCTCCATTTAATCTCAAAATATTTTAAATTTTGTTTAATACATTTTCAGTAATATTCTTCTATTTCAAAATTGAAGATTATCAAAGCATTTAAAAATTACAATCATCCTAAACACAAATATATTTTTGAAACATACTGCACATGTTAACCATTTTGAATACTTGTTCACAGTCCTTCCTATATTTAAGGTCAAATCAAGTCTTGCACTTTTAAAACTGATTTTTAGCAAGTTTAAAAAAAATTATGTTTTTTTTTTGTAGTGGGCCTAATTAGCAATAACTGCCAAATTCTTTATAATCACTCAAACATATTAGAAAAATCAATCAAAGAACATGAAAAGTAAACACTGTCACAATGGGTATATCAGCTCAGAAACAACGTAACACCTTCATGTTACATAAATGCTCTTAACTGTTGCAAAACCTGTTCTTAATACAGTGAAGAGAATGAACAAAATAATATGTTTCAGCTACAATAATGCCTGAGTTGAGACGACCTGTATCTGTGTCAAAGTCTTCTACACTGAACTCAGATTTGAAGATACTGGCGTTGGTTTTCATTGTTTTAGCAACTGTGGTGGCAGTTATTGCAGTTTACTTATATCTGCGCAAAAGAGGTGAGTACTAAGAATTAACCTCTTCTAATAGGACAAGGGATTTTTGTCTAAACAAAATTTCAGTTCTCACAATAATAATACCATAAGCCGTAATATTACCAGAATACTTGTGAATGCAGTATACACACATTACTGTGTATATTAAAAAGTAGTATATTAAAATCCCAGCAAACAACTGAAATAAAAATCATAAGAGCCTTAGTAACACTGAATACCACATTTACACATTTACCATATTACCAAAAAATCTTATATAATTGAATACTTAACAAAATTTCAGAGGACTTCAAATTACTTAAACTATAACTTTAGTAACATAATGATAAATTAAGTTTTAGCAGAATTATCAGTCCGCCTAATGATCTACACTAAACTAACTAAGTTGAAATGATACAACCTACTCGTATTATGTTAAAACTTGACACTATTTATAAACAGAAAATTGCCAAAAAATAATATTTTGCTTATTAAAACAAAATTTAAACCAAAAAACCCAAACATATAAAATTAAAAAAAAAAAATAATATAGTTTAGTTATCTCAGAATATTAAAACTTTTATATAAATATGTTATTAAGAAAATATTCTGTCAATCCTATGAAAAGTAGTGTTTTTATGCTTTCTGGTGAGTTCCTCAGAGCATGCTGTTGCTACATTTTCACATACCTTCATAAGGCATTCTCTTTCCCTCTCTCTCCCCCCTCTCACTCTCACACTAAAAAATGATGACCCTGAGCATCAATTATTACAAAATACTGAGCATCAGACCCAAATCCTGTCAGTCTTAGGAAGTTTATATTACCTATGATACTATTAGTTTATTAGTGACTAAAAATATGGAATTTTAAAATACAATAGCAATAAACTTTAAAACAAAGAGCTGAATAAATTTCACAAGATAAATAAAAACAGCAATACAGACTATGAATTGTTAAATATAACAAACCACCATATTATAACAATATGCTAATTAAGCTTCAAATACTTCTTTTAGATAGGTACATGAACTTGAAAAATCTTTTTAGTACTTGTGTTTTTGTTACCATGTCTTAAAGAAAACATGGCTTGTACATTCTAATAAACAATTAAGACCATAATAGTTGACAATTTGGTATGTTTGAGTATTCTACAAAATACAATCCTACTGTTTAATAACAGATCAACTGAAGCAAACCCGGACAAAAATGAATACTGACAAACACTAATTATATTTCAGTGTTTTACTGTGAGCCTTACAGTGTTTTACTGAACTGTTCTCTAATCGCTTACTGTATTAACACACAGAATAAAAGCATGGAAAATGTATGGTATTAAATGTGTACATTAACTCAACATACAATATAAATAATTATGTTGAAAATGTAGGTAACTTATAAAACAGCTCACTTTCAATTGATAAGATTGCAAGTGAAAAAATCTCCCTTGAGACATGGCCAATCGAAAATAATGTTTGATCACCTTTAACTGTGTAAACGACTGTTCTGCAGCAGCAACAGACAGTGGTATCGTCAAAGAATTTTTAAACCATATACATGTTAAGAAAAAAAATTTGTTATGTTGTTCTGGATCACACTTTCAGTGTGCCACCAATTCCTAATCCGTTTGGTATAGTCCTGACAAACATCAGTTCTTGATACCCCTCCTCTACAACTACATCACGGTATGATAAATCTTCAACTTGCACTGTGCACACTTATTGAAGATGGTTACATCTATAGAGAAGTGCATTGGATTTGTGCTTAATGTTATAAAGGAAGCCAAAGTTTTTTGTAATTTCTCAATTCTACAAACCCTGTGAGAGCACTCTGGCTGACCCTGTCAATAAACATATAAAAGTATTATTTTGAATGTTCAAAATCAAACACACTATTTGACACAGTTGTACACAACGCATACAATTCAAAATCCTACGCCAATCCCCCTTCCACCTCCACACCCCCACACACAACCTGATAACCAAAAAAACCATTACAAATTACCGACAACTTGACCATTCCGTATTCAAACCTCACTGAAGAAGGAGAACACAACTCCGAAACGGCGTTTGAGGGAATATCAAACAAGTAAGTTCACAAGTGAAAGTACCACAATTTAATAATTATATAAAAGTATTCTGTTTAAAAACATAAACATTTGCATTCATTTATATTATCTGGATTTCACATTCGAAGAGGTGTTTTCCTCCTACTTTGGACTTACTTAAACTTTTTTAATATATGGAGAATATCAGCTATATCATTTGCTGTCAACTTTGCTGATACAAGACCACTATTTCTATACTCAGAAAGCAAAGAGGGAAACTATTGAAATTGGTTGATTGATGAACCCAACTCCATGCCTTCCCTCTGCCATAACTCACTTATGATGTTGAATTTCACTAATACATAATGCTATACAATACTGGAAATTACAAGACTGAATAACATAATTTCAATCATTAGTGAAATAGACTCAAAAGTAATTTTTGAATCAGTGATTGTGTCTGAAAGTTCTTGAAGGCATTCTGAAACTTCTTTAAGTTGATTTTCAACAGCCATTACACTTTCTACTCTACATTCCCATCTTGTTTCAGAGTAATGTTTACTACTTTTTTAAAGGCACTCTACCTCGTGAAGAAGCTGAAAATAAGGTGTACCACCTCTGTACAATTCCAAAAAAACAAAGTTGCTTTCAGGTATGACGTTGATGCACCACATAAAAACAGGTTCTAACTATGACATCCACAAGGAAAGTAGAAAGTCAAATTCTCTTTCAACATTATAGATTTTATACAATTGTATTCTCTTGTCATGCCGGACAAGCATCACCTTATTTGTCAATATAGAAGGACCACCTCTGACTATAGTATTACTTGATACAATTATAATTTAAACCAGGTTAAACTGTGACCTATCAAAGCACTGCATTGGCACTCTGTGCAAAAATTCACCATTCTACAAAAGGTATGGTATATTACAAAATGATAGAATTGGCATTCAAGTAATAATAATATCATATAAACTATGCACATTTTAAAACAGACGTAAAATATTTTCATTTTGTTTTAATTGTCTCCAAGTCACGTTACTAAATATTTAGAATTAATATTAGGCATTACCTGTATTAACTTCCGTCTTGTGACTTACTTGGTTTTTTCTTAAAACGACGCGTTTCGAGAATAAATTCTCATCATCAGGTTCAAATTCTATAAAAACATCAAATTCACCCAAAAGGGTCGTCAACTAGTTACAATACACAAACACAAAAACACCACACATAATTTAACACTGACACAGTCACGGCACAGTCCGATGCGCATCGTCTCGTTGCCAACGACCAACTGTTGCACTTTGTCTTATACGACCGTTATCATTGCCCGCTGACCCATCGATATCGATGGCCGTGTTGTACAGCAGATTCGATCGGAACGAAACTTTGTCATTAAGTAGCTGGTCCGTTTGTAACTTAGAAGCCCTGTATATCTCATATCCTCCACAGCGTTCATGTATGCACCCTTTTTACAATTATGAAGCAGTTTAAAGTTTGTGTGGAAGTCTGAGTACTTATGATTATACAGCATTAAATGCTGAGCGTAACTGGATCTAGTTTACGAGATATCACTTTTGGGCAGGTGTTCTTTACAACATTCGGCTGACGGCCTGCCCGTTTGTCCTATATAGAATTTGTCACAGTCATCGCATTCAAGCTTGTACACTCCAGTTTTCTCTTCAGCCGGGATATGAGTTCTTTGTCCCAAACGTTTTTTGATGTTATTTGTGGTTTTAAAGGCCACTGTTATTTTACGTTTTTTCAGCTCATTCTTTGCAATGACTGGTAGTACATTCGTGTACTCAGTTACTATAAACTTAGTATCTTCTTTAGATGGGCCGGTTAATCTGCTTTTACTATTGATTTTTACCGAGTGTTTTCTTATAAGCTTGTCTATGATTCCACTGTTATACCCATTAGCGATAGCTATACTTTTGATTATATTAGTCTCTTCCACTCTGTCTTTTTGCTCAAGGGGAATAGCAAGCATTCTATGAACGAACGCGTTGAAGGCTGCCATTTTTTGGGAATATGGATGGTACGAATCAGCATGAATAGTAATATTCGTGGTGGTGGGCTTTCTATAAATTTTGAATCTAAAACGGTCATTATATTTGCTGATAGTGAGATCAAGAAAGTTCAGGCAGCTATTATTCTCCATTTCTAGGGTAAATTGGATTTTCATGTTTATGCTGTTCATATATCCTTTCAAATTTTCTATTTGTCTACTCGTTCCATTGAATATCATAAAAGTGTCGTCAACGTAGCATACGTAAAATTTAATTTTGTCTCGCTGTTTATTAAGAATAGACATTAAAAATGTATTCTAAAAGTGGTTCAAGTATAGGTCCGCTAAAATTCCCGATAAAGGTGACCCCATTGCCAGACCATCCTCCTGCATGAAATACTCATTATCATAAGAGAAATAATTTTGTTTGAGTATTGTTTTTAGCAATTGCATAAGTTCATCAATTTCATTTCTACCTAACCTATTTGTATTAATTAAGCTATTTCTGAGAATTGTCATTGTCTCATCTACCGGCACATTGGTGTACAGATTAGTTACGTCAAATGAAGCCAGCCTATAATGTGGTGCTGATTTAATAGTTTTAATTTTTTCAACGAGATCGTAGCTGTTGCTGTAAAATATCGTATGCTGTAAAATATTTGCTAGACTACAAACAAATGTAGACATATTTTAGGTTACAAAATAAATAGTAATTTTTTTTAATAAACTATAGCCTACATTTATGATCATTTTAAGGTTAAATTAATAAACATTTTCTTCCTACCTTTTCTTAGAAAATGAAATTCTACTTAACAAGTTTCATTTATGAGAGGTCTAGACCAATCTATCTTCTGTCACAGCTTTTCTTTTCAAGCAATATTGGCCAAACAGTTTTGTGATTGTGATAACACATTTTCTACAAACATATATTAAAACCCATACAGAAATCATACCATATGTATTTTTTATTTAGTATTGAAAATCCCTTATTTTATTTTGAATCAAAAATATATGTTAAGACATGTAATTAATATTTTTAAATTGTGATACTGGAAGTTCACTTATTCAGCTTCTTGCTTCTGTTACCTATATAGTTGTGTTAGTAAATATAGATTTTTGATATTCCCATCATTTCAAAATGATATTCTTCACAAATTTCAATGAACTGTATTTTAAAAGTATTTTTCACCAGGAAGATAGCAAAGGTGATATCATACATAACAACTGAATTTAGTATTGTTTCATGTATGTGCCATGAAATATTATTTATAGTTAAAAAAACCAAAATTCTGTATTGCTTTTCTGCATGTAATATGATATTATATACAAGTAATTAGGTGACTAATCTGTTAATAAATAGTTCAGAATTCTTATGTTATTTAATAAGATATTTATTTTGTGTAACATCTGATATATAATAATCATAATATACTTGTTAAAATACATGTAGAATTTTTGAATATAAATGTTAAAAATAGGACTGAATTATGTTATTTTAATGATTTTGTGGTATTTACAAATTTTATATATGTGGCAGCCTCAAACTCAATGAAAAAAAAAGAGTCGTGGGATCTACATATTATCTGAATTTTTGTTTTAAATATGTCAAAAAAATAATTTATTGGATAGGCCTATATCTAATACACAGTATTATACTATATATTATGTAATACTACTATACTATATATTATCAAATTTAGACACATGCACACACTCTCTCTCTCTCTCTCTCTCTCTCTCTATATATATATATATATATATATATATATATATATACATACATAATATATCTTTCTTTTATAAACCACTTTGTAGGTATTGTGATAAGTACAGAATAATATGAATTTTACCAGCACGTACAACAATGTGTGTTCAGGAAATGTTTATTTTAGGTATGGAAAAGAATAACAGTATGGGGGAGTCTGCATCTGTTGCTCAAATGCAAAATCAGCAGAACAGAGACCAGCAGTATGGTGTTCAGAGTCAGCAGGCTCTTAGCATTGATTCTGCAACTTATAAGACTGACTCTACAGGTACAGAACAGTATATATCCTTTACACTTTATCCATTCCTCTGATTTACACTAATGCTTATAATTAAATAATTGAATTATACATCCTTTAAGCATGTTTACTTTCTGTTTCCAATAATATCGAGAATTATATTTGAAAACTCTTATTTGTTTGTGTTTTCACAGATTAATATTAGCTCATTATCTATTATATAAAGGCAAATATGTCAACTTTTAATCAGTAGCACCATGTTTAATGAGCACCATATTTAATCACAAGTAGTCTATCTCTCTGCATATACCAGTAAGCCTACTGGCTTGTATTCAGAGATTGTCTCACAGATATATGTAGAGAATGTGTCGCCTTGGTAAAATCTGTCTCAGGTAGTTTGAAACTCTGACCAAAGAAACTGTACTTATTTTTCCTAATAGTTATTTGTTTCACTCTTTCTCTAAGTTCAGGGCTTGTTATTTGTTTGGCCACAATGTTTTAACATTGAAAATGTTTGTAAGGACGTGTCGCACATTTGAAAATGACCGCTGGTGCATGATCGAAAATGGGAACCAGTGAGTTTCCATAGAAACTACTTCTTTGTTGTCAATAACATAGTACACATATAAAACTTAGCTTATGAATGCGACTTCATTTAACTTATAATCTGTACATTGGTAAATGAAGAATGAATTCATTGATTGGTGAATGAAGAATGAATTCATTGATTGGTGAATGAACATAAATATATATATTTTTTAGATTTATTGAAGCATTTTCAATGCCCTTCTCTGTGCATTGCATTTGTGCAATGCCTGTAAATTTTTTTAACTCTGCTTAAATATCTACAGATCAAAACTACATGTAAGTCAAACAAACAACACATGAGCTTTGATTAAAAAGTTCATGCAATTTTTTTATTTAAAGAATACAACGTTAATTACCGCTCTTTTTAATTATCACTACACTAATACAACATTATCTTTACTGGGTGTTAATTAGTCACTTGTTTGTGTGTAACATATGATGTTAAGACAGTGTTAGTTAATAAATTATAGGATTTATATCCAGCAACGGTAATTAATGTTAACATGAATTCTACTGAAGCTCCAAATAATTTTATATGTTTACATATGCTTGATGATTATGCATACTATGTCATTCTGCCGAATAATGATATTTGTTCCCTATCTGAGGTACGTATTAAATAAATAAACGCATACACAAATTTCAGTATACTTGAGGCATTTATTATTTTCATACTAGTTCTTATTTAACATATTATGCTCATTTGGAATATTAAATACTCTCTACTTCAATAGCAATTCATCTTACGAGCTCTATCTCAAGGTTTTAATTTGAGTTTCAACGTCAATAGTCATTAACTTTACTAATTACACAAAATTTATTTAAAATTTGATTCATGTTTTTCCGATATAAGAATTATCTTTACTAAGACACACATGAGTGTTTTAGCATGCCAAAGCTTTTACGTGAGTTCTTTTAATAGGACAGACAGGTGTTTGTTAAGTATTAATTAATACATAAAATTTTACTTTTGGTAAGTTATTCCTTTCTACGGCGTCTGAACTGCATAGGGTTCATCGCTCACTCCTTCGATTGATGATGTCATTGAAGGTACATATCTCATCTCGTGGTTTATCCTTGTACACACATTTCACTTAGAATATCACACCCCGGCATCTCCTGATATTGCAATAGAATACTGACAGGTAACCAGTTATAGTGTTAGATTTTTTGAAGTTCAATTTACGGTTTTCACAAGACTGTTATAGACACATATTGCGATCTTATTCATTTTATAAGTTATGTACTACTATATTCTTAGTTCGCACTTGTTAATATCGATCGTATTGCATACGTTGTTGTCAACTTTGTTCTATGAAATAACGTATAAGTGACACTGCTTTACAATCATTTATACATATCAGATTTTAGTACGTTTTCAGTTAGTTCGCGGACTTTCACTATCAACAAATTCTGAACTTCCATCACGACTCCTAACTGTTAAGTTACGCTTTTAAGAAACTTATATCATACTTCGTCAACACTTCTGATCGTCACTCCGAAAATTTACTATTAGACTTCTGACTCTCTCACTCTTTCGAAAATGTATCTTAGGCTCTTTTTTTGCGTTCTCGGCTTATTTTATATACTCAATCCACCGAATTCCCACTCTAGATTCTCTTCGCCCATCGGTTCCTTCCCATTGGTTATCGTTTTCTCTTCCACGGGAATACCCTCCTATTTTCCCTCACTTGATAATCTGTCAAATTCTCATTCGTTTTTGTTCTAGCTTTCTTAGAAACTTGCTATTAAAAACCCGCCTCCGTTGAGCTCTGGCTTCTGATAGGATATTTCATTTCCTACCCCCATCGGCTTCCTTTTTGGATACACCCTTCATCCCTGGCGGTAGTCAGATTTCACGCATCTCAATCATCCTGACCTTTGTTCTTCTGTTCCTTTCAGACAAATTTCTCTAATTGCCACAGCTGCATCTGCTTAACAAGTACACTTAATGTCGCTATAAATTTCCCAGTCTTCCCTTGTCATGCCCCTGCTGACTTCTGCTACTCACAAGCGTGACCAATTTCTGCATTGTCTTATTCTGTCCATCTGCGCCCTTGTTAGTTCACACGCGCTTGGTGTGGTCGTTTCTAAGTAACGTCACCTCTGCTACTGTTTCTCTGTGTCTTAGCTAGAAACCTCTCACTTTACTTCGCTCCCCGCCGTCTTTGTTAATTGGTTCACCCATTGTACCTGTATCTCACCGGATATGTCCTTTGTTCGTAATACATTTGGTCGATCTCTTCCTTTCATTGAGAACAGTGTCTCGTTGCGTCGTTGATGGGTTCAGACATGTGGTGTGGTCTGTTTTTCGTTATTCTGTTCTGCTTCCCACGACGATAGCTTTCTCAGTAATACTCCCGTGACTCTGATGTCTTTGTTTTCTTAGTTTACAGCTCGACACCCCTTAATTTCTTTAGGTGACCATATGCTATCTCGGATTTATGGCCTGTCCAGAACCATGCTCGGCCATAGCTAAAGGATTTTATGCACCTTTTGTCCTAACTGGATCTGGTGATATTCTTTCATTCGTCATTGTCAAATCAACAGCTGCCTCTTGTGTCATCTTTCTTTTATACAAAACAATTTTTCCGTTTTGGCGTTACAAGAATTATGCCTTGATTCATCTACATGTATTCTGCCCCCTTCAAAGTAGTCTCAGTCAGCATAACATGATTTTGCTAACATTTTTCTAGTTTTTTTAAACCTTTCCTGAATGCACTTTTTGGATAGCCTTGAGCTTGCTTAGTGATTTTTGTTTTATGTCTTCAACAGAGTTCCAGTGCATTGTCCTTTTATGATATATTTTATTACTGGGAAGAGTAGAGATTGAATTAGGACATATCTGGAAAATATGGCAGTTGCATTGTCATTGTGATGATTTCTTTTATTTGTTCTGATGCATTAGTTCAGGGTGAAAGTTCTATAAATTATCGTTTTCTATAAAATGACTAGATTCACACAAGTGGTGTAAAATGTCTGTATAGTACAATTTAATTACCATTGCACCTTATGATGAAACTTCGTTGAACACAAACCAAAATGTTCATCTACAATCTTCAACTCATTCACAAGAGTTTTTGAGGATTTTGTATCATTTCTAATTGACTAGTTGATACCAGACTTGTCAAAGCATTTTGCAACACTTTCGCCAGTAGAGCAGTTTATTTCATTCTTCACATAAAATTTAATCCATGTTCTTCAGTTGGCAATCCATATAAAAAAAACTTGCATATTAAAAAAATAGACACTTTTAGTATAGGAAATTCAAACATTTAATGAATTTCTTTATCAAACCTTATAGAGCGACAAGGTAGTTTTAATGTTATTGTAATATATGACCTTGTAGAGCTATTAATGTTAACTACTATTAATTACCAGTTCATACATAATTACTTCACCAAATGAAAGTTGGCTGCTGTTGAAGGTGGGCACTGAAACTAACACCCAAAACAAATCTCATAAGAAAATATGAATGTTAATATAATTACACTCAATAAACTTCAACACTAACGAAATAGTCAACAAAATAACACTGGAATAGTCATATAGCACAGACTAATACCAATCTATCCACAGTCAGCAGAAATAGTAAAACACCAGATGTGTGTGTGTGTGATTTCATAAATTATTATATTAATTTAATAATTCACTTTTCAAAAACTAACTTTGTTTAATTCAGCAAAGCACTTTCATCAACTGGTCTTATCTTCTTCATCAGCACTACTTTTGCATGACTTTGGCAATAACAGAATGCTGTTCAACACACATTTGATTTTTCTGGTTTTCCAATGTGTATATAAACTGGAAAGCCAATGTGTGTGTGTGTGTGTGTGTGTGTGTGTGTGTGTTTCACCTATACAACAACATTTTACCACATCTCTTACATTTGTGCATGTAGTCGGAAATACACACACACAAACACAATTCTAGAGTATCTTGGTCTGCATGAAACTATTTAGTCTTCACAATCGAACAATTCTTCTTCTTTGATTTCAATACAAGTTCTTGTTTATGTTGAAACACAATTAGAAACAACAATTCAATGGTACTAGTGATACATACTGTCACCTTACTTAATAATATAAGCATAAACATACACATTAAATTAAAAGTTAAATAAAAACAGAAAATATTCAGTTCTTCAATATTGAATTATTTTTTACAACTTGTATGTAAGTGATAAACAGACATTATATATAATAATTATTCAACATTGTTTAAAATCTTAGAATGAAATTTAACAATAATTAGTTTAATTTAACTAAAAAATTTTCTCTTAATTGTTATGATTTTAGATCAACTATCTGTTTCAGAATACATAGAAGATATTTGTCCCTATGCCACTTTCCAGTTGTCTAAACCTCCGTACAGTGAAAGTACATACAGTGGAAATGTGTACAGTGGTCCATATCATTCTGTACGTGGTTCTTTTGTATATCATGATCCCAAACCCTCCTCTGTAGACACATATAAAACAAAACATGTAAGTCTTTAATTAACTATTATTATGTATATATTAGTATATGGAACTATGTTATGTTAACACTTACAATTAAAATTAGTATTTAAAACTGATTATAATCGGACAAAAACTTGTTTCAATGTATGAATAAGAACTGACCTGTCTTCTTAATATAATCTTCTACATAAATAACCAGATTGATGACATATGCTATTACTGGTCATACTACTTTGTTTTATGCAAATGAAATTATGAAGTGTTTGAGCAAACCACTGTGCCATGAAAACAGCTTTAATTGGCTACTGATTTAATTAATTTTCTGCAGTTAATTTATTCTTCTTTCTACATAAAATTTTAACCAGATTGATAATTTACAGTACTATAATAAGTATATAAAGACTGTTTTGTGTTAAAACGAATACTGACTTATCTTCCTTTAACAAAGCATAGTTATCAAATGCCTTGTTTATTTTAAGTGCCCTATGCTTTCTTCCTCGCACTGACATTACATTGAAGCAACAGGAGACACATTAGTTTGTTGTCCTCAGAACATACAGTTTCTGGCAATTGATGTGACACACTACAAATCATGGTATATAAATACATGGTAGGAATTACGAACAGCATACGTAGTAGACTTTGACGTCATCACCCACTTGATTAGTTCAGTGACAGGTGCTACATGACAAGTTACTATACAAAGATGACTAGCACAGTTTTCAACTCCACCAGGGTTTGTAGATGTTAGTATAAATTTAATGAAAGATTTATTTTGGACAATTTCCAAAAAGACATTATGATGTGTTCTGGTGAAATGAAAGGAAAATCTGACATTTGTTATGACGGTGTTCAAGACATGTTAGGAGACCCCACGGCAGTGTTCATGTCATTACTATGCAGAGCATGGGTGGGAGTGGAAACAGCCTATTTATATCAGTTTCACCAAACTGTAACAACAGTGTTATTTTTCCAAGCACATATAGTCACTGTGTCGGCAGGATTTGTTTACGACATGGGTGGCCCAAACAGAAAACTTTTATCTAACCTTAACGCATGAAAACACTAGCATAAAAAAAAACCTGCTCTGATAATGTGTATTTGGGGTTTCTGTGACACTTTGATGAGAAACCTTCTTTTGGGTGAAGAATATCAGCTTGTAAATGGAAAGAAAGTCGCTAAAGATAATTTTGTAACCTTATTAGCCACAAAAAAAAAAACAAAAAAGAACAGATCTGAGATTTGCTTACAGAATTTTTGAAAACTACCTTTTATTAACTGGAACTGAAAGGCAGAATGCGAGAAAAGTGGCTGAATTGCTGTCAAGAACTGTCGTGAAGGCTACTTCTTTTGTTTTCCCTGGCAATGACCATACTGTTAACTTCTTCATGACAATAATGATTGTTTTGACATTATTAATTACAGATTCCACCATTACATAACCAACAAGCTAAAAAGCACATATGGTATAAGATTAAATAAACAAAACATTATTTTGAATAAATTTGCAATTTGTGGTTTTCTATGCGACTCACTGAACAATCAACCTTATTGCCATTACAAACTCGATTTATAATTTCAATTTTACTTTACAAACCCTGTTTGTAAATTTAGAATCTGAGAGATACAGTTATGTTTTATCATCTAAGTGTAAACAAGGCTATTGGAATCTTATTTCTCACAGATAAGGGAGTCTTGTCTAGTTTTATGATCATCCCCCTCCAAGTACAGTGTCACACAGAACAGAATCCCTTCTTCTTAGCATAAGTGGTTTAGAAATTATAACAACCGGAAACTGTAACATGTTAAGTGTTGATGTGTTTGACTCTGCTTTCTGCAACGTTTCCTAATAATGAAACAACCCTAGACCATAGCTTCCACAATAGAATGAGGCTGAAGTTGTGGAAGTTGATTTTGTAATGATTTCCATCTCCAGAATGGTTATAAATTATTCCCAGATTTAAAGAAGAATTTGAGATTTCATAGAGAAGGGTTCAATAAATGCATTAATGTTATGAAGGAATGTGTAAATTTTTAAATTTTAAATTTACTGTTATTGAAGAATTTCCATAACTTGTTTTGTGTGTATACGTGCATCAGGGGCAAATCCAGCAGACAATTTTGGGGGGAGAAAGCGTTGACTTTGGGAGGATTTTGTAAAGATAGACAATTCTTTAAAGGTCTAAAGTAGAATGATAGTAATGAGTGAAGGCAAAATAACAGTTTGTTATTATCAACATAATAGATTTATTGCTGTACAAGTATTAATTCACATTTGTATTTATTAGTACATTGTTCTTTTAATAATATTCACATACAGCTTAAAATAAACACTACTCATTTAAGTTACGTATTAAAGAAAAATTAAGCACGGTGGTAAGATAAAATTTAAAGTAATGTTAGAGTAAATCTGTGAACCTACATAATGTGATATACATTTTGAATAATATTCACAATCAGAAAGCAACAAAACTTTTCCTGTGAATTAACCATTTGGGGAGGGAAATTTCCCCCATTTCCCTCTCCATAGATCCGCGCCTGCATGCATTCATCAGAGTGAAAGAACTAAATGAAAAGTGACTCCTAAAAATTGACAGTTTCCAAAAATGACTTTAAACAGAAAGAAATGTAAGAAATTATGGAAACTCCGGTCAGGAATATTGCAGCAACAAAAAATGTACAGCACACTAAAATATTGGTTAATGTCATAATTACCTCCAACGATAGCCATTTATATTTAAGGTATGTAAATATTAATTGCAATTTTAAATGTTAATATTCTACTATAATTGTTTATCAATTAAGACTTATTATTACATTAAAGAAATACTTCACCCAAACTTGGAATTATTTTACTGCAATCTTTTAAGTTTTATAATATAAATCTGCAGCTGAAATTTGTTTAAAATAATAAAGCAGGAGACAATAAGCATTTAATTTGTTTTGTTTAATTTGGCAAGTTTGTTTAGGAAACATTGAAAGGTAGCATGCAGCAGAGTGAATACACAGCAAAAGTGAGCTAACATTGCTCCCCTACAGCCTTTTGTAAAACCAGTTTTAGGAGCAATTGGATGACATAGGCTCACACGCTTGGGCAGAAAACACAACAGAAAGTAATATTAAGCTACTGTATTGTATTTATCAGTAGCTAAGTTGCTAAATTATAAAATATTTTCTCTTGAATGTTTCAGAATAAAGAACCTGAATATACTAAAGTAAGGAGAAAAGGTGGAAGACTACGCGATCCTCATTCAGAAAGCCAAGGTAATTTAAACAGCAAAGAACTATAGATCTATGTAGTACAATTTTCTACCTGCATTACAAACACACACACATATTAGCTTTCCTATCTGAATTTATAAATTCAATTTCCTGCTAAGACACTTACAGTATCTACTCAAGTCAAGTATCTTAACCAGGATTTTTCCATGATGTGTTACCAATGACAGTGATATCGCTAAAGGTTATAACACCCTCCATTTTGTAGGTCCCAGTGGAGGGAGTAAAGCCTCCATTATTAGGCTTTACAGATAAAACTTAATAAAGTAATGAAGTCTACTTCAGACAAAATCTAATAAAATCTGATAAAGTTGCACTGTCATTTAACACACCAATCACTGACCTCTGCATCATCTATCATAACCCCAATTACCATAGGTAACTCCCTAAGCCACTGAAATTTCATACCAGAAAAGTAACAATCGATAAGAAAAAAAAACATTTAAAAATACAGTAAGAAAGATGGTCTAACATCATTACAAATTAAAGCAGTAATCAGAAAAAGATTTGGATGAGCAGAGTACTCAAGACAGTAAAGACAGATTACAAAGAGCAAAGGGCAACGTAAAGTTACACTGAGTGGTCACAGACTATAACATTGCATTGCCACAAAGAAAACAAAGATAATATCATTTTTATTTTTATTCATCTAACTGACAATGTCTATGAATGTTACTGATAATAAAGTGCTAAATAGGAACTGTACTTAAACTATGTGTGTCTTGTGTCATAGCTTTTAAAGACATGATTGTAAAAATTGACAAATTTGACAGAATTTGCAAATCTGATTTTATGAGGTGATGGTTGTATCTATATTACTTTATGTCCTAAAACACTGAGTACCCAGACAGATGGAGCCATGCAGGCAGATAAAGTCCCTGTGTGTTCAAAGTAGGATCAAATTCTAGATAATATAAGAGTTGTTCGCAAGTTGACTCGTTACAAAAAAGATGGGGAGAATCATGTTGTGCACATACTTCGGACAAAATACAGAAATAAACTTTTAGGCATGTTCCTCCTCATGGAAGTAGTACATGAAGTTACCATAGAGTTACAATGGTAACTAAGAGATACTGAATATGGTAATGAGAAAAATGAAGGCTCTAATGTATATATTTATAATTAGGTATATTCTTGGTGTATGTGTTCTTAAATTTTACTGCGTGGTACTCCCTTAATAATAAGCCTCACACACACACTACAGATTTCAGTTCTTTGCTTTTAGGATGGAGTTGTATATTTAGCCCATTTCAAAATATGGTCATTGTATTGTGCCCAGAACAATTCAGGTTATATATGATTACTTTTGAAACTAAAAGCATCCAAGTCGACACTTACCATATCACCTCATTGTATACATGGTCATCATGCATCAATAAAATCCAACTGGCCCCAATATTGTTTATTACAGAAATAGTTGGTTGGTATACTTTAGAAAATTACTTGTGCTTTATACTCATTTTTAAATTATTTTTTGTTAATACAATCCAGATATTCTTCATTAAGTTAGTTAACACAATGAATTCAGGTGCTAAATAGGTTTTTGTTCTTCATGCTAATTCATCCTTCCTCTTAACTTTAATTTTTCTACAATTCATGAAACCTTGATTTGTTTTAATTACAAAATATTTGTTATAGTCATACATTTTTAATTAACTAATCCAAGGCTATCCAGTAATTAAAGTTGACTGTAAGTTTTAGCAAATACAGTTTTCTTGGCATTACACAAATTCCTAAGGAATTTTCTTAAATTCACTCTAACTCAGTGAGACTCCTCAACCTTTTTAAGTCCAGGACCCACCTGCAAGGAAATTACATACTACACTTTATGGGAACCATAAGCATGGGAGCTGGCAGAATTACTTGTAGGGGAGTGCACCAAAGTGATAATCATATTTTTGCTAACATTGAGTACTTTAAGCCCTTTTTTACACTCAAAAAAATTTACAACTTATTTTAGAAAAGTAAATGTGTAATTCAAAAAGCCAATTTACTCTAATTTAACACTTGCTGAAATTCAAAACAAAACATTTTTTAGTCACTGAACTAATGTGATGGATTGTGAATATGATAATAGGGCTGCCTATTCCGCCTAAGCTGGGGTATGTAGGGTTCATGGGTGGTTAAGTCATGAATCTCAGTGCACGTAAAATCTACTTCTGAACTTGCTTTTCACATGAATCCTTTTCACACAAATATGAGGTGGAGAACTGTATGATACAAAAATGGCCTCCCCAAAAAAATGGTTCTTGAATCCAGTTGAATTCATTGTCATTTTCTGGAAAGTAACTTTCAATCTGGTCATTGAGACCAGAGAGATGAGATAACACAGAAAAACTCACTAGGTAAGGTCATTCTTTTTACAAAAGATTTTAAGGTCTGCAGGAAGAAAGGCAGAAAAGTAACCAGTTTTTATATACTCTGACCACAAACTGATACGCCTTGACCACTTTCTTCTGGAATGGTTTCACTTTGACATTAGCTTAGAACACAGTTTCTAAGGTTTGACCTTGAAGGGATAGATTGAATTCATTCATTTTTTGTAAATATGTCGGCCATATAAGTTACTGCAGCCAAATAATTATCATCTGAAAAAAATTCACTTACTAACTCTTACAATCACTCAAAAATAGTAAGTTCTTCCCTAAGTTCGAAAAGTATTTCAAGGACTTCCCACAGGAGAGCCAACATGCTTCTGTGTGAAACAAAACCTACTTATTTTAACAGCTGATGTCATTGCACAATACAGAAAAAAGTCTTGAATTTAACAGATGTGCTTTTATAAAGTTTACAATTTTAACCGCAAATTTAAAAACTGTTTTGAAATCACTCGGCACAGCTTTAGCAGCCAACGGTTCCCAGTGAATAAAGTAGTGTATCTAAATCACCACTGGTGCCATTTCATGACACACCCATAAACACCTACCTTCCTTCCACATATCACAGCAGAAGTTAGTGCAGCACATTTTCCACTCAATGTTGTGATTAGTCAGGTAAGAATTGAGAAGGTCAATTCCAGAATTGAGAAGGCTGATTCCAGATGTACGTTTGCTGTAAGTTTTCACAGGAAAGTTTCACTGATTGTACTCTGGTAAATTAACAATGAATGAGGTGTGATGAATTAACAGTCTGTTGATTAATAAATTTTCAAGGCAAAAAATCAAGTATTTATCTCACAATCAATTCATTTTCCATGTCACAAGCCATTTCATTAATACAGCAGCACTCTGTATGATTAGACAGACAAATTTAATGTAACTGCTTTGCTTCCTTTTCACCAAACATAATTTCAGCTATATCCTTAGCTACAGGAAGGATCAATTCCCCTCCTACAGAATGAGGTTTTCCTGGTTTAGCAATATGCAGTCTAGTGTAACATGATAATTCCCAAGGCTTTGAATTCAGTAACCCTATTCTGGGCACAACAGATTTTTAATCCCTTGAATCTCAATAAAGCACGTATGAAAAATTCTTCACTTTAATCTTCAGCATTTGAATGTTTTGTTTATAAGTGTTTTCACAATTTATTTGTTTCATGGAAGTATTAAAGAGAACTTCATAATATGTATACACTGGGGTTTGAGTTTGTTCTTATCACTGCACTATGTAAATCCCAATATCAAGTAGCTTCCACTATACTTATGATAATATTGCTTCTTTTGTTTCATGTCCATTACCAGAATAGTTGCATTTATGTCAGATGATGTAAGGAAATTTGATTCATCACTCCTGGAACTAAGAGTTTCACTCACTTGTGCTTGTCTTTACAATGTTCCCAATTTTAGCCACGTATCCATGCTAGAAACTTAACACAAAAATTCACTAAACACTGAATGAACTGTGTTGCATGGTACAACTAACTTACTAACATAATTAACATATTACCACCATATACTATCTGTCATGGAGTTGCAACAAAAAGTCATTATCAAATCCTAGAATTCCATTGGTTTGATTTGTGGGTATACAATCAAAGATTGTTATTGTGACTTTGTGTCATGCTGACAGAGAACATCAAAGCTGTAATCCATATTAACAAGGAAAAAGTGCCAGTTACCAGTGAACTCTTAAAACTGCCGCAATCCATTCGTTTATATAGGTAATCTGAGCAGTCTCAGTAGCAATGTTAAATGATGACAGTTGGCCCTAGTTGACAACTGCTACAGACCACACACACACCCACACCCCCCACACATACATACACACACACACACACACACACACACACACACACACATGGTCAGGTGGAGGTATCAAGTAATTCCTGAAGTCAACATGCATTTGACACTCAAATAATTGAGAACTCATCGCAGTGTCCGAAATGAAAGACATCTGATTCCGTAGTCACCCATCAGAGAGATGCCAGTAAAAACCAATGGTAGAACATGAATAACAGAAATGTAGAGCTTAGACTACCTACAAAACAGGTGAAATTTAAATTGGTAAAACAATATAGCTCAGTCGTTTAAATTTAATTTTTAAGACACAGTAAATAAATTTTTGAGCCCAACTTCGCAACCCACCAAACGCCTCCTCGGGACCCAGCAGTGGGTCCACCAAGTGCTCCATATGTTGAGAAACACTGCTCTAACTGTTGCAGTATTAAACTTCTGATTGGACTAATATGTATGAAGACTTCATAAAATTAGGTGTTAAATTTGAATAAATAATATTTCAAATTTAATAACTAAAAATTGTCTTTCGTATATTATCATTTATTATAAAATTTAAAATAACTTGTTAAATAATATGTATAACAATTATAAAAATATTTACAATTTGGTAATAATTAATTTTTGTATGATGTATTTTTCACCTACCATTTGAAAAATTTTCTTGCATGGAATATAAAGGACATACATTACTTCTAATTGCCTTCCTCGCATTGGTTGTATTTTTTAGTAGTATTGATATTCATATTTCATAGTGATTACTTAATTACTTTTAATGTTCATAAATTTAATATATCAATTTTTACTTCCATATTCCTTAAGGAAATGGAAGTATGGTGATGGCAAAAAAAATCGTGTTCGAGATTATTGCAGATTCTGATTGTACTACACTCAAAACATAAAAAAATATCGGTATGGAGAACCATACATGACTTCCATATTCTAAGATTTATTTTTAAAATCATTTTCAAAATGAAATATTACCATAGAAACTACTTCTTTCTACTGACTGCTTCAGCCTTAACCACAGTACTGTGGTCACTAACATATACCACCTCACGTTATCGCACTCGATATTCACTGATGATGGAAGTCGATGGCATTGCCGAAACGTCTGGTTTTGTAGAAAACATTGGACTACGGCCAAATATCCCGAGAAGGAATTTTAACAAAAACTACTTCTTTGTTGCCGATAACGTTGTACACATATATATAAAAAATATGCATAAAATTAATGGCTTGTATAAGTTAATGATTGATCTCCATTAAGTAGTGCTCAAGTTTCCAAAGTTTTAATATTATGATGTCCATAATTAAAACATCAGAGCAGGTTTAGTGTGAATGAGGGTACACTGTGGACAAAAATTTTCAACATTTCCTATTGAGCGTTGCTTAGAGTAAAGCTGCGAATCTACAGTGTATGTTTCACAGAACAAACATGCGAAAAAGAAGGAGCGCTCCGAAGTCACTCATGGACCCTCAGCATCTTCCAGAGGGTTCATTCCCTAAAGACGAAAAGTCTGTCTATGAATCGTTCCTCTGTAAACACGTGCAGTTACATTGCCCAGCGATCCACAGGAAGCAAATTGATGTCAATTTTTTCGGCTTGCACGCGTTATGTTGGTGTGGGTTTCGGCACTTTCCATTTAAAAAGCGTACAAATGTAAGAAAATAAACATGAGTGAGGCCAGAAATAACGTGAATTGTGTGTGTGTGTGTGTGTGTGTGTGTGTGTGTGTGTGTGTGTGTGTGTGTGTGTGTGTGTGTCTTACCTGCCTTTTTATTGCTGTAGGCATAATAATAAAATGGAAACGTAAACATTACATAACTGAGATATGCTTACCTGCCACGAACGATATATTATTTTATACATGGAGGAGTTCAGTGACATACACACGTACAGAAGTCATCTTCAAAAATACTAGAAGTCGTCCACGCTTTTATGTTGGCAGTGTAACTTACAGGAAGTTTTTTGATGTTTTTAAAATATGTGTTGTGTGGTTGGTTGTGTTGTATGGTGAACAATACGAAATATATAAACACCACACAACACAACCAAACAACATACTTAACGATCAATTACAATATATATTACATACACTTTTTGACACAATTATACAAAAAACAAACATTAAGTTGAATCCCCGCGCCAATCCCCTTCCTCCACACACCACCCCCACTACACCTTCCACACAACAACCGTTACAAAATGATGGCAGTCTGTATCAAAGCTGAAGAAGGTGTTATTATTCATATTTGTTATTATTTATATAATTGTATTTTACCAAGACACACGATAACAGTAATTATTGTGTTTACTATCGGGCGCCATGTTGGGAATTACTAACAGCTGATATTTAATTTACTTTACGGGCCAAGTTTCGTGTTAAGCGAACGAGGTTGTTGAACAGGAAGTGTTATCTGAAATAAATACTCTGAAATGAAATAATAAAAACAAAACTTATTATTAACAAAAGATTACATAATTTTAGACTCGATCATACGCCAAACACGCCTCGGGGCGTAGTCCGACGTATTATGAAATACACCAATACACAAACATATTTAATATTGAACCTTGTAGTTAATCTAAACATCTAATAAACATATAGTAAACAATGGTAATGTAAAGATATATATATGTGTATGTACGCACAACCCAGCACTTATATAAATCACTCTCCCTCTCACTCTCTCTCTCTGGTACAATTCTTTTATGAGCTCATTTAAAGTATTGAAATATGAATTGGTCATTTAATTAAATGGTAAGTTTTGAATGAATTTATTGAATTTACTTTGAAAATTTTATGTTGGTCATTTTAATGATGTTGAATGATAAAATATTGCAGATAGCTAATACTTAGCTGCCGTTGTTTTTCTGTAGAACGTCGCACACCGCGAGTTCGTCGACTGTATTAACGATTACATCTTAGATGATTACACCTTACCAGATGGTAAGGTGTCACTGTTATTTAAAACACTTTTGTTGTTAACCACTTCTAGTGGTTTAAAAGTTAAAATCCACTAGTCGTGAACGATTTGCCGGCCGGCTGCGATCACTGTTTCTGATGAAATGACACCGAGTCTTTGTTCCATATTTCTGAGGTGGGGTGAATCTACGTCACTCGCCTTTTGTTCAGTTGTTGGCAATATTGTGTTGTTTACAAAAACAAATTCTTGGCCGCTCACGTCATCAGAGCTCGTCGCTTTTATCGCAACAAATGACATACTGTTTTTTGTGATGCTTCACGTTTTTTGCTATGAATCGGTCAGAATCCTGGCAAATATTATATAGTCCACTCACGGTATATTCATAAAGGTTATTAATTGTTTGTCTAATTTTGACCAAATGAAGGAATACAATATTTATGGTTTTTTATACCATATTTAGGGTAATTACAAATTGTACCATAATTGTACCATTACAAAACCCCCTCAATGAAAGATTTTGTGTCGAAGCACAAAAACTTTCATTGACCCTTTCATACTTCCTAAAGGGATCAGCCAGGATAGGTCGCCACAACCCCCTTACAATTTTATATAAAAGAAAATAACAACTCGCCCTTGGTCTGATGATGATGACAGCACCTACATGACCTTACTGGACTTCTCCTTCGAGATCCCAACACCATAAGGCCACTTAGGCTCATAACGCCCCTGCTCTGACGCGCTGGCCAGCTCAGGACCGCTGTCATATCACCAAACACTGAAACAATAAATGATAAATATTAAAATAGTGGCTTGGTAAATCACTCTACCCTGAACTGATCTGGTTCCCCTTAGCTAGGTGCTGGTTTGTGCTAATAAGCACTGGGTTTGCTTGATATATGATTAAAATCTATATAAGATTATACTACTAAAACGTAACTCCCAAGAATTATAAAGAATTTCCTTTCTCAATATTGACAACCCTGAATTTCTAAATTGTTTCGATTTCTATCGATAATATTTACCTCTTTCCATTTTATAATTAGTATAATTATAAAAGAAATTATAAAAGAAACATATTGATATAAAAAGAATTAAAGTATAATTGAAAATATGAAAATTCCACTATAAATCTCCCAAACATGGAGAAAAACAAATTATAGAAAAACAAAATAATTAATAAATCTGTATGGTATTATTGGATGTTTAAATTAAAATTATTCTTATTATTCTTATTATTATTATTATTAACAGGTAATAATAATAATATGGCATTAACAGTGCCAATTATATTTACCCTTCATACTCATTATTTCCATACATGTTAAAAATTTCATAACATAAATACATAATACTTTTTACATTGATAATTAACACTGATACATTAATATCAATACAGTAATACATCGAATTAGTTTTGTAATTACATTACATAATTAATCTTGATTAAGATTTGCATATTCTATTTAAAGTTGCATTTAATTATAAAATTACAATTTCAATTAATTAATTATTTAGACATCAATTTATTTATGACTAGCGAGTACCCGGCATGCGTTGCAATGCCACTCAAAGAAAGAAAGTGTTTGTATATATATAATATATAAAGACTTCGTTCGCGTGGTCTTCAATTTAATGCGATAATATATTTAGAACAGAATCTATTCCATTGGGTTGCCATAGTAACCAGATCTAATAAGTTAGTTTTTTAAGACTCCAAAGGACCCCCCAGAGAATCGTATCGAAAAAAACACCTGTCCTATGTTGGTTCTCCCGTTGCGTAAAATATTTGTGCCAAGTTTGGTTGAAATCGGTCCAGTGGTTTAGGAGGAGATGTGGAAGACCCCAAAGAACCCCCAAAAGAATCCCATCGAAAAAACACCTATCCTATGTTGGTTCTCCCTTTGCGTAAAATATTTGTGCCAAGTTTGGTTGAAATCGGTCCAGTGGTTTAGGAGGAGATGTGGAAGACCCCAAAGGACCCCCGAAGTATCATATCGAAAAACACATATCCTATGTTGGTTCTCCCGTTGCGTAAAATATTTGTGCCAAGTTTGGTTGAAATCGGTCCAGTGGTTTAGGAGAAGATGTGGAAGACCCCAAAGGACCCCGTCAGAAAAAAAACCTATCCTATGTTGGTTCTCCCGTTGCGTAAAATATTTGTGCCAAGTTTGGTTGAAATCGGTCGTGGTTTAGGAGAAGATGTGGAAGACCCCAAAGGACCCCGTCGGAAAAAACACCTATCCTATGTTGGTTCTCCCGTTGCGTAAAATATTTGTGCCAAGTTTGGTTGAAATCGGTCCAGTGGTTTAGGAGAAGATGTGGAAGACCCCAAAGGACCCCATCGAAAAAACACCTATCCTATGTTGGTTCTTCCTTTGCGTAAAATATTTGTGGCAAGTTTGGTTGAAATCGGTCCAGTGGTTTAGGAGGAGATGTGGAAGACCCCAAAGGACCCCCCGAAGTATCATATCGAAAAAACACATATCCTATGTTGGTTCTCCCGTTGCGTAAAATATTTGTGCCAAGTTTGGTTGAAATCGGTCCAGTGGTTTAGGAGAAGATGTGGAAGACCCCAAAGAACCCCCAAAAGAACCCCATTGAAAAAACACGTATCCTATGTTGGTTCTCCCTTTGCGTAAAATATTTGTGCCACGTTTGGTTGAAATCGGTCCAGTGGTTTAGGAGGAGATGTGAAAGACCCCAAAGAACCCCCCGAAGGATCATATCGAAAAAACACATATCCTATGTTGGTTCTCCCGTTGCGTAAAATATTTGTGCCAAGTTTGGTTGAAATCGGTCCAGTGGTTTAGGAGAAGATGTTAAAGACCCCAAAGGACCCCATCGAAAAAACACCTGTCCTATGTTGGTTCTCCCTTTGCGTAAAATATTTGTGCCAAGTTTGGTTGAAATCGGTTTAGTGGTTTAGGAGAAGATGTGGAAGACCCCAAAGGACCCCGTCGGAAAAAACACCTATCCTATGTTGGTTCTCCCGTTGCGTAAAATATTTGTGCCAATTTTGGTTGAAATCGGTCCAGTGGTTTAGGAGAAGATGTGGAAGACCCCAAAGGACCCCATCGAAAAAACACCTATCCTATGTTGGTTCTTCCTTTGCATAAAATATTTGTGCCAAGTTTGGTTGAAATCGGTCCAGTGGTTTAGGAGGAGATGTGGAAGACCCCAAAGGACCCCCCGAAGTATCATATCGAAAAAACACATATCCTATGTTGGTTCTCCCGTTGCGTAAAATATTTGTGCCAAGTTTGGTTGAAATCGGTCCAGTGGTTTAGGAGAAGATGTGGAAGACCCCAAAGAACCCCCAAAAGAACCCCATTGAAAAAACACCTATCCTATGTTGGTTCTCCCTTTGCGTAAAATATTTGTGCCACGTTTGGTTGAAATCGGTCCAGTGGTTTAGGAGGAGATGTGAAAGACCCCAAAGGACCCCCCGAAGGATCATATCGAAAAAACACATATCCTATGTTGGTTCTCCCGTTGCGTAAAATATTTGTGCCAAGTTTGGTTGAAATCGGTCCAGTGGTTTAGGAGGAGATGTGGAAGACCCCAAAGGACCCCCCAATGGACCCCGTCGAAAAAAACACCTATCCTATGTTGGTTCTCCCGTTGCGTAAAATATTTGTGCCAAGTTTGGTTGAAATCGGTCCAGTGGTTTAGGAGGAGATGTGGAAGACCCCAAAGGACCCCCCCAAAGGACCCCATCGAAAAAACACCTACCCTATGTTGGTTCTCCCGTTGCATAAAATATTTGTGCCAAGTTTGGTTGAAATCGGTCCAGTGGTTTAGGAGGAGATGTGGAAGACCCCAAGAACCCCCCATAGGACCCCATCGAAAAAAATTCATAAACCTTCGCGGGCGTGCGCACAACAACTCACCGAAGTTTCATCGCAATCGGATGAATGGTATAGGAACGCATACGGGACAAAGAAAGACAGAAAGAAACAAACATTCATTTTTATAGATATAGATAATTATAAAATTCACATTTATTATTATATTCATATTATTATTATTATTATTATTATTTCGTTATTCATTTTTCATTACCTCTCTACTCTGAACATTCTACCTACCTGACTACCTAACCTTTCACCTTCTACTCATTGTTTAGTCTGGGTGACTCCTATATTCACTATGCTTTTACTTATTATAATCTTACTCACCTTCTTCTAACTGACAATCAAATTTACCTATCAAGGACACCAATATCTCAATTATAAACACCTTTACTAATTTCATTTAAATCCTATAGCACCGCTCGTCTTTGCACAGAGATGGGTGTTCCCTAACTGGCTATATACATTCATAATATTTTGCCCTTCCAAAAAATTCGGCAAACACTCCCTAAAACTATGCTATTACCTGCCACAACACTATTGGTTGGCTACTCCTTATCACCTCACCCCCACTACAACATATCATTAACAACAATTATATGTTTATACCTTTACTTTAAACACCTTTACAAATAATCACTAACTACTGTGTCCCTAAATATCTAATAATTCTCTTTGTATTATTTACTTCCAAATTCTTAACTATCTAACTCCCATTTTCATTAATTAAATAACTCACCTGCATTTTATCTATACCCCAGGCTCTATTCCTGTTTAAACATTCTACCTTACTGTAATCATTAACAACTGTCTTATAAAATTCATCTCTCACCTACTGATAACAATACCTCTCAAAATTCAAATATATATATTCTTATTTAAATATTATCACTTATTATTATTCATGATGAATTACCCTCAATACAAATTAATTAATAATTTGACTTCATTAAAAACTTTCTATTAATTAATAATTTTCTTCTGTTAGTACAACTTTCTTCTGTACTACAATTTTTTAGTCATAAAGAATGATTACTCTTGAATGGTTGTTCCATTATTTAAAAAAAATATTATTCTTAAACATGTTAATTATTAAAATACATAATAATACATACTGGTGTACATAAAGTATACCTGCAATACAACACCAAAATCACATAAACACATTGATATATAAATACATATAAAACAATGACAAATATACACTCCAACTCATTATCTTGTTATTTATCAAACTCAGTCCATAGCAGTCCAATTCAATACCACAGTTCACATATATATTTAATGTTCATTACACAATTGAAACAGTCTATCCACCATCGTTGAATAACATTCTTATCTTAGGTCTATTTAATTTATTATTTAATGAATAAATTTTATGAATAGTAACATTATATTCATATTCATTTATAAAACTGTTATCAAACAAATACTTCAAGTCACAGTCGAGTAGGGTTCCGTTTATCTCAGTAATATCATATGTCATTAATTGGTTATTTATTTTATAATTATCCTCATAATTTTCTACCACAGGTAAGTACTTAATACCATTATTATCATTTATTGTTATTTCAATTTCATTGTTATTATAAGGTATGTATTCATTATTTTCATCCACCTTATCTATGCCTAACTTTTCTATCAATTCTCTGTACTTCCTATTTACTTTAAAAAATTTTATTACTTTCGTTTTCTCACAATATCTCTCTATACTTTCTTTCTTAATACATTTCTCACCATAACAACAAATTACACTCTCTCTCTCCAAATATGCAGGGGTCCCTAACATAAAATTATTGCACCACTTATTAGGTACACAAAAACACCAAGAAACTTTATTTGTAGACCTATCGTCTCCCAAATATAAATTGAAGGAATTCTTATCCTTATAAAAAATACGTGAAGACTTTTCTTCATCCCCTAACACAACATCAAAAGAAACTTCTACTCCCTGCACTCCTTGTACAAAAATACTTTCTCCTAACTCTCTTTCTGACTCAATACATTCAAACACTTCATTTTCACTCATAATACTTTCATTATCATTTTCTAACATTATATTCTTACTACCTGTAAATTCATTATTTGAGTTATCACTGTTGTTTACGTTATTATTCAGTACTTCGTTTTTCGTACTGTTTTCCTTCTGGGTTTCTAATTGACTTAAACACTCGTCTAGTTTTTTGATTACCTTGTCACATTTCTTAATCAGATTATCATGACCTATTTTAATTTCATTTTTGAGTTCATTGAACTTGATATCTAAACTATCAAACTTGTCACTTTGTTTATCAAATTTATTATTCAAATTTGTAAATATTATATTAGAATCGCTTTTCTGCTCATCTAGTTTCTTGTCAATATTATCAAATTTATTTAATAAGAGCTGTATCATAGCAGCAGTACTGTCTGGTGTAGTTTCTGAACTAACTGACATGGATGTAGAGACCTTCTCTGCTTCTACGTATACAACAGACACAGGTGTATCTGCTTCGTCAATCTGACTAATTTGAGTTGGTTGAACATCCATTTCACTCATAACTATTTCGTCAGAGAGGCTGACTTTTTCAGTTTTATCTTCATTAGTATTCATATTTGCAATTTATAATACAGTCATGCATCCAAAAGTATAACCTAACTTCGTAAAATTTGGTTATGTTTACGTAATTTCTATATTACCTCAGATAACTATTTCCATTCACCTCGTAGGCTTACTCTATATAAAATTATATTATATAGAGTCCCTGTTCGCAGGCGACCATCTGTTATAAATCAAATTATATCATATTTATATAATTGTATTTTAACAATACACGATAACAGTAATTATTGTGTTTACTATCGGGCGCCATGTTGGGAATTACTAACAGCTGATATTTAATTTACTTTATGGGCCAAGTTTCGTGTTAAGCGAACGAGGTTGTTGAACAGGAAGTGTTATCTGAAATAAATACTCTGAAATGAAATAATAAAAACAAAACTTATTATTAACAAAAGATTACATAATTTTAGACTCGATCATACGCCAAACACGCCTCGGGGCGTAGTCCGACGTATTATGAAATACACCAATACACAAACATATTTAATATTGAACCTTGTAGTTAATCTAAACATCTAATAAACATATAGTAAACAATGGTAATGTAAAGATATATATATGTGTATGTACGCACAACCCAGCACTTATATAAATCACTCTCCCTCTCACTCTCTCTCTCTCTCTCTGGTACAATTCTTTTATGAGCTCATTTAAAGTATTGAAATATGAATTGGTCATTTAATTAAATGGTAAGTTTTGAATGAATTTATTGAATTTACTTTGAAAATTTTATGTTGGTCATTTTAATGATGTTGAATGATAAAATATTGCAGATAGCTAATACTTAGCTGCCGTTGTTTTTCTGTAGAACGTCGCACACCGCGAGTTCGTCGACTGTATTAACGATTACATCTTAGATGATTACACCTTACCAGATGGTAAGGTGTCACTGTTATTTAAAACACTTTTGTTGTTAACCACTTCTAGTGGTTTAAAAGTTAAAATCCACTAGTCGTGAACGATTTGCCGGCCGGCTGCGATCACTGTTTCTGATGAAATGACACCGAGTCTTTGTTCCATATTTCTGAGGTGGGGTGAATCTACGTCACTCGCCTTTTGTTCAGTTGTTGGCAATATTGTGTTGTTTACAAAAACAAATTCTTGGCCGCTCACGTCATCAGAGCTCGTCGCTTTTATCGCAACAAATGACATACTGTTTTTTGTGATGCTTCACGTTTTTTGCTATGAATCGGTCAGAATCCTGGCAAATATTATATAGTCCACTCACGGTATATTCATAAAGGTTATTAATTGTTTGTCTAATTTTGACCAAATGAAGGAATACAATATTTATGGTTTTTTATACCATATTTAGGGTAATTACAAATTGTACCATAATTGTACCATTACAAAACCCCCTCAATGAAAGATTTTGTGTCGAAGCACAAAAACTTTCATTGACCCTTTCATACTTCCTAAAGGGATCAGCCAGGATAGGTCGCCACAACCCCCTTACAATTTTATATAAAAGAAAATAACAACTCGCCCTTGGTCTGATGATGATGACAGCACCTACATGACCTTACTGGACTTCTCCTTCGAGATCCCAACACCATAAGGCCACTTAGGCTCATAACGCCCCTGCTCTGACGCGCTGGCCAGCTCAGGACCGCTGTCATATCACCAAACACTGAAACAATAAATGATAAATATTAAAATAGTGGCTTGGTAAATCACTCTACCCTGAACTGATCTGGTTCCCCTTAGCTAGGTGCTGGTTTGTGCTAATAAGCACTGGGTTTGCTTGATATATGATTAAAATCTATATAAGATTATACTACTAAAACGTAACTCCCAAGAATTATAAAGAATTTCCTTTCTCAATATTGACAACCCTGAATTTCTAAATTGTTTCGATTTCTATCGATAATATTTACCTCCTTCCATTTTATAATTAGTATAATTATAAAAGAAATTATAAAAGAAACATATTGATATAAAAAGAATTAAAGTATAATTGAAAATATGAAAATTCCACTATAAATCTCCCAAACATGGAGAAAAACAAATTATAGAAAAACAAAATAATTAATAAATCTGTATGGTATTATTGGATGTTTAAATTAAAATTATTATTATTATTCTTATTATTATTATTATTAACAGGTAATAATAATAATATGGCATTAACAGTGCCAATTATATTTACCCTTCATACTCATTATTTCCATACATGTTAAAAATTTCATAACATAAATACATAATACTTTTTACATTGATAATTAACACTGATACATTAATATCAATACAGTAATACATCGAATTAGTTTTGTAATTACATTACATAATTAATCTTGATTAAGATTTGCATATTCTATTTAAAGTTGCATTTAATTATAAAATTACAATTTCAATTAATTAATTATTTAGACATCAATTTATTTATGATAATTATAAAATTCACATTTATTATTATATTCATATTATTATTATTATTATTTCGTTATTCATTTTTCATTACCTCTCTACTCTGAACATTCTACCTACCTGACTACCTAACCTTTCACCTTCTACTCATTGTTTAGTCTGGGTGACTCCTATATTCACTATGCTTTTACTTATTATAATCTTACTCACCTTCTTCTAACTGACAATCAAATTTACCTATCAAGGACACCAATATCTCAATTATAAACACCTTTACTAATTTCATTTAAATCCTATAGCACCGCTCGTCTTTGCACAGAGATGGGTGTTCCCTAACTGGCTATATACATTCATAATATTTTGCCCTTCCAAAAAATTCGGCAAACACTCCCTAAAACTATGCTATTACCTGCCACAACACTATTGGTTGGCTACTCCTTATCACCTCACCCCCACTACAACATATCATTAACAACAAATATATGTTTATACCTTTCTTTAAACACCTTTACAAATAATCACTAACTACTGTGTCCCTAAATATCTAATAATTCTCTTTGTATTATTTACTTCCAAATTCTTAACTATCTAACTCCCATTTTCATTAATTAAATAACTCACCTGCATTTTATCTATACCCCAGGCTCTATTCCTGTTTAAACATTCTACCTTACTGTAATCATTAACAACTGTCTTATAAAATTCATCTCTCACCTACTGATAACAATACCTCTCAAAATTCAAATATATATATTCTTATTTAAATATTATCACTTATTATTATTCATGATGAATTACCCTCAATACAAATTAATTAATAATTTGACTTCATTAAAAACTTTCTATTAATTAATAATTTTCTTCTGTTAGTACAACTTTCTTCTGTACTACAATTTTTTAGTCATAAAGAATGATTACTCTTGAATGGTTGTTCCATTATTTAAAAAAAATATTATTCTTAAACATGTTAATTATTAAAATACATAATAATACATACTGGTGTACATAAAGTATACCTGCAATACAACACCAAAATCACATAAACACATTGATATATAAATACATATAAAACAATGACAAATATACACTCCAACTCATTATCTTGTTATTTATCAAACTCAGTCCATAGCAGTCCAATTCAATACCACAGTTCACATATATATTTAATGTTCATTACACAATTGAAACAGTCTATCCACCATCGTTGAATAACATTCTTATCTTAGGTCTATTTAATTTATTATTTAATGAATAAATTTTATGAATAGTAACATTATATTCATATTCATTTATAAAACTGTTATCAAACAAATACTTCAAGTCACAGTCGAGTAGGGTTCCGTTTATCTCAGTAATATCATATGTCATTAATTGGTTATTTATTTTATAATTATCCTCATAATTTTCTACCACAGGTAAGTACTTAATACCATTATTATCATTTATTGTTATTTCAATTTCATTGTTATTATAAGGTATGTATTCATTATTTTCATCCACCTTATCTATGCCTAACTTTTCTATCAATTCTCTGTACTTCCTATTTACTTTAAAAAATTTTATTACTTTCGTTTTCTCACAATATCTCTCTATACTTTCTTTCTTAATACATTTCTCACCATAACAACAAATTACACTCTCTCTCTCCAAATATGCAGGGGTCCCTAACATAAAATTATTGCACCACTTATTAGGTACACAAAAACACCAAGAAACTTTATTTGTAGACCTATCGTCTCCCAAATATAAATTGAAGGAATTCTTATCCTTATAAAAAATACGTGAAGACTTTTCTTCATCCCCTAACACAACATCAAAAGAAACTTCTACTCCCTGCACTCCTTGTACAAAAATACTTTCTCCTAACTCTCTTTCTGACTCAATACATTCAAACACTTCATTTTCACTCATAATACTTTCATTATCATTTTCTAACATTATATTCTTACTACCTGTAAATTCATTATTTGAGTTATCACTGTTGTTTACGTTATTATTCAGTACTTCGTTTTTCGTACTGTTTTCCTTCTGGGTTTCTAATTGACTTAAACACTCGTCTAGTTTTTTGATTACCTTGTCACATTTCTTAATCAGATTATCATGACCTATTTTAATTTCATTTTTGAGTTCATTGAACTTGATATCTAAACTATCAAACTTGTCACTTTGTTTATCAAATTTATTATTCAAATTTGTAAATATTATATTAGAATCGCTTTTCTGCTCATCTAGTTTCTTGTCAATATTATCAAATTTATTTAATAAGAGCTGTATCATAGCAGCAGTACTGTCTGGTGTAGTTTCTGAACTAACTGACATGGATGTAGAGACCTTCTCTGCTTCTACGTATACAACAGACACAGGTGTATCTGCTTCGTCAATCTGACTAATTTGAGTTGGTTGAACATCCATTTCACTCATAACTATTTCGTCAGAGAGGCTGACTTTTTCAGTTTTATCTTCATTAGTATTCATATTTGCAATTTATAATACAGTCATGCATCCAAAAGTATAACCTAACTTCGTAAAATTTGGTTATGTTTACGTAATTTCTATATTACCTCAGATAACTATTTCCATTCACCTCGTAGGCTTACTCTATATAAAATTATATTATATAGAGTCCCTGTTCGCAGGTGACCATCTGTTATAAATCAAATTATATCATATTTATATAATTGTATTTTAACAATACACGATAACAGTAATTATTGTGTTTACTATCGGGCGCCATGTTGGGAATTACTAACAGCTGATATTTAATTTACTTTATGGGCCAAGTTTCGTGTTAAGCGAACGAGGTTGTTGAACAGGAAGTGTTATCTGAAATAAATACTCTGAAATGAAATAATAAAAACAAAACTTATTATTAACAAAAGATTACATAATTTTAGACTCGATCATACGCCAAACACGCCTCGGGGCGTAGTCCGACGTATTATGAAATACACCAATACACAAACATATTTAATATTGAACCTTGTAGTTAATCTAAACATCTAATAAACATATAGTAAACAATGGTAATGTAAAGATATATATATGTGTATGTACGCACAACCCAGCACTTATATAAATCACTCTCCCTCTCACTCTCTCTCTCTGGTACAATTCTTTTATGAGCTCATTTAAAGTATTGAAATATGAATTGGTCATTTAATTAAATGGTAAGTTTTGAATGAATTTATTGAATTTACTTTGAAAATTTTATGTTGGTCATTTTAATGATGTTGAATGAATTGTAGTTGAATGATAAAATATTGCAGATAGCTAATACTTAGCTGCCGTTGTTTTTCTGTAGAACGTCGCACACCGCGAGTTCGTCGACTGTATTAACGATTACATCTTAGATGATTACACCTTACCAGGTGGTAAGGTGTCACTGTTATTTAAAACACTTTTGTTGTTAACCACTTCTAGTTAAAAGTTAAAATCCACTAGTCGTGAACGATTTGCCGGCCGGCTGCGATCACTGTTTCTGATGAAATGACACCGAGTCTTTGTTCCATATTTCTGAGATGGGGTGAATCTACGTCACTCGCCTTTTGTTCAGTTGTTGACAATATTGTGTTGTTTACAAAAACAAATTCTTGGCCGCTCACGTCATCAGAGCTCGTCGCTTTTATCGCAACAAATGACATACTGTTTTTTATGATGCTTCACGTTTTTTGCTATGAATCGGTCAGAATCCTGGCAAATATTATATAGTCCACTCACGGTATATTCATAAAGGTTATTAATTGTTTGTCTAATTTTGACCAAATGAAGGAATACAATATTTATGGTTTTTTATACCATATTTAGGGTAATTACAAATTGTACCATAATTGTACCATTACAAAGGCGGATACGTACGCCGAAACGCGTCCAACGAAAAACAGTAAGTTTCACAAGAAAAAGTTCAATTTTAGATAAGTAAAAATAATTAAAAAATCCAAATTAATTGAAAAAGAAGCCAGATGAAACCGAAGATCCAAATGATGGAAGATTAACGATTGTATCAACCCAACCTAAATAATAACAGTAACTCATCACCAGAAATCGACAAGATTTTGTTAAGTATATATGAATTACCCGAATTTGCGAACTAAATTAATTAACTTTTCTCACAACACAAAAAACTCTCACTCCGAACCTGGTAACTAAATTTCTTTCAACGACTGATTGATAATAAATATTAAACTTGTAAGTAAACATAAATTAACCTACGTACGAAGTATGAAATATTAGCAAACACTTTTGAACACTCAAAAAACAAATTGTATGTAAACCTTAATAGTATATAAGTGCCATTGATGTAAGGTGGTGTACTTTATTAACATCTTGTTTCTATTTTTACGTAATCAAAAGAACTCGTTGACTGAATGAACTGTAGAAAATAAACATAACGGAAGCCATGTCGAAATAGAAATTCTTCAGCCAACATAGCCAACCTTGAGATATAGTCTGTTTATTGCCGGAGCAACATTGTTTTATAATATTATATTTTGTATCTAAATGATCAATAATTAACTATTTCAAACTTTAATAAACTAGTACTGATTAGTAATAACTGTCCTTTATTTCATTTAAATTGTATTATAAAGTTTGTGCACTTTAGCGGTGAGTAAAATTGTCTACCAGATTTGGACGTTGGCAACACGACGAACCACAAGCGAGATTCGAATGCCAGGGGATATTCGTTTGCAAGGGTAATTCGAATTGGTTATCACCGCACAGAACGACAACCCAGTTTGAACTTTTTAATTGTTTTCATAAACAATTTGGCGCCTATCGGGAATAAAAGTAAAGAACAAAGGACAGGTAAGGTTTACACCCGTGAAGATTTCGGTACTGGTAATTCGTGCGTTCGTGACGGACATCGTCAGCGTGAGAAATTAGAAAAAGCACGACTTTTAGATAAATACAAAGTGACGACTACAACATGTTAAGCTAACACACGCATACAGGTCTCTCATTACAATATATACAAGTAAAAAAATAAAATAGTTTATTTAAATAGAATCTCTGCTTACAAAATTATATATAAAAGGTAATTAAAACATAAAAGAAAGTGTTTATCATAAATTATACATTTTTGTTACTTTGTGAAAGACCTCAAAACACACGACCCACAGCTCCACATTACATTTTCCACACTGGGTTCCAACTGCAGATATTTTCTTTTTGCAGCAATCTCCAGCACTTCTTTTTCTATCAATTTTTTGTATCAAATGGTTACATGTATTGAAACGAATGGAATCTGACACACTTGAAGAAGTTTGTAAGGAAAAAGATATTGTTGACCTTCCTCCTACTTTAGGTAGGCAACCATGTCTAGTGAGATACACTTGAACTACTTCATGCCGAAACTCCAGTTGTGTCACTTATTTCCCAGAACAACGAACAATTAACCAGGCATTATGGGTGGATACATCAAATAGCCATGATAGTAGAGCCCAGTACCACTTCTCATTTCCTATGTGGATCCAATACATAGGAACATTTTTGTCTAATCTGTCCACTCCCCCCATGGAACAATTATACTCTCCAATGATATGTGGGCACGGTATCTGGATAAACTTTTTTTCTTTCTGGGAGTATCTTTTCACATTACAAATTGGCTCAGCATTCATGCACTTTGACACATTGGATACAAATGAGTTATCCCTCCACTTTAGTACTAAGACTCCGTTTGCTTATTGAGAATTCATGGCATCCCCTTTGTTAAATTTATATTTAAGACAGTTGGTGATTGAACGAATATTCATATTACCCTTAGAAATATGGGTATGTAATGTATCATAATTATACTCAGAATCTTGCAATAAAACAAATATACTTCAGTAACATGTACAACATAACTCAAAACACAATTTGAGTAGATTATAAGTAGATTACAGAAATTATAAATTTTTTCTTAAAGTTTTATAAATAAAATAACATACAAAATTTGCTAACTCTTATTATACACAAAATAAATAAATAAACTCAGTTGCTATTTGTAGCTGGATCTCCAAAATCAAATTATAATTTTATAATTCATGACTAAACTGTTGTATTCACTTTAATTTTATTTCCAGAATGTTTCTAAAGATTATAAAATATTTTAGAATATAAAAATGTCAGTATTGCTATACGGTTGTTTCAGAATCAGACAACCTGGGCAGTACTGACTCTGAAGTAAAGAAGATTTTAACGCTCCACCTGCCTATTTCAGAATACGACACTTTGGGCAGTGACAGTGAGGGGGACACAGGTCAACATGGATCTGCTAGTCAAGAGCTTGTTTCTTTCAGACATCGAATGCCCAGAGGTAAACAATCTTTACATAGCTTTATTTTTATTGAAAAACATAGCTTTTTCATATTTTAGGCTTAATTAAATAAAATTATGAACAGTGTTCTTCTGTTCTTCAATTAACACATAAATAACATTATGTTAAAACCACACTCGCCAAAATAAACTATACATATTTGTAGGCTTACCATAATTTTTTCTTCTCAAACCGGGACACTTGTAAACTAATTTGTCATTCAATTTTGAAAATATCAAGTCTTAATTATTACGTAACTTTAAGCTTTCTACGCCTCAATTACACAATTAGGCCAACTTGGCTACATATTACAGAATACTAAAAGTGCGTTCACGCGTTCACAATCACATAGAATTACAATTATAAAATAGATACATATTTTACTATATGAGGAACAAAACTACCTTACGTTCTTACTGCAAAAACCTAGTTATCAGCTGTTTGAAACCATTCATATTTGTTACTGGTGTGGACCTTTTTTAGAAACGGTTTGTCATTCTTAATTTTGTCATAAAATTCACTACAACTGAGTTCAATGTTTAATTTACAAATCAGACCTTTCACTGTGGATTCCGCCATTTTACCTCTTTCTTCAGACCATATATTGTTCATAATTGAAAATGCCCTTTCAACAAGAGCAGAAGAGCCTGGCAGGCAGAAAATGTACTCGACAACGCGGCTGAGATTATCCACAGAAATATTTCGATTCTTGAAATGCCGGAACAGTTGAACCCATTTATCTTGACAGTTCAAGTTATTGGTTTTCCAGTTGTCACAGTTTGAAGACCAAAATGCTTTGGCAACCACCACTTCATCAAACAGTTCATCCATTATTATGGCTGGTTTTCCAAGTGTTTCATTGATTTTTTCACCAGCTATCTCAATTTCGGGCCATGTAATGGCATTGTTGTTTATCCATGTAAATGATTCTCCTCCACCAAAACTATTTTCCCACAGCTCAATATAGGAGAGACATCGGTCATAAAAATCTGTAAACTCTCTTATTATATTAACAGAATTGATACCACAATCCTCATCCTCAAGTTTCTTCAATAGTTTCTTAGCTTCTTGTGGTACAAATTTATTGTCGCGCCTTTCTTGAAGATTGTGTTTCAGATTTTCCAGTTCAATCACAATATCGGTTGCACTAGCTGCAGTTTTCTCCATAGCCAAGATTGTTTTATCTTGGACAAGGTAAGCTGTCCACGAACAAACCACAAATACATTTCTCCACTATCACTCTCAAAGAACTCTTTTATCATTTTTGGGCACTGTTCTTGGGATAAAAAGTAAGACTTAAGTCCTTCATACATGAGAAGTAATCTCTCAAATAGCTGGAAGCAGGGAAAGTAACCGGGTGGTACCATGTGGTAGAACGTTTTTGTACTCAATGTGTACAAAGTCGCAGAACTCTTTTAATTCAGTCACTCACACAGTATAAATGTAGAAATATTTGTATATTTTTACTACAAGAGCTTCTACTTCAATAGGTAGCACATCTACTGGAGTTTGCAGGCAGTTGTGAACTATATGAGCACCTCAACCAATACCCACAATATTTCTTGCCAATTCTTTCTTCAGTCGAACATAAACATTTACTCCTTTGCGTTTTACTCCTCCAAAATTTGTGTTGCAATTATCACCACAAAATCCAATGACTTTCTGTACTAAGTCATTTTTCTTTATAACTGACACTAAATAGTTTACCAATATCTCGGAAGTCTCACTAGGAACTGACTGAAATTCAAGAAGCTTAACTTTCACTCCTTGTTCTGGCACAAAGTACCGCACAATACAGGGGACAATCTTAATTGCTTTTCTGTTAGAAGCATCGACTGTTAGTGTCACAAAATTTGATGTACTCAAATCGTCGTTGAGTTCTTTAATTGCCATTGGTGCAATCATGTTTATAATGATAGCCTCACATTTCATTCGGGCGAGACCAGACTTAGGTTCAAAGAACTTAGATATTAATTTTGAAGAACAATCTGCAGTTTTGAAACTTAAATCGTGAGCAGCAGTGTGGAAACCAAAAGTAGCTTCCTTAGCAGCAATTAAAAGATCTTTGTCAACGGGATCGGCACTTTTAAAAAATGACGAAATTGTTGAGGAATCAGCAATTGCAGTTAAACTAGCTTTATGCTTTGTACTTTTCAAATGTTCTTTTATGTCTGAACGCCCGCCGTGAGAAACTGAAAGTTCAGACAAACAATGTTCACACTTTACTCGTCCTCATAACCACACACTTTTTTCAAAAATGGATAATCTTGCTTTAAAGCATCAGTAAATGTGCTGTTCCTTTTCGGCATCTTGATGTTCTTGAAATGACACACTCTTGGAACTATTTATATCGGACTTTAGACACAATCTAGCAGTGAGCGCTATCACGTTATGGTAATCATGGCATCAAGCTAACACTAAATACAACCAACAAAATGTTCGTTAGAATTCAAACGATGCCAGTCATGGTTGCCAACCGAATTTGTGGAAAAGTCTTTAACTGTTAAGTCACGGCCACGATGATGACAAATTATTAGGCTACATCTGCATGTTGCCACAAAAAAGTCAAATTGGCAACACTGAGGCCAGCAGACCATTCCATTTATTATGCGGTAATTCAATTTTTTTTATATGGAATAACTTTTCAAACCGGGACAATTGATAAACTGGGCGGGACCCCGGGGCCAACACTGAGGCCAGCAGACCATTCCATTTATTATGCGGTAATTCAATTTTTTTTATATGGAATAACTTTTCAAACCGGGACAATTGATAAACTGGGCGGGACCCCGGGATCAGGTCATCAAACCGGGACAATCCCAGTCAAACCGGGACGTATGGTAAGCGTACATATTTGTCTCATTCTAAAAGGCGATTAAATAATTACATCTGTCTTGACATTTAATTATATATAACAATGTTGATACCTATTTTGAGTAAATATATCACTACTGACTCAGAACACTAATTTATTGGTAAAAATGTAAAACTTTTACTTTATAGCCTGAACTAGTTTTCGCTTATTACAATCTTTGTCAGACATCAGACGTCTTTGATATTAAAGAATATATTAAAAAGTACTAACTAAAGACATATTAATCATTGCTACTATGTTAATATACTATCATAGTCCTAAATCACTGTAATGTAAACTGAAAATACATTTAACTTTAATTATACATCAAGTACTTTTGTTTTATTGGATTTTTGTATATACAGTCAATAAATCACTGAGTATGTAATTTAATATCAAAACTACTGGGTAAACATAATATATAAAAGCAGTTATAGCAGTTACCATATTGTCAAAACACAGACATTTTATTCTGATGTAAGATGAATGGAACAGATATTAGTTTACATAATATAAATTTTTATTAACTCTCAGTAACAAGTTAAACAAAATCGGTATGGAGAACCCTACATGACTTCCATGTTGTAAGATTTATGTTTAAAATAATTTACATGAATTCAGTTCGGTAATTTCTAAAAAAAATATCGCCCACCCTCAAACTAATTTCACTATTTATAGATATTTTTGTTATTATGGGGTAGTTGTTTAATATAATGTTATTTTCAGTCACTTTATCCATAAAAATTAGGTGGGCTTACTTTATTCTTATAAAGAAACCGAAATCACCCCTCCTCCGAAGCGCTCCGAAGTCACTCATGGACCCTGAGCATCTTGCAGAGGGTTCATTCCCTAAAGACAAAAAGTCTGTCTATGAACCGTTCCTCTGTAAACACGTGCAGTTACACTGCCCAGCGATCCACAGGAAGCAAATCGCTATCCACGCTGTACACTTTTTCGGCTTGCACGCGTTGTGTTGGTGTGGGTTTCGGCACTTTCCATTTAAAAAGCGTGCAAATGTAAGAAAATAAACATGAGTGAGGCCAGAATAACGCGAATTGTGTGTGTGTGTGTGTGTGTGTGTGTGTGTGTGTGTCTTGCCTGCCTTTTTATTGCAGTAATCATAATAATAAAGTGGAAACGTAAACATTACATAATTGAGATATGCTTGCCTGCCACGAACGATATATTTTCTCTGATACATGATTTAAATTAAAATGAAAAAATATAGAATTTTGTTCAAGTGAAATGAAATGTTTCCATAGAAACTTCTTTGTTGTCAATAACGTATTACACATATAAAACTTATAAAATTTACTTCCTCCATCATCAACTACCATTTTAATTTATAAACAAAAATTACCCCCTCCCCACTTCAGCTACCCTTTTCATTTATAGATCTACCTTTCTACAGTGGATTATTATGACCTTCTTTTCAGGATACTTTATTTATCAAAATTAGGCACTTTACTCTTGTTAAAACGTAAAATGTTGCTGGTAAACTACCCCTTTCCCTTAACCGATCTTCACCAAAATCAATAGGCCTTGAGTCCTCTACAATTCAGGACTGTATGCAAAAAATTATTTGATTGTGTTTGAATTTGCAGCTATCATTTGCCATAGAAAAAATTCTTCACACAGACAGACACACAGACACTTTTCAAAAAATTACCTTTTTACATGTTTTGATGGTAGTACAATCAGAATCTGCCGTTATCTCGAACACGATTTTTTTCGCCACGACCATACTTCCATTTCCTTATGGAACATGGAAGCAAAAAATAAATCTGTGCACATAAATATAAATAATATAGGCCTATAATCAATAACAATCATAATATATATAATGATTAATTTAATATAATGTTTATAATTTCTGTTGAAAACTTAAAAAGATGCCCAGTATCTTACTGACATAAAACAAGAATTTATTAACTACAACTTAAAAAAACAGTATGGAGAACCACACATTCATGTTCTAAAATTTATATTTAAAAATTTTAAATATAAATTGAAAAAAGTGACAAGTTTGTCAATTTGAAATGAAATATTTCTATAGAAACTACTTCTTTGTTACCGATAATGTAGTACACATATAAAATATCAGTATGGAGAACCATACATGCCTTCCATGTTCTATGATTTATATTTAAAATCATTTACTTGAATTCAGTTCGATAATTTCTAAAAAAAATACCCAGACCCTCCAACTATTTTCACTATTTATAGATAGATATTTTTGTTATTACGGGTTGGTCATTTAATATAATGTTACTTTCAAGTCATTTTATCTATAAAAATTAGGTACTTTATTCTTAGAAAGAATCTGAACTACGCAGACAATCATCCCTCCTCCTCAACCAATCACCACCATTAATTGATATTTACACTTATAGAGTAATAGTTTATCATATATAATTGCTAAGATATCTTATCCTTCAAAATTAAATAATCGTACTTTACTTGATATCAGCAAAGTAATTTTCAAAAATCACCCCCTCCCCCTTCAACTATCCATTTATAGATATCTGATTTACCATTTTACAGTGGATTACACGACCTTATTTTTGTGACACTTATTTATCAAAATTAACTACTTTACTCTCGTTAAAATATGAAACAATGCAGGTAAACAACCCCTCCCCCTTAACCAAACAACCCCATTTTTGCTATTTACACTTGTATTGAGTAATAGTTTCATTATATGTAATTAAAAAGGTATCGTATCCTTCAGAATGAAGTACTTTATTTGACATCAAAAAGGTAGTTTTAAAAAAATGACTCCCTCCCCTTTGACTACTCTTTTCATTTATACGTATTTCATCTATTTCATCTTTTTACAGTGGATTATTATGACCTTATTTTTAGGATATTTTATTTATCAAAATCAAGTACTTTACACTTGTTAAAACACAAAATGTTGCAGGTAAACTGACTCTCCCTCTTAACAGATCTTAACCAAAATCAATACGCCTTGAGTCCTCTACACCTCGAGCACATACGCAAAAAATTATTTGGTTCTGTTTGAATTTGTGGCAGTTATTGTTCACCATAGAAAAATTCTACATACACATACAGAGACACTTTTCGGAAACTGACTTTTCTTCATGTTTTGAGGGTATTACAATCAGAACCAGCCCTTATCTCGAACTTGATTTTTTTCGGGATCACCATACTTCTATTTCCTTATGTAACATGGAAGTAAAAAATTAGTCTTGTTCAGGTAAATTCTTCTTTGCCCGGAACTGTTCATTTAAATCGTTTCTCTTCGAATATTTAAATATATTGTTGTATCTTTTGTTTTTACACTAATAGTGTGCTCACAGCATTTAATCCTGTAGTAGGCCTACTTCTGCTTAGCTAAAAAATTTAAGTGTAGTACTTAAAAACCATAGCTCAAAAAACGAAGTACATTTATTATTAGACAAATTTTGTTAGTAGACAATTTTCCAATTGCGGGAAATATTACATAGATCCCTATTACTCTAATATTTCTTTAGTAACATAACAACTGTAGAGCACACAATCATACAATAAACGTGAAGACTTAGGAACATTCGGATTTGGGGTACAATTCCTTATAATCTGGCACACAATTGGATTTTCACTTTAAAAAAATTGTCATCTCTTTACTGATTCCTAGAGTCCAAATATTTTGAAATTTTAAAACTTAACATTACATTCAGATTTAGTCAAAATTGCTTTAATATGTCACATGAATTTTTGTGATTTTATGAAAATTTTTGCCAACATTTTAGGTTCTGATATCCTAAAACTAAAAATTTCAAAAATGAATACTTTATTCAGATTGTGGTTTAAATTCCCTTTAATTTGATACCTCACATGGGATTTTGCGATTTTTTCGTAGTTTTGACTCATCGTCCTATTTTTGGGATGATCAGTCTCAAAAACAACAAGGCTCTGTAGGGAAAAGTGTGGACATGTGTGCCAAGTTTTACAAAATCGGTTGATGCATTCCAAAGTTATCGTGAAACACACCCCAATTAGTATCTTCTGTAGGTAGGTAGTAATGAGAGACAGATAAATGCCAAATGGTCAAGTTAAACCCTAAGAACTCACTTCCTCATTCAATAAGAGGCATATATTATAGTGCGACATTCAGATGTAATATTCATTATCTGTGCCAATCAAAAAGACCAAAGACTAGTGACCACTACTAGTATTTGTCGATAGGTGTTCTGATTACTGGTGCTCTGAGCACAGACCCACTAAAACTTATGTTCTTTACTCTACAACCAAGACAGGACAGGTGCAGAATTTTATGTTTATGTCTGTAATGTATATTTCACAAGAAGCAGAGCTACTTATGCTTGAGTACAAATAAGTGGATGCTTGAGTTCTGAAGAAATGACATATCAGCTAAAATGGTATCCCAATTCAGGTCAGGTGGGTGAAGACTATCCTCAACCTTCATGAGGAAGGACTGTACTTTTGGATGAAATATTTGTAGGTCGAATGAAGAGCTGGCCAAAGGGAGCTGTGATCCGATACCTATAACGGCTTTGGTCTCTCACTGCGTGTTATCGGCTGAGGGTGAATGATGTCTATAGTGTTATCAAAGTCTTTGCTGTTAATATCATACTAGTAATTTTTCTTTTTAAAATTAAGTCTTTTTTTCTTTCCATTCGTCTTCTGATTTCCTGAGCGACGATTCTGTTCATCCTTATAATTATAAATTTCTCCTCATAAAAACATTTGTTCCTTAATAAGTTTTTGTCTTCTGTTTGTTTATCACCCACTATTCTGATCCATATCATAATGCTACATTCCACACAGGCTGATAAATAACTAGCCATCAGGGAGGTCGAAATATTTTCCAGGAGGGGCAAACAATTTTCCAGGGAGAAAAATATTTATATATTTTTCATACATACATACATGCGCATATTAGTATATAATTCTTATATCATAATGGAAATAAGTATAAAGATTGTATTAATTTATTAAAACATTTATTGCTTCAAAATATGCATAAAATTAATGGCTTGTAAAAGTTAATTTTTGATCTCCATTAAGTAGTGCACAAGTTTACAATGTTTTAATATTATGATAACCATAATCTAACCATCAGAGCAGGTTTTAGAGTGTATGAGGGTTCACCATGGAAAAAAATTTTCAACATTCCCTATGGAGCTCAAAGTAAAGCTGTGAATCTACAGTGTACGTTTCACAGAACAAACACGTGGAAAAGGAGTGCTCCAGAGTCGCTCATGAACCCTGAACATCTTGCAGAGGGTTCATTCCCCAACGATGAAAAGTCTATGAACCATTCCTCTGTAAACACGTGCAGGTACACTGGCCAGCAATCCACAGGAAGCAAAACTCTGTCCACACTGGACACCTTTCGGCTTGCACGTGTTGTGGTGGTGTGAGTTTCGGCACTTTCCACTTAAAAAGCATGCAAACATAAGAAAATAAAAATAAGTATGGCCAGAAATAACATGAATTGTGTGTGTGTTTGTGTGTGTGTCCTGCCTGCCTTCTGATTGTGGTAATCACAATAATAAAACTTTGGAAACGTAAACATTATATAATGGAGATATTCTTTCCTGCCAGGAATGATACATGTTTACGCACACATAATTTAAATTAAATGAAAAAATTGCCAGGCAAAAAAAATATATTTTATTTTTTAACAATTACCATTGTTTGAAAAAGTTTAAATGAATTTTTAGGTACTTTACTCTTTGTAAAATGTAAAACGTTGTAGGTAAACTATCCCTTCATCTTAACCAATCTTAATCAAATCAATAGGCCTTGAGTCCTCTATAACTTGGGCAAACATGCAAAAACTTATTTGATTCTGTTTGAATTTTCAGCAGTTATTGTTTGCCATAGAAAAAATTCTACACGCAGACACTTTTCGGAAAATGTCTTTTCTGTCTTGTTTTGAGGGTAGTATGATAAGAATCAGCCCTTATCTCGAACATGATTTTTTTTTGCGATCACCACACTCCCATTTCACTATGGGACATGGAAGTAAATATTACTTTTATTAAAAAAATTATAATAAAAATTTGTGTTACTATGATAAGATGATGTGACATCAATTGGTGTTGAAAACGCAATTGTAACACCAGGTTTTGGAATACAAAATTGATTGTATACAATAGAATCGTAGTATTTTTTCATACCTTTGTAACAACCAGTAGAGGAAAGAAAAATAAACATATTTTATTGCAGAATAAGTGCAAGTTACGAATTTTGTACAAACTGTGAATTAAAATATCAACTTACAACTGTATATGTTTACAGTAAAAATGTTAATAATATTGGTATGGTACTGTAAGGGGTCCTTGGTGCCTTATTTATATAACCTAATCCTTGCAGTGAAGAAGAAAAAGAAGAAGGTGAAGAAATGGTACTGACATATTTATGTAATAGTTATTTAAATTTTTAATCACATCAGTTAAGATTTGATAAATAGTTGAGTGAGTTGTGTTTTTAGTGTATTAGACAATTTTTTTAATATTCTACAATGCAAGATTAAAGAACCTGCATTAAATTTTATGTATAAAATAAAGATAAAACTGCTGCAACAAGGTAACAATGTTGCAGAACATTTTTGACGATCTATTATGCATGAACAGGTAGTTTACAAGTGATATGAAAGCTTCCACTATGGTCATGATTCAGTTAAGATAGTGATAGTAGGTGAAGAGTTTGGTTTTTTTTTATCACTTGCCACATTCATTAAAGATTACTATTCGGAATAGTATTTGCGTGATCTATTATTCATAGGAAATGCCTATATTTATGTCACGATACTTACATAATAATAAACGACCTCACACTATTGTTTGTTTAAGAATTTTTATTGAAAAACAACATTGTAATGAAATTGTAACTACTGTATTCACCAGATATGGCACTATTTGACTTTTCCTCTTACTAAGAATAAAGAATAAAAGAACATTTTATGGTTTCTAAAGACATAAAACAAAAATTTCTAAGCCAAGCTCAGGGCTATGTAATAGAGTGTATTTACAGTATTCTTATGACATTTGCATAAGTGTGGTGTATTCACTGGAGATAAGTTTGAAGTGGACAGTCAAATGTATATGCATAAAAACATAATTTTTCAAATAAACAAAGATTGCATGCACTTTAACCAAACATCATATGCATTCATTGTCTGCATGTGACATAACATAGTGATACAGTGCATAGTGATACATACTCTGCATACAAGAGAAAAAGAGAAAGTAATCAAACCAATTAACATCAATATACCCTCCAATTAAATTTTGTATATCTTTATGATTCAAAAGATCCTTCATAAATAGCATACTTTATTAGGTTGTTTTTCATTCATTTAACAGCTGATATACAAAGTTTCCAAAAAATACAAACAGCTAATCAGAAAACACATGTCAATTTCTGTACATAATTATATATAACTTTACAGATGTTGCAAAAGGTGGTGGAGAAGAATCAAGTACATCATCTGAAACATCACCTAGTGGTGCCAGAAAACAAATGCCACCTTCAAGAAAGTCTAAAGGGAAGGGACAGTTGATGGGGAAACGACCTGTAAAAAGTAGTAGCGGGTATTCCAGTCATACTGAAGAAACTACTTTCAGGTAAAAAAAATACATACATTTACTATGTATTAGTAAATATATATACATTATATACATATGTATATATACATTCATTCAGCACAAATGGAGTTATTCATTATGATCAATTTATATTTTATCAATATAAATCATCACTGGGTAGGTTAAAATTTATATTTAAGGCAGTTGGTGATTGAACCAATAATCATATTACCCTTAGAAATAGGGGTTTGTAATGTTGGTATGCGTGCGGGTGTGTGTGTATGTAAGATGTGATGTATGTTGGTTTTGGGTTTAATATCTCACTGAATTTTACTCTTTTTCCCTGAACAATTTTCTGCATAGTTTTAGAAATAGCATTTCTGCTATCATCAACTTATTAATTTCTCCTTAATATCATAAAAGGAATGATTTTTGGCTGGGAAAATCAAATATTTATCTTCCTGCTGTAGAGGCAGATGATGTGTTCTTATTGGTTGCAGCTGCCTTTGTGTCTGATAGATAGCTTTATCTGCCGAGAGTGTCAGATTAGTTGTGCTGTACGTATCATAAGTAGATTTCCAGACTGGGCAAAGTCATAGCAAGTCATCTTGTATGTTGATAATGTCCACGCTTCTTTCAATCTTGATGGTAACACTACATTTCTGTACCAAAAATCAGTAGCATATCTAGAATTTGGCCTTGGAGTGGGGGTCCAGGGTTGAGTCGGCTTCATACAAAAGGAAAACATTAAGTTAAGACTAATCAATATTGTTATCTATAAGTGGCTGACAAACATGTGATGACATCCTGAAATGAGTCACATTAAAGTAAATTGTAATAACACAAAAAAAATAGGCATTACTGAAACATTGTTTGCAAGATACTTATTGACTGAACTGATTTTCCTATATGTCATATTTCAAACATATATATTTGAAGTATATGTTAAATGAAATAAAAAAATTAGAATATTAAAAAAATTCGTCAACTTTTTTTGACCCTCTAGGGAGAGGGTGCAGTCCCGTTGCCCCCTCCCAGAAATGCAACTATTGCATTCGGCGGCCAGCCAATAGTTTCTAGCATTGAAGCTGATCTTGTGCATGACAATCAGTTTTCAAGTCTTTATCTACTACATACCTGTGGTCTCTCACCTGCTGGCTTACAAATATGTTCTATCTATGGTGGGCCCTAATTAGCTGTGATGTACAAGTGAGTGCAGTCACTACAAGGTTCTTCATATACCCATTGTTCTTTTAGTGGAATTGTAATCTTTAGAGTACTTATCAATGATCCAATAGTGTGTTATGATCCGAAGATTGTCCTCTGTTATGTTCCTGTAATATTCCAGAAATCCTGTCATACAGGGTGCCTTACATATAGGGTAGTGTGACACTTCATTGTAAATCCTTGTTGGAGTCGCTGTCTATACTGGTATCTTACTCTCTAGTGGCCATATTGATCTCCTTGTTTGTGGAGTCACTGAAGTGTAGCAAATCTTTTAGTGTGTCCATCTGCTCTTCCTATTTTGAGATCTGTTAACTGCAGTGACCAGTGAACCAGGATATTGATGACTGAGTATAATTGATCTGTGGTGTTTAGGTAGAAAAGTGAGCACACGTGTATTTGTGTGTGTACATTATGTTCTAGAAAACTGTGCACCCAAGGTATCCATCACTTCTTTTTATACATATCACACAGAAAAAAGTTATTGGCTCATCCTCTTCTGTCTTCACTGAAACTGTCCGTTGTATGCATTGCTGAGGCAATTCAGAAAATCTGCCATGTGGCCAAATTAAGAAATTATTATCCATATATCTACAGAAAACTTGATGCAGATGTCCTAACATACTCACTTAGCCATTGTGAATATAACAATCACATAAAATACGAGCTTACTTAATGGAATCTCTCACCAATTAGGGTTCCAATGGAAGCCTGACTATTCAAGTACATGCAGTAAGGTCTCCTTCAAGTGATTACTGCTATGCAGTTTCCTGATATTCAAAATGGGTGGACACTTTCTGGACAGATCATATGCACATGTATGTGGCATTTCACACACACAAAGTGAAGGCTTTATCTGTAACTGATTCCGAATTAGGAATCTGATTCCTATATAAATCTGGAAATCAAGAGCAAAAGTGGACATGTCTGAGTGTTTTACCAATTTTGAACTAACATTATCACAGTTTAGTGGAAATTCCTCATGTAAAAGTGAACCAAGACCTTCTGTGACTTTTCTGACCATCAGATTAAAACTACGATACTGAAAAACAGCTAGTGTTTTAATCCATTTCCTTTTGATTTTGGTCATGAATGTACTTTCAATGTACAAGAGTAATAATTTAATTATGTTGTAAAACTTTGTATATATTTTAAGTGGCTGTAAGAGACTCTAGGACAGAATGCCATAAGGTGAGGACGGAGACCAGATAATACTGTCTTCACAAAGGTGAGTTACCAAAGTTCGGTTATTATTTTTTAGGTTATTTTTATTAAGAATCTGAGCTTGATTATACTTATAATTTAGCCTTTAAAAATATACTATCAAATTATAAAGATGCACTTTCTTTAGAGTTTTTAACTAAATAGTTGCTACAAAAATTACCACTAGTTTAAACAACTATTTCGATAACATCAATGTGTTTATGCAGCAGTGGAAAGAATAATTGCACATGATTATTGAGTTTTTAAGGACCATCATTAATAGATTTTACAAAATACACTTCTGTATTAGTTTGTCATTCTATTATTAAACCTGTGGTACTAAATGTTTTTATTTATGAAAATAGTTTTTATTAACAATTACTTGTAAAATTCTCTAAATATTTCATACTTTTTTCAGATAAAGAAGAGGAGTTAGGTCGCTTTTTATTGCCAACTATTATGTATATAGTTTCAATAAAGGTCCTGATGGGAGGAGGATGCAGACTCCAGGGCCATCCAATGGCATGTGTGTGTTATGTAACTTAGCCATCTACTGAAGGTGAAAGATAGGACCAGTATAACACTACTGCACTTGGAAATAGGCCATAAACAAACGAAGCAGGGTTCCAATGAAAAGAAGAAAAGTTGTAAAGGTGGTGTGTTACTGTTAAAATATTTACAAAAGGAATTTTACCTGTCTGATGCCGTAGCGCTTCTTCCACCTGTCGAGCCAGCCAACACTAGCAGTAAATCCAGGCTCTCCTTGAAATTCCTCATAGAATTTGAGGGGGCTTTCTCTTGCAAAATGGGCCCTGAAATGGGTGTTCCTTTTTCCCTTTGTTGCCTAAACCACAAATAAAGCACCTCACTCACTTTCTCGTATTCGCAACCTTTCATACTTTTCCTTTCCTTTAAAGTATCAGCACATGCTCTTTTCACAAACCAAGACTCGATTTTGGACCTCTTCTTTTTCCAACCTACTATAGTAGTTCATCCAACACCTAAATCCATGGCAATTTTATTAACACTTTCCCCTTTGTCCAGTCTCTTTAAGGCATCCAATTTCATTTCCATTGTCACATTAATTTGTTTTCTTTTCTTCTCATTTGACATTTTCACTTGCACAGACAACACAACACAACACTTGTAAGCCTGGATGTAAACTGCAAAACTGTGCCCAGAATGAACTGAAAGTTTAGCTTACAATAGGGTACAGCCATAAACCTTCAGGCAAGCCTGCTAACGGCTAGCAACAATAGAAAGAAATGTAAGTGGTGATTGACAGCGCCTACCTGACTTTCTTCAGCCACTTCTTTACTGAGAGGGGGAATGGGGTAGATTGGAATTTCCACGAAAAGAACAAAACTTGTCACCAAATTCGTCAGACAGTTCCAAGAATTAGTGTCACAAAGGGAAAGCGACAAAAACTGCAAAAAAATGAAAACCATAACAAATCTGTGAACAGAACAGGAAAACATATGGATTCATATGCATAAATATGTACTGTAATTACAATAATACAGTAATTAAAATATACCTATACTGTTTGCACCGTATAGGCGATGTTAGAAATGATTACAGTCTATCTTTTAATAGACCACCACATTTTTCAAAGATAATGCTCTGCTTGACCAGCAGAAATCATTTAGCGAATAAAAAAAAGTGATCGTCGAGTTATACAGAATGTCAAGATATCGGGAGGCGAGTTAGCAGGATTCTACTGTACTGAGATTATTTTTTCTGATGGTGCAGATTATTCAAATAAGATAGCTAACAAGGTGTATAATACACTGATATTATGGAAGTCTTTGATTACTTTAACTGCATTCAACAACAGTGTTTTTCATGGACCTGGATTTTACCAAGCTGAAATAAAGTGTGTGGGTAGAAACCATTACTAGGGCTATGGCTATAGAAAGGAGACTATTTTATAAAACACTTCAGAAAGCTCAGGCACATAAGTATTGTACTATATTTTATAACGAGGCTGTGACACAAAATCACAGAAACTGGAGCCCACAGTCTAGTCACAGAAACAGTTCAGTCTAGGTGGCCTAACAAAATCCTGTATATTGTCTGCTATGTCAATGGTCACTCCCTGGCTTTCCATGGAAGTTTAGATACATGATTGATAACCTGGGGCTGCTTTACACTATCACTCAGTTACCCTTACTCTGTAGGATACCCTTACCCTAAGTGCTGTAGGGTCACTCTCAGTGAGATGCTACGGCTGAGGCTACAGTTTTCACTGAGGCCTAGGACACAGAATCTCAGGCCTGGACATCTATTGTCAATGTGGTACAGCAGAGGCTGATGGTTCTATCCAGTAGAGTCATATAGGGGTCATGGCAAGGAAGATACACAATTTATTTAATTGGGCAGGGGACTATGAGCACCACTCTTGACAGGCAGAAACAGATGGTGTTTGGGATGTCTTAGTTCCAGGATTGTGATTACTGTCCAGGTTGTAGACTAATGAGCATCAAATTTTCCAGTATTATTTGGTCACGATTTTGCTGCAATGAATTTAGGATGAAAGTCCTTGCTACACTGACTAGCATGCAAATTGGCAATGGATGGGCTTGTTGTTTTGTGGCTGTATCACTACAAACCCCACATCTGAGGCACCACATCTCCAGCATCCCTGGAGTTAGCCACAGAAGTGTAGAACTGTGCTAGAATAGGTGATGAGTTACCATTCTTAAACTCTTATGGGGACTCACATTTTCACAGTTGATTAACTTTATATCTTAAGCTAATAAAGATAGTAAAACATTTTATTGTAAATATGATTTTAAAATATTTGTAAGCTTTTGATATAAACAGTAATAAAAATATTGTACGACACTCTTTTTCGTTTTAAACCAGATCATAAAATATTAGTGGGTTTATTCATCAGATGTATAGTCTGGGCAGGTTGACACTTAAATAACTTTGTCTGGATCAGTGGCAGCTCATCCATAAGGTTCAATGGATCAGGATTCCTCCTAAATAATTTAAATATATTTAAGGATTCGTTGAGAGAATGTTTTCATATTTAAATAAAGAGATTTGTGAGATAAATGTTGTTGACTGAACAATAATCGATTTGTGTAATAGGCGAATTGCTCGCTACTATTGCTTGAGGTGCAAAGCAGCTCTCAGCACCTCCTAGACTGTATAGACGGCTTTGGAGGAAGAAATCGTTATACCCAAAATTACACTCAACTATCGTGAAACCGAAGTATTAGTGACAGAGACAAATAGTTCCGACAAGGGCCCAAATTAGTCCGACCGGGAATGTCAACATTTTCATAATACTGCCTTTCCTCATTATTATGATTTTTACCACTTGATTTGTCTGTTTACCTTCAGTTTTGTGTCAGCTTTCTCTATTTCATGTAGTCTTCAATGAAGTCTTAAAATCAAATAAAGTAATGAAGTCTTTATACTCCGAAAATAAGGTGTGTTTAATGTAGTCATTAAGGTGTGTATAGTAACATTAAGCTGACCGAAGCATGTATAACCTCCAAAGTGCTTGCTGGTGTTTTTTGTGTGTTCATTGTTCAGGTATTTCTTATTTTTGTGTTCAGTTCATTGATTTGGTAAAATAAATAGTGTTCACTCTATTTTAAAAACAAATTTTCTTCTCTCTATTGAAGATAAATGCAAAATTAAGGAACTCAGTAGGCCGCTTACCATTTTAAATATTAAACAGAAACAAGCTGTATATATATATTAGTTTTGAAAGAACGTTTGTTTACAAACGTATATATATATATATATTGTTATGACATCACAGAACAATCTATGTGTTTGTCGAATGTGCCAGAAGAATCTCGCTCTAATGTATGTGGCATACGTGACTGTCAACGCATCCGCGAGAGTTTTCTCGAAGTCGCCAGCTGCGCGGACTGGTCAAGGCCGAAATTAATTACGTCATAGTGTAGAGATAAGATGCAGTTTGGAAGCTTCTGGTTCGTGAGCAGGGATATAAATACAAGGCGGCAGCAGCCTTATTTTCAGTATAGCTGCGATATATTCACAGTTCGGTTCGAGAGTTATTATCGGGCGATATTACTGTGCGTGTTCAAGTGGTTATTAGTTAAGTGTTGTGTTTTATAATCGGACGGTATAATTGTAATACAGTTGTGTTTAATTTTAGTGGACATTTTATTGCGTGGAAACAATTTTAACTTGATTTGTTGTAGAGACTGTATTGTTAATTATGAACTGTTTAACTGTGAAATTAAAGCTGGTGATTAGTGACTTAATTGGTGTCTTGTATTATGTTACCACTGTACCTACGACGAGCAAGTAGACCGTCGTAACAGTGGTGTCAGAAGTGAGATAGAACAGTTAACAGTGGAACAGTGGACAGTTTGTACAATACAAGTGTCCCCGTAATTAATCGGTAAACACAGATGCCAGTCAGACGATGGAAGCTTTACAAACACTGCTGCGGCAGACACAGGAAAAAGCAGAAAAACGACAGGATGAGAAACGCAGACAGGAAGCGGAAGAAGCAGAAAAACGATAGGATGAGAAACGCAGACACGAGGCGGAAAAAGCAGAAAAATGACAGGATGAAAAACGTAAGCAGGAGACAGAGGAATGGAAGCGTGAAACAGAAGACATCAAAGCATTAATACAGGAGCAGAAACAGATGCAAGAACATAGTACCGCAGAATTGGGTCTCCTACGAGGTGAGCTTAATAAACAAGTTATTAAAATATCGGAGGTACAAGAATCAATGACATTAAAAATAGCTGAAGTAGAAAAATCTGTCTCGAGTGTTGAAGAATCGATGTCTAATAAAATAGCTGAAGTAGAAAAATCACTCACGAGTGTAGAAAAAGCTATGTCAACAAAAATAGAAGAGTCGATTACAAATATAAAAGAACAGATTAAAAATGAAGTCGAGCAGTGCCTGAAGTTACAACCAAAACAACTTTGTGAACAGACTGTACCAATGATAAAGACACAAAAAGACGCAGAAAATAAGTTAATAGAGAAAGTCACTTTGCCTGCAATAGGGACAGTTCATGTCAAAGCTCCAACCTTTGACAGAAGCACTCACTGGGCAACGTACCTCCGCCAATTTGAAGCTGCTGCATGCGCAAACAATTGGATAGAGAAAGACCACCTGACAGCCAAAACATCTATGCCAAGTTGATAGAAGCTCTAGAATTACGATATGGTGATAAACATTTGCGACAGGTGTACTACGCTCAGTTGAGAACAAGACGACAACGTTCCGGAGAGAGTCTTCAAGAGTTTGAAGCAAGTATCGACAGATTGATTAGATTGGCCTATCCTGAAGCACCAGAAGACTTCCGAATAAGGTTTGCGGTGCAGACATTTATTGATGGCATCAGAGATTGTGAAATTCAGCATTGTTCACGCCCTAGAGTTTTAAGGAGCCAAGTCAGCGTCCCGTTACATTAATGGGTTTGTGCCATCACGTTGCAGTTAGAAGATCCCTGTATCACATTGCCGTTACGATGGGTGCAGAAAAACAATGTTGTTGGACAAACAATTCAAAAGTTCAAGAAGTCGCAACGATTTGAAAAAGACAGAAGACCGAAATGTTACAACTGTGGAAAACGTGGTCATCTACAGGTAGACTGTTGGGAGAAAAAGATACTGAGAGAAGAGAGTGATCGCACCAATTGGAGAAGTAAAACCCCGGAACAGCACAGTTTCCATGCTACATAAGACCAGTGGAAACTTGATTGTTAATGGATTTGCGGAAGGTAAACCAACATCCTTTACAGTTGACATGGGCGCAACAGTGTCCATTGTGCGCCCCGACTTAGTCAGCAACCGCCAGCCGCTAATTAGCTCTTGTACAATACAGACTGTGACTGGAAGCCCCGTCAAGGTGCTAGGAAAGGTAGACGTAGGTGTACGCCTGGGTCTTCTCGAGTTTAGCCACCAAATGATCGTTGCAGACATTGTCGATGAAGTGATTCTTGGCATGGACATTACGAATGCCTACGGATTCATTGTGGACTTAAGAGAGAATGTCCTGAAGGTTGGCCAAGAGAAGATAAAGCTTTGCATGGCTAAAATGACAGGGTCTACCAACCATCCCTGCTTCTTCTATCATCCTCGATGCTCCTGCTCCTTTGTCCTCGATAATACCGCCTTCCATCATTCCTATTCTCCGTACTCACATAATTTACCCGTCGCCTGTATATTTGATTTTGGCTGTTATTATTATATTGGTTATTTGGTCTACAGTAATTACCATTGTTATTATTATTATTATTTCCTCGGTTATTATTGTAATTTGGATTACTTGGTCGTTGATAGTAGTTGTTGTTGTTGGCGTTAGAATTGTGATAATTATTATGATTGTTATTGTTGTTGTTTACTTGTGGATTATTGCCATTAGGACCATTTTGGTGGTTTCAAAAGTCATTATTTCTATTATTAGGACTATTCCTCTGTCTATTCTGTAGGTAATGTCTTTCTCGTTCATGCTCTCCCAATAATGCTGCCATATCTTGGATGGTCTCAATCCGTCTGCTCAACCTACTCTTTGAAATCTCCCCGTCATAATGGTAGGCCAACTACGTTACCAGGCATTCTTCAGTGATATTGGGCTCAAAGTTCCTCGCTACGCTGACTTTACCCAAAAAATACACCGTTGGAGACAGTCCTAAATACGGATCAAATCGGCCGTTGCTGATGTTATTCCTCACTACGTGTTGTGTAGCCTTGGACCAGTATTTATTTTTGAATTGGTTTTTAAATTCGACGAAGTTTTGAATGTCCGGCCGTACTGCCGTCCACCAATTGTCATGGACCTCCTTAAACATTTCATCTAACATACCCTTAATCACTGTCCACCGTGTCTCCCGGGTTCTTGATAGGCTTTCTTCAACTCGCTCCAGGAATTCAATGGGGTTGCGTTTGTAGCTTCGAAAATTAATTATTTCCCTGTTTTCGTTGCATGGAGTATGGGAACTGATGTATGGTCTATCCTTCAAGGCGTTGACTTCTTCCTGGAGACGCAACTCCCATAATCGGAACTCTTCTATCTTCTCTTTATGGGCAGTTGTTTTACCCTTGACTTCGTTTACAGACGCATCTAACTGGTTGCATTTCTCCTCTACTCTTGTCTGTACCTGCCCTATCTCCTCCTTGGCCTCCTTCTGAACTTGATGCACTTCTTGTTTAAATTGCTCTAACTTTTCTGCTGTTTCCTGTTGGAGTCCTTCAACCCTCTTTTTACCTTCATCTTCAGTTTCGTTTATTTTGCTTAATATTTCCTCATGGACTTGTATTACGGTTTCATTGGTCTTTTCTATTTTCTCTTTGGTCTCCATTACTGCCTGCTTTATTTCTTCACGATACTCTATTAATTGTTGTTGTAAAGTTTCATGGTTACCTTCGATTTTACTATTTAGTGTTTCAATATCTTCTTTCACTTGTTTAAATGTTTCACTATTACTGTTCATTTGTTCTCTCGTTTGTTTAAATACTTCTTAGTTACTATCCATTTTCTTGTTCAGCGTTTCGATATTCTTTTCATTATTTTTGTCTATTTTTTCAATATCCTCCTTCATTTGTTTCTTTAATGTTTCATTTAATGACTCAAACTTTTTTTCCTTGTCTTCCTTTCTGATTTTCTTGCTTTCCTGCTTGTCCTCCTTTCTCCGTTCTTCCATTTTCTGGTCTATCTGCTGCTTCAATGTCTCATTATTTTCGTTAATTGTCTGCCTTAAATCTTCTTTAGTACTTTTGTTTGTACTGACAATTTTTTCATTTATTTGTTTTAAGGTTTTATTAGTTTTCTCATTATCTTTTCCTATTTTTCCCATATCCTCTTTCATACTATTCATTAATTCCATAAATTTATTCCAATCTGGTCCTCCTCTAGCTTCCTCCTGCTGTGTGGGTTTATCTGGTTGGTTCTCCATTTGTGTGGGTTTTGTAGGTTCCACTGGAGGTAATCCTGTCTCTATATCTTCCACCGATGTGGCCTCCTTCTTAACATCTCTATTTCCTTTTCGGCCTCCGCCGCGCGTTGCTTAGACTTGCCTCTTGTGTGCATTTTCTGTTTCTCTTTTCTGTAGTCGCCGCTAGAATCTACTGAATTTAATTATAAGATTTATTAATTAATTCTAGCCCTAATAGTTGGTGCACCAATTTGTAACTAGACGTGATTGTACTAGTTAAAAGACTTACAAGTGTCAAATGTCTACTCACCCGTTCGGTCATTCAAATTCGTATTTACTGCCTCGACGTCGGGTTGGCCAACTCTTCTTAGTAAACCAAAATCGTAAAGTTTAATTTTCTATATTGCGTGCTCAAATATTAAATATTATTCGTATTGTTTAAATTAGCAGTCATCCTTACTATTTCTTTTATGAATTTTTTACTGCTATAATTTTTTATTGTTCGACTAAACTTTTTGTCATTACTGACATCTTCAGGTCTTAAACAACCTCAGGTTGTTTAAGACCTGAAGATGTCAGTAATGACGAAAAGTTTAGTCGAACAATAAAAAATTATAGCAGTTAGCAAATTCATAAAAGAAATATTAAATATTAGTTGAATAAATCAAACATACAGGTTAATGTTTCTATTATGTTTATTAACAATTATTAATTGGGTTCAAATGCTACAATTTCCTTCAAATTATAATTTTTGTTTTTTGCGCCGGCATGTTTAATTATTTGAGGTTGGCTATTCTGTCCAGCCATATATCGAGACTTTCGTTGATGGTTGTTGACAATTTTGTTTATTTATAATCTCAGGTCGAAGTTCTTGTGACTACAGAAAATGTTGTTAAATGGACTAATAAAAGTACAAAATTTTACAAATACCATATAAATATTATAGAACAGGTGATATACTAATAATTACAGTGGTAAACTACAGCTACGGGAATTAGCGGTTGGAGGTTATCTACGTTTAGTAACTTTTATGTTTTAAAACATATTCCTTAAAAAGTCAATGTTGGATTGAGATAGTTATTCAATTTGAGGTGTTTGTTAAATAAAATCAAGTTCAAGTGTTTATTAAAAGTGATAAATGATGTGGAAAGTGTAGTTCACTTATGGTTGATTTTCTTGTGTTTTTACTGTGAAGTCGTATTTAAAATATACTTAACAATCCTTCGTCTCTGCTATCCAGGGTAATAATTCTCTCGAATTGTCCTTTCTTGGGTGTTTCGGTTAATTCCGGGTTTCAATTTTCGTAGTTCTCTGGTTAAGATGTTTATTTCCATCAGTCATCCGTGTTATGGCAGGTTCCATTGTTCATTTATGTGTTTCATATATTTTCTTCCTTCAGTTGGTTCGTATTCCAATCTTGGGATTCTTCAGCAATCCTCCTGGTTAATTTTAATTTCTTCTGGTAAATTTATTAATTCGTTAGTATTAGTGTTACTTCTGGGTTTTAATTTATTAGTTTGAACATTACTTTTGATAAATTTTGTTGAATTAATTCTTTTTTTTATTCTTTGTGGTTTTAATACATCTGCCCTCATCAAGCTCTAATAATGGAATCATACAATTTATTAACAGGTTTTTTCTAACAAGGTTTTGTTGTTATGGCAACTCTCCTTCCAAAACTAGTTCCCATTGGTTGATAATTTATAACATTGTTATATAAACTAATGTTTTCTATACAAAATTATTAAAAATCTTCAACTTATTATAACTCCCTTATACTACCTGTAATCTTAAATACAATAATACCATTAGTTTGCTTTTTGTTTACAAATTATTTTGATACCTCACAAGTTTACCTTTTGTCAAATTATCACAGATTACTATTTTTTCATATGGTTTTTCTTTTGTTAATTACTTTTAAACTAATTATTATCTATCCAGATTTATATCCTACACTATTATTATGAAACCTAAACAGATTATACACTTTATTTTATCAATGGCTATTGCTTTATCTTAAATTTCACAAATTTCTGGTTATCAGTTCTAGTCCTAATGCCTAGAGTTCATAATTCACCTACCCTATACTCATTACAATTGTTTATAGTCATTTTTGTTAATTTTATATGTTACTAAACATAATTACTGTAACAAACTAACTTAAATCATAACATTTGATTAATTTTAATCATCATATAATATAATATAACTACTTAATAACTCTTTTTAGGCCCACGCCTGTATCTAAAGTTTACATGTGTTTAAACGGGTTTGTTTAACATAATTCGCACCATAATAATATTTTGGTTATTTACAATCAAAGAAACCTATAACAAAATTGAACATTAAATATGCACTATTATTTCCTTATAAACTCACTTTAAAGAATATAGTGTCTAACTCCCCTTACTGTATTCAACCTAACATATTAGTCTTTTATACTTATTTGCAATGTGGTTAATATAACTTTGTTAATTTTATTCATTAACCATAAAACAATATATCCCTTATCATCCTTATACTATACTAACAAACTTCTTTAACATAATGTGATACAATTTCCAGTGGTTTGTTTCCCCCAAATATTCTTATATTTTAATACAATCTTTCCTTTTTCATTACACTAGGCCCATGATTACTTATAACTGTCCCTTATAATTTACACTGTTTACTTATAATATATTTGGGTTAATAGATTACTTATAATCTATTATTACAAGTTTATTTCTTTATTGCTGACTACACTGCACTTTCTTAACTAGTGTGTTTATGTAGTTCATTTATTAACACTGGGTCCTATAATGGTTCATTATTGATTATTATCTCTCTTATTCATTTATCACTTTTTCATGTATTTATTCTCACTGGGTCCTATCAATGTTTATTACTTATCACTGCTTTCCTAATGAATTATTTTTACTCAAGTTCATTTTATATTAGTGTCTTTTGATAGTTTTCTTCAAAAGTAATTCGTTCAGTATATTTGTTTTTACATTTCATTTTCTTTTTATCTTTCCTATAGGTTACATATTATTTATTTTCCTATCTAATTTTGTACTTTTATTTATATATTATTCTTTTTAACACTTGGGTGCTTATAACTGTTGTTATATTGTGGCTTGAATTATTTACTCTGCCTCACCTTATCCAATCTATTGGGTCTAGTCATCGTCATTGTCTAAGTCAAAATCAGTTAGTAGTGTTGTTCTATCATTTCTCTTTTAATAATTTTTTATTTTCCTTTGACCATCCACCACAACATAAAATGGCAGCATTCTATTCACTATTTAACAGAATGTACAAAATTCCCCTAAACAAACAAGAAACTGACAAAGAAAGAAATATAAAATACCAAATAGGTTATGAAAATGGATACAATAAAAATACTGTGAACAAAATAGAAAATAAAATCAAATATAAAATAAAAACTGAACAATTAAGAATCAATCAAAATGAACAACACATAAATAATAACAACGACAAAAAATGGGCCACATTCACATACATAAATAATAAAATGACAAAACTAACAAAACTATTTAAAAACACAGATATAAAAATAGCATACAAAACTAATAAAAATAAATTACAAATTCTAAATAGCTCACACAACAAAGATAATACAACAACTAACGGTATATACAAAATTGAATGCCAAGATTGCAATAAATGTTACATAGGACAAACAAAAAAACAGCTGAAAAAACGTTATTTTGAACACCTAAACGCATACAAAAAACCAGAAATATATAAATCCAATTTAGCCACACATGCAATAAACACAGGACACGAATTCCCAAACATAACCAATGTATCACTAATAAAACATATACCACACAAAGGCACCATAATGAACATTTGGGAAAATTTACAAATATACAAACATAAAACACAAAACAAACTAATACCAGAACAAATACAACTCAATACAAAACATGACACAATATTCAAAGCACTCAATATCAAATATACACAAAATACAAAAACATATACCACAACCACACACAATAATACAACTTTAAAAGACCAAAGACCAACAAACTACCTTAATAACATCCAGCAGCCAACACACAAATACTTAACCAGAAACAAGATGGCGAAGGCTGAAGATGAGAGAACAGGAACTCTCGAAACATGTTCCAAATAAGGAAAAGAACATCTTGAGGTAATATAATTATAAATTTTAAATACTATATATATATATTACATTTAATATTTATACATAAATTTACCTCAAGATGTTATTTTTCTATTTGGAACATGTTTCGGGTAGAAAGTGATGAAATATATATATATACATATAAAATATAATATATATTATAACGTTGCAGAAATCAGACCCTATAGGGTATCCACAAATATTAGATAAATGATAAAAGGTAAAATAATTTAATGAATAATAATGAAAAAAAAATATAAAATGGAATTAAGAAAGAAAAAAGTAGACTTGTATTTAACAAGAATAATAAATAAGTGAACAGACTAGACTGACAAACAAATGACTATGACCCAACCCCAGAGATTGGCCAGATAAAGACAATAAAATGAGAAAAGACAAATTAATGATAAAAGGCATAAATGAGTAAAGCAAATCTAATAACTAACAATGAATAAAACAATACTAAAGAAAGTACACTAACCATAAGAAATAAGTAAGACAATTATTACTACATAAGATATGTTATTAGGAACCTTATCATGATAAGAAAGTAAGACATAAAATGTTGAAAGAATAATTATAAATGTGTGTTTAAAATATCATAGAACCAAGAGTGAGAGATAGGTAGGGTGTGATAACCATAAATAGTGAAGTGATGAGCAAATATTAAGAGAAACAATTCATAATTTTAAGGACAAGGAATGGTGAACAATTGTAACGATAAACCAAACCCTTAAAATGAAAGGGATAAAACCCCTATATTAAACCCAGAGATACAATACAGTATTTAATATAAACTAATGTATTGTAATCTATAAGAAATAACTATGAACAATATTTAATAGTAAAAGTGATGTGATAAGTGAAGAATAATAATAACTAATCAAACAGGCAGGACTGTGTAGATTAATGAGTTCAGTCAGTGCAAATATAAGTGTACACAACCAAAAAGATTAAAAAACAATGTTGGGATAACAATAATAATAATTCCCAATTATGCTTTTCAATGAGTAGGGGGATTACCAATTTTGGTATTAGTTACAAAAGATCCCTATGTCTTTGTAACAGTTAATGTTGATGCAAAGAGACATCAATAACAATAAGATACATTATTACTTATTCAGTCAGGAAGAATTAAGTTAAATTGTGTTGAAGAAACTGAACTGACGAAAATGAGATTAATGTATGTTAAACAGTTTTGTTAGTTTAAAGAAAATTAGTTTGTTTAGTGTTCATTGGAGTATCAACCAAGAAGGCATGACATTAAGTTAATATGTTTGTATTTTTTATGTATGTAATGATATTGTTACGATGGTCTACTCGATCGTCATAGGTACAGTGGAAACAAAATAAGTACAAGACACCAATTAAGTCACTAATCACACCTTTAATTGTTATAGTAAAACAGTTCGTAATTAACAACACAGTGTCTACAACAAATCAAATGAAATTGTTCATACGCAATAAAATGAACACAGTGTCTACAACAAATCAAATGAAATTGTTCATACGCAATAAAATGTCCACTAATATTAAAACTCAACTGTATTACAATTATACCGTCTGAATATAAAACGCAACACTTCACTAATAACTACTTGAACCGTACACCGTAATAACTCGAACCGCTCTGTAAATATATCGCACTAATACTCTCGAACCGCACAGTCAAAAATCTCGCATTGAACTGAAAAACTAAGGCAGCGACGCGATGTATTTATAGTTACGCTCACACACCAGAAGCTTCCAAACTGCGTCTTATCTCTCGCGAACTACGTAATTGCTGCGGCCTTGACACAGTCCGAGCGCCCGAGCGAAGGCTGGCACAGTCAAGAAAATTCTCGCAACATGCGTTTAGTAGCACGTACACCACACGCTTACGTCGAGATCTTTCTGGTGCATTCGATAAACGCGTAGATTGTTCTGTGCTGTCGTAGCACTGCCCTCTCCTTAAGCCTGTTCGTCCCGAACTGGCAAAGCGTCTTCGAAGTAATACTCGACCAGGCGATCTAGGTGGCCATCCTTGCGAAGGATAATTTTCCTGTTCTTCGAATTCAGTCTCGTGTGATCCGAACATCACGTTCCCAGGAATGCGAGTCTTTTGCGCAACCTCATCTTCAGCCACTTTACCCTCGGCCGCTTCTATCAGCTCAGGAACAAGCAAGAGTTTTGTCTCGACACCCATAGTTGGCTCTCCAATCACTTCTTTTGTCGTTATACTTATTTGTACTTCCTCTGCTAGTTCTTCCTCCATTTCCGCTTGCAACAGGGAGGTTTCCTCTTGACCAGACTTGTTGAATTTTTCTTCGACTAATGCCACTCGCTTAATCGAATGGTTGGTAGACCCTGTCATTTTAGCCATGCAAAGCTTTATCTTCTCTTGGCCAACTTTCAGGACATTCTCTCTTAAGTCCACAACGAATCCGTAGGCATTCATAATGTCCGTGCCAAGAATCACTTCATCGACAATGTCTGCAACGAGCATTTGGTGGCTAAACTCAAGAAGACCCAGGCGTACACGTACGTCTACCTTTCCTAGCACCTTGACGGGGCTTCCAGTCACAGTCTGTATTGTACAAGAGCTAATTAGAGGATGGCGGTTACAGACTAAGTCAGGGCGCACAATGGACACTGTTGCGCCCGTGCCAACTGTAAATGATGTTGGTTTACCATCCGCAAATCCATTAACAATCAAGTTTCCACTGATCTTATGTAGCGTGGAAACTGTGTGCTGTTCTGGGCCTTTACTTCTCCAATTGGTGCGATCAGTCTCTTCTCTCGGAATCTTCTTCTCCCAACAGTCTACCTGTAGATGACCACGTTTTCCACAGTTGTAACATTTCGGTCTTCTGTCTTTTTCAAATCGTTGCGACTCTCTTGAACTTTTGAATTGTTTGTCCGACAACACTGTTTTTCTGCACCCATCGTAACGGTAATGTGATACAGGGATCTTCTGACTGCAACGTGATGGCACAAACCCATTAATGTAGCGGGACGCTGACTTGGCAGCTTCAAACTCTAGGGCATGAACAAGAGCTTCTGAGCTATCTCGGTGTCTTGCCATTCGTAACACTTGCTGAAGTTCACAATCTCCGATGCCATCAATAAATGTCTGCACCGTAAACCTTATTTGGAAATCTTCTGGTGCTTCAGGATAGGCCAATCTAATCAATCTGTCGATACTTGCTTCAAATTCTTGAAGACTTTCCCCGGAATGCTGTCGCCTTGCTCTCAACTGGGTGCAGTACACATCTCGCAAATGTTTATCACCATACCGTAATTCCAGAGCTTTTATCAACTCGGCATAGGTGTTCTGGCTGTCAGGTGGCACTTTCTGTAGTAGTTCTGCCGCGGGTCCTTTTAATGCAAGAACAAGTGAAACAGCCTTGTCTTTTTCTGTCCAATTATTTGCGCATGCAGCAGCTTCAAATTGGCGGAGGTACGTTGCCCAGTGAGTGCTTCCGTCAAAGGTTGGAGCTTTGACATTAACTGTCCCTACTGCAGGCAAAGTGACTTTCTCTGTTAACTTATTTTCTGTGTATTTTTCTGTCTTGATCACTGGTACAGTCTGTTCAGAAATTTGTTTTGGTTGAATCTTCATGCACTGTTCAACTTCAATTTTAATTTGTTCTCTTATGTTTGCCATTGAGTTTTCTACTGCAGATATTTTTGTTGACATAACTTCTTCCACAGTCAAGACAGATTTTTCTACTTTAGCTATTTTATTTGACATGGATTCTTCTACGTCAGATATTCTGGTAATCTGATTATTGAGCTCACCTCGTAATTCACCTACGTCACCACGTAGGAGACCCAATTCTGCGGTAGTATGTTCTTGCAACTGTTTCTGCATAGTTTCAAAGAGAGCTTCCGTTTTATCTTTTTGTCTTTCTTCTGTTTCTAGCATTAGTGCTTTCTGACGTTCCTCAGCCTCTTCTCTTTCCTGTCTTCGTTCTTCCTTTTGTCGTCTTTCTGCTTCTTCCGCCTCCTGTCTGCGTTTCTCATCCTGTCGTTTCTCTGCTTCTTCCTGTGTCTGCCGCAGCAGTGTTTGTAAAGTTTCCATCATCTGACTGGGATCCATGTTTACCGATTTAATTACGAATCACACTCGTCTTGTACAAAGCGTCCACTGTTTCCACTGTTAACCATTCTATCCCAGTTCTGACACCACTGTTACGACGGTCTACTCGAACTTCGTAGGTACAGTGGAAACAAAATAAGTACAAGACACCAATTAAGTCACTAATCACACCTTTAATTGTTATAGTAAAACAATTCGTAATTAACAACACAGTGTCTACAACAAATCAAATGAAATTGTTCATACGCAATAAAATGTCCACTAATATTAAAACTCAACTGTATTACAATTATACCGTCCGAATATAAAACGCAACACTTCACTAATAACTACTTGAACCGTACACCGTAATAACTCGAACCGCTCTGTAAATATATCGCACTAATACTCTCGAACCGCACAGTCAAAAATCTCGCATTGAACTGAAAAACTAAGGCCGCGACGCGATGTATTTATAGTTACGCTCACACACCAGAAGCTTCCAAATTGCGTCTTATCTCTCGCGAACTACGTAATTGCTGCGGTCTTGACACAGTCCGAGCGCCCGAGCGAAGGCTGGCACAGTCGAGAAAATTCTCGCAACATGCGTTTAGTAGCACGTACACCACACGCTTACGTCGAGATCTTTCTGGCGCATTCGATAAACGCGTAGATTGTTCTGTGCTGTCGTAGCAATATTATAAAGAGATGAGGAGTATGTTAATTTCAAGTAATAACATACAATAGAACAATTGTAATTAATAAGAAGGAACATGGCTTAACAATAGACAGACCATAAAATTATTTCTATATTATGTTTTGTTAGTAGATTTAAGTGTTAAAAAGGTGTGTGAGAAATGGGAGTAGGAATAAGCTAGCAATGATATAAACTTAACAAGCAACAGAGTAATCATTATTATATAAATAGAAAAGAAAAAAATATCAAATAAGAAATAATTTTGTAAAAGTATAATAACACTAATAGATGGTAAAACAGTTTCAAAGTAATACAAAGCCAATAAGTACGAAATGAAAATAAGCAGAACATATGTATTTAATAAATGATGTTTAAATAGAGCAAAATAAGAAATTCTAGGATGTTACAGTTTAGACCTATAAATTACCTAACTGTCTAACTTCAGAAAACCAATTGTAAACAATTGACTATTGTATTTGAATAATAAGACCAAGTAAATTATTTGATTACCGTTAACTAACAATAATAATATGTCAGAATTGTAATAAACAGTATAAATAAGTGAAATATGTAATAACATAGCATTAGCAATTTTGTCCAAAAACATTAATACATTACCTACACCAGCCTTGTGAGACGTCAAATTGATCTTCGAAAGAAAATAGGGACATCTATGTTAATATTTCATACATTGGTAATATCACCAAGGAACAATAACCATTATAAAATATTTATTCATTTTGAACAGAAACCCAAGATTTATAACAATAGGTTCAAATGTGTTTAACCAATAAGAGTGGAAGCGGTTGTCATAACAACAAAACCTTATTATATTTTTGACCGTTATAAACCGAGAGTTCCATTATTAACTATCCAGTGGTACAGACGCTATATTGACTTCGGCTCTATTAAAGGGTACTAAAGGAGAAAATAAGATCCAAATGAAAGTAAAATGAACACAAGAAGTCAACCATAGTTCCAGCAACTCAAGGAGGAACAATAAACAAAATTTTAAAATTAAAAAATAAATGAAAATTGAATAAAAAGAAACAGACGCCAGAAGGAGAAGGGAAACGATACCGTTGAAAATTAACGAAAGTACTATCACAACCTTGAAATCCTGATGACCCATAAAAACAACAACATGGTTTTGTTAAGTATAAATTAAATTATCAATAATTACGAACTAAAACTGATTAACTTTTTTCACAATATATAACTCTCACTCTGAACTTTGAACACCAAATTCTTTCACGGATTAATGGATCATATTTATTCACACTGTATGTAACTGTAAGATAACCTATGTCCGAAGCCTATAAAATTGACACACACTTTTAAACACCAAGAGTTGAATTTCATGTAAACCTTTTTAGTATTTAAGTACCACAAATGTAAGGTGGTGTACTTTATTTAACATCTTGTTTTAAATCTTTTCGTAACCCAAAGAACTCATTAGCAGAATAACTTGTGTAAATAGGAAACACTAGCGGCCATTGTGGCTTCACATGACTGCTGCCACCGTTGCTTTCCGCTGAGTGAAAATTAATTTGTTGCCGAGGCGAAACTTTATTATAATACTTTCTATTGTACTGGAGGTATCAAAAATTAGCGAATTTTAGACACAAATAAACAAGTACGAATCATTACTAACTGTCCTTTGTTTTTATTGGAATTTTATTATAGTTTGTGTTCTTTAGCGGAGAACAGAATTCTTTGCCAAAAATTTATGTTGGCAACACATCGAACGACAAGCGAAATTCGAGTTCCCGCCAGTCTGCGAGGGTAATTCGAATTCATCATCACCACACAGGAGACAAACTAATTTGAATCTTTTAATTGTTGTCCCAAAAAAATTTGGCGCCGATCAGGAATTAAATACATCAAATAAGGACAGGTAAGGATATCGATACTGGTTATTCGTGCGTTCGCGACGGACATAGTCTGCGTAGGATTCGTTAAAAATTGACGACGACTTGGTAAGACGTTGAGAGTACGACATCGTTTGAAAGAAAAAAAGAGACGATTAATAAGAACGGGAACGAGTATCATTATAAAATTGACGCATCCAACGTGTGGTTAAATAACACGGGCGATAAGGGAGTAACATTATAATATATAAAATACTATATATATAATATATTTTATGTATATATAAAAGAATAACTGGATATGTGGGTGTAATATTAGTAATGGTTTTTATTGCTTCCCATATTTACTGTTTGCCAAAGGAAAATACACTAGTTGGACCTCTGTAGGAGTCTCCCAATTTAAGGCACATGTCACAAAAAATTAAAAAAAAAAAACATGAATACTCTCTTAGCTACATAAAAATGTGCTTTGATTTGTCAGTACTTCGGAAAAATTAAATCCAAGAACAACTCAGTGATGCTTTTCAAAGAAATATAGAATGCCAAAATGATCAGGTCACAAAAAATCGTTATGTACTTTCTAAAATTATAGACTGCATTACATTTTGTGGTGAATTTGAACTGGCCCTAAGAGGTCATTATGAAAAACCTAAATCTAAAATTCCGGTGTTTGATTAATTAGATTTTCAGATATCTAGGTTTGATTAATTTCACTTCTGCCATAGACAATATTTTAAGCAAATATTTAAATACATCTGAAGTTTTTAAGGGCACCTCTAAAGATACTCAGAATGATTTACTTGACTGCATGTTACATGTGTGCTGCAAAGGTATTTTAAGAGAAATTTCCTTTGCGGACTATATTTCAATCATAGCTGATGAGACAACTGATGTGTCAAGCAAGTGTCAAATGGTAATTATTTTGTTACGTATTAAAAAATGGCAAACCTGTTGAACATTTTTGGACATTTGTAAACCCAAGTGGTCACGATGCTGTAGCTGACTGCATAAAAATGACTTCACAAAGTAACAGGCCAGAATAAGGAAAAACTAATTTCACCAAGTTATGATGGAGCAAACGTTATGAGTGGCAGACATTCTAGGGGACAGACAATAATCAAAGAGGAATATCCTTACGCTTACTGTGTGCATTGTTATCCCCACCAGTTTAACCTAATAATGGCACAAGCAGCTGGTCAAAATGGAAAGATTAGGATTTTTCCCAATGTTTCAGAAGTTACAACATTTTTCAGTCATTCTCCTCAACGAATTTAAATCTTAGATAAAATTGTTGACAGAAGGTTATCTTCAGTCTCTACCACAAGATAGAATTTCCATTCAAGATCAGTTTGAACCATTTTTTAAATTAAAAATGAATTGATTCAGTGTTTTAAGAGTTAGAAAACACAAGTAAACAAACATAAACTATCAGCCAATCTATGGGAATAAGACTAAAAATGCACCAATCTAGTTTTATTTTTTGGCTTGAATTTTTTTGTAGAGTACTGACACATGATGACATTTTATACAACACGCTGCAGTCACAGAATATAAATTCAATAACAGTTAAACAATCCATATCACCTTTTGCAAATGAAGTAACGCAAATTAGAGAAACTATTAACGATATTGTTGTAACAGATGTTGAAAAAACTAAAATAAGGTTCAAGAGAAAACAGTGCTAGAGATGAATATATATCACGGTATGGAAGAAAGATATGAAGTTACTGGTCACTTATTAGCTGCAAAGGGCATCCCCGGATAAGGCATGAAAAATGGCCTTAATGTTTAAATTTGAATTTTTTTGTGTCAACTCATTTCTTGGGTCACAAAAACAAGAAAAAAATTTTAAAAAATTCCATCTCCTCCCTGGCTTCCATAACCTCAAAAAAGTGACTTTTTCAGTATTTATTTTTTTTCTCGGGCCAGTTCTAACAAATCAGAATGAGAAAAAATCTAGGTTGTAGGGGATGAGCAGGGGTATAAGAAAACTTTTTTTTTATATCCTAACCTCAAAATATATACCCAAAAAAAATTATTTAATGTTAAAATTGGCTCGATTTACCTTGCAGATGTCGAGTGCGGAAAATTTTCTTATTTCATATTGTAGAGCTATATTCAATCTATGTACATGAATTTTTTCAAATGTTTTGAGTTGGTGTGCCACACCTAAAATCCCAATTTTGTCCATTTTTTGCAATTTTTCAGTGTTTTTGACCTATTTTACAAGCGGATAATATACGATCGACCTTTCAATCACGAAAAAAACTTGATTTCTTCAATCTCGTAGCTTATTACTACTTCTAATAGTATATTCTTACCTGATCCTAACAATCTTCAGGCTAAAACGTGATTTCTGACTTAATAAAAGGTTAAAAGGTTATGAAAATACATAAAATCTATGAAAAACCTTGCGAAAGTCGAGTAATAATAATAAAAAAAAAAAACAACAATAACAACAAGTCCTAGCATCCCCCCACTGTACTAACCTAACCTATAACCTAGAGATGCTGTCCCTCAGATGCATATTGCACTTTTAGGGATTCAGAGTAACTCGGAATGGTGTCTTATCTCGGTACTTTCTGAAGATTTTAAACTGGACTTCCTGATCAGCTCGCTTTTCAGACGTTTTTGAATGATTTTTTTGATTTGATTTTTCAAACAATGAATGAATCGTCTAAAAAGGCATGTTATTTTCAGATAATCATTAACTGATTCATCGCGTGCATGCGTAACTAGTTACATGATTTTACACATGTAGTAGGAGAGGTTCAGGCAAAATGAGATATTACTCTAGCTCAGAAAAAAAATAATTTAAACATTCTGATTTTGGAATATATATGTCTAATTATGATTTTACACAACGTTCCATAATATATTTCAGTTATTTTGATGAATAAATTCATCAAAATTAATAGGGTATGGTGGTCCACAGTGGGACATGGTCCACAGTGGGACATGGTCCACACTGAGACACTCAATTTTTTTCAAATTTGAATTGCCCGCCATAAGTGTTGCTAACGTGGGAAATTTAGGATTCAAAAATAGTGTTGGCTATCGTGTTTGTGGATGGCTTCCTTTTTATTTAGTGTTTCGAGGTGAGTAAAGTAAAATAATGTATTCACATTTTGATGTCTTTGGCATATTTTAAATATGAAATAAATTATTCATATTATATTGTATTTTGCTATGAATGAGAATTAAAATGAAGTGATTCACTTGCAAATGCATAGATAATATAGGTTATGGCAAGTAATTTTTGTGATTAAGTGCACGTGGGTTACAGTGAGACATTAATAGGTGGGGTACTGTGAGACATGTTGCTTGTGGTATTTTAACCCTAACAACCGATATTGTACAGATTATAAGTCACACAGTATGTTTTACTTGGTTATGCCATGGGCTATTTTTTTGTTTATTTGTTTTAAGATGGCTAGAAATCGTAAAAGGAAAAGAAACAAGAGAAACAAGCAGTTAAACTTATTATTAAGGAAGGCTATAATATTCGCCAAGGTGCTGTTCAGAAAAATGTTTTCTTTCAAACATTAGCAAGGTGAGAAGATATACTGTATCGGGCTTATTTTCAGTGTGGACCAGTCACTGTCTCATTGTAGACCACTATGGGGCACAATGAGACAAAATGACTATATGAGAAAGATTGATTTTTTCTAATTTGCATTTAAAGAGATATAAATAATATTGTTGTGCTATTGTAGTCAATAAATGTGTGTAACATCCTATGTAAGTTTTTAAACTGTAACACTGAAAATAAATATTTAAAAAATTGTTTAATAGTGTCTCACTGTGGACCACCTTACCCTACATAAGAATGAAGGGTTCCGCCGTTACAGGTTTGCACTGAATATTCAAAGTCGCAGTAAAATCTTATTATGGGCCATTCGTTGTTTCTATCTTCAATCAAAAACTTATTTAATTACCTTCGAAAACCATTTTAGTTCTTCTTTTACAATGATGCGTAGTGTTCAATATGAAGGAAACTTGAAACAATGAAAAGGTAAAACGAGACAGCTGTGTGGGGGGAATGTAAGATTGATGGGGATACTTAAGCGCTTGTTATGGTCAACATAGTCTCTAAGTAATATCAACGATCCATCGAGGAAAAAAACGTCTTGGGCACCCTTGGGACAAACGTTCTTCATAATATTGTTTATTTTGAAGTACGTCAGACATTTTTCGTGCGGAATGTTGAATTTAGGATTATTATTCTTTATAAATCAGATGTAAGTAAGCATTTTCGGGTTTGAGTTTTTAACAGGTAATTTTCTCTAAATAATCAAAACTAGAAGTGTCGTCCCATTTTGCCCCATCCTCCTCTAATAGAAATATAAAGTTTACTTATGATAAAATATACGTACATGTTCTTGAATTAAATGCTCTATTATTTTCTCGTCTGTGCAGATTGGAGCAAGATGAGTAATACAAGAAACGAACCACCACAAAAAAGGGCCAAGTTGAGCAATGACGCAAAGTGCATCCAATGCTCAGGTTTTCTTCGAAAATATCCTGCCGAAAACAATATCACAATCAAAACAAGAGAAAAAGCCAATTTTTGTCATGAAAACTATGGAATTTTTGTACAAGTAAATGATACTATTTGTGGAGGATGTTTTGCCAAACTGAGAGTTGCAAAATCCCGATCAAACAGAAAATCGTTAGCAGCAAATGAATCCAGTCAAACACAGCGGGTTCCAGGACTTGAACGGCAAGGTCGTGCTCACACAGCAAGTCAGAAAAATGACATACTGCCTATTATTCACGTCTCTCAAGCAACTGGAAGCTCAGAGCAAACCGATCATCTACAACAAACCCTATTTTCTCAACCCACCTCCCTGTCACAGAATAGCAATTCTTCACAGCAAACTAGCTCATCAATAAACGCCATCTCGCAGCAACTTTCAGTTTCTTCAGGTTCTGGTTCAGTTTATGTTCCATCAGATGAGAATAAGAAAGTCAGCAATAAAATTCAAATGCCATTCAAAAGAGTAGTATCCACTCGTAGCAATTGCTTCATTTGTTACTCACGAGAAGATCTCCACGATGTTCCTTTTAAAGCTAGGATGCAAGTGTTCGTTAAAAAGCGTATCTTTATTCCCAGAAGGAATACATGTTGCAGTAAACATCTTTTAGGTGGAACATATTTCTTTGAAGAGGAAATTATGAAAAACATCCACTGGTATAGCAGAGAGTGTTTCATAGAAAGTTCCGAATTAGAGAAGTTTCTAAGTAAGATATCTGATGAAGTAGACATTACTCTACTTTAAAAAATTGGCAATTCTTCAATTTTAGAAGAACGGGTTAGAGTTTTAACTGGTGTTTCTTGGGAACAACTCACTGTGATTCGCAAACTTATGATAAATATGAGAGATTCTGAGAATCGTACTGTGCTAGAAGTGTTAGTTCTATTCTTACTTAAACTCAGATCGGGAAACTCCGATAGATTAATCTCCGCTACGATGAATGTCAGTGAAAAACTAGTCAATGAATCAGTTAATGCTGTTCTTGATTGTTTTGAAAAACACATTCTCCCAAAAAATTTTGGAGTCCACTCTCACACCAGAGAATTTTACTTGAGCCAAAAATCACCAGTTGCTGACTTATTATTTAACTTGGGCGATTCTTTAGCCATTATTTGTAATGGAACATATTTGCGCCATGAGAAAAGTGCAAATAATGTTTACCAAAGAAAATCAAATTCACGACAGAAAAAGACAAGTCTTGTAAAGCCATTTACAATGTGCACAACGAATGGTTTCATCATCGATGTTGCAGGGCCTTTCAATGCGAATAAAAATGATGCAGAAATATTGAAGCAAATAATGGAAAATCTTGAGGGGCTTCCAAAAATTTTTAAACCTGGAGATGTCTTTATATTAGATAGAGGGTTTCGTGATGTAAAAAGCTTTTTGGAAGAAAAAGGTTTTAGAGTGTTAATGCCGGCACTTAAAGGAAAAAGAAAACAGCTAACAACGGAGGAATCTAACGATTCTCGCTTTGTTACGAAAGTTAGATGGGTCGTTGAAAGTGCACATGGTATAATAGCAAACAAATATCGCTTATTATATAATCAGCTCCGAAACCGCCTATTGCCCCGGGCTAAAGTATACTGCCAAATAGCTGGTTTTTTGTACAACTTAACATGCAAGCGATTGGACTCAGACGTTGAGAACCGTGAACTAATAATTCATAGAATGTTTTCAACCCTTAAGACTGTCAATTCATTAGCCCAGAGAGTTGAAGCTGCCAATTACAACAGAAAAAATGCTCCTTTTCAACAGTTTTCTTCAGGGGATTTACTTGACTTTCCTAGAATGTCAGATGATGAACTCAAAATTCGTTTTACTGGTTCTCATCAACTGTCCCAACCCATATCATATTTAAGTGAGATGCTCAATGACGATAACAGCCTGACACTAAGTTACTTGAAAGAAGATGCCAGAATTGTGAGGTTCGAGGTAAAGTCAAGGCACAGTGGTAGTAAAACTTATAAGCCCTACATTCAATATGATGCAAACTTATCCAGACTGGATGTTATAGAAGGCTATTGTTGTAGCTGTGCAAACAGGCTACGTACTGTTGGCTGTTGTTCTCACGTGGCAGCTGTCATATACTATTTAGCAAATGCAAGGTATATGAAATTCTTTCTGACCTGTTCGATTTGGACAATATGTGCCCTATTATCAGTGACAGAGATGACGATTGGGACAGTGATGATGAGGGGGACAATGATAACGAAGATTTGGATGTTAATGAGGTCAGTGATGACGATGAGGACTGTGAAGACTAATAAATCATTCTATCAAGAAATAATAAGTAATAAGTAATTTCCATCATCACATTCTTCATAGATTGTAGAGATGTAAAATGGAGCAATGAACAGTACTAATTAGATAACTTTTTCTAGAATTTTGAGAAATCTTGTCTTGAATTATCCGAAAGTTTTTTAAATTCAAAACCATCCGTGCCTTCAAACATTATAAAGCTTATCATGATCGGGAAAAAATTATTCCAGACCATTCATACAAAGTAATCGCTATACCTTATTAATACTTTTCTCGAGATTCACCATAATCTTACACCTTACATCAAACAGAGTCTGGATGTATTTCAATTATGTGCTTGTCAACAAAAAAAATATGGCATTTTTATGAAGTGCGAGAATTATCGAAAGAACAAGAAAAATTATTTGTAATAACATATTAATGTATATATAGCTTATTAAATAATACTAATTATGTATATTTGATTATCAGAATTATTTGAATATTTGTTTTCAAGGTATTGGTATTAATAACATTGACAACAAGAGAAATAAACCTCATCATAGACGCTGTTCTTGTTATTCGACTTTTGCAAGGTTTTTCATAGGTGTTAAGTATTTTCATAACCTTTTATTAAGTCAGAAATCATGTTTTAGTCTAAAGATTGTTAGGATCAGGTAAGAATATACTGTTAGAAGTAGTAATAAGCTACGAGATTGAAGAAATCAAGTTTTTTTTCACGATTGAAAGGTCGATCGTATATTATCCACTTGTAAAATAGGTCAAAAACACTGAAAATTTGCAAAAATGGACAAAATTGGGATTTTAGGTGTGGTGCACCAACTCAAAACATTTGAAAAAATTCATGTACATAGATTGAATATAGCTCTACAATATGAAATAAGAAAATTTTCCGCACTCGACATCTGCAAGGTAAATCGAGCCAATTTTAACATTAAATAATTTTTTTTTGGTATATATTTTGAGGTTAGGATATAAAAAAAAATGTTTCTTATAGCCCTGCTCATCCCCTACAACCTCGATTTTTTCTCATTCTGATTCGTTAGAACTAGCCCGAGAAAAAAAATAAATACTGAAAAAGTCACTTTTTTGAGGTTATGGAAGGCGGGGAGGAGATGGAATTTTTTTAATTTTTTTTCTTGTTTTTGTGACCCAAGAAATGAGTTGACACAAAAAAATTCAAATTTAAACATTAAGGCCATTTTTCATGCCTTATCCGGGGATGCCCTTTGTATGAATTTGAAAGTTTCTGTAATTTTAAAAAACAATTTCCAGATGGTATGCTGGCCACTGTAATTCAATCATATCCCTGCATATGTTAGGTTTTTTAAGATCTAAGATATATTACAAGTTGCATGATTTATACAACCACCATGTTTTTTTAATAACAAGCTATACTGAAGTATTAGAAATTTAAATGGTCAATAATACAATCCATTAGCACTTATCTAGTAAAAAATATTTATACAAAAATGAATGCATGATTAGATAGAAGTATACACTCATGCATGTGATTTTTATATTGCTGACATTTCATTCTGTAATCCCGGAACATTTTCAAGGTATACTCATGAGACATACTCAAGTACACCTTGAAAATGTTCTGGGATTATAGAACGAAATGTTGCCAATATAAAAATCACATACACAGATGTATCCAAAAACCTGCTACAACACACACACACACACATATATATATATAACATGTGTGTGTGTGTGTGTGTGTATGTGTGTGTGTGTGTGTGTCTGTATGTGTGTGTGCATACAAGTATATGTGATTAATAAATTAGCGATTATATATACAGTGAAACTTCGCTAATTCGGACTAATGCGGACCAAGCTCAGTCCGAATTGCTGAAAGTCCGAATTATAGAACATTACGAACTGATCGCGAGTTTTTGCGTGTCTATCGGTTACCGATAGCAGACAATATAAAAGAAATCATTCTGAAACCCAATTTGAATCTACAAGAGGTCTACTGCATGTTCTTGTTAAAAATACTGTATTTAATACTCTATTAATTAGTAGTAGAAGAGGTATAAAATAAGAAATAACGACAGTACCTGTTTATGTGATGTTTACTAAAAAAATTGGATTCAGTTTTATACTGTAGTACGTAACTTACATACAAAACAAAACTTAAATACAGTACTTAAATACAAAACACTCTATTTTCACTACACAGTACGTATTCTAGCAAGCCTACAGCTTCTTAAAAAAATCACTAACTTTTTTCTGCGTGTATTTTGTTTTTAGCTGTTTCCTCACAAAATCCTGTTTCATTTCACTTAAAACAAAAAAAATATTTGCTTAAGTCAGAGTTTGCAGGCATTTCTATGAACTTCAACAAGGATTGTACGTTTTTTATTGCATCACTGATTTCAACATTCCCACTTTCTTCATGATCGTTTTCTCCTCATCATCATCATCATCGCCATTTTGATCATCTGTCATCAGTCCCTTAGTTTGGTGACCTTCTATAGTAGCAGCTATGTCTTCTTCCGACTGCACAACGTACCCTACCTCACCAGCATCTTCATCCAGCCACTCTCGAATATTTTCCATGTTTGTCTCATGTTCTCCTGCATTTTCTAAAATATTTCTGTAATCATCTTCTTCAATTCCATTAAAATCCTCTTCTTTGTTATCTTCAGGGTTAAGAAGTTTTTTCCAAGAATTAGCAATCGTCATGGCTTTCACCTCCTTCCAACTTGAAGCCCAGTTAAATAAAGCATTTTTTATGTTGTAATTTTTCATATTAATTAAAGTCTGTTCACCTAAACTGGTACTGCAACCCTCTTCATCTTCAAAAAATACGAGACAGTCTTGTAGCTGTTTCTTTCTGTACAGCCGTTTGCAACTATAGATTACTCCTTAGTCCATTGGTTGTATTAGTGCCGATGTATTAGGAGGCATGAATAGATATTTTATTTTTTCATTACCACTTCATAAAATGTCCTCTGTAAGATGTACTGGAGCATTGTCCAATAACAACACTGCTTTAACTTCTTCCCTAGCAACATTTTTTTCTTCCATCTGAAATGTTGTGACTGATGGAATAAAATTGTTATGAAACCAAGAACTGAAAATTTCACAGCTGAACCACGCGTTTCTGTGAGCTTTATAAATCACAGGAAGATCAGTCTTGTTTATGTTCTTCATTGCTCTTGGGTTTTTAGATTTTCCTACAACGACAGATTTTAATTTATGCGTACCATCGGAATTGGCACACAGTAATGCAGACAGCCTCATTTTATTTATTTTATGTCGAGGTGTATGGGTTTCTTTTTTACTCGATTGTGTAATTTTTGGCATTGCCTTCCAAAACAATCCCGTCTCATCCGCATTGTAGATTTGCCACGGTTCAAGTTCATTATCATTAATAATCTTTTGTAATTTATCCTTATATGGTTGAACAGCTTCATGATCTGCACTTAAAAGTTCTCCACAAATTGATCGGTTTGCTATGCCATGTTGATTTATAAATCTAAAAAACAACCACCCTGTACTTGCCTTAAAATCTTGGTTTTGAAATCGAGTAGCAAAACGTTCAGCAGCAGTCTGCAATTCTATACCACGGATCGGTACACCAGCAGCTCGTTGTTGTTTATACCATGTCCAAACAGCTTCGTCAATGGCAGACGTTTTGGCAGGAATTGTCCGTTTTCGCTTAATTTCACTGGCACTATCAAAGTTTAGTGCCTGCTGATCTCCTTTTTTTAATATCGTAAAATGTCTACTTACTGATACCGAAATCGCGTAAAACACTCTGAACCGAATCACCTTTGTCAATACATTTTAAAACTTCTATCTTTTGTTCTATTGTGAGCGATTTATACAAACCACGTTTACTCATTTTTGAACACAATAAAAGTCAAAACATAAAGACTAACACTACAGAATCAAAATGTAAAGTGACTGGCTATGGGACAAACGTTCACAATGATGACAAATGTGAAAGTCTGTATGAGTCATATCCGTTGTTATGAATTGTACATTACTGTTCAGAATTTCCAGGAAATGTATATGACACTGCTTTTCGTTATTGCTGACCTACCAATTAATAATCCCAGTTCATGGAAATACACTATGTACAGTATTTCCGGCCTTTCTCTTCTCAAGTACGCTAAATCTACACTTGATTTTGAATTTTTACATATGTAAGTATAAATTACAGTACTGAGAACCCCAGTCCGAATTATAGAAATTCCAAATTAGTGAAGTCCGAATTAGTGAAGTTTCACTGTATATATATATATACATATATAGAGTGTACATTTGAGTTACAGTATGGCTGTGTAACAGTTTCAGTGAAAGAATTAATCCTCCTTCACGGTTCTCTGACTCCCGGTCACATTCTCGTGAACTCAGTGAAGCTGAATGTGATATGAGTAAGCTGGGTGTTCGAAGATCTTCACGAGGAAGCATAAGTTCGACACCAACATCACGACTCACCAGAGAAACCTCCTTCCAAATTGATGTATAACCGTGCCTTTCTCATCCCATTCCTTACACACTTAAATCACACAACTTCAGCTGTCTGTAACTTGATCTGCAACTGTGTTAACTAGGTCATGAGGTCCTAGCCAGTATTATGAGGTTATAACACCAGCCTGTAATAAATGTCCACAATGTATGTTTTACTAATTATAATTTTGTATTAGACTGTTGGTCAGCTACCTGTAAACCCAGTATTTATATTTTCCAACAGTTATAATACAAAAGTCATTGTAGTAACTCCTGATTATAAATTAATAAAATCTGAAACAAGTTCAACAATTCTTTGCTAATATTTACATTAAAAATTCAAACTAACTTTAAATAAATTATTATCTTATTTACTTTGTATGTAAGTAATTGCATGATTATATTTCTACATACACATGCACATGTGCATGATTATTATGAGAAAAAGGAAATATTCCTTAACCATTTTGCAAATAACTGTTAGGCATTCATAATTTATAATACAGTTACAACTATGTATTGTAATGAACCAGATAATCATATTACAGACAGCTAAATTATATAAGAAGAAAAGTATGAAAACTGCATTGTACAAAACAGATTGTAAAGAATATAAAACAAGTTCAAGAACTATCTCAGGACATTACCCGAATCAATTTTAAAATTTAAGTCAATGTGCCTCGTTATTATGGTGGCAAAACTGAAAAGGAGGAGAAAATAAGGCAGTGTTTCTTACTACAGCACAAATCTTACCGATCTTACACAAATAAGTAAAACAATATGTTACAGGAAAAATTGTACCTTTCTTGCACGCTGTTTACCATTACACCACAAATAGTTAGAAATACTTTTACATTCAGTCATCACTGGTATATATTATGGCAAATAATTAATTTGTTTTTGTTACATGAATACATTAATTTTAGATGTTGCACATATGTTAGTGACAGTCACAGAATCCTCCTCCATAGTGTCACTGCCAAATAACAAATTGGGTTCAATTCTTCCTTGGCTTTATATGTATAACTTCATCCCTACATAACAGTATAATATTCCATGTACTCCTTTACAGTTAATCAGTACTAAATGTTACCATATTAATTGTTTACAGCTGTATCCTATAAAATATAACTTCGACAGTATTATTTATTATGGAGGTATGAATAAAAACAGACTACAGTATGTTGTTTATCACATCTGGATTACTTTATGTTAACTGCTGAAGAAAAGATATTTGTAAAAATAACTTGATGTTACGTAAGTTTACAGTTTAATGTGGTTGTTATGCATTTTCATTGACATGCTCAAGCCCATGTAATGACCATGCAGCAAATGGAAATAATGATAATGAATTAGTACCTAATTTTAAATGACTGTATGTTCTGTTGATATTTCATGAATAAAGATGATATGTTTAGTTACATTTTACAAAACTAATTTTATATACCAAAAAAAAGTCATCTTGAAATTTTTTGTATTGAATTTTTTTTGTATTAAATATACAAAAATTGTGAACACTTTGTAATCCTTATACTTTGTCCAAATATCAACTGTAATCTTCCAATTCAGAATCAAATCTAAATACACATGAGAAGCAACTAAAATATTATCTTTAAGCTAACCATTACTTCAACAGCAAACAGTATATTACAAAAATTTTCATGTGTGTGTGTGTGTGTGTGTGTGAGAGAGAGAGAGAGAGAGAGAGAGAGAGAGAGAGAGAGAGAGAGAGGTTATGTTGTTGAACCTTCCATAAAATATTTAAAATATTTGCCAAATTTTAATAAATAAAAGACTACGTTTAACAAGAGTAAGCTCTTAATGTTCACACCAGTAACATAAATAAATAAACTTTAATTGTCAAAAGCAGTTAGCTGACTAAAGTATGAAGATATTGCACAGTGTTTCAATGCTCAGTACAGAGATTACTTTGGATCCTCTCATCACATGATTGCCAGCAAAATTTAGGATATTTATATTCAACAATTCAAAATTTTACTTTGGCTAATGACAAACTATTCAACTAAACTATTGTACAATTATTTCACATAATTGTATTATATGAAATGGGCATGCGCGCACAGGTGTGTGTGTGTGTGTGTGTGTCCGCGCGCGCGTGGTTGCAGTGGTAAAAATGACACTGTGTTGTCTGATCAGTTTTAATATTAGTTTAAACAATATGTTGTTTTGCTTTTATCTGACTTTATTTTATTACCATGTAGTGGTGTTTAAATATTTCCAATTTTCCTATACATTCATTATGCTCCATTGAATTTTGACTTTGAGGAAATTGTTTAAATACACTGTATCCAATTATCAAATTTAAAATATTGAAACATTTTGTTTTAATCTTAGTAATTATCCATTACATGAATTGGTGTGTTATGACATTCTCCATGTTCAGTGGGTATGTTCTTGTATCCTGGAGGATTGTTAGTTTGTTTAGGTTAGTTAGTTGTACTAACTAACTACAAGTTGTACTAAATAAGTACAAGGTTGTTAGTTTAAGTCGTTGTAGCCATTCAGAACAGTAAGGCCCCCGACTAAGTAGCTATTATGACATACAGTGCCTCATGACAGTGGTCAGAATTATTGCTGAGCAAAACATCAGGCTTGCCTCTCACTTTTCTGTGAAAGGGATGTTTACCAAGTCAAGGTTAACAATGATGTATTGCACTAGAAGTTTAGTTACTTTAGAGGAGTATTTATTTCTGGAAATTTATTTATTCTTTGTTTTTTATAATTCCTTTTTATTTTTTTTTTTTCAAGTAATTTTTTGTTCTTACTACATTAAGTACATTGCATTACAGATTACTACATTTGTTAATAATTTTTATTTTTCATCCATTTTCTGATATTATTTCTATTTTCTGTTATGTTAATCAAAGCTGATTAAACAATATAGTAATCATTGAATTCTCATACAAAAACTCACAAACTGGTCATTCCACAATATAAAACATGGAATGTTTTATACCCCCAGACACACATACAATTTATAAAGGAGCTATTAATACACAATAGAAAACATCTGAAAACAATCTTTTGTAGACATCCATTATCAAAACTATTTGCTTCAGTGCTGGCAAAATATGCATTTAACATCAACAAATTAAGTGAACATTAATATATACATAGCGTATATGGAATCATGGATCAATCATAAAGTGCAACTTTTCAGAGAACAAACTCATCGCTCTATTATTTTATTACAGTAGAGTCCTGTTAATCCGAACCCCATATTCAGTGAAATAAAAAAAGTTGAGAAAAGGAAAAACGCTCTTTATAACAAAAACCTGACTGTATTTTCTACAGACTAATAATAAAACAGTTGAAAATCATTGTGTAAATTAATATATATGCAGTTCTACATCTTTGTCACAATCATGTATTAATTTTCAGCTTTTATTTTTTTTAAAAGTCTGTTATATTTTTCTGGCAAAGTGATAAATAGCTGCAAGTTGATGCGATATTGTGCCAGCGTCTTAAAAACATAATGTCTCCTGGAGTAGTGGCAGCATGCTGCTTGACATAGTGTAGGGTCAGATCAAAGGCAGCAGTGGTGTCCCCATGAGATACTGACTGCTCGGTGCTGCCATCTGCTTCATTGTTGTTCTCATCACAGTTATTGCCAGACCCTTGAGTCACCATTTTTACGATTTCTTGGTCTGTGAATACTTTGTCATCCTATAACATCCACTCATCAACATCATTAACATTTGCTTCTTCACAACTGGGAATATGTTGTACAAGCTCAAAAACATTGTTTCTTTGATTTTCTTACTTGGGGCTGTTAACATAGGTGAGACTAGGCCAAAGTTTTTCCCAAGATTTTCTTAAAGTTGTTAATTCAAATGATCCCATGACTCTGCCACCTTAATGGTCACTTTCTTCAGTTTTAGAAGGAGAGAATTGACTTTGCCTTCAATACATGTTCTAAGGAGCATTTTCTTGTAAGAGAGTTGGTCCATAGGCTTTTGCAACACATTTTGGTCCATAGGCTGCAGGAAAGGTGATATCTGCTGTTAGGAAAATTGCCTTTGTTTTCACAAACTAACTTCCCATCAGAAGGATGACAAGTAGCATTGTCAATAATGAGTAGTGCCACTTGTTTCACTGAAATGCTTCACTGCAGGAACAAATTGTGTTTTGAACCACTCCTTAAAAAGTCTTGCACTCATCCACGCTCTTCTCTGCCTCCTATAGTACACTGGAAGAGAGACTTGTTGTTTAGGTTTTTTTGAAGGCTGGTTTAACCGACTTGCCAATAACCATAAAGGATAGTTTGTGTGTCCCTGCAGCATTACTACATACGAAAACTCCTTACTCACTTTGAAGCCAGGTGCACTTTCTTCTTTTTTGGAAGCTAGGCTTTTCTTTGAAAGTGCTTGACAATTTAGGCCAGTCTTGTCAGCATTATGTACTTCCTAGGGTGAATAGTTAACTGCTGCAACCACATCAGCAAATTGACTTACGTACTTTACCACTGCAGCGTGACTGGCAGATAATCATTCACCCGTAACAGATAACTTACGGGTCATGCCCGTCATGCCTTTTTTTTCCATCGATCTAGCCATCCTGTGCTGGCTTTGAAAGATACATCCCCATTCATTAGCTTATTAAAGTGAAGTGCCTTTTCCTTGATAAGTGGCCCACTTAACAGAGTACTTTTTTCTCTCTGCAGAGAAAACCATAAAAAGTGCCTCATCAAACTTGTTGAATTGTGAAACTTTTGAGGTCTGGTGTTTTTTAATACAGTCACTTGAAGATGATGCAGGAAACTGCTTGATCTTAGCACAGTTTTTCTTCCAGTACATAATGGTTGCACTTCTAACGCCGAATTCAGCAGTCAATTTTGATGCACTTTCCACATTATCCAAACATCTTAAAACTTCTAATTTGTCTTTTAATGAACATAAAGTATGTTTTTGTTTAATAGCCATTTGTATGCCTCTTAAAACTCTCCAAGCAATTAAACTAACGAAAACAGCAACAACACACACTAAAAATTGCAGAACACTCACTGGAGTAGTAAACAATGACTGCGCACATTTTTAGACTGCTAGTGCTGGCACCATCGTTTGCCACTACCCCCACCTGTCCATAGACACCAACCAAGGTTACCTGTGTGTAAGATCTTTCTTAGGCCTACACTGCACAAATAACTAATGTATGTATACATTCAATTTTCATTTTGTGCATATTTTGATGCACTTTCCACATTATCCAAACATCTTAAAACTTCTAATTTGTCTTTTAATGAACATAAAGTATATTTTTGTTTAGTAGCCATTTGTATGCCTCTTAAAACTCTCCAAGCAATTAAACTAACAAAAACAGCAATAACACACACTAAAAATTGCAGAATGCTCACTGGAGTAGTAAACAATGACTGTGCACACTTTTAGATGCTACTGCTGGCACCATCATTTGCCACTACCCCCACCTGTCCATAGACACCAACCAAGGTTACCTGTGTCTAAGATCTTTCTTAGGCCTACACTGCACAAATAACTGATGTATGTATACATTCAATTTGCATTTTGTGCATATTTTAAGAGCAATCCCTATTACTCTGAAAATCTGCTAACCAAAAAAGGCTCTGGTCCCAATTATTTCTGATTAGCAGGACTCTACTATACTTATGGTGCCTAACAAACAAAATCATCTTTGCTACTAATATCTACTGAAATTTATCAAAATATGTAATTAAAAATACAGCACACTTTTAATGACTTGAATGCTCACATCAGTGGCGGCTGGTAATGTTTTTGACTGGGGGGGAGGGGGGCAAAAATGTTTGGACCCATATGTAACAAAAGTCACCAGTAGAAACTAAATTATTGCTATTATCATGAAATAATTGTAAAATTGAACCTTTTGCTTTACTACTAAAAGTATTGTTAATGTCAAAAATAATATTTAAACAGTGTTTGAAACTGAAATTATTTATAACCCTAAGCAGTTCACGTTCCTAAACTTAAATACTTAATAAATTATATTATTAAATGCATGCACTGCTAAATAAAATATATTTGTTCCCTACCCTATTTGTTTCTATCAAATACGCACAGAACACACAGGCTCAGGCCTACACAGAATAAGTTACACGTTTATGTACACAAGGTTCGACAAAAACACTATCTTACACAGAATACACTGCCTAATAAAGAATAAATTATTAGAACATTACGTTTACACAAAAAATACAACAAGAACACAATCAAAATTATATAAAACACAAGAGAAATTATATGCCCTTAAACAGCAACAGAGAAGTTTTGAACAACTCTCCGGTTCTCTATGAAAAGAGCCGCGAAATCAGACAGTGGGCAGAGCCCCTCTTATAATGGCTGCTGCTGATTTAAAAGCATAGACATGTGTACACGTCCTCTTTCCCCGCTCCCCACAAAACCTGCCTATGCAGGGAGGGCGACAGCGAAAGCATCCGGCTGCGGGACCATGCCGAAAACATCGGGTGATCGCTATTAGTCGCCCCAAAAATATCTTTCACATAAGGATACTACACATTATAGTTATATTATTGACAAGTTTAATTTGCAAATTTAGTGGGAGGGCTGCTTCCTTTTTCCCTCCCTGTACGAGCCGCCACTGGCTCACATGCTTTTTACAAATAACAGCGGACACTATCTGCAGACTGCACCAGAAAAATCAAATACATTCTGCCAGCAAATTGGAGATATCCTAGCAGGTTCTACTGAATAGCCCAATTGACAACAGCAGGATTCTGCAAATATAATCTGCTTGGGAAGAGGAAAACTACAAAACATAAATAGAAGTATAACCCCTACCACTACAATATTGTCAGGGAAAATCAAAGTTATTATTTTTACACTCTCTTCCCCTCACACACACACACACATAAATTGAAATCTTTTCTTTGCGTTTTGAAGGCTGATTTGTAATGCTGTAGTTTGTAGATCAGAAGTTGTCTTAAACATTACTTTTGATGTCACCATCATGCTTCCATTTTATATGGAATATGGAAATAAAATGCCCAAATATTCCAGATCATTAACATTTGTTTAATACTAAATAACTCAGTTTCACAATAAAAATTATAACAAATTATGGATTTACACTTCAGTATTTAATAAAGCAAAGTTTCGACAAAAATCATTATATATGTTATCCACAGTTTCTGTTATTAACAGCTGTTGTAATGAATGCTGCAATGGGTAAATCAGTACATTTGACACATTGTATTAAATCATACATTTAAACACTTCCTGAGCCTTATTATTAGAAACTTCTATATGCTTTTTCAAGTCAATACTAAAGCCTTTAAAAAAATAAATAAAAAACAAAATACACATTCTAACAAATAATTTTTATGCTAAGTAAGCCAATGACACGAGCCTTTTGTCACTGATCATGCTTTCCATTGTCCAGTCATCATCCCCAATACTTGTCTATGCTGTAACAAGAGATTTACTGAATAACTGCAATAAATAATTACAATCTGTAACTTGTTTAGAATCTGTAACAGACTGTATATGTTACAATAAATAACAACAGATTGTAATATATAAGTGAATAAAGGTATTCTGTTTTTCTAACAAATTTTAATTGTATACACTGTTTTTATATATCAGTTCCAATTAAGACATCTCCTTTGATTAAGCAGATTCTAATTTTATTCCTATTTTTAAAACAAAAAAAAGAGTGTAAATACTTTTTAATAACGTATAACAACTATCCTTAATTAGAATCCTCTTCTTGCTATTTCTATGAAACAGTATTTGTTGAAATTACAACTCCAGTATTATTTACAACTCCATTAAATATAGTAATTATACACAACAGTGCTTTACAAAATGTATATTATAAACAACAGTTTCCCTTCATAACAATACCACTAACACCGAGGGTTCCAAACAGTCCTACATTAAAAAAAATTACTAATAACACAGTCCTATATTATTTTCTTAGCCTAAGTTTCACAAATGCACAACCAATGATAACATAAACCAAAACTAAGCAATTTATTTCTACAGATTTTGTATGTTGTATTTTCACGTTCTTGTGTAATTTTTGTAAAAATAGTATACATAAAGAATATCCATATTAATATTATAACACCCACCACCACTACTACAACACTAATCAAAAAGTGAATACATATTACACTGAAAACTTACAATATACTAATTACAGTATTTTTAAAAATGTAGAAGTACTAATATATTTTCAATTTAATAGAAATTTCTATATATTAAAATAATACATAAAATGTATGAGGAAATAATACCCACCTACAACTGAGTGTCTGAATAAAACCAAATCGCAGAGGCAAATCTTTGCTCATATATCTAAACTGCATGAAAACTTGTAATGATAAATATGAAATGATTGTAGGCATAGAATTAATTTACAAAACACTTAATATGCAGGTTAATAACTACTGGTGCTATGGAAGTTTTGTATAAAATATCAAAAGTTGGAAAATTACACACTTTTGAATACTACTGATTGACACCTTAGGATTACCAATAGACTAAAGAAAAAGTACATTTAAAAAAGACTTATCAATCAGTATTTACAATGAATCATACACAGATTTTATGCTATTACACACACATACACACATACCTATATATAAATAATTAAATACTACATACATATAGTAAACAAAATTTATTCACAACTCATCCTGCACATGACCTGAAAATGCTCGTGTGACCATTTTCATTGTGGTAGCAATATTTTGAGGATCTGAGTAAAAATACTTGTATTTTGGATTTCCATTAGCATTGTAATAGTTGTTCTGAACTTTCCCATCAGGACCTAAAATTTAAATAAGATTTACTATAGTGAAAACAGTTTTAGCAAATCTACTATTTGACATAGTGCATGTTTAAAAGGAGAAAATAAATCACTGGTTGCCTCTATTTGAGTAAAAATTGTATTTTCTTAAAATGTTGAAATACCATTAAAAACTTCTCTAAATGTGTCCATTTTATATCATTTATAATGTACTTAAACACATAAACAAACCAGACGTTTATGTATTCATAATGTACTCTTATTCTCTCTCTCTCTCTCTCTCTCTCTCTCTCTCTCTCTCTCTCTCTCTCTCTCTCTCACACACACACACACACACACACACACAGAGTAGAAATCATTTATAACGACACCTGTTGTAACAACAGATAAAAGTAGCTACAAGGGCCACACATGTACCATACATTTATAATACACAAGTACCACATTACAACAGAAGTATTGACTATAACATCCAAAAGAAAACCAGCTGTAGCGACTAGGTATTGTACATGATTCACCAGTATACCACCTAAACAAACTGACATACACTGTAGCGACTAGGTATTGCACATGATTCACCAGTATACCACCCAAACAAATTGACATACACTTATATATAATTTACCTTGTATATCCGTCCAGTGACGTCGAGCATAATTTGTATTTGGTTACGCGTTTCAGGCCATGTGGCCCATCATCAGACCATCACTCCGAGAGGAGCTCGTTAAACAATAAAAAAATCCACATAAAACGAACACATAATAAATAAATACAAAAATATATTAAAACATATAAAGGCGTTCTCTTACACGAACACGGTGCACCGCGTGTAGCCTATCTGAACTGCGTCAGTGGAACCTGTTATCTATTATTATCTGTAATCGATCGCAGCGCGGTATCATACAGTGGGTTGGACCTGAAGTTAAGTTTATCATTAAGTATGTCGTCACACGCACCAGGGTTATTATGACCTCTATATATCTCGAATTCTTCAAGTGCATCCATATAACGGCCTTTGGCACAATAATGTAGGGGTATGAAGTTATTGTTGAAATTTGTATAAGAATGATTACATGAAATCAGATGCCTTGTAAAGTTAGATTTAATATTATCTATGGAAAAATCACCCCTGTTAAAATGGCTTTGTGGTGTGTGTTCGCGTAATCTTTTGATGAATGGTCTACCCGTTTGGCCGATATAAAATCGGTCACAATCGTCACATGTAAGCTTATAAATACCGGTTTTGGATTCAGTGTTTGTCTGAACGACTGGGCGAACCAAGTTCCGTAGACGGTTATTTGTTTTAAAAATGACAGTATAACCTAATTTACTTAAAGTGGATGTAAGGATCCTGGGCATCAACTCAGTGTATGTTGTTGTGATGTATTTGTTGTTAGGTGTATTATCATGTGTCTGTTTGGAACGACGGGATTTGTGTTTTCTAAGAATATTGTCAATCATTTGGGATTCATATCCGTTGGCCAGGGCTATGTGTTTAATTATGTTGAGTTCACACTCAAAATCATCATTATTTAGGGGGATCATCAAAAGTCTGTGAATAAAACTGTTGTAGGCCGCTAATTTTTGAGAGAAAGGGTGGTGTGAGTCTGCATGTATGGTCACGTTTGTGGTGGTAGGTTTTCTGTAAATTTTAAAGTTTAAGCTGTTAAGTTGCCTGGTGACAGTAAGATCAAGAAAGTTGAGTTCATTATTGGTTTCAGTTTCCATAGTGAATTGAATATTGTGGGTAACAGTATTCATATGATTTTTAAGATTACTGATTTGGCGTAAAGTACCGTTAAAAATTAGAAAAGTATCATCAACGTATCGGCCATAAAAGATAATATTATTGGCGAAGATATTATTATATTAGTAAGTGATTACCTGTATGCGGTCCGCCGTGTGACTTCTCAAACTTGGTTACGTTACGCGTTTCAAGGCGTATGCCTCATCATCAGACGTTTAAAAACCAAAAACACACATATCACACAAAACTGCGTTTGTCAAGAAATAAAATTGCAGAAACAAGCATATTATGTGCACGTGATGTAGGGTGCGCACCCGTTCAAGTATTGTCTGCTACTGATTGGAATTAGCTGAGCAGTCTCAAAGCAGTATCATACAGGCGGTTAGAGTATCAAAGTTCAATTATTCATTCAGAACACAATCACGACTGCTATCATTATTATATGCATTATAAATTTCCAGCTCCTCCAAGGCATTCATAAATCGGCCCTTGTTGCATATATGCAAAGGCATTAGATTGGACTTAAAATCTGTATAATTATGATTGTGTTGGGTCAGATGATGAGTGTAATTAGATTTTATATCATTGTAATTAAGTGTCTTTTTTGGTAAGTGTTCACGGAAGCGTTTGTAAAAACCTCTTCCGGTCTGACCTATATAGAAGCTGTTACAATCATTGCAAACCAGTTTATAAATGCCTGTTTTTCTTCAATAGGTAAGGGCAGTTTAGGTCTAAGTATATTAATTAGTTTATTATTGGTTCTAAAAGACATAGTATAACCAATATTGTTCATCACTGAAGATAAAATTTTTGGCATGATGTATGTGTATTTCGCAGATATAAATTTTTTCGGTGTTTTATTAAGTGGACGGGGCTTAAGTTGAATGTTATTATGCTTCTTTAGCAATTTATCAATGATGTGACTACTGTAACCATTGGAAACTGCAATAAATCTTATTGTATTTAGCTCAGCCTGGAAATCATTATTGTCAAGGGGGACTGTCAACAATCTATGGATTAAACTATTATATGCTGCCATTTTTTGAGAATATGGGTGGTGACTCGAGTCTCCAAAACCAGTCACGTCACATAATTAACTATAAATTTAATAAAATTTTAAATAACCCTAATACTAATGGTCGTAACATACAGAAACAGTTAAGAGCACAGGCTGAACGCAAGACACTTAAAAAGATAAAAACTAAGTTGCATGATAACAACGCACTTATTAATAAAGCAGACAAAGGTCATACTTTGGTAATAATCCATAACGACACATACACACAGAAAGTACACAAGTTCATTTCTGATAACAATATTGAGATAATAAATTTCGATCCCACTGACTCATATGTAAAATCATTAAATAATACTATTAACAATTGTACAATTTATTTAACGATCGCACTCGACGTTCCTTAAAACCTATCAACGCGCGCGCCCCAAAACTTACCGGCTTACCCAAGATCCATAAAGATGACATTCCTATCAGGCCATTAGTCAATTTTACTACAGCCCCAGGTTTCAAAACGGCCAAAAAACTTGTCACACTAATTAAAGACAACATCTTTCTCAAAAACAACCATATTATCGTCAACAATATTGATTTCATAAACAAGGTCAACGACATAAAATTACAAGCCAGTTACAAACTAGCCTCCTTTGACATCATCAATTTATACACAAATATACCCGTGAACCAAACTTTAGATATTTTAAATGACAATCTCCATGACACTAACAAATTGGACACACAACTCATTAAAGAATTAATTATCATACTAAGACTCATCCTTCAACAAAACTATTTTACTTTCAACGGGAATTATTATATTCAAAATGACGGCCTGGCCATGGGTTCACCATTATCCGGCCTGTTGGATGATATATATCTTGACTTTTATGAGAACAATTATATCCTTAACAATAATATCTTCGCCAATAATATTATCTTTTATGGCCGATACGTTGATGATACTTTTCTAATTTTTAACGGTACTTTACGCCAAATCAGTAATCTTAAAATCATATGAATACTGTTACCCACAATATTCAATTCACTATGGAAACTGAAACCAATAATGAACTCAACTTTCTTGATCTTACTGTCACCAGGCAACTTAACAGCTTAAACTTTAAAATTTACAGAAAACCTACCACCACAAACGTGACCATACATGCAGACTCACACCACCCTTTCTCTCAAAAATTAGCGGCCTACAACAGTTTTATTCACAGACTTTTGATGATCCCCCTAAATAATGATGATTTTGAGTGTGAACTCAACATAATTAAACACATAGCCCTGGCCAACGGATATGAATCCCAAATGATTGACAATATTCTTAGAAAACACAAATCCCGTCGTTCCAAACAGACACATGATAATACACCTAACAACAAATACATCACAACAACATACACTGAGTTGATGCCCAGGATCCTTACATCCACTTTAAGTAAATTAGGTTATACTGTCATTTTTAAAACAAATAACCGTCTACGGAACTTGGTTCGCCCAGTCGTTCAGACAAACACTGAATCCAAAACCGGTATTTATAAGCTTACATGTGACGATTGTGACCGATTTTATATCGGCCAAACGGGTAGACCATTCATCAAAAGATTACGCGAACACACACCACAAAGCCATTTTAACAGGGGTGATTTTTCCATAGATAATATTAAATCTAACTTTACAAGGCATCTGATTTCATGTAATCATTCTTATACAAATTTCAACAATAACTTCATACCCCTACATTATTGTGCTAAAGGCCGTTATATGGATGCACTTGAAGAATTCGAGATATATGGAGGTCATAATAACCCTGGTGCGTGTGACGACATACTTAATGATAAACTTAACTTCAGGTCCAACCCACTGTATGATACCGCGCTGCGATCGATTACAGATAATAATAGATAACAGGTTCCACTGACGCAGTTCAGATAGGCTACACGCGGTGCACCGTGTTCGTGTAAGAGAACGCCTTTATATGTTTTAATATATTTTTGTATTTATTTATTATGTGTTCGTTTTATGTGGATTTTTTTATTGTTTAACGAGCTCCTCTCGGAGTGATGGTCTGATGATGGGCCACATGGCCTGAAACGCGTAACCAAATACAAATTACGCTCGACGTCACTGGACGGATATACAAGGTAAATTATATATAATTATCATACAGTGACCTGGACCGCTTTAAATATGACATACACTCTTTCAGCATATACTGTAATACACTTATCTTTCCTAGAATGCTATACATAGCAATGCACCAATAAAACAAAGCTTATTCCCAAGTCTTTGTACTCAAATTTACATTATACACCATATGATAGCAACCTTTTATACTAGTAGTACATGTATGTACAATTGTCCACAGTATCAATGAAAACAGCTCTTACAATCAGAAGAAGCCAACATAATATAGGCAAGACACAAGACGCTGGAACATAACATAGGAGTTATTTAAGGAGCTACCTTTTCATATTAACTGTTCCACAATTTGGAAACAGATAAAGTTAACAAAGGTTGTTGTTAATAATAATTTTCTAGTACCTAATTGTATTCCAGAAAACAGCAGAAATATAGTGGTAATGAAGATGATGATTACGATAATAATGAATTACAGCTATGAAGATTTTGAATGTGTTTACCATGGTTTCAACTCTTGCACTTATTTCCTTTATATGATATGAGTATGAAAATAAAAAAGCAATGTAAATAACTAAATAAAAATTTAGACTTTCATTATCAAAAAACATGCTAAAAGACAGACTTTAAAGGTTTTTTTTTGTTCAAACTGCATACATAAATTGGTCGATGTTACTAATTTATTGTTTAATGTATTTCACTTATCTAATTCATTTATAAATATATTATGAAATCTTATTATTACTTAGATTTCATTATTTCACCTTTAGTTTAATAAATAATAAAGCCCACATAACAGTGGCGGCTCGTAACTAAGGAGGCTGAAGGGCGCGGCCTTTAGGCTTCTTAATTATTTATCAATATTGAATTTAACGCACAATAGAAATGTCACCAATATTTGATCACATAATTCGTTAATAAAAAAAACAACACATGCAGCATGCAAAGATTATTTAAAAATTTGAACTCACCTCAAATATTGTTAGGAATTACTAACTCCACAAACAATTACTGAAAAGTTGAAATACCTGTTATTCACGGCCTCGCTGTTCCGAGTCGAGGCACGCCCCTACGCAACTTTACACAAGTAACAAGTAAACGAACTTTTACGCCAAGGCCAAATACTAATCATATCACTGGTACACAAGGAACAGCAAGTAATCGAGTATTTCAAATACTAGGGGTATCACTGGTACACAAGGAACAATAAGTAAACGAGTATTACAAATACTAGGCGTATCACGAGGAACACTAGTATTTTAGGAACAACTAGTATTTTAGGAACAAGTAGTATTAGGAGTATTTTGAGTACGAACTAGAACAAAGCCACTTTTTGGTACTGAATACTTCATTCTGTGCAAAGAGACGAAGCTGTTTTTAATAAATGAACAAAATTCATACTGGTGTTACATTTATTCTCGTGTGTTATGCAGATATATAATACAGATTATAATAAATTATATATTATACTAGTCACCAACTTGATAAATTTTGAAAAACAAATTGTATTGTGTTATAACCTACAGAGTGGCTGATAATATTTGATAGGCCGCTAAAAGCAGATATCTAATGAAATTTTACTGCAAACTGTTTAGGTTATGTTTTTATAAAGGTAATCGGTTTAAATCATGTTTATTCTCATTCACTCTTGTACCTTACTGTTATGTTGTTATTATGTGTTTGATGTTTTTTTTTCACATTATTTGTTGTGCCATACATTATACTTTTGTTAATGTGATTTTAACTTCACTGTACATCTCACATAAATGATGAGATTGTTGTAACGGACATTTATGCATTTTATCTAGTCCTGTTCATTAAATCTTTACTGATCTGATAAGGCTACCCTAAAAGCAAGGTGTTTTTGTAAATTTGTTTCTTTTATCTAAACTGCTGATTTTGAATTCTTGTCTCTATCACTTTACTTATCATTTGACTAATAGTAGTTTCCACTTAATAAAGAAATAAAAATAAATTCCATAACAGATAACACATTTAGGTGTAAATGGTCAAACTGCAGCCTAAGATAAATACACAATCTGATGAAGATAAGAATTTACTAAACTTATTAGAAGGCCATCAATAAAACAAGGTAATAAGAAGAGAAAGCTACAAGTTGATCTGAATTTCTTGGAGACTGTAAAACATTCATGACTGATTTTATGATATGGTTGGAAGTTTCCATTATTTGCCCAACTTGTGCTTTTGCCAGGACCTATCAGTTGCACAGTTGATCTATTAGCAGTGGTTCCCAACCTTTCGGGACCCGCGTACCTCTTCGGTCTTCCGCATTCTTATCGAGTACTACCTGATAAGAAAATAAAATAAGATAAGAGGAGATATCTAATGAAATTTTACCGCAAACTGTTTAGGTTGTGTTTTTATAAGGGCAATCGGTTTAAATCATGTTTATTCTCATTCACTCTTGTAGCTTACTGTTATGTTTTTACTATATGTTTCTGATCTTTTTTTTTCACATTATTTGTTGTATTCTAAATTTCATTGCCTGAGTTTCGCAACTGATTTGTCTAACCAATGTTAGTTTGTTTACTCATAGTGAAAACTTAAATTAGTATTCCCAAAGGGAGACAAGCCTAAAAATTCTCTTGTTTCTTATTTTCTTTTAAACAGTAATAGTTTAATAAAGTCACAGTGTAAAGTAACGCTGTTAATACTTTTAGTTTCAATTTATTTCTTATAGTAAATTATTATAAATAAATCACCTTATATCCGTCGTGTGACTTCGTTACGTCGATTAAAATGACGCGTTTCGGAACATCTGTTCCATCATCAGATAAAATCGCTCTATTGAGGTCGTTAAACGTTAAAAACACATGTTACACATAATTGTCCACTATGTAATTCACTTGCTTCCTAAATGGTGCGCACCACGACGAAGCCGATCGGACACTGAACTATTATCTGAATGATTACGCCTAAGCAGGTTCAAAGCTGTATCGTATAGCGGGTTGGATTTAAAATTTAAGTGGTCATTCAATATGAAGTCTCGGCTGTTTATGTTATTATATGCTTTGTATATTTCGAACTCCTCTATTGCGTCCATGTAACGGCCTTTGTTGCACACATGTAGGGGTATTAAATTAGATTTAAAATCAGTATAATTATGATTGTGTAAGATTAAGTGGCGGGCAAAGTTGGACTTGATATTATTTAACAAAGCGAGATTATTTAGGTGACGTTTTGGTGTGTGTTCTTTAAATCGTTTGAGGAAACCTCTCCCCGTTTGACCAATGTAAAAACTGTTGCAGTCGTTACATGATAATTTATATATGCCGGATTTCTTTTCTAAAGGTATGGGTTTTCTATGACGTAGTATTTTTAATAGACTATTGTTTGTTTTGAAGGTAGCAGTAATATTCAATTTATTAAATGTGGAGGTTAGAATCTTTGGCATTATATTTGTGTATACGGTAGAAATAAATGTTATTTTTGTATCCTTATCTATTGGGGGGTTGGATTTTCGAATTTTATGTTTCTTGATGAGATTATCAATCAACGTGTTATGGTAACCATTAGCTAAAGCTATATGTTTAATGGTATTCACCTCCTCACGGTAATCATCATCACTGAGAGGTACTGCCAACAATCTGCGGATAAAGTAATTATAAGCTGCCAACTTTTGCAAAAATGGATGATAAGAGTCAGCATGTATTGTCACATCAGTGATAGTCTATTAATGCTAAAGCTCCCGAACACACTGGCCTACCCAAAATTCATAAACACGTCATACCGGTCAGACCACTCGTTAATTTTACCACAGCGCCCGCATACAAAACAGCTAAAAAACTCATCAAAGTAATCAAAGAAAACATAAATTTAAAGAACAATCATAGTGTCACAAACAACACGGATTTTATTAATAAATGTAAAAATGTTGATATACTACCAAATTATAAGTTAGCATCGTTTGATATAGTAAATTTGTATACCAACATACCAGTAAAGGAAACACTAAATATCTTAAAAGAAAATTTATTAGAGAATAATAAATTAAATATACAGACGATAAACGAGTTAATTGGTTTACTTGAAACTATCTTAGAACAAAATTACTTTGCTTTCAATAACCAATTTTTCATTCAGGACGATGGATTGGGCATGGGTTCACCTCTCTCTGGTCTATTGGCTGACGTTTACTTGAATTTTTATGAAAACTCTCATTTGCTCTCACATAACAAATACAAAAATGATATAATATTTTATGCACGTTATGTAGACGATACCTTTCTAATTTTCAATGGTACTGTACGACAGATCGAAAACCTAAAACATTATATGAATAATATTAATAAAAACATTCAATTCACGTTGGAAACTGAAGTGGATAATAAATTGAATTTTTTAGATTTGTCTGTCACTAAACACGTAAATAAATTGAAATTTAATATTTATAGAAAACCGACTATCACTGATGTGACAATACATGGTGACTCTTATCATCCATTTTCGCAAAAGTTGGCAGCTTATAATTACTTTATCCGCAGATTGTTGGCAGTACCTCTCAGTGATGATGATTACCGTGAGGAGGTGAATACCATTAAACATATAGCTTTAGCTAATGGTTACCATAACACGTTGATTGATAATCTCATCAAGAAACATAAAATTCGAAAATCCAACCCCCCAATAGATAAGGATACAAAAATAACATTTATTTCTACCGTATACACAAATATAATGCCAAAGATTCTAACCTCCACATTTAATAAATTGAATATTACTGCTACCTTCAAAACAAACAATAGTCTATTAAAAATACTACGTCATAGAAAACCCATACCTTTAGAAAAGAAATCCGGCATATATAAATTATCATGTAACGACTGCAACAGTTTTTACATTGGTCAAACGGGGAGAGGTTTCCTCAAACGATTTAAAGAACACACACCAAAACGTCACCTAAATAATCTCACTTTGTTAAATAATATCAAGTCCAACTTTGCCCGCCACTTAATCTTACACAATCATAATTATACTGATTTTAAATCTAATTTAATACCCCTACATGTGTGCAACAAAGGCCGTTACATGGACGCAATAGAGGAGTTCGAAATATACAAAGCATATAATAACATAAACAGCCGAGACTTCATATTGAATGACCACTTAAATTTTAAATCCAACCCGCTATACGATACAGCTTTGAACCTGCTTAGGCGTAATCATTCAGATAATAGTTCAGTGTCCGATCGGCTTCGTCGTGGTGCGCACCATTTAGGAAGCAAGTGAAATTACATAGTGGACAATTATGTGTAACATGTGTTTTTAACGTTTAACGACCTCAATAGAGCGATTTTATCTGATGATGGAACAGATGTTCCGAAACGCGTCATTTTAATCGACATAACGAAGTCACACGACGGATATAAGGTGATTTATTTATAATAATTTACTGTTCATACGTGACTTGGATACCAAGAACTAATATGCATTTTAAATTGGAGGCTAGTCAAGCAAGCGTGGTATATAAGTATAAAAACGTTAAAATCCAGTTACTAAAAACTAACTTGCACATTAAATTTAATAATATCTGTTTAAAAAATCATTTAATATCAAAATATGCAGTTATAAATGTGAAGGCCCTCTCTAGGGATGCTAAAGCAACCAAAAAACATGCTGAGATTTTTCGGATCAAGGAAGAAATCAAATCGTTGTATATTAAGAAATCTACACTCAATACACGACTTTATAAATTGCATTTACATATTTTGAATGATATTCATCCGGCCATCGTAAATAATGTTATGGAATCAGTACATAAATACGTCTCTGACGTTACTCACAATACATACTTTAAACAGACGCGTAAAATTCATAATTTGAAGAGTAAACATCGCCATGAGACCGACATTACTTGTAAACACACATTTTATCCTCATGTGTCTAATTTAACTACGATAGCTTTTAATGATGACGAAATGAACATCCTTAATAAAGGCATCAAGCATAACTTGCCTCTTAATAATAAACATCAAATCGTACAAGAAATTATCAATGCAGAAACTGCAGTAAAAACAATTGCCGATCCAAAACTACAAACTGAAGCACGCATTTTAATAAATAATAAATTTAATAATACCATAAAACACCATAATTTTGACAACCATTCACCTCATGGTTTACAGAAACATAAGATTTTCCAACGAGTTTAAGTTATTGAAACAAATAAAAGCTAAATTAGTTGATAATAATGCTCTAATTACTAAGGCAGATAAGGGGAATACTCTTGTTGTCATGGACTTTGACGTGTATAAAACGAAAGTAAACGACTTTATTTCAAACAATAATATTAGAACCTTGAAATCTGATCCTACTGATATGTATGTCAAGACATTGAATAACAAAATCAATAATTGCGTAAATTTGTTTAGTGAATGCACACGTCGCTTCCTGAAGCCTATTAATGCTAAAGATCAACCGAACTCACTGGCCTACCCAAAATTCATAAACACGTCATACCGGTCAGACCACTCGTTAATTTTACCACAGCGCCCGCATACAAAACAGCTAAAAAACTCGTCAAAGTAATCAAAGAAAACATAAATTTAAAGAACAATCATAGTGTCACAAACAACACGGATTTTATTAATAAATGTAAAAATGTTGATATACTACCAAATTATAAGTTAGCATCGTTTGATATAGTAAATTTGTATACCAACATACCAGTAAAGGAAACACTAAATATCTTAAAAGAAAATTTATTAGAGAATAATAAATTAAATATACAGACGATAAACGAGTTAATTGGTTTACTTGAAACTATCTTAGAACAAAATTACTTTGCTTTCAATAACCAATTTTTCATTCAGGACGATGGATTGGCCATGGGTTCCCCTCTCTCTGGTCTATTGGCTGACGTTTACTTGAATTTTTATGAAAACTCTCATTTGCTCTCACATAACAAATACAAAAATGATATAATATTTTATGCACGTTATGTAGACGATACCTTTCTAATTTTCAATGGTACTGTACGACAGATCGAAAACCTAAAACATTATATGAATAATATTAATAAAAACATTCAATTCACGTTGGAAACTGAAGTGGATAATAAATTGAATTTTTTAGATCTGTCTGTCACTAAACACGTAAATAAATTGAAATTTAATATTTATAGAAAACCGACTATCACTGATGTGACAATACATGCTGACTCTTATCATCCATTTTCACAAAAGTTGGCAGCTTATAATTACTTTATCCGCAGATTGTTGGCAGTACCTCTCAGTGATGATGATTACCGTGAGGAGGTGAATACCATTAAACATATAGCTTTAGCTAATGGTTACCATAACACGTTGATTGATAATCTCATCAAGAAACATAAAATTCGAAAATCCAACCCCCCAATAGATAAGGATACAAAAATAACATTTATTTCTACCGTATACACAAATATAATGCCAAAGATTCTAACCTCCACATTTAATAAATTGAATATTACTGCTACCTTCAAAACAAACAATAGTCTATTAAAAATACTACGTCATAGAAAACCCATACCTTTAGAAAAGAAATCCGGCATATATAAATTATCATGTAACGACTGCAACAGTTTTTACATTGGTCAAACGGGGAGAGGTTTCCTCAAACGATTTAAAGAACACACACCAAAACGTCACCTAAATAATCTCGCTTTGTTAAATAATATCAAGTCCAACTTTGCCCGCCACTTAATCTTACACAATCATAATTATACTGATTTTAAATCTAATTTAATACCCCTACATGTGTGCAACAAAGGCCGTTACATGGACGCAATAGAGGAGTTCGAAATATACAAAGCATATAATAACATAAACAGCCGAGACTTCATATTGAATGACCACTTAAATTTTAAATCCAACCCGCTATACGATACAGCTTTGAACCTGCTTAGGCGTAATCATTCAGATAATAGTTCAGTGTCCGATCGGCTTCGTCGTGGTGCGCACCATTTAGGAAGCAAGTGAATTACATAGTGGACAATTATGTGTAACATGTGTTTTTAACGTTTAACGACCTCAATAGAGCGATTTTATCTGATGATGGAACAGATGTTCCGAAACGCGTCATTTTAATCGACGTAACGAAGTCACACGACGGATATAAGGTGATTTATTTATAATAATTTACTGTTCATACGTGACTTGGATAGCAAGAACTAATATGTATTTCTTATAACCAATTATATAATATAGGTTATGTAATATCTTCAAATAAATACACTGCAAGTAGGTTTATTACATTAATAGATGTATCTAGGTGAAAATAAACCTATTTGCAGTGTATTTATTTGAAGATATTACATAGGAGACCTGCAGGAAACTCAACGAGTTACTACTCTCCAGCACTACAGCCCATGGTGAGCCTTGGCTTCCGCTACGACCCGTCTCCACTCATCTCTGTCCATTGCCTTCAGTCTCCAGTTCCTAATGCCCATCTTTCTCAGATCTTCTTCGAGGCCTGCCTCTTCTTCTTTTCCCCAGTATTGTTCCACTTAATACAGTTTTGGGCATCCTCGTAACATTCATACGGGATACGTGTCCCAGCCATCTAATTCTAGCTGATTTTATGTGCCTCACCAGGTCTTGTCCACCAATCAACTCATTTATTTCACCGTTATTCGGATCCTATACATATTCCCCTCCTTCACCGGTCCAAATACCTGTCTCAAAATTAACTCAACGAGTTACAAAGGAATAATATAGGTTATGTATAATTAGTATATAATAACAGGTATTTTTTGGAACGGTATTTTCATACCTATTATTTTAAAATAACAGTTTAGCCCACCTCTACAAGGTGACAGTGTAAATTCCGCTTATAAGCTTACAAGTTCATTCAACTTTGGATAGAGTGGGGGAATTTAGAAATGGGCGCGATTGTAATGGCGCTGTGATGCATGGTGTTCTGAAAACATTTCTGCTATTACGTAACATGAAAAATTTTCTTGTCCGAAGTATAAAAGAAAAAATATGTAGTGATTTTTCACAAGTAGTGATAACGGATGATGATGATGTGATTTAAACTGGGAGGCGCGCGCCTTAGCGCTGCAAGAATGAGCCACCCCTGCCACATAATATAACATAATAATAATGATACCAACATAAAAAAAAACTATATGATAAGTTTGATGTGCATAATTACCGCTTTTAGCAATATAACCTAGTGTGTCTGGTTTTCAACATATAAATGATTTTTACTAAATCTTTGTAACTACAGTTTGTAATACATTACAAATGTTGACATACTGTGATAACATACAATAATAATGGCATGAAATAAAACAAAATTCTTACTGAGAAATAAGATTCTTGGAATGTATCCACCATCAGGCGAAAATTCCTCCTTCTTTGGTTCCTCCTCATCTTCAACATTTACCATTACAAAGTTTTTGCTTAATTTAGCAATTTCTTTTGATGCTGCAAATTTCGGTTTTAGGGCTGAAATATAAATCACAATTACAGAAAATAACTCCATAAAATGAAAATGCATAGACATACACAAACGCACACAAAACACACACACAAATACTTCAGTACTTAAGAAATATAGTAAGTGGATCTGCTTACAAAAAACGATACATTTGAAAAAACATTACAGAATTTTATCACCTGAATTAAAAATTTTAATTTTACAGAAACACTCTTACATAATAAAACTGTACACGATATTAATGGCCTACTTGTAGAAACAATAATATACACTTACATTTACTTCTAGTCTGTTACTTGTACAACAACTGTCACAAATTAAGTTTACCTACTCTAAGCTGGAATTTTCCATTCAATAATATAATCATTTTACAATTCATCAATATAAATGTATTCCCTGGTTAACTCTATGGCAGAAAACCTTTTCCTTCTACTCACATTCACTCACCTCACCTGCTAATTACATACATATAATTATTACTTCTCTCGAAATAGTATAACTGGTGATGGGATTAAATTTGATTTTATAAATTCCCATGTACTAAAATCAAACTTAAGATAGGTCTAATTAATAAACTCCACTAATTGTAATAGACATAATTAATAAAATTAACAATATAATTGATAGAATTAAAACATACCGACGCTTAAGTCTTTACTAATACTAATTACACCATCAACATTTATAGAAATTGTAAAGTAACACTTATCATACTACCAATTAGTCTAATATTTATTTCACCTTATTACAAAAAATTATATTATAGCCTGCATTAAGCTTATCTTATGGAAGCCACATTCATCATTACACCTTTTGTTTGACTGATAAAAGTAGTGTCCTCCCATCAAATAATTAAATATATATGTTTTCACAGTGTTACGTACCTCGTGACACCGTGAGTTTTTTTAAAATTTAAACTCTAAAATCTTCAAAATTTAGAAATCACTAATTGCTCATATATTATAATATGTGCCTGAAAAAAAGATGTTTTCATTTCAACTTTCTCTCCTCCCTTCATTTCCTCAACTTAATATATTTATAATATACTAATTTTTATAAAAACTTCAGTATATGTGTAAACTTTTTGTTTATTTTATAAGAATTAATGTTAAATCTGTTTAATCTAGCTTCTGTTTTCACATTTGGAACATTAACACCAGCACCATTAACATTCTTTACACCAACTGACATTTATGACACTCCTCCCATTCCAACAGATGGATACTACCAGTTTTGATTACCTAATAGTACAGCTTTGTTTTCAACGTGTCCAACGCAATTCACTTTAGACCTCAAACATGCAGTTTTGCTGTGCAACTTATGACACTGTACCTCCACTATTTGAGCTATGAATATAGAATATTATATATAAATAATATACTAGATAAAGAACAGGTAAAACACCAACAGGAGGAGGAAGAAGCAATAAAACAACAGAATTAGAAACACAGGTATGAAAGAAAAGAAGAGGAAAGGCAAAAAGCACTAATGCTATAAACACAAGAAAGACAGAAATACTAATTTTCAAACCAAAAGAAAGACAAAAAGAAGAACATAAGCAGAAAGCAGATGAACAGAAATGTGAAACAGGTGACAACCCAGCATTGACACATGAGCAAAAATTATTGCAAGAGCATACTACTGCACAGTTGGATCTCCTAAGTGGTGACCTGGGCAAGTTACGTGATGATTTGAATAGGCTGTAGGTAAGACTGTCTACAGTACAAAAGTCTGTCTCAAATACAGAACAATCAATATCAATAAATATATTGGTTGCAGTAGAAGAATCAGTTGCAAACATAAGAGAGTAAATTATAAATGAAGCTGAGGAGTTAATGAAAATACATCAGTGAGTTTCAAAAAAACCTGCTGACAAGACACTGCCAATGATAAAGAGAGATACTGCACTCAGTTAAGAGCAAGAGAATCTCCAAGAGTTTGAATTATCGCCATACTAGTTAGACTGCCCTATCTGAAGCACCACAGCATTTTTGAATGCATATTTACTGACGGTGTTAGAGATAGTAAACTACAGCAAGTGTTATGGATGGCAAGACACCAGAATAGTGCAGACACCCTTGTACATGAGGCTGCCAAGTCAGCATCTTGTTGGCCACCAAATCATAAAGTGTGTGCACTTAAAGATCACAAAAATACAGACGATGAAGAGAAAGACAGGGAACAGAGACCCAATGATCGGCACTACAGTACATGGGAAGAAAGGATGGAAGACCAAAGTCACCTATAAATGTGGGAACCCTGGTCACCTACAAAGAGATTATCAGTCCATAGTTAATTCAAGCAAATAGCAGGAAACAAGCAGTAGTTGCTACAACGGGGCATGTGCTGACTAACTGGAGGAACAAAGCCCCTATACAACACACAATTTCTACACTTCAGAAAAACAGTGGCAGCTTGGCAGTGAACAGATTTCAAGAAAGACTAACTCAATCACAGTTCACATGGGAGCCACAGTTTCCATTAAGCACCCTGATCTGGTGAAAAATCTTAAGCCAATCTGGTGCTTTTGCACCTTATGAACAGCTATTATAAGGCCAGTAAAAGTTAATAAATTACCTTAGATCCGTCATGTGGCTTTGTTTATTATTTATAATGACACGTTTCAGAACATATGTTCCATCTTCAGATTAATTCACTCAGTTGAGGTTGTTAAATGTTAAAGTCACATCACTTTGTACTTACACATGTCCGTATGGTTGCGCACCCTTTAAAGGCTGACTGGATACTGAGGTTATCTATGAATGCTTGTGCAAGTTCAAGGCTGTATCATATAGCGGGTTCGACTTAAAGTTCAAATGTTCAAATGATCATTCAATATGAAATCCCAACTGTGTATGTTATTGTATGCTTTGTAAGTTTCAAACTCCTCTAAAGCATTCATGTACTGGCCTTTATTGCAAATATGTAAGGATTTTAAATTTGATGTGATGTTTTAAATTTTTACAAAGTGATCGATTTTAACATTTAACGACCTCAATTGAGTGAAATAATCTGAAGATGGAACATAAGTTCTGAAACGCATCATTTTAAATAAAAAACCAAAGTCACACGATGGATCTAAGGTAATTTATTAATTTATAAATAAAGAAGTGACTTGGATACCAATAACAATATGTATGCCAGTAAAAGTGTTTGGGAAAGTGGAGATACACCTATGTTTGGGTCACCAGATGCTCATTGCAGACATTGTAGATGAAGCAATTCTTGTTGTAGACATTATGAACATGTACAAGTTTCAAGTCAACTTCAAAAACAACGTCCTGAGAATCAGGCAAGAAGTATTCTATATTTACACCCAGACAGTCAGCACACAGGGCATACTAACTGCCAGAAGTTTAGTAAAACCAGACGCAACTGGAAATGTTCCTATTAGAGTAGCAAATATTGTGGTCCAAGCTGTCACTCTACAAAGCATAAACACCTAGATAAAATTTCTCTTGTGGTTTGGGTAACCAGAATGATGCAACAAAGACCCAGGGCTTCAGACACTTCAAAATTATCAGAGGAACTTCAGGACCATCTGAGGAATCTTCTGACGATATCTCAAGGTCTGACATTGAGAGTTCAATGGGATCAATACCAATGTGCCAACCTCCTTGGAGGCCTCTGTTAGTTAAACAGGAGGAAATGACTTGGCTAGTAGAGGCCTGACACTGAAAATTGAACGCTAAGGTCTCGATGCGCAGTAGACAAATGCCTCGCTGCGAGGCTAACAAAATTTTCTTACAGTTCGCACATGCGCAGAACAGTTTTGTGCAATGTTTCGGAATGTGCACATTGGGATTTGCAAACGTGGTGTATAGTCATTTACAAATTATACTGTGACGACAAAACTATTTGTGTTAATCAGCGAAATTAGTTGTAGGCTACCTATTTACATTTTATTAGAGTACGTATTATTATATTTTAGAAAAGTGTTAATAAACTATTTCATAATTGCGCGTATACGTTTTAAATATTAGTGTGAAACATACATTAATATGTCCCCCAAAAGTTCCAAATTGAGTTCAAAACCTCTGCATAGCCAGACTCGTGAGGTAGTCTGGAATGTGTGTAATTTCATGAAGGGTGAGGCTGAAAGTGGGAAACCTCTCTTAGATTTCCATAAAGTACAAGAGCGTGTTGCAAAAGCAACGGGTATTTCTCATAGCTCCGTAAGGAGAATAATAAAAGGTCAGGAGCTACACAGTCCAGATGTAGAAGCGGGAACGTCATTTAGCACACCGGGAAAGAAACACCGCGTTCGTAAACCTGTAACCGGGCTTGACGATTTTGATAAAGGTGTAATTAGGAGAAAAGTTCGGAATTTTTACATTGAAGAAAAGTGTCTCCCAACGGTACAAAAGCTGTTAGAAAAATTAAAAGAATCTATCAACTTTAAAGGCAGCAGTAGCAGTCTAAAAATTATCTTGAAGGAAATAGGCTTTAGGTGGGTAAAAACTAAAAATAATCGACCTGTGTTAACAGAAATTCACGAAATAAGAGCTATGAGAATACATTATTTACAAAACATAAACAAATTTAGAGAAGAAGGCAGAACCGCAGTATATCAGGACGAAACATATATTCATAGCAGCCACACACTTCCGTACACCTGGAACGATCAGATTCAGCCTGGTGGCTATGCTGTTCCAGTTGCAAAAGGACAAAGATTAATTATTGTTCACACCGGCAGTCAATACGGGTTTGTTCCAAACGCACTGCTGATTTTTAAATCTAACCAAAAGACAGGAGATTACCACGACAACATGAACGCTGACAACTACAGACGTTGGATTGAAGAAAAACTGGTCCTGAATTTGCCCGCCAACAGTGTGTTGGTAATTGACAATGCCAGCTATCATAATGTACAGCTAGAAAAAACACCTACGTCTTAATTCTATGAAATGTGATATGCAAGACTGGCTAACACGACACGCAATACCGTTCCGTCCTGATATGGTTAAAGCAGAACTTTATGAAGTTGTTAAAATGTATAAATCAAACTTTAAAACATACTTAATAGATCAAATTCTGCAAAGCAGAGGACATTTAGTTTTAAGGCTTCCCCCGTACCACCCTGAACTAATCCTATAGAGATGATGTGGTCAGAAATTAAGCGAGGTGTTGCTGAAAAAAATGTAACGTTTAATTTAAATGATGTGAAAAACTTATGTGAAGAAAAAATTTCAACTGTGACTGCTGACGATTGGGAAAAAAGATGCAAACATGTAGAAAGCATTGAAAAAGAATATCTGGAAAAGGAAGCTATTGTTGATGAAACAGTAGACCGCTTCATAATTAATCTTGGGGGAGAGAGTAGTTCAGACAGTTCCGACGACTTTGCTGCAGAGGAAGATGGTAATATCTCTGGAATACAGGTATTGCCTGACAGCGACTGAAAACTTCCTTCAAACGTAAGTACTGTACAATAGTTTTTGTAGTTAAATAACTCCAATATTATTTTTTAAATGTAGTACAAATTTTTATATTTAATTAAATATAATAATTAATATTTGCTCAGTTATTCTTGTTTATATTTTTTATTATTATTAATAAATAAAACTTTACGCAATATATTTTTTTTGTATTTTTTGAATATATAACACTATTTCGATAGTATAAATTATCATCATTAAAACTATGATGTGCCTTATTAAAAAAATACAAAAAAATATATTCTTGTAAGAAAAGTTGTATTTATTGTTAATAATATTAAAAAAATAATTAAATATGAATAACTCAAAATGTTCTCGAATTTATAATTTTAAAATAAATTTAGGTTACGTACATTAAAAACAATGCAAATAACAAATATATCAAAAACTGTAAATGACTGTTTTCAAAGTAATGAGTACATGTAGTACTATGTTACACATACTAAGTAACATCAGTGATGTTAAGTAACAAAATAGATAAAGTTAAAATGTAAATAGATTTCTGGCAAGAACATCATAAGCGTGCAAGTTTTGTTTTGAAGGGACTGTACGTGTTAGAGAGACGCTGTTATCGCATACTCTCCTCTCTCGAATACTTTTTGAGTGGGGGTAATTCATACATTGGGTCTGCGCCGATGACTGTTCAGGAATCACTGGCGGGCTTATACAGGACATGTTGACAGAGGGAATTGTTGAGCTATCTGGAGCTCAGTGGTTTTCTACCTGAAGAGTGGATACTAGCAAGTGGGTCTTCATCAAAAGGAAAAGACAGCTTTTTCGACCCCAAGTGGCTTCTTCCAGTATAAAGTCATGCCATTTGGACTCTGTAAGACACCAGTAATGTTTGAAAGATTAATGGCTCTGGACCTCTGAGGCCTGACATAGAAAACTTGCCTTGTCTACTTAGACAATGCCATAGTTAACAGAAAAACTTTCAAAGATCATTGGAAAAACCTTAAGGAGATTCTAACCAGAATTCATGGTTTAACAATCTGGAAGGACAGTTGGCAAGGTGGCTTGACCATTTGCAACAATACAACCTCAAGGTACAATACTGGTAGGGACATCTGCATGGTAATTGCTGATGGCTTATCCCAAAGACCATGCTCAAAAGATTGCTGACATTGCCACAGAAAGGAAGAACAGAATGCAAGTGAACAAGTTCAAGCCATCACTATAGATTTCTTGACAAAAAGTTGAACAATACTAGATTCCTGATAAGAACAAATGGCTGATGATGATATTAGAATGGTCTTGATGGCAAAAGAGGAAGGTCGTTGCCTTGATTAGCAAGATGTCTGCTACGGATCCGAAGTGCTGAAGAGCTAGTGGGTATGATAGGAATCTCTGTTTAAAGATTCCTTGGAAGCCGGATTGCTGAAAAGGGTAAATGCGATGGAGCATCTGGAGACCATCTTGGTGTCAATTAAACAATTGATAAAATATCAAAATGATTCTATTGGTTTCGTCTTTGCCAAAATTTAGAGGACTAGTGTCAGACCCTATGAAATACGAGGGTTATTTGGAAAGTAAGGTCCGAATCGCCGTAGCTAATCGAATGATGCGCGAACATTGAAACGCGAATGCGCACCGACTCCCGGCATGCCTTGCGCGTCAAACGACGCCATTTGCATTGGTATTGTTGCAGTGTGCTGTTTACAGTGTCAGTTCAAAATGTTTAAAACAATTGATCAGCCCGCCGACTGTGAAATACGTTCAGTGATTCGGTTTTTGACACCAAGGAACGTTTCACCAGCGGAAATTCATCGACAGATAAGTGAAGTGTACGGCCCCAATGCGATGAGTGACAGCAAAGTGCATAAGTGGGTGAGAGCTTTCAAGGACGGACGGGAAAATGTCCATGATGAACTACGATCAGGCCGACCATCAGTGATCACAGAAGATTTGGTCAATGCCGTGGACGAAAAAATTCGTGAAGACCTTTTGAAAATTCACAATTTCAACTTTAGCATTGGAATTTCCGAATGTGGGTAGAACAACTTTGCACAAAATTATCTCTGAAAATTTGCAATTTCACAAATTGTGCTCACGTTGGAATCCCAGGCTGCTTACTGAGGAACACCAAATGAAAAGAATGGCTGTGCTCTTGATTTTTTGGACCGATATCATAAGGAAGGTGATCAACTTTTAGAGAACGTTGTCACAGGGGACGGCACATTGTCAATGGAATGGCGTCACACGACATCACCCGTCAAAGTCAAGGCCAAGCAGACAATCTCAACAAGCAAGGTTATGGCAACCGTGTTTTGGGATAGACATGGAGTCTTGTTAGTTGAGTTTATGCAGCAAGGGACAACAATAAATGCAGCCGCTTACTGCGCTACCCTGACTAAACTTCGACGTGCAATACAGAATAAGCGACGTGGCCTTCTGACGTCTGGAGTTTTGTTGCTGCATGACAATGCCAGACTCCATTCTGCCATTCAAACCCAAAATCTGATCAGATCTTTTGGATGGGAACAGATTGACCACCCACCGTACAGTCCAGACTTGGCGCCGAGCGATTTTCACTTGTTCCGCTACCTAAAGGAGTTTCTCGGCGGCAAGCGCTTCGCCACAGATGACGAGGTGAAAGAAGCAGTTAAAGACTGGTTATCATCACAGGCGGCAGACTTCTATAACTTTGGCATACAAAAGCTTGTAGAACGTTATGACAAATGTTTAAACAAAAATGGAAACTATGTAGAAAAATAGAGAAAGATGTAATGAATTAAATAAAAAAAGTTTTTTGAAAAAATCTGTGATGGTTTATTTTTTATAAGAAATCGGACCTTACTTTCCGAATAACCCTCATATATATGTGCTGCAAGCACAGGTCAATAAACCAGTACCAGACAATACAATGTGGACTGCCATTCAAAAGAATTGCCATAGACTTGCTGGATCTTTCTCAGTTATACGTAATGGAACCTGTACATCATCATTATGAGTGACTTATTTTACTAAATGAGTGGAAGCTTATGCAATTCCAAACATTGAAGTTATCACTGTGGTAAAGGCATTAGTTGACAATTTCTGTTGTCATTATGGAGTCTGTATATAAATCCACACCAATCAAGGGAAGAATTTCAAGTCAGGAGTTTTTAAAGAATTATATTGCCTTCTTGGTATTCGAAAGACCTGAACACAGCCTCTTCTCTGTCCGACGGAATCGTTGAAAGGTTCAACAGAACACTTAAGCAGCATCAATCCACAGTGCCGGATATGTTGTATGCTATTTATTAGTGTAAATAATGGATAAAAGGTTTAATTTTGAATCGGGGGGGGCACCAACCTGTTGGCAGCATAGGGCACCACATGCTTCTAACCTGTCCCCGTCTCTCAAAGGTTACTGATGAGAACCAAACAGACTGAGACCAGCGTATACCATTATTCCTATACCATTATATAGGCCATCAGTTCATGAAACAACCGGCACGACCCCAGGAAAACTAGTGTTTGGGCGATAGATAGATTCATCTTCCTGGAGACTTGGTGTTCAACTCATCCAAAATCAGCTCCAACAGCCACAGAAGTAATCTTCACAATTAGAACCAACTGCAAGAAATTAATAGTTTGATAAGAGGATGGCTGAAGATAGCCAGTAACAACATGAAAACATGGTATGACATTTGCAGCAATAGTGTGGGTGTGAAGAAGAAGAAGAAGAAGAAGAAGATCAGGTTTGGTTGTACAACTCAAAGAGCCATCATGGTCGCTCTCCAAAACTTCACGCTAACTGGGAAGGTCCTTTACACTGTGAAAAAGAGAATCAATGATGCAGTTTATTGGATAATTGGATAAAACAAGAGAGAGAGAGAGAGAGAGAGAGAGAGAGAGAGAGAGAGAGCAGAAATTCAAGGTCATCCATCTAGACCGTCTGGCAAAGTTAATTGCATAGACAGGTTGCCAGTTCAGGCCAAACAGATTTAACGAAGAGACAGTGCTATGTTGAGATAAAAGTGCCTACGTGACACTTAACATGTGGAAACACTCAAGGCTGTTCCAAATGTTTGTCGATCATTCTACCTGGCACTGTACAAGGCTGGACATTGACATAGTTTCTAGTGAGTTCAGAGCTGCTCTAACTATGTAATCTTTCTCAACACGCCACCCAGAAAGTGACAGAATTTTTTTTTTAATCTCAGTGAGGTATAAATAAGGATCCAGTGGCCGGACAGGTTTAGTTTAGACCTGGCGATATTATAGTGTGGTTTGAAGTGATTCTTACTGTGACTTGTGCTTTGGTGTTACTTAGTGCGAATCTGTAATAAGGTGATATTTATTGTTGTGTGCTGGACAAATTTTAACTTATTATATAAGAGTCTTTGTCTGTTACTAACTGTAATTAAAGTTGTAATTCATTACTTCATCTGGTGTCAGTTAATTTGTTAACACTGCACAACACGACAATCCATGTGACTGTCGTTAACAATATTATGAAATGTTGGTGAAAAAAGAACACATACGCATAAGTACTGCAAGGGAACCGAAATTTAAATTCACAAGCATTTAATTTACTCATAACACTTTTAGCTTACGATCAATAAAATAGTATACATAAATATGTACTAATATGTATATGTATGTAATAAGTATACATAATATAATGTATAGTATAAAATTACTTACAAATATAAAATATGTTGGAACTCTGCTATAAAATATATATATTACAATAACAAACATGACAAAAGAAATAAAAATCATTTACTTTAATGGCAATAATTTTTTATGAATTGGCTTTGTAATAATTAATTACCTACTGGGTGGGCTCATCTGTAAATATACTTTACATCTACTTTTTTAAATATAAGTAGTGGCCTCTTTTTTCAAGAAATATATGCAATATTTTCAAGTATTAAATTTTTAGAAACCATATGGAATTGTATACATCACTATACTATAATCATAGATGTTTGTTTCAGAGGCATCATCCCATTAAGAAAGCATGTGGTATGACTCCACCAAAAACACCAAACAACATTAAAAACTGCAAAAGTGAAATGAACACTTAAGCTGTATGCTAAATACTGAGTAAATTATCAGTACCGTGTATTCAGTGTGTTGCATGTATGTTAATAGTTTCTTAGCATATTGTATATCCACGAATACCAACCCAGTGGCTAATTTAAAAATACAACAATAAAATACAGGGTGATTCAAAAAGGACATTACAACTTTGAAAGCATACAGAAATTTATTCAGATAACTTACAGAGTCGGTTGAGGTGTCATTTCAAAGCAAAACACATCAAGTTTGTCATCCAACATGTCATCCTCGTCTGAGGAATTAGAAAATTATCTAGCATATCCAGATACAAGATACCATTTATGGTTGCCTCCTGGAAGAAGAATGGGCTGTACGCATTTTGTTTGCTAAGGGCACAAAAACATTGACCTTAGGGCCATCACAAATATGCTGCAAGGTTTCATGGGGGTTTTCACTAACCTATATTCAGCAGTTGTAGGTGTTCACCTTGCCACTGATGTGAAACATTGACTCATCACTAAAAATTACATTTTCTAGGAATGTCTCGTTGTCTGCAATTCTATCAAACATTTCCACACAAAATTGCTGGTGAGCGACTATATCTTCATCTGTAATGTGTTGAACCATGGTTAGTTTGTATGGCTTCAAGTGCAAGCGTTTACGTAATATGCGCCAAACAGTCGGTTGTGGAATACCAGTCTCACGTGACGCACGTCTAGTTGATTTCTTAGGACTACGGGAAAAGCTTTCTCTGAGTTGTTCCACAGCAGCTTCAGGAACTTGTGGACGTCCTGGTGATTTTGCATGTCGTACGGAACAACCCGTCTCAACGAAGGTTTGGTGCCAAGAGTAAATTGTAGGCCTACTAGGAGGCTCCCTACCACACTCCGTACGGAATTTATTTTGAACTGCAGTTGCTGATTGCGTATCGTGAAACCAAAACACACAGCAAGCATGTTCCACACCAGTAAAAGTAGCCATTTTCAACAACAATGGTGACAGCACTACTGGTGGGTGTATTCGGTATTAATGGACTACGTGAGTCAAAACTTTATGTGTTTTGCTTTGAAATGACACCTCAACCGACTCTGTAAGTTATCTGAATAAATTTCTGTATACTTTCAAAGTTGTAAAGTCCTTTTTGAATCACCCTGTATAGTAGGAGCTATTTATTTAAATCACGTTAAGAGACCGATTAGAATATCAGACTATTTCCGATCTAGTGGAAATAGTCTATCCAGTAATTCAAATAAGCAGCTCTTACTGTAATAAAGAAATAGAATAATAAGGCAGGTTCATAAAAATGAAATACTAGATAAACAACTATGAATTCTCTACCCAAATACAGAATACAGCATTACATGTACTTAATGGTGTACTCATAAAATTAGCCACCATCTCTTAAAAGTTATTTAGGCTCCCTCTCAAAATTAGTCAACTGTATGCACCACTCATTTCAGTACTCACAAGCCAAATTACTACTAGCAGAATTACATTTCCTTTGTGATTAATATGGTCAAAATTAATTTTTTCTCAAAAAATAAAATAAATTTATTATAATGGTGCGTTTAAAAAAATAAAATTATCTATTCCTCAATTATTTATAATCTTTGACTTACATTTTTTGTAAATGTATAAAATATTAATATTCTTACATTTTTTTTTTAAATTACTGAAAAAGTACCTAGATACAATGGTTGGCCAACTGTAACAAAAACCCTTAATGTTATGCCTATATCTTGAGGACATACCTATTTAAAATTCCAAACTTGGATTTTCACAATTTATTAAATATTCCTTTGCACACACGTGCAGACACATACATTTTCTGAAAATGATAATTGTAGTTCTAGGGATTTCAAAACATGCAGTGTCAATAAAACATAATTTCACATTTTGAAATGGGAATATTGTTTCCTCTTTATCTACATTTAATACAGTATGAGATAGTAAACGCTTGTTAAAAATATTTACTAAATAAAAATTACTGATTTATAATAAACATTCAAGCATTGTGACAATGCTCTATTTAACTATCCTTTCACTTACATAAGACTTAACTTTCAAAAATACTCTGACACAAGTTTAACTTTTTTCTCTGCTACTATACCACAGAAATTGTATATATTATTTTTGCCCTAAACTTTGATGTTAATAGCAGTACAAATTTATCTTAATAACCTTAAAATGACCTTAAATCAAGAAAAACTGCACCATCCAAGAGCTTCAGAAAAATTACAGAAATGGTTTAAGAATAATCTTCAATGTTATAGTAAAGACTACTAGAATTTTGTCAAAAACAAGTAGTAAATAGACAACACAAAAATTTGTATGGAAATAACCATGTATGGTGTGTATACTTACTTGGTTAGTCGAGAACAGCTCTTTAAATGTTTACATATTACATGTCACACGTTGTTTGATTCTATATTTGGTATTTGTGCATGGTAACTGTAAAATCTGATCATAATTGCAAACAAAAATCATTATGGTCTAGGAATACAGTTGTGATGTTAATGCTAGTAGTTGCAGTGTTGTTATTACTCGCATTACAGCATACACCCTGTTATAACATGAAGATGCACCATATGAAGGGCACTACACTAAAAAACAATGTTTAGATTTTGATGTTTAAGGTAAACATAGACTGGCGTCACGTCATGTTATTGTCATGAATGGGAAATCACGAATAGCTGTCATAACAACAATTCAGATATATTTATATACAATTTTTTTGTGACTACAGGGAGAAATAATATAAATTATCATAAACATCTGTACAGTGTTCATAGTTTCATCTATAAGTATTAGACCTACAGTAAATGTTGCTTACCTTTACATGCCCCACACCAAGATTTATGAATAACAACCATAATAGGAAGATTTTGCGCTTTTGCTTCAGCCAATGCCTTGTCTAATGTGAGCCATGCTATATGATCTCCAAAACCTAAAACATTGGAAAATATATTAAATGTTATAAAGTTGCACAGCTTATCCTCCTTTTGAAATATAGATGAACCCAATATTGTATGATCTCTCAGTTTTATATTACTAATCAACTATAAAAGCCTTTAAAAAGACAGCATTTAGCCTATGCATTCTTTCTTCAACATAGTGTTACTATACGTTGTGATCAATCAAATGAAGCTGCAACTTAAAAAGATGTGACAAGCATTTAATTGTAAGTGTAACTGAAGCTTTTTATTGTTATATGTGTAAATAATAACTGTCCCAGCGTAAAACAAATGTATAAGAATACAAATCTCATATAACCAAACTGCACACCATGTTTAGTGCCCAGTACTCAAATTCTTATCACACTAAGAATAGGGAAACGTCATATGTCATTTTGGTTTCTCTTGTGATGATGTACATTTCACTGAAGTAACTATATATAAATAATATCACTATTTACTTCATAGATGAGTATAAAAACTTCATAACCAGAATTCCAAAAAACATGTAACAGAAAACTTTGACTGAACAAAGCCAAGAAATTTATTAGTTTTGTTAAGTGATGGCTCTGGGATTTGTGAGGCCCCAAGCGAATCTTTCTGAGTAGCCTCTCAAATCAGAAGAAGGCTTTGAATTAATGTAAGTCAATAATCGCCTTAATATGTTTAATACATTATCAAAGAGATGAAAAACACAAAAGATATTAAATGTGCCTAACAAGTATCGAAATGTCTATTAAAAATCCCATACAGTCTGTAATACATGTTTTGTAATACTTTTAATCTTTGTAATATACACAAGAATGCTTTATGAAACACATCAGACTTAACTTACTTGTACGAGGTTAATTTTCAGTCTTTATGGGGAAAAAGATATTCCCTTTTATAATAATAATAATAATGGCTCCCATGTATACCACCAAAGTAGCTTAGGAGAAGGCAGGGTAGGCTGCCTTATGTGAGCCATACGACATAGAAGGAAGGCAGTGTGGCCAGCACTATGCTTCAGCCGATATTCCCTTTTAATATATTAAATATGCAAGGCCAGATCTATACAACCGTGAAACCCTCGGCAATGCCTGTATTCTATTGCAAGATAGTAGTATAGTAGTACATGTCTACATGCAAACATGTATTATTACAGAATATGTAAGCCACAATAACAAATGGCTTGTGAAAATTCAGTATGATGGAAACACTTTTTCAGCACCTAAAAAGCAAAATACAATTGTGCTGGATAAATAATTTCAAGTGTTTTACACTGACCGTAGAGAGGATATGAGACAATATGAACTTTTTTATTCTATGTATATGTGATCCTATGTGCATTTCATGTTAGACTTTTGTGCATACATCCGGAGTCTATATGTGACACTATGTTAATTTTTTGTTCCAAATTATTATTTCTTCTTGACATTGTCATGTATGGCTAATGGTTATATATCAAATACTCTGTATTAAATAAGTAAATATATACCAAAAAATATAAAATCTATTGCCGATCGGCAACTTATTATACAAGAATGGGTATGTTGTTTGCAACTGCTTTCTTTCTATCCAGATTTATACCCCACTGAACTTGTGTGTACTTCAATAAAAGAAGATGTACAGTACCAAAGAAAAAGTGTTTTTTTTTATTATGCTAGTAATTCATTAGCATAATGGGGTAGGTCACACAAATTTTCTAAAGGTACAAAAAATTACAAATATCCAAGGGAATATTGTGAAAAGAACAACTATTCGAAATGCAGTGGAAGTAATAATAAATTCTGGTGTTTACACTGTTGGAGAATCAAAAGATAATTCATATACTGACAGCGACATACCAGGATTGCACCCAATTAATTAGAGATTTCAAGTGTTATGTTGTGTTAATTGATTAATGAAAGAGTTAATTCAACTGTAACTTCATTTACATTGCAATCTAAACACATTCACAGTGTTTACAAACGTTGTTTAGGAAGAAAGGAAAAACAGAATACTTGTCCTGTGGAGATAAGGAAATATATATTTTCCACAAGATGAAAATATTTATTTTGCTTGTAAATTATAATTTATTTCCATAATTCTCACAGTTCTATTAAGATTTTAAAGTGATATTTAACTTCTATTATTTATATTTCATTTATTTAGTTGTAAATAGTATCAGAACATAATAACGTGCATCACAAAGATTTAATATAATGCCAAATATTTGACACTAGACTTAAATTTCATTGGTGGTATATTTTTGTATTGTATTGTATAAACTCTTAAATACAGGCTGTAGATGCTGCAATCCAGAATCCAACATCATGAAATAGCTGAATGTTACACATTATTGTCAATATAAAAAATCAGATATAATACACACAAAATAACTTTACATATCACTAATGTATCATACAAAACAAATAAAAACCCACATAACCTAGTAACATTTTAGGTTACATTTTACCATCATAGAGTAATTGTTTTGTCATGTTTCAGCCAAGAGATTCAGCATATTCCATCTTGGCTGTGAACAATATGTGTCAAAACCACAGTTACTTGAACTGACATTAAACATTCATACCAATTCATGACAATAGTAATATTGATATGGTTCAGAACTACTAAAAAAAACCACTCGCTGTGTGACACTAAAAACTTGATCAACACATCAGCGAAAACAGACATTCCACTGCTTACAAATACAGTACAGTATCTCAATGTACTTAAATATTGGCATTTTCTTTGCTATTCAACCAAAAGATGTTACCTTATGTACATCATAAAGAATATAATACAGAGAGAGATAATACAAATTGCCATACAACATCTGCTCCTCAAAAGTAAGTATAATTTTGTGAACTACCCAATTTGGAAACACAAAAGTAAAATTGTTCAATATTCGTCGGTTAAAAACTGAGAATATTTAATATAGATCTACCAGTGCTTTCCCTACAATATTGTATTAATTGTTACCTAATACTGTTCTTAAAATTATTACTAAACCTAATAAAACGATAATCCACGTCGCACATCACTGCATACTCTTCACTAATTTTTTATTAATCCATCTAAAGTCAAAAACACTGTTAATTATTTTACTAACCTCGTCCTAGGCTGCTGTCAGCAGCTTTGATTTTAAAAATAAAACAACTGACAAAATACAAAATACCCACTGGCAAAATTTTTGAAATCATTTTTTTTGTAAATGGCCTAAAATACATAAAAGATAATTAATAATGGCCTTGAAAGTGTCTTATCTATCCATTGTTTTTGACGTTCAAACTCCGGCGACAAAACAAACCACCCGAGAAATTGAAGTTCAGAATGAGTACCAACTGTTGTTTTTTCTTTTGATTGTTAACTCTTCCAAAAACATCTTAACAAAATTCAATTTTACATAATGACTGTTTTAAACAATCATAATGATTGTTATAATATTAGTAATAATAGTATAAAGTAAGCAAGTATATACGTACACTTATAATTAGGTTGTTAACTTTATTGCAAAACACGTCTTTTTAATACTGTAATGGAGAGTAAACCAAACAGATAGTATAACGCTTACGACTTTGTTAGTGCTAGACATAAATTCACATTTCAATTTATGGTTTAACTTCACTTTTTATCAGTATCAGATATCACATTGATTCAATCTTATTGTTATAAAAATATATAAGCCAGCTTGTTAAATCTCTGTTTTAGATACGGAAGCGTATTATGCGTTGTATCCAGTATGTAAATTAATACAGTCTGATAAGTCTGATACAAACAGTTGTTTCTGATACAAATAAAAATACGGTTCTTTGCCAATAACCGTACCCATCGGTACCCATACTTACTTTTTGATATTTCGATTGTGCGATTATTAGCATCGATATGTAGTGTATATCCCATATAATTTTAGTTAGTTAGGTAATAAAATCGTAAAAATTTATTTGTGTATGTTATAAAATAGTTTGTTGACGATTGTAATCATGTTTTATTGTCATATTTTTAACGAAAAATGTTACTAGCAATAACTCCGACGTGTGCCTGTTACAAACATACATGTTTGACATGATAATGTCTTTTTTCTGGACACCGTTGAAACTTTCTGTAACATTTTATTTACCTTCACGCTGTATGACGTCATCATTGTTCGATTGTAACGCTTCCACATTTTCGATTCCCCACAGTCTAGAAATCTTCGGTCTCTGTCGTTTTAATACGATAATGTTTGTTATATAGTAAATATATTTGTATAGTAAATATTTGTTATATGCACATTATACGTTTCAAAATCCTAAAAGTGTGGAATACCGTTTACCATACCAGTCATTGTTGCTTGATTGTCATACGACTGACCTCTGCAATTGCTAAGATTCCACCCATCTCTCTCAAGTTTACTTGTTATAGCTTGTGTGATCCCCTCTGCTGTTTTCACTTCTAAAGGAATAAAATCTATGAAGGTTTCCTTGATATCAACAGAATTACGTTTAATTTCAACAAATCTTATAATCTGAGACATTTGTTCTACATGTACAGCATCTGGTGTTGTGTCAAATATAATACTTCGCCTTCTTACATGCAGTAATAACATATTTGCACACTCTTTCTCCTAACAGGCTTATTATTTTATTTTGAATAATTGGCGAAAGATACAATATACATCCAGATTTACGAGAGACTGAATCCAAATGAGATCTCATGACAGGATCAAATTTAACCAAGTATTTTAACAAAGCCAGAAAGTTTCCAGGATTTTGATCATTAGTAATTGACTCTCGATGTCTTCTCAGTGCCAAATTTTGTTGTACAAGAGATTGTACTGTGGCAATGACCGGTTCGAGGATTTCTTTCCATGTCTTAGCTGCTTTACTCATTTGTTCTATTTGTTCCTGAAGTAGATCTTCAGTAAGTCCCCCTTTGTTTAAAGAACATTCCAATTCCTTCCATTCCAAAACCCAGAGTGATGAGCAGGACTATTTTCATGATCCTGAATACGGGGATTTAACTTTTGCTATGGCTAAAGCCCATTTTAACAATTGAAATGGCTTCTTTTATAGTTTTTTGTAGAAATAAAGTGCAACAAAAGCAAAATAGAGTTTTTTTAGTTGGAGAGAATCACATCCAAGTGTGATTTACCTTTTCGCCATTTTGCAAGGTTTTATCAAACCAATACTTGTTTAAAGATCGTCCAGCTTCATCTTCAGGAAAATGGTTGTCCTTGTTCTGCAACTGACATGTTCCTCTATTCACCATTATATCTCTGAAGGATTGAGATCTCTCGCTTGACCAAGCTCCCGTATCTTATAGAGCAGCACCAGGAACACGGTCTACACTGTTGCTAGTAATGGTCCGTCCTTCATCGCCTGTAATTTCAATACTGCACAATGCAACATCATCCATGGTACTAGAACCAACTAAATCTTGTAACTGTACTTTGTCACTTTCACAGTTTTAAGTATTCACTTTGTTAACTTTACTGTATTTATCAACAGCCTCACCGCTAACAACATCCATTTTATGATCGGAAGTTGATTCCTTGTTAATTGTAATATTTTGACACTCAGGGTTAAATTTTTCTTTAATAAAGACTTCATAAGCTCTATGTTGTTGTAGTTCTTTCTTCCCTCCTCTTCCGAAAATGGAGGCCACTGAGTTTACTTCGTTTCATATCAGCTTTAAATAAAATTTAAAAAAATCGATTTTAATAATAGTATTAGTATGATGACATACACGTGAAGTATTATAGGTATACACACAAGACACACAAACCAAAAACAAACCGCACACTCAAGATACTCATCAATAACTGATGATCAACACGTTCGCTGCATCGAACCGGGAAGAACTGCATATACATAGCCCACATAACACTTTTTTTTTTAGTTTACAAATAATATATCATCTGTATATGAATAGCAGTTAAGATTATCTATACAAAGCTAATACTGTATGATTATTAGTTCTCCTTTCCAGCACAACAACTCACTACAAAGTCACTACAAATTTGTTATCATAATGAACCGTAATTATGATGCTTGAGCATAAGTAGACTAATACTGTTTATCATGCAATGTTTATGACAACAGACAAGCTGTCTGGTTATGCTTCTTTTATTAAATGAATAGTCATATCAAAGAAACAAGTTGTTTGTAGTTGTATAACCTGAAAACAATTTTTTCAAGTTTATGCTCACTTTGCCACCCTCCTGGCTATGCCACCTGGGGAGGGGGGCTGTCCCCTTGGCCCCCCATAACTACACCTCTGTATCCTATAACTCATTTCTTTTTGATACACATTTTATAATTATGGTAAAAAATAAGAAGAATGTTTTTTACCTTCAGTGGTGATCATACTTTTTCATTCTATGTTGTTCAAGACATTTAGTCTTTATTATTTTGTATTTATTTTTAAGTTACATTGATTTCTTCAATATACGACTTCTGTGTTTATATCACAATCACTTAAATAATTTTAAGTGTTTTATCATAATTAGTTGCTGTCCTTTTAGTCAAATACTTCATTCAGACTGTTTTTCTTGACATTTGCATTTTTAATTTCTCCGTCCACCATGCTATTTGCTTCGAACAATTCCTTCTTATACTCATTTTGCATATCTGATCAGCAACTTCCAGTATCCTGTCCTTGCAAAAATTAACCACTCCACAACCTTTTCGTGTAATAGCATTCATCAGTTTCTAGCTTGCTGCTAGTGCTGTCTCAGATTTTATTGCTACCTCCTTATCCCTTAGCTTGTATGATCTGATGCATTTAATCTGTTCAATACTTCATATTTTATCAATAATTCCTTTTCCATTCTTTCCTTTAAGTTTTACTATGAATACATAATGGTCATTGCTTATTTCAGGTCATCTTCTTATGGACCTCTTGTGTCCTTTATTGGTCTCTTATTATTATTTTCTAGCAATATTATAATCAATGATGGATTTATTACATCTGTTTACCACTTCTCTGGTAAAGATGTTTTATGCTAAAAAAATATGTTAGTGTCTATCAGATTCTTCATCATACAGTATTCTATCATATTCTCCCATTAGTATTATTAAATACTATAAAGTTGCAGACATTAGCCATCGTTTCAGAAACAATTCTGAACACAATATTTGGATCTATAAAAAATCTGATGTCGTCTTCAGGTGTAATAAATTTTTACAAATCATGTCTATCAGTATTAAATAGATAACATCACAATAACAAAAATATTATTAAGTAGTAAAAACAAAAACATTTACTCACTAGAAAAGCTCTTACTGAATGGGAGGGATTTCACATCTGGTACCAAAAGGAAAAAAACGACAAGGTAACTAGGGCAATGCCTCCTCTTTTATACACTTCCCAAGCAGTGGGGAGGTGGGGCTAAACTATGTGTTTAGTTTAACAGAAGTTAAACTTAGTTAGTAAACACCAATATTAGTTTCTACTTCCACAAAGACTGATCCTTAGCAATCATTAGCCAAATATTGTCTCATTCATTAATGTCCTTACATATCTTGGATTTCGTTGTCCATGACATGTCCGTTACTTAACTAAATATCACTATAATATTGACGACTCGGAACACTAAGTTTTTTATAAGTAAAAACGTAAAGTTTTATATAAGGCTGTAAGGTAAAACTTTACGTTTTTACTTATAAAAAACTTAGTGTTCCGAGTCGTCAATATTATAGTGATATTTAGTCCTTACATATGTTATTCTTGCTAGTCAGACCTAGGTGTCCTCTACTTGTGCTACTGATCAGTTGTCCCTTTACTGCCTTTTTCATTACCCAATTATCTGCCATTCTTCCCCCGATCCAACTCAAGTCATATTTCGATATAGTGTATTAAATTCTTGGATTTCATAACAAAGGACATACATAAAAGAATCGATTAAACAACTATATAAGTAAAAAGACGCCCTCAACCGCAAAGCACTAACACTACACCTACATATCGCCAACACATACGGACACAGTTACATGACTGAACTAATACATCACACAAATGAATGGACAAAAAAACAAATACATAACATACAGACAAAACACGACAGAAAAATAAAAAACCTGACACCAATCAACACAGATATAATTCCCTCGCACAAATTCTACCCATGTACAGTAAACCTCACAAACGTCACACTCACAAAAAACGAACAAACACTCCTTGATAAAGGCCTAAAACATAACATACATTACAAACATAACAACCAAACACTAACAAAGCTCATAATTGACACAGAAACAAATATACAAAACACAGCACCAGAACATCAAGACACTCTAAGACATAATATAAACAACATAATAGGAGTACATAAGACACCCGACAACAACAACCACAACTCAGAAATACACACAGCCATTAAACTGAGGGAAAAGGCACACAAACACAACATCACATTTGTAAAAGCAGACAAAGGCAACACGACTGTAATTATCCCCACAGACAACCTACACAAAAAAGTACAAAACTTCATGGAACAGAACAACATCACAGAACTAAAACACGACCCCACCGACAGATACCAAAACTCAGTAAAACAACTAGTCAACAAAGCCAAACACATAATGACACATAAACAAAAGCCCTACATGAAACAAATCCGACCATCAGCACCTACCCTCCAAGCGCTTCCCAAAATCCATAAAGAAGACATTCCGATCCGCCCCATTATCAACTACCGTAATGCCCCTGCACACAAACTCGCAAAATATCTAGTCAAAATTATTAGACAACACACACAAATAGACAACAACATTGCAGTAAAAAACAACACTGACCTAGTAACAAAAATAAAAGACATATACATCCCCCATAATACCACATTAGCCTCCTTTGACATTAAAAACCTGTACACAAACATCCCCATCTCTGAAACAATCACCATCCTACAAAACAAACTCAAACAAAACAACACACCAGATGAACTTATCAACGAAATAACAGAAACTCTGAACATTATCGCAAAACAAAACTACTTTACTTATAACAATAAATACTACACACAGAACGTTGGCTTACCCATGGGCTCCCCCATATTCAGCATTCTAACAGAAGTCTTCCTCCAACACTTAGAAAAAACAAAAATACTCACAAACAATGACAGACACTCACATAAAATACTATATTGGCACAGATACGTTGATGACATTCTAATACTATACAGGGGGAACAAAAGACAATGTGAACAGTTACTTACGCACATAAACAAAATACATAAAAACATAACCTTCACTGCCGAATACGAACACAACAATACCATAAACTTCTTAGACCTTTCCATCACAAAACTAGAACACAAGCACAAATTCAGTATATACAGAAAACCAACTACAACTGACACACTAATACACAACACCTCCAATCACCCAACACAACACAAACTAGCTGCTTTTAGAACCATGATACATAGACTTCACAACATCCCCTTAGATGAAAAAGACTACAAAGACGAACTAAACACGATAAAATATCTAGCAGAATCTAACAGATATGACAGAACAATAGTCAGTAAACTCCTACACAAAACACAAAACAAACAACAGACAAAGACAGAAAACAACAAATTCATAACACTAACATACATCAACAAACAAACTGAAAAAATTGACCACAAATTCAAAAAAGCAGGATACAGAATTGCTTATAAAACTACAAACAAAACAGAACACACACTATCAAAACGCATGCACAAAACACAAAACAAATTCGATCTACCCGGTGTATACAAGCTAAATTGCTCAAATTGCAATAAATTCTACATAGGCCAGACAGGACGTAGCTTCAAACAGAGATACATTGAACACACAAAGGCACTCCACACCACTACAGAATCCACCTTTGCAAACCACCTCATTGAAGCAAACCACACATATAAAAACATCGACAATAACATGAACATTCTACACGTACACACAAAAGGCCGAAAACTAGACACTCTAGAACAATTAGAAATATACAAACATACTAAAACAAATAAAAACGACATCCTAAACGAACAGACACAATTCAATCGCACGCATTATTCGAACACATCTCACCACACACACACAGCCTCGATCTTTCGAAAAACTATCCCGTCGCCAACAACAAGACGGACAGCGCTACCTATGGCAGCCTCTGATGAAGCCTTCTAAAGGTGAAAGCCGGTTTAGGCTGTAAGGTAAATCTTTACGATTTTACTTATAAAAAACTTATAAGTGTTCCGAGTCGTCAAACAATAGTGATATTTAATAGTGTATTAAGTTTTGTCTTCATGCAGATGTTTTACCTTATAATTACATCTGCTCCACCATACCATAAACTTACCTGCCATAGAATTTATGAAGCCGAGTTCAAGAAATGTCACAATTATTCATCAAAACTATGCCAACATACATAACAGGCTTGGAACTGAGTCCTTCTTATAAACATTCACACACATAATAGAGATAATGTAATTCCCACTCTTAGACTACACTCACTATAGGGCAGCCTATTCACTATGAGGCAACAGCACTTGTTAAAGGGCAGGGGGGCAGGTGAAGCTTACATCAGCACATACTTACCCCCACATATTTGCTTATATCATCAAATTTTCCTCTAACCAAACAACAGAAACCTGTTTACTCACCTAGATAAGGCAGTTATCATCGTTGTTGGTAAAAATGCTTCCACAATTCTACATACTTATACAATGGATATACTTATTTGGATCCTAATTATTTCCATATTCTTCTATAAACTTAGTCACAATTATCAGATATCTTTTTTTTATATATACAGTGGGTTCCACTTTGTCGAGACGTATCAAGGTGGCCCAATTAAATGGCTGGCCCTATTATCTGAACTCTCTAAAAAGTAAGCAAATAAGCCTTATAAACCAAAATTTTAAAATAACAGAAAACCAAACATACTTTTAACTATAGTAGGATTTGTTTAGAAGATTTAGAAGATTAAAAGATTTGTTTCTAACGAAGTATGTCTAACAAAATACAATAATAAATATATAATAATACTATAATATCAGCATAAGGAAATAGCATGAATAAAGTCACATACTATTAGAAAATAAAAATAAAGTCACATACCTGTGATTATTGTTTTTCAAAAAATTCATTCAGTTTGCATTGGTGTTTTCTTTTTAGTGGCTGAAACTCTATAAACTCTGAACAAATTTTCAGTTCTTGCATAGGGCTGTTTTCATTGCCTTCATACATAAAATATCACTGAATTCCAGTTATAAACTTTACTGCATCCGCATTGTTAGACACTGAATTTATGGTTCAGGTCATCATCGTCATTTTCATCTGCTGCATGTAGGCCTACCACAATCCTTTCTAATATGGTATAATTGCATTCTTTGTTTTCATTAAAACATTCTATATTTTCATTAATCCGGATTAATTCTTCCTGATTTTTAACTTATAAAAAGCAGCTTGTGTCTTCATCTGTGACTGTTGCCTCTAGCAGTAGAAGACTCGCTTGCTGACCAACAGAAAAACTACAGTGGGCAAAACAATTTTGAACTGTAGCTACACTTACTATCTGCCAACTGTCTGCCACAAACTGTATTGATTGAAATAATTTGATGCTCCCACTGACTTCTGTAGCTGTGGAGGATGAAGTTAAAATATTTTCTTCTACTTTGTGCAAAACATGATTCACTAATTTGTCCCTGTAAACTGATTTTAACATTTTTAGTGAGGGTGGTATGTGTTTTTAGTGTAGTATTATGTGGTAAAACCTTGATAGTTATGTTTTTTAAACAATCTATATGTGGATATGCAGCACAATTTTCTATAATTAGAATAATTTTTCTTGACCCTTTTTTGTAACTCCTGAAACATTGTGCTTGTCGTCCAAGCATTTTTGTTAAAATAATAAAGAACCAGTAAACTGGCCATTCTGAGCCATTTATAACAAGGGTTAGCCGACTTGCCTATCACAAGTAACTTGCATTATCGCTACTGGACATATTTGTACAACAGAACACAGTGACACAGTCCATGTTTTTGTGCCTGATAATTTATGTATTTATGACACACAGAACCATCTAGTGTAGCCTGATAAAACAAACTGGTTTTGTCAGCATTATAAATATCAGCTGCCAAAAATTTCTGTAATATTTTGGGTAGTGTATTATTCTTCGAGTTTTCAGCACTTCCGACATCAGCACTAGCTTTTCCCATGAGCTTTCTTAAATTGAATTTGTTTCTTACTTTTCAGGTGAGAAAACTAATCACTGTGGCTTTAAAACCATCATGATTTAATTTCTTGGCAAATTCTATTGCTTTAATTTTAAGCACTTGACTGTTTGCAGACAAACAATATGCAGTAACAGTGGAGAAACATTCATTTAAAGCATTTTCAACAAATGGATCCTCTCCATCATGATGATGGATCTTCAACATTTTTGAGATGTTGTTCAAAGTCTGTCCCTTAAAATCACTCTTCTTGTAATTTTTCTTCCTGTAGGAAGATGTGAAAAATTGTACTTTTCAGAACTCCAGTTAGTTCCGTGACTTTTATTTGACTAGTGTTAAGCACGTAATTTTTGATCATGTCAAGTAACTTAATTCTTTCAGCCAAAGTCATATCATTCCGTGGCATATTTATGTTGAAAACGAAAAATCGTGTCATAAAATTTAAAGACAACCTAACAAACCAAAAAAGTCTCTACATAATGACAATTAAAATGTAAAGACAGTCACCACACAGTGACAAATCGGAAAAATCACTGTATAATGACAATTAAAAAGTAAAAAATGAGTCTCCACAAAATGACAAAATGAGAAAAGTCACAAACAATATAATGACAATTAAAATGTAAAAAATAGTCACCACACAATGACAAAACGAAAAAAGTCACTACTCTCTGATACATGTAACAGTAACAAACTGAGACACCATATGTTTACCTTAAATGACAAGCTATAGAAAAATTTGTGTCTTAACGACCTATATTGAAAACATCAGGTAGACTAAGGGAATGATACAAAGAGACAAAACAGCCCATTATTAGACATTACAATCTGGTAGGCCCTAGTGGTGCCTGTAGTTGGTTTATGGTATGTCGATAAGGACAAATACAGAAAGTCTGAAACCGAACACAACTCATCAGGTTGTTGTTAACAATGTACTGTATTGTTATGATTTGTCACCCTCACTAATCTACTCAAATAAATGAAAAGCTTATTACTTCTGTTTAAGAAGAGGAACTGAGCCATTACTGGACTGAGGCGGTCTAGACCTATTAAGCAAAGCAACTTTCTATGTGTAACTCTGTTGTGTTTTTGTATTTTGAATATTGGTCCAATAAAGCAGCTGGCACTAATACACTTCCGGTCCGGTGACAAGTGGCCCCATTAACCAGAATACACTGTATATGCATACTGGAGATTGTACAGTATTTTAAAAAAAACCTTAATAATGTTGTAAATTTGTTACTCTTTACTGGTAGATATACTTTAAACAAGCCTGTAGAATTTATATAAATTCTGCTTTAAAGAATCAGAATGATTCAAATTTTTGTTAAATATATAGTTCCATGTGAGTTGGTTTCTGGTATATGGTGGTATTGATACTTGAATTGCTGGATGGTAAAATATATGTGCTTATATCTAGATAAGATAGAGAATTGGGATCTGCTAAGTATGGTACATCAAGCTTCTACAAATTATGCTACTGTACTTTATATACAAGAGGCTAACATGGTTTGGTATAATACAATGATTACCTTTTGCTCATCATTTGTTCATATTCCTGAAATATAGGCATTTGTCAAGCAGTGAATGTGTATTGTTTGCATAACACTATATTAAGTTAAACTATTGTTTGCAGGCTAGCCAGTGGTTATTTGGGGGGGAGGGGCAGAGAGAGAGGAGAGCATAAAACGCTGCCTTGGTGTTTTCCATAACTTACTGTAAGGAAAATTAATTTTTATCTTGCTACCATGAACAAAATTTTTATAAATGTATAATTTTATAGATGAATTAAACACAATATATTTGAATAAATTTCTAAAGTATACTTACTGCAATAAAATCTTTTTAAGTCATACATAAATAAATTAATAAATCATGTTAATCTACAAATAATGAGTAAAGATATAGACACAAATATAAACAAAAAAAATACTTCATTAAACTAAAATTAATGAAATAATTTTTGATTGTTAATATTGTCCTTATGCTTGTTGTTGTCCATTATTATTTATTATTGTTGTTTTTAATATTATTTTCAATTTCTAATGTCCACTTAATTGATGTACTGGTTATTAAAAAAACTTGTTTAAATCATCTTTGCTATTCTAATCAACATACATAAACCAAAATTTGAGGTAAATAATTATTCTCCAACTATGAATATTAATTACTACACTTTCGCGTGTGAAACATACTTTGTTTATTTTGCTTGTATGACGTTTCAGCGTGATGTTCGCCTTCCTCAGCGAGGTATGATACTGAATGTCCGGAACTTGTAACGTTTTTTTTCCTAGTTGGTAGGTTGTGTGGGGGGGAAGGGGGTTGGCGCGGGATTCCGAAGTGTTGTATGTTTTGTGTATTATTGTGTCAAAGAGTGCGTGTGATTTAAAGTGTAATTGGTCATTAAGTATGTTGTTTGGTTGTAATGCGTAGTGTTTGTATATTTCGTATTGTTCTGCAGTGTTAAGTTTTTGACTTTTAGGTAAGTACTGTACGATCTCAAGATTGTTTTTTATGTTGGTGTAGCTGTGGTTTTTTGTCTGTATGTGTGTGGAATACAATGATACAAACACGGACATAGACATATACAACAAAACAGGGGTATACAAATTAAACTGCAATGATTGTAGTAATTTCTATATAGGCCAGATGGGAAGATCTTTTTCTTCAAGATTTTCTGAACACCTAAAAGCTTTATCCAATAACAACATACACTCCACGTTCGCCACACACATACAAAAAAACCTGCTCCCCCCCCCCTAGATCCGCCACTGCCTGGCTTTAATCATCAGTTGCTTTCAGCAAAAATATTGATGCTTTGCACAAAAACACACATTGTTTTTCAGTTGAAGTACACAAATATCCCTTATTTCAACCTGATGTCAGCCAAGAAGTATGTATTAGCAAATTCTTCATTCATATTTAGGGTTTGATGTTATATTTCATGTAATAAAAAAGACTAAAATTTCACTTTGGGCTGACAAAAAGTCAAAATAAAAAGTGAGTAATGGGAAAAATATGATCATATAATCAGGACATTTTATTACATTGTTTAACCTTAAAAAACTATTGAATAGCAAAGTCTGAACATTAATTTTGGAGCAATTTTATATTTTTATTTTAGATACCATACATACGAAGAAAATTTTTGTATGTAAACTAGTAAAATATTTTTGTATAAACAGTTTTTAAATGTCAATTTCTGTATTATCTTTTAATTTGTAGGTAAGTATTTGACAGTATATTGCAGGATTTCTATATAATAAATGTTTTCAGATAATAAATACTTCTGTAAATATATTTTGTTAAATTATTATTGTTATATTTTATTTCTGTACTACTTTAATTATTGTATTATTTCTGTGTTAAAAAAAACATAATGAGCCTCTGAAGAAGATTTTTAAAAGGGAAAACCGGTTCAGGCTATATAAGGTAAAACTTTTACGTTTTTACTCATAAAAAACTTTGTGTTCCAAGTCGGTAGTGAAATAGTTATATCTAGATAAGAACACAACTAAGAACTAAAAGAAACATAAGAATCATAACACAACTAGAGAAAACAAATTATAGCACTTTCAGTTCTTTAACCAAATTAACATTTTTTCCTGTAAAGAAGGAATGTAAATAGTACTGAAGCTACTAAACTGTGAAATACTCCTTATTTTATATCAATAGTAATATGTTTAATCTACTAAAATTTTTATGCTACTTTCTTTGTTCTCACATACACTCTTAAAGTCAATTGTAAACTTGATTTAAAAAAATAAGTTTTACCGCTTATTAATAGATAATTTGAAACTTCTTCTAAATTTGAACATGGGACAAAAGAGTTTGCACGTCTTTTATCTTTTTAGTGTGTAATTACAAAATAAAGTTTTTTAATTGTGTTTAAAAAAGAATATAAAAAACAATAGATCATCTGCAATGATGTTTAATACAAAATGATATAATATAAAATAAACTATACACATTTATAACAAAATAATATTGATTACAGTTAAATTTCTTTAACAAGGATGTTGAGCACATTTTTTATTGACATTAGAATACAAAATAAAAAAATATACATGTAACTTAACTTCTACTTGCATGTACATATACATACTTCTATACACATGTAGTTATTATATACCGGTATATTGTGAGTGTGTGTGTGTGTGAGTGTTGTTTTATATTGGTTTATAAATATTTTATTATCATGAGGTGAATTATTTATTATATTAGCATCTTCAGGTGAATTATTTTATACATTAAGTTAAATTTTGTAACTGACACTGTTTTATTAATTTTTATCTGGAAGTGTATTACTTGAGGTGTGTAAAAATGAGTCATATATCAGCTGTTTAGTGTTCTACAGAAATATACACATATACACATACTATAGACTTCTTGTTATTGACTTACAGTACAACAACAGTAAACAAATAAAAGTACAAAAATGTAAATTCTGTAATTCATGTTGCAAGTCTTTAGTAGAAAATGATACCATATAAATATTAAGTAAAAATATACTGATTAATAAATTACATGTTGTAAATGTGTAAATCCAGTCTTGGCAAGCAGCATACAAGCATAATAATTGAGGCTATAATATAACTGTACTGTAATATAACTTTTAGTTTGGTTGATGATGAATTACTGTTTTGCATTTATTCAACATTTTATAGTTAGAGAGTTATATAATTGGTAGTATATCCATGAAAAATTAAACTAACTCTACTTCGAACGAGCTAATACATAATATACACAGTTAAAAAATAAATAAATTAGCATTAAAACAATTAATTTGGCAAGGGGTATGTTTTACTTATGAAGTATAATCGGTTGAAGAATTCTGCATGAGGATTCCAGTGACTCAGATCTTTTACAAGTAGTGTAATGTTGAATTCTTGGGTTTTGGAGACACCACACAACAATGATTGTTCAAGTAACAGTGCCATCTGCAAAAACAGAATTGACAATGCTCTCAGGCGGCAGCCTCTGACAACACTGGCTCAGCAATAAGGTAAAACGTTTTAAAATCCCTATGTAAAACTAATTTTCTGCATCACAATAGTGTTTGAAAAATTGTTAGGATAAAGTTCTTGTTAGGAGTGCCTCATTAGTAGGCACATACCACCTGGCTTGGTTGCAACCAGTTACTTATTACTTACTTACTTCACAGTATTTTCACACCAATAATGTTGTTAATGTAACTGCAATGTTTAAGATAAAATTAATGTAAGGTACATTGTCTTGGACGTACAAAAAGAATAAACAGAAACATAATTTTTTACCATTAACAATCAGTGGCACCTGTAGTCACCAGTCTGTCACTGAGGATAGAATCCTCTTTACTCAGTAACATTCTTTTTTTTGTGTCAGATTTTAATGAAATTTGTTCACTGTGTGCGTGCGTGCATGCGCGCACATGTGTGTGTGTGTGTGTGTGAAGATCAATTCTTCATGTGATGTTTCACAGAGTAAGCCATAACCTATTTAGTTTCCCTGTTATTAATTGATTTCAACATGAGGATGTAAAAGGATGCAAAAGTAACATATCTACTTCATTCTAGTATGTTATTTTTGAGCGCTTGTATTAAACTTTTGAAAAAATAAAGGTAAATATTAAATAACCAACTGCAAATTGTTCTTGTCTTCCTTTTTTAAGGAAACAAATGAAAGTGCAGAACAAAGGAACATTGTGTTTTGTGTTGTAAGTTGACAAATTTTTACCTATCACATTATTAGTTTGTAAAATGTGGTATGCACCTACTATCAGTAATCAGTTACACTTTTATGTAGCAATGAATTTCAGTGCTTATGTATACTGTAAAACCATTTCATTATTTATAAAAAATCTGAGTTTTAAAATGTAGTGTTCATATTTAAAATGATATCATTATATCCAAAAGGACAACGAACTTATAAATTTGTTATATCAGTATCTTAGAAACAGTAATCACTTCTTCTGCAGTGAAAATTATGGGTCTGTTGAATGAATGTCTAGGTTACCTTCGATTTGGAAACCAATGATATTTAATACTATATGTTTTTAAAGACTAGGGAATTTAAAAACCTGATATGGTGATTATTCAACTATTGGAGACCTTATGGATACTCTCTTTAATTAAAAACATGCTGACAATTCAGATTAGTTGAAAAGTTGAGAAACTACTCTCAAGTGTGGTACTGTACTTATTTAATTCACAAAAGGCTATATGGTTAGGTAGGGTAAAGTGACAACAGTACAGTTTATGTTCATTCATTATCTGCTATTCCTGGAATACAGTGAAAGTGTATTGTTTTCATGATAACACAATATTAGGATAAACTGTTGTTTGTAGTCTACCCAGAGATTAGTGGGAGAGAGAATATAAAATGTCACCTTTATATTTTCTATGTGTTCTCATTAAATTTGTAAGGAATTTTGCTTGTAAACTTTCATGATTACTGTAAGGAAAATAAATTTTTATCTTATTACCACTAAAGAAATTATTATAAGTACATAATTTTACAGTTAGATTAAATATAAGTCTTTTAGTATACTTCTAAGTGTAGTTACTATCTAGAATCCCTTTTTAATCACACTTATTAATATCTTGTGTTTTTACATATTAATATACAGATAGTGGGTAAAGATGTAGAGAAATATGTAAAGATATAAAGATTAATTAGTTGAACTAAAAATTGTTTTGAATATTATTATTATTATTGTCCTTTGGCGTCTTCTTCTTCCTATTATTATTAATTTAATTTAATTGCAAATGAAGTATACTAATACATAACAGTATTATATCATATTAATGTTATGTAATAATATTAATGTTTGTTATAATAATGTAAGCATTCTTGTTAATCTTGAAACTTTATAATGAAAACATTCAAGCCTTCACTACTGCTTCACTGGCAATTAAAAAAATATTTAATTGCCACTGTGTGTGTGTGTGTGTGTGTGTGTGTGTGTGTGTGTGTGTGTGTGTGTGTGTGTGTGTGTGTGTGTGTGTGTGTGTGTGTGTGTGTGTGTGTGTGTGTGTGTGTGTGTGTGTGTGTGTGTGTGTGTGTGTGTGTGTGTGTGTGTGTGTGTGTGTGTGTGTGTGTGTGTGTGTGTGTGTGTGTGTGTGTGTGTGTGTGTGTGTGTGTGTGTGTGTGTGTGTGTGTGTGTGTGTGTGGCTCTTATTTGTATAGCTAGAATATTCTAGTTATGTTTTTGTCTTATAGAACACACACACAAGTACATATGTAAGTTACTGAAAATAAACAGAGTTAATATGTATGGTAGGAATTCATATGTAACTTACATTCTTATAAGTATGTGTGTGTAGAATGAAAAATATTGTTTTTTTTATTGTTGTGTTGCGTTTTATTGTTTTATAATATTAAAATTTTATATTGTTTTAAAATTTCTACTCTTCATCATATTGTTTTCTAATGAAATGTTTTCTCTCACAACATCTAAAATGAGTTATTACACATTATCAAATCTTTATCTAATTACAGGCTTTAACAAAGTTTACAATAATTTAACATTGATATACAATTTGTAATTCTAGTGTATATGCTCAGTTTCCCATGTAACTCATCTAAATAAAAAAAAAAATTCCATCGTATCTGCATGGTTAATAAACTCTAAAATGTTTAGATTATTGTGACATCCATCTGTTCACAACATGGCTCTATTTTGTGATCAATAAGTTTGTACTAAATTATACATTATGTTAATCCAATTGTAATATTTTATATAAAGCAAATTGAATGTTGCTATAATTCAAAATTCTTATCAACAAAGGGTACTGTCTCCATCATTAGTAAAGAGGCTTATATACCTTAAATTAAATTTGTGTTTTCTAAGCTGATAAAATAAATTTCTGAACATATGAACCACATGTGTAGGGAATAAAGAGTAGCAATTTACTAATCACTGTATAATTTTCAGTGGTTGAGGTATATTATACAGTACATATACTGTACATATTTGTAGACTGATGTATTTAGAAGGGTATAATTAAATATGATTCATACTTTTTTCTATATCTTGGAAATGTTTGATTAACACTTTATAGATTTTTTAAACATATTTTGTTGGCTAAGTGATACATTTTCTAGAATACATAGTCACTCTTTATTATAAATAACTATATTTAAAACCGTATATTACACATTGTTCAGACTGAATATTCCATTTAAAATATGGCAGTTAATTTCCTAATAACCTAGGATCACGCACTCACTTATTTATTGTTTATTATATACACTAATGTGACGATGAGTATGCCATAGTCTTACTATAACCAGAACTAATCAAGGGTGCTTCATTAAATAACACAGAATTATTTTCCAGTTGTTCTAATTCTGGTTCTGAAGCAGCCATCGCTAAATCTTCATCTTGATTTGTAAAGCCAGTAAGTTTTTCATTTTCATCTGTGTATACAGGAGCAATAACTTTAATTTCCTTCCGTTCAGAAGACAAACCAAAGGTATCTTCATCTCCCCTTTCTTGTATAGATGAAACTGGTGAAAGTCCATCTATCTCCTGACTATTAGCATTGGATTCAGCTACTTCAACAAATGTAGAACTTAATTCACCCCGTAACTTGCTAACTTTTCCAGAAGAAATATCGTACATGAATATTTCTTTAATTGATGCTGATTCTGCTTCAGAAGGACTGAAATCAAACACATTAAATTAACTGTCATCCTAAATAAAATGTTTAAATATTGTAAATAAATAATTTGTTGGAAAACTTATAATCAAAAAAATAATTAATTATTTACTAATTTCAGCATTGACAAATATAATCTCTAATGTATGAAATTTTATAGAAGTAAGAGTCAATTCTAGGTGTTTAGCCTACCTTGTATTTAAAGAAGCATATTGGTGGATATTAAACTTTAACTGAAAATGTAATACACACAGTTTACTATCACAGTCACAAAAACTAGTCTATTGTTTGTTTTTCCATACATCATTACAAACAACTAAAAATGAAACAAACCCAACTTCTAAAACAATAATTGACTTATACTTACTTCTTAAAATATGAATTTGATTTCTCTCATTTATTTAAAACATAATCATACAGTACAAGAGAAAAAGGACCACACTTTACGATATACACAACAGAGAAAAAGTAGGTGATCAGATAAACCTTACAGAGGATTTTTGACACATGGGTTTAAGGATCTGATGGGTCTAAAGTTGATTCATGGGTAATAATTTTTTAGGAAGGTTGAAAGAGGTGATTTTTTTATATAACTTAAAAATTACCAAATTTAGTAACAGCTTCTTCAAAAGTTTTTTGTAATTTATAAAATTAGGTATTGCCTTCATTTTTATGGCCAAAAATTGGTAGAGATGTAAAGATTGTTTATTTTATCATCCCTCACCAAAAACTTGATTTAAAGCTGTTTTTTTTAAATTAATTTTGTTTTTTGTTTCTGTTTTAGAAAAAAATTTTTGTTAAATAGTTCAGCTGAAAGTGTGGAATTTTCAGATTTATTTTAACTGTTTGCTACTAATAATAGTGTTCCTTCAATTAATTCCTGCCCACATAACACGCTTATTTGATGTCAAGTTTTTTGGTTTTAAAAATGTCAGAATTTCCTTACCATAACGTTAATCTAGACTTTAGAATAAATTTCTGCCTCATATAAAACCATAGTTTATAGAAAATTGTATAATGAACTACTTCTACTAAACAGGCAAAGATTTAATTGATGAATACACAGCTAATTTAATTGTCATAACTAGCATTTGAGTGTGTGTGTGTGTGTGTGTGTGTGTGTGTGTGTGTGTGTGTGTGTGTGTGTGTGTGTGTGTGTGTGTGTATGAGAGAGAGAGAGAGAGAGAGAGAGAGAGAGAGAGAGAGAGAGAGAGAGAGAGAGAGAGAGAGAGAACTCTTTCATATATCATAATTAAAATTATATATTTTTATATTTTTTATATTTTTTAATTATTATTTGTAACTCATTTGTTTCTTCTGTTTCTTCAGCACAATAGAATAACTTTATTTCTACTGCAATTATTATGTTGTACTTGCCTAATATACATTTCATAAAAACTTGTGTTGTGCCTCCTTAGTCTTAAATCTGTTTCACAAGACAACTACTTGTAAACACTCTGTTAGGCAAGTATAATACATATTTGCAGTAAAAATAATTTATTTTCAAATAATATAATTAATTATTCGTAAATTATTTATATTTTAGAAATAATATTCAAATTAAAGAAGTTACTTATAAGATTTTAAAGTGGACAAAATTATTTATAAGCATTCTTAGAGACATACATTTATGGTTCAATCCCTATAATCTGAATTCTCCTAAATAGTCTCAAATGCCCAGTGATTAGAAATGATTTTAAAACAACTACTGTAGTTTTAAATGTTTACAATATTTAGTAACTGCATTCTAAAAAGTATAAACTTGGTTCTAATATTATAAACAATGAACACGAAAAAAGGTTTTTGTAGCCTTCCTATAATAAGAGAAAAAGTGTCTTGTAAGTAAGGACTGCTGTGCATTCCAACACTACAGCATAAAACAATGTGTAGAATAATTTTGTCTCAGATTTCTCAACAAAGTTACAGAATTAAATTTATGCCCCAACTAGGGTTAAAGTACAGATAAAAGTGGACATTTTAAAAAATATCGTACTTAAGAAAATTGTAGTCCTCAAACCCAAAGAGTCCTCAAAACCCATCAGGCCAAAAAAGAGTGACTAACATTTATGGCTTGTTTGAATACTGTTGAAAGTCACAAATTATATGTAGGCTACTGCTAATTGGAAAATCAAACAAACCATGACAAATCACATGCGTTTGTAACAGAATTGGTCAAGGTAGAAAATTAAATTCTAACAAAAATGATAATGAATTATAGACAGACAATAAAATTATAGCAGTGTGTTAAAAGTGGAAGTACCAACGAAGAAGTAAGAAAGCCTAGTGTGAAATATAATTATAACTGTCAACCTGTGGTTTTCAGTTGGGCAACCAAATCGGACATTCTGTTGGATCAAATCCTACTGTAATGTGAGATGCAGATTCAGCACAGATACCCGAGAAGGTGTTAATAAACTGAAGCAAAGTTTCATTGTTTGTAAGAAGTCCAAGCCACATACAGTATATTTGTAATTTCTTTGGAAAGAGAATAATTCTAGGTCATAATTTCTATAATTAATTTGTATAGAAAGTTTTATTTGAGTGACTCGTATTCTATTGATTTCAGAAAATTTCCATTGAATGTAAAAAAACTCCTATGTCTGTTCTTGGATTTCGTTGTCCATGACATGTCCGTTAATTAACTAAATATAATTATTTCACTACAACTCGGAACACAAAACATTTTATGGGTAAAAACGTACAAGTTTTACCTTACAACCTGAACCAGTTTTCACTTTTAAAAAGCTTCTTCAGAGAACTTCTTCTTATTTATTGTTTGTTATATACACTAATGTGACGATGAGTATGCCATAGTCTTACTATAACCAGAACTAATCAAGGGTGCTTCATTAAATAACACAGAATTATTTTCCAGTTGTTCTAATTCTGGTTCTGAAGCAGCCATCGCTAAATCTTCATCTTGATTTGTAAAGCCAGTAAGTTTTTCATTTTCATCTGTGTATACAGGAGCAATAACTTTAATTTCCTTCCGTTCAGAAGACAAACCAAAGGTATCTTCATCTCCCCTTTCTTGTATAGATGAAACTGGTGAAAGTCCATCTATCTCCTGACTATTAGCATTGGATTCAGCTACTTCAACAAATGTAGAACTTAATTCACCCCGTAACTTGCTAACTTTTCCAGAAGAAATATCGTACATGAATATTTCTTTAATTGATGCTGATTCTGCTTCAGAAGGACTGAAATCAAACACATTAAATTAACTGTCATCCTAAATAAAATGTTTAAATATTGTAAATAAATAATTTGTTGGAAAACTTATAATCAAAAAAATAATTAATTATTTACTAATTTCAGCATTGACAAATATAATCTCTAATGTATGAAATTTTATAGAAGTAAGAGTCAATTCTAGGTGTTTAGCCTACCTTGTATTTAAAGAAGCATATTGGTGGATATTAAACTTTAACTGAAAATGTAATACACACAGTTTACTATCACAGTCACAAAAACTAGTCTATTGTTTGTTTTTCCATACATCATTACAAACAACTAAAAATGAAACAAACCCAACTTCTAAAACAATAATTGACTTATACTTACTTCTTAAAATATGAATTTGATTTCTCTCATTTATTTAAAACATAATCATACAGTACAAGAGAAAAAGGACCACACTTTACGATATACACAACAGAGAAAAAGTAGGTGATCAGATAAACCTTACAGAGGATTTTTGACACATGGGTTTAAGGATCTGATGGGTCTAAAGTTGATTCATGGGTAATAATTTTTTAGGAAGGTTGAAAGAGGTGATTTTTTTATATAACTTAAAAATTACCAAATTTAGTAACAGCTTCTTCAAAAGTTTTTTGTAATTTATAAAATTAGGTATTGCCTTCATTTTTATGGCCAAAAATTGGTAGAGATGTAAAGATTGTTTATTTTATCATCCCTCACCAAAAACTTGATTTAAAGCTGTTTTTTTTAAATTAATTTTGTTTTTTGTTTCTGTTTTAGAAAAAAATTTTTGTTAAATAGTTCAGCTGAAAGTGTGGAATTTTCAGATTTATTTTAACTGTTTGCTACTAATAATAGTGTTCCTTCAATTAATTCCTGCCCACATAACACGCTTATTTGATGTCAAGTTTTTTGGTTTTAAAAATGTCAGAATTTCCTTACCATAACGTTAATCTAGACTTTAGAATAAATTTCTGCCTCATATAAAACCATAGTTTATAGAAAATTGTATAATGAACTACTTCTACTAAACAGGCAAAGATTTAATTGATGAATACACAGCTAATTTAATTGTCATAACTAGCATTTGAGTGTGTGTGTGTGTGTGTGTGTGTGTGTGTGTGTGTGTGTGTGTGTGTGTGTGTATGAGAGAGAGAGAGAGAGAGAGAGAGAGAGAGAGAGAGAGAGAGAGAGAGAACTCTTTCATATATCATAATTAAAATTATATATTTTTATATTTTTTATATTTTTTAATTATTATTTGTAACTCATTTGTTTCTTCTGTTTCTTCAGCACAATAGAATAACTTTATTTCTACTGCAATTATTATGTTGTACTTGCCTAATATACATTTCATAAAAACTTGTGTTGTGCCTCCTTAGTCTTAAATCTGTTTCACAAGACAACTACTTGTAAACACTCTGTTAGGCAAGTATAATACATATTTGCAGTAAAAATAATTTATTTTCAAATAATATAATTAATTATTCGTAAATTATTTATATTTTAGAAATAATATTCAAATTAAAGAAGTTACTTATAAGATTTTAAAGTGGACAAAATTATTTATAAGCATTCTTAGAGACATACATTTATGGTTCAATCCCTATAATCTGAATTCTCCTAAATAGTCTCAAATGCCCAGTGATTAGAAATGATTTTAAAACAACTACTGTAGTTTTAAATGTTTACAATATTTAGTAACTGCATTCTAAAAAGTATAAACTTGGTTCTAATATTATAAACAATGAACACGAAAAAAGGTTTTTGTAGCCTTCCTATAATAAGAGAAAAAGTGTCTTGTAAGTAAGGACTGCTGTGCATTCCAACACTACAGCATAAAACAATGTGTAGAATAATTTTGTCTCAGATTTCTCAACAAAGTTACAGAATTAAATTTATGCCCCAACTAGGGTTAAAGTACAGATAAAAGTGGACATTTTAAAAAATATCGTACTTAAGAAAATTGTAGTCCTCAAACCCAAAGAGTCCTCAAAACCCATCAGGCCAAAAAAGAGTGACTAACATTTATGGCTTGTTTGAATACTGTTGAAAGTCACAAATTATATGTAGGCTACTGCTAATTGGAAAATCAAACAAACCATGACAAATCACATGCGTTTGTAACAGAATTGGTCAAGGTAGAAAATTAAATTCTAACAAAAATGATAATGAATTATAGACAGACAATAAAATTATAGCAGTGTGTTAAAAGTGGAAGTACCAACGAAGAAGTAAGAAAGCCTAGTGTGAAATATAATTATAACTGTCAACCTGTGGTTTTCAGTTGGGCAACCAAATCGGACATTCTGTTGGATCAAATCCTACTGTAATGTGAGATGCAGATTCAGCACAGATACCCGAGAAGGTGTTAATAAACTGAAGCAAAGTTTCATTGTTTGTAAGAAGTCCAAGCCACATACAGTATATTTGTAATTTCTTTGGAAAGAGAATAATTCTAGGTCATAATTTCTATAATTAATTTGTATAGAAAGTTTTATTTGAGTGACTCGTATTCTATTGATTTCAGAAAATTTCCATTGAATGTAAAAAAACTCCTATGTCTGTTCTTGGATTTCGTTGTCCATGACATGTCCGTTAATTAACTAAATATAATTATTTCACTACAACTCGGAACACAAAACATTTTATGGGTAAAAACGTACAAGTTTTACCTTACAACCTGAACCAGTTTTCACTTTTAAAAAGCTTCTTCAGAGAACTTCTTCAGAGGTTCTCTGAAGAAGCTTTTTAAAAGTGAAAACTGGTTCAGGTTGTAAGGTAAAACTTTTACATTTTTACCCATAAAAAGTTTTGTGTTCCGAGTCGTAGTGAAATAATTATATTTTCCTATGTCTGATTAATGTTGTATGTGAGTTGTATATTAGTACATATAGAAATGAACTTATTACATGATCTATATATGCATTATAATACAATATAGGGTACATTTATGACAACAGAATTTAATTTTGTCATAGGTATGTTTATTTAGTATTCAGTATCATAATATGTTAACTTTAATTAAAATAGTTAAGTATAGTGTTGATATATCAATTCTGGTAATCTAAGCATTTTTTGTTTTGGATTACTGGGATTGGACTGTATTTGAAAATATTTATTAAATTAAAACTGTTACATGAAATAGTGAAGTGTACCTTGTTACAAGTAAGATAACAGACTGTTGGCTTAAAGGGGTGTTTTTCTCTTTAGCCAACCAGACTTTGTAATTTTCTGTTGTTGGTTCCTTAATGAGTTTTTTTAGGCTTTCACCAGCAATGAAACGGACTCCTTGGACTTGTATAGCTGCTGCTCTTCCAGATCTTTGATCTTCTTCTTGAGTTTCTTTGACAAAATCATAATCAACAGGTGCTAATACAACAACACTGTTAATAATTCTACCATGGAGCTGAGGAACATCGGGAAGCGGAAAATTTGCTCCACTGACTTTAAGTGGAAGATACCTGTTGAATTTTGAGTCATTTAAAACAACTGAGTCTAATTGTGTAGCATTATCTTGAATATATGACTCTTCCACTTTCTGTCCTTCTTTTGTAGATGGATTGTATCGTACAACTTTCATTTCTACTGGTGCTTTTGATGTTTTATTTGGCAATACAACTACAGGTACTGGTGCACTTCCGGCACCATAAAAATTTTCAAGTGCTTCAGGTGGCAGACTTTCAATAGGAATATCCCCTACTTTGTCATAGTCTAATATTTGAATATCTGCATTACTTAAAATTCCAGATGATAGTAGCTGTTCTCTTAAATCATCTGGAACTTCTTCAGGTAGAGCTGCTATATTTTCTTTTTTCTTTTTATCTCCTTCTTTACTTTTTTCTTTCACATTATTAACATCTACTCCAGTAGTTTCAGTTGTTGTTGATATAGGTTGTGAGTATTCAGGTCTGTAAACAGGTGATGAGGGTTCAGGTGTATAAACAGGTGATGGTTTAGTTGGAGGAAATACTGTAGATTCAGGTGGTTTTACTGTTGTATACACAGTTTGCTTCAATGCTGGTGTGTAATGTGAATTTGGTAGCAGTGACTGGTGAAAATTTGGTTTTGTTGGTTGTGGAATTAATTGATCTGTAGAGAAGGGTTGCTTATTAGTTTCAAAAATTAATGGAGTTTTCTTATTAAATTGATCTTGAAACTGATGACCTTCAGCTGCAGGAATAGACTGTATAATTTCACCACCACCTAAATTGAGTGGTCCAATATTAACAGGTATTTGTTTATTAAGTTGTTTCTGATTTTGCTGTTGATGATAAATTTGTTGATTTTGTGTTTGGATTTGTTGGTTTGGTAATGGTTGTGGCTGCAGAGTACTTGGCACTTGACTACTACTAAGCAAAAGGCTAGTGCTTGGTTGAATACTGATTTCTGTTTGCAAATGTTTCTGCTGTTGCTGATTATAAGGCACTATATTTTGTTGTTGATTCTGTAATTGCTGTTGGTAATGAGCAGCAAAAAGTGGATGAATTGGTTTTGAAGGGCGAGGAGGAGGTTTTGTTAATTTGATATCTGGTTGCTGTATATTTGGTAACTGTATTCTGAACTGATTGCTGTTGAATTCAGTCTGTGGTTGGACATGTATTGGTTGTGAAGGCAACTGTTGTAAATGTTGATTGACTTGTTTATCTTCAGGTTTTCGAACAAACTGTTGCCTTGGAACTTGAGGCAATGTCTGATAAATTTGGATAGGTTGCACTTGAAGATGATTTGTATGTTGGTTCTGTTGTTGTTGTTGAGGGTGTAGTAACTGTTGATGTTGTTGTTGCTGCTGCTGATGCTGTTGTTGCTTCTGATGACTCTGTTGTTGCTGTAGTCTTATTTGTTCTTGTTGATTTGGAAAGACTCTCTGTTGATCAAATTGCTGGTGGTTTAGATTTGAATTTTGAGGACCTCTAAAGTTTGTTCTTTGTGTTTGAGAATGTAAAGAGGCATATGGGTTGTTGTGTTGGCGAGTTTGTTGTTGGTGTAACTGAATTTGCTGATTTTGTTGCTGAATTGATGGCCGCTGATTTAGTTGTTGATTGGAGGGAAGATGGATTGGCTGCTGAGAAGGCTGCACTTGAACTAGTGTTTGTGAATGTTGCTGGACATGCTGCTGTGGAGGGAAGAGAGTGTTAGTATGTTGCGGTCTAAAAGGAAGTGGCTGTTGTGGAAGTTGTTGAGGAAAAACCACTTTCTGTTGTGGCTGGGTAAACTGCTGTGGTTGATGCTGAAACTGAATTTGTGGTGGTGGTGGGGGTGGAGTCTGGTATGTTCCTGGTTGCAAAGATGCAATTGCTGTTGGAGGTGGAGGAGGATTAAGTGCTTGATTTAAACCACCTTGAATGTGTTGTGGTACTGGATGGTAAGGACCTTGCTGTCGCTTAAACTGACTCTGTGCAGGCAGATTGATTGACACATCTCTATTTTGTGCCCCAAACTGAGGAGTAGGTAGAGCAATAGAAGGTTCAGGAGCACTTTGTTCTTCAACGGCAGAATCTGAGGTTTTTGTTTCTGGCTCTCCAAATGTGACACGTAGTCCGGTTCCATGATATATTTCAGAATCAGGATGAATAATAGTTCTAAGTGTAGTGCTTGGAGGGGGAGGTAGTGTCACAGGAGGCTGATAAGTAACTTCATGAGGAACAGGGTCTTCATGTTCAATATCGGCAGTAGTAGGTGTCAATGCTGGAATAGGAGGATCATATACAATCTCTTCTTCACCATTTTTGCTAGTACCTGCAGGATTTTTTTTGTACTTAACATAAAAGACTTGTACTGGCTCTTTAGTAGGCCTTGCATGTTGAATAGGTTGTGGTGTTGGTGGGGCAGGCAATGATTCATTTGATTCCTTTATTATGATTTCTATTATAGGCTCTGGTTCTTTATAATAATGCGGAGGATACAAACTACCATCATACTGAATCTGAGAATCTAGTACACCAGGTGTTCCATAATGAGTAGAAATTTCAGCATTATTAGTACTCTCTGGTTCACTATCAAATCTCGTTCCCTGAGATTTTGTTTCTTCTATTACATTGTCATTTGCTGTTATATTATTTCCATCTTGTTTCTGATGATAGAGTGGATCTCTTTGTGAATACTGAACAAGTGGTTCCATTTGAACAGCATATGGAGGTGCTGGGTGATTGTGAGGCCTGTGGCGCCGTGTAGCTGTTCGAGTTTGATGTCTCCCATTGTTTCTCTCATAAAAAGGATTGTGGCTTTGAAATGGAACACGTGGGGAAGCATTCACAGTTGAACCAGTTGAAATACGCCTGCTTTGAGCTCTTTGATTTTGTGACGTATAATCTGAATTTCTGTTATTTAATCCACTTTCATCTGTTGTGATAGCTATCACTCCAAATGAAGCAATGATTGAAACTGATACCACCTGTAAAATAGGATACATAAATTATTAATAAATGAATTTCTTATTTCTTAAGAAACACTTTAATTATACATGAATAATTAATGGTTAAAGTTATTTTCAAAAACTAAGTAAACTAACTGTTTCTTTTAAATTAATCTAAACAAGAGAACAACTGTTTACAGATGAGTGATTAGAAAATTAAGTGAGGAAAAACGTGATTAAGAAAAAAAGTCATATCCAACAACAGAATTAGCCCATGGTAGACAGCAAGCTTTATTTCAATATTGCTTTATTTGAAAGGTAATAATTTGCCAGCATTCTCTTCTGCGGACATTGTTGCTTTAGTATAGAAAATATAGTGAAACAATGGTATACCATAAATCACATGGTTTCAATAACCCACTTTTGATTACAGAAGCTTCACTATGTACTAACATAGTTGTTTGGGATTGCTAATTTAATACCTGCAGCTTCTATAATAACTCTTAGTGTTGAATAACAAGTAAAGAAAAGATTCTAAACTTAAAAATACAGAGTGTTGCAAAAGACACTTGGTACTTGTTGAATTAAGTAAACAGTGTATAAACAGGCATAATAAAATTGCATGTATAATACACAACAGTGCATTTTCATATTATAACAACCATAAAATAGAAAAATGTTTATCAAACACCATGTACTTAAAACTAACAATCTCAGGCAGATGTGTGTCACCTGATATGATGTCAAGAGGGATGAGATTTCTGTGTACACTGTAAGTGATTTGTGTGTGTTAGACAAATGTGGACATGAATTTAACACGCATCCAAAAACTGTATGTTTTGTGGAATTTACAACACTGGTAAATGGTGCCACATGAAAACAAAGTATTTCAACAGATTGTACACAAGGTTGGAGTAATTATTTGTTTATTACTCTGTTAAACAAATAATTATGGAATTACAAAATAAAAAGGTCTGATGAAGTGAAAAATGTTGCAAATCAAGAACAACCAATAGATCTGAAATGAATGTTTCATAGACTATGAAAATCACACAAGACTTGTAAATATGTTTGTATTGTTGCAAGTGACACTGAACCTGTTTTGACAATCTGGGACAGGATAGGAATTGTTCAATAAATCTTGTATGGGAATGGAATCTCCAAGCTATATATCTGGTAGACCATTCTCCTCTGTCTCTGTCTGTCTGTCTCTCTCACTCTCTCTCTTTAATTAGGTGAACATTAGGTATTTTGCAGGTGAATAGCTCATGTTTTTGAGACGTCTAACAAGGTTGGAACACACATGGATGCACACACAACCTTGAGGAGAAATGAAGGGAACACATATACCAGGATACAGTGATCAACTGCACAAAGTAGCAATGACTGATTTATTTAGAAATAAACAGACACTACTAAAGAAAGACAATAATGCAAAAATAAAAAACCTATGAAAATATAAATCTGTAAATAGTTTGTACAAATTGTAAATACTATAACTGCTAAAAACACTTTAAAAGAACAAGAATTTTATATGAAGATTTAATTGAGCACACTAAGCAATTTTGGATGCAAATTGTTTCTATTAAGATAATTTTATTTGAAAAATATTCTTTTCTCAGGTTTTTAAATTGTTAAATTGTCAGATAAACTGAGAGACAATTCAGTGACATTTCAGTCAGTGAACAGTTCAGGGTTCAGTAAGTGAGTGAGTTCATTGTCAGTGATTTCTTCATGTCTGTGTGACCCAAGCTGAAGTAAATTTTATTTTTATTATACCTTATATCATTATGAGGTTCGTAATTGTAAATGTAAGTTCTTAAGATGATGAACACATATATCCACACTTATGAAAAGGGACTCATAGGTATTTTTTCAATTTTAAATTTAGTTTTGTTTTAAATAAAATACAATTTTACTCTCTTCCAAATTCATCAGAATTATTTCATTTCACAACATTTCAATATTCTCTCCTCTCTACAACATTCACCTTTATATGTGATGTACTGTTTCAACATAACTCAAATAAGGTAAAATCCCATGGCCTGGTTGGTTACATATGTATGCTAGAGATACATTCAACGCACAAACACACACAAGAATGTAATGTCACAATACACATATGCACGAGCATTCGCGTGAGTGTGCATGCATGCACGCACACACACATGCATTACATTTATATTCTCTTACAAGTATTTGGCTGCTAGGAGCACTGTCACTTTTTGGTATTGGAGTTAACTTCATTGTTTGTCTTGGTTAACATGTCATTGTTGTGTGTGCAACGTGTAATGTGTTCAAAGAGTTTATGTGAATGAAACTGTGTGTTTTGTTAGAACATTGTTTCCATATTTTTGTGTGTTTGTATATATCTAGTTGTTCAAGTGTGTCTAGTTTTTGACACTTTGTGTTTACTTGTAGGATTTCTATGGTACTGCTAAAGTTTGTGTGTGTGAGACCTGTTTCAGTGAGGTTGTTTGCAAAAATGGTTTCACTGGTGGAGTGTAACGCCTATATGTGTTAATTGTATCTTTGTTTGAAGCTGCATCCTGTCCGATCTATTTGGAATTTATTGTATTATAAGGAGTTTAGTCTGTAAATACCAGATCAATCAAATTTGTTTAACTGTTTGAGTGTGTGTTTTTGTCAGTGCGTGTTCTGTTTTGCTTGTGGTTTTGTAAGCAACATTGTAACGTGCTTTTATAAATTTTGTCAGTATGGTTGTTAATATAGGTGAGTGTTATGAAGTTTTTGTAGTTTTCTGTTTTTACAGTTGTTTGTTTTGGGTTGTGTGTAGGAATCTGTCAATTAATGTTTTGTCGTATCCATTGGTTTCACAACTAAACATTAAATTGTGATTACAACTATTATATTAACGACTCGGAACACAAAGTTTTTTATAAGTAAAAACATAAACTTTTACCTTACAACCTGAACCGGTTTTCACGTTTCAGAGGCTCTGAAGAAGCCTTTTAAAGGTGAAAACCAGTTCAGGTAGTAAGGTAAAACTTTATGTTTTTACTTATAAAAAAACTTTGTGTTCCAAGTCGTTAATATAATAGTTGTATTTAGTTAAGTAACGGACACGTCATGGACAACGAAATCCAAGAAATTAAATTGTGTTTAGTTCATCTTAATAGTTATTCTTTATTAGCAGAATGTTGTTTAATCTCTGTATCACAAATCTGAAATCTGATATTTTGTGCTGTACAGAGTGATTAGAGGAGTTTCACATTGTACACACAATAACGATCTGTTAACAAATTCAAATCACTGCACTAACTCCAATACCAGAACTGATGGGACTTCAATGACTGCCTCTGATGCAGCTTACAACAAAGAGAACCTGGTTAAAGTAAAGCAAATATTTTTAAAAACTTTCATCTAAAATAATTGTGTTCCACATCAGGAAAGTATATCCAAATCATTTATCTTTAAAGACTGACTGTAACAGTGTTATGTACTCTATAATACAGGCCATACAGGACCTCATCACTGTTGAAATCCTGGAATGTATCCTCAGTATAATCATTTAGTTGCTCAGTGGTTTGTGCTTTTTATAATACATAGTTCTTGATCATGTTTGATATATACATCTACTAGTTGTCACAGTATTTAGTAAACACAGAAGTATCTCAATAGCTGCCCCTGTCAACCAATCATTTTCCTTTTCTCAGATACAGTAGAGTCTCAATTAACCGAGCTTCGATTAACCGAGGTTCCGTATTATCCGAGCCTAAACCAGAAAAATTAAAACAAAAAATTAAAATAAAGAATTTGCCGACCTACTTTAATTGGCACCTGACTGTACGCGAGTTCCTTGACCGCGTGAGTCCACCCCCTCCCTTCAGCTCCAACTTCTACCCGCTTTTGTTTGATCCCTTTCAGTTGTCTGTCAAGTGTCAACCAGAGTGAGTGAAGGGTTCATCTGTCCAGTGATTGTTAAAAGTACAGTAATGAGTGCGAAAAGGAAACGCGTTGTTCTTTCTCTGGAAGATAAGCTTAATGCTATTAAACGTTTGGATCGGGGTGAAACCTTAAAAAAAGTGGCAAGAGATTTGGGTGTTGGTAACATGACTGTAGGCGACTGGAGGAGGAAAGGGCACAGATTGAAGAGTGGGTGACTCAGCGCGCTCAATCAACGGGAGATAAAAACGTCGTAAAAAATAGGAATACAATGAAAAATAGTGATTATGAACATCACTACACATCTGCATCTGTACATCAGAGGCGTTGTTTTTATGGTTCCAGCAGATGAGAGATAAGGGTAGTCCATTATCTGGTCCGATCTTACAAGCCAAAGCCTTAGAGTTTTTTAAGCGTTTTCAAGATGGAGAAGAAGAATTTACTGCTAGAATAGGTTGGCTAGATCGCTGGAAGACGCGGTATGGCGTAAGGCAGTTAAAAATTTCAGGCGAGATTTTGTCGGTCAATTCAAGTGCAGTTGATTCTTTTGTAAGTAAATTGGATGGGATAGTTAAGAAAACCAAATTAAGACCGCAGCAAATTTACAATTGTGATGAAACGGGACTCGATTTCAAAATGTTACCGAGCAAGACTCTAGCAGCTAAGCAGGAACAATCAGCTCCCGGTTACAAAAGAAGCAAGGAGAGAGTTACAGTTCTAGTGTGTGGTAATCAGTGCGGGGACCACAAACTTAAAATTTTATTGATAGGCAAGGCCAAAAAACCCAGGGCTTTCAAAAATGTGAACATGGAATACTTCCGGTAAAGTACACAAACCAAAAAAACGCTTGGATGGAATCTTCAATCTTTAAAACGTGGTTTTTTGAGCAGTTTCTTGATGTTGTTGAAATGCAACATCCCCTTAGATGAAAAAGACGAACTAAACACGATAAAATATCTAGCAGAATCTAACGGATATGACAGAACAATAGTCAGTAAACTCCTACACAAAACACAAAACAAACAACAGACAAAGACAGAAAACAACAAATTCATAACACTAACATACATCAACAAACAAACTAAAAAAATAGCCCACAAATTCAAAAAAGCAGGATACAGAATCGCTTACGAAACTACTAACAAAACAGAACACACACTATCAAAACACACACACAAAGCACAAAACAAATTCGATCTACCCGGTGTTTACAAGCTAAATTGCTCAAATTGCGATAAATTCTACGTAGGCCAGACAGGACGTAGCTTCAAACAGAGATACACTGAACACACAAAGGCACTCCACTCCACTACAGAATCCACCTTTGCAAACCACCTCATTGAAGCAAACCACACATATAAAAACATCGACAATAACATGAACATTCTACACGTACACACAAAAGGCCGAAAACTAGACACTCTAGAACAATTGGAAATATACAAACACACGAAAACAAATAAAAACGACATCCTAAACGAACAGACACAATTCAAATCGCACGCATTATTCGAACATATCTCAACCCACACAGCATCGATCTTTCGAAATTCGATTCCGTCGCCCACAACAGGACGGACAGCGCTACCAGCGGCAGCCTCTGAAGAAGCCTTTTAAAGGCGAAAACCGGTTCAGGCTGTAAGGTAAAACTTTATGCTTTTACTTATAAAAAACTTAGTGTTCCGAGTCGTTAATACAATAGTGGTATTTAGTTAAGTAACGGACACGTCATGGACAACGAAATCCAAGAAACATTATATTTTATATATAACACAAAGTTGTTGTGAATATTTTATAATGATTGTTAATTCACTCTAAGAGGCTCCTGCTTATTTATCGTTTACAAAATATAAATAAAACATCATTCATTACTCTTGGGATGTAACATTTGTTTTGTTTTCACATGTGATTATGGGTTACACTTGGTTTATTTCATGTATTTGAGTTAACTTTCACTTTAGTGTTCAATACTTTTTGTCCTTTTAGTATACGCTGTGATTGAGTATTCTCAAATAGATATTTATAACCACTCACTATTGTATATCACTTATCACAATGTTTTTGGTCACTCACTGTGTACCTACTTATCACTTGGTTTCATTGATTTGATTTATGTGCATTATTTTTATAATTAACACTTATTATTTCTTGGTAATTTAATAGTATTATTATATTGAAGTTATACATACATTATTTTATTACATATTTAATCAAGGTAGGTATTGTACTTTCAATGTTTGTTATGATCAAACATGTTCTCCTTTTTATCTATAAAGTTATTTGATATTGACTTGTCATTATTCATGCCAATCACTTGGGGTGGGGTCTTGTCCTTGTCATCGTCTTGGTCATTGGTCATCACTATATTTTATTATTTAAAATGACTGTATTTTTCTCGTCTTCTGCGTTACTAACTGCATAGTTGTTGTTAATTCTTAACGTTGTTTCATTTGTTATTCTGGTGGAGATTTTGTAGCGTAACAATGTATACATATGGGATATTTATATGTCACTAAGAAAGTATTATTTAACGAATGTCTTGAATTATTCCTTCAATAATTGGTGTGCATTGTTCTGTGATGGTAACATAAACTTGAAACTCTCAAAGAACGTATGGTCTGTATGGGGCTGAAGTGTAGTTGCTGAAAGCCGCAACAGTCAATGGTTTTGGGGCATTTGGATGCACAGAAGTATGCTCAGAATAGCCTGGACAGTTATGCAAACCAATGTGGCAGTCTTAAGCTACGCAATGCAGTTCAGAGCTGTTGAAAATTGTTAAATGCCTGAAACTAACGTGTCTTAGACATATTAGGAGATGTGACCCAGCTGATAATGAAGGTTAAAATAGAAGGATGCAGAGGAATAGAAACGACGAGAAAGCCTCATGTTTAAAAAAACATCTAATACTGGCCCTGAAAACGTGGTGCTGTACAAATATTCAGAATAGGTGAAAACAAAGATCAGCTCACCAATATAATTGTTATCATCAGGTGGACTTGACATGGTACAATGCATCATTCATATATTCCAGAACTATTTCATTAAATAATATTTTATAGGCATAATTTAACTGGAATATTTTAGAGATGCAATTTACTTATTGCTATTGATAGGCCACATTTCACATTATAACTGTAGTCCTATACATCTTTATAATACGCTACAATAATTTTAAAATTTCATGTTTGTATTGATTTCTCACATTAGATACAGCTTGCCCAAACCTGACAAAAAAATTTCTTCTGACTCCAAGATCTTTTTTTTACACCTTTGTTTTTGCGCCTAATTCTAAAAAGGCTGCAGACTTACAGTCGTTTACTGATGCAAAATATGCACAAAATATTACATAAACTTGAATCCAATTATCACTCAGACAGTATTGGAACTGTAAAATGTTTAGCCTAACAAGAAATAGAAGTAAAACTGACAGTCTTAACTGGCTGATAATTCATGTAGAGGAAAGAAGATGATGCCATGATTAGAGTTAAAATGATTAGCAGAATCTTTTAACAAAAACTGTGCCATCACAACACATGAAACGTCTTAGAATCACATTACTCAACGTAATGGTTGTTGACATACTCTACTACTGTTGTAGAAATTATGTTAAAACTTAAGATACCTAATGTTTTAAGTAATCAAAACAGTAGGACTACACGAATACACGAGGTTTGACCGAAAAATATCCGGACATTTTGAATATTACGGGAAGCGGTTGTGCAACTGCAGTGTAACTCGATAGCCAATCAGACGGGATCTTTTTGACATTCACAACGGGTGAACGACTAGATAAAAGAATGTTTACTAATGTTTGCGTAAAACTTGAACATTCGTCCGCGGTAACTATCATAAATATTAAGAAGACTTTTGAAGAGAACTCAATGAGTCACACGCAGATAAATTTTGGTATAAACGCTTTAAAGATGGCCAGGAATCGTTAAAAGTAATCCACGTTCTGGAAGGCCTTCAACAAACAGAACAACCGAAATGTTGAACGCGCGCGGGCTGTAATAAACGAAAATATCAACGGCTGACATTGCGAGAATTAGAAGATCTGGGGATTCTGTGTACTTTTGTTTTAGAGATCTTGGAGTAAAACGTGTGGCAGCAACATTCACTCCACGGCTGCTCTCGCAAGAACAAAAGAAACTTCGCCCTGAAGTTATACAAGATTTTCTCGATAACGCCAACAGTGACCTCAAAGCTGGAGATGAATTATGATTTTATGGTTATTACTCCGAAACAAAAACCAATCTTCCCAGTGTGGAAGAAAAATATGAATACAGCGGTCACAGACAACACGTGTTTACACAACAGTCTCACAACTAACTGAATAGACCAATACGTTAATTACAAATTAAATAATTAATTACGTTAATTACGTTCACACAAATGTCAAAAGATCCCGTCTGATTGGCTACCATGCTATAATCCAGCAGTACAGCTAGTTCCGGTAATATTCAGAATGGTAGAATTCTTTTCGGTCAGACCTTGTAAACGTTTATTCTTTATAATTTTATAAGAATATTTAGATCTTCCGTAAAAATTTACAGAAAAATTTAAGAGAATGTTAAAAAACTTCCTGCAAAAGCATTTATTAATTAAAATGACATTTGTTATGTGCGAACAGTTTTTCAGAAACCACATAAAATGATATGTGTATTCACATAAAATTATAGTTCTAGTTATGTTGTTAACTAAGTAAACAGAAGGGCCCTTGCCGATAACACTTTTATTTATCTACAAACTAAACATGTTATCATATTTTATGTAACTTGCCGATAACACTTTTATTTATCTACAAACTAAACATGTTATCATATTTTATGTAAATGTCACTTATATGATGGGACTGAGAACTGATAACGTTCTTCCATCACATACGTAAACACTAAATTATGAATAGCAATGCTACAAAAAGTGAAAATTATATAGTCTACTAAAAAGTAAAATAGAATTTATTTGAATACTATAGACTGAGACATTTTTCGTTAAAACGAATAGACTAATAATATCTATAATTATAAAAGAATTTTATTAGTACACTACAAGAAAACCTTTGTTTAAATGCTGACACAGTTAATTGCTAAACTCAAAAGTCGTGAGATAAATTATAAAAATCAGAGAAAGCTTATGATGAAGCGTTTGTTAAGACATACCATTGTATACAAATATATTTATTGTGGTACTATTGAGTAACTCGGCATGATATGTAACCGTTTGCCAAATCGACAACATTAGCTGTGGCAACGTGCGTCCGTTTGGCTAGCACCGCTCTGTTAACACTTTACGCATATAAAAAGCGATTACTCAACAAAACAAAATCATTTTCCATGTGAGTAGTTAACTTACTAGCAAAGTGGAGTATACTGTGACTGCTGCAGAGTGTAGGCCTACTTACTGTAATGTCATGCAAATGTCACACAATACACACACGCGCGCGCACAGTTAATTTTATGAAATTAAGTAAAAATGGAGCTTTTCGTGGTAGATTCGGAAAAAGTAAAATGTGGTTAAAGGTTTGTTTAATCAAGAATAACTATGCTAGCAGGCTATCAATTTTTTCTTCGGACTGCAGAGATGAACCATCGACATTGGTCTCTCTATCTCTCTCTCATCCCTCATTTGAGCATGATTGCCACAATTATAGTTGAAACATTAACAAGCTGAAATTAAGAACCTGAAATATTAGCTATAGTTGAAATTTATGTGAAGCTTGCATATTTATGTGAATTTTAATACTTTGCTTCCGGGCGAGTTATATGTACCTGCAGATTGGAGGCAGGTACAATCGTTACCGTCGAGATCTTCAAGGGGGTAATGATGTTTTGCAATTTTTGCAGTTGATGTTTCTATCACGATTGCGTGAAATGAAAACAACAACCTGCTATTACTAATTCCGGGAAAACTTATTAAATCTCAAAGGTAGGCCTATATCGCTCTTGCAAAGTCGATCACTGTTGTTTGATTTCCAAATATTGATTTTCTTCAAACATATTTCATTTAGGCTACCAAATTGAGAGTACTGGAAAACGATTTAGTATTTTTAGTGTTCAAAACGCAAACTATAGCTGGTACGTAATGTCCATTTGTTTCACACGAAAAAAATTATTATATTTTTGACAATGTCATTAAATTTTTAAAAATTCAGAATATACACATCCATGTTCATGCACACATCCATTATTGTAAAACAACGTACTTGTCTTTACAAACAGATTTTGCTAAAGTAGGAAATATTGTTCTCTTCTGGCCCTATAACAGCTTCTGAAAGCTATATCACTCACTTTCAGTCTGTCTTACATTTTTCGGGTATGATTAAAAGAATCCTGATGGTCTTTCATTAGTGTCACTTCCTCCTTTTCCTTGAGCACCAGGAATAATAATGTTCCTCTGAATTTCAGCTGACAAAGCAGGATGGTTGTGCGTACCTTCAGTCCTCATGACGTCTCTTCATTCACTCTCTCACATTCACCTGTTACAACCAGATTAGTACACCTCCATTTGAATTCACCACTTATAATTTTGGATTTTAAATTATCCTCGAGAAATAAATAAATTGTTTTTCGCTTTCCATATTGTTCATTGTTAACGTATTATGGACAACAGTAAAATGATTTAACACTAATGGTTATATCCGATGGACAACTGCACACTAAAAAAAAAAAGGTTTTTACGGGAATACTTTTGCCTGGTCGAGGCATGTTTAATTAACACTCCAGTGCGATCGTCCTAGTCCTAAGTTAGATAAAGGACTAAAGCCCGCATATACTGGCTCTAAGCCAGACGTAGCGCCCTATCTAATTAGAGAAACATCTAGCCGTTGCAGATTTCCGTTGCCCTCAAGCAGGATGGTAGATTTCAGACAGTATATGCGGTTTGGAGGTCAAAATCATAACAATGTTTGCCGTTTTCAATAGACGAGACAGGTTTGAATGCCTTTGAAGGGACGATTTTGAAGAGCAGTGGCTCCGACCCGATCAGGACCGGGGACGAGACGGCGACTGAATCAACAGGTGACACAAGATCGTCGCAGTTGAGCGGGAGAGGACTGATGGAGACGAAATCTTCACATCAAAAGACTTGGGCTACAGCTGAGTAACATAACTTGGTAAACAGTAAACCGCGTCTACACAGAGTTGGCAAAGACGTCGACCTTATTCGCAGAGTACACGGTACCATTCAGAGTCACTAACGCTAGTCCATCTAAGCGTTGTTCTCTAAACGGACTCGTGGTCAGTTGAAGAAACTTTTACTTAGATCCGTGGTAGAACATGCTAAATTAGGCGTAATTGCCACCGTTCAAGCTTCTTGGTGTATCAGATCCGTCTGTGGATGAGGGCTGATATACCTCCACACGAGATTGATCTGGGGGATTCTGTGTATTACAGAGTAAATAACGTGGAACGAGGAGCTAGGTCTCGGAAAGAAGCACGGTATTGGAATTTTACTAAACTACGATAAGCAACAGGTAGCATAAAAAACGTTGACGAGCAGAAACACTACAGGCGTTCCAAGCGACGAATCGGGCCATGTCTGGACAGTCAGCGGGAACATATATAGTTCCTTAAGAAGGATAGTTACGAACTCCTGGATGACGAAATCGGGATGTTGACGGGGAGGAATCGGAGATGTCAACAGGAGGCTTTCAGACCTAAATGATTAGGGGGATTCAGACGGGAAATCTGCTGGTGGTTTGGAGGAGGCAGCAGGTCTGTCATGGCTTAGAATTGACTATGTTTTTGAATGATTCTTTTAAAGTCTACCTGGATTACCAACAGATGCCTGGAAACTCCAATCACTGACAAAATCACACATCCGTACTGATTGCTACTTTCTCGCAAATTCGAATATAAGGCACTCTCCAGTCAGACTGACCGCACATGGGAAGAATTGTTGTACCTGGCCTAGCCACAACCGAAGACACTGTGGAACACTGTCAGCTATAAATGTTTCTCTTTCGGAAGCCAAAGGCAAAGTTCTGTAAGTAGCCTAGTGCAAAGAGTTCCATTTAATCAACGGTTTATTATATATCACTGACCTAAATTCCGTAACCCGGTTAGGTGACATTTTGGCAACTAACATACATATGTGGCGAGCTTACTTAAACCAGCAGTTCACTAACGCGATAGCCGAAGAAAGTACCTTGAGTTTCGATCTCCGGCTCATCTGACAAACCTATGTTCAGCAACTCACTTTGGAGCAACTCTCCAAAGTCCATCGATAACTAAGCATGAATGTCGTCAAGGCTTACATGTCCCTGGTAGCCATTTGAGTTTCCCTGTGTGGTGGTTCTCTGGTACTCTCGCATAGAAAAGATCTGCACAATGTACTTAGTTTCGCTACTCAGCTTACGAAATGCTTCGCATTTGTCACTTAGAGCAAATTTGAAACATTTAGCGTGCAAATTTTATGGGTGGACGGGCCGGAACACTATCAATTTCTTGATTTCCGATTATGCAGATAACGTCCCTCTGAGTCATGGAAATCGGCTTCCACTAAATCTACGATAATGGACCAGCTAGTCTGCGACATGGGACGTTACGTCCCTTCCTGGCATATCTACATTGCTACTCCGCTGCTAACAGACAAGTGAGGTTCTTTCTAAATTTTATTAGATTCTGAATTTGTATATAAACGTTAACAGAAATTTACTAAACTAACCAATAAAGTACATGAAGGCCTATGCGTATTTAAAAGCTTTAGGTTAAGCCTAAATGTTAACAATGTTAATACCAATATGAGTTAACAATTTGCTAAATATTTTCAGAATTTTGTAGTAGCTTATCTGTAAGTGAAACAAACCACTTGCGTATACATTTGAATTCACTTGTTTTCACTTTTTACACTTTCTTTTTCATTACACATTCGCTAAAAAGTACTTTTTTTGCTCAAAGTGCTAAATGTTCGTGCAGATGTATAACATGTTTATGTACTGCTAGCCTAGCTTACAGCTGCACAGCAGGTATAATTGTTAGAGAAAGTCCATTGGCTGACTGTCTATTGTTTAAAACACACACACACATTATTGCCTTACAAGTATATTGTTATTCTGTAGCAGTATGTACAAAACCCTCACATTCTATTGTGTAATTTATTCTTTCTGTCCTCACTAAACTTTACGCTTAGTGTTCACTTTCTAATTGTTTTATTCAACAAAAATGATAGATATGAATAATTACAGGATGAAAATTTTACCTGCCTATCTGGTGTGGATTTCTGTTTCTGTGTGTATATTTACAGTGGGTAATTTTTGTATCTACAAACACATACATTACTCTGTGTGTGTGTGTGTGTGTGCACAATTTTGCACATACTATTGAAAGAAATGCAAGAATAGGAAAAGATAGGATAAGCAATCTTATGCTTACAAATTTACTCTGCAGTACACAAACAAGCACATATGCACATATATTTTTTAACTCCAAAGTTATACCATTCAATAGACAATTTTGATTGACTGAAAAAATTATTTTCTATGTTAAATTATGTTCCAGTAAATTAATGAGTTACATTCTAGACTGCATTCGTTGAACATAGTCTCATTTTCATAACTTTTCATAATTTAATAATTCATCAACATTTTTCAGTCAATAGCATTAAGTTATTAAAGCTCTATTTTAAGGAACTTTTGATGTTACGATCGCCAAACATCCTGGCTTTCGTTTGGACTTACATTTTAGGTTTTAGTTTTCAAATTAATCAATTCAAAACATTACAGAGTTTTTAAAAAACTAAATATTGGAAACAATAATACAACAAAAATATCTAGCAATCCCAATCACAGCATTACAATCAACAAAGCACAATATTACATACCAACAGCAATAACCAACTAAAGCATAAATACTTCAGCCTAATGCTTGAAACATATATCTAGTAAAAAATACATTTAAATAAAATATTTACATAACAGGACTCTAAGTACTATTAATTAAAGTATGCATTATATACTGTACCATTAGTAATTTATCATTTCTTCTGGAACCAGAAATGGAAATTATAAAACTGTAAAGACAATTAGATTTACTCTATCCTAATTAAGTTTCATTTTATTATTGTAATTCTTACACGACAGGTGATTCTAAAAATTCTAATTTACCTAACATAAATTTAGTAAATTTACCTAATTCTTTGACATTGCAATTTGTTCAGAATCACACATTTTTGCATTGGTATTATGTTTAACATAGTCATCACAAATTGACAATTTAGACTCTTTTTATAATGGATGGACATTATAGCATCAAACTATTCAACAACTATGACTGCCTCATAGATCCTAGAGCATTATTGAAAAACTTTGGGCACAACTGAGTGCCTGTGATGCACCAGACAAAGTGTTTCCTTTGACCTTACAATAAATGAGAAGTTGTCTTTTTCTCTAAAGAAACTATTAAATAGAAGTTTTACAAGACAAATATTAAAAAATTAAAAAAAATGTAAAAGGCATTTACTTGCAGAAGATGCTAACATTTATTGGATATATCTACATGCTGATTTATTCTTCAATCTATTTAACATTTATGCCCATGTTTGAGTAAGGTATTGAGGACAAGTTGATAACAACATTAGAGTAAAACAAATCACATTATAAAACCTTAATGTGTTTAATTATTAGATTATACTGACAAACCAAAAACTAATTATTATTTAATACTTGAAATGAAAATTTTGATGTTACATTTTTTGCTCTGAAGGATTTAAAGTATAATAAAGCTTGTTTTGGTTGTGTTCCATCCGAAGATGAACAGAGGCTTGAAAGCGCTTATGCAAAGTATAATTGTGTGTTAGTGGTTGCAATACAAGTTTAGTAAAAATTAGACTTAACCACTAAACTGTGTTTATCTTTTAACTAGCAGTATAATTTAAAGTGCATGGGACCTTCTAAAAAAATCTTTAAATAGACACCCCTCCACATCCAAATGGGCATGAAGATACAAGAACTGTGTAGAAAAAATTAAAATGGCGTCTATTTATATTTATAATTTTTTAGTTTGGATACTATATGTAAACAGTAACTTTGGTAGTTTTGTTTACTGTGAAGAAGAAAGTAGTACAGTAGAATAAAGGTTAGTATAGGCCTACACATATTTTATTAATCAGTATGTCAAAAATACATTTTTAAGTATTCAAGATAAGTGAAAAAATGTAAAAGAAGTACGTAAATTATTAAACTTTAAAATGCTTTATGGTATTATCAAGCTGTTTTGTGGTCTCCTTTAACAGCGAGTTCCCCTTAATGCAGAGTCATCAGTTGCAGCACTGACTGTGACTGATAATTATAAATGTAAGTAAATTAAATGTACACTGTGTACGTGAAATCAAAGTGGTTTCTTATTACAATTCTTTTGTTATTATTCCAATCAAAATTACTTCATTTAAAACATATATTTTTATTTTTGTGCTAAGTATATTGTAATTGAAAGCCCAAGGTGATGTTTTTATTGTGTAGTAGTCAGGTAGATGAAGAGTTTACCCATAGACTGCATTAACCCTGACTTTTCCTTATTTGTGCGCACAACATATACTATAAATTTCATGTACATTTCACTTCATTAATGTACTGTTTCAAGTTGGTAGACTCATAGGATTCTCATAACGTATGTACTGTACTTTTCTACAAGTTTCTATAAAAAAACTTACTATTCCTTTCTACTTGGACTATAAATATACATACTACCTGGTATGTTATAATAAATATATGTTCAGTACTGTCTCTTTTACACAGTGTCAACAAAATATAGTCTCACAGACTATTATACTGATGTAATGTAATAGTTAAAAAATAAAAATTCACCCCTGTTAGTACCAAACTGGAATTTCATCAATTTGCACCTTCATAACTGTATTATTATATTGTAGCCACATCTTTTAGAATTTTGTACTCTCTAGATATAATAAAGTTTATTTCATTGTTCCAGTTATGTTCGGGGTTTTCCATGTCTTTTTCTACTTCCTTTTAAGTCTTAGTGATAAATGAAAATGATGTGATGGTAACTGTAAATATAATATACTATATGATAAATGATAAATATAAACAACCTAGACAAGGAAAAATTAAAAATTACGTAAGTCAGAATTAAATGACATCTATTGTTTTCTAACATTAAATAATAGTTTTGATAAAACTGTAAAACTGTAGAGTTTCAGTTATCCAAGTTTCTGTATTATCCGAGGCAAACATATAAGTTATATACACTACTTTCTTTATAGTTATAGAAGCTTAACCTGAACAAGCTATACCTTGTTCATTTAAGTTATTGATTCTTCATAAATATTAAGGCTGAAACTGTTTGGATTTTTGTTTGTTAATTGAAATTTGAATTTAAATCAGACGAGTTATTGTAAATACAACCATATTTTTATTTTTGAAACTATTATATATATTAGTTTATTATAAATTATATGATTCAAAAATAAGTGAAAATGAGTATTTTTCTTTGTTTTTTTGTAACACTAACTTTCTTAAGTCAAAAAAATTCTTCAGATCCATACTGTATAATACAAATTTGGATAGTTTTGTCTGTAATTGTTCATCTGAACAATAATTGTTTACACCAACTTTAACATATGGAAGTGAGAGCTGACTTATAACAGAGTGTTTGGAAAGCAAATTGTAAGCAGTTAAATTTTTGAAAAGTGTGAAGGGTACTGTCAGACATGATAGGATCACATATGATATAGTGAGACTTGAGCTGGAAGTTGAACTGCTGAACAAGTGTATAGAGCAGTTGCAGTTGAAACGGTTCAGACAAATGATGAGGATGGCAGAGGAGATACAAGCAAAGGAAAGAACAAGAACATAACCAAGTAAAACATGGATAACTAATGAGTATGGCCTTTCCTGACTGAAGGAGTCAGATTGGCAAAAAACAAGAAGAAATGTACTCTTGTGTAAGTTATGTAATCTTGTGTATTATTTGCTTTGTTCATATTTTATATTCTTGTTTGCATTGTTTATTGTTTATATCACCAATTATTGACAGTATTTTAAATTTATATCATTGTTATATTGTATTGTTTAACTGTACAACATTAACACCTACTGGTAAAGTAAGATTTTGGATACAAACCAGTTAAATTTTTTTATCCAAAATGGCCACAACCACTGTTTTTTTTTGCATTTAATTTGTGGGTAGTAATGGTTCATGTTACCACAAATAATTAGAATACTTCAGCGTTTAATTCTGTACTTTAAAATGTGTCTGTGATAAAATTATTACATAGTTGAATAAATATCATATCTTGGGATATTTGGATAAGTATCCAATTACAGCACATTTTAGTTTATTAATAATGGCTTCTTTAAATTATTCTCTCATCCTTGTAGTACTTATTCAACTACAATTAATATATAGGTTTACTACTTATATTTATATCAGTTTTCCATATAGCTTTTGTGATGATTCTGTATAACCATTCCCTATTTATTTACTACTTTTCCAGAACAACAAATTTAGGATAATTGTGGTAAAAATTTTACAATGGAATAAAACTATTTTAATAGTTAAAGAAATTAGTTATTATTTCAGTCAAAATATTTTTTTGCAAAATTTTGTGTGTGTTTATGTTTACTACATACATAGAGTATTCATTAAATTCTAAAACAATTTATATATTTTTTCATTATTAAAGTTTAAGCCTTTTACTGATTAATATCTTTAGTTAATGACAAAATGTCTGAAAAGATAGACTGTGAAACAACTTATAATGAATATGACAAATGTTTATATATACACATTTATATATTATTCTGGTATATTATGTAATGAAAGAGACAAGTAGGAAGATGTGGACCATGCCTGTGACTGCATAAAAAGTGAAAGTATTACTCCACATTGTAAGTAGACATTTGCAAGACTAATAGTGTGTATAGGGAAAAAATATTTAAATTTAAATTCAAGATAAAGTAATAACCTTCATCAACAAAAATAAAAAAAAGAATGTGTAAAAACAAAATACCTGCCTAAATTAGGTAAAAGGAATATTCAGAAGGTTATTTAAGAAATACATAAGACATGAATAAAACAAGGTAGAACTGTAATGAAATCGAGTGAGTCTAATTAAGGAGTGACATCGAAAACATAAAATGAGTCGGGAAGAATTTAGATGTAGGAGCTTGAGTAGAATTCATTTTGTTTTACTGCAAACAAATTATCTAGTTACTGGAGTTTCAAGCAGTATGCTTATCATAAAGTAGTCGTCAAATATCACTCCAAAAAATATGTCACAACCTCTACCTCATTTCAAGTGGCTATTTTGAAGGACAGTATTAAAACAGTCTGCAGTGTTGAAAGTGCTCTGCATTGTTGCAAGCAATTAATGTTGCACTGTTGAAAGTAATTGATAAAATGGTATGAAAGCTTTTATGAATTAAACTACAGGGTCGCTTTCTTTTTAATTAAATAAGGTGCAAGGTTTTATACAACAAGCGTTATCATGCATTAGTAATATTTTTTTATTTCTTTTTCAGGGCTATTCTCAAACACTGTCACCGAATGTCTGAGCGCGTACCGGGTAACATTGCGATGGGCATTAGCATCAATATCTATTCTGCAACAGTTGTGTGATTCGTCGCACGTAATGTAGAGGAACAGTGACAGTGTAATTGAAGATATCACAGAATTTGTTGTATGCAGACCCCAGGTCTGAGGATACACAGCTCCGAGCTCTTTTGGCGTGGTCGCCTTGTAGGTCGCTGTGTCAATCGCGTTCGGCGAGATGTTATGAGCCACTTGCAGATTATGAGCACTTGACGAAAATCCAGGCCAGTACGACAGCAGAAGTATGATTTGAAAACGCGTTTTGGAGAAGAAGCGCAAAAGATTTGTTGCTGAGAATTGTATAAATGGCATCAACAAACTCATACAATCGCGAGTGGGCTGAAAGCGTATTCTAGCTCTGCAAGTTTGACAGGGGCGTAATAGAGGACAGGATTCTGTACGAACATGTGCCAGCATGACATTTACCTTAACAGTTTCGCTGAGTTGTTCAACAGTTGTATTCATTTCAGTATTAGTTTGATCGTAATGCCACAATGAAGTTTGTGTTTTCGTGTAGGAATAAAGTGATGTCAGTAGCGTCGGATAGTTCGATGTATTCGTTCCTGCTCAGCTTCTCCTTTCTTCTTTTCTCTTTTTACTGAGGTATTCATTTATACCAGTGGAAAAGAGGGAATAGAGAAATTGCCAAGGTAAGCCGGCACGAACTCTTCCGACCCTACGAAGAAAATAGGAACTGCTCGAAAAACTTCAAGCTGATAAAATGAAGTACACAAAGAATACTTCATAACATAAGCCCAAATATATATACTGGTTACGTATAATTGTTCCTGTTTCTTATGAGTATGCATATGGGAGTGAAGATTTGATGGTAAAGTAAGTATTCGACAGAAAAAAATCATTAACTATTGGTTGGATTCGAGACCACGAGTCAGCGCATTTTCGCATATTAGTGTAAAAAGTCCTGTTTCCGCATGTTAAGGCCATAAGTGCTGTGTATAAGTAATATATTGATTATATGTCAACTTCCTTCATACGTAACAGTTTACTATTCGCAATTTCCCGATAAAAAAAAAAAAACAAGAAGGTCGTTGCTTCATTAATAAGGGCTAGTTTATTTTCCAAAATAAATTGATGCGTAATTCAACGTGAGTTTTGAAACTAGGTGCGAGCATATCGTGTTCTAACTTCACTAGCGTATCGTTCTGCCTTCTGTCTAATTAAGTGCGTTTGAAGTAAAGCGTTGCACCCTGAAAAAACACGAGTAACGAAAAAATTAAATTAATTTTTGATAAACATGTTATCGTTGTCATTATCTGACGTTAAAAACCGCTAATTCCACGTAAAAAATTCTGCAAAAGTAAAGCTTGTCAGTAGTAACGGTATTTTGAAGTGCATCGATATTGCACTATGTAGGGGCAACGGACTCGTTCATTGTTGATACTTGAAAGACCTTTGAAGGGCGTTTCCTTCTCTCATTGCAGTCCGACAACATGCCTCGCAGTACAACTTTCCTTAGTCGGACAAGTTGAATTCTTTATAAACCAGTACGCGTCAAATCCATCTTACTATTTTGGGTCAGCATTCAGTACAGTTTGAACGCGCGCGCACGCGCACACACGCACACAAAGTATCATATGTGTGCCACGCTCACCCCCGCGTCAGTTAAATTTTTTTCTTCAACTTTTCCAACGTTATTTTCCGAAGCCTTTTCTCTAGTTTCAGGCATAACTTTGATTTTTGCTTATATTGCTATATTATGTACTTATTGATTTTCGTTTCGTTTTCATTATCACTAACACTCCAGCTGTAGTAATGTTTGGCGAATCGTTTTCAGAAGACGAAATCGTATCTAAAGACTGACATTATTGGAGAATCTGTTGCAGTAGTGAATAATATCAGTTCCTTGTTCATTGCGACGCCACAGAATTGTTCTTATTGTCCCAGTGACATCACAGTGCCCGGAGAGCATGAAGTGTAAAAACATACTGCCCGGTCAAAGCGATAGATTAACAGATATTTGTCTCTTGGCCCCCAGTGTTTTGGTCACTACGTATAATACTTAGACCTCATTCATCACGTTATCCATAACATACGTATGTTTATGTGTAGAAACGGTTTATATATAATCAGATGTGGATTTTAAACTAGAAAAATGGCTTTGTCCAGTTTTAAAAAGTAAGTAAAGATTTCTACTCAGTGAACCTGAAACTCTAAAGCTTTTTGTACCAGGCGTTGATTGAGCACACAGTGATGAAAAAAATATTTTAGCTGTTGTTGGGCTACTGAAAGTAAAAATCTTTACAAAGTGACACTAAATAAATTACAAGTTACCCCAATCACATTCAAGAAATGAATTTAATATTTGCAAAGGAAATTTAAATGCTATTGAAAAAGATGGGAATTTCACTCCGAACATATGCAGCAATGTCATCGATTTTTAGCGGCCGAGGTTTTCTGATAGACGCATATGCTGAAAATAGAAAAGTGAGGGTAATTCTAAATATCACCAAAATCTAAATTGTTCAAATAAAAAAAATTGATTTTAAATACACTTAAGTACAAAACGATTCAATGAAGATTTTTTAAAGTGATTAATACTTTTCATAAGTGACTGTAGATTTAAGTATTATTTTGTGGTATGTCATTTGAATGAAAAGTTATAATTAGAAATAGGCAGTCATATATTAATTTTTTATTATTTTTAAGCGTTGTGAGAACAAATTTTTTTTCAAATTGTTTCGGTACAGTTCAGTTCGTAGTCCTTCAGTCTTTCGACTAGTTAGTACCCTCCCCGCATATACCCGTGGTGCGTGTGATACTACAGTTTAACGCCGGATCCGAACGGCAATTTTTTTTTTTTTTTTATACTAGGCAGGTTTCGGTACGATTCAATTTTATTAATTTGTTTGTTTCCATACTTTAAAACATCTCTATAAGCCGACTCAGTGCTTGATTATTGTTTTGAAAGATGGTTTAATTAGGATTAAATTTATCGTGTTAATATTATTTTATAGTTACACACAAGTAATACTGATCTGTATTTTTCAGTAAGTAAAGACAAGTAAATTTCATTCAATTCTTTAATGTTCAATCAAAACATTACAAAACAGTAAACATATTTTGAAAAACATATTTAAAATAAGTATTAATTAGACAAATATTTCCCAAAGAGTGGGAAGCATTATGTAAAATGTTCGGACAAAATGATAACAAATCTTTATCACTATTTACGACTGCCTGGAACATTATGTATGCATTATACCCTGGCATTTGTCATACAAATTACGCTGTAATTGCAAACCATAATATTTATATTATATTTTTCACAACAGATGGTATATTAGCTTATATCAAAGAGTTATTATCATGAAACATATAATTTTCTTGAAAATAATAAACAATTAAATTAATATTGTTTATCAACATAATTAATTTTATATCAATTGACGTGTGGCTATTTATTTTCTGGATATGCGCGTGTGTGTAATCCTGTTCTGAATATCCATACGAACATAATATAAATAGGATATTTAATAACATTTGTTATAAAATAGGATTTCATTTGTTACGATGGTATAGCACATAGAACTTATTTTATTATGATAATAAAGTAGCCTATATGATGGTAAGATTAATTTTTCCTTAGCTCGGATCCCACAAAAAAAAAACGAAATTATGGGAACAACGCTTTTGTTAAATTGGCTTATAATTAAGAATACCTTAATTTTTTTTAAATAACAATATATTTTCATTTTTCTATAGACTTACAGACGTAAGCAGACTCTTGCGCGCGCGCGTTTACGTTTTGAAAAAAACTGTAGTTTTTTACCATCGTCTTTTTATACTATCATACTATCGATGATACTATCATCGTAGTTTCATTACTTACGGACCACGTAAATAAATACACAGAATGATAAAAACACACACTGTTGTTTGGGAAGTAACAAAAATATTTAATTTTTTTAAAGTATTTAGAGCGTGTTTTCGGCTCCTAACTTTGCCTGTGTACATTACAGATCAGAATATGACTTAATGTTTGGAAAAACACTTGTACGTTATTACACTATAGTTTTAAAAACAAACAACGTATGAAAAATTAGAACATACGTGACGTATTAAAGCATACTTTGCAGACTAAAGATGCGGATAAGTATCGATAAGTTATAAACGTTTACTAAGAAAGATTAAAACTTTCAGTATACTGAATATTTTATCTCTCGCTGCCCTAGAAGGTCTTTAAAAAGAAGACGGTTCTTCTTCAGTTCATGTAAAGCATTATAAGAAGTCAGTAAATACAAAGTGTTAAGTTACAGACAGAAACATAATAAGTTTCATTATATTTCCGAAAGGCCTGGTAGTTTTCTTATTCAAAACACACGGTAGTTATGTGTGGCACATGTAAAATGCAAGAACTCGTCGCCTATAATTATTCTTTTATTGAAAAAGGCTTTCCGCTACCATTTACAGTAGTCCACAATTATAACTGCAGAAACGGTTGGGTGTAAAGTAGGTTAAGTTACAAACACTCACGCCTTGCGAAATATTTCAGTATAATTTCAACAACACTGTTAAACGTATCGTTAGTAACGTTAAACACTTCCAGGACGTTTCTGATGTGTAACGTTTTAAAGGCTGAAAACTGCCTTCTGTGCTGTATAAATCATAAATTTACGCTTTATGCAGTAAGTCTCTGTAGACTTTCTCGTTTTTAGACTTACCTTATTGTGGAAAACAGTGATCGTGTGAAGTAAATAGGCACAAAACAATGTACAAGTCTACAATAAACTGTTTAGTATAAATTGTCATGCATACTATGCCTACATCTCCTTCGGCAACTTTTAGTGAAATGGGAGAGAGAGAGAGTTTTATTGGAATGATAACGATTTTGTAAGACTAACAGACGAAACATCTAATGTGAAAAAGTTTGGTAGCGGGCAGGAGATGCAACTTAAGAAAGGTGACAATTAGACAAGTAGGATTCAACAAACTGTAAGTGATTAACACCTCACTTAATTTCCGTAATATTTTACAAAGAATACGTATAAAAGTATAAAGTATGTCCGAGTGCTAAAAAAGAATTGAGTCAAGAGATATTACAGAATAAAATTAAAAGTAAAAAGATGGGTACGAATGGTCCTTAAATAACGGAAAAAATAAAATTGTTTTTCGAAAAGGTTAATTTCTCTAAATATGTGTGGACGAAAAAGCGAATCAATTTTTTTAATTTCGTACCGTGTTAAGAAAACAGTTATAGGGTGACCTGGGCCCCCACTGTGTACAGTAATGCAACAGGTGAAATGCTCTTAGTGTAGGTTCCGCGTGCTATCAAGGTCACGAAGCTAAGGTGACTGACACACTGCTCGAGTGCAACAAAAACTTGTCTGCTGTCCCCCCCCCCCTCTACTATTACGGCTACTTCTCATATTCATAACAAAACGTTAAATTAGAAATGTTAATATACCGAAGAGGTGTTAAAAAGTATGTTACTAGATAGCACCACACACACACACACACACACACACACACACACACACACAAAACGCGTACCGTAGGCTTAGAGAGATATATACTTAACGTATTGTTTGCTTTCGTTTAAGAGATATTTTGTTAGTAAGTTCTTGTTGACATTTCGCCACATATATTTTGAACAGATCGTTTTAATTACATAAAGTACAATTTATTCTATACCTGTTAAATTTGTAACATTGTTTAGATGTGTGTCTATGTGATGTACGCTTCTTCATCAAGTTTTTGTCGCTGATTTTTTTTTTTGACGATATTCTCACGTAGGCTTCCGTGGCCGGTGTCCATTATGTTTTTGAAGTCTTCTTCCGGTATTGACCGCGTCAAAAACGTCTTGTATGACAACGTTTCACTCATATTACAATGCGTATTCTCAGGTCTAAGTGACAAAAACGAATCTACCTAAATTTTTGATGAATCTATCTTTTGTTTCAATACTAGGAGTTTCTTTACAACAGTTTTCCAAGTAGTCCCACTTGTTTACTATAAAATTCAAAGGACGATGATATGGTCGTGTGGTAGATTTTGAAATTATAATTGTACACAGAATTGCTTTTACTGCTACGTATGTGAGATGTATGCGTAGTCCTGTAACAGACTGCTTGTTTAATGTAACAGATGACTGTACGTATGACTGATTGTCACGGATACTATCTACACTTATTTCCCTACAGCCCTTACAAAAACTGGTATAAAATCGATAGACGGTGTAACAAAGTGTGTGTTGTGTACGAAATGGTTTCTCCACAGTCATACCGACTGTGCTTGCCATAGGTTTCTCTAATGCGTGTACAGCATTCGAATTGGTAAGGAAAGTGGCAGTAACGAAAAAATTCACACGTTACAAAAAAATCTAGAAAGCAGCGACAAAAACACCACGTGCCATATTCCTTGTTCAAGACAGCTGATTATTGTCGTATGAAACCAAATAACCACAAATTTGTATGGAAAGTACACACATTGGAAAGACGATAAAAAACTGTAGCAAGACGTTAATATTGACATAGGAAATATCAGAATACCTATAACGCAGACTACAAACATAAGTTTATACAAACGTAGTTACATGAATTGGTTCATTCGAGAATTAATATATAAGCTTACTTAGTTGTTCATCGATCGTAATACGATATCACGGAATGATAAAGCTTACCTTTAAGATACATGGAATTAGGCTAAATAAATTAATATTTATTTTTCTGTTATAAGACGTTGCACGAGTGGATATTTCTGAAAATAAACCTGATAACAATTTAACATTACGTGAAATTTCCCCTTTAAAAATTTTATGAATGTCAGTCTTAGGTTTCAAAGCTGGTGCTCTGTTACACTTACAACTGTTTCTCAAGAACTTTTAAACACAAAACGCGTTGCCTTGTATTACTCTCGGGAAAAATGTTTAAGCGGTAGCGTGAAAACATAAATACTATAGGCTTGTAGATTCACTTCACAGCACGTCTTTTGTAAAATTTACAGAACAGTTCAAAGATGTTCAAAGAATGAATTGTACGGCACGAAAATGAACTACCGGTACACGTGCAAATGTGCAAAGCTGTATTTTTAGATTCACAGTTTTCGAGAGGTAATAAAAAATTATTCAGTTCTCCAGTTCCAATTAGAATAAAAATAACGTACGCAGTCCTCTATAACAATGATTGGTATTGTTGAAACGGTTTAAAAATTTTGACAAAACTGTTTACGGCCGTTCAAATTTTGTTCTTTTCACGTAATAAATTTTAAATGAGAAATATTATAAAGAAATGTGTAAATAAGGTACCTACTATTAAAAATAATCGCAGTAAAAAAATTAAATTAGTTTCAAGTTTATAAACATTTATAAAATATAGTATTACTAGTAATACTAGGAAATTCGAAAAGAAAAACCGCTCGAAAATGCACTTAATAACATGCTACTACTACTACTACTACTACTACTACTACTACTACTACTACTACTACTACTACTACTACTACTATTACTACCCAGAGTCGAGCAGTGGCCTCATCCTCTCATTTCTGTCCCAATTTATTATTTCTAGTTATCATGAATCACCTGCGACACCGACCTCCCAGATATCTCTAGCTCCACCACTTGGCCTGAAATTCCCTTTTCGCGTTTCTATGTTCATCTAAGCCAAGTACATCATATCATCTAAATAAAGCACGAAGCTTTAACATCTATATCTTCCGACCGTAAACGTAAATAATGGATTATTTTATTCTTCCATTCGTTTGTTGATCTCAATAATACAGATTTTAACATAGCTCTAGTTACTGGTGTAATATTGAAATCAATCGAAATCATATCACAATTCAAAATAGACTTGCATGTTATACACGATCTCTTCTTAACAAAAACGAAAATACATATTAACTGTGTGCAGAAATCATTCAGAATGAATGGTAAGGGTAGAACAAGGCTTCATTAGGTACTGTGTTAAGAACCGACAATTTGGTTTAATACCCCACTTAAATACCTATATTAAAATATAAATAGGTAGGATTAATGAGTCACCAGGCACTGTATTTGTCATGCATCTCATTGTCATGTGTACATGACATTTATTTGTAAGTGATACGTCTGTTAGTTTTGACAGGCCATAGATTTTGTTTGTATGTTGCTCTATCAACATTACTGTCTTGAATAATAGTGTTACTAAAGGCAAAAATCGCCCGTAACATGACTATTACAGTTTAATGTCAAGTTTGTACGCAATTTGCTATTTTTCACATCCACTAATGTGCTGTTCATTCTTTAACTTCAGTTTTATGATTAAATTTATCTTGTTAGCAGAAAATATTAATTTTTTAAAATATTAATATGCAGATTTTGTTATATATTATATTCTACTTTATTTGAATTTCATACGCTGTAGTTTTTTAAGGTTGAGTTATTTTTTTTTTAATTATTAGTTATTTAGTTTTTCTTTCACAACAAGAAAATAAGATCAAATAAGAATGTTTTACGTAGAGCGTGTTACTTCACATTTTCTGGCACGTATTACATATTACATAACACATATGCTTTTATAGTATGAGTATATTATCATCATCTTCATTTGTCTTTAAGTCATCCTTTTATACAAGAAAAGTGGTAAAAAAGTGTAAAAATATAAGGTCTCTGACCTTCTCGTTCGTGAAACGTAATGGTACATTTATCCAAAAATAACATTTTGCTCAAGTTATAGTCATAAAAATTGAAATTAATTATTTACATCAACACACATAAATGAATGTTATCTTTCTAACTGGATTTTCTTAGAATTATACACTAACGGGATGGGATATTCAACATAGTTATGTTGATAAAAAGCTGAATAAAATAAAAATAATTCAGTATTATACACCATGATATTATATAAATTAATACTGAAATAATGTATAAAACGTTAAATAAACTATCACCATCATGGTATATATGAAAGTTTGAAACATTGGCTATATTTACAGATGAATAATTTTCGGGAGTAATACGGGAACAATAATGATCTACTCTGTGAGTTATTTTGTTATAACAATTTCTTGCTCCAGAATGGTATACTGGAATGTAAACTTAATTGTGACTACTTGAAAGAATGTTGTAGCAATTCTAGCTGTAACAGTTTGCGATTCTTTCCATTATATCTGATCCTAAATCTACATTTAACGTTTAAAGACAGAATACTAATTAAGTAACTTTACTTACATGTCGACATTTTCTGCACACAATTTTGAATTAATGAAAAGATATTACAAAAAACATCAAATCTTACAAGTATATTATGATAGACACAAATATAATTATCGTGAATTCAAATTGTTGAATCGTGAATTCATAATATTTCAAATAATATCTTGAAGTCATACAACATATGATCAATTTGTCATAACAGTTTTTCAGTATTTGTCCAATTTTATCATAGCCATTGCGGAACTTCTAATTGGTTCAGATCGGACGAAATCTTTTGGTGTCTTCCCCATTTTAGTCGTAAATGAGCAGTCAGCACTAGTGAATCAGCGATTCCCAAAAGTTTTGGATTCACGGCGTCAGAATTTCCGGAAATACTACGGTACTCTTAAAACTTATTAGTCTTAATTTTTTCTGTTATATTTAGTCTTGTGAGAACCCTAATTGTAAATTTTAAGACTAATAATTATAACTGTAATTGTAGTGCATAGGAATTAAATTCAATCTGCATTTTACAAAAAAGTGCATTTGATGAAGCAAAAGCATGCATTACTTCACTATATTTATTATATTTCTATCTTAACAAACAAAAAATTCACGGCGTCACCCGTGCCTCTGCAGACTATTTGTGATCTCTAGAGTGTAAAACTGTAAGCAGTTATGAATTAATATACGACGTGAGTATCCGTTTTGCCTACGTGACACTAATCCAGGCGGCGCAATCAAGCAGTTACAAACATTCACTTTCAACTTTCTAATTTGATTAAATTTGTGAGTGCGTACAATAATTTTTAATAGTATAAATTATACTGCACATTTAAATAATAAATGAGTGTTTATACTTTCATAAACGTATTAGAGTTGATGTGAAGAGAATACGAAAAGGTTGCCAACTAGTAGGCCAAGCCTCCGAAGAAAGAACATTGACGATAACAATTCAAGTTTATTTGTGAATAATAATTAAAACTGTTATAACTTGTTTTATATTAATGATAAATGTGTCGCTCACTCTAATCAAATGGTCGGTACAAAGCGACTGATGAAAAGCTATTGAAACCTCTAATATTTCGCGAGTAAGAAAGTAACAAGTAATTATAATTATAAATTAAATTTTATTTTAATTGTTCTGTAAGAATATCACACAGGTAATAATATTCATATTTACTGACATTATTCTTGTTCTTATAATTTATAATAACTAATAATATTTTATATTTTGAAACAAAAATATACCTTATTGTTTTTTTTGTTTACAATGTTTCAAATTTTATAATGTACTGTCATCATCAGGATCAAAATTTATAATAAATTATAAATATATTCTTATTATTTACAAGACGACTTTAAATATTATAAATTGTAATTATGATGATAACATTACATTATAAAACTGTTGAAACATTGTAAACAAAAAACAATAAAATATATTGTTGTTTCAAAATACAAAATATTATTATTTACTATAATATATAATTATATATACATATATAATTCTCCCTCTCTCTCTCTATATATATATATAAACGTATCTTCCCATCAGTTCACCATCATGTTACAGGAGGCATCAATTCTTGAATTTTTTCGACCCCACTATATAAAAAGTACTAATTATCAGAGGCATTTTATTTTACCACCACCAGATTCAGTGATAAAAACCGCATAAGAAAAGTACCATATTTTTTGTTTATACATTCATAACAATAACCTCCAATTCTAACACAACAGTTTTCTTCAGTTATACACATCAATTGCGCAACAGAAGATTCTAAACCTTTAACAGGTCGCTCCAATTGTTACTCTGTATTCAGGTGTAAGAATTGATGAGTCAATGATGTAGAATTGGGCTGTATAATTATTTTATACACTTTGGTCCCCCCACCACTGACTTATTCGTTCATTATTTTCAAGGACTTTCTCAGAAACCACCTTCAGTAAACATCCTGTGTTTTGGCTATTGTACTATAAACGGTATTTCTTATCACACGTAGTCTGTATTTCTCTCTCACTCACTCTCTCTGCCTAAATGTAAACCAGAAAGTCTCAACAGCTTCATAAGTAACACGTTATACGACACATTACATGCAGAATCTTATACAACCTCAGTTGTGTTTTAACTATTCCAGTGTAACAGTGTCGTAGTTAACATTAATTCGCCATATTCCCAACAGATCCCAGTTCCATTGAAGTTTTGCAAAATAAGCACATTCGTTATCACAATTAGCAGTGCGATCGCGGTCATTCAACGATGTTATATACACACAAGAATAATTCTGACAGATGTACGAAATAAGATTGTCGCACGTAAATTGCATTGTGCAAGGGCACTTGGTCACAAAAATCGAAATTACTGTTTGATACAGTTAGGACTATAGTTTTTACCTACACTTATGGTGGTGAGTATACAACCACAAAGTTTTTCGCTAAGGTCGATGTCTCCCCGTACTGCTACAAGACTGAAAGCGTTATTACGCGTTAAATCTGTGCTCCATAATCCCGTAGTAGTACGGGACGGTCATTCGCGGTCCGGATTTTTTAGATCCTGTAATTGGGGTACATACGCAATCGATCAAGTCATTATGGACCGCCGTTAAGCGTCGCAACAGGCGTGAATGCGAAAAAACTAACCAAACTCAGCTTTATTCATACCTCTGTTATATAACATATAGAGATATCGATACAAAGAAAATTATTTATTTTCCAAAAAATGTGGACATTCTTGCATAGTAACCGCCTAAATAGTTATTAAATGAGTATTAGGTTTTAGTATAAGTGGTTAGCTTTATACATACTAATTTTGTGCTGTGTATAATCTACAGATGTTAATAGAATTGAAGCTAACTCACTTAAAATACATTGCAAAAACTCCCTTATCCGGGTCAATTGGGGCCAATGTGGATGATATAAAATGCTGATATGAGAATTACAAAAATAGGGAAGGCCCAAAGAAATGAGAAAACACTATGCTGTACATTATTTGCATACATCACAAAAAAAGATAGGCTACATTCAAAAATAAATTTTTATAATAGGCCTACCTGAATGTATCATCAGTGGCGTAGCTAGGCTTTATGGCGCCCGGGGCAAGGAGATCGTCGGCCGCCTCTCCTTTATAATTAAAAGGGGAGAAAAGAGCAAAAATGACGGCCAATCCAGTGAACAAAGTACCTAATAAATACAAATGTGTAGCTTTTTGTAAGAAAACACGTCCAGCAAACGTCTTAAGAATTTTTGTTAAGTCAAAATTAAGAAATTACATATTATAATATTACTGGTAGATAGTTTGTATACATTTATTAGTAACAAATGTAGAGACTATAAAATGTAGGAAAATGAAAAATTTTTAACATAAAAATGTTGTAATAAACATGCAAATTCATTGTAGGTCTAAAGCGCATCGTCAAAACAATATCCTAAAGCAACATAAAGTTAAACAAAAAACTACACTAAAAATAATAGACTTAATAACTTACAATTACAGGTGAATGGTTCTGTCTTTTATTAATAAACACTTAATATTTGTTTTTAATATTTAATAAATATTTAAAACGAAATATTTTAAATTGTAACTTTCTTTGTCTTAATTGCTTCATAGTTGGTTATTAAATCACTATAATCTAAAGACAAAGGAATGTCGTTTTCAATTGAAAGTATTCCTAGATTTGATACCCTGTCTTGAGATATTGTTGATTGTAGGTACGATTTAATCAATTTAAGTTTACTAAACGATCTTTAGCAAGAAACCGCAGACACTGGTAAAGTAAAAAATGTTTTAAAGCTGTTGCTAGTGTTGTAGGCTTCTAATCCCATTGAAGAAATGTATTGTAACAGGCCCTGAGGTGTAAAGTTTATTTATTCTCTATCAACTGTTGCTCTTTTTAATAAAAGTATGACTTTTTTTAAGTCACTGAAAAATTCTACACTGTTTAGGTCATGTGGATACAGTTTTTCAAGCACTGTGCACTTAATATTGATTTGGGAAAGCTGTTCCTTAAAATGTATATCCCCATAATTTACGTACGCCTCAAATTTACAGAGGAATCCAAAGCGTTTTCTTAACTCTTTTATGTTAGAGAAACGGCTTGAAATTTCAACTGACAGTTTGTCCAAAATTTTTATAAGAGAACGTCGCATTTCTTGCCGAACAGTTCGCATTTAATGCAGAATCGTCTGCATACTCTCCTGGCATCCTGCGCTTTCTTCTTATCCTTTATGTGATACTGGCACCCAATTCATTACATACCTGCTCTGCCGTAGTAATGACATTGTTACACGACTCATTCCTCCAAACTTTTAATTTGCCCTTAGCGTCTCCAGAAGTGTCAATGCTTGAATAAAGCTTGTTCCTTTGGTCTGCAAGATTTTCTGGATTGTGTCTATAGAAGGAAGAATATCTGTCCAGAAAAGAGCAAGGTTACAAAATTAAAGTTTTCTATCGCATTAATTATTAATGGTGCATCTTCCTTCGTATCAACTGTTTCAGTCGGTGTATTTATCAGTTTCTCCACCGCAGCGACAACTTCATCCAGCTGAGTGGATATTGCTTTCACCGCATCAGTTTCTGAACTCCACATGGTATCACAATGTCTTTTTAGAGTAATATTTACGAAGTCTTTAAAACACTCCATTTATGAGTGGAACAGGAAAAGAAAGAGAATAGACGTTCTACTGTCCCAAAAAATGTCACTGCCTGAACATTTTCATGAACTACGTGAACTCCAACCAAGTTAAGTGAATGGTTGTCACAAGGAACAAACAAAGATAGTGGATTGAAATCTAATATTCTCTTCTGAACTCCTGAATGGATACCAGCCATTGTTGATTGATTGTCATAAGACTGACCTCTGCAACCGCTAAGATTCAATCCAACTCTCCCAAGCTTACTTGTAATAGCTTCTGTGATCTCCTCCGCTGTTTTCACTTCTAAAGGAATAAAATCTAGGAAGGCTTCCTTGATATCAACAGAAATGCGTTTAATTCCAAATCTTATAATCTAAGATATTTGTTCTACATGTGAAGCATCTGGTGTTGTGTCAAATATAATACTAAAGTACTTCGCCTTCTTACATGCAGAAATAATATATTTTTGCGCTCCTTCTCCTAACAGGCTTATTATTTCATTTTCAATGGCTGGCGATAGATACGATATACACCAGATTTACGACAGACCGAATCTAAATGAGATCTCATGACAAGGTACAAATTTAGCCAAGTATTTTAGCAAAGCCAGACAGTTTCCAGGATTTGGATCGTTAGTAACTGACTCTCGATGTCCTCTCAGTGCCAGATTTTGTTATGCAAAACTTTGTACTGCGGCAATGACCTGTTCGAGAACTTTTTACACGACCTAGCTGCTTTACTCATTTGTTCCTAAGGTAGATCATCAATAAGTTCTCCTTTGTTTAAAGAACTTTCCAATCTAAAAACGCAGAGCGATGAGCAGGACTATTTTCATAATCCTGAATACGGGGATATAAATTTCGTCACGATGAAAACACATTTTCGCTATTGAATTGGGTTCTTTGATAATTTTTTGTGTGGAAATGAAGTGCAACAAAATCAAAACGGGATTTTTTAGTTGGAGAAAAATACATACAAGTGCGGTTTACCTTATCATAATGAACAGTAATTACGATGGTTGAGTATAAATAGACTAATACTGTTTACCACGCGAGGTTTATGACAACGGAGAAGCTGCCTGGGTATGCTTCTTTTATGAAAGGAATAGTCATATCAATGAAACAAATTGTTTGTAGTTTTATAAACTGATAACAATTTTTTTAGTGTATGCTCACTTTGCCGCCCTCCTGGCTATGCCGCCCCGGGCGGCTGCCCCTCTTGCTACGCCTCTGTGTTTGTGTGTGTGTGTGCGCGCGCGCGAGAGAGAGAGTGAGAGAGAGAGAGAGAGAGATGGACAGACAGACTGACAGAGAGAAACAGACAGTATTTGAAAGAGTATGTCAGCACAGTTCAGGCAAAACGTTAGGCCTATTGTTAAGCCTGCAAGTGCAGTAGGTATGGATAATCCCATTTAAAAAACAAGCATATGAAACTCCCGCCAACAAAAGTGTGCAAGGTCACATAACATTTGTGAATGTTTAAGTCAGAGCATGTGTCTGTAAACAGTGTGTGTGCGTGCGTGCGTGCGTCCGTGCGTGCGTGCGTGCGTGTGTGTGTGTGTGTGTGTGTGTGTAACGGGAGAGATAAGATAATTGTCGGACAATGTTGTGTGTGAAGAGATAAGATAATTGTCGGACAACTGCGGGCTCCGTGCTCTGAGCGCCGAGCTGATATATGCATAATTAGACGCGGTAACACGTGGTTGCATATCTGTTGTTCAACTCCGTAGCCAACATTAGCGGTCCTATGAAAATTTATACAATTCATTGCTAAAAGGAATTATCACACCACTAGTAAACTCCCGGAGCTGCAGACCTCTCTAACGGTTTTGAACGAAATACATTTATATAAATATATATTAACACTTTCACTGTGAACTTACTTTTAGGTTTTGATTACCCAGACGTTTCGACGTCGTATTCGTCTTTCTCAATGGGTTTTAAATACTGAATGTCTGTACAGTAACGGTTATGGGATGTGGGTGTGTGTGTGGTGGGGGTTGCTGGTGGGAGGGAATTGGCGCTGGGATTAAAATTGTGTGTAGGTATCAGTGTATCGAAAAGTATGTGTGATCTGTAATGTAATTGTTCGTTTAATATGTTGTTTTGTTGTAGTACAGATATCACACACTACAACCAAACAACATATTAAATGAACAATTACATTACAGATCACACATACTTTTCGATACACTGATACCTACACAAAATTTGAATCCCAGCGCCAATTCCCTCCCACCAGCAACCCCCACCACACACACCCACATCCCATAACCGTTACTGTACAGACATTCAGTATTTAAAAACCCATTGAGAAAGACGAATACGACGTCGAAACTTCTGGGTAATCAGAACCTAAAAGTAAGTTCACAGTGAAAGTGTTAATATATATTTATATAAATATTAATAAGTGAATGAAGAGGATGTACCAACAAGCTAATTCAAATACATTTATTATTAAGTTAGTTAAATTTCAATATTAGACAATTTCTTATATTATCAGAAAAATTCTAGATCAAAATTCACGACTTTAATACTACTGTGTCACAACGATTGTCAAACCACAACTAAGGAAAGGTGCAAATAACAAGGTCATCTACGAATCGTATGTCAGCGGATTTAAGGTATACGGCTAGATAACCTCACTAGTGAGTTTTGTCTTCCTTGTCAATCCGCTTACATTGCATATCCTGTGTTTACGCAAATATGCAGCTCAGCTCTCGGTCTCATAATCGTATTTTCATTTTCTTAATTACAGTTGTATTTAATTACTTTCTTTTATTCTCCCCTCAGATTTGTTCGTCCCAACCGAATGAGAAATCCTGGGAAAATAAATACGATAATTCGCTAATGATCGACGTCCAAAGGCATCATTACATGCATAATAAAAAATTGCAATGTGAAAGTTGCAGGCTTCTGAAAAATGTGTAAGGCAATATTCATCCGTTACCTTTAAACAGAAGTAGACCTGAAATACTCGACTTCGGCTGATATGTTATTTTATTTCTCATTGACAGGCACAAACACAAACACAAACACACACACACACACGCGCGCGCGCGCGCAGACCTGTAGTTTGAGAACAAACCTGTGATTTCTGTAGTTAAGTGTGATTTACAATTAATAAAAAATATTAAAAAATGAAAATAAAAATAATAATAAAATTCTTAATTTTAGTAGTGACCGTCGATCAATAAATTTTAACGATGGAAGGTGAGGGTCGGTCAATAAATATAACACAAATTTTACATTGTTTGTATCGACGTTTTGATAATATTTATTGTTATCATCAGGACCTGTGTACGGACAATACAGAAAAAGTCAAACACATAACTACCAACTAGAACCAACACCCTACTGCCTTCTAAACATGTGTTCTTTTAATTACCTTTACAGGTCAAAAGGACGCTGTACAAATGTCTTCCGGTTTATGTTTATAAATAGGGTGTGTATTGTAGGTACCTTACAGTTGTAGACAGTCATAATATTATCCATTATTAGTTAGTTTCAAAGTAGGTATGTGTAATTAGGCTAATAATGACATATATTCGATTGGTTTTAAACTCGGTGCAGTTGTCAATCAGCGTCTTTCATATTTTACGCTTACGTAGAGAGTTTATAAACATTCCTCTCTTTGTGTGTGTGTGTGTGGCAGTTTTGTTTTACGTTGACAAAATAATAACATTTCTTACATATTATTTTACTTAAATAGGTAGACATAATTACAATATTCCAAAAACCTAATTAATACAGTATTACAATTTAAATTATTGATAATATAATAATCCCTTAATTACGTTTGTAAATAATTATAGATCCAGTAATAATTGAATGTTTATTGGAACTGGTGCAAATAGCAATACATGTCAAAAATATGTTATAGCTGAATGCAGATGGTAAGATGTTCAATAATGTATATTATTAAAAGTTATTAATAATAACTACTAGTAATGAACACACTTATCCATAAATTTTGAGAATTAGGTACAAAATAACAGAACTACTGATATTACAAACACAAAATTATGGTAAACAAATTAATCATGTGACAATGGTTATTACTTATTATTTATATTGTTTTAAAATAATATTTACCGAGTACATCGTCTATACAGAGTAGTATATAGAGTAATATAGTCTATTGTTAAATTATGCAGACGTTGTCGTTCACACTCTTCCTCCATCTCACTCGCATACTCTCTCTCTCTCTCTCTCTCTCTCTCTCTCTCTCTCTCTCTCTCTCTCTCTCCTATCAAAAACACAAGAGACCCCCCCCCCAACACAATCAAATCACAATTACGCATATTCCACATATCGTAGGTACAGATAATATTCATCTAGGGTTCTTTACGTTTTAGCAGCCAGGTAGGCCTATACGAATGCTTCACGCATCTACACATACTAGAACAGACTCTATATACACATGCGTGTGTGTATGTGTGTGTGCGCGCGAGCGAGCGCGAGTCAAAGAGAAGTAAAATAACTTATTTCCGCGGAAGTCTTAAAAGGAGTTGAATACTTAAGGTCTACTGCTGTTTAAAGGGAACGGATGAATATTATTATCTTATTCCTTTACCTTTTTCAGAAGTCTGCAAAATTTCATTTCGAAATTTTGTATTATGCCTGTAATAGTGCTTTTTTTGGTTGGGACGAACACATTTGAGAAGAAATGAATTAAGTTAAATACAACTGTAAATAATAAAGGAGAATACTATTATGAGACGGAGACCTGAGTTGTATGTATATAGGCCTATGTGTAAACACGGGATGCACAACGTAAGCGGGTTTTTGATAAGAAGGCAAAACTTGCTAGTCTATACTAGATAGCCGCATACCTTAAATTTGTTGACCATATGACTCGTAAATGAGCCTGTTACGCTGACTTTTCCTTAGTTGTCATTTGACAATCGATGTGACACAGTAGTACTAAAGTCGTAAATTTTGATCTAAATGAAGTCATTACTTCCAAGAAAGTAAGTAAGAATGATCCTCTATTTCTTCACGAGTGATATCAGTACAGGATGAAACGTTCAAATAAATGTATTATGTTCTGGTTGTGTACGAAGGAAAAACATCAGTCAAAGGTACATCAAAGCAAATACCTAAATCTGGAAGCACCAAAGGCATAAAATAAAACTCAACATTTTTATAAAATTGTTATAGTTTATTTGGGGGTGAAGTTACGAGGAATTTATTGAAAATACAAAATCTGTATCTTTAGTTTCTGTATTTTGTAATGTGACAGAAATAATGTGTCTCAACACTCATTGCAAATTTTGGATCGCTTTCAAATAGTTTGTAAACTATGTTTCAAAAAAGCTTTATATTTTGTTATCATTTATGTATATTTGCGAATAATGTTAGATACAGAGATCGATGGAAACATACATACACTGGAAAGCTATGACTAAATTATTTGTCATTTAGGTATTATGGTTACACACTTAACTAAAAAAACTGACGCAGTAGTCCAAAAATTTTAGTACTTGTTTTATGATTGCCTGCTCTACAGTTATGTTACTAATAAAATGGTAGAATAGTTGGGTTTTCGTAATAGTTTAGATAATATGAAAAATTGTCTAATATTGGAATGTAACTAACTTAATAATAAATGTATTTTGTTCTGGGACCTTACTAGTGCTGTGATAATGGTTCTAGTAATGACTTGTACAAATTTTCATTGGACAGCTAGTGTTTGCTACGAAGTTGGCGAACAGCAGATATACAGATATGAAGCCAGGTGTCTAATGATGCATAGATAAGCTCGGCGCACAGAACACGGGCTTATCAGCATCGGCGCTCTGAGGACGCTACCCAACTGCGTGCAATCGCAAGAGAACATGTAGGCCTACTACGTAATTCGAAACAGGCATTTGTTTATAAGCATTTTCAAATTATACAGGATTATTTCCTTGATTTCTTTAACTTTACAAGGCTTAATAGGTAGAGGCAGTTGGAGCGGAAAGTGTAAATATCTTTGTACCTCTTCATCGAAAGAGACGTTCTTGCTGGCTTCAGGTTGAAAAACGTTGACCAAATGTTCGGCAAAAGTCTGGGATTTCTCTGTATTGCTGCGCGTCCAGCTACCATCTGGTTTATGTATTGGTGGTATTTGTAATAATGGCCTTTTTAATCGTTTAGTAGCCTTCCACAGAGAATAATCAGTACTTTCATTAGGTGACAGATTTTCTAGATAACCCTGAATCCCTTCATTCTTTAAATTTTCTAACAATCGTTTTAGTTGTCTGGCCGCGGAATTCCACTTTCTTTTATCATCCGGATGATGAGTATGCTGCCAAATTCGTCGCAATCTAGCTTCTCAGCTAATTTCTTTCGGATAACCAGAGGAAGGTTTAAGTGCTTATTCTTCGCTGTATTGCAAGGTGTAGCTTCCCAGGCTGATTTTTGAAAAGTACTGGTGAGGTAATTTACAGCCGCATCCAATTCAGCAGGCGTGTTGAGTGGAAGTTCTAGCGAGATATTATCATTTACAAGCTCTCTAAAGTAATCCCAGTCAGTATGACGATTTGTGAGTGTTGGTACACTTTCAGACTCAATTATAGTATTGCTAATAGTGGCAATAATTTTATTGGAGTGTGGTCAGAGGACAAATCAAGGCAAGATTCAACTTTGTAGTATTTATGAGACAAGCCTCGTATTAGAAAGAAATCAATGACGTCAGGTATTTTATTTGTATCCGAAGGCCAATAGGTTGGTTGACCAGTGGACAGAAAGGACAGGGATTCTTGTCTAATGACGTTATATAAAATTCTACTTCTTGGATTAGCTAATCTCGAACCCCATTGCGGGTGTTTTGCATTAAAGTCACCTCCCATCAAAAAACGTGCACCAAGAGTTCTAAGAAAAGATCTGAAGTCAGTTTCATTGATTCTGTGTTTTGGGGGACAGTAGACTGCAGAAACAATTAGATGGTCTCTTTGATCTTCAATTAAAACGTTTGTCGCCTGTAGGTGAGCAGTTTTGACTTTAGAGAAGAGATAATGTTTTATATTGTTTCGGATTAACAGAGCGGTTCCGCCACGAGCTGTACCGTCAGGATGTTGGGTATCATAAACAGTAAATCCTAGAATCCAAATATGGCTTCTGTCTGTGAAGTGTGTCTCAGATATAACCATTACGTCTAACCTGTTTTCAATAAGAAAAGCTTAGAGTTATAGGGTGCCGTGAGAGAGTCCATTGGCGTTCCATAATCCAATCCTGTAATTGTTATTCATTATTAATTAGAAAGTTTATTGACAAGTGTTGTAAGGAGATTAAGCATGACGCTATTTTGCTGCATAAGTTGACTGAACATAGTCTCAAATTTTGTCAGCAAGTGTGAATGAGTGATGTCCTCATTTGCTGTCTGTTTGAGATTGCTGTCATAAGGGGGCGATGATTCTGAGTGTAGCTGTAGTCCTGCAATTTGAGCGTAAGTAGGAAAAGAGACGTTACGGGTATTCATGTTCCGTTCCGTGTTCATAGTCCTAAACTTTGAAGGGGTTCTCCTATGTGTGGTGTTAGGTACGGGGCTTTTTCTGGTCTGCAGGTTTTGATGAACTTCACAGCCTTTATAATTAGCTGTATGAGGACCATCGCATAATGCACATGTGGGTGGTGTATCCTTAGATTTGGAACAAGTTGCAAAAAAGGTTTTCTAAAGTACGTCTTATTGTGACCGTATGACTGACAATGAGTGCACTGTATTATAAAGTTTTTTTCTCCGAGGTGGTTCTACAGTAATCTGCATGTTACCTAAAGACCTTAGGTTATATATTTGTTATTCTTTGCTGCAGGTTCAAGATCAACAAAGAAGCGAGGGAGGGGTGTTTTCTCGACTCTGTGTCGAACGTTGATTATGTTTCTGACTGAGGGTCCTTTTTCTTTTAGTGCTTCTTTAATAAAGTGTACACCGATGCTAGGACGAATGTTTCTTATGACAACCCGGTATGCTCGCAGGTCTTTAATTTGATATGTATGGTAAATAATTTTTTCGTCCTAGAGGTAACGGATTTTGTTATGTAAGTAAGAATATTATATCTGTGGTTAGGCGACTGCTCGTGTTGTTTGATCAACTCGCTGCCGTGTTTCCAATCGTAAACCCGGAATAAAATTGTGTTTTGTTAATATTTTGTTGAAATAAGCAACAAGGAACACAAAATAGCCTGCCTGTAGACTGGGAGTACAGCAGCCACTTTCTTACGAAGGTTTCCCGTTTGGAGCGTGCCTTTAAACAAATTAGTTGATAAAGTGCGCTTTACTTCATTTTTGTAAATGCGCTCGGACCCTGAAAAATCCGTATTTAAGTCTTGTTCGGGAGAATTTTCTAAAATATGCTCAACAACAGATAAATCCGAATTCCGTGTAGCAGGATCTTGTAGAATAAATGTTTTAGGTAGTTGGCCTAGCGTTTGGGAGCTGCTTTTAGATAAATCTGGCTGTTGTTCATTCAAGTTACTGAACTAATAGGCTCGGTATTAACATCTACATCTGCGGTATTATTCAACAAAGGTGTAACTGGTTTATTTGAGCCTACAGCATCAAGGTCGCTTAGGTCTTCCTCGTCGTGCCTTGAATGACCGGTTAGGTCTACTTGTTTTTTATTGGTGGATGATGGTTCGTCTTCATCTAAAAAGTCAGTGGTTGTGGCTGTACTTGTACTCGTCTGAGTTGTAGAGATGTCCTGAGTTGTAGGGGTGAAAAATAACCCAATTTGGGGAACCTTTTTTTAAAAAATGTGCCTTCTCGTTTTGTCTTTTCAAAACACGTTTCCTGTTCTTAGCACCACTTAGTTTTTTATTCAATTTGTGTTTTATCGAGACCAAAATATCTCAGCACCAACTATTAAACACTAAAACACAACACAAACGAAGTTAGGTCGAGTTTACACTGTATTACTGGAGTTAGTAACACAAGTCATTAACAAAAGAAAACTGTCAAATCTGCTAATAGCAATACAATGTGTCGTGTATTAACGGATTTTAAATTTTTACTGGCAAATAAAAAAGTACGACTATACGGTAGTAAACAAAAATATACACAAATACTAAGTACAATCCAGTTCACCGAACACGATTACATCGGTTGGCATCAGGGCCGGCCCCAGCGCTTCTGCCGCCCTGTGCAGTATTTATGAGTGCCGCCCCCTCCCTATTTTAACTCTGAACACATTCACGCACACTAGACCTACTCTAAAGATACGGGGATTGCCTTCAAATGACGACTAGGAATGTTTGCATTGTTGTGTTTATCAAATAACTAGAACTTTTTCGCGTTTGCGGAAGCGGCGAAAGCATGCGGCTATATAATAAAGCCGTTAGGCTATATAGCATTATCTGAAATGGAAGGTGATTTCCTTTGTCCCCAACGCCAGACGTACCAGCCTAGACGAAAAGATAAATTCGTAGGTGTGATTTATAAAGACTACACTAGGGAAACAACAAATTATAATGAAGATAAACGTTTGACAGTTTTTATCTATGATGTAATAACTGAAATTATACATATTTCACTACTAAGAGAACACATTTTTTTGCACAACGAAGTAAACGCGATAACATTGAAAGCGTATACTGAAAGGAAACATGAAGAGGAAATGAATGAATGAATTTTTTTTTTTAACCACAGTGTGAACAAGTTTGTTGTCAATAAGTGTTGCAAGTTACTGATATTGATTAACGATATCAGGCGACATCCGCCGCTGATCGTTTATCAAAAAGGCTATACGTGAGGCAAACATCACACACACACACACACACACACACACACACACACACACACACACACACACACACACACACACACACACACACACACACACACACAGAGGAAACTATGCGTAATATAATATTATTCATTACATATTCCTTGGCGCGTGCCGGCGTGCATTCGAACGTAGTTTCCTTCATTCCTAAAATTTTAACAATAACACTCAACTGTCTACTGTCTTAGTCTTAACGCGTATTGTTTTTCGTTCCTTGGCGCCCCCATGGACCAGCCGCCCAGGGCATTTGCCCAGTCAGCCCATTTAAAGCCCGGGGTCTGCTTATGTGGTGAGTATACAACCACAAAGTATTACCCTGATAAGTTCGATGTCTCCCCGTACTGCTACAAGACTGAAAGCGTTATTACGAGTTAAATCTGTGCTCCATAATCCCGTAGTAGTACGGGACGGTCAGTCGCGGTCCGGCTTTTTTAGATCGTGTAAGTGGGGTACATACGGTACGCAATCGATCAAGTCATTATGGACCTCCGTTAAACGTCGCAACAGGCGTGAATGCGGAAAAACTAACCAAACTCAGTTTTATTCATACCTCTGTTATATAACATATAGAGATATCGCTACAAAGAAAATTATTTATTTTCCAAAAAATGTGGACAGAGTCTTGCATACTAACCGCCTAAATAGTTATTGAATGTGTATTAAATGAGTATTAGGTTTTAGTATAAATGGTTAGCTTTATACATACTAATTTTGTGCTGTGTATAATCTACAGATGTTAATTGAACTGAAGCTAACTCACTTAAAATACGTTGCAAAAACTCCCTTATCTGTGTCAATTGGGGCTAATGTGGATGATATAAAATGCTGATATGAGAATTACAATAATAGGGAAGGCCCAAAGAAATGAGAAAACACTATGTTGTACATTATTTGGATACCGGTACATCACAAAAAAGATACACTCAAAAATAAATTTTTATAATACCTGTATGTATCATCAGTGGCGTAGCTAGACTTCATGGCGCCCGGGGCAAGGAGATCGTCGGCCGCCTCTCCTTTATAATTAAAAGGGGAGAAAAGAGCAAAAATGACGGCCAATCCAGTGAACAAAGTACAGTACTTAATAAATACAAATGTGTAGATTTTTGTAAGAAAACACGTCCATCAAACGTCTTAAGAATATTTGTTAAGTCAAAATTAAGAAATTACATATTATAATATTACTGGTAGATAGTTTGTATACACTTATTAGTAACAAATGTAGACTATAAAATGAAGTAAAATTAAAAAATTTTAACATGAAAATGTTCTAATAAACATGCAAATTCATTGTAGGTCTTAAGCGCATCGTCAAAACAATATCCTAAAGCAACATAAAGTTAAACAAAAAACTACAATAAAAATAATAGACTTAATAATTTACAATTACAGGTTAATGGTTCTGTCTTTTATTAATATTTGTTTTAACATTTAACATTTAACTTAACATTTGTTTTTAATATTTAATAAATATTTGAAACGAAATATTTTAAAATGTAACTTTCTTGGTCTTAATTGCTTCATAGTTGGTTATTAAATCACTATAATCTAAATACAAAGGAATGTCGTTTTCACTTAAAAGTATTCCTAGATTTGATAACCTGTCTTGAGATATTGTTGATTGTAGGTACGATTTAATCAATTTAAGTTTACTAAACGATCTTTAGCAGGAAACCGCAGACACTGGTAAAGTAAGAAAATGTTTTAAAGCTGTTGCTAGTGTTTTGTAGGCATCTAATCCCATTGAAGAAATGTATTGTAACAGGCCCTGAGGTGTAAAGTTTATTTATTCTCCATCAACTTGTGCTCTTTTTAATAAAAGTATGACTTTTTTTAAGTTACTGAACAATTCTACACTGCTTAGGTCATGTGGATACAGTTTTGAAAGCACAACTTAATAGTACTACTACTTAATATTGATTTGGGAAAGCTGTTCCTTAAAATGTATATCCCCATAATTTACGTACGCCTCAAATTTACAGAGGAATCCAAAGCGTTTTCTGAACTCTTTTATGTTAGAGAAACGGCTTGAAATTTCAACTGACAGTACGTCCAAACGTTTTATAAGTGAACGTCGCATTTTTTGCCGAACAGTTCGCATTTAATGCAGAATCGTCTGCATACTCTCCTGGCACCTGCGCTTTCTTCTTATCCTTTATGTGATACTGGCACCCCATTCATTACATACCTGCTCTGCCTTAGTAATGACATTGTCACACGACTCATTCCTCCAAACTTTTAAATTGCCCGTTAGCGTCTCCAGAAGTGTCAATGATTGAATAAAGCTTGTTCCTTTGGTCTGCAAGATTTTCTGGATTGTGTCCATAGAAGAAAAAATATCTGTCCATAAAAAGAGCAAGGTTACAAAATTAAAGTTTTCTATCACATTAATTATTAATGCAGCATCTTCCCTCATATCAACTGTTTCAGTCGGTGTATCTATCAGTTTCTCCACCGCAGCGATCACTTCATCCAGCTGAGTGGATATTGCTTTCACCGCATTAGTTTTTGAACTCCACCTGGAATCACAATGTCTTTTTAGAGTAATATTTACGAAATCTTTAAAAACACTCCATTTATGAGTGGAACAGGAAAAGAAGGTGAATTGACGTTCTACTGTCCCAAAAAATGTCACTGCCTGAACATTTTCATGAGCTGCGTGAACTACAACCAAGTTAAGTGAATGGTTGTCACAAGGAACAAACACAGCTAGTGGATTGAAATCTAATATTCTCTTCTGAACTCCTGAATGGATACCAGCCATTGTTGATTGATTGTTATAAGACTGACCTCTGCAAACCCTAAGATTCAATCCATCTCTCCCAAGCTTACTTGTAATAGCTTCTGTGATTCCCTCCGCTGTTTTCACTTCTAAAGGAATAAAATCTATAAAGGCTTCCTTGATATCAACAGACATGCGTTTAATTTCAACAAATCTTATAATCTAAGATATTTGTTCTACATGTGAAGCATCTGGTGTTGTGTCAAATATAATACTAAAGTACTTCGCCTTCTTACATGCAGTAATAATATATTTGCGCGCTCCTTCTCCTAACAGGCTTATTATTTCATTTTCAATGGCTGGCGATAGATACGATATACACCCAGATTTACGACAGACTGAATCTAAATGAGATCTCATGACAAGGTACAAATTTAGCCAAGTATTTTAGCAAAGCCAGAAAGTTTCCAGGATTTGGATCGTTAGTAACTGACTCTCCATGTCCTCTCAGTGCCAGATTTTGTCATGCAAAAGTTTGTACTGTGGCAATGACCTGTTCCAGACCTTTTTTCATGACTTAGCTGCTTTACTCATTTGTTCCTAAGGTAGATCATCAATAAATTCTCCTTTGTTTAAAGAACGTTCCAATTCCTTGCAATCTAAAAACGAAGAGCGACGAGCAGGACTATTTTCATAATCCTGAATACGGGGATTTAAATTTCGTCACAATGAAAACACATTTTCGCTATTGAAATGGCTTCTTTGATAATTTTTTTTTTGTCAAAATAAAGTGCAACAAAATCAAAAAGGGATTTTTTAGTTGGAGAAAAATACATACAAGTGCGGTTTACCTTATCATAATGAACAGTAATTACGATGGTTGAGTATAAATAGACTAATACTGTTTACCACGCGAGGTTTATGACAACGGAGAAGCTGCCTGGTTATGCTTCTTTTATGAAAGGAATAGTCATATCAATGAAACAAATTGTTTGTAGTTTTATAAACTGATAACAATTTTTTTAGTGTATGCTCACTTTGCCGCCCTCCTGGCTATGCCGCCCCGGGCGGCTGCCCCCTTGGCTCCCCTTGCTACGCCACTGTGTGTCTGTGCGCGCGCGCGAGAGAGTGAGAGAGAGAGAGAGAGAGAGATGGACAGACAGACTGACAGAGAGAAACAAGGGCAGAGATAAACAGACAGTATTTGAAAGAGTATGTCAGCACAGTTCAGGCAAAACGTTATTGTTAAGCCTGCAAGTGCAGTAGGTATGGATAATCCCATTTAAAAAGCAAGCATATTGCTCACTGTCTTTTCTGTTGTTTATATGAATCAGTTCCGTGATAATATGTTGTGTCTACTGTTTTTTGTGAGACAAGCTTTATGGACCATGAAAATCCCGCCAACAAAAGTGTGCAATTTCACATAACAGTTGTCAATGTTTAAGTCAGAGCATGTGTCTGTAAACAGTGTGTGTGTGTGTGTGTGTGAAGAGATAAGATAATTGTCGGACAACTACGTGCAGTGCAATCGCAAGAGGACATGTACTACGTAATTCCAAACAGGCATTTGTTTATAAGAATATGTAGTGATAATGTGTTGTGTCTACCAATATTCAGCAACAGATCTCCAGCACAGAGATAAGATTTCTCATTAATCAAATTCCCGCCAACAACATTCTTAATGTTTTAATGACACAGCAGTGAATTTTTACAAAAAGTACTACTGTTTAGCTTAAACATATACAAAGCTAACGTCTGAACTCATGCAATGTCTGAACTCAATGGTTAAAGAAGTGGCGGCTAAAGGCGAACGGAACTAAATCATCACACATTACCTTCACTATGAGACATGACAGCTGCCCGCCGGTAACACTCAATAACTGCCAACTTCCGCAAAAGGAAGATGTAAATTACCTCGGTATATATCTGGACCGCCGCCTTACCTGGCGAAAGCACATAATTACCAAAAACAAACAGCTCAGACTACAGTACAGGCAAATGTATTGGCTACTCGGAAGGAGATCCCCTGTAACTCTGGAAAGCAAACTCCTTATCTACAAAGCCATACTTAAGCCAATCTGGACATGGCATCCAGCTGTGGGTGGGGGGACAGCGAGTACTTCAAATATCGAGATTTTACAACGATTCCAGAATGTGGTGCTCCGAGCTATGGTCAACGCTCCTTGGTAGGTACGTACTGAATAATGTCGTCATCGAGAACGACCTCCAAGTGACTTCTGTCCGACATGAAATCAAACGATTCTTCGTTAAGTACAGTAAGAGACTAGCAGCGCACCCCAACGAACTAGCTCAAAAACTTATGGAAGATGCAGGCACCAACAAAAGAAGACTCAAACGCCACAAACAAGTGGACATTGCGGCTAGATTTATGTAATATTAGTGCTTAAGGAGGAGTGATCACTGGACAACTCTCTACATATTATATATATATTGTCACCAATTTTGCCAAATGTTTATTTTGTAAACAATTTGCAAAAATAAAATAAATTTAAAAAAACCAAACGTGTTGATAGGCTGACGTGTTCGTACTACTAATTTATTCGAAGGCTGTTTGTATTCTTAAGGAAACCATATTAAAATAATACAGATGTTTTATGGTAATAATATAATAATAATAACTATAACGATTTTTGGGTTTAAAGTTTGTAAATAACGGTGGCGGCAGTATCATTATACATTTTGACTCGTGAAAAAGTTAATTGTCTTTTGGCGCAAACAATTCTTACTACCTCCGCTAAATCGCGAATTTCTTTGATCTCCAACAATTGGATGCCGTTGGATTCCTTTCGCTTTTCAAACCATTTACATCCTACCTTAAGGGTCTTAAAGGCTTTCGCATGAGATGCTCCAGAATTTTCAGGTTCTTCCTCTTCATCCTCAGTTTTTTCGTTGTTTACGTTAAATATTGCCTGAACGGTATCTTCGTCCGCCATCATTTGAAAACCGCCATCGTTGGCACACTATTCAAACCAGTTCACGATATCATTATTATCACACTTATTGATTGAGTAGTTGACTTTTGAAGCGACCAGCGACTCTGAAATTTTACTTATTACTATATCATTTCCTGCTTCCTCTTCTTGTGTTGCAGCGTTGTCCTTTTGTTTTTCTTCGTATTTGTTTTCCTCCTTTATCGATTTATTCCATTCTCGTTTTAAATTGCAAGTCTCAGTTGAATACAAAGCGTCCACGATCATGTAGCAACAATCTTTCAAATTAATTTAAAGAAAAAAAAGACAAAACACTATCAACATGATCGTTTTCAGCAGAGCAGCCGACGTAAAATGTTGCTTTCTGTAAACTTGCTTTAAAGCTGCAATAACGCTTTGATCAATCGGCTGAGTGGAGCCAGTGGTGGTGCCAGAATTCAATAGTGAATAAATCATTTTCTTGCTCCAACATTTCCGTGGAAGGATGTGCCAGTGCATTATCTATCACCAACAGCACTTTTCCATTTTCTTTGCCGACATTTTTGCGAAATTCTTCACTTGGGGTATTAAGGTTTTGTCACACCAGTCGACAAACACTTCGGTGTTCATCCACTCCTTTCTCTGAATTTTGTAAATTAAAAAAAGATTTTTGCATTTTTAAAACGTAGAGGTTTTTTTAATTACTCATTAGGAACATTTGGGATTTTGTGTGTTCCTTGGGCAATAGCACAAACCATCAGAATGACCCGGTCCTTACTTACTTTAGGCTATACCCTGGGCCCTAATGTTCACGTTTAGATTCCAATGTTTTAGATGATAGGATTTTCAGAAAAAGACCCGCTTCGCCCGCGTTGTACAGAACGTCTAAATCGTACTTGCCGTCTTTAAAAATTTCTGCGAATTTATTGACAAATGAAGGCGCACTTGCAACATCTGCGGTTATTTTTTCGGCTTGACTAGGCAGCCCCGCTCTCAGCTTGCCTTGCGAAATGTTGGTAGTATATCCAAGGGACACTTATATTACTCGCAAGCTCCAAAGGGAAATTAAGAGCCGGACGGATATTACGGATAATGACCAGGCAAAGAAGAAGGACAAGAAGAAGGCATTAGGAAAATTAATTTAAAAATTATTTCCTTTAAGAAAATAAAAAATGCTGCCTGGAACGTAAGAGATATACAATATAAAACAGACGAATTGAAAACAGAACTAAAAGAAAGGAAAGTGGATGTATCAGTATTAACAGAAACCAAAAAGAAAAACAGAAAGGAAGTACAAACTTAAAATACTATACAATGTTACATACTGGTGTCAACATAAATATGCGAGGAGCTCAAGCAGGAGTGGCCACTTAATAAATGAAGAATTTAAAAGGACTATAAGATGCTATGAATAGATAAGCCAAAAAATAATTTCAGTAAAATTAAGAGTGGAAAGAGCGAGTCTAACAGTGGTGGGAGTTTATGCACCGGAGGAAGGAAGGCAAAAGAATCTGATGAATTCTACCAACAACTGCAAAGAGTAATTGATAAGGTAAATAAAAATGACTTCCTCGTTATTGCAGGATAACCGGAAAGAGGACTCCATAAAAGATTTGTATCAAAGAAGAATATAAATAGACCACAATCCTGAAATTGAGACTGAGTGGGAATGTATAAAAGGTGTAGTACAAAACCCCGCAAGAGAAGTATTGGGAGCAAAGAAAATATCAAATCCTAAGCGTGGTCTAAGACACGGGATCCTGAATTATAAACATTAGTGAAAGAGACGAAGGAAGCCTACTTAAAATTCATTAACAATAGAACGGAGCAGAACAGAATTGATTCTCTTCAACTTGTTTTTGGACTGAATTGTTAGTTTGTCTTAACAGTGTAAATGGAGGAATCATAGTTGCGGGCAAAATGCTTAAGACTGATGTTTGCAGATGATCAGATTTTATTGGCCACAAATGAAGATGACCTGCAAAGGATGCTCCACTCGTTAAATAACACTGCGAAAGAATTTAATGTGGAAATATCTGAAAAAAAATGTATGTCTTTTAAAGGAACATAGTGGGTTAGATCAAAAATTGTTTTGGATAGTAAAATTGTAGAACAAGTCTCAGAATTTAACTGTTTACGCTGTAACCTCTCGTAGGCCTATACAAAGAATATATTAATAGGAAAATATATTCTTTACTGAAAGAGAAGAAGGAAGCCTACTTAAAATTCATTAACAACAGAACGGAGCAGAACAGAATTGATTTTCTTCAACTTGTTTTTGGACGGAATTGTTAGAATTTGTCTTAACAGTGTAAATTTAACCAGATAAAAGGAATTCTGCGACGTGCTCTAAAAGACAACACAAGGAAAGAGTCCATAATAAAATTATACAAAGCCATGGCACTTTCTACCCTTACTTATGGCTCAGAAACGTGGACAATTTCTGCTAGACGAATATCAAGAATTCAGGCTACAGAAATGAAATTTTTGCGTTCCATAGATACACAAAATTAGATATGAAAAGAAACAATCAGATAAGAGAGGAACTGAAAGTTGAAGAAGTAAAGGAAATTATCAATAAGTATCGAGAAAGTTGGAAACAACACATTAGCAGAATGGCCAGTGACAGAATCCCCAAAATAGCCTTATTATATCAGCCTATAGGGAAGAGAAGCCTGGGAAGACCCAAAAAGAGATGGTCCGACCAGTTTGGAGCCGGAACAGGCTAAACAGTGTAAGGCGTAAAGAAGAAGTAGAAGAGACTTTCGAGCTCACGAACCCCGTATCATTTAGTAAACTTGTCTAACCACCCAGCACTTGCTATAAAAGAAGAGTCTCCGCCAAGTTTTGGTTAAAATCCAGTTTTTTTGAATAATAGAGGGTCAGATACTACTTCACCGCTTGCTCGTTTGTATAGGAACCGTGTAAAAACACAGCCTCATATTTTGTTTTTTCCATAATTTTTCGATGTACACTTACATCCTTACTGTCAAAATTGCATCAACTAATCGGAATTTTTCGTACATCTGAAATGGTGGGGGTCCCTACGTCGTATCGATCAACTAAAACACGACTGGATTCACAATTTTTTAACCACTTTACAATTTCCCGTTTATTTTTAAGTGACAAAACAACTTTCTTTCTATTCGGCATTCTACAGAAGTCAAACCCATGAAATCAGACAGACCGGAACAAAACAATTGACGACCTAATGTGCGATAAATGACATGTACTAAAAAAAATGATAGAACCGTAATAAGTTTCAAAGTCACGCAGTAGTAACAGCTTACAGTAACAATAGTCATTGAGCGTTATACAGTATGCGCTTGCAACGGTGGTGAGGGGGGTCTCTTGCAAACACTTCACATCCACTGACAAGTTCGAGTTTCACCTTACTACTGCGTTAATCATTTCCGTCTTTTCTACATTACCCGCGTACATGTTACATTCGGTAGTTCCAAGATTACGCGTGTAAAGTTTTTACTAATTATTTTTATTTTATTGTAGTGTTATTGTTATTTGATAATTATATAAGGCCTATTCACGATGAATGATGATAATAATTTTCAAACTGTTGAGGCTCCTCGAACTCCTATTTATAAAATTGAAAACAACAAAAACATTATATAAAGACAGAAAAAATAGAGGAAAAGAGATGATTTCTTTCTTTCTTTGTTCGTAGTAGCATGGTGTGTGTGTTTTATGGCTATCGTACGAGAATGTGCTGACGTTGTTGTTTGTGTTTTTAGTGTAACGCGCGTGAGTGAAGTGGAAGGCGATACACAGCAGTGTCTACTGACCTTGAATCTTTTGACACTCTTACAAAACAATACACTGAACACTTGAACGTGACGTGACCACAAGCTGAATATAGGTTCTAGTTTGCCAAAACAAACGAGGAATAAAAATTTCTTATCGCGCAGGTTTTAAAGTATAAAGAGACCACTGATACAACGCAGCATAGAAATAAATGTAGTTCAACAATATCTATACATTTTCTAGGGAAATAGAAAAAAAGACTGATATTGAAACGAAGACAGTGCTAATCGTTGATTATGGTGTGCCAATGCTAACAAACAAATGCACATAGCAATTCAATAAATATTAATGTAATTTTACAGTATCGCTGATATAAACTTGGCTTCTTTATTTACGCTCTGCTCCAGATACAACCACGGTTCTCGCCCTGGTGTTTCAATCCTTGTCTACCCTCTTTCCTCTTCTTCCTTTGAATGGCTAGAAGTCTTAGGATCGTTGCGTGGAATGCCCATGGGGTAGTCCCTCAACGATCTGAACTGATGACTTTCGTAACGGAGTGCGACGCTGATGTCGTACTCCTTTGCCAGACTCATCTGGCTCGCTACCATACCTTCAACCTGCCATCTTACATCTGTTTTCGTCAGGATCGTCCCCAGCGGCCTGGCTGTCGCCACTCGGGGGGGACAGCTGTCTTAGTCCACAGGCGGATATCCCACAGGCCACTACCCCCTTTATTACATCTCTTGTTGAAGGTTGTGCGGTGGCGATAGAAGCTGGCGGATCGGAGTTGCGCGTTGTTGCGGCGCATCTCCGGCCCAGCCTGTGGATACCTCCACCGCCCGAGGAGTGGGACGCTCTCCTCGATCATCCCCTACCAACCATTATAACCGGCGACTTAAATACCAAGCATCCCTCTTGGAACAGCAAAGTAGCCAACGCCTACGGAAAATTTCTGTATCAGTTCGTCTCCGACGACCCGGTACTTCAAGTCGTCGGCCCAGAAGACCCTACTCACTTCCCCTTTTCCGGTCATCAACCGGACGTCCTTGACATTGTCATAGCCAAGGACTTGACCCATCACATCCAGGTCTCGTCAGTGTCGGATCTCTCATCCGATCACAATCCCCTTTTTATAACTGCCCGTGAGATGTCGGCGTCATCCCGACCTCCCGCTCAGATTGTTAGGAGAGTCAACTGGCGCTCCTACCATGACGAGTTCTCACGGCGGTTTCCATCGCTCCCCGCGGACCCGATCGTCACTTGTGACGATTTGGATCTCCGAGCCACTCATCTTCAGGAGTTGGTCCAAAGTGTCATGGATCGACACACCTATGCTCTCGAGGTGAACCATCCACGCTCGGCCCTACCTCCGGAAGCTCTCCACGCCATCTGGTTACGGCGCAAGCTCCGCCGCAGATGGCAAAGGACCCGTGACCCCGGCGTCAAAAGGCGCTTTCAGGCCCAGTCTCTTTACGTCTGATCGATGGGACTCATATCTTGAGTCTCTTGAAGTCGACCACGCCTCCGTCTCGAGAGCGGCGAGTAGACTGACCCGCGAGAAGAGAACTCGCAACCCGCTTGAAACTCTGAACGGGGTTGTATCTTCGTCAGTAGGCAAGGCTGAGGTCTTCGCCGACTGCATGGAGGTACAATTTACTGTTCACCAAGGCGTCTCGGAACCTGTCCACTCGGCAGCAGTCCGTGACTTCCTATCTGGACATTTTTCTCGCCTTCCCGATGTCCCAGCCCTCCCGTTCGACAGGGGTGAACTAGTTTCATCTATCTGCCGACTAAATCGCCGACGCGCCCCCGGTCCTGACCGGATCGGGGCCGCTGCTCTACAAAATCTACCGGCCTCAGGCGTTGACCTCGTTCTTGAGCTGTTTAACTACTGTCTCCGGCAACAGTACTTTCCCCGCCTGTGGAAAACAGCCAATATCGTAATGATTCCGAAGACTTGCAAGCCGCGAATGCTTCCTGAAAGCTATCGCCCAATCTCTCTCTTACCAGTCATCTCGAAGGTGTTCGAGCGTCTCCTGCTGGCTCGCATCTCGCCGCTGCTAGATGGTTTCATCCGCAGCGAACAGTTCGGGTTTCGCAGAGAGCACTCGACCACGCTTCAATTGGTCCGCGTTGTTAAGCACTTGTCAGACGCCACCAACAGGCCAGCGGCTACGGCCGCCGTACTGTTGGACGTGATAAATTCCACCTTCGATAAAGTCTGGCACGAAGGTCTTCTTTTCAAACTTGCCAATTCCCCTCTACCATCGTCCATAGTGTTTTTCCTCCGGTCGTATCTCAGCGACCGAACCTTCAGGGTGAGCGTCGACGGGTCCTGTTCTACAGTTCGACCCGCCGCCGCCGGCGTACCACAGGGATCTGTCCTCGGCCCCGTTGTGTACCTTGTGTACACGAACGACCTGCCTGTATTGCCCGGAGTCAGGTTGTCTTTGTTCGCTGACGACGTCATGTATCACTGCAGCTCCCTGTCCCCACGATTTGCGAGTACAAAGCTCCAGCGTCAGTTGAACCAGCTTCCGGACTGGCTACGGAAATGGCGGGTGACGATCAACAAGGAGAAATCCGATGCGATCTGCTTCACCCGTAAGTCCATCTCCCGATGCCAGTCCCTCTCCCTGGAAGGGAGGCCCATCGCCTACAAAGAATCGGTGAAGTATTTAGGCGTTCGGCTAGATCGTCGACTTTGCTTCAACGCCCACGTGACAGAAACCCTTGCCAAGGCTCGCGGCGTCCGAGCCAAATTATCTCATCTCCTCTCGTGTCGCAGCCGCCTGGCCATGCGCACGAAGTTTACCATCTATCTGCTTTTTCTCAGGTCTGTACTGACCTATGCGGCTCCCGCTTGGTGGTCTCTTTTATCCACCACCAACAGGTGTAGGCTGGAAGCGTTCCAGTCCCGAACCCTCCGATCCTTGACGGGGTCCCCTTGGTTTGTAAGGAACGACGTGTTTCGAAGGGGTCTCCGTGTTCCTACCTTGTCTGCCTCTGTCCGGTCGCTGGTTCTAACTCTGTTTACTAAAGCCTCGACCTCCACCTTCCCATACCTACGAACCATCAGTGCATCAGAACCACCACCGCCCATTCGGGTCAAGCGCCCTCGGCGCTTCTTGATGACCCGCCATAACGCCATCCTATTTCAGTTAAACTAAAAATGTAATCATCAGTCCTAGACCAGAGTTTTTTCACTTAAACTGTCCTTCTCTCCTTCCTGACCACTTCCTAGCACGCTGAGTCGGCTGCTTGTCGCTGTCATCAATCATTGGCACGGAGGCTCTCCGCCTCGAGGGGAGCGACCGACGCCCTCAGGGCGTCTGCTGACTGGACTTGAAACGGGCAACATCTGTTGCTCGAATCGGTACCAGCGGCAGTGCACAAATCAAAATAAAATTTATACTCCCCCGCCTTCACAGTTAACTGGTTGGCGGTTTCCCTTTCCAGTTTTAGGTTACCAGTCAAAAATGTACCAGCACTATGTTCACTTCTGGCAGCCATTGGACACGCTCCAGATGCTGCAAATAAGCCACGGGTGCAAAGACACCCCGCATCCACAATGCAATGCAATGCAGTCTTTATTTACGAGCACTAGTACGGCCGCCACTTTGATTTCGAGTTGCCAGTTTGCATAAATTAGAGCGACGGCTCTTAATGATAGTACAGAGATTAATAGTAAAAGCGGATCAATACCACTTATTACTCTCACGTTTAAAATAATGACAGGCATCAAAGCAACTATTATCTGTCGTAATTCACAGTATGTAAAATCACGCGTAAGCATCACTCCTTGTACTCTACTTTATGTTGACTGTATTTCTTACAATTAGCAATAGAAATTCTACAAAAAATCAAACCACGTATTTCGTGGGTAGCGTGCTCTAAGCGCCGATCTTATCTATGCTTTATTAGACACCTGGCTGCATATCTGACTATCCGCTGTTTGCTAACTCTGTAGTAGTAACATAATTCGCTAGCGGTCCTATAAACATTTGTACAAGTCATACCACTAAGACATTATCATAGCACTTGTAAGCGACCAGAACTACCAGAACTTATTATTTATTAATAATATTTTTTAAGTAACTCGGTGAGTTTCCTGAGGTCTTCCATATAATATCTTCAAATAAATACACTACAAGTAGGTTTATTTTTACCTGACGCACGTTTAACAGAAATTATTCTGTATCTTCAGAGGTTTGTTTGTATTGCAATTGAATGTTTCGCTTACAATTGAACATTCAATGACAATTCAAACAAACCTCTGAAGAAACAGAATAATTTCTGTGAAACTTGCGTCAGGTGAAAATAAACTTGCTGTGTATTTATTTGAAGATATTACATTTATTATTAAGTTAGTTAAATTCCAATATGAGACAATTCTTATATTATCATAAAAATTTAAAAAACCTAACTACTCTGCTATTTTACTAACAAGTTATTAGTAACATAACCGTAGATCAGACAATCATAAAATAAGTATTAAAAGTTCTGAACTACTAGTTAGTATTTTAGTTAAATTTGTAACCATAATACCTAAATGACAAATAGTTTAGTCATAGCTTTTCATTGTGTGTATATTTCCGTAGATCTCTGTATTTAACCATATTCATAAATATAATATATAACTGATAACAAAATATAGTTTTTGTTAACATAGTTTACAAACTTCTTGAAAGCGCTTCAAAATTTGAAATGAATGTTGAGACATATTAATTCTGTCAAATTACTACACATACAAAATTCAGAGGATATGGATACAGATTTTGTATTTTCGCTAAAATATCTCACTACTTTATCCCCAAATAAACATTACAGCTCAGCTTTCTGTCTCACAATCGTATTTTCATTTTCTTAATTACAGCTGTATTTAATCAACTTTGTTCGTCCCAACCGAATAAGCAATCATGATTTAATAAAGACGATTATTCGCTAAAGATGCACGTGCAAAGGCACTATTACTGCATAATAAAAAATTTCAAAGTGAAAGTTGCAGGCTTCTGAAAAATGTATAAGACAATATGCATCAGGTCCCTTTAAAAAACAGCAGTAGACCTGAAATACTTAATTACTTTTAAGACTTCTTGCAAATAAGTTATTTTACTTCTCATTGACAGGTGCACGCTCTCTCTCTCTCTCTCTCTCTCTCTCTCTCTCTCTCTCTCTCTCTCTCTCTCTCTCACACACACACACACACACACACACACACACACACACACACACACACACACACACACACACACACACACACACACTTGTAATTTGTGAATGAAACTGTGATTCCTGTAGTTAAGAGTGATGTATAATTGTTAAATAATATTAAAAATACTAAATACAAATAATAATAAAATCCTTAATTTAGAGAAAGAGAGAGAGAATGAGACTGGGGGAGTGTGAGAGAGCGTGTTGTGGAGATTACGAAATCTGTGCGGGTGTGTGTAAGTGTACTCGTATATGTATTTGTGCGTCTGTCTGTGTGTGTGCGCGCGAGCCTGTGTATCTTGCTGTGTGTGTGTGTGTGTGTGAGAGAGAGAGAGAGAGAGAGATTTATGTATGTGTTTTAGACTGCGTGAGACAGCGAGTGAGAGGGAGTGGTAGATAGTAAAGGAGAAAGAGAGTGAGAGAGCATGCGAGTGAGAGGGGGAAGAGTGTAAATGTCGACGTCTACATAATTTTACAATACAAAATACTATTCTCTATAGACCATATAGTCATTGAATATTATTTTACAACAATATAAATAACAAATAATAACCACTGTTACATGACTGATTGATTTAACACAATTTTGTGTTTTTAATATTTGTAATTCTGTTATAATTCTCTAATTTATGGACAAATGTGTTCAGTTGCAGTACAGTAATAATAACTTTCAGAATTTTTGGGGGGATTTTTTCAAGAATAACATTTTAAATCCAACATTGATGGAAATTTTTACCATGTTTGTGCAACAAACTAAGCTATTAGTAAAAAACTAAAGCAATTGCATATCTTTATGATTGTTTTAACGAACTGGCGTCATAAATGCCTCTACCAGTACAACTAGTAGTAAATTTTGTTTTGGAATTTGGAAAACTGACCATGGCAGCCTGCAGCAACATCCTGTCAATGAGTCAGAGGGTACGTGAATAATAAATCGTGAAAGTAAAAATGTGTGCGTGACCGTGTGCTAAGCTTGTAGACCGGCGGGCACTTTCCAATTGGGGTGGGGGTGCTGAGACTTTTGGGGGGGATTTGCGCATTAGGCCTTGGGGGGAGGGCACCCCTGGCTACCTGTACCAATTCCAGTATACATCTGATGAATACTCCTACAATTATTTATAAACATAATTAAGGGATTATTATACAATCAATAATTAAAATTGTAATATTGTATTAATTAGGTTTTTGGAATATTATAATTATGCTTATCTTTTTAAGTAAAACTGTATGTAAGAAATGTGATTATTTTGCTGATGTAAAACAAACTGTCTCACCCCCCCCATACGGACAGACACGCGCACACACACACTATTAGTTGATCAGGTTGTCTTTGAAATTTTGTCTTACACATACCTGTTGTATAAAATTTGCTTTGTTTGATTTCATCAGGCTCTCAGATTCAAACAGGTTAATTTAATTTGCCTGATTCTGTATAAAAAAATGGTACTGTATTAATTAGTCGGTAGACTAGTATTTAATACATAATAAATGCATAATTAACCACAACTTTTACTAATGATTTTTACTAACAACACATAGGTTACTGTTCTGAGAATAAGAATACAGCGGTTTTCTGAAAGGTTTTAGAAAATACAGTAAAACCTCAACGATAGGGATTGAAAATCAAAACAATGCATATGGAAAAATAACAGTTCTAGAAACCCAATAAATTTAAAGAATAATTTAATAACATATACTGTAGGCCTATGTTCTTGCTGTCTGGATTATTTTAGACTGTCAAAAAATGTTAATTACAAATTGGTTAAAACAACAGATACCGGTACCTAATTTGTTTGGGTTAAAGTATTATGCTCATTTGAAAGTAGCTTTCATGTTTAATTTAAAGGGTTCCTATAGCAGGTAGCCGTCGAAAATAATTTGTCATAATAGGGTATTCTTTCTGCTGTGAACCAGTGCCACTCTGACCTTCAGCAAACGAAGTGGATCTAGGTGGCATTGGCTTATTGTTGTCACATTCCTAAAATATTCTGATCACTTAATGTCAAAGGAGCTGGAAGTCCCCTTTCCACTTGACACTGTGAAGAAAGATGCTTGGTGTCAATCCTTGTTAAGAATGTGCCCCCCCCCATCCGTAGAAATTTGACCACCATATAAAGCTCTTTTTTATGGTCTGTTAAGGAGCTCTATAGGGGTTTTACTGTGTACATTTTCTTAAAAAAAATCTCTACAGGTCTTAACAGTTAAACCACAGTAAAACCATATGCAAAACACAAGATAGCATTAAATTATATGAAAATCAATATTCTTAGTTCTCTATGGATTTTAACTTATTTGTCTTGGGTGTATAGGTCAAACATCACATTACATAATAACATCACATGACTGTTTTTCTTTTAAAGCTGAAATATCATCTTTATATTTTATTACATGTGATACATACACCTACCTGCCATCTGCTATGAATTTTCCCGTAGCTTATACAGAAAACTACTGAGCTACAAAACATTAAAAAAAAATATGGAAAACAGTTATAGTGAAACAAGCCATCAGTTACTTACAGAAAAAATACAGACAGGATCTAGTTCCTAATACAAACTGTTAAGTGTGTAAAATCTATTGAAAAAATCCATCATTCTTTCTACATGTAATGTATTAGGTTTTATTTTTGTCGAAGTTGTTCTAAACTGAAAATGTGTTTTCATTTTCCTCTGCGTTTGTCTCTCCAACAGTGTACTGGCCTTCGTCTTCGTTATGGTATAGTTGATATATATTTTTGGAAAATTTTGTCTACCTTTGTGCAATGAACCTACTTTTGAAGGTGAAGTGATTTTTGTAAGCAGCGGCTGGCTTTTAGTAGTAATCAGTTGACAGCGAGTGTTGTAGTGATTAGAAGTGCGAGTGTGATTTTAAGACATATGCGTTTAGTTCTAATGGTGTTGTTCATGCCTTGTAAATTATTAATACAACTGTAAAGTTTGAGTGATACATTTTTTGAAAAACATTTAATAATAGTGTACTGTGTGGTGAATTATAACACCAAACGTTAGTGAGATAATAGTGGAAGTGTACTATAACATGTGGCCAGTTGAGAACAAACAATAACACTCACCTTTCTTTATTTCATATTTCTAGACCACTTAATAAGCACAAGAAGTAACAGTAATAACAGCCTCGTACGCGAAATGTGTGTGTGTGTGTGTGTTAAAAAACAAGCAGATGACGTAAACTATCCGTAAAGAACCGGAGAGACAATATTAATGTATTATTATTATTATGACCTGGTGTAGGCTAGACATTACAGTATCTGTTTATTCAGGTGCAGTCATGTAGTGTGATTCTGTCAGCTTGAGACTAAACTATAACGATTAGTCACTCTTATTTGAATAGCAGTATGATACAATATGTGGATATTGCAAAATGCTTATTACATCATTGTGTATGGGTGGTCATAATTATTGTTTGTGACAGGAGGAAGGAACTATAATTTTTGACAAGACCTCTTATAAAATTTTATTGAAAGCGATTATAATTGCGGTTGCAATGAAACACCAGATTTGACGTCATATCGTACGCAAAAACAAAACTCTAGAAATGCGACATAGCACTGAAACGAGACTAGGAAAAAAGTCGGAAGATTTACACCAAATTTCGTATTTTCTGGAACATTAAAAAAAATCGAAAGGTCTTCCGAAATTTCGGAAGACCTGGCAACACTGCGCACTAGACACTAGATGCCGGCTCACTGAGGCAGCAAAACAACTGACAAGTATGTAAACAAGCTGGTGAGTCATCAACAAGTCGGTGCCTGAGCCGCGGTCGGACCAGCCGGGGGTCGGACTAGAGAGATTTTACTGTACCTGTATAATTTGTTATAAAAAATAAATTGAATCTAAAAGTATTAACAGTGTTACTTTACACTGTGATTTTATTAAGCTTTTACTGTTTAAAAGAAAATAAGAGAATTTATAGGCATATCTCTCTTTGGAGTATTTATAGGCAAACTTTCACTAGGAGTAAACAAACCTGACATAGATGTAAAGAGGTTTCTGTTTTTGTTAAAGGGTGGTTTTATGTATGTTTGTTCAAAACACTTTATAATCATTATAATAATAAATAATAATGAACAGATTTAGTTAATTATGAATGTGAGTTAAATTATTTTAACGTCACCTCGCCTTTACCTAACCTATTCTCAACGAGTTTGTCAACGGCCCTGGAAATTCTGATACGGGGAAGCTAGATGTATTTAAATTGTTTTCTCGGGTACAGTGTTGAGGTTTCCACATTCCGCCTGTCAAAATGTGGTGGTCACCCAAGGGCATGTGGTTTTTCAGAATCTTCTGATAAGGTAAATGAGTAAAGTATCGGGGTATATTATTCTTCTCTTTAATTATTTTTATTTATTATTCATCCCCAATTATTTGTACTATTACAAACATGTAAAAAGCATAGATTTTAATTTGAATTGCATCATTGGCATAAAAACATCGATGTTTGAAATCTTAAAACATCGATGTTTTCATACCGATGTTTTTTTAACATTGATGTACTCTTCACGATATTAACATCGACGGTTTTCTGGCGATGCTCATCCCTAGTGTGTGTAGTGGTGTGCCCATCACTCCTCCTTCACACCGCTCCTGTAGGAGAAGGGACTGGCGGGAACGTTGGTGGAGGAGCTTGGCGGGCCGTGAACGCTGTGAGAGTTGTTTGTAGACAAATACTTGAAAAGACCCTTGTTCCCGTATGTGTTACAGTAATCACTTTTAGTAACGTATTTTAGTAATTTTGACAACATGCAACATGTTATATATATTTTACATGTATGCAATATTAGATAGGCTATGTATAGAACGTAAAAAAAAATTAGCGTAAAGACAACGCGAAAACAAACAAAAATCGTGGCATTTACTAGATGCTAGCCGATTTACCCAGCGTTGCTCGGGTTCATAATATATTCATAGGCTCATAGGCACCTATTCTTGTTCTAACGTTATATTACTTCTATATTGTATAATCTTCCTTATACTGTTACGTTCACATTCTCACTGGAGGAATAGATTACTCTGTTCCGCACCTGTTTAAGAACATGTCAAAAACTTTATTCCAATATCTGGAGAAGAATTCTGTTGCACGTGATGCTCCTGCTCGATTTCTAACTCTGGGAGAGGGCAAACAGCTAAATTAGTTTTCAATAAAATGTCTACAGTACTTGCATGCGCTGCGTACTTAACTGTCATTTTATAATTCATTGTATTAATGGTGAAATAAGGTATTAGTTAAATTAGTGTCTCCTAAACCTATTCTAACAATACAATACCTCTATAGATTCCAGCTTATCAATTTTTAAATTCAAACTGAAGCAAGCGCATTTATATTGTCTGAACACTACGATCTGAATACATTCGCTATCAAAAAATTGTTTTTTATACTCGCTTATAACTTACTTCTATCTTAACATATCCACTTTTAAATTCAAACTGAAACAACTCTGAATTCACGCACTATTAAAAAGTTTCTTAAGACGCATACACCACCTTCGATATCATAACCTATATATTTATTTATAAGAACCGTGGACTCTGGCCCGGCCGTAATTAGATCCGACCTACGACTCCCCGGGTTTCGTGGACGGACTCCGGGGAAGGCCCGTCGGACGACTCCCGCGCTATTCCCTACGCGGGAGTGTTTTACCTGTGCCGGGACACAGCCTGCACTTTCCGACATCCAGGCCGGTCGAACTCCCGCGCTAGGACATTGTCAGAGACCTCCCCTGGGTACGGAAGGTTTTCCGAAGCCCGAAAAAGCCGTCGACATGCCGGGCGAAGCGCTGGAACTCTGGCCCGGCAGTTTTCGCGAGATCCGTCCTAGGACTTCCCGGGTTCCGTGGACGGACTCCGGGGAAGGCCCGTCGAACGACTCCCGCGCTATTCCCTACGCGGCAGGCTTCCACCTATGCCGGGACACCGCTTGCTTTTTCCGGCATCCAGGCCGGTCTAACTCCCGCGCTAGGACTCTGTCGGAGACCTCCCCGGGATACGGAAGGTTTCCCGAAGCCCGGAAAAGCCGTCGACATGCCAGGGGAGACGATGGAACTCTGGCCCGACTGTTTTCGCGAGATCCGTCCTAGGACTTCCCGGGTTCCGTGGACGAACTCCAGGGAAGGCCCGTCAGACAACTCCCGCGCTATTCCCTACGCGGGAGGCTTCTACCTATGCCGGGACACCGCCTGATTTTTTCCGGCATCCAAGCCGGTCGAACTCCCGCGCTAGGACTTTGTCAGAGACCTCCCCGGCGTACGGAAGGTACTCCGAAGCCCGGAAAAGCCGTCAACATGCCAGGCGAGGAGCTAGATCTCTAGCCCGGCCGTTTTTCGCGAGATCCGACTTAAGACTTCCCGGGTTCCGTGGACGGACTCCTGGGAAGGCCCGTCGGACAACTCCCGCGCTATTTCCTACGCAAGAGGCATCTACCTATGCCGGGACACCGCCTGCTTTTTCCGGCATCCAGGCTGGTCGAACTCCCGAGCTAGGACATTGTCTGAGACCTCCCCGGGGTACTGAAGGATCTCTGAAGCCCGGAAAGCCGTCGACATACCGGACGAGGCGCTGGAACTCTGGCCCGACCGTTTTTCGCGAGATCCGTCCAAAGACTGCCCGGGTTCCGTGGACGGATTCCGGGGAAGGCCCGTCGGACGACTCCCGCGCAATTCCCTACGCAGGAGGCTTCTACCTATGCCGGGACACCGCCTGCATTTTCCGGAATCCCGGCAGGTTGAACTCCCGCGCTAGGACTTGGTCAGAGACCTCCCCGGGGTACGAAAGTTTCTCCGAAGGCCGGGAAAGCCTTCGACATGCCGGGCGAGGCGCTGGAACTCGGGCCCGGCCGTTTTTCGCGAGATCCAACATAAGATTCCCCGGGTTTCCTGGACGGACTCCGGGGAAGGCCCGTCGGATGACTCCCGGGCTAGTCTACGCGGGATGCCTCCACCGATGCTATGGCAACTAGAATGTATTCTATTGGGTTGCCATGGTAACCAGATCTAATAGTTTTTAAGACCCTAAAGTGCTAAAGGACCCCCCCCCCCCAAAGGATCGTATCGAAAAAAAAACACCTGTCCTATGTTGGTTCTCTTGTTGCGTAAAATATTTGTGCCAAGTTTGGTTGAAATCGGTCCAGTGGTTTAGGAGGAGATGTGGAACATACATACATACATACATATATACAATGACTTTTATTTTATATTAAGATAAGCCATCAAGATTCTGAGGGTAATTATGTAGATTCATATATACAAAGTTTATATATATACATAGACATAACGAGTAAAAGTGTATAAAACGAGTTTGAATTGATGGGTGAATTGTTACTTGTATAAACGTTTGTATATATTTTCTTCAATTTAGGGCATCAGTTCAACGTCATCGATTGTCGAACACCGATCTGATGGCGAATTATTCTGCATCAAAAATGTTCTACAATCACAGCTAATTTCTATGGGGTATTGGTTAAACTGATGGGCTGCTATATCTATATATATATATATATATATATATATATATTACATTTAATATTTATAATGAATTTACCTCAAGATATTTTTTTTCCTTATTAGGAACATGTTTCGGCTACCATCTTGTACCCATCCTCCTAAGATGGTACCCGAAACATGTTCCTAATAAGGAAAAAAAATATCTTGAGGTAAATTCATTATAAATATTAAATGTATTATATACATCAAGAAACGGACTGTAGCAGAAAGTGATTGAATATATATACATATATATATATATATATATATATATATATATACTGTATATGCATTATGCATTACGTAATAATGACAAAAATTATCATGTGTTAATAATTTAAAGTTAACGCTAATTATATCTGCTGACATTTGTAACAGTACCGGCAGTTAGTCTACTTACAGTAATAAGAATCTTTATTCTTCGATTACGTTGTAATTTCATTATACTGTAGTAACGAATGAAACGCAAATGACTGAAGTAATCAGTAAAATCGGAAGTAATCAAATGGCAATGCTACTGATCAGTAAACCGCAGAATAGTAAACGATTTATAAAATTAAGGAACTTTAACGTAGACATTACTTGGTATGTGAAATGAATGGTTGTTTGTTGATGCAGCTGACCGTTGCAAAGTAACAACAGACTTACATATAAAACGTGATGAAAGGTGACATATTGAAATGATTCACTACAGCCCGCCGTTGAATCGATAAAAGCATTTCATTTGTATTATGCACTTAATAGTACAATCTATAATACATTTATAGTTTATAAACGTTGTTGATAGTAAGCCTAATAGTAGTTCTGTAAAAACACTACAAACAGAAGTTGAGATTTTTAATAAATACATACAAATATTTGTTCAAGTCTATTCCAGCTAAAATATAAATTAATTCGTAAGTAAATATCTAACTTAGTTTAAGCTATAAATAATTACTGCAAATAAATATAATAGTTTGCTAAGAATTACTTTTCTACAATTCAAGACATAAATATCGAAAAATTATTTATTGTAACGTTGATTGTAGTCAAATTAAAATTACTTAAGTTTTTGGGCATATCAATATCCTTCAAAAAACGAGGAGATAACAACAGAGTCAAGTTATTCCACTAACAAAATCAGCTAAGTAGACCTAGCAAAAAGCTGGATTAAGGCTGTCGGGTTGAACGCTCTATGATCGAATGCGATGTTTATTGTATTCGTGGGATAATCCACTCGCGCACAATTATATACATGTTTAGCTATACGTATATGTTACACACACTAGTCATATGCGTACAGACATGTGTCATATGTATACTGTAATCACATACGTTTATATAAATAAATGAATGTGTGTGTGTGTGTGTGTGTTGATGAGTGTGCGCACTTGTGCACTACAACGATTCGATCCTCGTGCCTTATCATTGATTTGCATGGTTTCCGTCCTAATTAAAATAGGTATTACTTTAAAGTTTTCATCTTGCAGATTATTTTTAAATGTATGGATTATTTCTCTGTGACTGTCTCAGCAATTTATACATCATAGACTTACAAAACGTTCAGTAAATTAGTGTGCCTAATCATGTAAGAAAGAGCGGTATAAACAAATTGTAATTATAATAATGTCGAAATTTTTCACATGTTTCACAGAATTCAGAATACTGTCACTTAATAGAAAAACATGTTTCACAATTACGGAATATATAACATCAATTTGAAGCGAGTTCGTTACATTAAAATATGATAACGGCTTAAACACTATTTTAGAATCACAACAGACACCGTTTATAGTCAGTAAATAATTTTTCACTGTCTGGCAGATCATACACTGGATAAGCGGGATATTCTCATTGATAATTTTTACACACGAGTTCTTAAATTGTATTCAACACATGTGACAAACCCATTAGGTGCATCGCTATGTGCTAGAAACATATACATACATATATATAATATACGTGTTTTATGAGGAGGATACTTTATCAGTACAAATAAATACTATCTCTTATGAGTAGTACTTTAGTACATAGCCCACTATGCATTTAGTAACAGAATAACAAGGTGGAAATAGTATGTACTCGTGGACACAGATTTTAAACACGAATGTACAAAACATTAAACACACGCATATTTTTGTATATAATTTATATATGTATTCCTTAGCGTTATTCAAATTTCTCGTCTAAAGTAGTATGTTTATAAGATGACAAGAGGCAGCGCAGTTTGTACGTCAAATGGAGGGCGTTAAGTGTGAATTACGGTGGCACACTAATCCTGCAGTGACCGACTGCAGTGTTACCCAGGAGAGCGCGGATCGTCACGAATCTGTGCGCTTTCTAAGTATAACGTCAGTGAAGATAGTTGCAAAATTTAGTAGACGGATAGTTTAAATGAGACTTTACCTGAACGTAAAACCGCATTTTAAATAAAGCGTCCGTAATATGTCACTGTTCACATTGATGACCACTACTGACACACCGTTGTATGGATACTGACTTCACCGGAGAGCTGGCTCCGTCACACCGGCACACTACTTTCACTCTATCTCTCTCGTGCTCACACCAATCCTCAGCTACCTCTCACTCTCTCTTCTCCCTCTTCCTCGCCTCTCTATTCCTGCTTTTCCTTCATAACTGTAACCAATTATCACACACACTTTTGTACTCGATAATTGTTGTGCCTTTCTTCGTAAAAACAGTTTCAAATGGTTGTTATGACACAAGCAAGATGAGACGTTGGATAGCGGTGAAACCTTTGCGTTTGGATATGAATTAATTGTACCACTAAAAAGTGCATTGCAACTATGAACGATGTGGAGGTGCGCGTGCGTTGTGACCAAAGATGAGCACCAGTCAAGCTCGTAATGTTGGTACTTAGTTGTTAGTGAAAACATTCTTAATTTTTCCTTAAGACTTACATTATCGTTTCAGTTCTTGCAAGGTTACTGCTAACTTAATAGTTATTTACTTTTCAGTACGTTTTACATATACTCTCTCTCTCTCGCTCACACACACACACACACACACACACACACACACACACACACACACACACACACACACACACACACACACACACACACACACACACACACACACACACACACACACACACACACAGAATAATTTAGTGACATTTGTTTTTTTCTTACACGAATACTGGTTTCTGTATCGTATGCTCGTATAACTACGTAGTGCGGGAGTGTGTATATATACCGTATACTTCATTGTCATATAAGTTACATATCACACACTCATTTTACTTATGTTTATACTCATATTTATATTTATACTTTATTACTCAGAATAGTATAAGATTTCTTCTCCAAGAAGGTTATAACATTAGTTTGCTTTAGTTAAGTTCGCAGATAAAAACTTTTTATGACATATTTAAAGAAAGATCTATTTGAATTCCAATTTAAACATATACATTGTTGTAATGTTTGTTTATATATATATATATATATATATATATATATCAGCAGTTTTAACGATTATATTGGAAACTATAGTATTTATTTTTATTTTTATCAGAATAATTTTCAGTAATATTTAATATGTTAAATAAAGCATCTAGTTCTGATTTAATTTATTTATATAAAATTTATTTATTTAAATATACGTACATATTTACAATGTAATCTATGTGTAAGTGACACAGACACATGCGCGCGCGCGCGCGCACACACACACACACACACACACAACACATAACGTATGAGATATAATCACATAGATTTTGTATACGCGCGCGCGCGCGCGCGCGCGCGTGTGTGTGTGTGAGAGAGGGGGAGAAAATATGTGTATAATTTTATGGTTTGTTATATCAAATTGGAATTGAAAAAAGATAATTCTTTATTTTCAATTAGGCTGACAAATTAAGAGTAGGTGTAGCGAGAGTGGGTATGAACAACGTTTTGTTTAACTTTAGTTTAATATATTTTGAGCTTGTAGTTAATGTAGTCTAGACACAAACAATCCGCTTCTCTTTTTACAGAGAGAATCAAGGAAAACGTCTGTTTAAAATTCTAGGCCTATAGTCCTATAATTTTATAAACGTCTTTATAATAAACAAGTGTATGTACACATTCCGTAAGTGTGTGTGTGTGTGTGTGTGTGTGTGTGCATACTATTAATGTTATTTATGCTACTGCACTAGTCAAAATATGTGCTTGTACAAAATGTATATTTCGGGCATTAAACTGTATTTTCATAGACAGCCATTTTGCCACCTGATAATGCGTCATCGCAGCTGACAATGGGCGTCTCTTGAGTAGTACAATTCGAACATAGTTAGTAATATAATAAGCCAAGAAAAGGAAGTGTACCGAGTTACCAAGAAAGATACTATACCGGCCGTGTGTTGTCAAGACGGCATTGTGTTGGCTCGCTACATCTCGCGGCTTCGGTTCCACAGTCACCTTGCCAACTAGTAATACATCTGTACTTAGCGTCGCACTGTACGTCCTACATACATGTTAGAGGCAGGGTAGATGGTTTGCCATTTGCGTAAAGTTTGCGTGTAAATAGAAAACGACACATAATGCAATATTGAAATTATAAGTAGTAGGCTATATAATTCTACATTTATATACGTGAACAAACATAAATATGTGTGTGTGTGTGTGTGTGTGTGTGTGTGTGCGTGCGCGCGCGCGTTTACACAACTGTAAATATTTCTGTTGAAACATGTGTATTGCTGTATTACACTTGTATGTAAGTATGGTTGTTGTATGCTCTTGTATATTGATTTCTGTTTTGGTGAGTGTATGTCTGAATGTACAAAATGTACAAACGATATTAATTTGGTTTCCGTTTTGTAAGGCGTAGTCCCTTAGGACAATCATGAACTGGCCAACAAATCTGAGCGCGAAAAAGAGTCAGAAAAGGGATGAACCTAGCAATATCCTCTTACTGGTAGAACAGGCGACCTCAGTATGACGCTGAAGTCGCACCTAAACACTTAAAAGAGATAGCAAAGAATGTCTCGTTTTACCGGCTATGTCCAGTTTATCAATTGGCATTTTGTACAAAAGTTAAGTTGTGCAGGGTTGTACTCAGAGTGTAAATAGTTCCCATTAAACTTGTTTAGCGATTTGCAGTAATTTTGTAATTTTTTTAAATTGGATTTTGAGCTGGATAATTACTGGATTGGATTGGATAATTACCGTGTCCCAGAGAAACAGGTAAATTGTATCTATTCTGCCAAAACTTTAAGATTCTGTCCTGTCGTTTTATGAAGACTACAGAGGAAAAGCTAGAGACGTTAGCAGGAATTGTACACCTAAAATAATCACGCTTAGCGATAAGACTACTTTTTTCTTGCAAAATAGGGAAATAACAATCAAGGAGCAATATCAGAGCGGAACCTAAGCTGGAAATCTGTCTCAAATTTAATCAAGAATAAAGCTTAAAGAACAGAGAACCTGGACGAAACATCAACGAAATGTATTCAGAAGAACAGCTACATTGTGCAGACAACACATTGACTAGATAGGGCGTGATGTACGTATATAAGAAATAATACAATTTACAGAAAGTTAAAAAATCAACCTAATTAGCAAAATCAAACGTAAAGATTCTATTTTCACTAGATAAAATAAAACATAAATGGATACAATACAACTTAAGACAATTAAAAAACTTCTTAGTGAATGTTTCAGTAACGCGCAGATTATTACTCTGATACAAACTGAAATGTAATACAGCCAATATTATGAATACAATAAATAAACAATGAAAGAATACACGTTCATTGTTTACAAAATGTAGTTTACCGAATGAAATAACTGAGCTCAAAAAGTGCTTGTTGAGCCATCAACAGACATATTCAAATTAACAACATTAATTTTTGCGTTAGACGCCTCAGACTAAAAAAGAAGAAAATTGAAATTAACTATCCTTCATATGGTAAACAAAAAACAGTGTATTTCTATACACTGTAACACTGATAAGTCAAGCCTAGCACGACTTTAGCAAAAGTAATACAATCTACGTAAGTAACAGTGATGTTTTAGTACTATTATGTAAATAACGAAGGAACATAAAGTTTGATTGTGTTACGAGGCGAACTTGGTAGGCTCCAACCAACACGTCGGTACAAAATTATTTGTCGTTTTACCCAGTTTGTTCTCTGTATTAAGAGACGACCTGGAATACGTTTCAGAAAGAGTTGTATTATCGAATACCACCAATATTAGCGTTGATAATTATTTATATAGATTTGTTTTCGTAAAGAATATATTCACTAAATGAATCAGCATTACTATCAGCATGTATTTACAAAAAAAAAGAAGTGCGTGGTCAATTTTGTGTAGGCAGACGGTGTAATATTTTAGAATGATATCAAATACCCATAAAAGTTATTAGATTTATTAAATCCAAGAGGAGATAGGAATTAATATTAAATGTTGAAAACAACCGAATCAATGGCATTGTCTGTAAAGAAAGATGACTGATTGTTCTATTAAATGTAAAAAATACGATAATTAGAAAAACAAAATAATGAAATGTTTTGATTTTAAGTTAGAGCTGACAACATAAAGTAAACAAGAACCATGATAGCAATGAATAACCAATAACCAACAAAAAATGAACTAAAATGCAAGTTTAGTAAAAAAAACTCTGATACGAGTAGAGAATATGAACCAAAGCTAATGATATGGTTTAGCTGGAGCACAGCAATTTTGGAGAGAAACACAAACCTTTAGATAAACAGAGGAAAGTTAATTGCAACGTTTTGAAACGTGGATACTGAAGGAAATTTAGAACATAATATGTGTGGGTAAAATAAAGTATGAAGTTATAAAAAGAGAGGGTAGGACAGATTATTTCAGTCACCCAGATTGAAAAGAAGAAGAAGAAGAGAAAGAGAGTTTGTCAACGCGATTAAAGTAATTTTGTAACTAATTATTGTATAATGTTACAGTAGACTAAAACGTAAAGATATTAATCGTCTTGAAATAACTCAGGCTTAGCCTTCTACTACTTAATTTTATTTTATTTTAAGTCTTGTATACACAAAAATATTCGAAAAAACAATCCAGTAAATAGCCAGTTTTTTACAGTTGCCTACGACAGCTCCTTTTGGCAGCCAGAGAGGCAATGACTACAAAGGGAAATGATTATTTTGCGTAAGTATGGAGGCTTATGTATGAAAACTCGTAGTAATGAAAAATTACATAATCAGGGTTGCAGATCTAGCCTTGAAAGACTGAAGGTTGCAAGGCATCATAAAATTGAAACTTGAATTGACGAATTCTTGCGTAACTTCACAACACTGAAGCCATAAAACTGAAATTGTTTTATTATGGCTGAGATCAGCAGCTAATAACACTAAATTTTCTAGGAAGGTATTTCAATCAATTAAATGATATCTTTTAAATAAACAGTGGAACAATGGTCGCGGCTGTATTTGGTTATCCGCCCAAGACATCCTAAAAATACTCAACTCAGTATTACCTAGCGTCTGTCGTATTTTTTAATAATACTTTTTAAATCAAGAAATTGAAAACATCTTGGTAATAAAACTTGCAATTGTAAGTCTCAACCTTATCGCTCCTGGTTTGGTTCACGGTATTAACTTCTTCTAATGTTCAAGTGTTCGTTTCTATAAAATAGTTTATTGCATCGGCTGAGGTGTCATCCCGGGCAGGGGAAATAACGAGGTTTGCTAGTGCCAAACTGCGAGAGTTTCGGTCCACAATGCCTACGGACGGTCGAGTCTCTTGACCACACCAGCGTATATCTACGCTCCTGGGGGTGAGTCTTTAAGGAGCCATGGAGTTGCGTCATTGCATGGAGACAGGCTGGAACAATTCACTAACTGCTCTCATCCACGTGAGGGGAATCCTCTTGTGCTGAACAAACGATCGTGCTGCACTTGTTTGAGCCTGGCGTTCATCGGGCTTCGACCCGGACAACGCACACAAACCATGGTGCCCAAGTTCCCCACAAACCGTGGCGCACACAAACGCACACGCCCCGTGCAAGTTCCGTCTCTCTGTTTGTAAACCATTAGACATAATACCTATGATACATAAAATTCGGAAGCAAATCGTCTTTGTCTTTATCGAGGTCTGCTAATCTCTGCGCTCCCGCCTGCTGTGCTAATTCATTTTAGGTCTGATATTATTAAGAGATTAAAGGAAATTATAACTTACCCGCCACCTACCAGAGATGGATTCGATAGGTAACGCATCTACTAAGTTTAGCTGTATATACCACTTAGCTTAGTTGTGATCAAAATTCGCTTACATTATGAAATGAATGGGGTCTTGTACCTTCCCTATCATGTGAATAATAATATCATTACCGGTCTCATCAACCTTTTCCATAAACATAATTTTTTTCTTTAGCCCTCTATCCTTGGCAAGTATTACAGAACTGAACTGGACTTGCCTGTGGCATCTGTAGTAAGTAGTTATGCTGTTAGTATGAACTGCCGACTTCAATAGAGAAGTGAATACACATTTCATTGTTTATATCTTTCGCGTCAACTTAATTTGAACGTACAGGTGGGCTACAACTTGACTTGAACCTACATCTTGACTTTCTAACGTAATTGTGGTATCAATAAGGTTGTTTCATTCCGTATAGGTATCTAGAGACGTATTACATCAACGGACTACTGTACACTGAAAAAAGGGAATACAAAAATCTTTCGTACGATAGTGGAGTAAAAAATAACAACTTATATACGCCTACATAAATTTGTAAAAGTTCATAATTTGTTAAAGCTCTCATCCCATACATACTCGTACATAGTAATGCTACTTTTATATTGTATTATAATTATTTGTTTTCCACAAGCAAAGTCTTATCGTCGCACTTGTTTTCGTTTGTGGGTGTTAAGCCATTGTCCATTATTGTTTCTATAGGCAGCAAGCCAGTGGACCACTGCCGCACTCGTAACGAATAATTTGCTTCTATACTAAGCAAGATGCATTACTTTTATGAATGACGCTCCCTTCTGAATGAATTGTATCTACAACTTGAAATATAATGTTTAGCTGTAAAATTAAAAAGCTGTATCTTTGTTACTTATTGTGCAGCTTTTTATTTTTAAATTAGACCCCTTGTTTTTACTAGAAAACATGTACAGAAATCTTCAATAAATTTTATGTGCATCTAATCTTATCTTTATATTCTAATTTTCTCATTCCACATCGAGTATTCTGCTTTTTATAAACTTATTATTGTAAACTTATTCATTACGATTTTTTGTTTATGTTCTTCGTTGTTCTGTCATCCTACTTTGTCTTTATCAAATGTGCGGTCACCATCTGATAATTATAATGTCAAAATAACAGTGTTTAAAGTACGAATCGTCAATTCCTGACACGTACTAGTCAATTCATTCTGAGCAAAGGAGAATTGAATTTTTTTTAACAAGTCGACATGCCTGTAATAAAATCTTTGTAGATGGGATGTTCTCATTCTTCTTAAATTGTATCGCTGATCTGGCGTTGCAGTTTAAAATTTACAGCTTCAATGTAGTGAGCATCTGTCATTGTTCTTTCAGTACGGTTATCATCGATTTCTTGGTTCACTTTCATAGGGTTTTTTCGTATCACCAAATATCGGTGAATTCCAGATTACTTGCATGTCATTTTCTATAAGACGTTTGCGACGAAATGCATGCCTCGTTTCAAGCGGCTTCACTTTCGTGCAATCACTCTGCTCACGTACACTGTACAATTCAATCTGTACTCAGCATTCAGCATCCGTACAATCTACTAATTTGAATTTTCACGCTTATTGGTCGCTATATAGCCTAGTTATTAAAACTTTTCTATTTTCTTGGTTATGTCAACACCCTCTGTTGTTTATAGGCCTATATTTCCCTTTACTCCACATCTCTCTACAAGATTTTTCTAGTATCGTTTCGTTGTACGTACATTGGACTGTACTTGATCAATTCCTGTTATTTTCCTCCAGAGCCATGGACTTTTATCATGTCGCATTTGCTGGAATGTTTCTTGTCTACTGCATCAAATTTCGTTGTCTATTTATTTCTATTTTGTTGTCTATGGTCTTTTAAACTTGTTGTCTATGGTTTTAGCGTGTAACAGTGTTTTTAATAAGCGACAAATTAACCATTTCCTTCGAATTATGCCCTTATTTTTATCTATACCAGGCTTCTCTTAATTCACTATTTGCAATATTTATATAGTCAACCTCATTACGCCATATTTGATTCTTGTTCCGTTTTAAAATCAATTCTTTTACGTTCTAACTCTTCTGCTTCGTGGAAAAGGAAACTCAAAAGTGGCTTAAATCTAAGTTTGACATATTATCGAGTTGAGTTGAGACATGTAAAAAATGCCAACAACCGATCAGCAGTCATAACCTTTCATGTATATTAGTGTAGTGTGGTTGTATATAAATTTATCGAGTAACTCGTTTCTTAACTATTTAGCGTAAACATTTTATCATTAGCTGAAAAATAAGAATAAGAGATTTAACAGCATTGTAAGCGCAGTTGTAACTTATTGTTCAATTTTTTGCAATTTTCAGTCAAATAAAAAATATTTTTTTATCAATTCGTGCACTAATTATATGTATGATTTTCCTGCTTATGTAATACCATATGTGCCTTGTCTTCCACTGACCACATTCACATTCAGTCTGACCAAACCCAATAAATTTTCTTTGCATACATCCACTGTCAACTCTCATTAAACGGAATATAGACGGTAATTTCTATTTACAGACTGTATAGAGTTTGAGTCCTGTTTGTGGAGTAATGAAGTTGATCTGCACTGTACTTTCCAATTGGAAAGGGGTAAACTATCCATTTTTGTGTAGTATCGTTTCATTTATGCTATTTTTACAAAATTTAAAATATGTCGGCTAAACAGTTTGTGTATGTGCATGTGTACTGTCCATCCTAAGTCATTGGGGAAGAATCAGCCTGATGATGCAGAGATGGAGCGGGCGAAACTTTGCGCGCGCAAAAAAAAATCAAAATACAATATGGGACTCAACTTAGATAAAGGACACACCGTATCACACCCGCAAAAATATGGTAAATATCATATGCGCGGCGTGTGTGTGTGTGTGTGTGTGTGGAGGGGCGCATACGTTTCAATTACATTGTTAAATCTAGCTTCAAGTTACAATTAAAACAATTGTAATTAGGTACAATTTTAATTACAATGATCCCCAAGTAGTTACAATTAAGATACAATTATCCAAAATAATAGTTTATCCTACAAATATAAACAATGTTTTCTCTAGCGTACGTTTCAGGGAATTTGGGTATGTTATTGGCTTCACTTGAGTCTAAAATCTCAACGACAGCTGATTTGTATTTGTAGTACATTTTAGTTTTCAATCGATTATTTTTCGTAATTTCGGTCTTATAATGCAAATAACAGTTCTGTGTAACGTGCAGAAGGCAAAAAATGTTTGTCTTCACAAAATTAATGAATTATTATTTAATTATATACAGGTACGGTACAGGTACAGGTACGTTATTCTAACGTGATTTGTAATTAAGAAAAACATTTTTACACTTCTTGCGCGCGCCGCGCCGCGAGTGTGTGTGTGTGTTGGTCCAAGAATCCCAAGAATCACAGTATCGAACTTGAAGCTAAGTGTTTAAGTGAACTAAATCATTGTTGTTTTAGACACATCACTGGTTCTCAAACTCAGAGTGAAGAGAAAGTCCGAATCCACGCGTGTTCACGTACCCATACAAGACAATAGAAAAATTATAATCATATCTTCGTCTCGTTAAGAATGTTTAAAGTTTGCTCTATATAACATACCGATAATTTAATTTGAAGTCTTGCGTCAAGTAGATACGTAAATACGTACGTGGCCCTGCTGACCTGTTACTACACCACCACGCACAACACAAATAGACCTCATCATATAAATGGTCTCCAGATCGCTTATAAGATTCAATTAAATTTATTATTTAAAATATACCTTATTTGATCCGTCCAGCGATCTTGTAGTTTATCTGAAGATGGGAATATAATTCCCGAAACATGTAGTGGAATTATAAACTACAAGATCGCTGGACGGATCAAATAAGGTATATTTTAAATAATAAATTTAATTGAAACAAATAAACCTGTTTCATCGTTAGGCAAATGCATTAAAGTGCCGCTATTAATTATTGTAATTGACAAGAAGGCTATGCCACGGTATATAGAACACACATACATGCATATACGTTACCGTGGGGTATGCATATTCAATCCGCATATTGCACATATCCTTACTACAAATAATATTGTTATCCACTTAAATTATAATGACTTCGTCGATAAAAAACAGTACTTACTAAACTGGCGTAATCCAATTAACTTATCAGACAATTCTGTTAGATAGATTCCAATTTTGAAATATTTAACATCTAGTGCAGCATAATAATGTTCCGAAACAAAATTTTATATTTAAGACAATAATGAAAATGCCATTCATAAGCGCTGCTTCCTATATTACAATTCAAACGAGTGATACACTTTTATTATTTACTATCTAATTTACAATTAAATGTTATTTGTACAATATAATTTATTCAGCTGGCCTATTTACTACGTAGGCTACAAGTCTCAACAGTACGTTGAATGATGCAATGAATTTTACATTACAATACGTCATTGTAAGTCATTATCACATGGTGTATAGTTTTGTGTTTTGCGTTACTCCTTTTTTTCGCTATAAACACCATATTTATTACTTACTGCAACAAATTATACAAACAGAATAGACTTAACGGAGTTTAACATTGTAAGCTTTCTGAAATTCACAACTTATGTTAGAACGACTTTCAATTGTGAATAAGAGGCATACTGTGATAACTTCAGACATTTTTCATGAGTTTGAAAGATGATATTTTGCGCAATGTAATGGATATTAGTACATCCAAATCACGATTACAAATAAAGGCTTGTCTTGCGCCTGCGCAAACAATTGACATAAGAGTCACATTGTATAGCAAGGTTTTCATTTCATATTCAATAAACAAGAGGCAATGGCAAGAGGTAATGATTTTTAAACCAATTTTCTTTTTTGTAACTCATAATTTAAGGCTCGAAGTCTTTAACGATAATAATTGATTGCCATCTTTGCTGACATTAGTGCAGCATCATAATGTACCAAAAACAAATTTTATGTTTAAGGCATAAATAAAAATGCTATCCATAAGCACTACTTCCTGTATTACGAGGCAAACGAGTAATAAATTTTTATTATTTACTATGTAATTATCAAAGTAATTATTTTATACAAATAAATTATTGTATTTTGCAATATAATTTATTCAGCTGGCCTATATACTACAAGCCTCACCAGTGCGTTGAATGGTGCAATGAATTTCACTGTTATGTTGTGATATAAACCTATAAGTAGTTATTCACGACATAGTCTTACAACTTGACACTTTCACTTTCAGGCGTATTAAATTTGTATTAACATTAAGATGATGCAGTATTTTAACAATCAAATTAAGTTAGAGTTTTTTTACTAGAAAATATTTTCCTTTGTGCATAAATGTTTAATTTATTAATAAATAAAATACGCAGATGCACTGATTAATGAAAGCCCTGTAATACAAACCTTTTTTATCTACATTAACTAATGGATTGTTTCATAAAAATTTTTCTAAACAAAAACAGCAAAAAATTAAACTGTTGTTACGATACGTGTGTAATAAAAATAAATTTGTATGCCCAATCTGTAGTCAGTCCTGTTAAAAGTGACAGGCTTGTTAATAAAGAGTCCGAAGTGTGCAGAATGTAGTGTAGTTAACTTGTTGAAATCGAGTTATCTCCCTCCACTCCTTATTGTTTTATGAAAATTGAGAACGTTCGTTAACAATGTTTCTTAAAGCCAGACAATCATAGATTTTAAAATATCGGTATGGAGAACCATACATGACTTCCATATTCTAAGATTTATATTTAAAATCATTTTCAGCCAAACAGCCAGGGAAGGAATTTTAACAAAAAAATACTTCTTTCTTGCCAATAACGTAGTACACATATAAAAAATATTATCCCCTCCCCCTTCAACTATAATTTTGATTTATAGAAAATTACCCCCAGCCCGTTCAACTAACCTCTTCATTTATAGATATTTCATCTACGTTTCTACAGTGGATTATTAAGATCTTATCAGGATACTTTATCAAAATTAAGTACTTTACTCATGTTACAACAAAAAATGTTTCAGGTAAACTGCCCTTTCCCCGTAACCGATCTTCACCAAAATCAACAGACATTGAGTTCTCTATAGCTCAGGCATATATGTAAAAAATTATTTGATTCTGTTTGAATTTACGGCAGTTATGGTTCGTCATATAAAAAATTACCCATGTGAAAACATAAAACATGAGATTTATAAAACATATCTAAGATTTATATTTAAAATCATTTTTGAAATAAAATATTTTCATAGAACCTACTAACGCTGGGGAAATCTGAGGAGCCAATCAGAGTTGGGCCTACCTGTCACTCTGCTGAATTTGGTGGAAAGCCCTGTCACTGTCGTCAAAGTATCAGCCTTGACAGGGTCCTCTTTTTCTGCAAAATGGGAGAGGAGGCTTGAGATGGAGTGAGTGACATGGTCCCCACCTCAATGAAGAACCCATTGTTTTATAAAAATATATTTAAATTTTGAAAACTGAAAATTCTTTTCTTGTTGTAAATATTTATATTTTATAATCAAAATGACTTTATCAAAAAACAAACATTATTTTTTTATAATAAGTACTTACATATGTTTCTTAATATGCTTACTTTTTCTTCAATGTTGATGATCACTTCCAAACATTCTGACAAAATTGTATCTACAGAACAGTTAACATTCCCCAGGTTTCCATTTCTGCTAATTTCTCATTACACCTTCCACTGACGTACTATTAACCATTTCAGAAACTATCGTATAATCTTTTCAGATTTTGTGGTACAAAATCTGAAATTTTCAGATTGCCTGGCAACAAAATTATTTTATTTTCAACAATTCCCATTGTTTGAAAAAGTTTAAATGAATTTTCAAGTACTTTACTCTTGTTAAAACGTAAAAGGTTTCAGGTAAACTACCCCTTCCCCTTAACTGATCTTCACCAAAATCTAGAGGCCTTGAGTCCTCTACAATTCACTGACGTATGCAAAAAATTATTTGATTCTGTTTGAATTTGCGGCAGTTATCGTTTGCCATAGAAAATACGCTTGATAAAAAACGTTGCTGGTAAACTACCCCTTCCCCTCAACCGATCTTCACCAAAAACAATAGGTCTTGAGTACTCTACAAATCAGGGCTGTATGCAGAAAATTATTTGATTCTGTTTGAATTTGCGGCTGTTATCGTTTGCCATAGAAAATACCCTTGTTAAAAAAACGTTGTAGGTAAACTATCCCTTTCCCTTAACCGATCTTCACCAAAAACAATAGGTCTTGAGAACTCTACAATTTAGGGCTGTATGCAAATAATCTTTTGATTCTGTTTGAATTTGCGGCTGTTATCGTTTGCCATAGGAAATACCCTTGTTAAAACATAAAACGTTACAGGTAAACTACCCCTTTCCCTTAACCGATCTTCACCAAAAACAATAGGTCTTGAGAACTCTGCAATTCAGGGCTGTATGCGAAACATTATTTGATTCTGTTTGAATTTGCGGCTGTTATCGTTTGCCAAAAAAAAAAATTTCCCTTGATAAAAAAAAACCGTTGCAGGTAAACTACCCCTTTCCCTCAACCGATCTTCACCAAAAACAATAGGTCGCGAGTCCTCTACAAATCAGGGCTGTATGCAAAAAATTATTTGATTTTGTTTGAATTTGCGGCAGTTATCGTTTGCCATAGAAACAAAATCTACAGACACACAGACAGACACACAGACAGACAGACACACAGACAGACAGACAGACAGACACACACACAGACACTTTTCGGAAAACGACTTTTTTTCATGTTTTGAGTGTAGTACAATCAGAATCTGCAATAATCTCGAACACGATTTTTTTTGCCATCACCATACTTCCATTCCTTAAGGAATATGGAAGTAAAAAATATACCCTTACATGAAAGTACACCAAAGAAGCTAAATTTTCTTAAGTTGAAAACCTAATTTATTTTAACACAACTGAATAAATGATTTGTGATTTTTATCCCCGATTTGTCGATAACGTCAGTAATAAGTTTATGTGTAGTAAGTTGTTTACGTATATTATTTATTCAAAATTAAATAAGATTTTTTTCCCACAAGTAGTCTATATTTATTGTTTTAGTACGTTTTGCAGATATAAACTTTACCATCAGAAGATACGATATATTCCAAAGCTTTATATTTCTATTTACAGTTTAAAGTGTATACTTATATCTAAACTGTATATTTCTGCAATAGAGTATTTTTATCAAATATATCATAGTTTCTGTACTTCAAATAAACAAAGGTGTAACCTAATTGCAGAAGACATAGGATGTAACTGTAAATAATATAATATTTTAGTACAAGAAAATTTTAGGAGCTACTATAAAGAAATGTGTGTGTGTGTAGGCGCGCGCGCGCATGTGTTTGTAGTTACTCATGCAAAACATAACCAATCGGCATAATGATATCAAACATATGAGTAAGTAGGAATTATTTATTCAATAATACGTTCAAACATACAATAAATCATCATAATCCTTAATATACCGAAAGAAGTGAAAGGATTTCGATACAATTATTATAAAATATCACAAACACGATGTTCGATTATCACAAACAAGATATGTGATTAACACAAGCAATTAGTAAACGATGGTTTTCTACCTATCGGAAGCCTAAAGGATTCTTAACCTGTCATGTTAAAGAATTTGTAACAACAAAATTAGCAACTGTTTCTAGAAATGAAACGCAGTTTTTTTTAACGGAAGACAATTCAGTCTGTTTGTAGTCTATATATTCAAACGTTTGAAAAGTGTATTCTCAAAAATGGTAAACAAACTTAACAAATAACAGTGGGATGTGTACAGTTACCAACTGCTTTATTTGCAGACTGGAGAAGATCAGTTTAAGGCCTCCGTCACTTATTAATTTGTGCTTCGTATAATGTTCTGTCCTGGTTACAACCTTCAAAGAATTCAAAGAACTACTGAACAAGTTTCCTTTGCTCGTTCGTAGCTTTACTTTATCTCTAACATTTAAGAAATACTGGCTATGCTTAATATACACTTTTGGTTATTCCACTGGTCATACTAAAGTTTTTCAGGTCTGCAATTTATCTAATCTTTGTATCCATTACCCGTGTTCCATTTCATACCTTTATGCATTATACATAACAATTCACATTTACTTATTACAATTAAATGCTTAAAACTAAACCATCTAATGATATATATGGAAGGTCTATTAATCTAATGAAACAATGATAAATTCAGTTAATGATACAATAGCGTTAATCACTTAAAAAAAAATTCAGTTACACAATCTGTTGACATAAAAGTTTAAACAAATATGTGTCAAATCATTTCGTAAAATGATTGTACAGTTTGTATCGTAATAAAGCTGTAGTGAATTTTTCTAGTAAGCGTGTGTTTGAAGCATATTCTGGAAACGGGTAGTTGACGCAACACGAATTACTTGGAGCGTTACATACAAAACTTGCGTCATATCAACGCCTACGAAGTACAAGTAATAAAGTAGAATTTCTGTGTTAATATCGTTTGTATCGTCCGACAGTATTGTTCTATGTTAAAATTCTGCATTAATTGAAAATTAATATGTTGTAGTGGGTGTGTACGGAATGTGGACGCACGTCTTTTTCGTAAGTTTTGACATTCGACATAACGGTACACACTGTGGGACAGACGATGTTATCTACGTATGTTACGGACTGTAACAGCGAAATTCGTTTCGTCGTGTGATGGCTATGCGTCGCCAGGCAAGGCACTCCCTTCCCAAAAGGAATTTATATTTTAGGTCTAAGTTTTATCGTTTACGTGACAACATAGAAAGTATTTTACCCCAAAACATCTACACGGAACATGTTACTAGAATCAGTTGTGAATAAGTTTCTTTAGTGTTATCTGACACTAACGAATCGACTGTGAAATTCGTTTCAAGTTTTCGCAAAATATTTTTATAGGAGATTCCATATTATGAATGGCATATCGTAACAGCTTCTGCTTGTAAATCAGAGAAATCACTATCACTATACTCAAACATGGTCAACAATAGTATGTAGGCCTACACAATCTACGCGATCGCGTCAACCGTGATTCTCGCCCACACAGTCTACATAAAATTATTTATTGTGTAAAATTATTTCTTTTTACAAGCATCAAAAACAATACACGTAACTAAAATATTATTTATTTATGACATACACAGTATTCGCAAGTAAATAGATATTTTCTTAGTGAAGTCATGTTACTATTGTGTCTTTTTAAGATAAGTTGGTAAATTTTTAAAATTAATAAATTTAAAAATGTATAACCAACTTAAAAATTTGTCATCTCTAGATACTTGTCAATGTTTTCTTTAGATGGTATAATAATTAGCGAGTAGTTGGTGCGTTGGTGTGCAAATACAATGGATGGTCGGTAATTAGTATCATTATTACATTTCCTAATAGACGTAAAGCATAACTTTACATTAAATTTGGGTCCCAACCAAGTAGGCCCAAATATTTACGAGTATTCTGTAAGCTACATAGTGAATGTTTCTTGTGGTAATAATTTGTTTAGCCCCCACTCGTTTCTTTATATTTCATTGTTTACATTTAATCTTATTCATATCTTTATATCGTTCGTCAGATGTAGAACGAACAGAGTAAAACAGGTTTAAGTCTGTGTGTTATGGCAGTGAGGATTAGAGCACTATCATTTGGAAAGTAAACTCTGTGCTTATTCACCTGACACAATAGTTTTTCATTTTCTATGAAGCTGTCAAAAGCCTGAGTTTCTTTGTAACTGACTGTAAGTTTTTCTATTAATTCAGAGGCTGCAAATACATTATCTGTGCACGATCTTTCATTCCTTAATCATATTTACTCTGACTACATGAGGTTTAGGGGAGGGGTTTCTATAGATTCTGCACGCTCTGTTTAATAAACTTTTTACCAGAAGTCTGTCTGCAGGCTTCACTAGCATGACGCAGCGTTACCATCTCTGCGAACATTATCTACTCCGCATTAGGGCATTAGGTAGGCTGCTAACATCAATCGAATCTCGCTGATTCTTGTGTTCTTCCAACAGTTATATAATACTATGCATGCTTTGGTTTTGTAGGAGGTCAATTAATTCACCTGTCAACATGAAACACTAAACTAATAACCCGACATTAAACCAATAATTAATTCCGAATAATACTTTACGAATTCTTATTAATTTTGGTATAAGAAAAACGATTCTGACATTAAATTTCCCACTTAACTTTTATTTTTATAAAAAACGGATTTTTTATGATTTAGTGAAATATTCTAATTTTACTAGAGACACTTTGAATTTAAAAAATTGGGTTAACAACAGTGAATAATAATCTTATTCTTATTCGTCACTTTTTTAAGTAGACTCTCCTTATTGTCACAAACAAAGCCGGACTTCTTGCCTCCAGGGTACAGCAGTGGAATCGCTTGAAGATAAACGTGCGTGTCTGGATATAGAAACCGACTAGGAGATAACTCCGTTTTTCATAATGGAAAACAACCTAGTTGCCTGCAGTGACGTAAATGGTCTGATGATTTATTTGAGAATGGAGCATAGTCTACAAAACTGGAGACATTTTATAGATTCATCTAAGATAAAGCATGAAAGCAGTTTTTATTCACAGTGGAAATTCATTGCCGTCTGTTGCTGTAGACACGCTATACATGTAGTACGAAGGAAAGCTATGAAAATGTTAAATTACTTCTTGAAAAAATTAAATATAATGACTATCAATCGCAGATATGCGGAGATACAAAGAGTATTGTCATCTTATTTGGAATATGGTAAGGGTGTACCAAATAATGATGCTTTCTCTGCGAGTGAGATAGTCTTCACATTACTTAAGAAAAACCTGAATGACGTTATTGGGGGTCTGGAAACAAGAATATCCAGTGCACTCCATTAGTTTGTCCGTGATAAACGCATACTGCCACATTTACGTATTGAAACCGGGTTAGTGAAACATTTGTGATGGCATTGAATGAGACTCAAAATGAGAAACTTTCAAGTATTTGAAGGGAAAATTTCCACATTACCATTATTGGCTCACAGATTCTCTGTAATAAGGTTATTGAGGGGTATGAGAAAACAACTTGGAAAACCGTCAAGTCCAACTTGTCAACTTCTTGGGTAATCAAAGAGTTGAAAATTACGACGTAGTTGTAAATGAACTTCTGAGAACATAGCAAGAATTAATTTGCAGTGTGTCACTTCGATACACTTTCTTGATTCACATCTTGACATCCTCTCAAGCAACAGGGGTGCAGTGAGCGATGAGCGATGAGAGCTCCCTTAAGACAAGTGCAACGCGTCTATGCTTGTTGACTAGAGTTGAAATGTGACAAGAGATGCTTCAAAAGTAGAAAACAATCAAAAACAAAACCAGAAAACTCTTCAACTAAGAGGTAAGACACACACATACGTACACGCTAATTCCGATGTCACATTCTTGTTTAATGCCACATTTTTTATTGGACTTGACTATTTTGGTTAAGGAAAGATATAACTTTTACTTTTTGTTGACCTGCGACATATGTTCCTACAACGTTTGCATCTAAAATTAGATATTGCAATGCGAACATTAATACTTCATATAGGGTATACATGTAATCCGATTTCTATAGAAAATAAGTAGTAGAAGAATATAGGCAGTAAAGGCATTCTACATAGGAAGTCTGAAGAAACTATTTGTTATAGAAATACAAATATTACGGCAAATTATATAAAGAATTGAAGGCAGCAGTTATTTTGTTCTTTTCCTTTTAATATAAGCTTTTCGACAGTTCTTGTAGAGAAACAATGATATTTCAAGAGTATCTTCCCACATGCATTAGTACTCGTCTACAAACTTTAAAAATAAGATAACCTATTTCATATACTGTCTTACTTATAACAGTTATAGTAAGTAATAACCCCGGACACGTCAATTGAATGCTTTCCACCTAGCTGGTACTGACAGAAAATATTTTAAAATTTAAAAAATTCTTAAATTCTTCTAAAAATATATGGTGGTTATATAACAGTGATTACATATGTCAAATACAAAGTAATTTTTGAATTGTTACAACGATTGAAAGGATCGTGACCTTAAAGTAGTCAAACAAATGGTGTAGTACCAGAGAAATCGATACAATTGTTTTAAATTATCGAAGTTATACAGTTGTCAATACACTACTACAAGAATTAATTTAACATTTGCTACTTTCACTAAATACCACTATATAATACTGCAATGATTAAGCTATGAATCATAGTCCAATCAATTTCATACGAATTCCAAAATGCAACTACGACTCAATTGTCGACACACGGCGTTATATAAGATGGCCACGTCGCCTACTGAGTAATGTTATTTACAAGATTGTCTCAACTGCGTTGTCCAGTCGACCTTACAAACGACGTCGCAAATTATGAAAGTTACTTAATCGCAATGGCGTAACACTGCCCTCCTCCTTAAGTCTGTTCGTCCCAAGCTGGTAAATCACCTGGCGTGCTTTGGTTTAAGTTTGACTCTGAAACTTTTTTTCTCCTACAACGCTTTTCTCGTCGCCCGCAAACACTTCCTCAATTCCATTTTGTCTTCCCGATTCACCTATAATCTCTTGCGTACACGTCTGTTGAGCAACCTTTCTTTATCCTAGAGTTACTGTCTTCTCATCCCTGTACTGTCTTTTCTTTCTGCTATTGCAGTTTGTTTAATTATTATTACTAAAATTCCTTTTCAGAAACTTCAACCACGAATTTTTCTTCGAATTCAAGAATGAACAAAGTTGACTTATTCAAGTAATAAATCTTTATTACTAGTGCTGTCTGTTACAGAATTTGTTTCGAAAACACAGCCGCACTTTCACTAATTGTTCGATTTCAGTTTGAAATTTTTTCTAATATACACAATTGGATATTCTACTGCAGATATTTTTATTGCCATTACTTCTTCAACTTCAGATTTTTGTTTAAGAATGATTATTTTACGTCAGTTACTTTTTGTTGTCATCGAACTTGTACCTCAGATATTCTGGTAACTTGCTCATTCAGCTCACCTCGCAATGGACCCAGCTATGCAGTGGGATGCTTTTCCATATTCTTTCGTTCCTGTACAAAGGTTTTAGTTTCTCCTGTTTTACTTCCACGTTCTTCTTTTTCATTTCCCTCTATTTCCAGCAACAGCGCTTCCTGCCATTCTTACGTTTTTTCAAGCAACAACGTTTTCTGCCGCTTCAATCACTTCAATAAATACTGCTAATACTACACAGTTTAAACACTGAAGTCAGGAGAAAAATCAAAGAATATCTCGAAGACTCAGAAACAGGCAGAATGTTTTGAGTTGTTTCGTCCAATCGACCTTCAGTCATCGTTGCGTAAGCTCTATGAACGTTGCCTAATCGCAGTGTAACAAATTTAATTCTGCAGAATTTACACGTCAGTAGAAAGCAGTATTTTGTAGGATACATTTTGGATCCGAAGAGAGAAATTATATTCTAAATTCTACTGAAGTTCCACGTTTATCATTGCCTATTAACATCATTAGCTCTTACCATCATTTCTTTCTGTGCCATAAAGTGTTCCTTTTTTCTCGGTTTTCCTTTTTCGCCTTCTTTCTTTTCCCCATCTACGCCTTACAGCTTTAGTCTATTTTCTAAATATGATTGTATTTGTTGCCAATTTTCACATTTGTCCTATGGTTTTTTTCTCTCTTGTTAGCAATCTCTTTTATACTCGCTTACTCGATTTTCCAATATTTTTATACAATATCCCAAATTCTGACAACATTTTTACTCTCACAGTCCCCTCTTGCTACTTCTTATAGGCTAATACTTGACTGAACTCTAATAACGCACATAAATGGATATATGTTTTCTAAATATCCGTATGGCGTTTATAATCTGATTATGATAATCTGATTTCCCGTTTTATTTGTTTTCAAGGAGGAGAACAGATGTTAAGTCTAACAGTTAGTCTCCAGCAATAATTTTTATTTTTCCCCTGTGAATCACTTATAAAAGTCACTGATTAGGCCTCCTTTCTTAGTTACAAAAACTTATCAATCATTTATTGCATATCTTACATCGGTTAGAATGTATTGTACTGTAAATAACCTGTACTGAGTAACTTGTTTGTTAACTGTAAATGAGTTCACATAGGCGCTTAATTATTTTGCTGTTTTTCATTTTTATCTGTTTCGTGTTGACTCTAACGAGGAAGTATCCGAGTGTGTGTGTGTGTGTGTGTGTGTGTGTGTGTGTAAGAGGGGGGTAGAAGGGACAGAGAGACGGACAGACATATGAATAGAGAGGCAGACAGATAGAAAAGATAGACAGAGAAAGAGAGAGACAGACAGACAGAAAAAAAGAGAGTGATAGCGCGACCTTAATTCTGATGCGTATGGTACTGGTCAATCTGAATACATTAGTTCTTACTTAGACAAGGATGTTAGTGTTCTGATACAAACTAATCTTTTATGGATAGTGTTAGAAACACAATTTACAGGAATATCTAACTAGCTTCAGCTTATCATTATGCAACTTATATGATCCTCAGTGATGCTAAGATTCACCCAATTTTACAATATTATATGCTGGATCTGTATTTTTACTGAATCTGTTGAACAATACTGTTCTTTGTAACTATAAACCAAAACGGAAATTCCTTATAACAGCAAATTAGATAAAATCACTATTTTATAAAATTGCCTTACGTAGGTTCAATTATGTGTTGACTTTGAATTATATTAGTAAGAAGCCAATACTTTTGAATTAATGTACGACTCGGTCAGAGATTTATAATAGACGAACAAACGCTAGTATGTGTGGCTGATTAGCTGTCTGTAGACTACAACTGATGTTACTTCTATATCTCGACAATCTGTAAGTACAGTATGAAGTCTCAATTGTGTGACTATTAAAATTGTTCCGTCCACATAGTTGTGTGGCGTCGTGTTGGGGAAGGGAGATCACGTGTCGTACACTGTGCAATACCGTATGTGTTGAAACCGGTGAAAGTACCACTAGGGCTAAGGCCGCTGTAGTTACGGCTCATTGTTTCTCATTTTGCCCTGGCAAACGCATTTCTTGTCACACGAGTAAATTTTTAGTGGCTTTACGTGACCCACTAGAAAGTATCGGAAGGCCTACTGCGTTTTTAAACTATCATGTTTAATTTGAATATTTATATTAATTTAGTTTTGAAATAAACAGCGTTTCATGTCACATAGAAATGATGTGAGTAAATATTACTTGAATATCTGCCAACTCTGTATCAAGTCGTTTTTGCTTGGGGTTGGGGGGTTAAAGTTATTTTTTGCCTCCCCCACAATTACTACCGTAAAGGCAGGTAACTTTCTGTACCTTATCCACAAAATAAGTCAACAAAAACAATTAATTTATTTAAACTACTTACATATATTTTGCGATTGCTATTTTAGACGTATAGGCACGTATTTACTTTCTCTTACAGAATGCTTAAATAAAATGCTCTGAAGAAGCTTTTTAAAAGCGAAAACCGGTTCAGGTTATAATGTAAAACTTTTACGTTTTTAACCATAAATAACTTTGTGCTCCGAGTCGGTAGTGAAATAATTATATTTGCTTAAAAATAATATTCAGAATGTACATATTTTTTTACCTGTAAGATCCAGCAGACCCTCAGACATGCTGTTGGATCTTACGTATCCCTCCTGTTGGATTCAGACCTGTTATCTATAATATGAACATTGTCTTACCCATCTTTCTTAATCTGCTTAACCTGATTAAGTAGGTGAATGAGTAGAAAACTAAACTTAAAAACATGCTAAGACCGTTTCCTTTATATAGTTGTAACTTCACAATCTTAAGTCAGACATTATCGAGCCATTACTGAAAAATCGAAGTAGACCTAATTATTAAATTTATAGTTTTTTTTTTTTTTGGAATGGACAGTAGGGTTTATTTTCTATTTAATTTTTAAAAACTATACGTAAAAACATGAGTGGCTACCCATGCGTGCCTGTATTTTTAAGTTACACGTTCCCCGTGTTATGTTACACTACTTACAAAATGCAAAAATTGTAAAGCTTTCGTTTCAGTTTTACTCAAGAGTTCTTCTTCTCCACTTCATGGCCTAGGCTGCACTACCTGTTCCGGAAACTATCTTGTCCATGCACGTCCCACACTTCACTGACCTTTGGGCTTGTAATTGAGGCCATTCGGAGAAGACAGTCTTGCTCCAGTCTTTCCAAACTCTTTCACCAATTGACTTTGTATTCAGTAATACTGTTTTCCAAATGTAATATGCAATTCTTGTCTTATATTTGCGTTAAGGTGCAATTTTTACAGCTCAGAAAAATTTCATTTCAGCTCTTGTAATCTTTCTCCTGTCTTCCTTTGAAAGTATCCGCGTCTCACTCCCATACAGTGTCGCTAATAATACCATTGTCTTATAAAACTTCAATTTAGTTTCTTTTCTAGTTTCATATTTCAAGGTTTATGAATTGCTCCATTTTAAGATTTAAATCTTTTAAGTTTATTTTCAACACCACAATTTACTGTGGGAAATATGCACGTCCAAGATTGTCAGAACTAGACACCTGCTCCAGAATTTTGCCATTTATTTATATTTTAGTTTCTCACTAGGTATTTCTCCCACAAAAAAGTTACTTTTGTTTTATGTATAGATATTACAAATCCGTATTCCTCTGATATATTTTTGAAAACTAATACTCCCGTCTCCCATCTTCATCTGTCATAGATCACCTTCTGTTTGCTATATAATAACACCGTCCGCACGTAGAATGCTACGCAATCTATCTTGTGGCAAAAGCTTTATACCAGACTTAAAATTTTGTTTCAATCTTTTAAAGACATCGTTCAAACAGATATTAAAAAATGTGGGAAGATATAGTAGCCTTGTCTAATTCGTTACTGTCAATCGCTTACCTGTATCGGTAAAAACAGACATGTTTTGGTATAGAATTTTCATCGATTCGACAAGTTGATAAGGGAATTCTCTTCTGGTCAGAATTCCTCAGAGCAAATTTCTATTCAGGCTATCAAATGCTTTTTGAAAATCAATGAAAGCAATAACTTTATATTCACTTCTATTACCATTTTTAAAAATCGGAATGACTTTTTTTACCCAGTTCTCAGGAATTTTCCTTGTTTCCAGCATATTGTTATTACGGTCACATCGATCGTCACTGAAACAGAATAACTGACATCAATGAAGTCACTAATTACAAATGTTAATTAGAAACAAACAGCAGTTATATATCAACAAAGCTCTCGTATTCCAAGTTAAAATTGTCCAACACACAACAATAAATTTCACATTATTACAGTTTTACACTAATTAACACAATAATCACTTCTCAATAAACCGCAACAATTTCTGCAACCCGCACTGTAAAATCGCCAGGTGTAACTGAACTGGGCCACACACACACGACACGAGATGTGCAGTGTTCCGAATCTCAGTTAGGACTCCTGCCACTGGGTCTGGATGAGTTCTATTTATATGTTTTTACTTATTGGAGGACCTGAAGCGACCCTCGATGGTAGATTATACCACCGGGGATAACAAACGGGGTCGATTTCAAGACCCACCTGGCCTTGGAGTGTAATTACCAAGTCCGGCAATCAGGGGATTGCGGGATACACCAGCAGCCCGACGGCTGCGAGCGGGAATCTACGCGCCAGGCGTTTCAAGATATTCTCTAATGAGTTGACACCTAGACCTCTTCTCAATGCACGAGAAGAGAAACTCCACGGGACGTTACACGCAAGCTTAAGTCCCCTGTTAAGAACGCGCTGGAACGCCGATATCTGACAGCGTGCAAGGTAACCCCACACGGGACAGGCGTAGGTAATCACCGACAATACGTACGTGTTGATTATGGGCTTACCTAGCCGGAGGGAGGGGGTCATCGCCGGATTCGAAAGCACGGGCCAGAGTCTACTGAGTTGCGCCGAGGCACATTGGCGGATCTTATGTGCGTTGGTTTGCCAGGAGTCTACATGAAGCCTGAGGTACTTGACGCTTTTGGTCCAGGGCTACTCGACGGGGCCTACAGTAAGCGGCCGAAGCCGCTTGCATGCGGTGTCGTGAGAATATTACTGCTGTGCTCTTACTAGCGTTAATGGCAACTCTCAATTCCTCGGCTCACCCGACATACGCGTCGAGTTGGCGCTGGAGCTTGACGGTCGCAAAGTTTACATTTGGCTCCAAGGCAAAAGCCACGGTGTCGTCCGCAAACAGAGACAGCCTTACTCCAGCCACTAGGGGCGTGTCGTTGACAAACACCGAGAACAGGAGAGACCCAAGGACGCTTCCTTGAGGGACATCAGTGGTAATACGCCTCTCCGAATAGAGAGCGTGGTCTATTCTCACTCGGAAGGTTTGGTCTCGCAGAAAGCTGCCGATCATATGAACGTAGCAATCTGGGAGAAGGACTTCCGTGATCTTGTACAGAACATCCTCGTGCCACACGCGGTCGAAGGCTTTCCCTACGTCTAGGAAGAACGCAGTCGTCTGTCTCCTCTGGCAGCCGGCCTCGGTAATGAACTCCACTAGTGTCATCACCAGATAAGTGGAGGAGTGATTCTCACGAAAGCCGAACTGTTCGGGGATCAGCATATCTAGTCTTTCTAGATGGTCGCGGATCCTACGCTGGATTAACCGCTCGAAAACCTTAGACGTCGCGAACAATTGGGTTAACTGGTCTGAAGTTCTCCGCGCGAGAAGAATTCTTTGCGGCTTGGGTATCACGGTTGCCGTTTTCCATTTCGCCGGAGAGTAGGTCAGCCTGAGGCAAGCGTTGAACAGCTCCGACAGGAAGGGACTCCGAAAGGCGTTGGAGTGCGGAGTTTGTAACTCCGTCTAAGCCTGGCGCCTTCCGGGGCTTGAGCTGCACGATCTTCTCAGTGACCTCCTCCGGCGAGATGGGCTCCGGCTCGATGGTGATACCAGTCGAAAAAAAGCGCTCTACCTCGCGGCAGATGTGCTCAGTGAAGGCCGGGTTCTTGGATGCGTTAGGGCGAACTGTCGCTCGAAGAAACAGTCAGCCTAGAACTCTGGCTTCTGGGGGGGGGGGGGGGGGGGTTGACCACCGAGTCCTTCCAGTGCGGGGAGCAGAGCGCCTCTTCGCTTTCCCATTAGGGCACTGGGAATCCGCCAGACATTACGGTACTCGGCAGGGCCATCCATCTGCGCTACAGCCAGCTCCCAGCTGCGTCTACGGAACGCCAGCATGTCACGACGTAACTTGACGGTCGCTCTGTTACACGCAACCTTGTCTGCATGGTCTCACGGAATCAGTTGCGCCTCGCTCAAGAGAACTACGTCGGGCTTGTGACGGGCAACGAACTCTAAGAACTCTTAGAGCCCATCCGGGCGACGAGACCGTTGGCGTTCCACGCCACGAGTTCGAGATCTCGCTTGAGAAATTGCCGTGTTTGTCCGTTCTTTTTATCAGACCGATAACACGGCAGGCTTCCACCAATAGGAGGATCTTGTCTTGGGGAGAGGCAGTTGCCTGGCGCTCAATGATGGTCCTGAAGGTGGAGACTACTTTCTGCAAGTCAGATTTTGCAAGAAAGTCGGTTACGGCGGCGAAGTCGGCGGAAGAATCTGGGGGTGAGCGCTTGGTAGCAACTGCATAGCTGCGGCGGGAAGAGGTAGTGGAAGCCTTCGGGGCAGGTTCTGGAGAGGGTGGTCGCTCGGGTTTTTGGAGAGCAGGCTTGGGTGCAGTAATATAATTGTGTGGAGTAGTAGTAGTTAGTAGTAGTAGTAGTAGTAGTAGTAGTAGTAGTAGTAGTAGTAGTATAATGTAAATTATTTAGATATATATATTTTTCTAATTCCTATACGACATCTCTTTATCGTGTAAAAAAATGTTGTTTACCGTGCCAAAGGAAGTAAATTTTTAAACCGGTGGAAAAATTTCGTTGGAAAATGTAACGACAGTCAATACACTGAATATAATACGAGTTGCAGACAACGCCCACGCATTAGTATAACAAATTATTGATTAAGATTACATTTTAAATTTAATGCTCCTTGATATTTCTCCAATAACAACAAATATAACGGTGACTAATCGTGGTAACGAAACAAGAGTAACTGACCGCTCTACATTTATTGTTATACATTTCAAATACAGTTTTTAATTTTATATAACGTATTGCGGTTATGTTAAAAATTATTTCGTAAGTTTGCTGTGAGGCATAAATCTGAACGCGTAGAAGACACGTAGACACTGGTGTACTTTTGTATGCAAATATGAACCTGCATCCATCGATTCACACATTACTGTCTTTCTTTTTAAGAAACAAGAAACTCTTAAAAACTAATTTTAAGATAAACGGGGGGAAGGGATACCCGTTGATGATCACGAATGAAATGTAAAAGTATTCGTATTAATGTAGAACTTGTACAGAACTGGCGTGTTACGCAATTAATTGTATCGGCCACCTTGATGTACACGAAAACCGGTTACGAAAAAACGGGTGTATTTAAATCATATCACAGTGACGATTGTACACATAAGACTGACTCAGTTAAGAAACTTGAAGTTATGTACAATTTAGACTGCGCCAGTAGTGGAACAGAGAAAGCAGGAGGAGCGGTGATAGGCTTCCACTACGTAATGGTATCCTGCTCCGACTGCAGGTCAGTGGGTGACGTGACTCACTAGTAACATCGCACAATACTTCTTCAATATTAACTACACTAATATTTCCGTAAAATTGTATTTTATATTTTATTTATTATATTAATGAATATAATAGCGTTAACAAGTTCGTACATAACGTATTTATTTATCTGTAATAATGTATTTACTCATAATACAAATATATTATACAATTGCACGCTAGCTGCCTTTGCATCCGCTCGACTGCAGTATAAAGTATACAGTCACTTTGTATACATGTACAAAAACAATTGTTTGATTGCATGCGCACGTGTACAATAATACACGTATACATTGTATGTATAAATATAATGTGTACCACCAAAGGAGGGCAAGGTCATCTAGCCTGTGTCGGCCTGTACCTGTCTCTACATCCAGGATGTTTGTGTCAACAATTCTGAATCAGTCTCCACCGTAGTAACCACTGCATTTCTATCAGCTACTACCGGTACCACTACTACACTGTCCTGTCACAAGGAAACAGCATCTTGTCTCTGTCTTCTCTGACAGGTCCTCACGGCATCAGTGAACTTTTAGATTCATACCATTCACACTGCACAATGACTGACCTCTACAACCTAGCACTCACAATGAAACATTATCGAACGTAGCTAAAAAAATTCCGAAGAATAAAGTCCGTACAATAAATAATGAATGAACTTACAAATATTATTTACACTTTAAGTAAGGAACCAAACGTAGTTTAAACAAATATGGGCAGAATTTAAAAAAGTATGATTATGGAAAACCGTATGTCTGACCGTATATATTCCGAGCAGTTTTCTCCAAAGTAAAAAGCCCTCATAACAAGTATTTATTACGGAAAAGGAAACCAGTATATTTACATCAGCTATACATAGTATTACACAACGCATTACAATTGTATTGTTAACAGTTCTCGTTTAAAAATCGGTTTGTTGATTTTCCTGTATATACAAGATTTATAAGTACATACATTTTTAATAATTTACATTTTCATTAGTAATTACTTAGTGACATACGTTTCTGCCAATCAGAGGCGTCGAACGCAAGTCTAGTAATGTCAGGTAAGACGTCTTTTGTCTCTCATATATGAGAACTTTTATGGTTCCATTCACCAGCCGTCACTACCATGCGCTCCATCAATTTACAATCTGAAAAACAATTAAAATTTATACATGAAATTATTATATATACATGTCTCCCTTTTTGTGGCAGAACTCGTTTTCCACTAATACTCGTTTTTTACTAATTAGTTTTAGTACTAATACTCTGATTTTGTGCAGATCACTGGAAAATGAACCAACTCGAAGTAAGGCGGAGTAGTATAGGCCTACATGTCTCCCAGTATTTTGATTTTCGCTCAAAATGCTCTTGCAGTAACGTTTTCAAGATTTTACTGAATAACATAAAGAATATTGGCCACCTAACGAATAACAAATCTTGTTTTATTTTGTTTTAATCTTAGACTACTATTCAGAAACAATTGTACTATTCACTTTATATTTTCTATTGTTGTTTTTGTTAAAAAAACGTTACGTTCTTTATTTTACATGTTACTTTGTTCTAAGCATTGTATATACACATTAAACGTCATGTTTTTCCCAACCAGCACTTTTATTTCTTTAAAATAGTAAACTAAAAACCAAAAAACAGTATTGCCTAACCTCACAAACCAAAACATAACGTATTTTCGCTTTATATTTAGAAACAGAATAATTTACAATTATTGTAGACTTCTTCTTCCTCACATCGTGGTATATCGATACAATCGCATAATTGAAATATCTAAAAAGTGGGTGGGGGGGGGGGGGTGACGGATATTTGGAAAGTAACGGATTGTATCTTTAAATGCAAATTGATACATACTCATTCTGGAAACCGTCCGAAAATCGGTTTTCCGGTTAATAGCATTCGGTTAATCATCGACGTCGTTGTCGTCGTCGTAGTAGTAGTAGGAGCTGGAGGCCTAGTAGTAGTAGTAGAGTAGGAGGAGGGGCAATCACTGGCATATTGATGTAATTGCGACAAACGTGTCGTGTCTAAGAATGTGACCCCTCATATTGTTCACTCTCTTCTCACCGCTCTCTCTCTCTCTCTCTCTCTCTCTCTCTCTCTCTCTCTCTCTCTCTCTCTCTCTCTCTCCCTCTCTCTCTCTCTCTCTCTCTCTCTCTCTCTCTCTCTCTCTCTCCACCACTCCCATTCCTGTTTTTGATTGAGAGTACAGAGAAACATTCTCGACAACCACCGTACGCTAGTAACACTGATTAACCCAGGACACAATAGTCGAGTCAGAGTTTTTTTATTATTGTTGTCGATTCTCCGTAAAAATATCTGTATACGTTGTTGTCAAGACGCAAAAACACGTACACAAGAGAAAAACTGTCCTAGTAGAACGATCCCGGCCAAGTTATAATCAATAACTTCCTTAGCTGACAGCATAACAAAATTTGTATTAGGCAATAGGCCAGCATTTACAAGTAACTACATTTAAATCGACAGGGGAAACCTACTTCATTTATATGTATACATAATACGTATTAAACTTTATAAAATATAATTATTTCACTACGACTCGGAACACAAAACTTTTTGTGGGTAAAAACGTAAAAGATTTACCTTATAACCTGATCCGGTTTTCACTTTTAAAAAGCTTCATCAGAGGTTGTCGCTGGTAGCACTGTCCGTCTTGTTGTTGGCGACGGAATCGATTTTCGAAAGACCGATTTTGTGTGTGTGGGGTGTGATATGTTCGAATAATGCGTGTGATTTGAACTGTGTCTGTTTGTTTAGGATGTCGTTTTTATTTGATTTCGTCGTGTGTTTGTATATTTCCAGTTGTTCTAGAGTGTCTAGTTTTCGGCCTTTTGTGTGTACGTGTAGAATGTTCATGTTATTGTCGATGTTTTTGTATGTGTGGTTTGCTTCAATGAGGTGGTTTGCAAAGGTGGATTCTGTTTTAGTTAAACTAAGTTTAATTAAAAATCTGATTTATCAAGATATCCGATAGCATAGCATAACGAGAAAAGCGGTAAGGAGAACCATACATGACTTCCATATCCTAAAATTTATATTTAAAATCATTTAAATATTAATTAAATAAGTGGATGCTTGAGTTCTGAAAAAATTACGTATCAGCTAAAATGGTACTACCATGTCAGGCGGATTAAGACTATCCTCAACATTCGTGAGGAAGGACTGTACTTTTGGATAAAATGTCTGTAGGTCGAACGAAGAGGTAGCTGCGATCTGATTCTGTAATGAAATTGGACTCTCGCTGCGAGGAGCCGAGGGATGTCTATAGTGTTATCAAAGTCTTTCCTGTCAATACTATACTAGTCATTTTTCTTTTTTTAAATCGAGTCTTGATTTCTTTCCTTCCATTTGTCTTCTGATTTCCTGAACGACTATTCTGTTCACCCGTATAATTATAAATTTCTCAGCAAAACATTTCTTCCTTAATACGTTTGTGTCTCCTTTTTAACACCCACCATTCTGATCCATGTCATAACGCTATATTCCACACAGGCTAGTAAATAACTAGCCATCAGGGAGGTCAAAATATTTTCAAGGAGGGGCAAACAATTTTCCAAAGGAGAAAAATATTTATATATTTTTCATACATACACACATGCACATATTAGTTTATAATTTTCATATCATAACAGAAATAAGTACACAGATTGTATTAATTGCTTTAATACAACAACACTGCCCAGCGATCCACAGGAAGCAAAATCGATGTCCACCTTTTCGGCTTGCACGCGTTGTGTTGGTGTGGGTTTCGGCACTGTCCATTTAAAAAGCGTGCGAACATAATAAAATAAACATGAGTGAGTGAGGCCAGAAATAACGCGAATTTTGTATGTGTGTGTGTCCTGCCGGCCTTTTTATTGCGGTAATCACAATAATAAAACTTTGGAAAAGTAAACATTACGTAATTGAGATATGCTTGCCTGCCAGGAACGATATATTTTCACTCATACGTGATTTAAATTAAAATGAAAAATATAGAATTTTGTTAAAGTGTAATGAAATGTTTCCATAGAAACTACTTCTTTGTTGTTAATAACGTAGTACACATATAAAACTTATAAAAATTTACCTCCTCCATCATCAACTACCTTTTTAATTTATAAAAAAAATTACCCCCTCACCCCTTCAACTACCCTTTTGATTTATAGATATTTCATCTACCTTTCTACAGTGGATTATTATGACCTTCTTTTCAGGATACTTTATTTATAAAAATTAAGCACTTTACACTTGTTAAAACGTAAAATGTTGCAGGTAAACTAACCTTATCCTTAACCGATCTTCACCAAAACAATAGGCCTTGAGTCCTCTACAATTCAGGTCTGTATGAAAAAGTTATTTGATTCTATTTGAGTTTGCGGCTGTTATCGTTTGCCATAGAAAACATTCTACACACACACACACACACACACACACACTTTTCGAAAAATGACTTTTTTTTCATGTTTTGGTGGTAGTGCAATCAGAATCTGCCGTTATCTCGAACACGTTTTTTTTTCGCCATGACCATACTTCCATTTCCTTATGGAACATGGAAGTAAAACGCAAAATATTTACTCAAAGGATTAATAGATACATTTATTGTTTATAACTTTGTTTAGTGCAAAGACAAGTGTCAAAAATACAGACTAAAACGCTCAATGTTGTGTGTTATATTCGACAGTTCCACCTGAATCATGTGGTATTTTGTTACAATAATGTAGCGGCCGGCGAACTGTTACCAAGACAAGACAGACAGAAGAATGCATTTCATCAGGTGTAGTGTGTTCGCAACACAAAGATATGATGCGCCCCGACCTGACCACACACACTTTAGGGTTCCCGCAGCACCTTACAACAGCATTGGAAACTTTGAATCATGAACAAACGTACATTATCGTCCAGCAATTCCATGATTATCTAGCAGTTAGGTTCTGTGTTGTTCTTTCGATTTAATCCAAATGCTTATTCCTCAGACCAGAATTAATTTAAATTTTATATATAAATTTAATGTTTATTATTTTCTGTACTATTAAGATTATTCATCGTAATTTACCAAAATTGTTAATTTATTTCGTCCAAAAGCGAAATTGTAAAAAATAAAAAAGCAATAAAGTGTACAAATTTATAATTTACTGAACATAAAACAAAACTGGTCTCATTGTCTGCATAAAAGAAATATTTTTACTTATGTATAGTGTCCTCGTAAGATATAGCCTACACAAATAAGTGACTTCATAAGATAAAATGGCAGAAAGCAGCAGTCACAGAGAATGTTGGAGAAGGAATGGGAATTTTAAGGAAATAATGAATAGGCTACTGTAGCTGAAGATGACAGTCCACAAAGATTATTAAATAGCTATAGTTATCCCTACATAAGAGTGGAGATTCAAGAGACTGTAGAAACTACTTGCTACTTCCACAGCATGACAAATAAGGTTTCTAAAAGGACTCACAACAAATATTTAAACAGCATTAGAAAGAAATTTAGGTGAGGAATAACTTGGCTTCAGAGGTAACTAAGGAAATCAGGAGCATTTATTTTCTTTAAGACAAAGCGTAACCAAGAAGATAATAATTATTATATAAGTTGTTCAAATAAAAATAAAACCTTTGGTACGATTCTGAGAAGAAATTGTATAATATGTTTTACAGTATGGGGTTCCATCAGCAGAACTGATAGATGATGGAAGAAGTATTTACAAAAATACATTTAATTATATTGGACAAGCATCTTATCAAAACATTTAATGCTTGAAGAGGAGTAAGGGATGGTAGTTTTTTTAGTTTAGGTGTTTGTAACAACAGTGTGCAATATTATTAGCATAACTAATTTAATAAGATAACGAAAGGTTTTAAAGTCAGGTACTATATACTGCAGACAGATGTAATCAAAACATTAATGTATTCAGAGATCTCATACTGATTGCACCAATAAATGAACGTATAAAAAAAGACTAGTCTTATAAGTTTCACTTCACATAACATTTGGAAACGAATATGGAAAAACATCTTTAAGAAGCATGCAGATAATGCTTCTTTCACAAAGATATAGGCCTACTGAAAAACAGCTACATGAATGGAAGAAAAATTCTTAATATGTAGATGCTTACACGTGTTTCATCATGTAGAAGAAGCAAGTGATGGATACAAAGAAATATTGTGTTACATCTGATAATTCATGCGGTTTGTTCATATTAACAGCCCAGAATAAGAAAAGAATAACATCGTTTTTACTTTTATATTTTTACACAAAACAGGTAATCTATAAGAAAATGACAAATAGGTAACCTGATTGGTAAACAAATCATGTGAAAAAACATTTTGTGATTATACTCATGTCAATATAATAGAAACAGCATATGTTAGTACAAGCAGGTTAGCTTAGCCTGAGTTTATGAGTGTATGATATGAAGCATAACACTTTGTTGTAAAGACGTACATACTCTTGCAGTGAATTAAATTAATTATATTAAGTTGTATAATTTTATCAGAAGAATAATTCTTGGTGTTAATAAAACTATGTTTTGTGGTATATTTATCACTGGTAATAATCCTGAAAATTAGAAAATGCCTAGTCAGTTTGCTTTCACCTAATCTATAAATTGCATATCAACATCCTACTAACAAATCAAGACCTTCCTTTGTACATCTTGTGAAAATGGCCAAAACAACTGACTGAATACAAACGATATTCAAATGTACTGTGTGAATTGTTAATTTCACAAGCAACAATGCAGTCTTTAACAGACTATGCTAATCTTTTATTATCAGTGTAAAACTGGACTTTTGGTAAACGAATTTTTTGTTAATATTTGGTAAACCTTTATTAATCTCTTTCAATGTGCAATTTAGAAAAACAAGATGTTAATTATTTCTGAAAATTTTTACTTAGTTTATTACCTTCAAGTTCTTTTAGAATTTGTTTTCACAATGGTATTCCAGTATTAGAGGAACTGCTTCATTTGTTAAGAAAATTCTTACTTGGTGGAGAAAAAACTACAAAGAAAGAAACATAAACTATAAAGTTTAAAAGTTAAGAATTAATTAAGTTATGGTCATAATTATTTTCTATTTAATTCAGTGAGAAAAACATTCCTTTAGGTAAATTGGTAAATAAAATGTGTTGTTACTGTAACTTCAATTAACATTGTTGGTTTGCTGATATATTGTAAGTAGGTTTATTATGGATAGATCTGGCATTATTATTAACAATAAGATGGTGATTCTATACAAATCTGTAGAGAAACAATGTTTAATTATTGTTTACTTGTAGGTAATATAAATAGTAATCTTTGTATTACTGTTACCTTGCCTTGACTAATATTCTGTTCTACCTCCATTTTAGTTTCAGTACATGACATATACTACTTTGGTTTATTTCATACCATTTTTGGTGATTTCCTGCATCTTCCTGTCATCGTAGTATAGTCTTCTCAATGCTTGTCAGATTGGTTCCACTTTTTTTTAATGAATTACCTTAACTATCTTTCTGATCCATAAGTCATTTAAACAGACACTGATTAAAGCATTCTTTTTCAACACAATAGTTTGTTATTTTTCATTATATTGGTTATGTTTCCAAAAGCTCTTCATTCCACCATGTTCTTATGTAAATCACAATTTCTACCATTGCACCTTAATTGTATCTAAAATTTTACCAAAACACTTCACTTCATTCATTGCTATCTGAACGTTTCCATCATTATTAAATTTGTCAATTCATGTACATAATTAAACATGATATTTTTTCCACATGTGTTCATGAATAAAGATTTACATTTTCCTAGCTAAGCTCCTTAAGTGAATTCTTCACCTTGAGTGCATTTTTACTTCACAACATGATATCATCTGCAAGCCTTAAATTTGTAAGATTAATTCATCTATTCTCTATTTTTATTGTAGCTTCTAGAACACAACCTACATAGTGTTGAGAATAGTCTTCTTGATAGTTGTTCTTTCTTAAGTAATTATGTGCATGTTTTTTTTTATTTCAAGTAGTTTCATGTGATTAGTGGAGTTTTTATATTTTTGCGACAAAATATGTAGGTTAAATATTCCTTTCTTACCCTTTGTTCTTTTAATGTTTTCACTGAAAACTTACTAGTTTTTGCACAGATTGAATACAAATTTTCTTGATAATATATAGGTACCATACCACATGGAACAGTTGTTGTAGATGATCTGTTAACTTGTAACTGCATTTAAATCCATTTTTATTGAGTAATGTTTTCTCTGTTAAATCGGTGAAAGAGAAATTTCTGAAAAATGTCTGTAGATATCTTTTATTCCAATATATTTATTAAAAGCCTCTTTAGTAATTCTGAAATTGTAATTCTTTTTACAGTTACATTTCTGTTTTGTCATCTCCTGGGCATTTCATTGCTTATTATATTTTTCAATACTTCAAAAGTAAATATTGTTGTAATTTACAAATAAATTTATCTTTCCAATATAATGTCTAGAATTTCATAATTATTTATTATTTAATTTTCACATTACAATAATTGCATTGTCTTTGCTTTTAAGTAACCCTTTGTAGAATCTTTTACTCGTAATACTAAACAATTTTATTTTCCTTCTATCTCTAATTATATTAAAATTTTTATTTCTATGGTTTTCATTAATTATATTATGTATACTAATATTTCTCCTTCTCGATACTTTATTCTCTTTAAGTGCTTTATATTTTTTTGGTGGTGTACTTGAAATTTCTTATTTCAGATATTCCTTCTTGCTGAACAGAGTTCTGTGTAGTCAGTTTCCATCTTGCATGACTATCTCTTCCCATTAATACTCTTTTCTGCAATAGTATTTTCATGTATGAAGATAGCCTATTTTTTATTGCACAAGTACTCGTTTGTTCCTTTTATTATCATTACTATTGGTTCAATAATTCTTGTTTTTGAAGAATTCTTTATTTATTTTATCCCGGTAGTAATTTAATGCTTGGATTTTATTTCATTTCATTTCATTTCCAGTTATCTTATTTCTGAATTATTTATTTCAGAGTTATCTTATTTCATTTCATTTCTGAGTCTATTAATATCTTGTACCAGCAGCTTGCTTTCTGTATCTTCTTTAGTCGTTTTATACTTTACCGCTTAATCTTTATTGTTGTCTTTATTATTACAAGCCTGTACTCCCTGCTTGTACTCAAGTTTTAATCATTGACATGTTCTTACTGTTATCTTTCTCTAATCATAATAACATCTACCTCATTCTTTTCAATATAGTTTCAAGTTTCCATGTACACTTTCCAGCCCTCTTTAGTTTCTTGAAGAAACTATTACAGAAGTATACATATTTCAATGTTACAAAGCCTGTCTCTTCTTTAGTTCCTTCCTCAAATGCAAACTGCATTCCAAGTTTTCCCTGTCCTCACTTTGGAACACCTTCACTTCATATAAAACCTCAGACTGCATTAAATACAGAGTGAATCATGTAAGGTGTCTCAGATCCACTTCGGGAGAATAGTTTGACTTGCAAACATGAAACAAAATTATTTCTTACTAAACTACTAGTAGATACTTATAAAAAATTATGTTTATTATGTTTATTTTTCTCAGTGTAGAGTTTTTCAAGAAAAATATAGTGGCCATCGTTTGGTTCTCAAATTTACTCTGTTAATTTAATTTTCATGGCATTTTTAAAAAGATTTGAAGACAAAGCATTTAGATGTAAAATTTGTTTCAATACCTTATGCAGTTTTAAAATTAAGTAAAATTGTTTAAAATGCAGTGGTTATAGTTTCCCCTGTCTTTACATTAATAATTGATGTAAAATGGTAAAATGTTCTAAACAATGTTCTACTTGATTTACCCTACCTTATATAATTCATTCTATTAAGTAGAGTTTTTAATCTCGGAACATTTGCATGTAAATTAACTGTTAGGCCTGAAAGCTCATTTACTGATATTGATGAAGGACAAACAATAATGTTGGGCCAGGTATGACAATGGTAGCATGGATATAACACCCCTCCCACAGAAAATTCCTAGATCCACAGGTGCTTTAATTCACACTTTCATTGACAGAATACTCTTCACCTTTTTTCCAAAACTCTGACAGTCCCACCTCGTACCATTTTATTCTCCTCAATTCCCCTACACATGTAACCAATACTTTATTTCAGTACTCCACATCTTGTGGGTTACTGGAAAGTGGCGGCTGGTAATGTTTTTGACTGGGGGGGGGGGGGTTGTACCCATATGTAACAAAAGTCACCAGTAGAAACTAAATTATTGCTATTATCATGAAACAATTGTAAAATTGAACCTTTTCCTTTACTACTAAAAGTATTGTTAACATCAAAAACCTACCTTGCAAACTACCAATATTTAAACAGTGTTTGAAACTGAAATTATTTATAACCCTAAGCAGTTCATGTTTCTAAACTTAAATATTTAATAAATTATGTTATTAAATGCATGCATTACTAAATAAAATATATTTGTTCCCTACCTTTGAATAGTTTATTTGCTTGAACATGAAATCCATTCTCCTCTCCTTTTGTTTGGCAAAATGGTCAATAACTAATTCATTGAAGTTAGGAGTTACTTTTAACATTTTTTTTCTATTGAACACATTCCCAGAGGACTTATTCTGTCCTCTTTCATTGTATTACGTGTAAATGTTTTAATGCGTTTGAGAGTTGAGAAACATCATTCACTTTCTGCTGTAGTCATAGGGATTGTACAAATAATTTTTAATAGTTTTATCAGTTCGGGAAAAACAGTAACTAGATTGTTTTCATATACAAAATTGAGTAGAACCAATGCGCCAGTTGCCTTTGTGAAGTCAGGCCTGCTGTATAGAACTACCAGTTCATGTCTTAATGCAGTTTCATTTAAATTAAATTGTTTATCAGCAGTTTGTAACTGTGTTTATGGAAAGATAAGCTGATGTGTAGAAAACAGGGTTGGTTGCAACAAAACTGGTATTGCTAAATGGTCTGAAAATGAAAATCTGTCGTCTATGTTGGTAACTATTATGTCACAAACTTCTTTAGCTGCAGTCTTCTTACTTTCATCAAAACGTGACCTTTTGGATTTTGTGATGATTCTCCATAATCATTTGTTGCAGACAGACTGGCATCAAATCAATATAATCTCTGACTTTTGAATGTGTGACTTGAATGAGGCAACATATGGTGTGTTTTAATACTGTCAATTTCTGCTTGCTATAATTGATTAAACAAAATGTCACAGGCTGGCATAATTTTGTTGAAAAATTTTAACCAAAAATTAAAATCATCATTATTTAATGTGTTTTTCAGTCCTAGTGCTTTCTGAACAGTGGACTTGTCACTCTCGTCATCATCTATGATTTTTTTCAAGAACAGCGGAAATGTCATTTTTATGAATAAATACTGTTGTCACACAATGGGATTTATAATTCCACCTGGTATTAGAACATTTTGGGAGACGTTTCTTTACTACTTCATCAAGTATGGCAGTTCGCTTGGAAGATCTTGAAAAAATGTTGTAAAGCCATTACAGAAAAATATTTTTACTTGCTTGTTTTGTGATGCAGCCCACTCAATAATTAAGTTTAGTTCATGGACATAGCAGTGTATACACTGGGCATTCTTGTACACAGCTTTAACTTTTGCTTGAACACCGTTATGTTTTCCACTCATTACTGCTGCCCCATCGTAACTTTGTGCAATAATTTTACTAGGCATCTTATCAAATCCTAATTTTGCTAATTCTTCAAAAATAGTATTACTAATACCTTCAGCGGAGAGATCTTGTGGACTGACAAAACTGATAAATCTCTCATGTAATTTTCCGTTCAATTCATACCTCACAACTAACACAATTTGTGACAGAGTGACAAAATCCGTGGTTTCATCTGCTTCAATTGAAATGTAATCAGTTTCATTTATTTCTTTTTTTATTAGTCAAATGCACATTGCATAAATAGAATCCAAAATTTAATTTTGAATTGTTTTAGAAAGACCAACGAAAACCCTATTGTTTGTTTTTTCAATATGCTCTCTTAAGGTGCTATCTAGGCCTGCCATTAAATTTACTAAGCCCCTAAAAATACCTGGATTCTCAGATGTGTTTGTTTCATCATGTCCCCTTAAAGCTAGTTCAAATATTCCACAAAACTTTACACAGTCAATTAACTTACTTAGGATGTATCTGTTCTTAGAGACTTCTTCATTATGTGGTTTAATTTTTAATCTATATGCACTGTCTAACTGGCAACTAATATTGACTTTTCCTGACAATGAATATTCAATACAATTGCTCATATGAGTTTCACTAATTTTATGTTTTTTTAATTTTTTTTTTCACAAATGTTTTAAATCCTTAATTCCATTTTCAGTCCAGAATGAATCACTGTTTAGGTTCATCACCAAACATACATAACAAAAAAAGGAATTCATCACCTCAAATCCACATATCCAATCAGAATGTAAGTAACAGTTTCTATTAAATTTTCTTGTGTAGTTTTTTTTACTTGATGCTGGTCTGTCCGTTTTATAATTTTGTTGTGTAATATCTAAATTCGGTTTTGGTGGCCCTAATTTTTTTTAGTTCTATTTTCTTTTCGTAAGTAAGTGAATTTGAAATAACCAACGTTTAATATTACTTACTGAATTCATAGCCATTTTAATCGTTTCTAACAAATACGCACAGAACACACAGGCTCAGGCCCACACAGAATAAGTTACACGTTTATGTACGCAAGGTTCGACAAAAACACTATCGTACACAGAATACAGTGCCTAATAAAGAATAAATTATTAGAACATTACGTTTACACAAAAAGTACAACAAGAACACAATCAAAACTATATAAAACACAAGAGAAAATATATGCACTTTAAACAGCAACAGAGAAGTTTTGAACAACGCTCCGGTTCTCTATGAAAAGAGCTGCGAAATCAGACAGCGGGCAGAGCCCCTCCTGTAATGGCTGATGCTGATTTAAAAGCATAGACATGTGTACACGTCCTCTTTCCCCGCTACCCGCAAGACCCGCCTATGCTGGGAGGACGACAGCGAAAACGTCCGGCTGCGGGACCATGCCGAAAACATCGGGTGATCGCTATTAGTCGCCCCAAAAATATCTTTCACATAAGGATACTACACATTATAGTTATATTATTGACAAGTTTAATTTGCAAATTTAGTGTGAGGGCTGCGCCCTTTTGCCCTCCCTGTACGAGCCGCCACTGCGGGCGGGAAAGAGATAGCTGGTCCCCTGGTGATTTATTAGCAGCCTCTGTTACACTATCATTATCACTGCTACCATCACTATATGCCATTTTGAAGGCTAATTTATTGCCATAATAATGATTCCACACCAAGTCACCTTGTGAATTGCCCTTGGTTAATAATAGTCTATATAATAAAGTGTATGGATTCACCCTACCACTATATGAGGGGTTCATAGACTAATAACCCACAAAAACGTACCATTCTAAACTCAACAAAGCAAGAAAGACTAACCTTAATCATAGTAACTACTTTATCAGATTAATCAGAGTACTACTTTCTACAGCAGCTCATTACAAATGTGTTCCTGACCTGAAATCTCTGTGAAGTAAGCACCCCAATCATTAGGCAAGTTGCTCAAATAAAGGCCTATCTTTGCGCGCGCGCGCGCGCACACACACACACACACACACACACACAGATATGTCAGGGTGAGGGCTGTCCTCTCCTCATAGAATAAATTGTTTTTTAAATAAAATAAAGAAATTAGTTTGTTTATAAACTAAAGAAAAATGTTCTTTTTTGGTCACCCACACACATAAGAGAATTAAGCAAATGCCTATTGATTTTTACAACATTATAAACACTCATTGTTCTATAAATTGAATTGTCTTTACAAATCTTTAAAATTGCCTTGTGCATTTAGTTATTATTTTTCCAATTATTATTAAAAATTGCTTGTTCTGTGAATTAAGTTCAAATAATATTTTTGTACGCTTTCCTGTGTAAGATGGGCGTAGTGAAGTGCTCGGTCCTGATGGCGCATCAAACGTTCCAGACGAGAAACTGCAGTAGGCCTACGCCTCACTAGTCCAGAGGTGCCCACACATTTCTTCGAATGGTTGGACACACCACCTCGTCGGAAAACTAACGGACTAACGTGTAATAGCGGCCTGTTAAGGAACCGAGCCAGACTAATGGGCACCACGTCAGTCGATTCGCGACGATAGTCACATCTCTGCATTTCCACTAAGTAGTTTAAATTTAAATTGAAGAAAGATTTCTTTAAATTTAAATGAAAATTCTGAAAGAGTTAATTTCAATTTTAATGATGTTTTCCTGAAAACATTATCCTTAGCTGAAGGCTGTTTTTAATTCTACCAAACCCCATCTGACCACGTGTACTTGAAAATAATGTATGGTACCGTATTTAAAATAGATACGTCCACATCCTTCTTTTAAAATAGATGTTTCTTTGCATGCCAAAAATATTACTTAGTCTTTCTCAGCGTTTGTAATAATTTATCTTTATTTAAATGGGCAGTGCATATATAAAGTACTTCTATTTCACGCACTGAATTCACATCGCACCGGACACTATCCAATACGAACCGACACTTGCAGTCAGGTATAATGTCTTAATTGTCGTAGTTCTACCCTTAATTCTATTAAGTGTTTACTGTTAGCAGTTTGGTCCTTAATCACCCATTCTTTCGTGACCTTGTCCCTAAATAAAGTAGGCGTCTGTCATACCCACTTGACGGTTAATATATTTAAAACATAGAATTGTTCATGTACCGTATAGATTGTTATTTGAAATTGTATTTTAATCCTTGTGTAGTGAATATTGTGTTGTATAACACCTCGACAATAGATAACAAACTGCACTTAACGAATTACGTGTGCATTTAGTTAAACAAATATGCAGTACGTGTAATTTAAACAAATGTGCAGTATAATATGAATTTAATACTACTACTTCGTTACATGTAAAAGCAGAAAAATCAAGTTTTGTTACACCTGGTTGCCAGTTTCGAGATTCTGGGGAAGTTCAGATCCTAGGATCCCCTCTGTCCATATCAACGCTCCAAACACAGCCTACTAGATACCATTTCTAACTCTTTGTTGTTCCGGCTATTTCTACCTAAGAATTCAACTGTATTGCCAGCGTTTATAGTACTAAGTTTGACATCAGTTACAGAATGCTTTATTACTATTATAGGAAACACATTTACAGAAGTTTCAAAGTAAATGCTTTGTTTTGATCACCAGTTGCATCATAGCGTAGTAATTATATAAGTACGAGTATATCTTAATTATTATGTTTCTGAACAATAAGCTACACATAATAAGTTGTATAATCGTTACTCATTATATAATAATAATTAAGTCAAATAATTTACAGTAATTTGCCGACCGAAAGTAAAAGCGTTTTAATTAGCAATTTCTTGCTCTAAATAAATTTTGCATAAAATTATACACACGATCTAATAAATTGAAAGTAGCAATGTAAAAAAAACATACTAATGTATCTGAGTTTTCAGTTTATTGCCTGCAACAGTCTGTCAATCTCCCTGATCTGGAATCCCAATATTGGCCACAAAGCACAGTAATTTCAAAGAAACTGCGAAGTATCAGCTGTTATTAATTGTTCACTGGGTGACATATTTTCACTGATTAAAATGGTTACCATCAGTTTTTGTTTTGGCGAATGAGTGGTTGTTACTGAACAGTAATCAAAGCTAAAGGCACCGTGTAAACCATACGTACCGTTAAAATGAGTAATAACTCATTGAAACTTAACGAACCAGGACTAATTTTAACAGAATTAAGCTCTGATTTATGTTGGCTGTGAAGTCAAATCATATACTGAAGCTTATTTTATGGGCGAACGACAATCAACTTAATTGACTATAAGGTTGTAGTAGTCTGATGAGTTTGCTTTATAATCTTTCTATTTGCTTAAAAACCGTAATTAATTTTTATTATTTATAACATACAAATTATGCTATTTATTGTATTAATAATTAACATTCCTTTTGGCTAGGTGAAATGCAAAAATAAACTGAAAAAATTAAGGTTATAATTTATCGTATATTTGTTAAGTCTTGGGTATTATTATTTCCTTTTCCTTTTATATTAGGAAACAATGTATAATATTACCAATATTTTAAACTAAATCTAGCTTAAACGTATCATCGGTCTATGAGACAAGAGCTACGTAGATTTAACGGAACAAAATAAGGATACAAGTAACAAGATCCTGGAACGGTTAAGACAGCAGTATCCTGACTTTTGTTAAATGAGTATAAAATAATAATGTAGGTGACTCAAGAAATAAGAATGATTCAAACGAATCCGTTGGATTTCGTTATGGCGATGTATTTGGTACGAAGTTCTTAGAAGGTTGCAAACATGAAAATTATGTGGGAACAATTTTTTACTTGAATTGTGACTGTACAAAATTTGTGCTTTGAAAACGGTATGCTTTGTGGCCACGTGAAGAAAGAACACGACTAGTAAAATATAGATAAAACTCTAACAAGCCACAATACCTTTCAGCCAGTGTTATCCGAAACAAGGAATAGAATGGGTACGGCGTTTGTCGAGAGCTCATGTCACGGCGGAGTACGCCGATGCACTGGTCTTATTATCTCACTTAACATTATTCATCGCTTACCGTTGTCATTGTTCAGCACTTAAACTGTCTTATCTTATTTAAGTAACATTATATTGTTGGCTGTATTTGAGTCTACCACTTTAATAATGTCTATAAGTAATCTAACCGTTTCTGAACTGAAGGTAATTAATTGCTGAAGTAAAAGCAAGGATAACATCCAGAGTGATTCACGACAGACATTCCCACAGCAGTCGTAAAACGAACGTTTCGTAATTCGTGTGAAAGTTCCCTCGTTGTGGCTTCTCTGTTTTACACAGATATTATTGTATCTTCAGCTGGTTAATGTCGTATTATGTTGAACATCTGGCTTAAATATGTCACTGTACCGTACTTACGAAACACTCTCAGCATTCTAGAAGTCTGCAACTATTGTTTACAGCAAAATTCAGTGAAGCTGATACTATTGGAAACAGTTCACACAGGCCATATTTCTGAATCTGTGTTTTCGCTAACTACAGCTATCTTCAATGTTAATACATTAGACTCAAAGCAACGTCATCTTGTAAATTCTTATATGTGAACCTTTTCTCGAGTCTACTGGCCTATTGGGAAGAAATACAAAGAATTATTTAGACGTTTCTGGCTTATAGTAGTAGAGAAGAATACAAGACGATTTAAATGACGGCTAAAGTAAGCAAAGACGAAATGTTAATGAAGACATGAGAAACAAATATTAAGGAGAAACTTCATCAAAAGGGATTTTAACAATAGGGCGATCATATATGTTTGTATACGGCCAATCCCCGGATTGAGGGTGTAAGGATAGAAGCTGCGTGAGGGTCTCTTGAATAAAAGTACACCGATTCAAGTCACATCTAGGCCTATAGGATCACTCGTAGGCGATTGTGGGTTACTATAAATAAGCCCTAAATATTACATTAGAATACGCGTTTGGAAGAACTAAAAGTAATTTTGTCGCTATCCCTTGATAGTTGGGTCCCTTGATATCTTACCCAAGACTTGGGCCTAATATCTCCGCAAATACCACTGGTTACATACGTCCGTCAACAATAAATTAATTCTTTAGAAAACAGATGCAAAACAGCATTCCTTTATTTTACACCATATCTGCTAATTCAGCTTCAGTATTCACTGGCCGACTTGGCTTACTGCATTCATAGAACTATTATTAGAATCATAAAAGTATAAAGAAACGTTGTTATTCTTATTAAGTTTTCAGCAATGCAGTAAGTTATATTTTAATGAGCTAAGCCTTCACTTTAATGTCTTAAAAGTAAATGCTTTTTCCAGTGGTTTCAATATTTTCCTTAAATATCATGCTTTAGTTCACATTATAATATGGAAAATTATTTTTGTTAAAACGTTATTTGTCCATTTTCATTTCTTTGTTGAATTATCATTTAACAAGTTTTACGCTTTTTTCTTTAACAGTTTAGAGGTGAATAGTAGTGTGAAATGACATTTTATAAAAATAAATAAATCAAGAAGACGAAATTCAGGTGACCGTATCATATACAGCAACGGAAGTGACTTCTATTAAAAGGAATTGTAAATATTTGTGATTCGTTTTGTAATTTAAAAGCTAGACAGTCTCAGTAGCATAACATTGGACTCGTTGTGGCTCTCCAGCCGAAGTGTGGTTCCTGTTATGTATTATCTGCTTATAATGTATATATGTAATCAGAAAATGTTACGTATATGCATTTATATTTTGTCATGAATACATATTATGAATGTTATATTTCTACCTATGTTTTTAAAACATTGTACACATCACAATTGTAAATTCTGTAATTGATTAATAAGAGTGTTATTATTGCTACAAAATATTTAGAAGTACTTAACTCTTTGGGGGGGGTGATTAAGCCTTTCTTTCCTTATTACGTTTGTAACGTATTTGTACCTATTTTTTTGGGGAGGGGGTGATTAAGCCTTTCTTTCCTTATTACGTTTGTAACGTACTTGTACCTATTTTTTGGGAGGGGGTGATTAAGCCTATCTTTCCTTATTACGTTTGCACGTGTTTTTACGTGTACGCTGGCTGCGTATACGTATGTAAGTTCCACATATTTCAGCGAGGTCCTCAGTAAGTAAGGCCCTTTAAGGATAGTGGGCTGCTCTTCTATATTTCGCTCAAATACTACTTATTTCACGCTTTCTATATTCATTTTCCTTGTGTGGTCAAAGACGTTAAACCTTTTTTTTATAACATCCTTCACGACTATTTCCATATTTTTCCGTATTTTTATTTTAAATATAATATTATTACTTTCAGTTGTATAAGCTTTTACCTTGGCTTTTAACACGTTAGCACTGTTGTTGTGTTAATTGACAGTGTGGGATTTGGATGACTTTGTATCCATATGTCTCCGCATATACGAGCTTTACGTTGGGTACGTCTCGTATTCAATGTATGTAATCTTAGTTCTACCAGCATTAATACGTAATAACTCAGTTTTTGTTTGATTATACAATTTATTTAATTTCTGTCCTTTCTTACGCTATAGGCACACTTGTAATTTACATTTTTTTAAATTCGTTGTTAGATTATTTGTATTAACTATCCTGACTTTTAACAGTACATTATGGGTAATTCTCTGTTTCAAATCAATCCTTAAACACTTCTTGTATCGTTTCCTCGAAGTACTTTACTGTTTTGTTCGAAAAAAAAAGAGATCTGAAGTCTGATTAAAACACGAAAAGAACTAAATAATGTTCGGACCGGAGGTGCATGAGGAGCATTTGAGGCACAAGTAATTTGCTCGTGTAATTTCGTCATGGTCATGGATTACCCATTATCGTTAATTTAATACCACTAAACGTGAAAGTCCTCGCTAAAATTAGCCTTTAGTCTTATTAATATGAATCTTATTTCCATTAGTACTTTACTTTGAATCTGCCAGACAATATAGGTCTCGCATCCATGTTACACAACAAAAAATATATAGGCCTATTTATTTTTTTATTTTATTTTTTGGGGGTAACATCACGTAAACGGCCCCTATCGTTACAAAACTATTTTATTTCATTATGTCAGCACCATTTGATTTTAAAACGTTTTCTGCAAATACTGTTTACTGTATCTCAAAGAGAATCTCTCCAATATGAAGTCAATCGTTTTCTTTCATTGACACTAACAGACTACATCCTAACAAAACACAATACTCGCAGCGTGTTTATGGACTTATATAAATGTGTATGTTGACATTTTAAACGTACAGCTTAATGTGGATTATAAAGAAAAGTAATCCTACTAAAACAAATTTAATATTTTATTAAATATTTTTTATTTTGATAGTTGACGGATCAGCAGCAACTCTTTCTTATAATTAGCATACTGGAATAAGACCTTGGATTTCATTGTCTTCTTTATACTTTCCTCGCTTTAATCATATCCATTCACGTGCCTGACGTTTAACAGCACTATTTTTTCATTCTTTTCTTTAATTATGCCTACTTGAATAGATTAGAATTAAATTAAATGGTTAAAGAGAATGGGAAACACAATAGTAAAATAGTAAAGACTCCACGTTTTTGTTTTGTTTTAACACAGAGTTACCTCTTTGGTTTTTGTAATAATTTTCAAGATATCTGAAAACGGCAATGAATTAAACATCCAAAAATTCTAAAACGATGTCGTTAAGTAACCGTATGTAGAGGTATTGTAACTTCTTTACCTGCCGTTGATACGATATATATACAACAAAATGTTTTACTTGACTCAACCGTAAACTACCAAACTAGGTTCGAGAATATAATGAACACCTATTTGAAACAAACTGTGGTAGCTTCAGGTCAACATTATCACATCTCATACCAAACCAAATTTCAATCTAAATTTTACAGCTACTTTTAATTTAACGTGTGGAGTGTATCAGGTAATCTCAATTGATTTGGCACTTCTTACTTTTATGGATAAATATAAATAGATATTATTAAATAAATAAATATAATAATTAAATTTAATTTTAAATTAAATATAAAAATAATAATATAATATAATATTAACTAAATATAATTAAATACACGTTAAATTGGGCTTCATGATTATGCTCCTTAATTTAAACAAAATCGACGCTGAATTGTACTAAAATCTCCGAACATCCACGAATACCTAATGAAGAAGACTCGGTTTTACGATTGTCTTATTAATATGTATGTCTGTTACATCATTTATTCACAAATTTCAAGAATACGTGTGCATAAGGTAACAAGCCCATTGCAAAAGTGACGAATTTAAAGTAATTATGAATTTAGTTTTTCTCACATATCAGAAAGTCCTAAATATACAGAGTACACAGTTTTTGTTTTACATTGGCAAAATAATAACATTTCTTACACATTATTTTACTTAAATAGGTCTGTCCTCGGATACGAGTATATTTGATACAGGCCTATACGCTTCCGTGCCAAGCATTAGGCCTATGCGTAGTTCCTACGCATAGCATGTGCTGTAGTGGTTTCCTTCTGATTCACAAATCGTGGTTAAACAACTCCTAGTTTCACACACTAGTACATAATATTGTGACTTTAACATAAATATTGTGTAATGAAATTATGTTTGTGTGTGATACTGTACAAAAGTTGTTCTCTCAGACTGGTCGAGTTAGGAAGCGCATTGCGTACGTGTGAAATAAGTATCTATAGTTTCCCATGCAAAACAATTTCTTAATACAAAATTTGTTTAAAATTACAAACAACTAATAAAGTAAGAAATACCATAAAATAATCTGCAATATTTTTAAAAAATTGATTTTTAGAAAATTTAGCGTATTCAATTTGGCATCGGCTTCATATGGTGTTGCTCTTTGATTAGGTTGTGATTGTTATAACCGCCTCCTGTATATTATGCATGACGTCCACTGCCTCCAAACGTTCCAGCTCCATAAGGCCGTCCTTGTTGTTGAGGCTGTCCACGTCCAGTTGAAAACGATGATCCGCCGTTGCCTCCAAAGCTGCCATGATTACTGAACCCTGCTGGTGATCTGCCGCTCCGTAATCCGTTATTATTTGCAAACTTTGTTCCAGCTCCATAAGGCCGATTCCTCTGTTGTCCTCCTAATCCACTGCCACCGAAACCACTCCTCCCGTTAGAGCCGAAGCCGGCACCACGGACAGGAGGCTCCGCAACACAGAGAGCCACAACGACCAACACGATGCAGACACTTACCTAAATCAGTAGTCACAGTTACTTCATTGCATTTATAAATAGTTTTAAGCATTTCTATGTTTTGAGTAATACTTAATACGCCTGTACAGATTAATTAATGTATTATAAATAGTTTTTTAATAAATTATCGTGAATTATAAAATAAAAATCTGATAAAAATTCCCCTAATAATATACTGAATCTAAACTTTACTTATAATAGTTCATTTGATTATTGCGTTATTACTTCTCAAATACTTATGTTATGCATAAACATTTCAGCTCGTTTTGTATGTATTCACGTTCTACAGTAATCTACGTTACAGAAACACTTACAAGTTTCATGGTAGTTGTCGGTTGAGGAGTTCTGAAACTGATACACCATATTAAAAAAAGATGCTCATTTATATGTTTAAACATCCTTGTGGATACGACACATTATTGTTTAACAAAAACGTTCCTCCTACTAGTTTACCAACTTGGTCGTGATTTGAACGCCTTTTAATAATATTCTCAGCAAATGAATGCAACAAAGTCATTACCACAGTGCAACGCTTTTGCCTGTTGTCTGATTCTTTTTCAAGGTTGTCTTTCTTTGACAGAAAAATATTATGTTAAGTAACTATGCACTCTTTCATCTCCTCTCTTTTCATTTCATTTATGACTTCATTGTATTTCATCTCATCTACTGACTTCATCAAATAATAAGTCTATCCCGCCGCACATTCTTTCTATTTATCTACCTATTTAACTCTCTCTCTCTCTCTCTCTCTCTCTCTCTCTCTCTCTCTCTCTCTCTCTCTCTCTCTCTCTCTCTCTCTCTCTCTCTCTCTCTCTCTCTCTCCCTCCCCTCTCTCTCTCTCTCTCTCTCTCTTTATATATATTGATACATAATGAAGTTATACCCTTTTAGTTGGTTAATTAATTTATTATTAATAATTAATAAATGTTTTCTTGATGATGCGTTAAGCCTCGCGTTGGTTGCGTCAATTTGTAAAAATAGATACTCGCTAGTTTCTCTATAATTTCTTATGTTAAAATAAATACTCCAACTCTTGTTCTCGTTTTGTCTCTGACTCAACTAATTTTTATTTACTCTTTTTTATTTTTGACATTGATTTAATTGTAACAACATCCAATGTTCCTATTTAACATTGGTATCTCATTTCTGTTGTAGAACATGAAAAAATCTCAATCTCAGGGTTAACGTAAAAGTAATGTCAAATACTGTACAAGTCATAAATATAACATAAAATATAATATTTGTGAATGAGATGTGGTAATTATGTGTTGTGAATGTCTCTTGAATAGTGGTGGGTTCTTTGGATCATACAAGAACAATACAAAAAAAACTATGACTACTAATAACTATGGTGTACAAGTGTACAAATAAAAATTCAATTTTGTAGCATTTATACTGTTTTTGTCATATTATTTAGTTATAACTCGATCATTAATGTAGTAATGTAGGTTCAAATATCTGGCTTAGCCTTGGAGCAATCTCGCCAATCTAGTAGTTTTCTTTTAAGACTTATTGCTTAATTCTTCACTTCTGGACATCTAATTTTTTGGTATTTCGATTAAAACATTATCCTTCTAGTTTTTTGAATAGTTTTTCTTGATCATCTCATCTTTTATCGGTCATTAATTTGTATAAAGGTTCAGCAGTAAAATTAATATGTTCTGCCTTGTTTTTAGATTTTTTTCGAACACCAATGTTCCTTCTTTTTACCAAAACACTAATTCCTTCAGTGAAGGCTTTGGCTATGATATGTTATGGGTCACAGGTTCGGTTTCACAATTTCTAATTAACATGATTCGGTTGACCTTTATTTTTTTCTTCGTCACTATATTATTATAAGTTTTTTTAACGTAAGATTTTCTATTTTTTAATTATTTACTATGTTGTGACGATTTTAAAACATCGAAAATCGCACAAACAAAAATTTTTTAATTTTTAATAAGTAAGAGTATTATCCACCCTTACCTATACCCAGATTCCTGAATCAACTTGAAATTGTCCAGTACCAACACGCCAAGAAAGGTATTAAGTAAATAATAATAATAATAATTACTTTAATTATTAAAAATGCGACTATATAAATAAAGAAATCTCTAAGTCGTAATAAAGTTAACATAAAGTATTTACATTCTAATTAATGAATAATTAATAATATATTAAAGTACGAACTATTTTCTTAGTGCGTAAATACGCACCAGCTAACTGAGCCCTCGCCCCTAAACTATACGCGCAGTCGCCAGTTGGACTTCGACATGAAAAGATGTGAGTTTTGTGTTGTCTACATACACGTAAGTGTATTCCGTTAAACGAATATCCAGTGTAAGATGATTTTATTTTGAAAAATGTAGTGTGTGTAGAGTTAGAAAGAATATACAGAAAGGAAAAATTAGCCAACACATCTCTTTTAAAAATATAAAACTGTAAGTTGTAAGATATGTAACTACCAGACTTTAGTACTGCAAAGTAAGAACTATAATTAAGGTGTAAAATGTGAACTACAAAATACGGACGAAGAAAACTCAAACTACAACAGTATGAACTTCAAGAAAAAAACCGATCGTCGAGAGCAGATATAATCAACCCGATGTAGCTTCAAGAGGAACCATGTACTCCACCCTAGAAGACGACAGGAGATGACCCCCCAAGGACCCAACAACAACCTCATATTAAATTCAGGTGATATCCAAACACAACATTTGTAAATTTTCGTTTCAATAAAAGAAGTTACAAAAGAACACTAAAGAACTTTAATAATGTAAAGAAGAAATTATCAGATTTGTAATTGTTGTAATGTAGTAGTAGTAACAGCAAGATATAGATAAATGTAAGATAATAATGTAGATTACCACCAATATTATTCTTCCAATAATTTGGTTGAAGTTTGTGATAAATTAATTATTTTGAGAAAGTTCAGACCCGGATCCGAGGTATTTAAAACAAACATCTAGATGAGTATTTTTGAGATAAAAGAAATAATAAACTTAATATCTTCAAAGCATTAAAAGCAGAATTTACTAAAGAAATTTTTTTTTAAAAAGAAACAAAGTCAAACGTAATATTTGAATAGTAAAATAGTAATAAAGAGATGTTTTCGCTAACCCCAAGTGAGTGAATAAATTTGTGCAAACCTTGTCAATTTCCTATGTCAGAATTGTGTTGTAATTTGTTGGTAAGGATGTTTTACTAACAACGGCAGCTAGTTTAATTAACTGGTAAAGAATTGAACTAGTTCCCGACTTTTGTGTTGTCTTAACAAGGGAGACGTCACAAAATTACGCCACTCTGCTATTTAAAAAAAAAAAAAAAAGAATAATTATGTTGTTGTTGTTGTTGTGTAATCTTATAATTCCTTAACAATAACTTGGACAAACATAAATTTATTCACTCAGAAATAAACAAAAAATAAATGAGTAAAATTTTAATTATTTTATAATAATATTAGTATCGCGACTTTGCCGTATTAAACAAGTCATCGCTGGCAAGCATTCCATTCCAAACCTGTCGGTAGAAGCCAGTCTGTTCATGTTAAATGCGTGTTGAAGAATGTAAACTCTCCCCTTTGTATGCACTCATCTCATTCATAACCTCCCCTCGCTAAACCAAACAAACCACCTTAGACACGCTCTTTCCTGTTTTGAATTGTCCTAAATTACCACCCTAGACGACTCCCCAAAACAGCTGACCCTTTGTGCCATTGTTAAAGCAATGAACTTTTCATATATGAAATTTCTCTCCACTATACGATGGTATTAGTTTCTGTTTTGATTAATTATATATGTCAGTACAGAGAATTGAATTGTTGTGAGATAAGTTATGTTGATTAATTAATATAAGATTTCATATGTAATAAGATATATATATGTATGTGTTTTTAAATGAATCCAAATTTTATAAGTGTTTGAAATAAAATAAATAATAAGTACTTTAAATAAAAAGGTTTAATAATAGCTTAATTAAAAATAGCGTGTAATAAAAGTGTAAAGTGTAGAAGTAAAATGAGTAAAGAGAAAATAATAATAAAAGTATATTTGAGTCGTGTAAACGCCCGGTCGTGGCTTGTTCAAAATAATTCCCCCAGCTTGACAGTAATAGAGACAAACCCGTTCGTACCGGAAATATTGTAGTAAGCCACCCCTACCCCTATTGTCTTGAATTGATACCGAAGTAAACAATGGTGAAACACCCTAGCGTATAATACAATGCGTCCAGTGTTTGACCCCTCTTAGATTGTAACTGCTCGTTGTCTAAATGTAAATAAAGATTCCCGCTTTGTGAAATTCCGCGTATCTCAGTAGAATAAGAAATTAGTGTTAAGATAGGATCTAAGGTCAAGTATGGGATTGGCTTTAGATTACTGTAGTAGAATTAAGAGATATAGGGATAAAGACGTAACACAGTCACAATGGCGCCGTACTGAATAATTCTTTACAAGGGATAAAGAAAGCGCAGAAAGCTAACCAATATAGTTAGAGTATGCAATGTAATCAGTCGGGCCACTATATTGTGAAGTTACGGGAAACTAAGAGTAACAAATAGATTAATAAATAAGTAATATCTATTTATATGTAAATAATATTAAGGTAAATGTTAAGAAACGAGAGAAAGGGAATTTCACGAAAGATAAAAATATAATTGTTTATTAGATTTTCTATTATCATTCCACCACCCCGTTTTTCATAGTTAAGTGCAGGAGGATGTGACGATTTTAAAACATCGAAAATCGCACAAACAAAAATTTTTTAATTTTTAATAAGTAAGAGTATTATCCACCCTTACCTATACCCAGATTCCTGAATCAACTTGAAATTGTCCAGTACCAACACGCCAAGAAAGGTATTAAGTAAAGAATAATAATAATTATTATTTTAATTATTAAAAATGCGACTATATAAATAAAGAAATCTCTAAGTCGTAATAAAGTTAACATAAAGTATTTACATTCTAATTAATGAATAATTAATAATATATTAAAGTACGAACTATTTTCTTAGTGCGTAAATACGCACCAGCTAACTGAGCCCTCGCCCCTAAACTATACGCGCAGTCGCCAGTTGAACTTCGACATGAAAAGATGTGAGTTTTGTGTTGTCTACATACACGTAAGTGTATGCCGTTAAACGAATATCCAGTGTAAGATGATTTTATTTTGAAAAATGTAGTGTGTGTAGAGTTAGAAAGAATATACAGAAAGGAAAAATTAGCCAACACATCTCTTTTAAAAATATAAAACTGTAAGTTGTAAGATATGTAACTACCAGACTTTAGTACTGCAAAGTAAGAACTATAATTAAGGTGTAAAATGTGAACTACAAAATACGGACGAAGAAAACTCAAACTACAACAGTATGAACTTCAAGAAAAAAACCGATCGTCGAGAGCAGATATAATCAACCCGATGTAGCTTCAAGAGGAACCATGTACTCCACCCTAGAAGACGACAGGAGATGACCCCCCAAGGACCCAACAACAACCTCATATTAAATTCAGGTGATATCCAAACACAACATTTGTAAATTTTCGTTTCAATAAAAGAAGTTACAAAAGAACACTAAAGAACTTTAATAATGTAAAGAAGAAATTATCAGATTTGTAATTGTTGTAATGTAGTAGTAGTAACAGCAAGATATAGATAAATGTAAGATAATAATGTAGATTACCACCAATATTATTCTTCCAATAATTTGGTTGAAGTTTGTGATAAATTAATTATTTTGAGAAAGTTCAGACCCGGATCCGAGGTATTTAAAACAAACATCTAGATGAGTATTTTTGAGATAAAAGAAATAATAAACTTAATATCTTCAAAGCATTAAAAGCAGAATTTACTAAAGAAATTTTTCTTTAAAAAGAAACAAAGTCAAACATAATATTTGAATAGTAAAATAGTAATAAAGAGATGTTTTCGCTAACCCCAAGTGAGTGAATAAATTTGTGCAAACCTTGTCAATTTCCTATGTCATAATTGTGTTGTAATTTGTTGGTAAGGATGTTTTACTAACCAACGGCAGCTAGTTTAATTAACTGGTAAAGAATTGAACTAGTTCCCGACTTTTGTGTTGTCTTAACAAGGGAGACGTCACAATGTTTAATTTCACTATATGGGTTATATAACTGGTTCATATAGATTATATATTCCCTTCAATGCTCATTATAATTATGTTTCATCACTTTCATTATACACACTTTTTCCTTTTTACCATATTTCACTGTTATTCTCAATTTCAAGCACTGTCACACAATACAACTTTTATAATTATAGTTTGATCTTATTAGATTTGTAAAATTTTATATCATTCACATTCTGTAGTTCAATGATACAAAACAACTGTCTGAGGTTCGCAGACCTCCTCATAGTTAAATAGGTTTATTCACAATGTCTTATTTCTTACATACTAGTTTTACACATTTATATATTATATTTCTATTTATAAATTACTATGTAAATTTTTTTTGTCATTTGATCTTCACTTCTGGGTATTTTGGTCATCGTCAGTCATTGTTTGTCACTGTCATTAAATTATTTACTCCATGAGTTTTCATTCCCTATTTCCCAATTGTTTATTTATTAACCTATTTCTCTTTTTGTTTTTATTACTTAAAAGGATTGCGTTTATGCATATTTTACCGTGAATTTTGATGGTACATTTGTTTTTCCTCTGAGGTGTATTTTTGTTATGTTATAATATATATGTATATATATATATTTACTTATTTATTTATTATTTTTTTAATTAATTTTTTTGATCGACTAAAGAGATACAAAGACTTTCCCTATGAGAGACAATAGTAAAGGCAGCACATAGTTAAATAGCAATAGCAGTAGCAAGTGGTAAATTTCTAAAACAAACGAAATGTTTAATAAAATAATGTACATGCTCATATGTAGGCCTAATGTTGTTTATGTGAAATCTAGCAAACACCGTTGTGAGACTGCTGAAAAATGAAAAATGCTTATTAAAAATAAGTAATCTCATAGAACGTCCTCTCAGGTGTGACGTCCAACTTGTGGTATGTTTTTTGAAGATACTTAAAGTAGTTGTAAAAACAAATTTGTTTGCCAAAGTATTCTAAGTGCCAGCAAAGTGAAGAAATGGTGTTCAGAATTCAGTAATGACCATAGAGATATTCATGAAGGTCGTAACTACCATCTGTCACTTGTGAACAAAAACTTGTAGAGCATGTTAATGAAAATTTTGTCAACGACACTTCACAATAAATAAATTAAATAACAGTTTCTGATAAGATTTCACAAACTCTTCTTTAAAAATATACGGGACAACTTCTCTACTATAAAATATGTGCGAAGTAGGTTCGCAAAGTTTCGCCAAGGCCCACAAACAACAAAGAACAAAAAAAGAAAGCAAATAATTATTTTGTACTTTCTCATGCTAAAGAAGACAAATTTTTCAAACACTACGTCACTGGAGACGAGACGTTGATCTCCAAAATAAACTAAGAAATATTTTTGTATTTGATTTTTTTTATGAATTTAAATACATTTTGACATACCCCACTAGTTCTCATACAGACTTTTCTTCATTATTCCAGATTACAAAATTTTCACCCTTCTTTACTGAGAATCAGAAATTGAACCAACCATCACACTCGACTATTTAGCTGCTTCACCCGCTGCCTTAAAGAAGGACTGCAGAGTTTTAGTTACCTTCATGTTTTTTTCTTCGTAAATTTCCTGGCAGCATCTCAGAAAATCTTGAACATTCGAGAAGCCACCTTACGTGTTTTAATCACCAAAAATTAGGAACCCTCTTCAATAAGCTGAAATGTATTTTCCAACCTGTTTACTGTCAAATGACGCTTTGGTTGATCTTTTCCTTAGCGAGTTCATTTCCATCAACAACATTTTTTTAGAATTCTAGTAGACTTTCGTAAGAGAATCAAGTTCTTTTGATGGCTCCTATTTCAAGTAACTAGAAACCTCCCTCGGTGTTGGAGCTTCGGCGACGTTATACCAAAACTACTGGGGAGTGATGCACATAGACATACGATACAATACCAAAAACGACCCTTCATTATGGGTAAATGCGCGCGCGCGCGCGCACACACACACACACACAATGTATATGTGAGCGCGAGGGTGTGAGCATCTATGTGTGCGTAAATATTTTCATTTGCGGTCGCTCGCACATCTTCATATATGTACAGACTACCCAAAAATCAGCTTCCCTTAGAAAAAAAAAAAGAAAAAAATTGTAAGTTTTAAAGATACAAAGCGTGAATGTATCTTGTGTTCACGTTGAACCATAAATGTTTAACATGTATTTCAGCACTTGAAATAATTACCGTAGCTTATAGATTCATAACGGTAAAGCTTTACTTCATTCAGTTCGCCAGATCTGTTTAGAGTTGTATGTTTCATTTCACTCAAATATTTATGTTTAAGTACTAGTGTCATATGATGTCCTTATAGTGATCGTGTAAAATTTTGGATTGGGATGACCAGTCATAATGTCTTATCTTATCCTTTCCAGAAATTTTTATTTTAAAAAACTTAAAATTGTAAGTTTAGTAGCAAAGTGTGGTGGAGAAGTATTATCTCGTTACAATGTTAAAACACTGCGAAGATACTCGGGTGTATTCAAGCTCCAGTATCATAGCTTCCTCAAACATCTCGCGATATGATTCTGCAGAATCAGAAGGAATTTTAAGATTCCTTCAGAATGGTATGGCTTTAACCAAATACATTTACAGTCAACCACTACACACAGCTGTGTCAATTCACGTTAAAACATGTGTCATTAGCTCACATCATTGTTTTATGCAGCTTCGGATTAACTTCAAATCGAATCACAAACATTTCAAAAAGCTTCTATCTCCTCTGTTAGTTATCTTTATGCAAAGACTGAAGCATTACTCTGTGGTAAGATTTGCTTCTGCTGTAGATTGTTTTCTTCCGTAACCATAGACCATGACCTTTCAGATCTTCATATATCTGCAACGGTACAAAAGATGTCAAATTTCATTAATATAAATTATTTTACCACGTAGCTAATGAAATGTTAGGAAAACCTCTCTCATAATTCATTTATGAACTAGTAGAGACTAAGGTTAGACAAGCTGGAAACTCTGTGCACTAGATGTGTCTTTATCGAGAACAAATATAAGACTATTGAATGGCAAATTTACGGCAACATGAAAATACAAAAATACATTGAAGACACTTGCATATTTTGAAGCTAATTACAGTGAACTTGATGTTTTTGTCATTTGCGGATACCTTTGTTTTACAAGAATCAATATTTTGTAAATTAAGTAAATATATACGAAAATATTAAATATCATTAAATTAATTTTTACTGATATTTATGTAAATTTATGTACTTAAAATTTACTTGATTTTTATTGATGATTTTGTCTAGCATTATTAACGATTTGGAGTTTTATACTAAATTGGTAGTTGTAATGAGTAGGTACCATCATGCAGTGCGCCCATTCAAGTCCTGTTGGGTGGAAAACTGTTAAAACAAGTGAATACTCTTACATACGTTCCTGAAAGAACGATCTTACAACAATGCCATTTCTGATCTGTTGCGACTATGAAGAGGCTAATGTGTACTACGATTTCAAGCTGACTCAGGATTAAGTGTCGTTCTATAACGAAAGTTATAGAATTCAAGACACGCTTCATACGACGTTTGCCGCAAAATTATCAAAATATTCAAAATTATTAAAATTATACTCAGATCAGATTTTCGGTGCAGATCAATGTGTTTTATCAAAGTGCGGTGTATGATTTTCAGACAGTCTTACTGCGTTCGAAGAATGTGCAGTAAGAATACGCTGCTAGAAGAATGTGCAGCAACACGAAAAATTAGGATAGTAGGTCTACATCTAACATCCATGCCTTGCGTAAATGTTTCTAAATCGTGCATATTACGCCTACTGCTAATCAGAAGTAAACGTACGCTAAAAAATAGTTAACAAACACGTCTGGCACTGAAGTAATGGAATACCACATGTCTTAGCGGGTCTAACGATAAAATTAAGTACATTAAAATTTATTTATTTATTTCTATCCTAAAACTCGGATGCTATATAAATTCTCTCTCTGATTATTTTGTTACTATTGTATGCGAAAATGTGGTAGTTTAAGTAAATAACAACATTTATATATAACTGTTGAGACGGGATACCATATAACTGTTATGCTCGCTACACACACGCTGTATCAAAGTTACAGAACGACACTTGATTTTTGGTTCAAAGAAGTAGTGGAAGTAGATACATCAATAACTATAGATCTATGTGCTCTTATTGTTTATCCATTGTTCTTCATAACTATCGACAAGTCTCTGAGGATGACTTAGACACTCGAAATGTTTATATTCACAAAGCATAACTGGCAGCAACCAATACGTGCATAACGTCTGAGAACGCGTGACCCACTCGATACATACGTTTGTTCACTTCCACCACAAGTTCGGTTATTGGATAGATACCAGTACACTTCGAGAATAGAATTCCTTTTAAGGTCGGACACACTGTGCTACCTCCGGTCAAAATAATCAATTAAAATATTGGTATTGGTACTTTTTAACAAATTTCTTTTGTGTGTTTTTCGTTTGTGTATATTCAACGTTGGTAGGAGCATTTTCAGTATCGAGAAAGAAGCCGACGGACAGTATTCCCGATTCTGTTAAATATGCCGTATAATAAAAGGAATAGTTTATGATCTCAAATGGTAGGCCTACTGTAGGCCTACAAGGTTGTAGGATCACGTAGAACAGGTTTATATTCTCACGTGAAATTACTTTACGAATTTAGTAACGAACCGGAAGTAATTTAAGTTTGGTTGAATATGGAAACGTAAGAGCTCAATAAATCAACTGGTATGGAGTCTGACTACTAATCTGGAAATCCTGGATTCGATTTCCGCGTAGCACCATAAAAATTACAACAAATGTTCAGCCGCAGGTGGTATCAACCTGTGAAATGACTACCTAAAATAACTTCTGCGTTATTAACTGCTATCCTCACTGCCTTCCTTGTATGTCATACGTCATATGTCATATCTTAGCAGCCTATCCTGAATCTGCTTACAGCATGTCGGTGGTAGAGAGGAATCTGTTATTATATACGGGGAACGAATACGGATATTATTATTAGTTACCATTCTAACATTCTCATTTCTCTATACGACAAAGCCTACATAACTCTTAAATAATTATTATTATTTTAAGGATTCTGACGACAGATACAAGGATATAGTTCTCAACTTTACTACCAACTCCTAAATAGTCGTTAAGTGCTGAAAATTATATAAAAGTATTTTGTAACATATTGTTTTTAAGGGAACCACTACAAAAGTGTAATTTAGCATTGAACTGTATTTGAATCTACTCACACTGTTGCTTACAGTGAGTACAATATAGGCCAATTTTAAAAAGAATTGTTTCTTACTACACATTTAAATAAAGTTATGCAAATGAAATAGTCAAAACATTACGTAGCATTCTATCAAAATTGTATTTTGATATTGATAAGTTACCAAAATCTTTACTAGTAGAAACCTGATAGACTTCTTTGTTTACAATATTTTGAAGGCCATTTTACTATAAGCATTTTAGTATTAGCGCTGTTTTTCTATACTTTAACAACTCTCTGTAATTTATGTGTAATATGTCTGTAATTTATGTGTGTTTTCCAATTTTCTGTAAAGCATATAACAAATTGTTTGTTAACAATGTTTACAAAAGCACAAACAATGTTAACAACCGTCACAAAAATGCTTGTGGTGTTGATTATTGACAGGAACAGTGATAAAAATAAAATTTTAGTCGGAAAGAAGTTGAAGCAAGAGTCCAGCATTTTAATAAGTGTATCCCGAAAACTATACACACTTGGAAAAAAATTGTAAGTCTTCTTCGCACAAAATGCTTTAGTGATGAATATACAAAGCTGACGCAATAATATTCCGTAATGTTGTTGTATTTCTTCTGTTGCCAACATTGTCGGTTCTGTGAGCATTGTCAATTTGCGCAGATTAGTTAGGCCTACTGTTGTTGGAGTAGCAAATCATATGAAAATTAGTCATGGTTCCGTCTTTGAAATCATCCACAGTAGACTTGACTTTTATAAAGTTTGTTCAAAACAAGTCCCAAAACAACGCACCATGCTATATAAACAAAAGCGCTTGGGCATCTCCTATCCAGAATTTGAACCACCATGCTAATTAAGATAATGCCTTCTTTGATAATATCATCGTTAGTGATGAAACATGGATCCATTATTACATTTCGTCAAAGGGCAGACTATGGTATGGAAACACCCACAATCACCCACCAACAGAAAGTTCAAAAACCAACCATCAACAGGAAAATTGATGTTAACAGTTTCCTGGGACTCACAGGGCCTACTACTGGAACATAATCAGGTGAGTGGCTCAACAATAAACAGTACTCGTTTCAATGAGATGCTTATTGGCAGGCTAAAGCCTGAAATTCGACAGAATCATCGAGGAATACTGTCGAAATGCTTTGTACTGTTGCATGACAATGCCCGTCCGCATCAGGCGCGGATCCACTGGGAGATGGGGGAAACAAATGGTCACTACAGACGAAATTTTTTTCGTCGTCTTGTGATTGTAGAGTGGTTTTGTGACTGTGAATTTAACAAAAAATTTATACCACGTTATGTTAAGTTTGTGGTTTTACTCTAAAATTACTTTAAATTTTAATTTTACCTTACCTTCATGTTAATTTTTGTTTGATACATAACTTAAATGAGTAGTGTATTTTAAACTGTAAATAAATATTATTAAAATAACAATGAACTGACAAACACTGATATGATTTTACACTTGTACGTTAATAAACTTATTATGTTGATAATAACAATCTGTATTATTTAAATAATAAAGTATGAATCTTTACTCATTCCTATCATTTATGCTTTAGACCATTAAAAAATTGATAAATCATAAAAATCATCTGCTCCCCCCAAAGTCATTTATTTCCACACCCAAAATTGCTTGCTATATCCGCCCCTGGTTTGCATACCAGAGACCATCCAGAGACTGAAGTTAGACGTTTTCCTTAACGGCTCATATAGTCCTGACCTAGCCTCTCAGAATATCACTAACCTACGTGGACCATTCACTTAACTGTCGATTCACCTCAGACCAAGAACTGAAGGAAGCGGTACATGCGTGAATCGTTGCTCAACCGGAAATGTTTTTTCTGAGGGCATAAAGAAACTTATGCATCGGTGGAAAAAGTACTTTGAAAAGCAAGGAGACTATGTTAAAATATTATATTATTGTAAGTTCTCTTTTTCATTGTAACAAAATTCATTGATACATTCCCAATAATTATCAATTGACTGGCCCTGGTATTTGTTCAATCCATTTGTGTAGTCTATTTTATTTTATTATGTAATTCATCTACAAAAGTTATTGTTACGAGACAAGCAAGGATAGCCTCAGTAAATTGTTAACACAAAAAAGGAAGTCAGCAGTCACAAGTTTTTTTAACGCTTTGTAAAAATTAAAACAACATTCCTAGAACAATAATTCTCTAACGTACGTACAAACACCTATAACACACATTTCGCAATAAATAATAACAACACTCTTGAGCCAGTAAATTTACAAGACCGTAATTATAACAAATAAATATTTTGATAACACTCAAATGTGACACACACTAATCATCTGTAAAAGCAACTCGCTGTTCGCTAAGCTGTAGCCAAGGTTACCTGCGAAGACTACCAAGTATTTAATCTCCAACGTGCTGGCGAATGGGTGTTTGCACCAGACGTTGCTCGAATATTCTGTTTCTTACGCAAACATCGTTAATTAATGACTCATCATGTTTCATTGCATCATTAACATAACATTGATTTCAAATATGTTAGTCCTAATTTATTGAAGCATCAATTATATTTAACAATAAGAAGAGTAATGAAAGTATGCTTTAAATTGGAATTCGTTTAAACAAATATTTTTTTCTTGCACTTAAACTAATAGATTTGATTTTAATGTATAAATATGCACTATTCACGTGTACTCTAATTTAAAAAACACAATTAATGACGAACAGTTAGGTTGATAGAATATGGATAGATATGTAAAGACAGGGCGAGATAGGCAGATAGAGCGAGGGGGAGCTCATGCTACCTAATAGTGAAATTGTTTGGATTATTATTACGTTACATTAGATTCACTTTTAATTACACTTGAAAACCTAATAGTTCTTTTGTCTAATTTAATTTCTGTGTAAGAATCGATTTACTAATCTAATGTTTAATGCGCTACTCTTATTTTAACAGTCGTTACTCCCTTTTATCAAACTACTCTGTCAGAATTTTCCGACGTTATAGTAACATCTCCTTAACTCTGTTATTATCAAACCTCTATGAACAACTAAAATTTAAGTTGTCAGTCATGATGTCATGGTCATGTTTATCTTATAAATAACTTTACAGTTTTCAGTGTAAGGGAAAACAAATTCAACTAACAAAAGTCTAATGAGAATACCTGACCGAATCAAATACGCTGCCTTGATACAAGGACAGTTTTTGGAGTGTCTTTGCTGTAAATGTTTGTTCTATATGCCTATTGGCGCCTGGGCGAGAATGACAGTACGTAGATACTTCTGCTTGAACGCCACAATATATTAAATATTATACGATTTAATTTTACATAGATTCTCAGTTTACTTCAATGTCCTTTAATAGAAAGTCATATATATTTCTTAAATCCGAGGTCAGTTATGGTCCAGCTGCAAGTCTAATCTAGGCTACAAAAAAGCTAATTCATCATGTTGCAAAAAGCTTTGAAAATAAGTCTAAATTATACAGTTTATTGACTAGTCTCATCACCATTGTACAGAGTCTTCGTGTATTAGCGTTTACGCAATAAATAATACAAAATGTTATTTAACGGGGGGTAGTAGCGGTAAAAAAATGTATAACAATGTGACTAATTACAACACTTATTTAAAAATTAGTGAGATAAATGAAGATGAATTTGTTATGATTATGCAGAATTCCAAAAGAACACAAGTTTTACAATGATAGTGTAAGGAGCAACGAGGACATACACTTAAAATTTCTTGTAACTTGTCTATAATAGGCCTACTTATATTAAAGTGAAACATGAACCATACTGTATGGTGTTACATGCGCCGAAAGCTACTGAGAATTTTTTCGAGAAACGTTGTATAGAAAATGAATCTCTAAAAATTCTTAAACTAAATGCTGACAAACATAATTAAGTAGAACTGTCAAAACATAATAATGGAAAATTCTGTGAGCAGAGTAAGAAGGTATCTTGTAGTTGCTGAATCACAGCGTGATCAGGGGCTTAGCCACACCTCTTAGGAAAGTCAGTATGAAATTATTAATTTCCTTAATGTCATATTAATGGACATTACTGTCAATATTACAATGGCCATCATCAGCTACTCGCAGATAATCTTCAAAAGAACACTTGACGATTTTTTCCTACTCAATGCAAAGAATACTGCACATGAAAGTAAAAATAAGACGGTGAAATAATATTATAACAAAGAAACTTAAATATTATTTTTAGAATCATGGCCTTGATATCTGCACTTACAAACTAAATACAGTACAAAGTGGAACCGACGAGTGGACCAATTACTAAACTTAGACATCCATTGAAAATATATAAATACTGCCCAACTTGTCAGTAACTGCAGTTGCAGCTACATCAGTTGATCAGTAACCATGCATCTGGTAAGTAAAGTTTTCTTTTTAATCCTATGGCATAGGCATTTAATAAAACAGCTGTGTAAAAATGCATTATTTCTCACATGAACTGATAAAAAGTTCAACATAGCTATAGAACAACGAGAATACTTTAGTCTATAAATGATTTAAGTTACTTATTTAAATGTTTATAGATGTTTTAAAGATTTGTTTGTTTAAAATTGTTATTGAATAATGATTTTTATGTCATTACCGCTAAGTCTAGTCAAGTATGCAAGTGTCGAGTAAAGTAAACATTTATAAAATTTTTAATAATTAGAAATAAAATCAGTCATCGAAAACACTTAGTTAAACATTGTTCACTAATGTATAAATTTTTTAAAAGTTATATTATAATAATATTATAGAAATTATAAACAATATTTTATAAATTATAACATTTACAACAAATAAAGTAAATTAGCTTTTAATATTAAAAAATTAAAAAATAATACTTTAATTTAATGATAACTACAAAAAAAGGAAAACTAAATGAATAAAGTAACACTCATTTTCAGAACGTTCACGCAAGTATCATATTGGCAGTTTTACTTTTTTCTGTCGTGGAATCTCAAATTATAATTGAAGATGGTTTTGGATTGGGACCATCACGACCCCAAAACGGAGGTCCTCTGTGGGCTGCTCCTAACAACGCAAGAAGGCCATTAGAAAATCGTAATTTTGGACAGAATGCTGGAAGGCGTTTTGGAAGATCTCCAAGTGCAGCCGATGGTCAAGCTAACTCCTTTGGCAGCAGTGCTCAACATCAGCAAAGGGGACTGCCCTACGGAGCCGGAACATTTGCTAATCCAAGGTTTCAGTAATGCACTCGAACCAACGTTTTTAAATAATATTGTAATTTTGTAATGAAATAACAATTTAAAAATAAATTTAATACTTTCCAGATGAATAGTAACGCAATCATTTCGTTGTAGGTGTATGGTATAATAATGGTAACGTATAATGGTGTTGTATTTAAAATGTTTTGTAAGCAACTAAATTACTTTTATTGATGACGTTTGTGTAATTAACAGGCGATTTATTTTTAATTCAGATTAGATTCACTTTACTTTGAATTCAAATTGGCTTTAAATTCTATTTACTTCGATAATGTAGTCATTTTTTGTGAAAATATTAAAACAGACTAATATAACTTAATGATAGATTATTTGAATGCTATTCGTGTTGATAATCGTAATATATGTTCCAGGCCGATAGATTAAGAAGAATTAGTATAAAGAATAACAATGATTACTTTTACAAGTAAATATTCAACATTTGTTAGAAAATATATTTTTTAGAAAATATTTTTCGTAAAATTTCATCAATTAATATTATATTTCTTTATCGCTATTTTCTGTTTGAGTTCCGTATCTATTTTACGACTTGCATTGTTTCAAAAAGGGAATAAATTTGGGCCTTGTCACAACTGTAAAATGTTCAGTAATAATACAGAACTATACTACTTCATAATGTAGCGCCATAACTCAGCTTCCGATGCGTGAGCCAATCATGCGGTGTCAGGTATACACAGATACGTAGGTGTTTGATAATGACGATAATGGAGGTCAGTGTGTACCATGTCTTACATCGTAGACCTCTGTACCACTAACAGATTAACACTTCATAAAATTTTAATGTTTTAAACAGTATTCTTTGTTAATATGGGAAGAACGTAGACTTCTAAAGACGTAGTAAATTATCTTATATTAAAGGAACCTATAGATTTATATCTAGAGCAGGCATGAGTTGATAGTTGGAAGATAAACTGTCGTAAATGTGCACGTAACGAGTATTGTCCGAACGTGGTAGATGAAAGAGTTACCGCAATCTCTCATTGCAGATTACGCCAAATGCTGTCTGTGGTGTGTCACTGTGGACATTGTTTACGCCTTTGAGCCTTTTAATTGTCGTTTCCTACAATAATGGCAAACAGTTTACTTACTGTAACAGTTAATTAATCTAAAATGTAATTAGATTTAAAATATTGGCCATAAAGATAATGAATTAACACATTTTAATTTAGCCAAGCTGTAGAGAACGACACTTGAAATGACGCATGAATAAAAATGTTTCTTAAATAAAGTGGACGTGTTTAACTAGTAAGAGTTTTGAAGAATTTAAACTTTATTAACACAACTGATGTAACCCTTTTTAGTCAAAAACCGAGCCCAAAAATAGAAAAAAAACTAGTGGCATGTGTTATACTAAATGCAGAGAAAGTATAATGAAAATTATTTCACGAATTCTTCAGTTCTAGCAGACAGGTTATATTCTTCTTATTTCCTAGCCTTCAGATTTGGAGTGGAATAAATTTAAATGCGTTTTCAAGTTTATAAGTGTATTAATAAAACTCCGTCTCTCGTAATTCTGTTATCAGTAAAGTATAACCAGTCCTGTACATTCTCCTGACTATTCTACGTAATTATGACTGTATTCTGTGCATATAGGTACGTAAGTGTATGAATGCATGTACGCGTATACAACCTTGAGACAGCAAGGCTTATGTCTATTCTTTCAGTAACAACAGTTACGTTTACAGTTTCTTTGATTACGCGTACAATTTCGTTTGTTAAACTGAACTGCTCAACACATTCAAGTGACTGGTATGTTTGTTCTTATAGCACCATCACTACCACTATACCCCCTGTAAAGTGACATACACATTACACGTTATATACGTTTCAGCTCATTTTCCCATATGTACTTAAAAATGAAGAGCATTTTTATTAGAAGGAAGAAGGTGAAGAACCAAAACCTTAACGACGCGTAACTGATATCGCACGAAACAAAAAAAGCTTACACAAAAATAATTAATACTAAACTAACCTTTACATTTACAAAAGACCATATGTAACACGTAGTTTCTTAACGATTTTGCAATGACCTAACAAATAATATCTAATGACAACAATGGTTTAATTCTATATATTAAATATACCAAACATATCAGTAGATTAAATATATTTAAAATTAATTTGATCTACACTATAAAGCAAGTAATGAAGGTAATGTGTTAAAAATTTAATTCTGGTATCTTGTACACTCTTTGAGACGTCGATACCGAAAGATTTGAAAATGAGTTTCATCGTAATTCGCGATAAACTAAAAATTAAAGATTTTATGATACATAATTTGTAACATCTCTCACTGTTAAAGACCAGCGCCATACTTTACGTCATTTTCATGGTTCTCGTCATCAAAACAGATTCCCATTGAAATGTACCTTAATCCTTCCTGCAATTATTAGTACTGTTAACGTCACGCAAGTCTGATTTAGCAATCTAAATTAAAGTAATTACTGTGTATATATTACCATACATTAAGTAAATGTGTTATGAATACTTAATAGAGGGTTTTGTATAATAATTAATTTTTATGTAAATTAAAAGTAATCTTTTTTTACTCCTTCGCATTGCAATCCACAACTACCCATAATTAGAAAAATATTCCTTCCAGTTCACTCTAAAATTTTTGTTAAAGTTCATTCTCCTTAGCAGTCGGAGATTAATTAAATTAAACATTTCAGTGAAATTCAGTTATCACCTAACGTAGGTCTATTTCTAAACCAGCTGTGTGTGTTAAAATAAGGCTTCAAATATTTGTGTATTAATCATTATATAGGAAGAATCTTGAATGCCTCATTTGCCCTGAGGAAAATGGGGAGTCCAACCCCCCTCGGAAGCTAATCTCATCTCCTCCAGAACTAGTCTCATCATTCCTAGTTACGCCACGGTTCTCTAGCACACACTGAAAAGGATCTCGGCAAAAAAAGCAATTTCCTGGCCCTTGGATATAAAAAAAATCCAAGTAACTCTCGGTTACTTTTTATCACTAAATAAGAAAACAGAGCTTAAAAATAAAATTGTAGAAAGCGACAAAAGCAATTATAATTATAACCGATTAATTACTTGTGACTCTGATCCTATTTAACAACTGAAACTAAAATATTCATTACAGTTTTCTTCAAATAAGGCACAGTGGGAGTCTGATTATACATGAATAACTGCAAGTTGTTAGTGCATATTTACCGTCAAATTTTTAATTCAACTTTCATATTGCAATTTTAATTCAACACATATTTAATATGGCGAATTGTGTCATGCAACCTGATGTGAGTGCAAAACTACAAACCTCGTTAAAAAAAAATGTTTGATCTGAATTATGAGTAGATTTTAGTAATAAATAGTATTTACTAATAAATCAAAAATAGTCGTATTATGGAATTTACATCAGTCCGAGCAGTTTCAGTTCTGCCTATGAACGGAGTACGAATGCCTTGTCTCTCACGTTTTTCTCTTACACATTTAAAAAGTTCATGAATGGGGAAGATAAATGTAAATCATTTATTTATTTTTATGTGCTTTATAAATAGTTAAGAGAGCCAAGTGTATCAATTCATAATTGTCTATAATCACAACCGTATTGGAATCTATATCATTATTTGCGTCATCAATGTAATATATATTATGTGTTATTTGGATCGTGATTTAATTCCACTTGATTTAGATTCCAAAATGAAACAGCAAAGCCGTGGTTAAATACACAAGAATGTCTGGGTGCATCCAATTATTTGTAACTGTGGTGTAGGTTGAGAAGAGGTGAGTACATGCGAATTCTGTGGTGAGTATTATTTGTTCGTACCCTCCTTATACAAATTGTAGCGAAGTCTCAATGACATCCTCTTCAGGGTTCAGTAAATTAACTTCACATTCACACTGTTCCGTTTTGCGTGATTTTCGGTAACTACATTAGTTATTAACAAACGTATTCAGCGACAGCTTTAAGTGAATGTTCGCATCAACACCGGATCCACTCTTCCGCAGTGTCACGACCGTGAACAACCACTCCCCACTGATAGAGGACAAGGTCATCAGAGACCAGTTGTCGGTATTCTGGCCAATCATCAAAGGGCGGTAACAGTATGTGTGTATATATATATATATATTGTGTGTGTGTGTATATATATATATATATTGTGTGTGTGTGTATATATATATATATATATATATAGAGAGAGAGAGAGAGAGAGAGAGAGAGAGAAAGTTCGGCTTACGCAATTTAGAGCGGACCAAGCATAAACACAAGAACAAGAGTGAGGATTCTCGCATTCACATTTGTTTTCTGTATAAAGATTCATTAAATTTATTTAATTGTTTCCCCATTGCTCGCTTCGATTTAATATAGAATAGATTTTAGATTAATAGTTAGTTGTTCACAAAATAAGTCATCGCGCAAAGAGAACAGTCTGAACAGTCAGTTTAAAAATAAGGAGTACAGGTTAAGCTTGCCTCACAATAACTTTTATAATTAAATTTTGCTTTTACTTTTCCCATCATGTAAGATTAAAAATTGACTGGTACTGACGTGATGTATTCATAAAGTATCATCTTATAGTATTTTATCAAAACCCATCGACTTGGTGGTAAGCCCAGGTAGGTTTAGTCTTGCCCTTGAACAAACAGATTCGTCTTACCTTCCATGATTTGCTTTTTTTCAAAACCATACATAATTATAAAACTGCCTGCTTCCTGCTAAATAGAATCGATGTTTGTTCAACACAATGAAAATTAATAATCATTATATTGTTTCATTGTTATTTTTTATAAACTAATAACACCATGAGCAGGGAAATTATGGCTTTTGAATTCCAAATACAAAAATATATAAATGGTAGCTACGTTTGCCTGTGAAACTGACAAAGAGATTTCGGAATTACAGAACCTGTTACACTGAACAGCGTACAAATAGTTGTGATGTACTCGTTTGTCTACGACAAGCGTGTTTTCACGTATTTGTTTACTAATACAATAGTTAAATTATTTATACAAGACATTGCATTATGACAGTTATACATAAGACATTTGTGTTTTTTAAAAAAAAAAGTAGGAAAAGTTGTAGTGCTCCGTTTCTAATTCCGTTGTAGGACTATTTCAATACAAAAACATTTTTGTAATAAAAAAACTCAATTATAAAACTAGGAAAAAAGAACGAGGAAACAAAATAATGAAGTTCAAGTTGTTACTATACTTTTCTTTACCTTTCAAGTTTAAATAAGCACATGTGTTAAAGAATTTACAGTAGACCGTTTCACTACAGATTTCTTGGCTATGAAAGAAAAATCATTGTATGCAATAATAACAATAATTAATGCAATTATATATGAATGACAACTGTGCAGATAAAATGTAGAACTGTTAACAAAAATATCTGTTACGTAACTGTAGTTCTTTTAAGTTTGATCAAACATTGCTATCAGAATTTCAGAATTCCACATGGATAGTATGTAGTAAGCTTAGTTTTTTTATATATTTGGGGGGGGGAGGTAGAAAGGTAGTACATCAGATTTTAGATACAGTCACTTATAAACAAATAACATTTGAGTTATTTCTCATGCGATTTTTTTAGAACTATGATTTAGGAAATCTCGTATATTTTCAAAGCGTTACTTTTGAAGCAATGATTTAAAGCAATGTGAGTTTATTCATGCAAACATGGAAAACATATTTACCTTTTTTAAAGTACCAACAAACTTTAAATAAAGAAAAAAGATAGTTTGGAATAACGTGGACAAAGCGGATTACCTACGCATCTTGCATGATGAATTTGTATGAAAGTACATAAATATTGAATTTTTTTCTGGACAGTATCTACTTGCAGACACGCGAACTGTCAGGGTTTACGAAAAAGCGGATTATTAATGTAGTTCCATTAAAAGTAACTATGTCACTGTTTGGAAGCAGCTACCAAGTCAACAATACAGTAATATTACTTAAGAAGAAATGGATTTTATTCAATGTAACGAGAAGTTTAAATTCCGCCACATTCGTAATCACACATTTTTTAATACAATGAAAAGGTCACTAAAAATGTTTTCTTTTTAGCTTAGCTTATATTGACAGTTATGTTATGTCCGAGTCAGATGAATAATAAGATGTTTCGTATAAGCACGTTACACATGGATTAATGACACTGGAAACGTGTCTTCCAACGATTCTCCTCTCCCAAAAACAAAATAAAACTTTTTAGAAAAAACTAGATATTATTTTTAGAAACTACAACGTATGTAAGCTAAAGTTTTTTATGTATATGTAAAAATATATGCATAACTGCATAAATACGTATTCTACCACTACAATCTTCACACTTATCACAGACGTCGGTTTGTTACACATCGTTTGCCCTGTACCTGCCGACACCAGTGTATTTACATAAACATCGAAGCCATATGTGCATAGGTGTATCTTTAAAATGTATACTATAATAAGACACGCAGTGTGAAACATTTCTACACCTTGTTTTCCTGTTGAATCAAATTACTGATTACTCGTTTATTCTGTATGTTTACTAGTAGTTAATCTGTATATGTATATTTTCTCATGATCATCTCATATAGGCCTAAATAAAATAATTTTAATTTTCTTCAATCTAATCACACATTGGCAACGACTGTCATCATATCGGTGATGATGATACACTGATTATTATTAATTACATTGACAAAATCAGCTAACTAGCACAGGTAAAAGAAGGCGTTTGTAACTTTTAATGAAGTTTTAGAACAACTTCTTACATAATGTTATGGATCATAACTTCCAAAACTAATTTATACACTAATAATTAACCACAGCTATACCTCTTATAAACGTATAAGGAAAAACAAACAAGAGAATAGAAAATTAAGAAAAAACACCGTACCACATAATATTAGTATTACAAGCATACACAAGCAAAAGAATTAGAAAATATGTATATATTTTGTTAATGCTTAAAAATACATACAGAAAATGCAGGCCAAAGAATTTTTTTTAATTTGAAAAATTGTTACAATTTAAAAGTGGTATTTAAACATTTTCAAACTTTTCATCCTTGAAAGCTATTAAAACCTGGGTCAGCAAAAGTTCCTGCTCCATATGGCAGCCCTCTCTGCTGTTGCTGTACTTGTCCATTGGAATAGGATGAACTTCCAAACCCAAAGTTGCCACCGAAGTCAGCTGGAGACCGTGCAAAGCGCCCACCAAATCCTCCAAAGTTGCCTCCAAATGTTCCAGCACCGTACGGCAGACCTCTTTGTTGGCTCTGTCCTATTCCGTTGGAATATGATGATCCTCCAAATCCATCAAATCCCCCAAAATTTCCCTGCTGGCCAAAACCCGCTGGTGATCGCGGAAAACGCCCTCCGAAGGATCCTGCTCCATATTGAGACCCTCTTTGCTGATACTGTCCTTGTCCACCGAAGCCATTGTAGCCTCCAAACCCACCTTGCGAACGTCCAAAACGGCCGGCACCATTTGGTCCAAATGGTGTTCCCGCTCCGTACGGTAGGTTTCTTCCGAATCCATTATTACCAAAAGCACCGTTTCCGCCGAAACCGAAGTTTGAACCCCCAGGAAGTTCGGGTTCTCCAGCTACGACAACAGCCAAGGCTACGACGATACCAAGGATAACCTTCAGAAGCAAAAGTAATATTAAATTAACGAATTAACGTAACACAAATAATAGGAGATTACAGCAAAACGTAAATAAACGCAGAAGTATGGAACAGTGAAAATATGAATGAAAACTAATTCACTTGTAATCAGACTTACTATCTAATAATTTGTTAACATTATTGCATTATTGTCATATAAATATAACACGTCATTGTTTAACCGCAAACAATGTATGAAAATTAGTCATAATAGCATACATCATAGTCACTGTATACAAAAATACTCCCTACATCACTAATAGCATTTACGTTTAATTCTTTTAAACCACTTTTTAATCAGATTAACATAACTGTTATTACACACATACATTTCTGAACGGTCCTAAAATATTGATATAATATGCGTTTTAGTCTACGCTGGTAAAATAGTGTCTAATGTCTAATGTACTTACTGGATTCATGATTGCTGTAGCTACGGTGAACAACTGATGAACTACCCCAAAATCGATCAGTATTTATACAGTCACAAACTATGTATGTTAATATTCACACTCAGAGTAGCGTCACACTGATGATCATGGTCTTTGTTTCACTAGGAAGTGCCTACACATCAAGGAAGCCATCACCTCCAAATCGTGATCTCTTTTTGCTGTTTAATCCGCGGATTCAGTTGGTCTAGTATGGTGAGCAAGGCCAGTCTTTTCATATTATAATTATTACTATGTACATTATTCATTGTCTTGGGTCGTTTATCTCCCTTACCGCTTCTAACCATGTCATTGCCACTGACACATCCCACGTCTGTGCCTGTTCTTTTTCTTTTTTTAATTATTAAACAGTTTTAATATATTCATACTCTCACAAATGATTTGAATACCATTACTGTCGACCATACAAAAAACTGACTTAGTCTTCTTCAGTTAAAAAATTACTAATTTAATAATTTACTGAATAATTAATTGCCCTTTTTTGTTCAGCATGTATTTCTTCCAATAAAAAATTGTATGTAAATTTAAACAGTTCTTCCTTTGGTCTACCAGTATTGTAAGGTTAGAAACGTAGTACCTATTCCATAGGTAGGCTAACTATTACTTTGCCATTACACAAAATTACAGTTACATATGTTTATTATTATTCACAACTACATTGTCAAATATCGTTTTACTATTAGGAAAGAAGTTCATATCACGTGAGTAACAGAACCGGATTGAGTTTGAGCAACACTTCTAACGCTTCCTTACCCTTCAACGTACATAAAGTAGGAATGTCCTGTATTGGTAACAGTAAGAGTAATCACAGTGTTTCAAAACAACCCGAAGCAACAGCATACTGGGTTACGTTCCTTTCACATGTTGGTGCAGTTTGTCGTAGACTTTCACAAAACCTTCAGTGTGATCCATTACAGTTCCACTGTGACATAATTGAATCAGAATTGCGAACAATCGTTTCAAAAACTAATAACATATTCATGGCTACAAATATAACTTTTCCAGACGCATCATAAACAAATAAAATTAAGAAAATAAAGTACCATAAACTTTTTGTGGTTCTTATGATTATTTCTTTTTTTAATGTTGTAAGGCCTCGGCAACTAAACCCTTTGGCCTAACGACATCGACCCCAGCGGTGTTGCTGGACTGTATGTTCGGGTTGCACCTACATTCATTTACTCAAAGAAAGTGGAGAAAGCTGTGCACACCAAGACGCAAAACAATCTTTTCAGAACCGATTTTGCTGCTGTTAGGAGGTTAAGAGTTCTGTGTATCATTAACTGTTTATTTCCGATGTCTTCTGACAAGTTCCGTCAGAAGAGCAGACGGGTCGTTCTTGTCCTTGTAGGAGGTAAAAATACGTCAAGGCAGTGTTCGCAGTCCGGTGATGCAAACGTCGTCCCTTCTTCCCGACTGCTGCGATCACCTTCCACTTGGCACTTACGGAGGCTCTGCTCCACAGCAGAAAGTTTGCTCTGCCGCGTATTCCACATCTGCTATCAAATATTAAGAATGACGATTGATTGTATGACAATTCCATCGACCTCTAGGCTGTCTACAGTGTGTCTCGCTACAGCGTCACTTCTTCACTACCTTCAATACCTACATGACCAGAACCAATGTGAACCAAGTAAAAGGTCAATCAAGACCTTCTAACGCATGGCACGTTGCAATAACGGATCCACTGTGCCCGGATTATCCAAGGCAGTTAGAAAACCTGTATCTAAGGCCCTCGGGGGAACCTGTAACCCCTAGAGGGCGCGTCCCCAGGTGGCGGATAGGGGGATGCCCTAACCGGCTTAGGCCGGCGGGTAGGTGGGAAATAAAATACCAGCCGCGGACTAACAGGTGGGGCAGAAGGGGCTCCTTAGCTGTAGAGAAAGCAACCCTTCTAGGAGAAGGTACTCTGAAATAAAACCCTGGTCCTCCAGGTTGGGTGTTGAAGCAGTGGGCTAACTCCCCAATACTCGGAAAACCATTTATTGTTAAAAAGCCTAGTAAACAGCCTCGGAAGGATCGGATAAAACGGACACGAACGTCAGAATCCGGGAGATAATGGGGGTACAGTGCTCTATTATCGACGACATAAAAACAAAACAGCTAAGATGGTTTGGGCATGTGCAAAGAATGCCGGATAATCGACTCCCCAAGCAAATTTTGAGATGAACACCATATGGTCGTAGGCGAAGAGGAAGACCTAGGTTGAGTTGGAGAGAAGGCATAAATCAATCGGGCAATGAGAGACACCGGGAATTGGAAGAAGAATCTTCGTTAGATCGAGACCAATGGAGACTAGGGATCGGAAGACATAGGATAACGTTATGAACAGATTAAAAAAAAAAAAGTTAGAAAACTCAGTACAGATAAGAAATTTTCACAACTGTTTTCCATCACGGTACCGATATCCGATATCCTGGGTAAGCGGCCATCGTCCATCTATCCGAGGGATGTGATCACTTCCCGATGCCAGCCACTCTCCCTCAACGGGAGCCCGATCGAATGGAAACGGTCTGTGAAGTATTTAGGCGTCATTCTTGACCGGCGCCTTAGCTTTTGCAGCCCATGTCTCGCAGTGTCTCCAGCGAGCTCACGGCGTCAAAGCCAAGCTATTTCCCTTCCCATCGGAGTTCAGTGCCTGTGCGTACTAAACTCTCTACTTGTTTACTAAAAAAAAAAAAAAAAAAAAAAAAAGCCGTTGCGAATCGCTCTGCGGTGGGTCAGATTCACCTTCACAATAGCCTCCATCCCTCCACGTAGGAGGGCTCCATCCTAAACATGAACATGGCTTTCAGGTTTTTAGATGCATCAGACAGCCATCGGGTTTACCCGGACACTGCAATCACTGGGGCACGTCCAGCTTAGCTGCCCCATGATTCCTCTTGGCCTTCTTGGATATGATCCGTAGCTGCTGAAGTGATAGTAGATGTAAAATTGTGTATGTCTACATCTACATTTCCACTGGCATCCGTGGGTGGTACAGCAGGAGTGAAGCCTGTCCGATCCGCACGGTCCATGCTCCATCTTTACAGCTTACGTATAACGCTCTTTGGCATTCGCACTGTTATAAGCAGTGGGAAGTGGTCGCTCCCGTGAAGATCTGGGACCACTTTCCACGACAGTCGTGGAGTAAGACTCGGGCTTCAGAACGAAAGATTGATAGCCGAGGAAGTGTCACTTCCAATATTAAAATGTTTGATCGCGCCGTGTTTAAAAATACAAGCGCGTTGTTTAGCAATAGATCTTCACTTCTTTATCCAGCGCTGTTCGTCCTATGACAATCCCAAGTGTGACTATTGGCGTCAAAACCTCCAACCAAGAGTAATGGAGATGGTACAAGCTCAACCAGTTCCTGCAGATCTTCTGCTCTCCATGCAGAATCTGGTAAATACATCCAGCAGATCGTCATCTTCAGTGACTGAGTAAACTGATAGCTACTGCTTGAAGAGGCGTAGCGAGCGGGATGCTTCTGGCAAGATGAAATATAGTAACGACCCCATTAGTTTTGATGTTTGGTGTAACTTCACAGTGGAAGGACATTTCCTCATATTAAAAAGTTCTTGTGGCCTCTTGCAGGCAACACTCATCGATGTACGCTTAGCTAGTAGCATCTTCAGTTTGCAATAATGCTATGCGCATTAATTAAAATTACACTGAAGGATGTTCTCCATGCTGCTGGATGTCGAAGAATTTGTTGCTACGAAACGTGTCTACTTTGTAGACTTCCCTTTTGGTTAACATTTCATTTTATTCTACTTTCGAAGATTATCAAGCTCTGCCAGATCACCGAGGTCGGTGAGATCACTGACACCAGCAATCGAGCTGAATTGCGATCCGAAGCTCATCTCCTGGTCTTCAGGGACATTTCTAGTCCCCCGCTTTCATTTTTAGAAAGTCCTCCTCAGTGTATTTGGGACGACGGGCGATGGACAGCGGTATCTTCTCGACGTTTTGCCCCCTCTTAAGAGGGCTGCAGTCGCAGCCACAATGTTTCATTCTGCCTTTCTTGGCGGGCAGATTGAGGGTCGTGTAGCACACCCGCTGTTATTATCTACACTCACGTTAGATACCGCTGCACTTGCTTGAGGCTTCGAGTGTATTTCTTCTAGATATCACTCGATGAACTGCCGGCACTACATTTGATGACATCACTGCATGTGTAGAGTCAACAACATCTCCATACTTTTTGTTCTTGTTCGCCGGACAAACAACGTTTTTAGTTTCGAGATAGTTAATTTACTTCAGAGCTATTCATTTCTTGAATAGTTATCTGTTTCGATTTCTCGTTTAAACACAGGACAGTTGCGTGACCTAGAACAGTGTTCGCCACCAAAGTTAATGCACTTCATCGGTTCGGAACAAGGCTCTCGCCATGAGTCAACTTTCCACAGAAACATCTTTACTCGGACAAATCTGGACGCGGTATGCCCAAACACAAACACTGAAAACACTACATGGGCTGAGGGATGAAAATTCTTACGCTGAGCCGATAGATTTCTGCTCGGATTTTCTCAGGCAGTGTTGTCTTGTTAAACGTTAGGCGGAAGGAAGGTCTGTCTCCTGTGCACCGTCAACGTCCAACATGCCATGATTCCTTGTGATGCTAGTTTAGTTGCAAACTCCTCTTCAGTGCAGTCTAGTAAGTCACGGCACACCACGACTCGCTTTGTGCATTCAGAATGGTGTGAGGACTCACTTCAGCTAACTTTCCGATTTTCTTTAACATAAGTAATCGTGTCTCTTGCTGGTCGGTTAGAGTCTCGATCAACAGACCACCAACCTTTTTCCTAATGTCTGCACGATCGGTCCCACCGTGGGTTACGGTGTGTTTTCAAATTATACAAACAACCTTGTCAAAACTTCATTAACATTGCCTTGGTAGTCAACTAAAGAGTACAGGCCCGACATTCATTCCTGAACAGTAAGCTGCGCCAACCCAATGCATGAATTACCCCCACTCAGAGCCGTTTTTACCTATGGGCAAACCCGGCAGATGCCGGGGGCCTCTACTTTAAAGGGGCCTCAAACCAAGGCGTGTTGAAACAAAGACAAAAAGCGCTAATATGAGTGGTTGTTACAATGGCCTTCAAGCAAAAGTCAAAGAATTAAACGAATTAGCACAATTTATTCCTTGCTCAGGTCATTCGTTAAATTTGGTCGGAGTTTCTGCTGCTGAAGGCATCCCAGAGGCCGCTAGATTTTTTTACTTCGTACAATCATTGTATGTGTTTTTCTCATCATCTACATCTAGATGGAGGATACTGTTGGATTCATTGACAGGAAAGAAGAAAGTTGTAAAGGCCTTATCTACAACTCGTTGGTCTGCTCGTGCAGATGCAGTCACTGCACTGTATGATAACTATGCAGAAATAAAATCAGAGTTGCAAAAAAATTGAGGACGATGATGATCAGACAGCAGAGACAAAAGTTAAAGCTTCAAGTTCAATTGCATCCATGCAAAAGTTTGAGATAGCGTTTTTAACTCTCGTGTGGAACGATATTTTAACTCGGATAAATAAGGTAAATAAAGTTTTGCAAAAACCAACATTGACCCTTTCAACAACGGTGACGATATTGAATTCCCTGTCTGAGTATATTAATAAGAAAAGAGATAGCTTTGAAATGTATTTTACAAAAACAGAAAAATTTATTGGATCTACTTTGAGTACTTTCGAACAATCCACTAAAGAAACACGCGTTTCCAAACGCAATTCAAGAATTAAGTTTTTTGACAATTCTCAGAAGCCTGATACTGTTTTTAGACCGAAGGAGAATCTAAAGATAAAAGTTTTTTTACCTATTATAGACAAATTAGTTAATAACTTGAAAGACAGAGCCTCAAAATATTATGTAATAGCTGAGAGATTTGGATTTTTAGAAAATTTGGTTGTTCTCTCTGAAAGTTCCTTAAAGACTCCCTACAATACTTTTTCGAGAATATATAAAAATGATGTTTGCGAAAATGAGTTATTTGAAGAGTGCCTCCATCTACAAGGTTTTTTAAAAGAGCATGTAGACTTGGAGAAGCTTCTTTAAAAACAGAAGACGACGATAAAGAAAAGGATGAAGAAGAGGATGATAAAGATGAACTCGATAATCACGATGAAGAAGAGACTATCAAGGACGATGTTCATGATAGTGGATCTTCATTTATATCCAAAAAACTAAATCTTAAGAGAACTTATAAATATTTGTATGATAATGGACTGTTATCTGTTTTCCCAAACATTGAAATTTGCTTGAGAATTTTTTTTTTGCTTGATGGTATCTAATGCATCTGCTGAAAGGTCATTTTCTAAACTTAAACTTGTGAAAAATTACCTTAGGAATAGTATTAAACAAGAGCGATTAAACGCCTTAAGTATTCTCAGCACAGAAAATGATATAATGAGTAAAATTAGTTTTTATGACATAATTGATGATTTTGCGGAAAGAAAGTGCAGAAAAAAAATGTTTTAAAACAATTTTATTTATTTTAGCTTTTATTTTTTGATCATTAATTTTTAATTTTATATGTGAGTGTATTTATTTATTTATTTATTGAATAGTCTCATGCAAAAAGGGACATAAGAGAACTTAAAAAAATAATTGAAAAAATGAAAATCGTCTATTTTTTTGGAATAATTAACATATTTTTTAATTAAAGCATACAAATTATATCTTTTAGTTTAAAACAATAATATTCAAGGCTCAATTTTTCAAAATCTAGTATTCTAAAAAAATTAAGTTTATTTTAATTTTTCCAACCATTTTTTCAAATAGACTTAAGTCTCTTTTTGCATGGGCCTATTTCTTACTTACTTACTTATACATCATTTTCTATGTAGACGATTGTAGTATCTATAAGCATATTCTTATCTGTTAAATATAAATAAATAAAATCATTATTTAAAAAATTTTGAGTTGTGATTTTTGTAAAGCAGCCTGTATTTATTAATTTAATAAACCAAAAAACTTAATAATTTGTATTTTTCATTGCAGTGCGTGAAAAATACATTTTTACTACCATGTGATTTTTTTTAAAATTGCATTTACATTTTACCCCCACATGCAACGAAAAATATCGTATATATCTCGGACGTTTAATGTAAAACTCTTGTGTGCATAATATACTATACTTGGGGCCTCATTTTCGGGTCTGCCGGGGGCCTCTGAGGTCCTAAAAACGGCTCTGCCCCCACTTACAAGAATCTATAACTTATCTAGAGAGAAGAGAGGGGAGACGACATGATAATAGTTTGTGACGATTTCATTAATAAAAATATGTTAATTAATTAAATTGTTAATGTATAAGCTGAGAAATTTTAAAATTTTAATAAAATCTCACATTTTAAACTAAATCTTATTGCTATCATTAAATAATAATAATATTTAATAAAAAGTCTAATAATAAAATAAAAGGGAATACAATTGTACAGAAAGGGTAATGCTTGTTAATTAATCCTGCATATACAGGCACTAACCAGAATTAACTTGTTTTCTGACCCCTAAACAAACTAAATATAATTGTAAATTTTGACATTATTTAAATAATTAAATAAGACCACTGTAATGTACTTTGATAACGTCTGTAACTAAGAATATCTCTATTTAATTATTTAATCAAACTTTAGTCCTTTAATTAAATTAGAAACATGGAACTACTTTTATGTTGACTAGTAATTGTCGCGAGATTACTACTCTTACCCCAAAACTATTTTCACCCACTTGCAATGGAGCGCTCACGCCGTAAGCTGCGTACAGCGTTGTTTCGCGACGCGTGTATAATTATGTGAATGGTTGGTTCAATGAATATTTAAATAACTAAATTTGTGCGGCGATGACATCTCTCTCTCAATGAATAAATAACAAACTATGTAATTCATACATTACTACAAACATGAAGGTGATATTCAACTAATAAATAATCATGTGAAGTGTATTACTGTGAAACAAACTTTCTATTTTAGTGCGTAGGCTTTCACGGCCGGTGTCATTACGATTATTTACTAAAACTTCCGGGCTGAAAGGCCGTGGTCGATTGCTTAAGATTCTGCTAAACGTTTCGGCCGCACCACCGGTGGCCATCTTCAGTAGCAAAAGAAAAAGAAAAGTGTTCGATAGATGATACGCCGAACACGTCTCCCAATGGACTGGGAACAAGCAACTCTTCCCAGTTGCTTGTTCCCAGTCCATTGGGAGACGTGTTCGGCGTATCATCTATCGAACACTTTTCTTTTTCTTTTGCTACTGAAGATGGCCACCGGTGGTGCGGCCGAAACGTTTAGCAGAATCTTAAGCAATCGACCACGGCCTTTCAGCCCGGAAGTTTTAGTAAATAATCGTAAACTTTCTATTTATTTATTATAACTACAAGAATTACAACAGTCGCCTAAGATGAGAGTACTTCACCCCGAATGATGTAACAGACTTCAGGAACTTCACCGTCACCGGATACTAAGGCAACGACAGACCTTCAGGAAACACACCAAGGACCGAAGAACCAATTCTGCAGCAAATACTGAAAACCAGGTGACATGGAGGCTTGTCTTCCATGGTTATGAGTTACTAAAATTATTACCCACAAAAGACAATTTAACTCACCACTTTTAAGACTTTAAAAGACAGACAGTATATGTAACATGTAGTCTGTAATCTAATAACACTGGTTATAGCAAAAGAGTAAATGTTTAAACTAAAAGTTTTCTTGTTTTGAAAGATTAATAAAGTCCATTCTTCAAATGGCTCAATTTTCAATATTGTATATGGCAAGGTGACCATTATTAACTTAATATATATTCAATCCCGGATCTGAGTACCGAGTAAACTGAGTGCATAAATCAACAGTCTCCCCTTCCCAATATCCTGATATAAGAATTGTTTTATTTGTTGTGATTAATTTTCAGCTCGTCACAACGAAAGGCAGCCTGTATGATTGGCATTTCTAATTAATGCAGGTTCCCTAGGTTATAACACAAGTTAAGATGTTATAAATTTCGCCACTCTGCTGATAATTAATTTGCTAATTTGCTTAAGAGAAAAAAATGAAGTAATTGTGTCCCAATATTCCACACACACAAGCTGTTGATCTATTCACTCATGTATTTTAAAATGTGTCTAAAATTTTAAATAAAATAAAAATAATAATTATTATTATAGTAATATAGTATAGGTAACTTTAAATGTAAAAATAATACGTGTAAACTTATATTAACATATTGTCCCATGTAAACAAAACCATGAAGGTACTTGTCCAAAAATTTCATTCATCAACGTGTCAATTTGACGACAAACTCGGACAGGTAAATTTCCTGTTGCCGCCTGTAAAACTGTCATAGTCACCCTCCCGCAAGTTGAGTTAGACAATGCATTCACCCTCTAGTTGAGTCCCCCTTTGTAAGCAAAACAATGCCATTGTTTAAAACTAGTCAGACCTACTTTCCAGCGTAACAGGTGATCGTTTAAATAGAAACTAATGCAAATGTTTAATAATAACTGTTAATTAATGTTTACCATGTACTAAACTGTGTAGGCGATAATTGTGTGTAGTATAGTAGAGCAAATAATATTATGACTTAAATTTCAAATAAATAAATGACTTAGTTAACCCTCCCTTAGTAGAGAAAGTATTAAACCCCATGTCCCAAAACTGTAAACTTGTAAACTGAGCCAAATAAAAAAAAAACAAAGTAAATAAAGTGTCCTAAATAAATATGGTAAGTCGATAGGAAATAATTCTAGGTAAGTTTTTTAAACCCCCCCCCCCCAAAGTAATAATAAGTGAATAATAATTGCTTGAATAATAAGGCTGAATAAATCTTAAGTTAAACTAAATTTGTGTAACGTGTAGCAGTAAATAAGAGAAAAGTAAATAATAATAAAAGTATAGTTGAATAGTGAACAACCAGTTGTGGCCTGTAAGAGAACAATAAAGCGTGTTAAGAAATGTAGTAAGCAGCCACCCTCCCTATTGTGATAAACCGGTGCTAGTGTAAACAATTGAAAACCACCCCTGTGTAGTACTATGAATTGTGTAAAGTGTCTCCCCTTCCGCATAGTTTGTTTAGTTATCGTTAAAGAGATAAAAGAGAATTATCTTCGTGAGATTCCGCTTCTCTCAAGTAACTATAATCTAGAGTGGAGTATGGGATCCTCTTTAGATTATATTAGAGGTAAATCTATGGTATATAATCAAGAGAGAATTATATATATATGTAATGTAACAAGTCACAACGGCGCCGACTGAAAAGGGTAATGATGAGGCAGAAAGGTGCCAAGAGATCATTAAAAGAGTGCGTGCTGAAAGCTAACTTGTGGAATTAGAGTAAGCTTATGTCAGTCGGGCCACGACATTGTGAGTTACGAGTAATTAGGGAAATTAGTATTAAGGTTAAGATATAAGTTAGCATTGTAAGTAATGAGAAAAAGGGAATTTCACGAAGGAGAACATTTAAATGAGAACAAGATCATTTAAAGAGAATTAAAAAAAAAAAAAAAAAAAAAAACCGTGTACTAATAATAAATAATAGTAATAATAAATAATTTCACACGGAAATCCCCAAACATACTCCCGGTACATTCCTGAACAAATAAGCCGGAGGCTGTGTCTTAAGCGGCGGAGTATGTGACGATTTCATTAATAAAAATATGTTAATTAATTAAATTGTTAATGTATAAGCTGAGAAATTTTAAAATTTTAATAAAATCTCACATTTTAAACTAAATCTTATTGCTATCATTAAATAATAATAATATTTAATAAAAAGTCTAATAATAAAATAAAAGGGAATACAATTGTACAGAAAGGGCAATGCTTATTAATTAATCCTGCATATACAGGCACTAACCAGAATTAACTTGTTTTCTGACCCCTAAACAAACTAAATATAATTGTAAATTTTGACATTATTTAAATAATTAAATAAGACCACTGTAATGTACTTTGATAACGTCTGTAACTAAGAATATCTCTATTTAATTATTTAATCAAACTTTAGTCCTTTAATTAAATTAGAAACATGGAACTACTTTTATGTTGACTAGTAATTGTCGCGAGATTACTACTCTTACCCCAAAACTATTTTCACCCACTTGCAATGGAGTGCTCACGCCGTAAGCTGCGTACAGCGTTGTTTCGCGACGCGTGTATAATTATGTGAATGGTTGGTTCAATGAATATTTAAATAACTAAATTTGTGCGGCGATGACATCTCTCTCTCAATGAATAAATAACAAACTATGTAATTCATACATTACTACAAACATGAAGGTGATATTCAACTAATAAATAATCATGTGAAGTGTATTACTGTGAAACAAACTTTCTATTTTAGTGCGTAGGCTTTCACGGCCGGTGTCATTACGATTATTTACTAAAACTTCCGGGCTGAAAGGCCGTGGTCGATTGCTTAAGATTCTGCTAAACGTTTCGGCCGCACCACCGGTGGCCATCTTCAGTAGCAAAAGAAAAAGAAAAGTGTTCGATAGATGATACGCCGAACACGTCTCCCAATGGACTGGGAACAAGCAACTCTTCCCAGTTGCTTGTTCCCAGTCCATTGGGAGACGTGTTCGGCGTATCATCTATCGAACACTTTTCTTTTTCTTTTGCTACTGAAGATGGCCACCGGTGGTGCGGCCGAAACGTTTAGCAGAATCTTAAGCAATCGACCACGGCCTTTCAGCCCGGAAGTTTTAGTAAATAATCGTAAACTTTCTATTTATTTTTTATAACTACAAGAATTACAACAGTCGCCTAAGATGAGAGTACTTCACCCCGAATGATGTAACAGACTTCAGGAACTTCACCGTCACCGGATACTAAGGCAACGACAGACCTTCAGGAAACACACCAAGGACCGAAGAACCAATTCTGCAGCAAATACTGAAAACCAGGTGACATGGAGGCTTGTCTTCCATGGTTATGAGTTACTAAAATTATTACCCACAAAAGACAATTTAACTCACCACTTTTAAGACTTTAAAAGACAGACAGTATATGTAACATGTAGTCTGTAATCTAATAACACTGGTTATAGCAAAAGAGTAAATGTTTAAACTAAAAGTTTTCTTGTTTTGAAAGATTAATAAAGTCCATTCTTCAAATGGCTCAATTTTCAATATTGTATATGGCAAGGTGACCATTATTAACTTAATATATATTCAATCCCGGGTCTGAGTACCGAGTAAACTGAGTGCATAAATCAACAGTCTCCCCTTCCCAATATCCTGATATAAGAATTGTTTTATTTGTTGTGATTAATTTTCAGCTCGTCACAACGAAAGGCAGCCTGTATGATTGGCATTTCTAATTAATGCAGGTTCCCTAGGTTATAACACAAGTTAAGATGTTATAAATTGCGCCACTCTGCTGCTAATTAATTTGCTAATTTGCTTAAGAGAAAAAAATGAAGTAATTGTGTCCCAATATTCCACACACACAAGCTGTTGATCTATTCACTCATGTATTTTAAAATGTGTCTAAAATTTTAAATAAAATAAAAATAATAATTATTATTATAGTAATATAGTATAGGTAACTTTAAATGTAAAAATAATATGTGTAAACTTATATTAACATATTGTCCCATGTAAACAAAACCATGTAGGTACTTGTCCAAAAATTTCATTCATCAACGTGTCAATTTGACGACAAACTCGGACAGGTAAATTTCCTGTTGCCGCCTGTAAAACTGTCATAGTCACCCTCCCGCAAGTTGAGTTAGACAATGCATTCACCCTCTAGTTGAGTCCCCCTTTGTAAGCAAAACAATGCCATTGTTTAAAACTAGTCAGACCTACTTTCCAGCGTAACAGCTGATCGTTTAAATAGAAACTAATGCAAATGTTTAATAATAACTGTTAATTAATGTTTACCATGTACTAAACTGTGTAGGCGATAATTGTGTGTAGTATAGTAGAGCAAATAATATTATGACTTAAATTTCAAATAAATAAATGACTTAGTTAACCCTCCCTTAGTAGAGAAAGTATTAAACCCCATGTCCCAAAACTGTAAACTTGTAAACTGAGCCAAATAAAAAAAAACAAAGTAAATAAGTGTCCTAAATAAATATGGTAAGTCGATAGGAAATAATTCTAGGTAAGTTTTTTAAACCCCCCCCCCCCCCAAAGTAATAATAAGTGAATAATAATTGCTTGAATAATAAGGCTGAATAAATCTTAAGTTAAACTAAATTTGTGTAACGTGTAGCAGTAAATAAGAGAAAAGTAAATAATAATAAAAGTATAGTTGAATAGTGAACAACCAGTTGTGGCCTGTAAGAGAACAATAAAGCGTGTTAAGAAATGTAGTAAGCAGCCACCCTCCCTATTGTGATAAACCGGTGCTAGTGTAAACAATTGAAAACCACCCCTGTGTAGTACTATGAATTGTGTAAAGTGTCTCCCCTTCCGCATAGTTTGTTTAGTTATCGTTAAAGAGATAAAAGAGAATTATCTTCGTGAGATTCCGCTTCTCTCAAGTAACTATAATCTAGAGTGGAGTATGGGATCCTCTTTAGATTATATTAGAGGTAAATCTATGGTATATAATCAAGAGAGAATTATATATATATGTAATGTAACAAGTCACAACGGCGCCGACTGAAAAGGGTAATGATGAGGCAGAAAGGTGCCAAGAGATCATTAAAAGAGTGCGTGCTGAAAGCTAACTTGTGGAATTAGAGTAAGCTTATGTCAGTCGGGCCACGACATTGTGAGTTACGAGTAATTAGGGAAATTAGTATTAAGGTTAAGATATAAGTTAGCATTGTAAGTAATGAGAAAAAGGGAATTTCACGAAGGAGAACATTTAAATGAGAACAAGATCATTTAAAGAGAATTAAAAAAAAAAAAAAAAAAAAAAAACCGTGTACTAATAATAAATAATAGTAATAATAAATAATTTCACACGGAAATCCCCAAACATACTCCCGGTACATTCCTGAACAAATAAGCCGGAGGCTGTGTCTTAAGCGGCGGAGTATGTGACGATTTCATTAATAAAAATATGTTAATTAATTAAATTGTTAATGTATAAGCTGAAAAATTTTAAAATTTTAATAAAATCTCACATTTTAAACTAAATCTTATTGCTATCATTAAATAATAATAATATTTAATAAAAAGTCTAATAATAAAATAAAAGGGAATACAATTGTACAGAAAGGGCAATGCTTATTAATTAATCCTGCATATACAGGCACTAACCAGAATTAACTTGTTTTCTGACCCCTAAACAAACTAAATATAATTGTAAATTTTGACATTATTTAAATAATTAAATAAGACCACTGTAATGTACTTTGATAACGTCTGTAACTAAGAATATCTCTATTTAATTATTTAATCAAACTTTAGTCCTTTAATTAAATTAGAAACATGGAACTACTTTTATGTTGACTAGTAATTGTCGCGAGATTACTACTCTTACCCCAAAACTATTTTCACCCACTTGCAATGGAGTGCTCACGCCGTAAGCTGCGTACAGCGTTGTTTCGCGACGCGTGTATAATTATGTGAATGGTTGGTTCAATGAATATTTAAATAACTAAATTTGTGCGGCGATGACATCTCTCTCTCAATGAATAAATAACAAACTATGTAATTCATACATTACTACAAACATGAAGGTGATATTCAACTAATAAATAATCATGTGAAGTGTATTACTGTGAAACAAACTTTCTATTTTAGTGCGTAGGCTTTCACGGCCGGTGTCATTACGATTATTTACTAAAACTTCCGGGCTGAAAGGCCGTGGTCGATTGCTTAAGATTCTGCTAAACGTTTCGGCCGCACCACCGGTGGCCATCTTCAGTAGCAAAAGAAAAAGAAAAGTGTTCGATAGATGATACGCCGAACACGTCTCCCAATGGACTGGGAACAAGCAACTCTTCCCAGTTGCTTGTTCCCAGTCCATTGGGAGACGTGTTCGGCGTATCATCTATCGAACACTTTTCTTTTTCTTTTGCTACTGAAGATGGCCACCGGTGGTGCGGCCGAAACGTTTAGCAGAATCTTAAGCAATCGACCACGGCCTTTCAGCCCGGAAGTTTTAGTAAATAATCGTAAACTTTCTATTTATTTTTTATAACTACAAGAATTACAACAGTCGCCTAAGATGAGAGTACTTCACCCCGAATGATGTAACAGACTTCAGGAACTTCACCGTCACCGGATACTAAGGCAACGACAGACCTTCAGGAAACACACCAAGGACCGAAGAACCAATTCTGCAGCAAATACTGAAAACCAGGTGACATGGAGGCTTGTCTTCCATGGTTATGAGTTACTAAAATTATTACCCACAAAAGACAATTTAACTCACCACTTTTAAGACTTTAAAAGACAGACAGTATATGTAATATGTAGTCTGTAATCTAATAACACTGGTTATAGCAAAAGAGTAAATGTTTAAACTAAAAGTTTTCTTGTTTTGAAAGATTAATAAAGTCCATTCTTCAAATGGCTCAATTTTCAATATTGTATATGGCAAGGTGACCATTATTAACTTAATATATATTCAATCCCGGGTCTGAGTACCGAGTAAACTGAGTGCATAAATCAACAGTCTCCCCTTCCCAATATCCTGATATAAGAATTGTTTTATTTGTTGTGATTAATTTTCAGCTCGTCACAACGAAAGGCAGCCTGTATGATTGGCATTTCTAATTAATGCAGGTTCCCTAGGTTATAACACAAGTTAAGATGTTATAAATTGCGCCACTCTGCTGCTAATTAATTTGCTAATTTGCTTAAGAGAAAAAAATGAAGTAATTGTGTCCCAATATTCCACACACACAAGCTGTTGATCTATTCACTCATGTATTTTAAAATGTGTCTAAAATTTTAAATAAAATAAAAATAATAATTATTATTATAGTAATATAGTATAGGTAACTTTAAATGTAAAAATAATATGTGTAAACTTATATTAACATATTGTCCCATGTAAACAAAACCATGTAGGTACTTGTCCAAAAATTTCATTCATCAACGTGTCAATTTGACGACAAACTCGGACAGGTAAATTTCCTGTTGCCGCCTGTAAAACTGTCATAGTCACCCTCCCGCAAGTTGAGTTAGACAATGCATTCACCCTCTAGTTGAGTCCCCCTTTGTAGGCAAAACAATGCCATTGTTTAAAACTAGTCAGACCTACTTTCCAGCGTAACAGGTGATCGTTTAAATAGAAACTAATGCAAATGTTTAATAATAACTGTTAATTAATGTTTACCATGTACTAAACTGTGTAGGCGATAATTGTGTGTAGTATAGTAGAGCAAATAATATTATGACTTAAATTTCAAATAAATAAATGACTTAGTTAACCCTCCCTTAGTAGAGAAAGTATTAAACCCCATGTCCCAAAACTGTAAACTTGTAAACTGAGCCAAATAAAAAAAAAACAAAGTAAATAAAGTGTCCTAAATAAATATGGTAAGTCGATAGGAAATAATTCTAGGTAAGTTTTTTAAACCCCCCCCCCCCCCAAGTAATAATAAGTGAATAATAATTGCTTGAATAATAAGGCTGAATAAATCTTAAGTTAAACTAAATTTGTGTAACGTGTAGCAGTAAATAAGAGAAAAGTAAATAATAATAAAAGTATAGTTGAATAGTGAACAACCAGTTGTGGCCTGTAAGAGAACAATAAAGCGTGTTAAGAAATGTAGTAAGCAGCCACCCTCCCTATTGTGATAAACCGGTGCTAGTGTAAACAATTGAAAACCACCCCTGTGTAGTACTATGAATTGTGTAAAGTGTCTCCCCTTCCGCATAGTTTGTTTAGTTATCGTTAAAGAGATAAAAGAGAATTATCTTCGTGAGATTCCGCTTCTCTCAAGTAACTATAATCTAGAGTGGAGTATGGGATCCTCTTTAGATTATATTAGAGGTAAATCTATGGTATATAATCAAGAGAGAATTATATATATATGTAATGTAACAAGTCACAACGGCGCCGACTGAAAAGGGTAATGATGAGGCAGAAAGGTGCCAAGAGATCATTAAAAGAGTGCGTGCTGAAAGCTAACTTGTGGAATTAGAGTAAGCTTATGTCAGTCGGGCCACGACATTGTGAGTTACGAGTAATTAGGGAAATTAGTATTAAGGTTAAGATATAAGTTAGCATTGTAAGTAATGAGAAAAAGGGAATTTCACGAAGGAGAACATTTAAATGAGAACAAGATCATTTAAAGAGAATTAAAAAAAAAAAAAAAAAAAAAACCGTGTACTAATAATAAATAATAGTAATAATAAATAATTTCACACGGAAATCCCCAAACATACTCCCGGTACATTCCTGAACAAATAAGCCGGAGGCTGTGTCTTAAGCGGCGGAGTATGTGACGATTTCATTAATAAAAATATGTTAATTAATTAAATTGTTAATGTATAAGCTGAGAAATTTTAAAATTTTAATAAAATCTCACATTTTAAACTAAATCTTATTGCTATCATTAAATAATAATAATATTTAATAAAAAGTCTAATAATAAAATAAAAGGGAATACAATTGTACAGAAAGGGCAATGCTTATTAATTAATCCTGCATATACAGGCACTAACCAGAATTAACTTGTTTTCTGACCCCTAAACAAACTAAATATAATTGTAAATTTTGACATTATTTAAATAATTAAATAAGACCACTGTAATGTACTTTGATAACGTCTGTAACTAAGAATATCTCTATTTAATTATTTAATCAAACTTTAGTCCTTTAATTAAATTAGAAACATGGAACTACTTTTATGTTGACTAGTAATTGTCGCGAGGTTACTACTCTCACCCCAAAACTATTTTCACCCACTTGCAATGGAGCGCTCACGCCGTAAGCTGCGTACAGCGTTGTTTCGCGACGCGTGTATAATTATGTGAATGGTTGGTTCAATGAATATTTAAATAACTAAATTTGTGCGGCGATGACATCTCTCTCTCAATGAATAAATAACAAACTATGTAATTCATACATTACTACAAACATGAAGGTGATATTCAACTAATAAATAATCATGTGAAGTGTATTACTGTGAAACAAACTTTCTATTTTAGTGCGTAGGCTTTCACGGCCGGTGTCATTACGATTATTTACTAAAACTTCCGGGCTGAAAGGCCGTGGTCGATTGCTTAAGATTCTGCTAAACGTTTCGGCCGCACCACCGGTGGCCATCTTCAGTAGCAAAAGAAAAAGAAAAGTGTTCGATAGATGATACGCCGAACACGTCTCCCAATGGACTGGGAACAAGCAACTCTTCCCAGTTGCTTGTTCCCAGTCCATTGGGAGACGTGTTCGGCGTATCATCTATCGAACACTTTTCTTTTTCTTTTGCTACTGAAGATGGCCACCGGTGGTGCGGCCGAAACGTTTAGCAGAATCTTAAGCAATCGACCACGGCCTTTCAGCCCGGAAGTTTTAGTAAATAATCGTAAACTTTCTATTTATTTTTTATAACTACAAGAATTACAACAGTCGCCTAAGATGAGAGTACTTCACCCCGAATGATGTAACAGACTTCAGGAACTTCACCGTCACCGGATACTAAGGCAACGACAGACCTTCAGGAAACACACCAAGGACCGAAGAACCAATTCTGCAGCAAATACTGAAAACCAGGTGACATGGAGGCTTGTCTTCCATGGTTATGAGTTACTAAAATTATTACCCACAAAAGACAATTTAACTCACCACTTTTAAGACTTTAAAAGACAGACAGTATATGTAACATGTAGTCTGTAATCTAATAACACTGGTTATAGCAAAAGAGTAAATGTTTAAACTAAAATTTTTCTTGTTTTGAAAGATTAATAAAGTCCATTCTTCAAATGGCTCAATTTTCAATATTGTATATGGCAAGGTGACCATTATTAACTTAATATATATTCAATCCCGGATCTGAGTACCGAGTAAACTGAGTGCATAAATCAACAGTCTCCCCTTCCCAATATCCTGATATAAGAATTGTTTTATTTGTTGTGATTAATTTTCAGCTCGTCACAACGAAAGGCAGCCTGTATGATTGGCATTTCTAATTAATGCAGGTTCCCTAGGTTATAACACAAGTTAAGATGTTATAAATTGCGCCACTCTGCTGCTAATTAATTTGCTAATTTGCTTAAGAGAAAAAAATGAAGTAATTGTGTCCCAATATTCCACACACACAAGCTGTTGATCTATTCACTCATGTATTTTAAAATGTGTCTAAAATTTTAAATAAAATAAAAATAATAATTATTATTATAGTAATATAGTATAGGTAACTTTAAATGTAAAAATAATACGTGTAAACTTATATTAACATATTGTCCCATGTAAACAAAACCATGTAGGTACTTGTCCAAAAATTTCATTCATCAACGTGTCAATTTGACGACAAACTCGGACAGGTAAATTTCCTGTTGCCGCCTGTAAAACTGTCATAGTCACCCTCCCGCAAGTTGAGTTAGACAATGCATTCACCCTCTAGTTGAGTCCCCCTTTGTAAGCAAAACAATGCCATTGTTTAAAACTAGTCAGACCTACTTTCCAGCGTAACAGCTGATCGTTTAAATAGAAACTAATGCAAATGTTTAATAATAACTGTTAATTAATGTTTACCATGTACTAAACTGTGTAGGCGATAATTGTGTGTAGTATAGTAGAGCAAATAATATTATGACTTAAATTTCAAATAAATAAATGACTTAGTTAACCCTCCCTTAGTAGAGAAAGTATTAAACCCCATGTCCCAAAACTGTAAACTTGTAAACTGAGCCAAATAAAAAAAAAACAAAGTAAATAAAGTGTCCTAAATAAATATGGTAAGTCGATAGGAAATAATTCTAGGTAAGTTTTTTAAACCCCCCCCCCAAAGTAATAATAAGTGAATAATAATTGCTTGAATAATAAGGCTGAATAAATCTTAAGTTAAACTAAATTTGTGTAACGTGTAGCAGTAAATAAGAGAAAAGTAAATAATAATAAAAGTATAGTTGAATAGTGAACAACCAGTTGTGGCCTGTAAGAGAACAATAAAGCGTGTTAAGAAATGTAGTAAGCAGCCACCCTCCCTATTGTGATAAACCGGTGCTAGTGTAAACAATTGAAAACCACCCCTGTGTAGTACTATGAATTGTGTAAAGTGTCTCCCCTTCCGCATAGTTTGTTTAGTTATCGTTAAAGAGATAAAAGAGAATTATCTTCGTGAGATTCCGCTTCTCTCAAGTAACTATAATCTAGAGTGGAGTATGGGATCCTCTTTAGATTATATTAGAGGTAAATCTATGGTATATAATCAAGAGAGAATTATATATATATGTAATGTAACAAGTCACAACGGCGCCGACTGAAAAGGGTAATGATGAGGCAGAAAGGTGCCAAGAGATCATTAAAAGAGTGCGTGCTGAAAGCTAACTTGTGGAATTAGAGTAAGCTTATGTCAGTCGGGCCACGACATTGTGAGTTACGAGTAATTAGGGAAATTAGTATTAAGGTTAAGATATAAGTTAGCATTGTAAGTAATGAGAAAAAGGGAATTTCACGAAGGAGAACATTTAAATGAGAACAAGATCATTTAAAGAGAATTAAAAAAAAAAAAAAAAAAAAACCGTGTACTAATAATAAATAATAGTAATAATAAATAATTTCACACGGAAATCCCCAAACATACTCCCGGTACATTCCTGAACAAATAAGCCGGAGGCTGTGTCTTAAGCGGCGGAGTATGTGACGATTTCATTAATAAAAATATGTTAATTAATTAAATTGTTAATGTATAAGCTGAGAAATTTTAAAATTTTAATAAAATCTCACATTTTAAACTAAATCTTATTGCTATCATTAAATAATAATAATATTTAATAAAAAGTCTAATAATAAAATAAAAGGGAATACAATTGTACAGAAAGGGCAATGCTTATTAATTAATCCTGCATATATAGGCACTAACCAGAATTAACTTGTTTTCTGACCCCTAAACAAACTAAATATAATTGTAAATTTTGACATTATTTAAATAATTAAATAAGACCACTGTAATGTACTTTGATAACGTCTGTAACTAAGAATATCTCTATTTAATTATTTAATCAAACTTTAGTCCTTTAATTAAATTAGAAACATGGAACTACTTTTATGTTGACTAGTAATTGTCGCGAGATTACTACTCTTACCCCAAAACTATTTTCACCCACTTGCAATGGAGTGCTCACGCCGTAAGCTGCGTACAGCGTTGTTTCGCGACGCGTGTATAATTATGTGAATGGTTGGTTCAATGAATATTTAAATAACTAAATTTGTGCGGCGATGACATCTCTCTCTCAATGAATAAATAACAAACTATGTAATTCATACATTACTACAAACATGAAGGTGATATTCAACTAATAAATAATCATGTGAAGTGTATTACTGTGAAACAAACTTTCTATTTTAGTGCGTAGGCTTTCACGGCCGGTGTCATTACGATTATTTACTAAAACTTCCGGGCTGAAAGGCCGTGGTCGATTGCTTAAGATTCTGCTAAACGTTTCGGCCGCACCACCGGTGGCCATCTTCAGTAGCAAAAGAAAAAGAAAAGTGTTCGATAGATGATACGCCGAACACGTCTCCCAATGGACTGGGAACAAGCAACTCTTCCCAGTTGCTTGTTCCCAGTCCATTGGGAGACGTGTTCGGCGTATCATCTATCGAACACTTTTCTTTTTCTTTTGCTACTGAAGATGGCCACCGGTGGTGCGGCCGAAACGTTTAGCAGAATCTTAAGCAATCGACCACGGCCTTTCAGCCCGGAAGTTTTAGTAAATAATCGTAAACTTTCTATTTATTTTTTATAACTACAAGAATTACAACAGTCGCCTAAGATGAGAGTACTTCACCCCGAATGATGTAACAGACTTCAGGAACTTCACCGTCACCGGATACTAAGGCAACGACAGACCTTCAGGAAACACACCAAGGACCGAAGAACCAATTCTGCAGCAAATACTGAAAACCAGGTGACATGGAGGCTTGTCTTCCATGGTTATGAGTTACTAAAATTATTACCCACAAAAGACAATTTAACTCACCACTTTTAAGACTTTAAAAGACAGACAGTATATGTAATATGTAGTCTGTAATCTAATAACACTGGTTATAGCAAAAGAGTAAATGTTTAAACTAAAATTTTTCTTGTTTTGAAAGATTAATAAAGTCCATTCTTCAAATGGCTCAATTTTCAATATTGTATATGGCAAGGTGACCATTATTAACTTAATATATATTCAATCCCGGGTCTGAGTACCGAGTAAACTGAGTGCATAAATCAACAGTCTCCCCTTCCCAATATCCTGATATAAGAATTGTTTTATTTGTTGTGATTAATTTTCAGCTCGTCACAACGAAAGGCAGCCTGTATGATTGGCATTTCTAATTAATGCAGGTTCCCTAGGTTATAACACAAGTTAAGATGTTATAAATTGCGCCACTCTGCTACTAATTAATTTGCTAATTTGCTTAAGAGAAAAAATGAAGTAATTGTGTCCCAATATTCCACACACACAAGCTGTTGATCTATTCACTCATGTATTTTAAAATGTGTCTAAAATTTTAAATAAAATAAAAATAATAATTATTATTATAGTAATATAGTATAGGTAACTTTAAATGTAAAAATAATATGTGTAAACTTATATTAACATATTGTCCCATGTAAACAAAACCATGTAGGTACTTGTCCAAAAATTTCATTCATCAACGTGTCAATTTGACGACAAACTCGGACAGGTAAATTTCCTGTTGCCGCCTGTAAAACTGTCATAGTCACCCTCCCGCAAGTTGAGTTAGACAATGCATTCACCCTCTAGTTGAGTCCCCCTTTGTAAGCAAAACAATGCCATTGTTTAAAACTAGTCAGACCTACTTTCCAGCGTAACAGCTGATCGTTTAAATAGAAACTAATGCAAATGTTTAATAATAACTGTTAATTAATGTTTACCATGTACTAAACTGTGTAGGCGATAATTGTGTGTAGTATAGTAGAGCAAATAATATTATGACTTAAATTTCAAATAAATAAATGACTTAGTTAACCCTCCCTTAGTAGAGAAAGTATTAAACCCCATGTCCCAAAACTGTAAACTTGTAAACTGAGCCAAATAAAAAAAAAACAAAGTAAATAAAGTGTCCTAAATAAATATGGTAAGTCGATAGGAAATAATTCTAGGTAAGTTTTTTAAACCCCCCCCCCCCCAAAGTAATAATAAGTGAATAATAATTGCTTGAATAATAAGGCTGAATAAATCTTAAGTTAAACTAAATTTGTGTAACGTGTAGCAGTAAATAAGAGAAAAGTAAATAATAATAAAAGTATAGTTGAATAGTGAACAACCAGTTGTGGCCTGTAAGAGAACAATAAAGCGTGTTAAGAAATGTAGTAAGCAGCCACCCTCCCTATTGTGATAAACCGGTGCTAGTGTAAACAATTGAAAACCACCCCTGTGTAGTACTATGAATTGTGTAAAGTGTCTCCCCTTCCGCATAGTTTGTTTAGTTATCGTTAAAGAGATAAAAGAGAATTATCTTCGTGAGATTCCGCTTCTCTCAAGTAACTATAATCTAGAGTGGAGTATGGGATCCTCTTTAGATTATATTAGAGGTAAATCTATGGTATATAATCAAGAGAGAATTATATATATATGTAATGTAACAAGTCACAACGGCGCCGACTGAAAAGGGTAATGATGAGGCAGAAAGGTGCCAAGAGATCATTAAAAGAGTGCGTGCTGAAAGCTAACTTGTGGAATTAGAGTAAGCTTATGTCAGTCGGGCCACGACATTGTGAGTTACGAGTAATTAGGGAAATTAGTATTAAGGTTAAGATATAAGTTAGCATTGTAAGTAATGAGAAAAAGGGAATTTCACGAAGGAGAACATTTAAATGAGAACAAGATCATTTAAAGAGAATTAAAAAAAAAAAAAAAAAAAAACCGTGTACTAATAATAAATAATAGTAATAATAAATAATTTCACACGGAAATCCCCAAACATACTCCCGGTACATTCCTGAACAAATAAGCCGGAGGCTGTGTCTTAAGCGGCGGAGTATGTGACGATTTCATTAATAAAAATATGTTAATTAATTAAATTGTTAATGTATAAGCTGAGAAATTTTAAAATTTTAATAAAATCTCACATTTTAAACTAAATCTTATTGCTATCATTAAATAATAATAATATTTAATAAAAAGTCTAATAATAAAATAAAAGGGAATACAATTGTACAGAAAGGGCAATGCTTATTAATTAATCCTGCATATACAGGCACTAACCAGAATTAACTTGTTTTCTGACCCCTAAACAAACTAAATATAATTGTAAATTTTGACATTATTTAAATAATTAAATAAGACCACTGTAATGTACTTTGATAACGTCTGTAACTAAGAATATCTCTATTTAATTATTTAATCAAACTTTAGTCCTTTAATTAAATTAGAAACATGGAACTACTTTTATGTTGACTAGTAATTGTCGCGAGGTTACTACTCTCACCCCAAAACTATTTTCACCCACTTGCAATGGAGCGCTCACGCCGTAAGCTGCGTACAGCGTTGTTTCGCGACGCGTGTATAATTATGTGAATGGTTGGTTCAATGAATATTTAAATAACTAAATTTGTGCGGCGATGACATCTCTCTCTCAATGAATAAATAACAAACTATGTAATTCATACATTACTACAAACATGAAGGTGATATTCAACTAATAAATAATCATGTGAAGTGTATTACTGTGAAACAAACTTTCTATTTTAGTGCGTAGGCTTTCACGGCCGGTGTCATTACGATTATTTACTAAAACTTCCGGGCTGAAAGGCCGTGGTCGATTGCTTAAGATTCTGCTAAACGTTTCGGCCGCACCACCGGTGGCCATCTTCAGTAGCAAAAGAAAAAGAAAAGTGTTCGATAGATGATACGCCGAACACGTCTCCCAATGGACTGGGAACAAGCAACTGGGAAGAGTTGCTTGTTCCCAGTCCATTGGGAGACGTGTTCGGCGTATCATCTATCGAACACTTTTCTTTTTCTTTTGCTACTGAAGATGGCCACCGGTGGTGCGGCCGAAACGTTTAGCAGAATCTTAAGCAATCGACCACGGCCTTTCAGCCCGGAAGTTTTAGTAAATAATCGTAAACTTTCTATTTATTTTTTATAACTACAAGAATTACAACAGTCGCCTAAGATGAGAGTACTTCACCCCGAATGATGTAACAGACTTCAGGAACTTCACCGTCACCGGATACTAAGGCAACGACAGACCTTCAGGAAACACACCAAGGACCGAAGAACCAATTCTGCAGCAAATACTGAAAACCAGGTGACATGGAGGCTTGTCTTCCATGGTTATGAGTTACTAAAATTATTACCCACAAAAGACAATTTAACTCACCACTTTTAAGACTTTAAAAGACAGACAGTATATGTAACATGTAGTCTGTAATCTAATAACACTGGTTATAGCAAAAGAGTAAATGTTTAAACTAAAATTTTTCTTGTTTTGAAAGATTAATAAAGTCCATTCTTCAAATGGCTCAATTTTCAATATTGTATATGGCAAGGTGACCATTATTAACTTAATATATATTCAATCCCGGATCTGAGTACCGAGTAAACTGAGTGCATAAATCAACAGTCTCCCCTTCCCAATATCCTGATATAAGAATTGTTTTATTTGTTGTGATTAATTTTCAGCTCGTCACAACGAAAGGCAGCCTGTATGATTGGCATTTCTAATTAATGCAGGTTCCCTAGGTTATAACACAAGTTAAGATGTTATAAATTGCGCCACTCTGCTGCTAATTAATTTGCTAATTTGCTTAAGAGAAAAAAATGAAGTAATTGTGTCCCAATATTCCACACACACAAGCTGTTGATCTATTCACTCATGTATTTTAAAATGTGTCTAAAATTTTAAATAAAATAAAAATAATAATTATTATTATAGTAATATAGTATAGGTAACTTTAAATGTAAAAATAATACGTGTAAACTTATATTAACATATTGTCCCATGTAAACAAAACCATGTAGGTACTTGTCCAAAAATTTCATTCATCAACGTGTCAATTTGACGACAAACTCGGACAGGTAAATTTCCTGTTGCCGCCTGTAAAACTGTCATAGTCACCCTCCCGCAAGTTGAGTTAGACAATGCATTCACCCTCTAGTTGAGTCCCCCTTTGTAAGCAAAACAATGCCATTGTTTAAAACTAGTCAGACCTACTTTCCAGCGTAACAGCTGATCGTTTAAATAGAAACTAATGCAAATGTTTAATAATAACTGTTAATTAATGTTTACCATGTACTAAACTGTGTAGGCGATAATTGTGTGTAGTATAGTAGAGCAAATAATATTATGACTTAAATTTCAAATAAATAAATGACTTAGTTAACCCTCCCTTAGTAGAGAAAGTATTAAACCCCATGTCCCAAAACTGTAAACTTGTAAACTGAGCCAAATAAAAAAAAAACAAAGTAAATAAAGTGTCCTAAATAAATATGGTAAGTCGATAGGAAATAATTCTAGGTAAGTTTTTTAAACCCCCCCCCCCAAAGTAATAATAAGTGAATAATAATTGCTTGAATAATAAGGCTGAATAAATCTTAAGTTAAACTAAATTTGTGTAACGTGTAGCAGTAAATAAGAGAAAAGTAAATAATAATAAAAGTATAGTTGAATAGTGAACAACCAGTTGTGGCCTGTAAGAGAACAATAAAGCGTGTTAAGAAATGTAGTAAGCAGCCACCCTCCCTATTGTGATAAACCGGTGCTAGTGTAAACAATTGAAAACCACCCCTGTGTAGTACTATGAATTGTGTAAAGTGTCTCCCCTTCCGCATAGTTTGTTTAGTTATCGTTAAAGAGATAAAAGAGAATTATCTTCGTGAGATTCCGCTTCTCTCAAGTAACTATAATCTAGAGTGGAGTATGGGATCCTCTTTAGATTATATTAGAGGTAAATCTATGGTATATAATCAAGAGAGAATTATATATATATGTAATGTAAGAAGTCACAACGGCGCCGACTGAAAAGGGTAATGATGAGGCAGAAAGGTGCCAAGAGATCATTAAAAGAGTGCGTGCTGAAAGCTAACTTGTGGAATTAGAGTAAGCTTATGTCAGTCGGGCCACGACATTGTGAGTTACGAGTAATTAGGGAAATTAGTATTAAGGTTAAGATATAAGTTAGCATTGTAAGTAATGAGAAAAAGGGAATTTCACGAAGGAGAACATTTAAATGAGAACAAGATCATTTAAAGAGAATTAAAAAAAAAAAAAAAAAAAAAACCGTGTACTAATAATAAATAATAGTAATAATAAATAATTTCACACGGAAATCCCCAAACATACTCCCGGTACATTCCTGAACAAATAAGCCGGAGGCTGTGTCTTAAGCGGCGGAGTATGTGACGATTTCATTAATAAAAATATGTTAATTAATTAAATTGGTAATGTATAAGCTGAGAAATTTTAAAATTTTAATAAAATCTCACATTTTAAACTAAATCTTATTGCTATCATTAAATAATAATAATATTTAATAAAAAGTCTAATAATAAAATAAAAGGGAATACAATTGTACAGAAAGGGCAATGCTTATTAATTAATCCTGCATATACAGGCACTAACCAGAATTAACTTGTTTTCTGACCCCTAAACAAACTAAATATAATTGTAAATTTTGACATTATTTAAATAATTAAATAAGACCACTGTAATGTACTTTGATAACGTCTGTAACTAAGAATATCTCTATTTAATTATTTAATCAAAATTTAGTCCTTTAATTAAATTAGAAACATGGAACTACTTTTATGTTGACTAGTAATTGTCGCGAGATTACTACTCTTACCCCAAAACTATTTTCACCCACTTGCAATGGAGTGCTCACGCCGTAAGCTGCGTACAGCGTTGTTTCGCGACGCGTGTATAATTATGTGAATGGTTGGTTCAATGAATATTTAAATAACTAAATTTGTGCGGCGATGACATCTCTCTCTCAATGAATAAATAACAAACTATGTAATTCATACATTACTACAAACATGAAGGTGATATTCAACTAATAAATAATCATGTGAAGTGTATTACTGTGAAACAAACTTTCTATTTTAGTGCGTAGGCTTTCACGGCCGGTGTCATTACGATTATTTACTAAAACTTCCGGGCTGAAAGGCCGTGGTCGATTGCTTAAGATTCTGCTAAACGTTTCGGCCGCACCACCGGTGGCCATCTTCAGTAGCAAAAGAAAAAGAAAAGTGTTCGATAGATGATACGCCGAACACGTCTCCCAATGGACTGGGAACAAGCAACTCTTCCCAGTTGCTTGTTCCCAGTCCATTGGGAGACGTGTTCGGCGTATCATCTATCGAACACTTTTCTTTTTCTTTTGCTACTGAAGATGGCCACCGGTGGTGCGGCCGAAACGTTTAGCAGAATCTTAAGCAATCGACCACGGCCTTTCAGCCCGGAAGTTTTAGTAAATAATCGTAAACTTTCTATTTATTTTTTATAACTACAAGAATTACAACAGTCGCCTAAGATGAGAGTACTTCACCCCGAATGATGTAACAGACTTCAGGAACTTCACCGTCACCGGATACTAAGGCAACGACAGACCTTCAGGAAACACACCAAGGACCGAAGAACCAATTCTGCAGCAAATACTGAAAACCAGGTGACATGGAGGCTTGTCTTCCATGGTTATGAGTTACTAAAATTATTACCCACAAAAGACAATTTAACTCACCACTTTTAAGACTTTAAAAGACAGACAGTATATGTAACATGTAGTCTGTAATCTAATAACACTGGTTATAGCAAAAGAGTAAATGTTTAAACTAAAATTTTTCTTGTTTTGAAAGATTAATAAAGTCCATTCTTCAAATGGCTCAATTTTCAATATTGTATATGGCAAGGTGACCATTATTAACTTAATATATATTCAATCCCGGATCTGAGTACCGAGTAAACTGAGTGCATAAATCAACAGTCTCCCCTTCCCAATATCCTGATATAAGAATTGTTTTATTTGTTGTGATTAATTTTCAGCTCGTCACAACGAAAGGCAGCCTGTATGATTGGCATTTCTAATTAATGCAGGTTCCCTAGGTTATAACACAAGTTAAGATGTTATAAATTGCGCCACTCTGCTGCTAATTAATTTGCTAATTTGCTTAAGAGAAAAAAATGAAGTAATTGTGTCCCAATATTCCACACACACAAGCTGTTGATCTATTCACTCATGTATTTTAAAATGTGTCTAAAATTTTAAATAAAATAAAAATAATAATTATTATTATAGTAATATAGTATAGGTAACTTTAAATGTAAAAATAATATGTGTAAACTTATATTAACATATTGTCCCATGTAAACAAAACCATGTAGGTACTTGTCCAAAAATTTCATTCATCAACGTGTCAATTTGACGACAAACTCGGACAGGTAAATTTCCTGTTGCCGCCTGTAAAACTGTCATAGTCACCCTCCCGCAAGTTGAGTTAGACAATGCATTCACCCTCTAGTTGAGTCCCCCTTTGTAAGCAAAACAATGCCATTGTTTAAAACTAGTCAGACCTACTTTCCAGCGTAACAGCTGATCGTTTAAATAGAAACTAATGCAAATGTTTAATAATAACTGTTAATTAATGTTTACCATGTACTAAACTGTGTAGGCGATAATTGTGTGTAGTATAGTAGAGCAAATAATATTATGACTTAAATTTCAAATAAATAAATGACTTAGTTAACCCTCCCTTAGTAGAGAAAGTATTAAACCCCATGTCCCAAAACTGTAAACTTGTAAACTGAGCCAAATAAAAAAAAAACAAAGTAAATAAAGTGTCCTAAATAAATATGGTAAGTCGATAGGAAATAATTCTAGGTAAGTTTTTTAAACCCCCCCCCCAAAGTAATAATAAGTGAATAATAATTGCTTGAATAATAAGGCTGAATAAATCTTAAGTTAAACTAAATTTGTGTAACGTGTAGCAGTAAATAAGAGAAAAGTAAATAATAATAAAAGTATAGTTGAATAGTGAACAACCAGTTGTGGCCTGTAAGAGAACAATAAAGCGTGTTAAGAAATGTAGTAAGCAGCCACCCTCCCTATTGTGATAAACCGGTGCTAGTGTAAACAATTGAAAACCACCCCTGTGTAGTACTATGAATTGTGTAAAGTGTCTCCCCTTCCGCATAGTTTGTTTAGTTATCGTTAAAGAGATAAAAGAGAATTATCTTCGTGAGATTCCGCTTCTCTCAAGTAACTATAATCTAGAGTGGAGTATGGGATCCTCTTTAGATTATATTAGAGGTAAATCTATGGTATATAATCAAGAGAGAATTATATATATATGTAATGTAACAAGTCACAACGGCGCCGACTGAAAAGGGTAATGATGAGGCAGAAAGGTGCCAAGAGATCATTAAAAGAGTGCGTGCTGAAAGCTAACTTGTGGAATTAGAGTAAGCTTATGTCAGTCGGGCCACGACATTGTGAGTTACGAGTAATTAGGGAAATTAGTATTAAGGTTAAGATATAAGTTAGCATTGTAAGTAATGAGAAAAAGGGAATTTCACGAAGGAGAACATTTAAATGAGAACAAGATCATTTAAAGAGAATTAAAAAAAAAAAAAAAAAAAAAAACCGTGTACTAATAATAAATAATAGTAATAATAAATAATTTCACACGGAAATCCCCAAACATACTCCCGGTACATTCCTGAACAAATAAGCCGGAGGCTGTGTCTTAAGCGGCGGAGTATGTGACGATTTCATTAATAAAAATATGTTAATTAATTAAATTGTTAATGTATAAGCTGAGAAATTTTAAAATTTTAATAAAATCTCACATTTTAAACTAAATCTTATTGCTATCATTAAATAATAATAATATTTAATAAAAAGTCTAATAATAAAATAAAAGGGAATACAATTGTACAGAAAGGGCAATGCTTATTAATTAATCCTGCATATACAGGCACTAACCAGAATTAACTTGTTTTCTGACCCCTAAACAAACTAAATATAATTGTAAATTTTGACATTATTTAAATAATTAAATAAGACCACTGTAATGTACTTTGATAACGTCTGTAACTAAGAATATCTCTATTTAATTATTTAATCAAACTTTAGTCCTTTAATTAAATTAGAAACATGGAACTACTTTTATGTTGACTAGTAATTGTCGCGAGGTTACTACTCTCACCCCAAAACTATTTTCACCCACTTGCAATGGAGCGCTCACGCCGTAAGCTGCGTACAGCGTTGTTTCGCGACGCGTGTATAATTATGTGAATGGTTGGTTCAATGAATATTTAAATAACTAAATTTGTGCGGCGATGACATCTCTCTCTCAATGAATAAATAACAAACTATGTAATTCATACATTACTACAAACATGAAGGTGATATTCAACTAATAAATAATCATGTGAAGTGTATTACTGTGAAACAAACTTTCTATTTTAGTGCGTAGGCTTTCACGGCCGGTGTCATTACGATTATTTACTAAAACTTCCGGGCTGAAAGGCCGTGGTCGATTGCTTAAGATTCTGCTAAACGTTTCGGCCGCACCACCGGTGGCCATCTTCAGTAGCAAAAGAAAAAGAAAAGTGTTCGATAGATGATACGCCGAACACGTCTCCCAATGGACTGGGAACAAGCAACTCTTCCCAGTTGCTTGTTCCCAGTCCATTGGGAGACGTGTTCGGCGTATCATCTATCGAACACTTTTCTTTTTCTTTTGCTACTGAAGATGGCCACCGGTGGTGCGGCCGAAACGTTTAGCAGAATCTTAAGCAATCGACCACGGCCTTTCAGCCCGGAAGTTTTAGTAAATAATCGTAAACTTTCTATTTATTTATTATAACTACAAGAATTACAACAGTCGCCTAAGATGAGAGTACTTCACCCCGAATGATGTAACAGACTTCAGGAACTTCACCGTCACCGGATACTAAGGCAACGACAGACCTTCAGGAAACACACCAAGGACCGAAGAACCAATTCTGCAGCAAATACTGAAAACCAGGTGACATGGAGGCTTGTCTTCCATGGTTATGAGTTACTAAAATTATTACCCACAAAAGACAATTTAACTCACCACTTTTAAGACTTTAAAAGACAGACAGTATATGTAACATGTAGTCTGTAATCTAATAACACTGGTTATAGCAAAAGAGTAAATGTTTAAACTAAAAGTTTTCTTGTTTTGAAAGATTAATAAAGTCCATTCTTCAAATGGCTCAATTTTCAATATTGTATATGGCAAGGTGACCATTATTAACTTAATATATATTCAATCCCGGGTCTGAGTACTGAGTAAACTGAGTGCATAAATCAACAGTCTCCCCTTCCCAATATCCTGATATAAGAATTGTTTTATTTGTTGTGATTAATTTTCAGCTCGTCACAACGAAAGGCAGCCTGTATGATTGGCATTTCTAATTAATGCAGGTTCCCTAGGTTATAACACAAGTTAAGATGTTATAAATTGCGCCACTCTGCTGCTAATTAATTTGCTAATTTGCTTAAGAGAAAAAAATGAAGTAATTGTGTCCCAATATTCCACACACACAAGCTGTTGATCTATTCACTCATGTATTTTAAAATGTGTCTAAAATTTTAAATAAAATAAAAATAATAATTATTATTATAGTAATATAGTATAGGTAACTTTAAATGTAAAAATAATACGTGTAAACTTATATTAACATATTGTCCCATGTAAACAAAACCATGAAGGTACTTGTCCAAAAATTTCATTCATCAACGTGTCAATTTGACGACAAACTCGGACAGGTAAATTTCCTGTTGCCGCCTGTAAAACTGTCATAGTCACCCTCCCGCAAGTTGAGTTAGACAATGCATTCACCCTCTAGTTGAGTCCCCCTTTGTAAGCAAAACAATGCCATTGTTTAAAACTAGTCAGACCTACTTTCCAGCGTAACAGCTGATCGTTTAAATAGAAACTAATGCAAATGTTTAATAATAACTGTTAATTAATGTTTACCATGTACTAAACTGTGTAGGCGATAATTGTGTGTAGTATAGTAGAGCAAATAATATTATGACTTAAATTTCAAATAAATAAATGACTTAGTTAACCCTCCCTTAGTAGAGAAAGTATTAAACCCCATGTCCCAAAACTGTAAACTTGTAAACTGAGCCAAATAAAAAAAAAACAAAGTAAATAAAGTGTCCTAAATAAATATGGTAAGTCGATAGGAAATAATTCTAGGTAAGTTTTTTAAACCCCCCCCCCAAAGTAATAATAAGTGAATAATAATTGCTTGAATAATAAGGCTGAATAAATCTTAAGTTAAACTAAATTTGTGTAACGTGTAGCAGTAAATAAGAGAAAAGTAAATAATAATAAAAGTATAGTTGATTAGTGAACAACCAGTTGTGGCCTGTAAGAGAACAATAAAGCGTGTTAAGAAATGTAGTAAGCAGCCACCCTCCCTATTGTGATAAACCGGTGCTAGTGTAAACAATTGAAAACCACCCCTGTGTAGTACTATGAATTGTGTAAAGTGTCTCCCCTTCCGCATAGTTTGTTTAGTTATCGTTAAAGAGATAAAAGAGAATTATCTTCGTGAGATTCCGCTTCTCTCAAGTAACTATAATCTAGAGTGGAGTATGGGATCCTCTTTAGATTATATTAGAGGTAAATCTATGGTATATAATCAAGAGAGAATTATATATATATGTAATGTAACAAGTCACAACGGCGCCGACTGAAAAGGGTAATGATGAGGCAGAAAGGTGCCAAGAGATCATTAAAAGAGTGCGTGCTGAAAGCTAACTTGTGGAATTAGAGTAAGCTTATGTCAGTCGGGCCACGACATTGTGAGTTACGAGTAATTAGGGAAATTAGTATTAAGGTTAAGATATAAGTTAGCATTGTAAGTAATGAGAAAAAGGGAATTTCACGAAGGAGAACATTTAAATGAGAACAAGATCATTTAAAGAGAATTAAAAAAAAAAAAAAAAAAAAAACCGTGTACTAATAATAAATAATAGTAATAATAAATAATTTCACACGGAAATCCCCAAACATACTCCCGGTACATTCCTGAACAAATAAGCCGGAGGCTGTGTCTTAAGCGGCGGAGTATGTGACGATTTCATTAATAAAAATATGTTAATTAATTAAATTGTTAATGTATAAGCTGAGAAATTTTAAAATTTTAATAAAATCTCACATTTTAAACTAAATCTTATTGCTATCATTAAATAATAATAATATTTAATAAAAAGTCTAATAATAAAATAAAAGGGAATACAATTGTACAGAAAGGGCAATGCTTATTAATTAATCCTGCATATACAGGCACTAACCAGAATTAACTTGTTTTCTGACCCCTAAACAAACTAAATATAATTGTAAATTTTGACATTATTTAAATAATTAAATAAGACCACTGTAATGTACTTTGATAACGTCTGTAACTAAGAATATCTCTATTTAATTATTTAATCAAACTTTAGTCCTTTAATTAAATTAGAAACATGGAACTACTTTTATGTTGACTAGTAATTGTCGCGAGATTACTACTCTTACCCCAAAACTATTTTCACCCACTTGCAATGGAGTGCTCACGCCGTAAGCTGCGTACAGCGTTGTTTCGCGACGCGTGTATAATTATGTGAATGGTTGGTTCAATGAATATTTAAATAACTAAATTTGTGCGGCGATGACATCTCTCTCTCAATGAATAAATAACAAACTATGTAATTCATACATTACTACAAACATGAAGGTGATATTCAACTAATAAATAATCATGTGAAGTGTATTACTGTGAAACAAACTTTCTATTTTAGTGCGTAGGCTTTCACGGCCGGTGTCATTACGATTATTTACTAAAACTTCCGGGCTGAAAGGCCGTGGTCGATTGCTTAAGATTCTGCTAAACGTTTCGGCCGCACCACCGGTGGCCATCTTCAGTAGCGAAAAAAAAAGAAAAGTGTTCGATAGATGATACGCCGAACACGTCTCCCAATGGACTGGGAACAAGCAACTCTTCCCAGTTGCTTGTTCCCAGTCCATTGGGAGACGTGTTCGGCGTATCATCTATCGAACACTTTTCTTTTTCTTTTGCTACTGAAGATGGCCACCGGTGGTGCGGCCGAAACGTTTAGCAGAATCTTAAGCAATCGACCACGGCCTTTCAGCCCGGAAGTTTTAGTAAATAATCGTAAACTTTCTATTTATTTTTTATAACTACAAGAATTACAACAGTCGCCTAAGATGAGAGTACTTCACCCCGAATGATGTAACAGACTTCAGGAACTTCACCGTCACCGGATACTAAGGCAACGACAGACCTTCAGGAAACACACCAAGGACCGAAGAACCAATTCTGCAGCAAATACTGAAAACCAGGTGACATGGAGGCTTGTCTTCCATGGTTATGAGTTACTAAAATTATTACCCACAAAAGACAATTTAACTCACCACTTTTAAGACTTTAAAAGACAGACAGTATATGTAACATGTAGTCTGTAATCTAATAACACTGGTTATAGCAAAAGAGTAAATGTTTAAACTAAAAGTTTTCTTGTTTTGAAAGATTAATAAAGTCCATTCTTCAAATGGCTCAATTTTCAATATTGTATATGGCAAGGTGACCATTATTAACTTAATATATATTCAATCCCGGGTCTGAGTACCGAGTAAACTGAGTGCATAAATCAACAGTCTCCCCTTCCCAATATCCTGATATAAGAATTGTTTTATTTGTTGTGATTAATTTTCAGCTCGTCACAACGAAAGGCAGCCTGTATGATTGGCATTTCTAATTAATGCAGGTTCCCTAGGTTATAACACAAGTTAAGATGTTATAAATTGCGCCACTCTGCTGCTAATTAATTTGCTAATTTGCTTAAGAGAAAAAAATGAAGTAATTGTGTCCCAATATTCCACACACACAAGCTGTTGATCTATTCACTCATGTATTTTAAAATGTGTCTAAAATTTTAAATAAAATAAAAATAATAATTATTATTATAGTAATATAGTATAGGTAACTTTAAATGTAAAAATAATACGTGTAAACTTATATTAACATATTGTCCCATGTAAACAAAACCATGAAGGTACTTGTCCAAAAATTTCATTCATCAACGTGTCAATTTGACGACAAACTCGGACAGGTAAATTTCCTGTTGCCGCCTGTAAAACTGTCATAGTCACCCTCCCGCAAGTTGAGTTAGACAATGCATTCACCCTCTAGTTGAGTCCCCCTTTGTAAGCAAAACAATGCCATTGTTTAAAACTTGTCAGACCTACTTTCCAGCGTAACAGCTGATCGTTTAAATAGAAACTAATGCAAATGTTTAATAATAACTGTTAATTAATGTTTACCATGTACTAAACTGTGTAGGCGATAATTGTGTGTAGTATAGTAGAGCAAATAATATTATGACTTAAATTTCAAATAAATAAATGACTTAGTTAACCCTCCCTTAGTAGAGAAAGTATTAAACCCCATGTCCCAAAACTGTAAACTTGTAAACTGAGCCAAATAAAAAAAAAACAAAGTAAATAAAGTGTCCTAAATAAATATGGTAAGTCGATAGGAAATAATTCTAGGTAAGTTTTTTAACCCCCCCCCCCCAAAGTAATAATAAGTGAATAATAATTGCTTGAATAATAAGGCTGAATAAATCTTAAGTTAAACTAAATTTGTGTAACGTGTAGCAGTAAATAAGAGAAAAGTAAATAATAATAAAAGTATAGTTGATTAGTGAACAACCAGTTGTGGCCTGTAAGAGAACAATAAAGCGTGTTAAGAAATGTAGTAAGCAGCCACCCTCCCTATTGTGATAAACCGGTGCTAGTGTAAACAATTGAAAACCACCCCTGTGTAGTACTATGAATTGTGTAAAGTGTCTCCCCTTCCGCATAGTTTGTTTAGTTATCGTTAAAGAGATAAAAGAGAATTATCTTCGTGAGATTCCGCTTCTCTCAAGTAACTATAATCTAGAGTGGAGTATGGGATCCTCTTTAGATTATATTAGAGGTAAATCTATGGTATATAATCAAGAGAGAATTATATATATATGTAATGTAACAAGTCACAACGGCGCCGACTGAAAAGGGTAATGATGAGGCAGAAAGGTGCCAAGAGATCATTAAAAGAGTGCGTGCTGAAAGCTAACTTGTGGAATTAGAGTAAGCTTATGTCAGTCGGGCCACGACATTGTGAGTTACGAGTAATTAGGGAAATTAGTATTAAGGTTAAGATATAAGTTAGCATTGTAAGTAATGAGAAAAAGGGAATTTCACGAAGGAGAACATTTAAATGAGAACAAGATCATTTAAAGAGAATTAAAAAAAAAAAAAAAAAAAAAACCGTGTACTAATAATAAATAATAGTAATAATAAATAATTTCACACGGAAATCCCCAAACATACTCCCGGTACATTCCTGAACAAATAAGCCGGAGGCTGTGTCTTAAGCGGCGGAGTATGTGACGATTTCATTAATAAAAATATGTTAATTAATTAAATTGTTAATGTATAAGCTGAGAAATTTTAAAATTTTAATAAAATCTCACATTTTAAACTAAATCTTATTGCTATCATTAAATAATAATAATATTTAATAAAAAGTCTAATAATAAAATAAAAGGGAATACAATTGTACAGAAAGGGCAATGCTTATTAATTAATCCTGCATATACAGGCACTAACCAGAATTAACTTGTTTTCTGACCCCTAAACAAACTAAATATAATTGTAAATTTTGACATTATTTAAATAATTAAATAAGACCACTGTAATGTACTTTGATAACGTCTGTAACTAAGAATATCTCTATTTAATTATTTAATCAAACTTTAGTCCTTTAATTAAATTAGAAACATGGAACTACTTTTATGTTGACTAGTAATTGTCGCGAGATTACTACTCTTACCCCAAAACTATTTTCACCCACTTGCAATGGAGTGCTCACGCCGTAAGCTGCGTACAGCGTTGTTTCGCGACGCGTGTATAATTATGTGAATGGTTGGTTCAATGAATATTTAAATAACTAAATTTGTGCGGCGATGACATCTCTCTCTCAATGAATAAATAACAAACTATGTAATTCATACATTACTACAAACATGAAGGTGATATTCAACTAATAAATAATCATGTGAAGTGTATTACTGTGAAACAAACTTTCTATTTTAGTGCGTAGGCTTTCACGGCCGGTGTCATTACGATTATTTACTAAAACTTCCGGGCTGAAAGGCCGTGGTCGATTGCTTAAGATTCTGCTAAACGTTTCGGCCGCACCACCGGTGGCCATCTTCAGTAGCAAAAGAAAAAGAAAAGTGTTCGATAGATGATACGCCGAACACGTCTCCCAATGGACTGGGAACAAGCAACTCTTCCCAGTTGCTTGTTCCCAGTCCATTGGGAGACGTGTTCGGCGTATCATCTATCGAACACTTTTCTTTTTCTTTTGCTACTGAAGATGGCCACCGGTGGTGCGGCCGAAACGTTTAGCAGAATCTTAAGCAATCGACCACGGCCTTTCAGCCCGGAAGTTTTAGTAAATAATCGTAAACTTTCTATTTATTTTTTATAACTACAAGAATTACAACAGTCGCCTAAGATGAGAGTACTTCACCCCGAATGATGTAACAGACTTCAGGAACTTCACCGTCACCGGATACTAAGGCAACGACAGACCTTCAGGAAACACACCAAGGACCGAAGAACCAATTCTGCAGCAAATACTGAAAACCAGGTGACATGGAGGCTTGTCTTCCATGGTTATGAGTTACTAAAATTATTACCCACAAAAGACAATTTAACTCACCACTTTTAAGACTTTAAAAGACAGACAGTATATGTAACATGTAGTCTGTAATCTAATAACACTGGTTATAGCAAAAGAGTAAATGTTTAAACTAAAAGTTTTCTTGTTTTGAAAGATTAATAAAGTCCATTCTTCAAATGGCTCAATTTTCAATATTGTATATGGCAAGGTGACCATTATTAACTTAATATATATTCAATCCCGGGTCTGAGTACCGAGTAAACTGAGTGCATAAATCAACAGTCTCCCCTTCCCAATATCCTGATATAAGAATTGTTTTATTTGTTGTGATTAATTTTCAGCTCGTCACAACGAAAGGCAGCCTGTATGATTGGCATTTCTAATTAATGCAGGTTCCCTAGGTTATAACACAAGTTAAGATGTTATAAATTGCGCCACTCTGCTGCTAATTAATTTGCTAATTTGCTTAAGAGAAAAAATGAAGTAATTGTGTCCCAATATTCCACACACACAAGCTGTTGATCTATTCACTCATGTATTTAAAATGTGTCTAAAATTTTAAATAAAATAAAAATAATAATTATTATTATAGTAATATAGTATAGGTAACTTTAAATGTAAAAATAATATGTGTAAACTTATATTAACATATTGTCCCATGTAAACAAAACCATGTAGGTACTTGTCCAAAAATTTCATTCATCAACGTGTCAATTTGACGACAAACTCGGACAGGTAAATTTCCTGTTGCCGCCTGTAAAACTGTCATAGTCACCCTCCCGCAAGTTGAGTTAGACAATGCATTCACCCTCTAGTTGAGTCCCCCTTTGTAAGCAAAACAATGCCATTGTTTAAAACTAGTCAGACCTACTTTCCAGCGTAACAGCTGATCGTTTAAATAGAAACTAATGCAAATGTTTAATAATAACTGTTAATTAATGTTTACCATGTACTAAACTGTGTAGGCGATAATTGTGTGTAGTATAGTAGAGCAAATAATATTATGACTTAAATTTCAAATAAATAAATGACTTAGTTAACCCTCCCTTAGTAGAGAAAGTATTAAACCCCATGTCCCAAAACTGTAAACTTGTAAACTGAGCCAAATAAAAAAAAAACAAAGTAAATAAAGTGTCCTAAATAAATATGGTAAGTCGATAGGAAATAATTCTAGGTAAGTTTTTTAAACCCCCCCCCCCAAAGTAATAATAAGTGAATAATAATTGCTTGAATAATAAGGCTGAATAAATCTTAAGTTAAACTAAATTTGTGTAACGTGTAGCAGTAAATAAGAGAAAAGTAAATAATAATAAAAGTATAGTTGAATAGTGAACAACCAGTTGTGGCCTGTAAGAGAACAATAAAGCGTGTTAAGAAATGTAGTAAGCAGCCACCCTCCCTATTGTGATAAACCGGTGCTAGTGTAAACAATTGAAAACCACCCCTGTGTAGTACTATGAATTGTGTAAAGTGTCTCCCCTTCCGCATAGTTTGTTTAGTTATCGTTAAAGAGATAAAAGAGAATTATCTTCGTGAGATTCCGCTTCTCTCAAGTAACTATAATCTAGAGTGGAGTATGGGATCCTCTTTAGATTATATTAGAGGTAAATCTATGGTATATAATCAAGAGAGAATTATATATATATGTAATGTAACAAGTCACAACGGCGCCGACTGAAAAGGGTAATGATGAGGCAGAAAGGTGCCAAGAGATCATTAAAAGAGTGCGTGCTGAAAGCTAACTTGTGGAATTAGAGTAAGCTTATGTCAGTCGGGCCACGACATTGTGAGTTACGAGTAATTAGGGAAATTAGTATTAAGGTTAAGATATAAGTTAGCATTGTAAGTAATGAGAAAAAGGGAATTTCACGAAGGAGAACATTTAAATGAGAACAAGATCATTTAAAGAGAATTAAAAAAAAAAAAAAAAAAAAACCGTGTACTAATAATAAATAATAGTAATAATAAATAATTTCACACGGAAATCCCCAAACATACTCCCGGTACATTCCTGAACAAATAAGCCGGAGGCTGTGTCTTAAGCGGCGGAGTATGTGACGATTTCATTAATAAAAATATGTTAATTAATTAAATTGTTAATGTATAAGCTGAGAAATTTTAAAATTTTAATAAAATCTCACATTTTAAACTAAATCTTATTGCTATCATTAAATAATAATAATATTTAATAAAAAGTCTAATAATAAAATAAAAGGGAATACAATTGTACAGAAAGGGCAATGCTTATTAATTAATCCTGCATATACAGGCACTAACCAGAATTAACTTGTTTTCTGACCCCTAAACAAACTAAATATAATTGTAAATTTTGACATTATTTAAATAATTAAATAAGACCACTGTAATGTACTTTGATAACGTCTGTAACTAAGAATATCTCTATTTAATTATTTAATCAAACTTTAGTCCTTTAATTAAATTAGAAACATGGAACTACTTTTATGTTGACTAGTAATTGTCGCGAGATTACTACTCTTACCCCAAAACTATTTTCACCCACTTGCAATGGAGCGCTCACGCCGTAAGCTGCGTACAGCGTTGTTTCGCGACGCGTGTATAATTATGTGAATGGTTGGTTCAATGAATATTTAAATAACTAAATTTGTGCGGCGATGACATCTCTCTCTCAATGAATAAATAACAAACTATGTAATTCATACATTACTACAAACATGAAGGTGATATTCAACTAATAAATAATCATGTGAAGTGTATTACTGTGAAACAAACTTTCTATTTTAGTGCGTAGGCTTTCACGGCCGGTGTCATTACGATTATTTACTAAAACTTCCGGGCTGAAAGGCCGTGGTCGATTGCTTAAGATTCTGCTAAACGTTTCGGCCGCACCACCGGTGGCCATCTTCAGTAGCAAAAGAAAAAGAAAAGTGTTCGATAGATGATACGCCGAACACGTCTCCCAATGGACTGGGAACAAGCAACTCTTCCCAGTTGCTTGTTCCCAGTCCATTGGGAGACGTGTTCGGCGTATCATCTATCGAACACTTTTCTTTTTCTTTTGCTACTGAAGATGGCCACCGGTGGTGCGGCCGAAACGTTTAGCAGAATCTTAAGCAATCGACCACGGCCTTTCAGCCCGGAAGTTTTAGTAAATAATCGTAAACTTTCTATTTATTTATTATAACTACAAGAATTACAACAGTCGCCTAAGATGAGAGTACTTCACCCCGAATGATGTAACAGACTTCAGGAACTTCACCGTCACCGGATACTAAGGCAACGACAGACCTTCAGGAAACACACCAAGGACCGAAGAACCAATTCTGCAGCAAATACTGAAAACCAGGTGACATGGAGGCTTGTCTTCCATGGTTATGAGTTACTAAAATTATTACCCACAAAAGACAATTTAACTCACCACTTTTAAGACTTTAAAAGACAGACAGTATATGTAACATGTAGTCTGTAATCTAATAACACTGGTTATAGCAAAAGAGTAAATGTTTAAACTAAAAGTTTTCTTGTTTTGAAAGATTAATAAAGTCCATTCTTCAAATGGCTCAATTTTCAATATTGTATATGGCAAGGTGACCATTATTAACTTAATATATATTCAATCCCGGGTCTGAGTACCGAGTAAACTGAGTGCATAAATCAACAGTCTCCCCTTCCCAATATCCTGATATAAGAATTGTTTTATTTGTTGTGATTAATTTTCAGCTCGTCACAACGAAAGGCAGCCTGTATGATTGGCATTTCTAATTAATGCAGGTTCCCTAGGTTATAACACAAGTTAAGATGTTATAAATTGCGCCACTCTGCTGCTAATTAATTTGCTAATTTGCTTAAGAGAAAAAAATGAAGTAATTGTGTCCCAATATTCCACACACACAAGCTGTTGATCTATTCACTCATGTATTTTAAAATGTGTCTAAAATTTTAAATAAAATAAAAATAATAATTATTATTATAGTAATATAGTATAGGTAACTTTAAATGTAAAAATAATACGTGTAAACTTATATTAACATATTGTCCCATGTAAACAAAACCATGAAGGTACTTGTCCAAAAATTTCATTCATCAACGTGTCAATTTGACGACAAACTCGGACAGGTAAATTTCCTGTTGCCGCCTGTAAAACTGTCATAGTCACCCTCCCGCAAGTTGAGTTAGACAATGCATTCACCCTCTAGTTGAGTCCCCCTTTGTAAGCAAAACAATGCCATTGTTTAAAACTAGTCAGACCTACTTTCCAGCGTAACAGCTGATCGTTTAAATAGAAACTAATGCAAATGTTTAATAATAACTGTTAATTAATGTTTACCATGTACTAAACTGTGTAGGCGATAATTGTGTGTAGTATAGTAGAGCAAATAATATTATGACTTAAATTTCAAATAAATAAATGACTTAGTTAACCCTCCCTTAGTAGAGAAAGTATTAAACCCCATGTCCCAAAACTGTAAACTTGTAAACTGAGCCAAATAAAAAAAAAACAAAGTAAATAAAGTGTCCTAAATAAATATGGTAAGTCGATAGGAAATAATTCTAGGTAAGTTTTTTAACCCCCCCCCCCCAAAGTAATAATAAGTGAATAATAATTGCTTGAATAATAAGGCTGAATAAATCTTAAGTTAAACTAAATTTGTGTAACGTGTAGCAGTAAATAAGAGAAAAGTAAATAATAATAAAAGTATAGTTGATTAGTGAACAACCAGTTGTGGCCTGTAAGAGAACAATAAAGCGTGTTAAGAAATGTAGTAAGCAGCCACCCTCCCTATTGTGATAAACCGGTGCTAGTGTAAACAATTGAAAACCACCCCTGTGTAGTACTATGAATTGTGTAAAGTGTCTCCCCTTCCGCATAGTTTGTTTAGTTATCGTTAAAGAGATAAAAGAGAATTATCTTCGTGAGATTCCGCTTCTCTCAAGTAACTATAATCTAGAGTGGAGTATGGGATCCTCTTTAGATTATATTAGAGGTAAATCTATGGTATATAATCAAGAGAGAATTATATATATATGTAATGTAACAAGTCACAACGGCGCCGACTGAAAAGGGTAATGATGAGGCAGAAAGGTGCCAAGAGATCATTAAAAGAGTGCGTGCTGAAAGCTAACTTGTGGAATTAGAGTAAGCTTATGTCAGTCGGGCCACGACATTGTGAGTTACGAGTAATTAGGGAAATTAGTATTAAGGTTAAGATATAAGTTAGCATTGTAAGTAATGAGAAAAAGGGAATTTCACGAAGGAGAACATTTAAATGAGAACAAGATCATTTAAAGAGAATTAAAAAAAAAAAAAAAAAAAAACCGTGTACTAATAATAAATAATAGTAATAATAAATAATTTCACACGGAAATCCCCAAACATACTCCCGGTACATTCCTGAACAAATAAGCCGGAGGCTGTGTCTTAAGCGGCGGAGTATGTGACGATTTAATTAATAAAAATATGTTAATTAATTAAATTGTTAATGTATAAGCTGAGAAATTTTAAAATTTTAATAAAATCTCACATTTTAAACTAAATCTTATTGCTATCATTAAATAATAATAATATTTAATAAAAAGTCTAATAATAAAATAAAAGGGAATACAATTGTACAGAAAGGGCAATGCTTATTAATTAATCCTGCATATACAGGCACTAACCAGAATTAACTTGTTTTCTGACCCCTAAACAAACTAAATATAATTGTAAATTTTGACATTATTTAAATAATTAAATAAGACCACTGTAATGTACTTTGATAACGTCTGTAACTAAGAATATCTCTATTTAATTATTTAATCAAACTTTAGTCCTTTAATTAAATTAGAAACATGGAACTACTTTTATGTTGACTAGTAATTGTCGCGAGATTACTACTCTTACCCCAAAACTATTTTCACCCACTTGCAATGGAGTGCTCACGCCGTAAGCTGCGTACAGCGTTGTTTCGCGACGCGTGTATAATTATGTGAATGGTTGGTTCAATGAATATTTAAATAACTAAATTTGTGCGGCGATGACATCTCTCTCTCAATGAATAAATAACAAACTATGTAATTCATACATTACTACAAACATGAAGGTGATATTCAACTAATAAATAATCATGTGAAGTGTATTACTGTGAAACAAACTTTCTATTTTAGTGCGTAGGCTTTCACGGCCGGTGTCATTACGATTATTTACTAAAACTTCCGGGCTGAAAGGCCGTGGTCGATTGCTTAAGATTCTGCTAAACGTTTCGGCCGCACCACCGGTGGCCATCTTCAGTAGCGAAAAAAAAAGAAAAGTGTTCGATAGATGATACGCCGAACACGTCTCCCAATGGACTGGGAACAAGCAACTCTTCCCAGTTGCTTGTTCCCAGTCCATTGGGAGACGTGTTCGGCGTATCATCTATCGAACACTTTTCTTTTTCTTTTGCTACTGAAGATGGCCACCGGTGGTGCGGCCGAAACGTTTAGCAGAATCTTAAGCAATCGACCACGGCCTTTCAGCCCGGAAGTTTTAGTAAATAATCGTAAACTTTCTATTTATTTTTTATAACTACAAGAATTACAACAGTCGCCTAAGATTAGAGTACTTCACCCCGAATGATGTAACAGACTTCAGGAACTTCACCGTCACCGGATACTAAGGCAACGACAGACCTTCAGGAAACACACCAAGGACCGAAGAACCAATTCTGCAGCAAATACTGAAAACCAGGTGACATGGAGGCTTGTCTTCCATGGTTATGAGTTACTAAAATTATTACCCACAAAAGACAATTTAACTCACCACTTTTAAGACTTTAAAAGACAGACAGTATATGTAACATGTAGTCTGTAATCTAATAACACTGGTTATAGCAAAAGAGTAAATGTTTAAACTAAAAGTTTTCTTGTTTTGAAAGATTAATAAAGTCCATTCTTCAAATGGCTCAATTTTCAATATTGTATATGGCAAGGTGACCATTATTAACTTAATATATATTCAATCCCGGGTCTGAGTACCGAGTAAACTGAGTGCATAAATCAACAGTCTCCCCTTCCCAATATCCTGATATAAGAATTGTTTTATTTGTTGTGATTAATTTTCAGCTCGTCACAACGAAAGGCAGCCTGTATGATTGGCATTTCTAATTAATGCAGGTTCCCTAGGTTATAACACAAGTTAAGATGTTATAAATTGCGCCACTCTGCTGCTAATTAATTTGCTAATTTGCTTAAGAGAAAAAAATGAAGTAATTGTGTCCCAATATTCCACACACACAAGCTGTTGATCTATTCACTCATGTATTTTAAAATGTGTCTAAAATTTTAAATAAAATAAAAATAATAATTATTATTATAGTAATATAGTATAGGTAACTTTAAATGTAAAAATAATACGTGTAAACTTATATTAACATATTGTCCCATGTAAACAAAACCATGAAGGTACTTGTCCAAAAATTTCATTCATCAACGTGTCAATTTGACGACAAACTCGGACAGGTAAATTTCCTGTTGCCGCCTGTAAAACTGTCATAGTCACCCTCCCGCAAGTTGAGTTAGACAATGCATTCACCCTCTAGTTGAGTCCCCCTTTGTAAGCAAAACAATGCCATTGTTTAAAACTTGTCAGACCTACTTTCCAGCGTAACAGCTGATCGTTTAAATAGAAACTAATGCAAATGTTTAATAATAACTGTTAATTAATGTTTACCATGTACTAAACTGTGTAGGCGATAATTGTGTGTAGTATAGTAGAGCAAATAATATTATGACTTAAATTTCAAATAAATAAATGACTTAGTTAACCCTCCCTTAGTAGAGAAAGTATTAAACCCCATGTCCCAAAACTGTAAACTTGTAAACTGAGCCAAATAAAAAAAAAACAAAGTAAATAAAGTGTCCTAAATAAATATGGTAAGTCGATAGGAAATAATTCTAGGTAAGTTTTTTAAACCCCCCCCCCCCAAAGTAATAATAAGTGAATAATAATTGCTTGAATAATAAGGCTGAATAAATCTTAAGTTAAACTAAATTTGTGTAACGTGTAGCAGTAAATAAGAGAAAAGTAAATAATAATAAAAGTATAGTTGATTAGTGAACAACCAGTTGTGGCCTGTAAGAGAACAATAAAGCGTGTTAAGAAATGTAGTAAGCAGCCACCCTCCCTATTGTGATAAACCGGTGCTAGTGTAAACAATTGAAAACCACCCCTGTGTAGTACTATGAATTGTGTAAAGTGTCTCCCCTTCCGCATAGTTTGTTTAGTTATCGTTAAAGAGATAAAAGAGAATTATCTTCGTGAGATTCCGCTTCTCTCAAGTAACTATAATCTAGAGTGGAGTATGGGATCCTCTTTAGATTATATTAGAGGTAAATCTATGGTATATAATCAAGAGAGAATTATATATATATGTAATGTAACAAGTCACAACGGCGCCGACTGAAAAGGGTAATGATGAGGCAGAAAGGTGCCAAGAGATCATTAAAAGAGTGCGTGCTGAAAGCTAACTTGTGGAATTAGAGTAAGCTTATGTCAGTCGGGCCACGACATTGTGAGTTACGAGTAATTAGGGAAATTAGTATTAAGGTTAAGATATAAGTTAGCATTGTAAGTAATGAGAAAAAGGGAATTTCACGAAGGAGAACATTTAAATGAGAACAAGATCATTTAAAGAGAATTAAAAAAAAAAAAAAAAAAAAACCGTGTACTAATAATAAATAATAGTAATAATAAATAATTTCACACGGAAATCCCCAAACATACTCCCGGTACATTCCTGAACAAATAAGCCGGAGGCTGTGTCTTAAGCGGCGGAGTATGTGACGATTTCATTAATAAAAATATGTTAATTAATTAAATTGTTAATGTATAAGCTGAGAAATTTTAAAATTTTAATAAAATCTCACATTTTAAACTAAATCTTATTGCTATCATTAAATAATAATAATATTTAATAAAAAGTCTAATAATAAAATAAAAGGGAATACAATTGTACAGAAAGGGCAATGCTTATTAATTAATCCTGCATATACAGGCACTAACCAGAATTAACTTGTTTTCTGACCCCTAAACAAACTAAATATAATTGTAAATTTTGACATTATTTAAATAATTAAATAAGACCACTGTAATGTACTTTGATAACGTCTGTAACTAAGAATATCTCTATTTAATTATTTAATCAAACTTTAGTCCTTTAATTAAATTAGAAACATGGAACTACTTTTATGTTGACTAGTAATTGTCGCGAGATTACTACTCTTACCCCAAAACTATTTTCACCCACTTGCAATGGAGTGCTCACGCCGTAAGCTGCGTACAGCGTTGTTTCGCGACGCGTGTATAATTATGTGAATGGTTGGTTCAATGAATATTTAAATAACTAAATTTGTGCGGCGATGACATCTCTCTCTCAATGAATAAATAACAAACTATGTAATTCATACATTACTACAAACATGAAGGTGATATTCAACTAATAAATAATCATGTGAAGTGTATTACTGTGAAACAAACTTTCTATTTTAGTGCGTAGGCTTTCACGGCCGGTGTCATTACGATTATTTACTAAAACTTCCGGGCTGAAAGGCCGTGGTCGATTGCTTAAGATTCTGCTAAACGTTTCGGCCGCACCACCGGTGGCCATCTTCAGTAGCAAAAGAAAAAGAAAAGTGTTCGATAGATGATACGCCGAACACGTCTCCCAATGGACTGGGAACAAGCAACTCTTCCCAGTTGCTTGTTCCCAGTCCATTGGGAGACGTGTTCGGCGTATCATCTATCGAACACTTTTCTTTTTCTTTTGCTACTGAAGATGGCCACCGGTGGTGCGGCCGAAACGTTTAGCAGAATCTTAAGCAATCGACCACGGCCTTTCAGCCCGGAAGTTTTAGTAAATAATCGTAAACTTTCTATTTATTTTTTATAACTACAAGAATTACAACAGTCGCCTAAGATGAGAGTACTTCACCCCGAATGATGTAACAGACTTCAGGAACTTCACCGTCACCGGATACTAAGGCAACGACAGACCTTCAGGAAACACACCAAGGACCGAAGAACCAATTCTGCAGCAAATACTGAAAACCAGGTGACATGGAGGCTTGTCTTCCATGGTTATGAGTTACTAAAATTATTACCCACAAAAGACAATTTAACTCACCACTTTTAAGACTTTAAAAGACAGACAGTATATGTAACATGTAGTCTGTAATCTAATAACACTGGTTATAGCAAAAGAGTAAATGTTTAAACTAAAAGTTTTCTTGTTTTGAAAGATTAATAAAGTCCATTCTTCAAATGGCTCAATTTTCAATATTGTATATGGCAAGGTGACCATTATTAACTTAATATATATTCAATCCCGGGTCTGAGTACCGAGTAAACTGAGTGCATAAATCAACAGTCTCCCCTTCCCAATATCCTGATATAAGAATTGTTTTATTTGTTGTGATTAATTTTCAGCTCGTCACAACGAAAGGCAGCCTGTATGATTGGCATTTCTAATTAATGCAGGTTCCCTAGGTTATAACACAAGTTAAGATGTTATAAATTGCGCCACTCTGCTGCTAATTAATTTGCTAATTTGCTTAAGAGAAAAAAATGAAGTAATTGTGTCCCAATATTCCACACACACAAGCTGTTGATCTATTCACTCATGTATTTTAAAATGTGTCTAAAATTTTAAATAAAATAAAAATAATAATTATTATTATAGTAATATAGTATAGGTAACTTTAAATGTAAAAATAATACGTGTAAACTTATATTAACATATTGTCCCATGTAAACAAAACCATGAAGGTACTTGTCCAAAAATTTCATTCATCAACGTGTCAATTTGACGACAAACTCGGACAGGTAAATTTCCTGTTGCCGCCTGTAAAACTGTCATAGTCACCCTCCCGCAAGTTGAGTTAGACAATGCATTCACCCTCTAGTTGAGTCCCCCTTTGTAAGCAAAACAATGCCATTGTTTAAAACTAGTCAGACCTACTTTCCAGCGTAACAGCTGATCGTTTAAATAGAAACTAATGCAAATGTTTAATAATAACTGTTAATTAATGTTTACCATGTACTAAACTGTGTAGGCGATAATTGTGTGTAGTATAGTAGAGCAAATAATATTATGACTTAAATTTCAAATAAATAAATGACTTAGTTAACCCTCCCTTAGTAGAGAAAGTATTAAACCCCATGTCCCAAAACTGTAAACTTGTAAACTGAGCCAAATAAAAAAAAAACAAAGTAAATAAAGTGTCCTAAATAAATATGGTAAGTCGATAGGAAATAATTCTAGGTAAGTTTTTTAAACCCCCCCCCCCAAAGTAATAATAAGTGAATAATAATTGCTTGAATAATAAGGCTGAATAAATCTTAAGTTAAACTAAATTTGTGTAACGTGTAGCAGTAAATAAGAGAAAAGTAAATAATAATAAAAGTATAGTTGATTAGTGAACAACCAGTTGTGGCCTGTAAGAGAACAATAAAGCGTGTTAAGAAATGTAGTAAGCAGCCACCCTCCCTATTGTGATAAACCGGTGCTAGTGTAAACAATTGAAAACCACCCCTGTGTAGTACTATGAATTGTGTAAAGTGTCTCCCCTTCCGCATAGTTTGTTTAGTTATCGTTAAAGAGATAAAAGAGAATTATCTTCGTGAGATTCCGCTTCTCTCAAGTAACTATAATCTAGAGTGGAGTATGGGATCCTCTTTAGATTATATTAGAGGTAAATCTATGGTATATAATCAAGAGAGAATTATATATATATGTAATGTAACAAGTCACAACGGCGCCGACTGAAAAGGGTAATGATGAGGCAGAAAGGTGCCAAGAGATCATTAAAAGAGTGCGTGCTGAAAGCTAACTTGTGGAATTAGAGTAAGCTTATGTCAGTCGGGCCACGACATTGTGAGTTACGAGTAATTAGGGAAATTAGTATTAAGGTTAAGATATAAGTTAGCATTGTAAGTAATGAGAAAAAGGGAATTTCACGAAGGAGAACATTTAAATGAGAACAAGATCATTTAAAGAGAATTAAAAAAAAAAAAAAAAAAAAACCGTGTACTAATAATAAATAATAGTAATAATAAATAATTTCACACGGAAATCCCCAAACATACTCCCGGTACATTCCTGAACAAATAAGCCGGAGGCTGTGTCTTAAGCGGCGGAGTATGTGACGATTTAATTAATAAAAATATGTTAATTAATTAAATTGTTAATGTATAAGCTGAGAAATTTTAAAATTTTAATAAAATCTCACATTTTAAACTAAATCTTATTGCTATCATTAAATAATAATAATATTTAATAAAAAGTCTAATAATAAAATAAAAGGGAATACAATTGTACAGAAAGGGCAATGCTTATTAATTAATCCTGCATATACAGGCACTAACCAGAATTAACTTGTTTTCTGACCCCTAAACAAACTAAATATAATTGTAAATTTTGACATTATTTAAATAATTAAATAAGACCACTGTAATGTACTTTGATAACGTCTGTAACTAAGAATATCTCTATTTAATTATTTAATCAAACTTTAGTCCTTTAATTAAATTAGAAACATGGAACTACTTTTATGTTGACTAGTAATTGTCGCGAGATTACTACTCTTACCCCAAAACTATTTTCACCCACTTGCAATGGAGTGCTCACGCCGTAAGCTGCGTACAGCGTTGTTTCGCGACGCGTGTATAATTATGTGAATGGTTGGTTCAATGAATATTTAAATAACTAAATTTGTGCGGCGATGACATCTCTCTCTCAATGAATAAATAACAAACTATGTAATTCATACATTACTACAAACATGAAGGTGATATTCAACTAATAAATAATCATGTGAAGTGTATTACTGTGAAACAAACTTTCTATTTTAGTGCGTAGGCTTTCACGGCCGGTGTCATTACGATTATTTACTAAAACTTCCGGGCTGAAAGGCCGTGGTCGATTGCTTAAGATTCTGCTAAACGTTTCGGCCGCACCACCGGTGGCCATCTTCAGTAGCGAAAAAAAAAGAAAAGTGTTCGATAGATGATACGCCGAACACGTCTCCCAATGGACTGGGAACAAGCAACTCTTCCCAGTTGCTTGTTCCCAGTCCATTGGGAGACGTGTTCGGCGTATCATCTATCGAACACTTTTCTTTTTCTTTTGCTACTGAAGATGGCCACCGGTGGTGCGGCCGAAACGTTTAGCAGAATCTTAAGCAATCGACCACGGCCTTTCAGCCCGGAAGTTTTAGTAAATAATCGTAAACTTTCTATTTATTTTTTATAACTACAAGAATTACAACAGTCGCCTAAGATTAGAGTACTTCACCCCGAATGATGTAACAGACTTCAGGAACTTCACCGTCACCGGATACTAAGGCAACGACAGACCTTCAGGAAACACACCAAGGACCGAAGAACCAATTCTGCAGCAAATACTGAAAACCAGGTGACATGGAGGCTTGTCTTCCATGGTTATGAGTTACTAAAATTATTACCCACAAAAGACAATTTAACTCACCACTTTTAAGACTTTAAAAGACAGACAGTATATGTAACATGTAGTCTGTAATCTAATAACACTGGTTATAGCAAAAGAGTAAATGTTTAAACTAAAAGTTTTCTTGTTTTGAAAGATTAATAAAGTCCATTCTTCAAATGGCTCAATTTTCAATATTGTATATGGCAAGGTGACCATTATTAACTTAATATATATTCAATCCCGGGTCTGAGTACCGAGTAAACTGAGTGCATAAATCAACAGTCTCCCCTTCCCAATATCCTGATATAAGAATTGTTTTATTTGTTGTGATTAATTTTCAGCTCGTCACAACGAAAGGCAGCCTGTATGATTGGCATTTCTAATTAATGCAGGTTCCCTAGGTTATAACACAAGTTAAGATGTTATAAATTGCGCCACTCTGCTGCTAATTAATTTGCTAATTTGCTTAAGAGAAAAAAATGAAGTAATTGTGTCCCAATATTCCACACACACAAGCTGTTGATCTATTCACTCATGTATTTTAAAATGTGTCTAAAATTTTAAATAAAATAAAAATAATAATTATTATTATAGTAATATAGTATAGGTAACTTTAAATGTAAAAATAATACGTGTAAACTTATATTAACATATTGTCCCATGTAAACAAAACCATGAAGGTACTTGTCCAAAAATTTCATTCATCAACGTGTCAATTTGACGACAAACTCGGACAGGTAAATTTCCTGTTGCCGCCTGTAAAACTGTCATAGTCACCCTCCCGCAAGTTGAGTTAGACAATGCATTCACCCTCTAGTTGAGTCCCCCTTTGTAAGCAAAACAATGCCATTGTTTAAAACTTGTCAGACCTACTTTCCAGCGTAACAGCTGATCGTTTAAATAGAAACTAATGCAAATGTTTAATAATAACTGTTAATTAATGTTTACCATGTACTAAACTGTGTAGGCGATAATTGTGTGTAGTATAGTAGAGCAAATAATATTATGACTTAAATTTCAAATAAATAAATGACTTAGTTAACCCTCCCTTAGTAGAGAAAGTATTAAACCCCATGTCCCAAAACTGTAAACTTGTAAACTGAGCCAAATAAAAAAAAAACAAAGTAAATAAAGTGTCCTAAATAAATATGGTAAGTCGATAGGAAATAATTCTAGGTAAGTTTTTTAAACCCCCCCCCCCCAAAGTAATAATAAGTGAATAATAATTGCTTGAATAATAAGGCTGAATAAATCTTAAGTTAAACTAAATTTGTGTAACGTGTAGCAGTAAATAAGAGAAAAGTAAATAATAATAAAAGTATAGTTGATTAGTGAACAACCTGTTGTGGCCTGTAAGAGAACAATAAAGCGTGTTAAGAAATGTAGTAAGCAGCCACCCTCCCTATTGTGATAAACCGGTGCTAGTGTAAACAATTGAAAACCACCCCTGTGTAGTACTATGAATTGTGTAAAGTGTCTCCCCTTCCGCATAGTTTGTTTAGTTATCGTTAAAGAGATAAAAGAGAATTATCTTCGTGAGATTCCGCTTCTCTCAAGTAACTATAATCTAGAGTGGAGTATGGGATCCTCTTTAGATTATATTAGAGGTAAATCTATGGTATATAATCAAGAGAGAATTATATATATATGTAATGTAACAAGTCACAACGGCGCCGACTGAAAAGGGTAATGATGAGGCAGAAAGGTGCCAAGAGATCATTAAAAGAGTGCGTGCTGAAAGCTAACTTGTGGAATTAGAGTAAGCTTATGTCAGTCGGGCCACGACATTGTGAGTTACGAGTAATTAGGGAAATTAGTATTAAGGTTAAGATATAAGTTAGCATTGTAAGTAATGAGAAAAAGGGAATTTCACGAAGGAGAACATTTAAATGAGAACAAGATCATTTAAAGAGAATTAAAAAAAAAAAAAAAAAAAAACCGTGTACTAATAATAAATAATAGTAATAATAAATAATTTCACACGGAAATCCCCAAACATACTCCCGGTACATTCCTGAACAAATAAGCCGGAGGCTGTGTCTTAAGCGGCGGAGTATGTGACGATTTCATTAATAAAAATATGTTAATTAATTAAATTGTTAATGTATAAGCTGAGAAATTTTAAAATTTTAATAAAATCTCACATTTTAAACTAAATCTTATTGCTATCATTAAATAATAATAATATTTAATAAAAAGTCTAATAATAAAATAAAAGGGAATACAATTGTACAGAAAGGGCAATGCTTATTAATTAATCCTGCATATACAGGCACTAACCAGAATTAACTTGTTTTCTGACCCCTAAACAAACTAAATATAATTGTAAATTTTGACATTATTTAAATAATTAAATAAGACCACTGTAATGTACTTTGATAACGTCTGTAACTAAGAATATCTCTATTTAATTATTTAATCAAACTTTAGTCCTTTAATTAAATTAGAAACATGGAACTACTTTTATGTTGACTAGTAATTGTCGCGAGATTACTACTCTTACCCCAAAACTATTTTCACCCACTTGCAATGGAGTGCTCACGCCGTAAGCTGCGTACAGCGTTGTTTCGCGACGCGTGTATAATTATGTGAATGGTTGGTTCAATGAATATTTAAATAACTAAATTTGTGCGGCGATGACATCTCTCTCTCAATGAATAAATAACAAACTATGTAATTCATACATTACTACAAACATGAAGGTGATATTCAACTAATAAATAATCATGTGAAGTGTATTACTGTGAAACAAACTTTCTATTTTAGTGCGTAGGCTTTCACGGCCGGTGTCATTACGATTATTTACTAAAACTTCCGGGCTGAAAGGCCGTGGTCGATTGCTTAAGATTCTGCTAAACGTTTCGGCCGCACCACCGGTGGCCATCTTCAGTAGCAAAAGAAAAAGAAAAGTGTTCGATAGATGATACGCCGAACACGTCTCCCAATGGACTGGGAACAAGCAACTCTTCCCAGTTGCTTGTTCCCAGTCCATTGGGAGACGTGTTCGGCGTATCATCTATCGAACACTTTTCTTTTTCTTTTGCTACTGAAGATGGCCACCGGTGGTGCGGCCGAAACGTTTAGCAGAATCTTAAGCAATCGACCACGGCCTTTCAGCCCGGAAGTTTTAGTAAATAATCGTAAACTTTCTATTTATTTTTTATAACTACAAGAATTACAACAGTCGCCTAAGATGAGAGTACTTCACCCCGAATGATGTAACAGACTTCAGGAACTTCACCGTCACCGGATACTAAGGCAACGACAGACCTTCAGGAAACACACCAAGGACCGAAGAACCAATTCTGCAGCAAATACTGAAAACCAGGTGACATGGAGGCTTGTCTTCCATGGTTATGAGTTACTAAAATTATTACCCACAAAAGACAATTTAACTCACCACTTTTAAGACTTTAAAAGACAGACAGTATATGTAACATGTAGTCTGTAATCTAATAACACTGGTTATAGCAAAAGAGTAAATGTTTAAACTAAAAGTTTTCTTGTTTTGAAAGATTAATAAAGTCCATTCTTCAAATGGCTCAATTTTCAATATTGTATATGGCAAGGTGACCATTATTAACTTAATATATATTCAATCCCGGGTCTGAGTACCGAGTAAACTGAGTGCATAAATCAACAGTCTCCCCTTCCCAATATCCTGATATAAGAATTGTTTTATTTGTTGTGATTAATTTTCAGCTCGTCACAACGAAAGGCAGCCTGTATGATTGGCATTTCTAATTAATGCAGGTTCCCTAGGTTATAACACAAGTTAAGATGTTATAAATTGCGCCACTCTGCTGCTAATTAATTTGCTAATTTGCTTAAGAGAAAAAAATGAAGTAATTGTGTCCCAATATTCCACACACACAAGCTGTTGATCTATTCACTCATGTATTTTAAAATGTGTCTAAAATTTTAAATAAAATAAAAATAATAATTATTATTATAGTAATATAGTATAGGTAACTTTAAATGTAAAAATAATATGTGTAAACTTATATTAACATATTGTCCCATGTAAACAAAACCATGTAGGTACTTGTCCAAAAATTTCATTCATCAACGTGTCAATTTGACGACAAACTCGGACAGGTAAATTTCCTGTTGCCGCCTGTAAAACTGTCATAGTCACCCTCCCGCAAGTTGAGTTAGACAATGCATTCACCCTCTAGTTGAGTCCCCCTTTGTAAGCAAAACAATGCCATTGTTTAAAACTAGTCAGACCTACTTTCCAGCGTAACAGCTGATCGTTTAAATAGAAACTAATGCAAATGTTTAATAATAACTGTTAATTAATGTTTACCATGTACTAAACTGTGTAGGCGATAATTGTGTGTAGTATAGTAGAGCAAATAATATTATGACTTAAATTTCAAATAAATAAATGACTTAGTTAACCCTCCCTTAGTAGAGAAAGTATTAAACCCCATGTCCCAAAACTGTAAACTTGTAAACTGAGCCAAATAAAAAAAAAACAAAGTAAATAAAGTGTCCTAAATAAATATGGTAAGTCGATAGGAAATAATTCTAGGTAAGTTTTTTAAACCCCCCCCCCCCAAAGTAATAATAAGTGAATAATAATTGCTTGAATAATAAGGCTGAATAAATCTTAAGTTAAACTAAATTTGTGTAACGTGTAGCAGTAAATAAGAGAAAAGTAAATAATAATAAAAGTATAGTTGAATAGTGAACAACCAGTTGTGGCCTGTAAGAGAACAATAAAGCGTGTTAAGAAATGTAGTAAGCAGCCACCCTCCCTATTGTGATAAACCGGTGCTAGTGTAAACAATTGAAAACCACCCCTGTGTAGTACTATGAATTGTGTAAAGTGTCTCCCCTTCCGCATAGTTTGTTTAGTTATCGTTAAAGAGATAAAAGAGAATTATCTTCGTGAGATTCCGCTTCTCTCAAGTAACTATAATCTAGAGTGGAGTATGGGATCCTCTTTAGATTATATTAGAGGTAAATCTATGGTATATAATCAAGAGAGAATTATATATATATGTAATGTAACAAGTCACAACGGCGCCGACTGAAAAGGGTAATGATGAGGCAGAAAGGTGCCAAGAGATCATTAAAAGAGTGCGTGCTGAAAGCTAACTTGTGGAATTAGAGTAAGCTTATGTCAGTCGGGCCACGACATTGTGAGTTACGAGTAATTAGGGAAATTAGTATTAAGGTTAAGATATAAGTTAGCATTGTAAGTAATGAGAAAAAGGGAATTTCACGAAGGAGAACATTTAAATGAGAACAAGATCATTTAAAGAGAATTAAAAAAAAAAAAAAAAAAAAACCGTGTACTAATAATAAATAATAGTAATAATAAATAATTTCACACGGAAATCCCCAAACATACTCCCGGTACATTCCTGAACAAATAAGCCGGAGGCTGTGTCTTAAGCGGCGGAGTATGTGACGATTTCATTAATAAAAATATGTTAATTAATTAAATTGTTAATGTATAAGCTGAGAAATTTTAAAATTTTAATAAAATCTCACATTTTAAACTAAATCTTATTGCTATCATTAAATAATAATAATATTTAATAAAAAGTCTAATAATAAAATAAAAGGGAATACAATTGTACAGAAAGGGCAATGCTTATTAATTAATCCTGCATATACAGGCACTAACCAGAATTAACTTGTTTTCTGACCCCTAAACAAACTAAATATAATTGTAAATTTTGACATTATTTAAATAATTAAATAAGACCACTGTAATGTACTTTGATAACGTCTGTAACTAAGAATATCTCTATTTAATTATTTAATCAAACTTTAGTCCTTTAATTAAATTAGAAACATGGAACTACTTTTATGTTGACTAGTAATTGTCGCGAGGTTACTACTCTCACCCCAAAACTATTTTCACCCACTTGCAATGGAGCGCTCACGCCGTAAGCTGCGTACAGCGTTGTTTCGCGACGCGTGTATAATTATGTGAATGGTTGGTTCAATGAATATTTAAATAACTAAATTTGTGCGGCGATGACATCTCTCTCTCAATGAATAAATAACAAACTATGTAATTCATACATTACTACAAACATGAAGGTGATATTCAACTAATAAATAATCATGTGAAGTGTATTACTGTGAAACAAACTTTCTATTTATTTATTATAACTACAAGAATTACAACAGTCGCCTAAGATGAGAGTACTTCACCCCGAATGATATAACAGTCTTCAGGAACTTCACCGTCACCGGATACTAAGGCAACGACAGACCTTCAGGAAACACACCAAGGACCGAAGAACCAATTCTGCAGCAAATACTGAAAACCAGGTGACATGGAGGCTTGTCTTCCATGGTTATGAGTTACTAAAATTATTACCCACAAAAGACAATTTAACTCACCACTTTTAAGACTTTAAAAGACAGACAGTATATGTAACATGTAGTCTGTAATCTAATAACACTGGTTATAGCAAAAGAGTAAATGTTTAAACTAAACGTTTTCTTCTTTTGAAAGATTAATAAAGTCCATTCTTCAAATGGCTCAATTTTCAATATTGTATATGGCAAGGTGACCATTATTAACTTAATATATATTCAATCCCGGATCCGCGGAATAAATTAAATAGATGTACATCATATTTTGATGGCCCTTATGAAAGAGTAATATATATATAATTATACTGTAAACTATATATGTTGAGAACTTTAAATAGAGAACCTTATCTCATAATGTAATAAAGAGATGTCATCTGAGTACCGAGTAAACTGAGTGCATAAATCAACAGTCTCCCCTTCCCAATATCCTGATATAAGAATTGTTTTATTTGTTGTGATTAATTTTCAGCTCGTCACAACGAAAGGCAGCCTGTATGATTGGCATTTCTAATTAATGCAGGTTCCCTAGGTTATAACACAAGTTAAGATGTTATAAGTTCACTGTCTCACTTCCATATTGTTTCCCTCACTGTCACACACATGCTTCCATTACTCTTGTTAGTCTTGTTACAGCCGATGTTCACACTATGAAATACGCTACAAGACTGCTGTGCTCATATGCGAAATAAATTAAACTTTTGTTAACCTAGCAACGAGATGTTTGTACACTGCGCATCCCTAACCCACTGTTCGATTTCTATCTCAGGTTTTCAACAGCTGTTGCAGACTCGGGCGTAGGGTTGGATTTCTAGGAACAAAGACACCTGATTTTTGTCCATCGATCTAAAGATTGGACATTGTATCGATTTTGCGCTTTCCGCTCCGTTTCTTCATAGATATAGTAATTTACGTCACTTACAATTCGATACATGTATTAACGTTTTGGTCTTCGTCCTCATCACTTCCTTCAACGTAAGCCTCAATTCTTTTGATAATTACAGTGGACGCACACGTAAGTTTGCGTATTTGCTTCACAAAGTTTTTCCATATCCTCTTCCCTCATCTACTCTATCAAGAACTCTCCATTCCTGAATTTGCGAATCGACCATAATTTTATTTTATTATGATAAGAATATTATTATTAACAATTTAAAATTTTATTAAGCTATGAGATATTGCGCCAAATCTTATAGTCTTAGTTAAAAATTAAAATGCAGTGGAAAACGTTTAACACAATAACGGGTAAAGCCGGTCACGCACTAACCATCGCCGCTGTCCAGCATGCCCGACGTCGGTGATGGATGTGCGCATCACGCTGTCGCGGAACTTGTCCAGCGTGCCAGACGTTCTTTAGTTCTCGTTGTGTTCTGTAAAAATCATTTATTGATTTTTTTCTGTATTAAAATTAAAATATCGGTATGAAGAACCATACATGACTTCCATATTCTAAGATTTATAATCTGAAATATGCTTGCCTGCCAAGCACGATATATTTTCTAATATATACATAATTTACATTAAAATGAAAATATCGGTATGGAGAACCATACATGACTTCCATATTCTAAGATTTATAATCTGAAATATGCTTGCCTGCCAAGCACGATATATTTTCTAATATATACATAATTTACATTAAAATGAAAAAATTATAATTTTATTGCCTGGCAACAAAATTATTTTATTTTCAACAATTACCATTGTTTGAAAAAGTTTAAATGAATTTTCAAGTACTTTACTCTTGTTAAAACGTAAAAGGTTGCTGGTAAACTACCCCTTCCCCTTAACCGATCTTCACCAAAATCTAATGGCCCTGAGTCCTCTACAATTCACTGACGTATGCAAAAAATTATTTGATTCTGTTTGAATTTGCGGCAGTTATCGTTTGCCATAGAAAATACGCTTGATAAAAAACGTTGCAGGTAAACTACCCCTTCTCCTCAACCGATCTTCACCAAAAACAATAGGTCTTGAGTACTCTACACATCAGGGCTGTATGCAGAAAATTATTTGATTCTGTTTGAATTTGCGGCTGTTATCGTTTGCCAAAAAAAAAAAATTTCCCTTGATAAAAAAAACCGTTGCAGGTAAACTACCCCTTTCCCTCAACCGATCTTCACCAAAAACAATATGTCGTGAGTACTCTACAAATCAGGGCTGTATGCAAAAAATTATTTGATTCTGTTTGAATTTGCGGCAGTTATCGTTTGCCATAGAAAAAAAATCTACAGACACACACACACAGACACTTTTCGGAAAACGACTTTTTTTCATGTTTTGAGTGTAGTAGAATCAGAATCTGCAATAATCTCGAACACGATTTTTTTTGCCATCACCATACTTCCATTCCTTAAGGAATATGGAAGTAAAAATTGTTCTGATAATTAAATGTGTTGAAAATCATGCCACCTGTTTTATCATATCTTGCAACGTTGTCATTCTTTTATTTTTATTCATGTAATCTGCCGAGGATACGTCCCACAGACATCTATTTAATTTATATTTTTCGATAAATTTTGATGTTATTTCACGGTCTATTATGAATTGTAATTAAAACAAATTAATAATAATAATATTTAAAATAATAACTGCTAATGATATTTGAATGTATTATGTAAACGAAGTATAAACTAAACTAAATATTAAACTAAAATTTTATCTGACTCGTTACTTATTAAATATAAACTAAAGAATGAATGTAACGTAAAATTAAACAGTAAACATTTATTAAACGAATGTGCTCTAAAAACATGTACTGTACTTGCTCGAAAATGACGATTTGATAGACAGCAAGCGTACGCATGATCAAACATGCACGATGCACGATTCCTTGACATCCGTCGACACTACACACGATCCATCCGCACGTCGTGCGGCTTGAGCTGATGGTCTTGCTGGACTCATTTTTCGTCGTGCACATCCTTCAAAAAATATACGACGTGCAGATGGATGTCAAAGCTACGCACTGTCGTTTTTGACTTGCTGTCCGTCATGACGTCCAGCGGAGATGGACCGGCTTAACACGAAATATAACTCAGGTTCCGATCGCTGGTTGTATTTTAGGTACAATTACATTTTGTACGGTTAACATGAAAGAGTTACCTACAAACATCGGTTAACAGGAAAACGTTTTGTTAAAAATAATTTCATTCATGCGAATGAAACAGGACTATTTTCCTGTTGTATGCCGGATAAAACACTGTCAGTCAATGGCGAAAAGTGCTCTGGCGGTGAAAAGTCCAAAGAGAGAGTGACAGTGATGGTAGTTTACAACACTGATAGGTCAGAAAAACTTCCGTTACTCGGTACAGGTAAAAGTTTAAAGCATCGCAGTTTCAAAAATGTTAAAAGTACCAGTAGAATATAAAGCTAACAAACGAGAGTGGATGACATCTACAATACAGTAGTTACCGAACGGCTAGTTTCGTTAGAAAAACATTTCGCTTCTCAGAAGAGAAAAGTTGTGTTATTTGCTGATAATTGTCCTGCCCACTAAAGTGACGTAAAACTGACGGCAATTAAACTTATTTTTCTATCACCTAATACCCACTAATGTCTTACAACCTTGCGATCAAGGTATTACTCAAAATTTAAAATTTTAGTATAGGAAATAACCTCTGTGAAAATAGTTGACCGCTAAAGAGGTGAAAAAAGATTTCTGTGTATATGTTCTGCTGGACGCTTTCAATTTGTTACGAACAGCATGGAACCTTGTGAAGTCTACAAGGATTGAGAATTATTTCACTCGTGTTTGGTTCATTTTAAATTCAGAGATTGAACAAATCGAATGCGAAGAAAATTAATATTGTGTGTACGCTGTCTAAAATGTTTAATCGCGTATCATCAGTATTGAATGATTCTCTAAATGAGTACGTGTCTGTCTACAAGAAGGTAACTACGGCCCCTGTATTAACAGATAGCGATATCGTAGAAGCAGTGCAAGTTAAAAGCTGTGAAAGTGATGAGAGTGCCGACGAACTTGACACGGAAAATGTCAGTGAAATGAAAACTTACAAGTTCCTACCGCTACCGATATGCTTTCGTTACTGAGCCGTATTCGACGATATTTAAAAGCCAACTCGGGAGGTGAAATGTTCGACTACGTTGATCAGTTAGAACAATTTGTCGAAAATAAAGTGGTGCAGAATTGTGTGCAAAGAAAATAACGTCACTATAGGAACTTTAAAAGATATAAAGATATACTAAAAAAAAAATACATAACTGTACTAGAAAACCTAAATCGTAAGACTACATTAAGAAGAGGTACAGTGAGTGTATACTAAATTTTTTTAGAAAAATTAACCATTAACCATTTCTTTTCCAAAAATTAACCAGAAATTTTCCCGGAGGTTAAATAAAATGTTTTTATTCAAGTACCTTCTGAATATTTTTAATTGCTTTATATTATTACACAATACAGTAAGTAATTTATACAGTATTTGTTCATTTATCTCATTTTGTTTAACTTTTTGTCCGTTTAACACGAAATTATGTCAATATGAAATTTTAACCAATAACAATTAAGCAATAGGTATTTCTGTCTGTTAACAACTAGTTCGTGACAAAGAAGTACTGGGTATTAATTATCTTACAAATTTAAAGACTTACAGTTAGCTTTACACTATACAATGTACTTATACTAAATGAGCCATTGCAACTCAGAAGAAAATGTTTGATGTTCCTTAAAATCCTCAATATTTCTTAAATTCCTTAGCTCATTAAAAAGCCTGTTTATAAATGTCATACCTTCAACTCTTGAAGAGGGACTAATAGTTAATCTCTAATTCTGTGTTTACAAAAAGATATTCAACTTATTTGAAAAATATAAACGTGTCAAGTACGTTAGAGACCAATTTTGGGAAAATTGTACTGTTTTTCCTACGAGTTTTGTAACTAATACACAGTTTTTCAATAATATTCGTAATAAAAGGATAGTACTGACAAATTTCAGTTTGCAAGTTGCTTAAGGTCGCTTAAATTCACTTAAGATATCATCTTACTCGATAATTTATTTTTATATTTATTTATTTATTAGTTTGTGATAATTGGCAGATGAAAAATAATTGGCTTAAATTTTTTTGTAATCCGTTCTTGCTTCTTAAATATTAAATATTTATGGAATCTGACAAACCAGCAAATTTTAAATTGTACCGTTGGTAAAACAGCTAATAAAGCTCTAATTTTTTCAGAAGAATGACTTACTAGTTTATGTAATACTCAATTTTATAGTTTAACAGCAAATCTAGAGTGGAAAAATTGATTGCGCTGAAATCGTGTTTTATTTCCTTCAAAAACGAGCCAAATTGAAAGACGAAATGTTAATGAAGTGTATCATAATATGTTGCAGTGACTGTCAATAAAAAATCGAATGTTTCTCGTCTTATCAACATAAAATTATCCATCTAAAGTAATACATTTAAAAATGAAAGTGTTACAAATAATTAAATTTGAGTATGTCTTTATTTCCTTATACGTTTGCTATCTCTTGCAGAAATTTCGGTGTTTTCCATTGATTGGTTCCAGCAAAAAGCGACTGGCTCCTGCTCTCACTAGAAAACATGACCTTTCTGAAGTCTACGTTGCTCTGTGTGCCAAATGCAATGTTCATGGTTTCGTTTCGCATGTGCCAAGGTACAGTTCGCTCATACCCGTTATATAATTATCCGTACTGCAAACACCTGTGTTATCGTATACAGCTACTTGTCTCCTCTGCAAACAGTAACATTAAAGTTAAGAAATTGAAAAATAAATTTAATAGTCTCGTAATTTACTTAAAACAGTCAGACAGAGGCCATTAAGGAATCTGTACTGTCCCAATATTCGTACCCGCACTCATTTTCGATATTTCGATTATGCGATGATTGGCATCGATATGTAGTGAATATCGCATATAATTTTCGTTATATAATAGAAAATTTTTTTGTATGTTACAAAATAGTTTGTTGGCGATTGCAATCATGTTTGTCATATTTTTACGAAAAATGTTTGTAGCAATAATATAACTCCGATGTGTGCCTGTGACACCAAAAGTTGGCGTTGTTAGGTTAATATGCAAACTAAAATTACACATGGAAACAGATGTGCTTTTAAAATAATACTCGCTTTTTGTAAAATCCACGTAAAAAAAACTCAAACTAAGACGAAGGAAGGCTGTCTGTTACTATAAATGTCTCCCTTTTTTGTGACAGAACTCGTTTTCGAAAAGTACTCGATTTTCAGTAATACTCTTTTTTTTCTCGCATTATATATAAAGCAACCAACTCGAACTAAGACGGGGTGGCCCAAAGGCTCCCCTTGCCTTTTTATGGCAGAACTCGTTTTCCTCTAATACTCGGTTATTGTCCAGATCACTGGAAAAGCAACCAACTCGAAGGAAGGCGTGATGCTATACATGTCTCCAGTTTTTTGTTTCGCACAAAATTTGCTTCCAGTGAAGTTTTCGAGATTTTACTGAACAACATAAAATAATATCTTGTTTTTATTTGTTAGTACGTTGTTTTTTGTTTTAAAGTTACTATTCAGAAATAATTGTATTTTCTGTTGTTTTTTTATCAAAAATACGTTATGGTCTTTGTTTTTAATGTTTCTCTTTTTCAAACATTGTGTATACATATTATACGTCATATTTTTCCTAACCATGGCTTTATGTCTTTAAACAGTATGCTAAAAACCAAAAACCATTATTACCTAACTCACAGATGAAAATAACACGTATTTTCGATTTATATTAAGAAATAGAATAATTAACAACTAACAGACCTCTTCTTCACAGCGTAGTGTATCGATATAATCGCATATTTAAAACGTCGAAAATTTAGTGCGGGTACTGATATTGGGACAGTTCCAATGAACCAAATCAGCTTATTTCTGTTACTTGAGAAACAAACAATGTAAATCAATGTTAAACAATTTGTATACAAATTACATACTTTTTATACAAATTGTATCGCCGGGGATGCCAGTCTCGATTAAGTCAGTAATAGTTGCGAAAGTTTTAATATATCTGAGTTCCCACGTTTGTTTTCTTCAAACCGTCGTTTGCAATGTAACCACTGTAAAATATGACAGAGGAGGCTATAAGAGATATTACTGAATGAGGCGGAAATTCCCACGTATGATAAGACCTGGGTGGCTACGTAAGTTGCAGGCTAGTGGTTGGTTACCAAGTGTAGCTATAGGTCTGAATAATTTTTAAAACATTTTGCATTCTACATCGTTACCGAAAGCTAGATAAAAGTATGAACCGGAGAACAAATGTGATCTGTGAATTGCCAGTTACCTTATTAGCATAACACGAGGACAGAACATGTAAAACTACTGCTAAGTAGTATTGCTACTGTAGTATAGTTTCCCGTCGGTTCGAAGTCATCACAGTATTCTTAGTATTATCCACATGTTATTAGCTACTACAGTCTCATCCTCAATCTCATTATTGTTTTGTTATGGTTATTATTAGTACCAACAGTTATACCTACATACATCACTGTTCACAATCATGTGAGGTATGTGTAATCCAACAATATTGGTGAATGTATATCATTTGTCAGATGTCATATAGAATGTTGCGTTATACGAGCAGTTGCTTAAAAAAGTCATCACATTTTGATTTTGGAAGATTTCAAAACGAACGGGTTATTTAGGTGATAATAATATTCTATAAAATTTCTTTTCGTCAAACGTATGAACAAGAAAAAATATTTAGAACTCAGTCAGTAGTTCATAAATATATGATTCTTACGAGGAATTCCACCCACTTCTGGAAAACAGATAGAAAACTCATAATCTACCGATGTCAACATTCATGCATCTTATATAAAAGAATAAAAATGAAATGCTAAATAACTTACAAATCTAGCGGGACAGTGTTGTGGCGTAGTTTGTAAAAAATTAAAGAGTCATATTTGAAATGTATTCTGACTCATGAATTTCTTAAATAAGACATTTGCAGATGTATCAGAAACCTAAATAGGGAAGTTAGCGTGTTCTGATTGTTGCATGTTCTGATTTATTTTTCAACGTTCGTAACAAGCGGACATTTTCGTCTGAGTTTGTTTTGAATATAGTGGAGTGGACGATTACACATATGAGTTTGTGAATGCATATATGTTACGTTAAACACTGCGTGTGGTTATTAACTATACTGCATTGTATATACATCAATAATTCGTTAGAAAAATCACCAGATTTTGTTTTTGAATTGTTTCAAAACAAACGGGGTGTTTAGTCTAGGATAATATTGTATAACATTCCTGTTCGTCAAACTTATGGGTCAGAAAAAAATATTTTGAAAAGTCAATACGCACTCGTATTTCTTAAAAACGTGCTTTCTTAGATTTACACTATTCAGTAGATCTACTGGGAATTTAAAGAATTCTTGCACATACAACATTGAATTATTTAAAAGACAATTACTTAAAATTCCTTATCAAAATTACTATATTTTAGTAAATAATTCTACCAATATTTTGCTAAATTTTTATGCAGTAAAATTTAGTACAATCATGTTGTAGATTAGGTCGTTACGTCAGTTCATGACTTTTTATATACTACACTACTGTAGATGCCTTTCTGTCTTATAGTGTAATACTAGTGAGCTCCTTTAGCTGCAAAATTCGCGCACTTTTGAACGAAATACACGTATTATTAAGTTAGATAAATTTCAATATCAGATAGTTTTTCAAATTATCGGAAAAATTACGAAAACCAACAACTACTCCACTATTTTTTAGACACAGTAACAATTATTACACAGTTGTTAGTACGGTAAAATAACAGAGCAGTCATACAATGAATGCTAATGTTTTCAAACAATTTTATATGTTTTAGTTAAATTTATAATCAAAATGCCTAAATAAAAAATAATTTAGTCATAGCTTTTAAATTTACGTATTTTTCCGTAAGCGACTATAGGCCTATATCTAATAATCTTAACAAATATACATAACCGATAACAATATATAAAGTTGAGAGTGTTGAGTGATATTAATTATGTCAAATTGTTACAGATACCGAAATGATATTAATTCCCTTCAAATTCCCAAATAAATTTTTGCGATTTTTTTCACATTTTTGACCCCCAAACATTTTTGCCTCCTTCCACCTCATTATTTGGGACGGGGGTCAATCTTAAAAACACTATGGCTCTGTAAAAGTAGAACAGTCGTGCAAGTTGTACGCAAATCGGTTGTTGCATTCAAGAAATATCGTGAAACGTACCCCAAATAGACAGCCAGACAAATGCCAGACGGTCGAGTTAAAGCTGACAACTTTTATAGCAAAGTAATGTAATCGAATATTGAAAAAAAAAGTTTTTTTTACATATTACAGTATATAAGTAACCTGAACAATATTATCTGTAGTGATAAGTTAGGTTATAGTACAGTGGTTGAAAAAATTGTTTTAATATACTGACTTTTGGCGTTTAACATTTGCAGACATTTGTTATTGAAAGTTGAATAGTATTATTTATCTTATTTATATATATATATATATATATATCTTATTTAACTGTAGTTTCATATATATATATATATATATATATATTTTTTTTTTTTTTTTACTACAAAGTACTTGGCACTTCGCTACTAACCTAGAGGTCCCTGGTTCGAATCACGTTCGAACGGTAAAATTCAGGCGCGATTTCCAGGCTCCAGGTCGACTCAGCCTTTAGAAATTGGAAACCGAATAATAAGCGGCTGAACCGTAGTGATGGCCACAGTGTTTTTCTCTGTTTGCCGAGTGACACCTCTCCCAAGCCGTTCCTTTTATTATATACATGTTTGTTTATCGTTTTGAATGATATGTTTTTAATACATTGCAGATGACAATTATTATTATTGTTGTTTGATGCTGATGTTGTTGTTTTACCTGGAGTGTTGTGTGGACCAAAGAAAATTTAACATTTTAATTTACACTTTCTCCTCGTTTTTTACTAGAATTTACACTAATGTCTGGTAGGTATTAATCCACTATAAATCTTTCTCAAATATACTACGTCATAAAAGTATTCATGACACGAGCTATGCTTCTTTATTCTGTTCTCAGCTACAATTCAATGTCTCTAATTTCATTTCCGAAATTCTTATTTTTACAATTCGTAATGTCGGACTCGTGTATAGGAGATGGATTTACAATAAATTATTTTTACTAAATGAAATAAAATTGCTGGGAAACCAGCGAGCGTGGGAGCTGAATGACGTCAAGTGTTGTAATGTTTGAAAGAGAAAGTATGCAACGAAGCTGATTTGGTATTAACTTATTTCCAAGAATGTTGGTGATGGCTCTCCCATTGCACGCATCTCATTCCTCCTTACATAACCCAGTACGTGTTAAGTTCGGTCATCTTTCGATTTATAATTACGTAACCTGATTAGCAAAGCAATCAAGTGTCCCTCCGGTTAGTGATACAGTAGGACAGATTTATTATACGTGCCTGTTCTTATCCGGTTTTCGTCTTTGAAAAATCTTTTATAATAATAATAGTAGTAGTAGTAGTAGTAGTAGTAGTAGTAGTAGTAGTAGTAGTAGTAGTAGTAGTAGTAGTAGTAGTAGTAGTAGTAATAAAGTAAAACTAGTAAACCACCGAATTATGCCTTTTTGCCTTTTTTACCATAATAATTAAAAAAGTATGTGCAAATTATTTACGTGTATGTTGAATAAATTTTAATAATATTTATATACATATATAATATTATATTATAATTTAACATATATTATATTATGATATATTATCTTATATATAATATATCACATAATATACTATATAATGATATATTATGTTATATAGGAATATAGGCCTATTATTATATTACAACGTATTTTCAACACGATGTAACTCAAAATTGTTCACATCAGAATATACATGGATACGGTAAGGAACAACAATGGATTTTCTTAGTATGGGTATCAGAAGAAGTATTCCTACACTCACTCGTTATTACAAATATCGATTTGTGATACCTTGTGATTCTTACAAATTATATTGCTTTACCAACATATCAGTATATCGATTCAAATTGTTTATACAGAATACTATCTCCGTACATGATACGTCATAGATCGAAGCCAAAATACCAAATCGGTTGTCATGAAATCGAGTAGCGATGTCTTGACGTCGTTATTGGTGGCCAATAAGAATGATGATTTCGACATAAAACTGAGATCAGCTGTGAGTAAATACGATACGTTCGCTATGGTTTACATACGTTCGGGCTGTCAGGCAGTCAAGTTTCTCAATATAAACCGTTTGAGATTGATTAACGGAAGCCAGAGGTGATGCGTATAACGAAATTATTAATAACAAGTTGTAAATAGTGAATACATATCAGATTGTTTTTATTTTATAGCCAGAACTTGTACGCTACATAATTTTAAAGTTGTGTTTAATGCTTTGAAGTTGCAAAGTACTTTGAATTTCTACTGCCATAAAATTTGTGCATTTGTGCAGATGTCTACATTCGTTGTTTGTATACGCACACGCCTATGCCTATGTTTATGATTTTTACTTCCACGTGTACAACACACACACGTTAACACAATATTAGTTTATTAAAACATTACTAACCACCATTATTAGTTTATTAATATTAGTTTATTCACTTTGGAATAGATTAATAAATATTATCCATGAGTGTTATATTTTCCACGGTATAATATTTTATTCCACTTTCACGTTGGTAATATTCATCATTTCTGCCTTAGGTAAAGTTCTGCCTTACATGTTGAACCTCTTCAACATCTAACAGATTATACAGTTATTTTGGAAATACCTCGGTAACTTAATTGTGCGACTAAACTTTTTTTTCATAAGTACGCAAACAATAAATGTATCCTTACACGAAACAGCTTTATACCCTAATTAAAATATAAAGCAGATTTTAACCTTCTTTTACAACATTTGGACATACGTTTTTACAAAACACAGTTTCATATTTGGGTATCTTATCTAAATCATCTAAATATATAAATGTATTTTAAATTTAAATGTATTTTAATACAGTCTGAACTGTATAACATTAATCAATAGTATATTAATTTTTAGACAATTTCCTTGTCATAGAGGAAAAAGAACAGTAGATTAGGCACAATTTGGTATAATTTATGAAATATCTAAGTCTGCCTTTACATTAACGTTTAAAGAAAAATTAATTTAAGTATTGTGAGATGCCAATCATTGTATGTTATCAGATCTAACCAAATAAATTTTGTGCTCTCATACGATTGTAAACTTTGCTGGTTAGTAATGTTTCCACTTAGAAATTATAAAACTCACTGTTGTTCTCTTAAACATCTTCATCAGCGTTTAATGCAAAGAACATATAAATATTTTTAATTAGTTTATGTGAGTTTATAGGATGTGTGCTTGAATGTGTCGCTGGCCAACAAATAAACTAGTATCTTAAAATAAGAAATAACTAAGCAAACGCTGTTCAGAGTTTCTAACCGTGACAAGAATATTTTGTTGCTGTGAATCTTCACGGCTGCCTACGGAATTTCTTTTTTTAGCCACTCGCGTAAATTACATTTCTAAGATGAAATTACGAGTTTTACACGACCTTGACTCTGATGACTGGAGAAAGTTTATCAAGTTTATCATAGGTTTTAAAGTATTAAAAAACGTGTATTATATAGAAAGAAAGTAGAAGAGGGCAAAGAGAAGACAAAGCGAAATAGAGATAGTGGGAGAGACATAGTTCACACATTATAGACTGATTAATAGACCAGACGTCTCCAATTGGCGGTTCACTTTAGAACTCACGGTAAATCAATCAGTAAAGCAGAAGCCGTTTTTCGTAGCAAGAAGGCTTTTACTGCAGGGAGTCATGGAATTCCAAGAAAATGTAGCTTTAAAAGAAACGTTTAGAAAGGCACTTTCTGCCATTTTCTATGAATAATTCTTACGTATATACGAGTCCAGGGCTTCAGAAGTTGACATTAAACTTACATACGCTTGTTGTCCAACATACACTTGTGAAGAGCGACTTTAGATCACGATTTACGAACGGACACTTGAAAGAGTTAGTGAAAATAATTGGCACTGTACTAGGCCCAGATGTTAGTTATTAGATTTTTTTTAAATGCCACGTTCTAACTGTATACATGAAAAGCAAAATATTTAACCATGTCATTGATAAAAACCATTGCTTGTAGAAACCATTTTTTAAATATTAAATACCATGTTAAATTCATAAATTACCTTATAATTATACAAAACAAGCCCAAACAGACTTTTAATTAACAGATTATTTAATTTATAAAGTATGTAACACACACACACACACACACACACACACCTAAATCCTTTTATCACTTCTTAAATTAGGTTTATACTAAACTTCGTTTAGGCAATAAACTTCCATTAAATCTAACTGGTGACCTCTGAGCTAGATCATGATACTATTTATTCACTTTGGAATAGATTAATGAATATTATCCATGAGTGTTATATTTTTCACGGTATAATATTTTCTTCCACTTTCACGTTAGTAATATTCATCGTTTCTGCCTTAGGTAAAGTTCTGCCTTAGATGTTGAACCTCTTCAACATCTAACAGACAATACAGTTATTTTGGAAATAGTATAAAGATTCTTAGTATGGTTATTATGCCACACGTTGGTTGCGTCAAATATCACTTACGGTTCTACGTTAAGGCGCCAAATATAACTACTCGTGAAGCGCGCGTAACTTTCGAATGTTGACTAAATAATTTATTCAAGACAGTATTGCATGTAATCGGTAATTACATTGATTTATTGTGTTGCAAATTATATTTAGATATATTTATTACTGAATACTTCCACTCATTTTTGTATTATTGATTAATTTTATTGGGCGCCAGAGCAGGGTATCTCAGGATTGTTATGAAATAATAACACTTCGTTCAGATACTAAGATTTATATTGTTATCTTCTTATTACATAATACATCTAAGAATTACTCATTAATATCATCTTTCAAATCTATACTCATTAATATTCTTTATAACTAATAACAAAATTATTAACATCTCTAGCTTACGGATTCTACAAAATCATATTAATCAAGTATTATTCAAATGAGCAATCAGTAGATTCAAATGTACTCCCTTAACACATTTAAATCTTCAATATTAATCAAAACATATATGTATCATAAATTCTTAACTACTATGAACTTCTATAATCTTCAATAGATTCAATTATTCAACTTCGTTACCATTTCTATAATTATTATAATTTGTTTCCTTACTTTACTATACAATAACTCTCCTAACATGTCATATAGCATAAATTGTAATAGTTAGTATCTGAACTCGTGGCTTTTTTGAGAATGAGATGAGTTATTTTTTAGATGCAAATTCTATGTTAAGTTATTGAGTTGTGAATCATAAATGATATACTGTTACTTGTTGCTGGATTCCAAGTAAAAGAATGATGAACTGTAATCCTGCATTGAACGTCGCACTACACTTTGCACTAATCAAGCTTGAGTAAACCTTCTTTATTTACTTCACTCGCTCGCGTTAGTACTAAACGTCGCGCACATATAAATAAGTATACTTCTTGCTGCAATCTATGCGCACAAGTTAAACATCTCTGGTCCGTACGTACTATCGCGCACACATATAAAATAAACTTCTTGATGACTGTAATTCTTTCTCAACTATTGAACCGAGTTAATCTATTGATTTGAACTTAGAATTATAGTATTAAAATGCTCACATCGAGTGACGCAGGTTTCCCGTGTTTTGCGTGAAAAATTAAACTTAGACTTCTCCTTTTTCGTTTGCTTCACTTGTTTTTTTTATAGTTTTCCGAGTCCTTCCCTCACTACAGCTCTTGTTGATCATACTTCCATTGGCCTGAATTTGAAATATTTGCCGGTAAATTCGAATGTACCCATTCCGGTGGTGTATCTTTTTCGCGCTCACTACCGACGCTATCCGTGATTGGTTGCCAGAGACATTCTGTAATTGACGAAGACAGTAACAAACTATGAAACGCGTTTTCTCTTAGAAATACGTAGAAGAAGCAAAATAAAACCATATATTTAGTCTGTATTAGAGAAAGGAGCTGACAACGGTACGAATATATTTAAAGAGGTAACAGTGTCATGACAACGTTAAAAGCAAAATTAAGACAGTAGAACGTAACAGAAAAGAGGGAAAGAAATGTATATCTAGAACATTTTGTCAACTTCAATGATGTTTCTTAGTTAATTGTTGCGGAAGCGAGTTACGCATCCTATCTAATCTTTATTGAGGCGTGACCGATATGAAGAAGTCGGATTATAGAACACAAAAAGCTGACTCCAGGAACTGAAAGAATTAATGGAAAGAAAAGACTAGACTCCCCTAGTCTGGTAATTGCACAGTGATGTATACCAGCAATTTTACACACTATACACACGTAGCTCTCTTTACCTGCGGACTGTGTGTAGCAAGTAAAAGTGTAGTAAAGGAATGTGTAATGATGTAAAGAATGGTGTTCGGAGGTGTGGATTGAATCTCGATACAACAGAAAAGTAGGACTACATACAGGCTCTGAGACTGCATAGCATGGTTCAAAATATACGTGTATACGTTAAGGAACAACTGGAAATATTGTTTAATGAACTCGGTGATATTTTTCAGTTACTACAGAAGCATAAAAACTTTGAGTACTTTAAATTCGATTATGTGTTCGTTAAGATAAACTGATTTAGTATGTCTAGATGTTCAGTGAAGTTTAGCATTGTCCACCGTCTTTGGTATCTATATAGTTTTTTAGTTTTATGTTTAGTTCCATTTTTGAGTGTTTCCGTAGCCCATATGTTCTTCACATAACAATACGCTTGCACACCTACATACGGATTTTGTAGGCCTATAAATTTCTATAAATGTTTAATTATACACTTAGTGTTTGAAAGTTAAATTCATTCGTAACAATAAGTCTTACTGTCTGGAGCCAAAACTTCTGTCACGTTACTTTTACTTTCATTCAAACTTTATATATTAGTTGTGCACGAATATTATTTATTACCTCATCACATTTTATGCAGCGTTATTTTCGTCAGCCTTGGGGTTCATTGGTATATTTCTTTCGTCTTTGCTTACTAGCGGTATTGTGTTCTGTGTTACTTTAAAATGTAAGGGCATGTGATATGAAATGATTTTACGTTCTCTTATTGAGGATTCGAGAACTTGGATGTTTACCACATAAGAGTATACCCGTGTAATATCTATATACATAATATTATTATATTTCAAGAAAGTTTTACGGCGGTAAAATGTCGCCGCCAGACTATTTGTGCACTGAGCAAGCCATTCTTCTCATTCATACTTCGTTCACACTGCTTGGAATGTATCTTTGTTTTCTTTCTGATTGTGGGTTTCCACAACTTAATCAGTTAGTAAAAGTTACTTTGCCGATCATTGTGAGACATCTCACAACCTATTACGCCACCTTCCCACTGTCTATGTTCAGGTACTCAAGTGAAAGGGTTTCTTATACCGCAAAAGAAAAAACAAGCAATAAAAATTCAAGCATTAAAAGTACTAACAGTAAAGGCCGTAAACCCCATAGTGTTTATTTTAACATGAACCGATTACTTCACCAGCGATTCCGTACATCAGTGGTACTGTTTTCAGAAGTAAAAGTAAAAACTTAGATTAAACATTCATTATTGTATCAATACTGGAATAATCGGTTGGATATGTGTATCGTGAATCCATCTACTAGGGTCTACGCACCACAGATAGGTGTTGTGCGCGTGCGTGCTTGCGTGTGTGTAGGGGAAGTGGTTGTGTAAACTGAGCAGAAAGTTAAGTTTTTATTCAGCTAGTTTCGGAAAAAACTAACCGCAGCAGGCGCGGACAGATTGTGACTGGAGAGAATGCTGAACAAATAACTGACTGGTAGTAGTACAGAGCGTGAAATATTAGTTTTGAATTTTTGTTTGTTTCTCTTGTTTCGTATACACAGTACGAAACAGTTGTCATTGTTTATTTACTGAAAGCATACTACTATCGTATTTTGTTAAAATGCGTTTAACAATCCAATTTGAAATGACACACTATATAGAAGAATGGGGAGAGAACCACGCAGTGCGACAAAGTAGGTCCACCATCATAATAGAAGGCTGTCCCTCTCAATTGTCACATTTGTACACTTTCACGTGGTGCGTACAACTCCTTCCGTCAACATAAAACTTCCAAATAACAAGTCCTAGATTATAATTACACATTTTATATGCCTAAGCATATAAAATGTGCAAAAGAATAGATTCAGAGTATGTCATACTGAAAACAGGTACAACAGCGAACACTATACATTAACTGTGTAATCCTCAAGAGATATTGAAATTTTCATACTCTCCTGATCTTAACATTATTTGCAGATGACCTGTAGAAAAAGTCAGTGTTTGCAAGTGAAGCGGATGACATTTTAAGGACTCTGCAGTGTGGCAAAATCATGTAACTTTGTCATTTCAGTTCTTTCCAGAAAATGAAATACTGCAACATCAGTCACCTTCAGTCGACCAAGACCAAATGTTTTAATCTAGATTACTACAGACTTGAATGAGAACAGCAGATATTTTACATAACTCGATGAAGATAAAAATAACCGAAGAATCCAGCAGTATGGATGGTTACAACGTCCCTCACCGGATAGGTCGCCAGTGGAGTACTATAGAAAAACTGCAGGCAGGCAGTATCAGCTCGCTAGCGGTCTGCATGTAACATACACAGTAGGTTACAACCGGAGAATCGCCTGTTACCATCAACACCTCTCTCCAATTTTTATAATCAATCACCTGCATCATGGAAAATCCTGGTCTGCAACCCGCCCCCGTGGAGAAATCCTTCGCATGGCTACGCTATTGTTCTGTACATACGACTATAGTGATTTAAACATTTCACCGAATAAATTTCCGAAATGAAATGTTCGTGTCTGTATTTGTTAAGGGTCACCGAATGTCCTGTGTAAATGTAAGAATATTGTTTCGTGCACACTCAGAGGCTTGTCGTTTCCCTGGTCTCTTCAGACAGTGTAACCTATATTACAGTCATGCCTCAACAGTACTGTCTAGGTGATATACGCTAGTATGTCTGTCATAATCTCAGTAACTGTTAGTGCTGTGGACAGCAGGAGTTGTCGGCAAGTTCCTGTCGATTCCAAACCTAAAACTCCATTATCTGAGTCACTTAATCAAGCAAATATCAACCCTCACATCTAATTACCCAGTTACCGTTTGCCAAGCCAGAGATAAAACTTTTAATTTCATATCCACATATAGAACATTGGTGGTCCTTGATGTTGGTGAATCCTGCGTAGTCGTGAAGTCCTGGATCCTTCCTCCTCCGGATCCTCTCGGAATTCCGATGGCTCGTCCTCTACGTCTGGAATTTATGCCATGTAGTGTGCTGCTCCCTCGTCCTCCGTAATAGTCTCTGGCTGCAGCGGTGGTGTCACGGAAGTGATAATGTTGTCAAGCATCGCCTCCGGCTGCCGCTGTAGTCGAATGAGAAAGAGTTGTTGTTGTTGTTGGGTAAAGCCTCCGGCTGCCACTGTGGTTTTACAAGAAAGAGTTGAAGTCTAGGGCGCAAAATTCATGTTTCGACAATTCTCTGCAGCAATAGGTCTGTCGTGGCGTCTTTTCACAAACACGATTATTCACACACTTATTTCACTTGTCTTCGCAACAAGCGAAGTCTTTTGCAAATTACCCGATATTCATCTGGTCGGTAATTTTTATGTGTACAACTGTGTTTAAACCGTTTCTCGTTATCTTAATTATTATGGGTTTTATTTATATTTATTTTCACTGTTTTCGCACCATCTTTATATTATACACACATGCGTCTTTATATTATACACACTGTGGCGTATCTGGTTATGTGATATTTCAAATACACTTACCACCATTTAAATAATTCATATATTTATTAACGTTTATTTAGGGGTGATGCTTTGCAGGAATCAACTGGCCGCACTCACACACGTAAGATACACGTGTACACACAGACGCAGCTGTGTGGCATGACCTACCTGTTCAAGCATGCAATTTTGTTGCCCCCTTTACAGCTTTCAATCTGAATTATTATTATTACTAACAATATGGATTATTTACTTAAATTATATTAATTACCTTAACTAATTGTGCAATGCACAGTACCCTATACATTTGTACTGTTGCATTATTTCCCTGCTTAATAAAAAAAATTTAATAAACTTGTTTATTAAATTTTTGCCTTCTAAATTAGACAAAATTGTACAGTACATTTTACCAATACAATATTTATTTACATTAATTATGCTCATAATAATGAATAATGCTTTTACCATTAGCCTTATGTGGTGTTGTGTCGCTTGTTGTGCGCTTCGCAGTATCCGCTTAAAGTGTTCACCTTTAACTGTCACAGTGACCTAGTTATTCACTAGTAGAACTTCCTTAAAGAGCTAGCATGGTACTTGCCAATTTCATTCTGTCTTGTGTCATCATATACAATGAAAGTTTGTTTGCCAACTCGTCTTAGCAAAGTGTAAGGTCCATCATACAATCTGAAGAATTTTTTAGCAGTATTGTCAATACGTTTTCCTACTGGATTTGTTTTTAGTAATACTCTCTCTCACACATTAAATTTCTGCAACTTGTGAGTTCTGTTGAATCTTTCTATTCTCTTATTGCCTTTTTCAATTATCCTTCTTTTAGCATGTTCAATCTTAATGCTTAAAGGTACCAGTAAGTTCTGATTAGCAGGTTTGTGAACATACCGCTTCCAAAATCTGTCGGGTTGACGATCTTGTTCAATCTCTGTCTGTGTGTAGCTCGTTTCTTCGCTATAATCCGCATTAATGGCTTTTTCAAAGAATGGTAAATATTCTGTCCATTTATTGTGTTGGTTATGACAGTAAATTCGTAGGTACTTACCCAATTCTTTATTCACTCTCTCGGCTAAATTTTCCTGTGGATGTCTGATGGATGTGAGTATGGGTTGGATTCCATTTTCTCTTAATATTCTATTCCATACTTCACTTTGAAATTGCACTCCTTGATCACTAAGAATCCTCTTCATTTTACCATGTATTGGAATATATTTTTGTAACAGAATTTTTTTAGGACAGCTTTCGTTGTGGGTCGCATAATAGGATACAGATGAACTTCCTTAGAAAACACGTGTATAGAGACTAGTATGTGTTTAACCCCCCGACTTGATCGTGTTAATGGCCCTAAGAAGTCCACTGCAACTAACTCCCCTTTCGCCTCCATCTGTATACTTTGCATTTCCACATATGTGTGAAGATTAGGTTGCTTAGCAGTCCGGCAGTCATAACATTTCTTCAATTCATTTTTAATTTTTCTAAACATCTTGTTGATAGTAAAATCTTCTCTAAGGGATAAATAACATTTTAATGCCGAGGCATGAGCTAAGCTCTCATGAGTTGGTGTTATCAGCTTAAATAACAACTCGTTAGTCAACACAATTTTCCAATCATGTCTTATTAATTTGAAAAGAATGTTGTTATATAGCTTATATTGAGCTGGTAGGTGAGATTGACGTTTTAAATTTCGTAACGTAAGCTCTTGATCTTGTTCTTCCGCTAGATTTTGTAGCATTCTTCTTACTTCGTTGCTAGCTTCAAATCGTATAGGTAATAGACGTACTTCGTTATCCTCCTTATTGTAGATTTCCTCACATTCTTCTGTAACATAACGACTTAATATATCTGCAACACTATTATCTTTCCCTTTGCAGTACTTGATAGTGAATGAGTACACACCAATGGCTAAAATCCATCTCAGTAAACGAGAGTTCGTTACTTTACATTTCAGTAGAAATGACAATGCTTGATGGTCAGTATGTATTTCAAAATGAGTACCATAAATGTAATATCGAAATTCTTTAAGTGCTAGACAATCGTGTGTGGTGTTATGCTTGATTTACACCCTCGTCCGTGCTAAGCAATTCTTCCCGTATATCAGCAGGAAATATGTATTGTTTATTGTTATTGAGTAGCCGACTGTTCGCTTGCTTCCGTTTCACACCCTCTTTTTGTGCTATCCTTCATTTGTACCGCATACAGTGGGCGATCATATGGTGTTGAGAATTTTTTTGACGACGAACGCCATACATAACCTCTCTTCTCCTTTCCACGTTCTCTCTCTCTCTGTTACTCTGGATCCTTCCTCGTCCTCCGGATCCTCTCGGAAGTCCGATGGCTCGTCCTCTACGTCTGGAATTTATGCCATGTAGTGTGCTGCTCCCTCGTCCTCCGTAATAGTCTCTGGCTGCAGCGGTGGTGTCACAAAAGTGATGATGTTGTCAAGCATCGCCTCCGGCTGCCGCTGTAGTCGAATGAGAAAGAGTTGTTGTTGTTGTTGGGTAAAGCCTCCGGCTGCCACTGTGGTTTGACAAGAAAGAGTTGAAGTCTAGGGCGCAAAATTCATGTTTCGACAATTCTCTGCAGGAATAGGTCTGTCGTGGTGTCCTTTTACAAACACGATTATTCACACACTTATTTCACTTGTCTTCGCAACAAGCGAAGTCTTTTGCAAATTACCCGATATTCATCTGGTCGGTAATTTTTATGTGTACAACTGTGTTTAAACCTTTTCTCGTTATCTTAATTATTATGGGTTTTATTTATATTTATTTTCACAGTATTCGCGCTTTTTATTGTTTTCGCACCATCTTTATATTATACACACATGCGTCTTTATATTATACACACTGTGGCGTATTTGGTTATGTGATATTTCAAATACACTTATCACCATTTAAATAATTCATATATTTATTAACGTTTATTTAGGGGTGATGCTTTGCAGGAATCAACTGGTCGCACTCACACACGTAAGATACACGTGTACACACAGACGCAGCTGTGTGGCGTGACCTACCTGTTCAAGCATGCAATTTTGTTGCCCCCTTTACAGCTTTCAATCTGAATTATTATTATTACTAACAATATGGATTAGTTATTTAAATTATATTAATTATCTTAACTAATTGTGCAATGCACAGTACCCTATACATTTGTACTGTTGCAATATGTCCTATAACAAAACATATTAAAAACAATAAGTACAGAATGTGTTGGTGCATGTGCATTATATATCGTTTTCTGCTTAAAAACATCACTGCGTTTAGAATTTTTCAAGTAAATTAGATGTAAATAAAATAAATATCTCAAATAAAACTGAATAAGTATTAAAATTAAAAATATCAAAAAACAATTTACATACACAAAGTCTACATTTGAAATTTTATTATTAGGAAGACAATTTAAAAAAAGATTATTTATTCAAATTATGAAAGAGTGTACATATGTATTTGTTTATGCGTGCAAGCGTGTATATTTTAGGTTCAAAAGACTTTCTGTACAGTCTACTTACGTAAACGTATTGTAACATAATTTTAGTATAGTTTATCGCGTGTCCAAATCTTCAGCCGTTTTCAAGTAAAAAATGTAGCTGAACATGATTAATTATATTTCGATTTAAAGAATACAGACTCTAATACTGTATTTTGGAAGTGAAAACTTGACATACGGCACTATGGTGCCCGGCTCACTTCCGTACACCTGGCGCTCCTATCGTTTTGTACACTGTGTGCCAAACTTCGTCGTCTAATTCATCCGCTCCCTTGACGATCCACTCCGACTTCCCAGAGACTGCGAGAGATTCCTTTTTAGAGACTGCTATGAGAGACTACCATATGAAAGACTGCCAGTGACAAACTGTATAACTCACAGTACCCCATGCTTTATAGAGCTACACACATATCGTCGTGTGTTTACAAGTTAAAACGCTCTAGATTTTACTAGAAAGTCGACCACGGTGGACACAAACTTTCGGTTTCTAGACCTTTCCAAATCCCACTTTTGCAACTGCACGTGATTGCATAGCTAATTATTTTGTCAGTTGAATAAATGCTATTAAAATTTATTTAATAATAAAATAATTAGTTATTAATACTTATTCCAATTTAGACACTAATATAAATGAACTTTCTAGTTCAGTACACTGATTCAGCGCGTAACGAAACGTGTAACGAAATAGATGTAACGAAAAAGCAGTGCTGCCAGACTTAATCAAACCTCTCTTCCCGATATAGCTACCCAATATTTCCCCACTGCCACAAATATGTGTGCTTTAAGCAAAGCGTAATATTTTAAAGAATGTGAGCATATTCTAGGTGTCTAAAGTCTATTACATGAATAACTTAAATATTTTATTTATGATAAAAATAATTTTATTTATGATAAAAGAAAATGTACTCACATGCTGAGACATCGAGCTGAATGCTTTTGAAATCCCTTTCTTGTACATAGATTATTATTAGCCTAATATGTTTACCCAACTTTCCAATCGTTTAATTCATAAAAACAATTTAAAGTCAGTGACATCTGTTTTTTATTAGTACCATATTCATAGTATCGTCAATGAGAATGTTTGTGCACATGTTTGAAATTTCGAAAGATTAAAACTTTGTATCTTTGTTTACATTGTACGTTTTTTACTTAATCCGTTGAGTTCGATTCTGGTTTTTATATCGCATTTGGCTGGAAGTTTTTTATGTTTCAAAATTCAATTTAGTTATTTAGCTATTTTATAATTTGTAAAAATTTAAATTACAGCGTATATTAATTATAATATAATATAAATATACGATAATTTTCTCATTCTATTTTTCAACTAATTATTGCGTAAACCATATTTTTACATTGAAAAAAATTATTTGTTAACATTGTTTGTATAGCCTATAGGCCTACATATACTGAAAATAAAACGACGCGATGTGTAATATTTATGTACATTGTAAATATCGATTTCTTATAACAAAATACATATAAACACTACTATGTTCTCGTGGCATTTAATTATCTCCTCACTCTTATTTGAATCTTAATTCTTTATAGCAAAATCTCTGTTACTTCAAGTACATACGAGCAACCTCCTTGTACACGTTGAGTCAGATCACTCGCCACTCGGCACTGACGTTCTCACTCCTGACGTGTATCCCACGATACACCCAATTACTTTTATTTTACCATTATAAATTGGTACACAATGGTAACATTATGAAATTCTTTACAAAATTGTGTTTCTTAGGAAATCATCTAATATACTTGTAGTTTAACACCTGCAATTACATCCACCAAAGCAGATTACTTAAAGTACATTCGCAAAAATGCACCCCGAATACTACAAATAGGAAATTTGAAATTTTACAAAATTACTTAAAAACTGGTAGTAGTACGATGTTTAATCTACGATATCAGTTAAGCAGATGTTAACATCAAGACGTTTCGAGTCATTATCATGTTTACAACATTTGTACTACATATACGTTAAAATATCTAACAGTTTTTGAAGTTTACCGTCTAACGAATCTAAAAAGAGATCAATTATCTAAAAATTCCAATTTATTTCTCAAATTGTCATTTGCTACCTATGCAAGACTTTAATCAAATATCTAAGAAAAATAATTTTCAGCACCTTGCGTCTTTTTCCCACTAATTGCCAAGATTCACTGTCAAGAAACAAGACTAGGAGTAACATAACTGAAAATAAATTTCATAAACGCAAGTAATTGTGTCTGTACAGCGAGGGGGGAGAGGGCTTTTAGCTATAATTTTAAAACATCTGAACTCGGAAGGATATAAGCCTCACTGGCTATTTCCTAATAATTCCATAACTTCAACCGAATAAACAACAAAACATTGGTGTAATCTTTAAATTACTATTATATGTCAATTAATTTAACTCCATTATGTATATTCGATGTTGTGTTTTATCCGTGAGACGATGGATTGGCTTTATTAACATAATCCGTATTCAAGGGATTAAATTTACGCATACAGGATTGAACATGAAGTCTACGTTAGAAAATGCTGACTCGTTTAGCTGCACTGTCAGACGGTGCCAAACGTTTGAAAGGAGAGCAGAAAACGAGCGCCGTCATTGTGAAACTAAGAGCCGTACTCTGAACACAATAACACAAATTCTAATGAGCCCCACTTTCAGTAATACTTCTCTTCATACGGATGTTTCAGGATTCATTAAATAGAGATCAATGGATTTCGCACGTTTTGGACAATGGTTTATATAATTGTACAAATCCCAGTCGTATTCAGTCGCCATAGGACGTTTCATTCGTTATTCAAGGTAGGTCTGTCCTCTTGTGTATGAATCGGAAGATATTAAAATACGCGTCATTAAGGTCTGCCGTTTTAAAAATAATTGCACCAAGTGTCACAGGAAGTTGCTTGTACTACACAATGCAAAGTGTTTAAGGTGCCAATGTAACCACATTTGTTCACAAACTTGGATGGGGATAAGTACAGGTGCTGTGACAAGTGGAGAACTGTCCGGCAATAAGGAATATACTCAATGCTAACATTGCGTTAGTTAAATATAAACTTAAATGTAAAGTGGTCAATTTAACTCGTTGACAAAAATATTAACTAGGGACGTGGATTTATTTTTGCCGGAAATAATGATTCCTTTCTCGACGTTGGTTAATTTCACTTTATTGATGCACAAAGTATTCATCAATTTCCCTTATTATTCCCTTAATTTTATGCTTCCTCTTATTGTTCATTATTTTATTTCATTATTTAATCCAAGAAAGAAAATTTGCAATTCACTACTTTAAATGTCCCTCCAGCATTTACCCTAATCTGAGATTAGGAGAATAAGATAACCCTTGAAAGCGCCTTCGACAGTCACTTGAAATAACAGGTTGCAATTTTCTTCTTGGATGACACACTAAACAATTTTTTTTTTTACTTCTAATATTAACTGGTTTCTTTAAATTGGTTTTACTACATAGGTTGAGTGTGGCTTGTTATGTCTTTTCTGGTACTTAAGGTACACCAGATCCGTTTCTGGTAGTTTTCTTGTATTATTATTGATAGTAAAGAAATAATAATGCCTACGTCTCCTTGATACTACAACAAAGTACTTTCGAGTAAGCTGTTGCATATGTAATAAATATCGGTAATACTGGTAAATAATTTCGCTTTATTTGAAGCCTTCAGTATTTTTTCAAATAAAAATTATCTAACAAATTCATTAACAATTACGATGACAAAAGTACAAAAAAATCTTCAATGAGACTATAAATTAATAAGAATAAGAATTCAAAGTAATAAGGGCAATTACAAAATTTATTCTGCACAATATAGGGTTTTGAACATTGAACAGGATAAACATGCAATTGGTTGTACATAACAGAAACGCATCGTTTAATTTATTATGAACAATTTTATTTAGTACAAAAAATGAAGAGTTGACTGTATAGTATAAATAAAACCGTTGTATAATTATAAGCTTGAAACTCTACAACTCAGAATTTCTTGGACTATCTTAATGTCCAAAAGTGAAAATTCAGAAACAATAAATGGATATTATTTCTCGTTGCAGAATTAAAAATACAATCAAACTGACGAAAAAACATCTCATCCCCGCTATTTCCGAAATTATTGACGAATGTCAAATAAAGTTATGTAGTTCAAATTAAAATATTTCTTCATATAAGCCTAGATAAATAATAACCGCAGTAATTAATAATTTTTTAGTACAGTAATAATAAAGTCAGTGAGTAGTAACAAACAAGCAATTCACATAACGTTCAGTAATAATATTCTGGTGAAATATATCAAGGGGGCACTTTCTTTGTCTATTACTGTTATCTGTTACACATAGAATCTGTAAAACACTTGAAAGTATTGCGTTACTGGGACGCTCAAGATAGTGTACATTTACGTAATAAAAAACATTTTCGCCACGCGTACACCCGACAGGTGAAGTTAACAGGTGACGACGATCACAAAAATAACATCAACTCATAAACGCAAGAAGTGTTACAAAGAAGGGGGGCAGATGTGGCGGCCTTGTTCAACTTCCATTTGCCGTTCACTACCACAGCTATAGTGCTACACATGTATCCTTTAAGCTTTTTCACCATCACTATCTTTATTTGTTTTTCTGTTTAGTAGTTTCCCATTCCCTAGATCTGAATGGAAATTTCTCTTAATTTGAAAAATTCTCTTACACTTGACCAATTCTCCTATTTTCTCTTATTTCGAACGTTACTTTGTAGTATACAGTATCTTCTCCTAAAAACTTATCTATTTTCTCAATTTTTTGCCGCTCATACCTCAAATAATGAACAAGTTAATATTACAGACTTAAAAGTGTGTTTTGTTTAACGTTTTTAGGTGTCCAGACAATAAAATGGAAGTAATATATATTACCGACTCGGTATTTTTTTCCTTTCATATTTCATCATCTTGCCTGTTTCGTGAGAACCTTTATTTCATGATGTTACGCTATATATTCACACTCATTTCTTGCTTTGATAAATATATCACCTTTCTACGTAATAAATCTTCTGGTAACTTCACATTGCTATAAATTGTTTTTTTCAATTATACCTAATCCTTTTCTTGCCAAATTTTTCTTCCAATTTTCATGCCGCCTACTCTTTATCCTCTGCTAGTACGTATTGCAAACCAGTCTGCGGTAAGAATTGAATGTATTCGGTTTCTCCCATTCTCTTATACTTCATTCGAATTTGTTATTGCTTTCCCTGTGTAAGTTATGAAAAATTTGCCTTTACAGTCAGAGCCTTGTCAGAGTCTCTTTTTCTCATAGGTACTTCTGTTCTATATTTCATCACACAGTGACTCTACCGCATTAAAATATGTACTGTTCACATCGCCGCTTTTGTGACGTCCACAATTGATTAATTGTACTCATAGGTTTCTCTAAGATCCACTCGTTAGAAATATGGTATTGTTTATTCTCCTAAGAGAGGTAATCACTTACTTTCTTTGATACACCATACTACGTAAACAACATACCGACCAATGTATAATTCTTATTGTCATCTTTCCTTTCTTTTTTATTTATAGCACTTAAGTAGGCTATTGATCGCTCACTGGTTTTCTCTTTGCGTGTTAGGCCTAATAAACAATTATCAAATGTTAATTTTAATTCTTATAATCGACATGGGAGTAGTTTGTTAGTCTATTAATAGTCTACGTTTTCCAGGAGTATCTGTTTTATAATTTTCCATTTTCTCAAAAAGTTTCTTGTTTATTTGATTGGAATTTGTCTACCCTGTGCAGTTGTTTTCTCTTTTACATCATGAGTTTTTGTACATATAGGCCTATATTTACTCTTGTTACACATCTAGTCCCATTCATCATTTATCATTGTCTTCTTTTCAGAGTTTTCGTTGCATCTTTTGCCTCTAACTTCCATGCAAATATGTATATTCCAATACTGCTCTGTAAGTTCCCATATCTTCCATCTGACTATCAGAATTTAGTTTAATAATTACTTTGCCTATTCTTAAATTGTAATTTTATTTGTGTAAAAATTGCTGAATGTTCTTACACCTAAGAAACAATTACTTGTTCTTGGAGAACACTGGTCACATAAATCAATTATTCCAGTTCATTATCAATCGATCCATCTTCTACATAATATTATGTGCGTGTCGTTTGTTACGGGTTTTTTGTCGTGCATGTGTATTACAAATTGTCCACTCTTATACCTTTCTTTCAGAAGTTAACAACTCCTAGTCCTTTTTGTTGTATTTATTAAAAATTCGTCTTTTTCGTTTATGGTAATGTCGTCCTAAAAAACTACTGACGATCATATGAACTGTCATCGAGTTCATACTGGTATTACGACGTCCATCTTCCCCTTATTTGTATTTCTGCTATGGCAATCCGTCTATTTATAGCCATCCAGCTTTTGACGAATTTATTTTATTTGTCATTACGGACACCACAATTTTCTTTTCTGATATTTATTTACTATACTGACAGTGGAATTTTGTTAAATTTAAAAAGAGCAAATCCTCGGAACCCAACGTCTCTTATTGGCTTGATATGTAACCTTTGTGCATTATCTTGAGGACACACATATTGAAATGAATCTATTTTGCTGTACTTATTGCTAGAGATGTAAGTTATTTCCATTATGATACAAAAAAATCTGGAAATTCAAAGTAAATTTCATTATCTTCCTTTGCATAATATTATTTGTTAATTTAAATATATTCATAAAATATTCCAATAAAATTAATTCGTGCCGTCACTGTGTCGGTGTTAAATTATGTGTGGTGTTTTTGTGTTTGTGTGTTTTAACTAATTGACGACCCCTTTTGGGTGAATTTGATGTTTTTATAGTATTGAAACCTGATGATGAGAGTTTATACTCGAAACGCGTCGTTTTAAGAAAAAACCAAATAAGTCACAAGATGGAAGTTAATACAGGTAATTGCCTAATATTAATTCTAAATATTTAGTAACGTGACTTGGAGACAATTAAAACAAAATGAATGAAAACAAAATGAAAATTAATTCTTTTTTTTCAGACGTAATATTAGTCTAAAACTTCTAATTCTGAAAATGATGTGACATGTCCTGAGAATATACAAAATATAAGGGTATCCAGAAAGTAAGTTCCGTTTGTAAATATTTCCGCGGTATCGATACCGGCAAGCTATTGTGCATGCGCGGCGAGTTTTTGATCGTTGGTAAGGCAACAACGCCATTTGTAAACAACTGTGTGCTGAGTAAGCTTCGTTGGATGTGTTTGTAATGTCTAACAAAATTGAGATGCTGTGGAAGCATGTGTGTGATTCTTTTCTTGAATGCGAAAGGCACTAAACCAACTGGAGTTTACTGTCAAGTTTGCGATATTTATGGAGAAGAAGCAACGACTGATTCGGTTTTAGGGAGAGGAGTATCGCTTTTTAACAAAGGACTCGAAAATGTTCACGACGATGAACAGAGCGGGCGGCCGTCTTTAGCGAATGACGACATAATGCAGGCCGTTGAATAGAAGATTACAGAGAATAGACGATTCACTATGACATCGCTCTCACTGCATTTTCCAATATTTCACGTTCACTTCTTCATAAAATTGTGTCTGAAAAACTAAACTACCGGAAATTGTATGAATATGCGGAAACGCTTGCGGAATAACACAAAATGAAACGGTGGACAGTGCATTGGCTTTTTCTGACACGATTCAGCAAGGGGATGACTTCCTGATGAGAAGTCACCGGGGATAGTCACTGAGGACGAGACATGCGTATCACATGCAACCTCTGAATGAAAACAATAATCCATGGCGAGGAAGCATACTTCATAGCCCACAAAGAAAAAAATTCATGTCAATGTTTTTGGACAGTAGTGTGGTAATTTTCGCATTAATAGGTTGGCTAATCTGTGCTTTCTGATATTGCGCTATCATGTTCTTATCTCGTTTTTATAACGTCGCAGTTAACCGAGTTGCGGCAGACGTCATAACGTTTGCTCGCTTGATCTGTCATCATCATTTTTCTCGTCGTCAGACAATCATTGTAGGCCTTAGGCCACAACATATATTGCACTTGCAATACATTAGCAATACCTTGCTAATTCTTTTTCATGTAGCTTGAGTGCCGCGTACTCGCGCCTCAAGTCTTACGACAATTCATACGACATTCGTCTAGGCCTTAGGCCTTAACGTTTTAATCTGAGTGCCGTACATTTGCGCCTCATCTAACATGTAGCGTTCTTAACGACTCTGTTTATTCAAAATCAAATTGTGCAGACTTAGCCAATCTCAACACCATGATATAAGTGTACAGAACTTAATAAATGTATTATACAGTCCACTATCGTCATTATTCTGCATCCTGGCAATAGCACCACAAGCATCATTCTTCCTAACATTAACATTTTTTAGGTCCACTCGGACCGGATCTCAACATTTTTTTGGTCCTCACGTGACGGATCATTCTTCTCTTAACCATTTTTTTTTTTGTCCTACGGGACGGATTTAACCATTTTTTTGGTCGCTCCGTGCCTGGATTCGTCATTCACCTCTTGCAACATATTCTGCGGTTTCATCATTTTTCTGCCCCAATCTCTGGCCATCACGGGCGATTCAGCACATTCGCTGATCCGACCGTCTCGGGACTTACTTCAGCATTTCTTTCATCGCCACTGAGCCTCGTGACGACATCATTGCAAGAACATCCATGTGCTAGCGTCTACACTCCAGTTTGAGCAGTCATCTCTACGGTCTGTGTGTTTGCCATCTTCTCCACGACTTCGACGCTCCAGGACATCGCATAGCAGGTACCACATCATTAACAGGTGCGTACAATGGCTGAAGAAGGCCTCAAAGTGTTCGTCAGAAAGAGAGGCGGCATAAAGTCTGCCATAGTGCGTATTAATTCGGCTATCATTAGCTTTCATAAAAACACTAGCACGAAACATTTTTTAACAGTTAGACTCGAAAGTCTAAAAAGTTTGGCAACAAAATACGATGAGGTACAGTCCGAAATTGAACTCATTGCTAAAGACATAAACGCTGCTCAAGAAGACCGAATTGAGGTTGAAGAGCTGTTATACTCAACAGAAGCCAATATCTTGCAGTTGATAGAAAGCTTCAACGTTCAGACTGTATCTCCCGTATTAACAAGCAACATACAATTAAAACCGATAAGTTTGCCCTGCTTCACAGGTAATATCTTAGAATGGCAGCACTTCTATTCAATATTTCTGGACTTGGTGCACGCCAGATCTGATTTAACCTCAGTGCAGAAATTACACTATTTGTATTCGTCTCTGAAAAATGTCCGCTAGATTTAATTAAGTCATTACCTATCTGTAACGAAAACTACTCGATAGCGTTGAGTTTGCTGTCCGCTAGATATGACAACAAATTCATACTAGCTAAGTATTATATTCAGAATTTACTTGAAGTAAGGTCAACAATAAAAGACTCTGTCCAAAGTTTGACAGAGTTCATAAATACGATAACGTCTTCCGTTAATTCACTGGCGGCCATGCAACTGTCAGTGGATTCATTCGAGCTTATCACTGTACAATTATTGTCAGCGAAACTCGACCATACTACTTTTAAATTATGGAAGGAGTCTATAGACCCTGATAATCTTCCTAACTTTCAAGGTTTTACTCAGTTTTTAAGCGCACGTAGACAGCTGTTAGAAAATACACTGCCTATCGATGCCGGACAGCAACTCAACAAGTCAACTGTAAGATTCAATAAATCTGACAAACATAAATCACGAAACTCTGCTGGCAGCACTGCATTTAAAAGTTATCACTCAGCGTCAAATAATTATTCATGTTTATGCTGTAAATCTAATCATCCAATTTACATGTGTGATAAATTTCGTGCACTGAGCACATCAGAACGAGGACAATTCATATTAAATCATAAACTCTGTACAAATTGTTTAAGACCAGATCATTTCTCATCTAATTGTAAAATTAAACAATCATGTAAGATCTGCTCAAAACGACACCATACATTGTTGCACATAAACAATGTGCCGAAGCCAGTCTCTGCCAGCAGCAGTAATTATTGTTCACTCAAATTACAATCCACAAATAATATTCTTTTATCAACAGCAATTGTGTTTGTCATTGACCAGGCTGGCAACAGACAAACCGCAAGAGTTCTTTTGGATGCGGGGTCACAAATAAATTTTTGTACGGAATCATTTGCCAAGAAATTACGGCTTAACTTGACTAAATCTAACATACCGATAACAGGTATAAATAACACCGCGTGTTGTGCCACTAATCTTGCGTCTATACGCATTATCTCACGCTATCAAAGGTTTAGTTTCCAAGTAACATGCGCGGTCTTATCTGCATTAACTCATAAATTGCCAGCACAATCTTTTGACATAAATCAGTTTAATGTCCCAGATAACGTTTATCTCGCGGATCCACACTTCAACTTTTCGGCTGACATTGATATACTGTTAGGGGCGCAATTTTATTTAGATTTAATTTTACCTAACAAATATGTAAGGGGTTCTCATTTCCCTACTATACAAGAAACAAAGTTAGGCTACATTCTAGCCGGCAATCTGCCCAAACACTGCCATTATAAGGGTCCTGCTGTTTCGTTCCTGGCTTGGAACAACGACAGTCAAATCCTAGCGTCTCTCGAGAAATTTTGGGAGACCGAAACTATCCCTGATAATACGCCCATTAATAACGAGTCAGTTTGTGAGGAGCATTTCGTTAAGTCTACTCATCGCAATCAAGAGGGTAGGTTCGTTGTTGCGCTACCATTTAAGACAGACAATCCCCAGTTGGGTGAGTCCTATGCTACCGCTGAAGCAAGATTCTTGAGTTTAGAACGCCGGTTCATGCGTGATTCTAAGCTTGCGCGCGAATACGCAAACTTTATACAGGAGTATAAGGATCTTGGCCACATGACGCTTGTCGACGATTGCTCCATAAATTCAGGTGTTTCAAATACTTATTATCTGCCTCACCATGCCGTCTTTAAACATTCTAGTTCTACCACAAAACTTCGCGTTGTTTTTGACGGCTCGTCCAAAATTACCAATCGCCTTTCTCTCAATGACATTTTGTTGGTAGGCCCAAACGTCCAATAAGACCTTTCTTCTATTCTTTTGCTATTTCGTATGCATAACTATGTTTTCATCGCCGACATCGAGAAGATGTATCGACAAATTCTGGTAGCTGAGAAGGATTGTCATTATCAACGTATTCTGTGGCGTGACTCTCCCCTCGAACAGTTTAAACATTTTGTACTGCGAACTGTAACATACGGCACTGCTAGTGCTTCGTTTTTGGCTACCCGCTGTCTTAATCAGATTGGTAAGGATCATCAAACTTCTTTTCCTGACGCTGCGTCAGCTATAACCAATGATTTCTATGTCGACGATTTGTTAACCAGCGCAGACACCATTTTTGATCTGACCAAGTTGAAATCTGACTTAGGTACGTTGTTGAGTCAATACGGTCTCACTCTACATAAATGGGCATCAAATGAACCCAATGTGGTCGCAAGTCATGACAATTTATCACTCCCTTTAAACAAACAGGGTAATGTGCGTACCTTGGGCATTCTCTGGAATAACACTACCGATTCATTTTTGTTTGACATCAGATCATTCCCCGTTGAATCAAGCATCTCTAAGAGGAAAATCCTATCGATTATCGCAGGTATATACGACCCACTCGGACTCGTCGGTCCCGTTGTTTTCCTGTACAAACAGTTTATGCAGCAACTTTGGCTGTGCAATCTTGGTTGGGATGAGCCAATCTCCGGGCAATTACGCTTGCATTGGCATTTATTATGCGATAAGTTGTGTCTGATCAGTAAAATTATTGTCCCACGTTCTATTCGTTGCAAGTCTAAGGCAAGGATAGTTGAATTACATGGGTTTTCGGATGCTTCTGAAAGGGGATATGGGTGTTGCGTTTACATTAGAGTCATTTATCAAGATTCATCGGCCTCTTGTCACCTTCTGTGTTCTAAATCTCGCGTAGCCCCCCTACGACAGGTGTCATTACCTCGCATTGAACTCTGCGCTTGCTTGTTGTTATCGCGGCTCTTGTTCAAGGTCGCGCCTGCTCTTCATTCCTTTATCAATAGTGTTCACCTCTATTCTGACTCTATGGTGTCCCTTTACTGGATTCATGCCCAGTCTTCTAGGTGGAAAACTTACGTCGCTAATCGTGTTGCCGAGATTCAGCATCTTACGGAAGCCTACACATGGCATCACATCAATTCTCGACATAATCCTGCTGATATTATTTCTAGGGGATGTCACCCCGACGTTTTGCGCGATTGTTCGCTTTGGTGGCATGGTCCCGCTTGTTTGTCTCAATCTTCCGAGTCCAATCTTTTTCCACCCTTTTTACCTTCTAATCTGTCGTCTTCTGAATTCACTGCGGAGGAAAAACAAACCCCCAAACTTTCTCTAATGTCTACCCTGGCTATTGATCTTTCAAGGGACTTTTCTTCGTTGCACCGTCTGACTCGCGTATACGCTTACTGCTTTCGATTCATCAAAAACATTAGACTCTCTAGGGCTGAGAAAATATCGGGCGCTCTTACCCCCGTTGAAATTCATTCCACCCTCAATTTTTTCATAAAACAATCTCAGTCCATCCACTTCGCTGCCGAGATTAATTGTCTGCGTAATGGGTCTTCTGTCTCTATCAGGAGCAAGTTGTCTTCTCTGGACCCGTTCCTTGATGAGTCTGGCGTAATACGCGTCGGCGGACGATTACAGCAGTCGCAACTACCTTATGACAATAAGCATCCTATTGTCTTGCATCCATCGGCTCATATTACTCGCCTTATTATTGAACGCGAACACATTCGTCTACTCCACGCTGGTGCTCAACTCGTGCATCACTCACTTCGTCAACGTTGGTGGATCATTAACGCCAAGATAGTCATTCGCTCTATCGTTCGTAGATGCGTCAAGTGCCTCAGGTTTAGTGCCAAACATCAGATTCAGAGGCTTGGTATTTTGCCATCTCCCAGAGTCACTCCTTCGCGGCCGTTTCTATTCTGCGCAGTTGTCTATGGTGGTCCCTTCATGATTCGTCATGGCGGGCAGAAATCTAGGACTCTGTCAAAATCGTACGTGTCTTTGTTCATCTGCCTAGCAACTAGTGCTATTCATTTGGAATTAGTTTCCGACCTTACAGCCAACGCGTTTATAGCTGCCTTACGTCGTTTCATGTCCCGTAGGGGCATACCCAGCCAGTTATATTCTGACAATGGCACGAACTTTAGGAAGGCCCGCAATGTTTTGCATGACCTTTACAATCTTTGGCATAATAAGGATGCCACCTCATCAATCCAATCCTTTACCACCTCTCAGGGTATTACATGGTCATTTATTCCGCCCTCATCACTTCATTTTGGTGGTCTTTGGGAGAGTGGTATAAAGAGTTTAAAGTATCACTTGCGCCGCGTGGTAGGCAAGTCTATACTCACCTTCGAGGAGTTTACGACAGTTTTGTCTCAAATAGAGGCATGTCTAAACTCACGTCCATTATTTTCCGTTTCATCGGATGTAAATGATCCGGTGCCACTTACACCTGGCCATTTTTTGATTTGCGCACCATTAACGGCGTTACCTGATTCAGACTTATCTCACATTCCCATCTCTCGTCTTGGACGTTGGCAACTTCTCCAGAAGTTTGTCCAAGTCATTTGGAAAGCTTGGTCTCGCGACTACTTACATCAACTACAACAACGTCACAAATGGAAATTCGCCAAGGATAACGTTTCCATTGGTGACCTGGTTTTACAGATTGAGGATAACTTACCTCCATTAGCGTGGAAATTTGGTGTAATTACCGCCACATTTCCCGGCCCAGACAACTTAATTAGAGTAGTTGACGTTCGCACGCCTACTGGCACCTATCGCAGACCAATCCATAAATTATGTTTGGTCCCTACTAGGGACGAACAGTAAAAAAAGGGTTTATTTTCCTTTGTATATATTTGTAATCTGTAATACATAAATCAGATGTTCAAAGAAGACTTTGTTAGTTATAAGCACCTTTGTTTTTAGCATAAGCTTTAATTTGTATATTTTTGATTCAGAAACTGTTTGTTTTATTCAAGCAAGTGTCAGTTTATTTAATATGCAAAGCTTTAATTATTATTTTGTACTTTCGTATATGCAACATTTGATTTATGCCTCATGTCTTTGCTTACTATTGTTTTTATGTAAAAATTTTGTATAATATTCGCATGGTCTGCAGCTGTACAAACCATGTATTACATTTGTATAACCACATTGTTGTACTTGTCACTTATGCTATTGTGCCTTGTATTCATATATTTGTAATTATCTAAACCAATTTCTATTGTATTTATTATGTATAACTTGTATCTATGTAAAACACATTGTTTTATCCGCATCTACTGTCTATAACCATACGCCACGCCTATATTTTTATATTGTATTTTGTATTGGTATTTGTGTTCATGTATTGCACAATTATTATCCATGCTGTAATTATGACATACATGTCATTACACTTTGTGCTTACAATCATTCAACTATGTATAGCTTGTCTTTACATGTATAATTTTATAACAATTTTGTTTGTTCATTGTATTCATACTATCTATAGGTCTACTGGCCTTATCTGGTTCAAGATAACCATTATGACTTGCACAAATGTTACAATTTATCGGGCCCATCATGTGATGAGTCACCGATTACATACAATATATATTGGCAATACATTGCTAATCTTGCATTTATACACATGTATAATCAGGTTGCAAGCCGATTTTGGCCTGTTCAACTCTTATCATCATTCAAGCTTATCTCTAAACAGTTAATGTCATAACTGTTATCTAAGATTCAAACTCAAGGTTCAATGTAGCCTACTGAGATTAACCTTTATTATTAAGAACTCTGTATTTTTCTACAATAAGTTATTAAAATGTATTTAAAAATCTTTTGATTTTTGCGGGCAGTTATGGACAGTAGTGTGGTAATTTTCGCATTAATAGATTGGCTAATCTGTGCTTTCTGATATTGCGCTATCATGTTCTTATCTCGTTTTCATAACGTCACAGTTAACCGAGTTGCGGCAGGCGGCAGGCGGCAGACGTCATAACGTTTGCTCGCTTGTTCTGTCATCATCATTTTTCTTGTCGTCAGACAATCATTGTAGGCCTTAGGCCACAACATATATTGCACTTGCAATACATTAGCAATACCTTGCTAATTCTTTTTCATGTAGCTTGAGTGCCGCGTACTCGCGCCTCAAGTCTTACGACAATTCATACGACATTCGTCTAGGCCTTAGGCCTTAACGTTTTAATCTGAGTGCCGCACATTTGCGCCTCATCTAACATGTAGCGTTCTTAACGACTCTGTTTATTCAAAATCAAATTGTGCAGACTTAGCCAATCTCAACACCATGATATAAGTGTACAGAACTTAATAAATGTATTGTACAGTCCACTATCGTCATTATTCTGCATCCTGGCAATAGCACCACAAGCATCATTCTTCCTAACATTAACATTTTTTAGGTCCACTCGGACCGGATCTCAACATTTTTTTGTTCCTCACGTGACGGATCATTCTTCTCTTAACCAGTTTTCCTCTCCGAAAAACAGTGCACAGTCTTTTGGGATAGGAAAGAGATTTTGCTTATGGCCTTCTTGACTCAAGGCTCGACAGTCAACACGGATGTCTGTTGCAAATGCTTACGAAATTGCGTCGTGCGATTCAGCAAAATATTAATCGATTATAGCCTAGCTATTAATGTTCCCTGATAATGTTCAGTCGGTGTCTTGGAAAACGTTATTTGATATCAAGCCACACGAAAACGTTACAAAATTTCACGTATTCATACAAAAAAAATGAAGTTTTCCAACTTTAGATGTATTTTTTAATGTATTAAAAGAATTTCAGAGGATATAAATTACAGGTATCATGTAAATAATACGTTTTATCGACGCGTGTTTGTTTCTATAAAATGGTAAATGCCAACTGTAAAATGTTTTGTTTGCTCTGGCTGATAAGTGTTGCAGTTAGCGTACAGAGCGCGTTGTTTTATTACACCGCGCCATGTTTGTTATAATAGGCCCGCATAACAAAATTATAATATTTGATTTTCACGTTGAAATAATATCGCACATTTACTTAGACATTCCCAGTCTTTTCCACTGTTATTTGTGCTGATCCATTATTGATTATTCATTAAGATACCATTCTCTCCACTCACAAAAACCGTCTTCTCATTTGAATCTAAAATTTATCTATTTTGTTTAAAAATCACTAATTAGCCAAACCTTTTTGTGAGTTATTACTAAACTTTCCTTGATTTCCCGCAACGATTTCTTTATATTTTGTTTAAACTTTAGCTTTCTAGTCAGTAGCATCAGATTACTAAACATTGTGTATAAGTAATTAAACCAAAATCGAAACAAGGCCAGTTACGTGAAGACTCGCTATTGCTATAACCAGGACGCATTTCGTGCTTACTAGCAAACTGTACCAAATTGCTAACCCAGGGACAGCTAACAATTTAGCCCTAGTAATTGGAATGCCGTTATTTAAAATCTTGTTTTACAAGTAGTATATTTTTAAAATATGGCTGGAAAATATTTCACATTATTTGCATCAAATAAGAGAACTATAACGCAATAAGACTGATATAATCCCCACTCGTAAATCAATGTGGGCTAGTTACTACAAAAAAATTGATTATAAAAGCAATAGGCTTACTCTAGTAAATATAAGCTTTTATTAATCTTTTATACGAGTTTTTATTCTTTAAGAAATGTTACACTTAAATTAGTTACACTGATCGTGTTAAATTATGTAAACGTACTTTAATTATAATTTTTATTATGTGTCCGATAACCGACGTCATTTGATTTTTACTAACGCAATTGTCGCAAAGTAGACTTATATTTTGAAATCATTTCCTTAACACAGAATTTCTCAGTCTCCCTCAGTTCTACTACTGTAAATAGAGCATGGTGACATCATGTGACTGTGTTTCCCGATCTTGTGTTCCTCAGTAAGTGGTTTGACCTGAACCACCCAGAGACTCGGACATCTCACTTGTGGACGTTTCCCTTGCATAATTAACTGTATCTTTCAATAGCTGTAACGATTATGCTTTTGCAAATATTAATAATCGACATGCCAGACGTTTACCTACCCATTTTTTGATCGTACAGTGTTAACAGTGATTGTCATTTTTACGAAAATGTGGAAAGCGTACGCAATTATTATGATTCGCGTACACTATAAAAATAGTTTGTATAGCAGTAATTACCTATCCTGATGTGATAACTTCACTTTCCGTCTAGACGATAACAACTCGCTAACATGAAAGGATAGGAATGAAGCCCGTTTCTTCATCACGATAAGAACAACCGTTTGTTCATCGCAGATGCTTATAATTATGCTTCATATAATTGAATTAACGTTGCAGACAAACTTGCTCTAAGGAATCATATTGCTCACATACACATTTTTTGTAAACGAACTTTTTTAAATCAATTAAGTGTGTAATTAATTTTAAATCTGCCCTCGCGAGACGGAAAGTATTCAGGCAACACACACTTGACTCAAAAATATATTGAAGTCACACACACGGATCAAGTGTAAAAATCTAAGCTGCTAATTACCTAACACTATTGTATAAAAAGGATATTCAATACACATAACTCATCGGAGCTGTATTCATTTGGTAACTTCCTACTTTTGTAAAATTGGACAATTCTTCTTTCTATTTCCTGTATTACGTAAATCGAGCGTTTCGAATCAACTGGTCATCTGGTCATACAATGTCTGAGCCATACTGATACACAGCTGACGTAGCTTTCTCTCGCTGACACAGCTCATCGTTGCATTTCTAATTATTGAATAAAAATATTCTGGCTGTCACTAAACGGCGTAATTACAACGCACTTTCAAATAAAGTAAATATTACATTTTGACCAAACACCATAGAATATTATACCAAAGTAGAAGATGACAAGAAATCTTCAATGCTACGGTAATTGCTATTGAAACCAACTTCATTAATAATTTAATACTTTTTAAAATGGCCACGTTTTGCTGAGAAACATAATAAAAATAAAAGCCACTGTGTAATGCTAACATACATAAGTTACAAACGTAGATTTTCTGAACAGATTTTCAAATTTATTGTTTTGTCTTCGACTGTGACCTCGTAATTAGAAACCCAAGATGCTATAACTTGGAGTAAAAGTAATCTAAAGTTCTAAATAATTCAGTGTTTGTATATAATGTTGAATATTTAAAATTTTAACGCTAAAATTTAATTTATGTTGGTAAAATTTAGGTGACGGTAATTCAGCAGCGTCAAGTTACACAGGACACTTGAGGGCGTGTTACACCCCAGTTACTATAGTCAAATTTCCGTCATAGCTTCTCCCGTCCCCCTCTGCGGCGGCCTAAGTTGCAAATAGTCGGACGAAAACTCTCATAAAAATACTGTATCTTTATCCAAACCCTTGGCTACAGAGTCTCTCAAAATAAGATTTTCACGTAAAAAAATGAAGATACGAAGATAATATGGATAAAAAAGATAACAAAATCTGACTGCACAACTTCAACTATAAATTAAGCAAAGCAAATTCAATTTAACTAAATATTTCTTACTTTTTTGTTTTATTTTATATCTAAATAAGTTTACTTATGCATTCATTAATTGGTGCTACAACCTTTTGACAGCCAGGTCCTTATCGACTACTTGTCTCCTCTCGATGCCCCCAGACGCCTCCGGTTTTGGACCCCAACTTACGCAGGTCTTACTCAATATCGTCCAGCAATCGCAGTCTCGGGCGTCCTACAGAACGGCTTCTCTTTGGCATCGTCCCCATCACTTTTTTTGGCACTCGATGGTTCCCCATCCTCTCCACGTTCTCTGACCATCTTCTTCTGGTCGAAATATATTTACCAAAAATATATTTTGTGGCCGATAGGCCTACATATTGTGCAGTTCAGCTCTAAACCTCAATTGTTTCGCTAACTATGTTTTATAAAGCTCTGTATAAAACTCTTTTATAAAACTTAAGTATACGTAATTTATTTATTTCGAATTCTGATAATTAAATATTCCGTTGTACCAGGTTAAAGTTACCGCACTGTATCTACCTTATGGTCTGCTGTCAACGTTGGACTCGGTGAAGTACAGAACCAGCTTTCTAACAAATACCACTTACTAACTTAAGTATTCGTAATGTTAATATGAATAATACTCCAAACAATGAGTGACCTATGAAACTCAAACAAAAGATAGCAATGACTAAACAAATGAAAAATAATTAAACACAACAACAAAATGCGTTACACTTTATAACAACAACCCCTTTGACTGGCTACAGACCAAACGCGCCATTAATGTGCATTGTAGTTCTACAAGGCTTCGCAACCGTGCAGTGATTTACATTACGCAGCACTGCACCTTTTAACCGCAATCAGGTCATACCGTAGCAGAGAAATATCTGTTTTATAGATGATAATTGCGATCCGCCCAACCATAAAAAATTGTTAAGTTCTGTTTCTTGCGATTACATTCACAATTGATCTCAAGTGAGCTACTCATTTTCAATAATTTGTCCTTTACTAAACACTAATAGTAGACTTTGAGCATCAATCGCTGACGAGTGGTTCGTCTGACATGTTACATGGAACTCGGTACCAGTAGCCTAAGTATCATCATAGTCTGAAGCAAACATACGTTTAAAAACCACACTGTTCTCCGTTGAATCTTTGTATAGTTTAAAACAAACATAATACGTTTTGAAACATAAGATACAAAATATAGGCCTAAAATTACAGCGAATAACGTCTTAAAAAATATTCGCTCTCACTGGAACAATGTAAATAATATTCGCTACTATGTGTCTGGATAAAGTAAGTCCTCTGCGCAATTTGTAGTTGTAATTTATGAAATCCACATGTCTTTTACACTCCACATGTATGTAGCGCTTCTGAAGATACTGTAGAAACAGTAGTTACTACAGAAATTACAGTTACTATTTCCAGCCGTTTAAGGATAAACAATCATAAAATTTATAAATGTGTTTTAACAAGAGTCAGTTAAGGTTGAGATTGAAGATTTTATTAAAGATCCTAATATCAAGAGACAGTTAATTAGTGATGAAATTACACAACATGGACACGAAGTGTTAACATTGCCTCCCTACCTTTGCAACTTAAATCCTATAGAGCTGGTATGGGCGGGCTAGTATGGTAGAAAACGGAGTGTCACTCCGTCAGCAAGTTGTAGAGTCTGGCAGATTTTGCGAGAATGTGTACTGGAAATAGACCCAGGTAGAATCAAAGTGTGTGGGACACAGCGCATTAACAGGAGGAAAGTGTTTGCAACGCTAACAGACCTTTCGTTTCAAATTTGGAAAGCAGTGACAGCGACGAGGAAGAGACCAGTTCAGGTGAAAACTAAGGTATGTGTTCTTTTAAAAGTATTTACTTCATTAAAATAAGAAGGCTTATGCTAAGGTTTCATATTATACTTGTATTAAATGTATTATAAATTCGAAATAGATAGGCGATAGGCTACTATTTACCTTTTGTGTGTTTATTTATAATTTTGCGTGGAAATTCCCATATATAGTCACAAAGTGTTGAAGAATAAAGCAGCACTTTTTTTCTTGATAACTATCCAAGAAAGAGCATAACAGTAAGTTGTTAACCTTTATGTATCTACCGTTGTCTGCATTTTAGTGGGAAAAGAGTAACGTGGCAACAACGGAATTACATGGGAGGCCATACGGCATTATAAATAATATAGTTATAAATAATATATAGACTGAGTGCCGCGGCTAATCTTAAAAATGAGACTATAGTTTAGTTATAGTTAGTTAGTTATATAAAATGAGACTTAATAACAGTATAGTTAATTCAGAAGTTACCAGTATAATAAGAAAATATATAAGGTGTAAACAGTGGAAAGCTACCATGCAGTAGTCTAAAAAGAAAACTTTTTGCCTGGATTGGAAAATGGTCAAAAAAGGCTTTAAAATCATGAAAAGCGGTTTATGTCAAGGAAAATGCTGTAATGACACAATGACTAACATTAACTAAAGCGTGATATAAGTCAAAGATACCTTTTCTTGCAGCAAAAAATCTAATGTCTTAAAATTAGAAACAGCTGGCATGTTACAATAAAGTGAATATGTCATTAATTGTCATTATTGTGTGTCATTATGACCACTATGACATAATATGTTAATATACGTAACCATTAAAGAGACATAATGTCAAGCATGGTGTTCAGGTTAGAAAACGTAAACTGTCGTAGGCCGAATGGGAATTGGTGGTAGGCCTAAACTTTGTACAGTTTGATACACCGCTTAGTCTACAGACGTCACTGAAACTAAACGTAACCGTCAAGAAGTTGTTGTACATCAAACAGTTTGGCAAATTACACGTTATAGCTATTGTGCCTACGTTTGCGTACGAGCACCCTCATGCGACTAAACTAGAGTGGTGAAAGCTGGATCAAACAGTCACAAAAATCATTTGAATAAAGATGCTAAACAATTACATTAGTAACAAAATAATTCTAGTTGAGCCTACTCTTACCACGAATATTTTTACACTTTAAATGTGAGGTAATGTGGAGGGTACCGCAGCCCTCTCTAGCACGCTAGACATATCGTATGCAAGAATTAACTACAGGCGGTCCCTTTCACGAATCAGTGGTTAATTAATAGAAAGGCAAATAATCTCAATTATGTTTCGAAGATACAGAAACCGACACAGCTCTCCGCTCATCGGCCGATCGTGTACGGCAATTAACAGGCGGGTCCTGTCGTGACGCATTAATAAATAGAAACAAACTGTGAGACAGTGTACGAAAGTCAGAGAATCACGATGCCCACAGGCAGAAAAGAACGGCAGGAGAAAAGCAAGATTTACAACTAACACTCTTTACTAGTTGCAGTGTTCATCTTTCGTGAAATCAAATACTAGTTCTAATATCTAGTTCTAATATTACAATCATATACATGAACAATTTAGCTGCAAACGTCTTCAAAGATTCTAGACTACTAATATTAAAAAAACAATGTTGGAACACAAACAGCTTATTCCAAAACTTCAGGTGTATACGCCCACACGATCGATAGTTAAGGATTATCAACAGAATCCTTATAAAGACGATCACATACAATTAATCACCAGTTGAACCCAAAATATTAATAACCATCTTTCTACACAATATCAAAGCCGATAGGTTTGGGTTGATTGGCGATCGCTATATTACAAATGTAAAACAGAGATCAAGATTTGAACTTACACAGTTTAACTTACATAGTTTAACTTGCTTTCCAACTCAATTGCTTTAATTTTACGTGTTCTATCCTAAGCCCGAAAGCTTTCAAAATGTCAATGAGGAAAAAGGACGTTAACATCTGGTCTACGAAATTACCCTCCGTAAACCTGTGTTTAATTTCTTTACAGATTTTCTTCGGAAACATGTTATGATGTTTTGTTTAGAAACATATTTTATTCATTTTAATAAATCAATTCATAAAATTTGTTCATAAATATTCTGTCCAGTGACAATCAACCGCATGTGCAGTTCTCATCTTGTAAACAAACATGATTGATTGTTTCTAGAAACCTTATCCCACTGTTAACGAGGTGGGCCAGAGGCGTGGCGTGGGTACATAACAGCTGTTGCCGGTTGTTATAGGCCTAAAACTTAGCCTAAAAATTAATTCAAATTTTTTCTAATACAAGTGTTCTTTTTAGAGCCAAATTTTTTAAAAGTATATTGTATACATTCGCTGGCAGAAGAAGGTCCCGGTTCAACGGGATGTGAATGTGACTCCATTATACTTACAAAGAATAAATCAGGACACAAATAATCGAATTAAAAATAATAAAGACAAACAGAGAAACACATGACTAAACGAACAAAATACAAACAGGTACGTAGTAACTGCTGCACGTCAGTTCCGAAAACGAACATAGGTATAGCAAAACCACAGACATAAGAGCCTGCGCGGAATCAAGTGTTCTGAGCATCATACTTGGCGCATAACACTGTACAGTGGAGGGGTAGCCCTCCACAGCAGTGTGTGACTGAATGTAATGTGAGTGAGTGAGTCTACAACTGTCAGGCAGGTGGTGGGGGAGTGAGTGTTTGAACGGACGGAGGGGAAGATGCGCGAAGCTTTCTGACCGAAGGTTCTTATGTGCGTGGTCTGCGCGAAGCTTTCTGACCGAAGGTTCTTATGTGCGTGGTCTACAAATACTAACTGAGCGTTTTGCCGGTTTATACAGCGACAACACACTACGTGGACGAATGTGTCCCCCCATCTGCAGTCAGTACAGTGACAACTACTACGAGGTCAATGACCGTACGCAGTAAAGCATTATCGATGTCTGAGCCGGCAACACAAGACGGTGCAAGTGCCCAGAAGTTCTAAAGCAATGCTATGCTTTTCTACACGTTTCCCTGCTAATATTGTTCGAATTTCAAATTATTCAATAAAAAAGTATTCTCTGTAATATAATTAATATTTTTTCTCTTATTTCCAGTACTGTTGCCGCCGGCAACAGCGGTTACATGGACGCCACGCTACTGGTGGACATAGTAGGCTATGTGTAATATTCCTGGGACCTTTTGACAAATCACGGCAAGATTGCTGTGGCGCTGCTTATTTCTACTGAACTCGAGCGGTCATAATCCAAATGGAGCAGTCCTTCCCCAATCGACAGCTGACATCGATGCTCGTGAGAGATGTGAAAGTGTACATGCTGTGTTCAGCGGATGACCAGATTGTCGTGATTCACGATGAAAATTATTTCAGTCGTATGAATACAAGAAACTTGGGATGCGACTCAGTCTTAATGATTATTGATTATTGTGTTGCACTTTACAATAACAGAGGATGAGGTAAACAACCTAGACCTGGAGGACAACGTAGAAGGTAGAACAAATTTAAATATTCAGGATTCAATTGATGGGAAATTGCAACATCAGAGGAAATATAATAAATAGGCTAGGTGAGACGAGAACGTGTTTGAAACAACTACAGCCAGTTATGCGAAATTACAAACATCACGACGGATACAAAGAACAAGTTCTCAAGACCGTGTCACTCGAGACTTCTGGTACCAGGTACGCATGCTACCGAAATATGAAGACCAGGCAATGAAGAGCAGGTGCATCAGTAACGTGACGTAGTGAAGTCCGATACGCAGAAGGGGAAGAGGGCGTTTCAGGAGACCGTGAAGGGACGGGGTGGATGTTTCGATTCAGGAAGTTTAGATTCTATGAAAGTGACGTGAACCACCGAGATGAAGCACCTAATTCAAAGGAGGGAGACAGAGTCAGTTGTAAAAAACCTACACATACATATAGATATATAGGCCTGTATAACTTCATGGAAAGTAACCGTCGGTAGTGATTTTCTTATAGTAAACTAATGTTACATATTACATAGTAAATAATAAATTTTCTTCTGCAAATATTTTTACAACATATATCGTTCACCTTACGTACGTTTCACAGGCACACTGTGTTTCCAGAAGTTTGAATATTGGTGAATAATTTGTGATATAAAAATGCTTTGCAAAATAAAATGTATTGTCTACTGTATAATATATAAAATAATTAAACTAGCAAGAGGAGCAAAATACCTAAGAGCATTAAATTGTTAAGGATCCAAATGTAAAAAGTATTCTTACATATGTTTTTAAAAATATATAAACACTTGGTATGCCTGAAACGTACCAAGTGTTTATATATTTTTAAAAACGTTTGTATTAATATGGTTCACCAAGTGCCTAACGAGTCATCAATTAATATCGTAAAAAGCATTCTAGTTCATATGTTAATATTTGTCAGTAAGTAAATATTTTTACACACATGAACTTGAAACTTGTCGCATAGGATCAAGCATTTTTACATTGATCACATTTTCCGTAAGTTATACATCACTATGCGTGTAATTAGCAGAATAGTAGAAGTTTTACGCAACTTGTAAAATATATTTTTAATTGTACACAATGCTGAAGAGACTATAAATTTAATGGTACAAAAAAATTGTACAGTACCCTCAGCAAACAATCTCAATTTAATATGAGTTGTATAATATGCTAGTACAGATCTTCATGCAATTCCTTCTACACTTCGTTTGAGTTGTACCATGTCTGCAACCCGTCTGTATCTACTGTACAGTTTCCGTATATTAGCTGGCTGCTTCCCCACTTTGTTTAATTTGGATGAAGTAGTTTTCATAAAATCTGTTCCTTGTTGCTTGCCAAGATGTGTGGAGTTAATATATAAACTGTATATTATATCCCGACAAGGAAACAACAGACTGTCGTCGTGTAGATTGCCCGTACACAAACCCCGTGGTTTCACGTTTCACTCGTATTGCAATGCTTCCTACACTACATGATACAAGCAGTTTATTATACCTGCTACGCAGACATGATACTCAGCCCCTTGTAGCTGTTTATGATAATGGCAAACCGAACCGTGCAGCAGGCAGTGAAAGTTTGCAGAGTACACTCAATGCCGATGTTGCATGCGGACATTCAACAATGACTACAATATAAAATACAGAAAATAGTAAAACTGTTAAGAGTTTTTCTGAACGAGGTGTACTTTATACTTGTTAATACTTATTGGTTTCTTTTTTAGTACAGTAATTATTGTATCATTAAGTTTAAACGAAGAAGTAGTAGTAGTAGTAGGGCTATTAATAAGTGTTGATAAAAATAAAATAATAAATCAGACAAGATCTACCCGACCAAGGCAAAACCCTATTATAAAAGAAGTCTGCATAGAAACAGTCAGGTATTTCGCATTTCCAGGAACAACTATATAGGAAGATGGCAATGAAGAGGCAGCGCTACGAAGAAGGGTAACTCTGGCCAATAAAGCACATTTTGCACTTGCCGTCACCTTTAAAAAAGAGATATTCATCGGCAGACAAATATTCACTTATATAAAACTATTATAGGCCTACATCCATCGTGTAGTATGGTAGTGAAACCTGAATATTAACCCAAAGAGCACTGGAACGCCTAAAAATATTTGAAATGAAGCTCCTGAGATGGATCCTGCGAGCCATGTAGAAATGGCGAGTGGAAGATACGAGACAACCAATGAGCTAATAGTGGAAGTGTTCATGTAACTGAGGATACTGCAATCGTCTGGCCATATTATGAGAATGAATAATGGGAGAATAAAATTAAGGGCTGTCATAGGAAACATGGAAGGTAAATGACCAAAAGACCGTCAAAGGGAAATTGTTGCTGCCACAGATGCAAAACACATGGTGCGAGTGCCGGGATCGAAGTCTTCAATTACGTTTAGACTCTACATAAAATGTTCGTGTCTGTGTGTGTCCGCGTCCTTGCGCGTGCTAGCATTTGAAATAATTTGAATATGCATTTAACAACTAAATAATGTAATTACGTTTAGATTAAACTTCCATGTCAGTAATCTTATTACGCGTATATTTTTGGCAAACATGCATTACCACGTAATTAACCACACACGTTTATTAACCGAACTGTGTTGATAACATGAGCAGACTAATTATTATCGTGGGAAAGTTACGTACAGAATAGGAACGTGCCCGTCCATATCTATAACAAGGGCGACAAGACTGTATATGGATGTTAAGTGAAAGTGTAAAGGACGAGCCGAGCTGGTCATTCAGGAAGACTCGACTCCTTTCACTTGCGCCTACTGTTACTGTAATGGTGCCAAACAAAGGTCAAACGTTCATCGTACATACTGCAAACATGTACAAGTTTATACTAATTACGTAACCAGGAGTATGTAACAGTAACACGACCAACTGACGGTTACGATTTTTTAATAATTTGAACATTGCTATTTGTTTCTATTGATTCCTTCAGCTGTATGATTAGGAAAGTAATAGAAGAATGTTGGAAAGTGGGACTGGAAACGATTTAGCCTACCTAGCATTAACAGAGGGCGTCGTAAACTATTTGGAGCTGGAAAACAAAGTAGAAATAAATGGGATGAACAGGTTTAAACATTTATAGTTTACACGCTACAACCACAGAAGAAGAAATAAGTTGGAGAAGAACATCTATGAAGATGTACAATAATATAACTATTCCTTTATAACAACATTAAACGTTTATTAGCATGCCTCTCAGTACACTTTGCTTCTTTACGTCAGACAAACTGTTTAAGTCATTTTTTCATACAAATACATCCCCTTGGTTGTTACATTCGTTCTTTGCATCGAAAACGACGCACTAAAATATTTAGTTACACTTCATGCGTTTGAGGCGATATTTTCTTATACAGTCAGATTAAACTCCTGTGATTTAGAACGTGTAGGGTAGGTTTAGTGTATGCTTCACATCCGTACAACAGAAGACAATGTCATTAGACTGTTGACGTCCCGTAACATACAATCAGCTGCTTGCTCGACATACAACTTTCTCGGTTTTTGTTTAAGCAGGATTATACTTATCGAAACTGAGAAGATTATAATAACAATTAGGAATACTGAAATGAAAAGTTAGTATATTTTCTTATCTAAATACCGTCAATAACATTGGCTACTCATATTTTACTACCTTCCATTCGGTCTCCATTCTTTGCGATAATACTAAAGTACCTTCGAGAATATTCCCGAATTACTAGACAGAGCCAGTAATGGTCTTTAGACTTTATCATGGACACGTCATGGACAACGAAATCCAAGTCTTTATACTTCTCACAGAAAAACGTCAGTTTAATTAGTATAAAATTTACCAGTACACAGTACATATATTTTTATACAATAATAAGCATTCGACGTAAAGTATGGCACACATCATCGGGATTGTTCCAGCCTAGTGTAATAACTGAGGCAGTTGTGCAAGTCCGTTGCGTCACTCGCTGCCGATACCCTTGTGTTCAGCATTATTGTTCACTGGATTAACTGACCTTCTTCAAAAAAAGTACTTAATAATAAAAATTTGCGTACACTTTCTAACCAGTCATGATTAGGTGTGCTAAATGTATTATGTTAGTACGTGTAGCTTGCACAATGATATGGTGTAATTTACATAAATAAATTGGCCAGTTACTCTTACGCAATCAAAATTCAGTAATGTACAATGTGTGTGTACATCGCCGTCTGCCTGCTTTTCGTAAATTAATCAAATTTGCTGAAGTAGTATTGTATATAATACAGCAATTTGGTTTATTTTATAACGTGGACATACACGCCTCTTTGTTACTGAGCAAAGCCATTTAGATGGTAACAAGTTAAGTAGACTCTACAAGAATATTAACACGACTTTCTTTTACAGTTGTAAAATAACAATAGACTTCTTTCTGTACCTTCATATGTTTAAGAGAGGCAAGGTACGATACCTAAGTTGAGCCACATAGCGTACAATTATGGTCGCGGGAGCAGCACTACGCTTCCCCCTCCCCTAATATAGTACTTTAGCTGTCAACCTAAGTACTCCAGACGTTGAGTCGACTTGGGGCAGATGTTAGTGAGCAGTGGGCAGCCAAGTCCCACACTCACTGTTCAACTAAGCTCCTGGGTCTTATACAGAAAGCGATCGCACTTGTAACCGAAAACTACTTCGTTTTATTTAGTGACAAGAACAAATATGAATATTTAATGGTACGGTATGCTACTGTTGTCGTAGTCAAAAGCCTACGATGTCCTTTAGAATTTTCTAGAATAAGTCCTTCCCCTTTTCCCTCTTCCTCCACAGAGATTCGCATTAGTGGAGTACCGTATTCTATGATGTTCTTTCTTTTTGTTTTTGTCCAAAACCGTTCTATAATGATCATGCGGGAACCTGTTAGAGGATCTTTAAAATTCATGAATGGTTGACCATTTCATGAGCAAAATGGTTCCTTGCAAAAATGGTGTAGCATAATAAAATCTCCAGTACGCTGATATAATCTTCGTACTCGATGTAATACAGTTTCGCAGAGTTCAGCAATGTATCTTTGTTCTATCGGGAACTGCATATACAAAACACTGCTTTTATTTTTTGACAGATCCCTCCGAAAACCCATTCTTGAGGATACACTCTTTCGACATTGTATCTATCGATACGTCCATTTCAACAGTTAAATTATTACCGCCAATTTTTAAAAGGGTTCGGCGGTAATCAGCACGAACCTCCCTTTCTACATTACATGTTCGGAAAAGTTGTGTGCCCGCTTTCAGCATAAGGCCCAGCTCCCTCTGAAGTTGTATTTTATTGCTGCTGAAATATTATTTCGGATTACTGGGCGTATCGGGCTAGTGGAATTGGACTGTGTAAGTCCTATATTATTGTGGCTGTGTTAAGGTTTGGGTAGAGTCAATCCATTCCTCAATCCGCCTTTTCCTAACCAGGGGCAAACGATACAGTATAGTCTACTACTGGGCAGGTTGACTACTACTATTCAACCCGATGCTTAGAGACACTCCTTACTACGCCCCGATGCCGGTTAAGGCTAGTTCGCGTGGGGAATAAGCTAATTACAGCTGACTAAGTTGCAACAAGCCAAATGCTTGGAAGGTAGATAATATTGATGATAGTGATGGTGTTGTTGATGATAATGAGAATGATTATGATGATGATGGTGGTACTGGTGGTAGTGGCGATTACGGTTAGTGGTAAACGTAGTTAACTACTAGTTAGAGTAAAATATCGATTAGTTTTACATCAGTAACGTTTCAGTTAGAGATTACAATAGTGGCGCATGCGCGACCATTAAGCATTTGTATAGCCATTAACCTCTGCTGGTCCGTGATGTAATATCTGCACTTCATCACTGTTCAAGGTAGTCAAGGAAGTTGTGCGTCTATTCAATGAGTTCCGGCATAAGATGTATGGCGTTTAACACCGACTTACGTCTGTAGCATTCATCCGATAATTTATTAATTCTTTTCGTAATCGTAATAATGAATAGTATGAATGCTTTGTAATTTCAATGCGGAGTTATTGTTATTATAATGATTTCGTGCTTACAGTTTCCTTGTGTCTATTATTCCTCGTGACAGACGGTTCCATACGTGTTAATTAATTGTCAGCAATCAAGTGTCAACACTCAACTGATTCTCTTTCGTTACGTCCTTCCACCAACACGTCCTTCTCAATGGTTAATAAAAACCGTTTAGATACCTCCTGGATTATACTCAAGTCCGTCTTTAAAACGAATTCTTTCTGCCATATAAACGGTTTTTAGGAACACTGTATTCTAAATACGCAAAACAACATTTTATAACCGACGCGACGGCAGTTCCGTACACAGCCACGCACGCTTACAGGCCCTGTGTATACGTAGTTCTCGACTGAAAAAAAATTAGATAGCAATATTATCAATTCGGGATTTATCATGTTAAAATACGTGTGAGTTATTTTATTGCTTCTGGTAAACAAGAATTGCTCCTCCCACCAGAGTGATTCTTGAGCATTATATGTATTGGATACAGATTAAAAACAAATAATTCACGCTATTTAGTAAAGCTGATTTTTAATTCCCTAATTTTTACAATTTAAAATAATAGATTTTAAATTAAAATTTAAAAATAAATAATGTTCAATTAATTTGTTTTACTTGCATCATAAAAGTCACGTTGTAAAATTCAAAACTGTTTACATCTAACAAAGCACAGGCTCTGCAGCTGAACTCGCGGATTGTTAATTATTTAAAATGACTTGCCGATACTAGAAGCGTTAGAGCCTACGACAACAACACAGTCCTCGAGCACTTTCACAGCGAATTTACTCTGCAGAAATCATAACACGGTTCTTCAACTCAATTCTAAATAAAAAGAAAAGAAACGCCAAGTGTTATAACAAAAAATATATTCAGGATGTGTTGTAAAAACTTATTATCGTGCAGAAAGACATAAAGACAGAAGAAGCAAAAGATAGAATACTTTAGATTTGACAATATCTTAGGACGTAAAGTGATAAAAATGAAAAAGAAAACATATTCAGTAAAGCTTATCTACATCAAGATACGAAACACTTATCATTTAATAAGAAAAAAGAGATTTTTCTTGTACGTTAAATTTCATGAAGTTTATACACAAAACAGATTTTTATCCTACAGTAAAGTGTACAACAAATCTCGGGCTAGAAAAGAATGAAGATAATGTAGTTGGTAAAACGAGGTGCATGAGAGTGTGGTAACCTACATTCTGAAAGTATTATAAACTACACACTCGGTCACGATCTTTGTGAATATCGAGTTAATGAAGTGACTATCGAGGGTATTTTGGCTTCGCTTAATCTTTAAGGCTTATTCTATCATTACGGGTATGGGGCATAGCCAGTCTTCTCAATAAACAAAAATTGTTTTTGTTTATAACACTTTTTTTAATGTTTTTTATTCAGAAACAGCAGTTGTGCCATTCGGAGATTAATGGAATTGTTGAAGCCATGTTACTCGTTCGTGCCGAGTGGATGACATCTTTCGTATATGTGGCACTAGCAACACTCAATAATTAAACCTAAAAAGTAATGCATGAGGTATCATGGTAAGTGATAATAATAACAATAATTAAACATAAGAAGTAGATTACAATTACGCCTAATAACAAACAGAAAATAGAAAAATACACACACACACACACACACACACACACACACATATATAATATTATATTAATAATACAACTTTTTACAAGAATATATTTCTTATTTTGTAAATTACATATATGTTACGATAGTATATCAACTAGTGTCATGAGATACAAATTAATAAATTTAAAATTTTTGAAGTCAATTCTTCAAAACAGCTATTTTATATGTAGACTAAATTTAATGTTTTATATGTGTATTTTATATAAAATATGTTACATAATTAATTGTAAAATATAATATAAATATTTATTATTTTATTAAATTAGTAATTTTGAAAATATTATCATTTTTTGTATTAATCTGAATTTGCTCTGGTATTAATTTATTACTTGTATTATGTTTAAATAGTTCTAAATTTACCCATAAGGTCATTTTTGGACCTTTGGAAATGTGTTTTAATAAACTGATATTATTTAAATTTGGAAATGTGTGTTTGTTTTTTATTGAGTGTATAGCTAAATTTGATTTATATATATTATGTCTTAACGGGTACGTACGTCTCGTTCGAACCCCGCGATGGAAACCAATTTATAATGTAACTCCTTCGTTGTCTCTTTGTAAGGTGCCAATTTATTATGTATCTTATTTTAATATGTGTTATAATATTGTTAAGTATATCTCCTTTCCTCTCTATTTAATATAATTGTTATTGTAGGTGAAAATTATGTGTATAGGGTGTAATTCTAATTTTTCGCTCAAGCCTATTCTGTGTTGAAGAGAAGAGCAGAAATTTTTATTGTATTCTCCTCTCTTTAATACTTAAGCAGTCCGCGAGTAGCGCTGTGGTTCCCAGGCAGCGGAAATTTGTAGGTTAACCCACCGCGTACGGTGATTATTGGTTACACTCTTTACTTATCTTATTTCTTATTCACACTCCATTAAATCTTATATAAATGAGAAGATATTGAAATTCTGAAATGACTCTTTATTAATATTTAATATTTCTTGTCCAACAAAGTTGTTTCTCTTACGTTAGATACGAAAGGCTATAAGTCAGAAGTAATCGATTATCGATCGGATTCAAGGTGTTATATTATTTTTAGTTATGATTTTATATTTCTTTAAATACAGGGCGTGAAGGTTCTTTCAACTGTTAGTAAGATCAGAAAATGCATAAATATGAATACAAGGTATTACAATATAGAGTTAAGTTTTTATTAAATAATATTTAAAATAATTGTATTTTACCGTCCGCTCAGCATCGTGACTCGATGAGGCCGTGTACAGATAACCCTTTCGTCTTGACAGCAACAGATCAGCATGCAGATGAATTTGCTCTCGTTAGTCTACGTTCCAAGTTGCAAATAAAGTTTAATTCTTGGTCCTGGGATGATGTAGAAATACCGCTCCTTTTGTTCACCAATGTCCGAGCTTTGTGGTTACGTGCTTCGACGGAATTCGAATCCAACTACGTTTTTCTATTGGATCTTGTAAACTGAAGTTCCAATATTATTTGGTGTTTATTTTCGTTTCGTTTACGTTATAGGATTATATCACTTTATGCAGGTAGTTATTTCTCTGGTTTTGGCTAATTGATTAATTTAACATTTGTTCATTATCTGGAATTTGGCAATCCGAGTTCTTCCTTTATTTTTCGTTACTTTGTGTATCGTTTTTATATTGTCCAATTATATAATATGGTTAACTGCTAGTGGACCAAACTATTGCGATTTATTATTCATTTATTTTAAATTTCGATGTACTTTGTATTTAAATTAAATCAAATTTTTTCTGAGCATCTCTTAACTAAACTATCTTCGTTCATGTAAAATTATCCAATAATCAAATCAACAAATTCTATCTATTTTGTCGTCCATAGCAACCCTCTTTTTTATTCTTATTCGATATTATGTTATATTATAATCATTTCATACAATGTTCTTCCACTCATCAAAATAATCCCTTTCTAAACTTCCATTATATCCGAATATAATCTTACTTATGGCTTGTTTACTAATTCTTATATATTTTGCTGTCTTTTACTCTTAGTCTGTTTATTTCAACAAATATTATTTTTCAATTACCAAACATTATCTATCGGTATCATTGCACTATGGCATTATAATAATTTATTTAATTTGAGTTTATTTATTTGTTATTATTAATTATTATTAACTTCTACTAACTCCTTAGATTTTCTTTAGTATTTGTTACTAATTTCTTTACCTAACCTTTCTGATCTGACTTACTATATAATGTTACTGGTTGTTAGTCCTATCATTATACCTTGATCTACTTCCGAATTTAACTTGTTACTATCTGCAATATTATAAAATCTTTTATCTATTTATGACATTGTGGTATTAAACTCTTTTGTATCCCGTTAACAATTATAGCCTTTTTATCCAAGTTTACAATTATAATCATCTTATTATCTAAGTACATGTATACAAATAATTAATTTTATAAAATCTAACAAAAGCTTTATCGTGACCTATAGATAACACATAAAATGAAATTAATTAGTAATCAATTACTGATTTCAACAACAGCTCTACAATGGTAAATTAATAACATATAATACTTAATTAACTGATATTCTATTAACAGAAAACTTTCACTTGTTAACACAAAATATAACATCACTACCATGATAACAATATAACATGATACAATTAATAACAAGTACTTTTGAGTAACTTAAGTCATATACCATTTACTCATTCTCATCTACTTTAAAACATCAATTATTCTGAAATAGTCAACATTAGTTTTTTACAATATGTGTCAATGTCTGTTATTTACCTCTCACTGAACCTTGAGGTTTATTATTATTAACATTATTATTTGCTTACCTTTTTTTACCTTGCATTCTTATTTTATTCAAACAATCATGGGTTGGGTTTCTGACCTTTTACAAGTGTGGATAATTAATAAATTTTCTTCTCTATTCTAAATCTTATAATTTGGTGTTCGTAACGTCGAGGACTGTATTTCTGTTACGTTACAATATATATTGCAATGAATCACAGGATCCTGATAGGCAGGGCAAGCTCATATAATACACAGACTATGAACATTCATGTTTAAATTGGTAGTTGTTAGATTTGGTTGTGATATCAGTTGTATTTTAGTAAGGATAAGGATTTAAGTTTAGTAAAACTGTGTATTTTATTTGTTGTTTATTCATGTACTATGTCTGTGGAAATGTGCGCGCGTGCGCGAGTGATAAACGTTTCCCCGGCTATGCGTGAATAAATTATCGTTGTGTTGTGACACTGAACTGAACATAGACAAATGTATTCGCTACAATCCCTGTATATTTCTGGCTATTATTTGACATTCATATATGATCTTATTAAAGTATGCAGTTATGCATGAGATAAGGGTATTCTGTGTTTACCAGCTATGCATGCTTTTACAAAGTTAATGCACTTTACAGCATGAAAAGTTGCATGTCATGTTGTATGTAACCATGTGACTTCCTTCCACCAATTAAATGCTGGAAGGTAGTCGGAAATTTTCTTAAGCCTGTTGTTACACAGGCAGTTCTTCTCAGCCAGCTATCGCGATCGGGACGTGCAATTCTTGTTCAAGATTCTGCCGCTTGCAAGAATCTGTAAAGACTGTTCGGCGGTAGTAACGCGTGTGAAGACTCAGAGTTATTCGTGTTTTACATCTACACACAGTATTATTATTACAGCATTGTGTGCATAATTATGGCAGTTCTTCTCTACCAGCTATCACGATCGGGTCGCGCAGTTCTTGTTCAAGAATTTTCCGCTTGCAAGAATCTGTAAAGACTATTCGGCGATAGTAACGCGTGCGAAGACTCAGAACAATAAAATATTACCTCTTTACACACGGCATTATTTCTAAAGCATTACGTGTGTAATAAGTGAGTGTGAACTGTATCACTGTGTGAGATTTTCTGCAGTGCCAGTAAAATTTTATAATTACGCAATAGTAAATTTTATCATCAAGAAGTTTCCGCGTTAGTGGAAGATTTCCGCATAGGGTGGTCTGCTGATCGCGGTAGACCCTGTGATTCGCGTGAACACTTGAAGAGTCCGGAGTGGTATAAGTTTAATATACCGTTGTTATATAAAACTCACTGTTACCTGAGATACTTGTAAGTTGTAAACTCTATATGAAATTTAACGAATAGTAAGATCCATAGAACCGTTGTGGTGTGCGAAGCGTCAGAGTCATCGTGGGAACTACAGGACACCAGCCCGGCTGAAAGCGTTTCCAGGGTGAACCGTCTATCATCTATAAGCCGTGCCTGTCGACTCAACAACGCAGCAAAGCCCCCCCCCCCTTTTTCTTCAGCAACATCATCGTGGGAATCATCACTTATGTAACGTATCACATCACGTGTATGAACAGTATTTAACATTTTAAAAGACTCTATATCAAACACTACCATTATTATACTTATCAAATATACCATATAAACAATTACATATGTCTTGTGCAATAAATAATCTTAAACCCTCCAATATAGACTTTTGATTTAAGATACACATACTACCATATCCTATGCGCCAATAGTTTAGTAATTTGTGTTGTCGCAATATATATATCTGGTTGTAAATATGAATTACTGTGTTGTATATATCTTTCTTTTAATCGGCCCCAGGCTAGAAATACCACGGCTTACTATCGGATTTGAATTTACATCAGTAGAGGGTAGGGTAAACATCTGTTTATAGTGTAATGTAAAATACCAAGTGTTATTTGTTAAACATTGACAGTGGTTGATGTGATATTTGAATATTTTCATTCGCTAGTACACGTTGACCTACTTTGGTGGAATACATACGCGACGTCTACAAGTTAGCTGAGTGCTGATTTGTATTATGTTCAGCGACTGTAAATCAAATTGATTATTCATACCGTTTATTCATTGGCTCATTTCAAGTTGGCAATACGTTGACATTCAAACTACATTACTTGACAAAATAATCTTTTTAGTTCGAAACAATAGTATTTATATAGAGATATTTGACTACATTAAGTACTGTATTAAGGATTCAAGAAATTAAGGATACTTGACTTATATGTATTCTATTAAGGTACGCTATATTGTATTTTTATATAAGCTAAACATGATGTGTAAAACATAGGTGTCAAAAATAAATGTTTAATGAAATATTAAATAATTAATTTTTTTATTTATTAACATTGAAAATATACTCTTCTAAATCGAATTAAATAATTAGCGTAATTACTGATGTGATTACGAACATTTTTAATTGCGGTACGCTATAGCCGTCTTGCAGAGTACGAAGTCACTTCGCATAAACAACAGTATTGTATGTATTGTAAGTGCTGTGGTATAAACCTGGCTGGTTGTCTGTTGGTGTAGGGACAATTCAAATTTTTATACAGTTTTGAGGTTGTGACCTCTTAGTAGGAAACAGGTAACCATCAAATGCTGCCAACTTGGCTTCCGTATTTATAGTGTACTAATTTATTCCAAAGCAACATGAAGAATGCTTTATTAGAATTATAGATATACCTATTGTTGCACATGGTTTTTTTCGATCAGTATTTATTAAATTTCTCGTACTTATTAATGTAGAGCTTTATTGCCATTCAAAAACAAATTAGCAAAATTAAATCTAAAAACATGTCCGTTATTCGACACGTATATAAACCTAAGTCCGAACCCAATGTTCGGAACGGCATTTACAAGCGCTATCGGCCAACTTATTTGCATACCATCTTCAACCAAATTTGCAGCCAACTACGTAGGCCTATAGCGCACCCGGTAGCGCGATTTTAAAATGTTTGTTTCTAAGGATCTGTACTCCCAATTTTATGAAAATATTTCATTCGTTTCCGTGGCAAAACGAGTAGACCTATTTAATTTGATGGAAACTATACAGACTCAATAGGCGAAATTTAAAAAAATTCGTATAAGACATTTAATACCGTCAGCGTCTACAGTAGATGAGAGAAAATATGCACCAGTTTTCTAGTGTCGTTTATCTTATTTATATTCTAATGTAAGATGTCGACCTTGGTGTATCATGACTTTATTTATATATATATATATATATATATATATATATATATATATTAATGTAAGCCATATGTCTCCACACTTATCTTCTTGATTACAACAACATAAATAGTAAATAACAAGTTCTTTTTCTTTTAATTTAATTTTATTCACCAAAATCGTCAACCTCCTCCCAGAGCCTGCTAGAAATCCCTCTCCCAGGAGGAAATCCTGGATATATTCCTGATTTTACCTAATCTGGCAGTGTTTTCTGCTTCAGTTATATAAGTTGTTAAAGATTTATTTCAGTTTTCCAAATCATTATCATCTTACTATGGTAAAAATATAATTACGTTACCATACAACATAACACATAAGTCATTGCTCAAGCAAAAACTATTTTGTTACTAAAAAATTTTTTGAATCAAAATGCATTGTTAATTAACATATTAACGTTTGTATTAAGATTTGGTTACCACACAGCTTACAATGTCATGGTTGCTATACGTTCACCACACAGTGTCTTTACATTACAACGTTATAGTTACCATGCAGTGTTAAAGTTACCATACACTGTCATCGTTCCAGGCAATATCATGTTACCACCCCATGTTAAGTTACCATACAGTGTTACTGTCACTGACATCGCAAGATTCTATACCTTAACATTTTTTACGTTGGTTGTACTCTAAGAAAAAAAAAGAAGAACTAGCTCAAAACTGATGGAATTGGTTTGACTGTAGGCACTCATTATACTCCGTCGGTAAGGCGTAATGAATATTATAAATTGATTGATTAAATGATATGTTCAGACTCTTTATAAAAATACAATTGAAGGACCTTTAAGCACAGAAATCGCATTAAATTAATACATGAATGTATTATTAAACATCCTATTGAACAGACTATGATAAACGTAACTAGCTTATGTAAATTGTCCGTCCGAGCAATCAAACGGAGCACACATAGGCCTATACGCAGTCTACATAATGATGCACAATAATAAAGTAACAACAATAGTGACACGTGCAGTGTTAAGTAGAAAGTATGAGTGGGTGAAAGCTCGCATGCCCACCCACACAGTGACCATATCTGAACACTATTCTCGTTCCACCTAATGTGACATAATGTAAATTGTATACTAAACAATAAGCTATTAAATAATAAGTTTATAATTTTGAATTATTTAATTGTCTGGTATCCTAGCTTCAGTTTCAATACATACATACATTTCAATACAATCATAAACACGTATATCCAAGCCGGAACTAATTATATGTTAATCGGAAACATTTGTCCTACTCGTATCGACTCCCAACTAAATTTTTATTGAATTGCAAATGTATTAAGGGAAGTAATTATCAAGCAGGTAGGAAACGAGTCAGATCGCAAAGGATGAACGTAAGTAAACTGCCACACCTCAACCGCGCGAGGAGATAATGACCTTGAGAACTGATATGTGTTGACCATTAATAAAGTAAATCCTTCTTGCATAAATTGTTTCATTTTCTTTCTCGTTATAGCATTTATGAGGACAAATGTTTGCTAAGCAATGATAGACATTTGCTATAATGCCGTAGAAAGAATGTAGTAAAAAATTTCATTTAAGAATCCAAATAGAATCGAGGAACATTGGCGGAAAATAAAGACCAAGGACGTTCTGGGAGAGAGATCAAAGAGAGAAAGGAATCTCTGGTACGATGAGGAATGCATGGGGATGCATTAAAAAACGAAAAGATGCCGCAGCAGAGCAACATGACAGAGAAGGGAATAATATGAAGAATTAAGAAGGAAAGTTAATAAAGCCTGCCAAAAAAAAAAGAAAAAGACTGCCCTAATGGAGGAAATCAATAGACTTAAACAAGAATTCATAGATGGTAATACCAAACTGGTATACCAGATAATCAATAATATTAAAGACGGCTTTATAACGAACACGAAACTTTGTTATGATGAAGAAGGTAATATTATAGGGGATGAATAAAAAATAAAAAATCACAGATGGAAGGAAGTCTTTTATAAACTGCTGAATCCAAAGGTATCAAGTACAAGGGAAGGAAATTCTGAAGAACAACAAATAAATGATGATCATGTGGAAGATCTCAGTATGCAGGAAGTGGAAAATATTATACAACATTTGAAGAATTTTAAAACCCAGGAGTTGACTCAATTTCAAATTAACTAATAAAATACGGCGGCATAGAAGGAGAGATGCATAAATTGATTCAAGAAATAAGGAAGGAGGAATATATGCCTGAAGAATGGAACATTAGCTTAAAATTACTTATTCATAAAATAGGGAATAAGTTAGACTGCAGAAATTACAGAGGTATCTCGATATTGTGTACAGGTTACAAAATAGGAATGCAACATTAGAACATAAAATGGTCCAGATCGTAGGATACGCAGACGACATTAACATTATGGCAAGATCCCAAGAAAGAGCAAAAGATACCTTCCAGGAACTCAAAGGTGAAGCAGAAGAGATAGGGTTACAGGTGAATACAGATAAAATAAAGGTTATGATTACCACTGGAAGAAAACCAGGAAACCTGAACAGTTTGAAATCGAACCACTAAACCTGAAAATAGTTAATCGCTTTAAATATTTTGTATGTTGGATTCCAGAAGATAATGACGAAATAAATGAAATAAGGAAAAGGATACAGGCCGCAAATAGAGCACATGCTTCGTTGACAACTATATTCAAGACAAGGAATACCCACCGGCAGTCCAATGTCACATTATATAAAGTTATGATTAGACCGGTGATAACATATGGCAGCGAGACTTGGACTCTGAATAAACGAGCCGCTAACATAGTCAATACCTTTGAAAGGAAAATTTTGAGGAGAGTATATGGACCAATCCAAGTCAATGTGGGATATGGAGAACAAGTCACAATGAGGAACTACACAAGCTATAAAAAGACAATGATCTTGCCAGCATCATCTGACTGCATAGATTGCAATGGGAAGGACCATGGCCGACTCTAGTAGAAGGCCGAAACATTAAACGTGGCAACGTTGCGTCTGAGGCCGATAATCATAGTGCAATAAAATAGCTAAAGTGAACATGTTATATTCTGATTTAATTTCATACCATTAATAAAATCATGAGTAGGCCTATTTATAGCTAAATCTAAATTATAGGTATGTGCGCACTTAGTACTATACGTTTAAGTTGAAGAAATTAGTGAATTAGTGTTATGCCTAATTAATTAGTTTTGTTCGAATTATTGAATTCGTATCATATGAATTAGTTAATTATTATAGCTCGTAAATAATATAACAGTATTTATATAATAAACTTTTAATTTGGAAAAAATGAAGAATTATAAAACTACTGTTAACCGGCAATTAAAAATGACGCGATTTGATTATTGAAATACATAAATTAAGAGATCGTCTAGTCGGCCTCAAAATATCAGCTGGTTCCAGTGTTGCCACGTTAAATATTCCGGCCTTCTATTAGAACCGGCCATGGCAGGACACATCATTAGTATGAAAGGCAACCGAATACCTAGGAAGGGACTATTTAGTCAAATCGAGTGTAGAAGGCCTGTCGGAAGACCCAAGCATCGTTGGTTTGACGCAGTGGCAAGGAATGCTGATACTTTACTTAAAATAAAACGATGGACATTGATCGCCAAGGAAAGGGAAAAATGGAGGCGGATGATTATGGAAGCTAAGGTTCAACTTCGAACTGTGACGCAATAGAAGAAGAAGAAATTTCATTCGTACTCATATCTGAAAAGAAATATTCAATCCACTAAACAAATTAAAGACTGTAAACGTTTGATAATGTATTTTAGTTTTTGTTAGGTTAGGCTAAAAGTTTTTTTTTTTAAATTTGAATAATTTAGAAAATAATTTAAAATTTGAATTGACTTAGAAAAACAGTACCTTGCATTAAATACCTCATATTGATTTTCCTTTTTTACAAAATTTGCCCTCCTAAAAACCGACGAAACTACATAATTCTGTAACGATAGAATTATGATTTATTAAAGTCTGCTACAATTTTATAACACAATTATGTTAATTAAAGTAGTGCAAAATAAATTAAACGTTTTACTTTTAGGTGAAACGCCAATTCTTCTAGGACATAGTCCGGACCACAATCATGATGCTGACATTAACAACGCAAGACAAGCGGTATCTAACAATGTGTTACTGTAAGAATCCGGTTGGGTAATAAGGGAGGCCCCAACTCATGTAACTCAATAAATTTGTGACAAGTACGTATAACGTATTTCTATTCAGGCTTAATGAGAAATCTCACGAAAGTGGTGATGAGTAGATGGGTCTCCGCGGACGCATATCGACATGAAATTTTAAATTTAGTTTTAAATGAGAACATACATGAATACAAAGCGAATGATCATGTAATCGTCCGATACAACGAATGCGAACTCCAGAGATCAATGTTTCAGTTACAGCAAGTCTGTTAAAATTACAACATTAAAATTTCTGTGCAGAAGACAAAAACTATGGCATTTATGGGAAAATACCCCTTCGGACTAATATTGTATTGGGTAATAAGAGTATCAGGTGTAATAACATAGAGCAAGTGTTACATTTCCGCTGTCTTGGTTGTGACATCACTTACGATGTGGATTATGATGCTGATCATTAGTTGGCTATGTTTCAGTTAGTATTCACAATTCGTCGAGAAAAACAAGGAAAGAGGCTCGGCTAAAATTTTATAAAGTAATAGCTGTGCCAATGATATTGTATTGTTCTAAAACTTGGGTTTCGGCGAAAAGACATCTGAGTAGGAGACAAGCTTCGGAGATGAGATTCTTGCGATCTGTCAAAGTCTGCACAGGAGGAGATAAATTCTATAATGAAGACATTCCTAAAGAGTTGAACATTTTTAATATCGAAGGTCGTATTGCAGAGAACAAAGAGAGATGGATTACTCATCTGAGTAGGATGCCAGACGGCAGGTTGCCTAAGGAAGTTTAGCAATACAAGCCTTTTGGGCAACGAAGTATAGGAAGACATGAGCGGCGTTCATCAGGCTACGCACGCTAAGATACCCTGGGTACTGTGTGTTAGCACCCGAGATCGAACGCGTTATCCACATTGTAAGGACACGTGTTTGCGTCATGAGGAAATCATATTGCCGGTCCTCGCTGAACAAACTAACATCCAAGTCGATGAAGGTTGAACGTAAACTTGTTCTTCAGCTGAGAGCCCCACATTTGAAGCAGCGGATTTCCCTAGAGTTTATTCACGAAACCTCACAGCTGTGCTGACATGGGCCTCCGTAGAGCGTCGGTCCTTGAGGTACCAGTGGGGCACCGTAGACTCGATAGCTGGGCAGTTGTTTAGAATTTTCAAACTGTAGATGATCTATTGCGAGTTCAGTGTAAGATTAGATAGGATCTATCGGTCCCATTAACAGCAAGAAAATTAGATACCCGTAATGAACCAAAATTGTCTTTCGAATGGGATATTTGGTATCACGTTGTCTGAAATTTATTACTGTTGAAAGGTGAAACATATTTCAGGCGTACTGTATCTCATATATATATATATATATATATATATATATATATATATATATATATTTATATTGTAACCACCCCTCTCTTCGTGTACGTGTGTATGTGTCTTATCTAGTTTATTTTTGGAATTCGAAGTTTTCGTAATGTGTTTTGCGAACGTAAATGGTGTCGTTCGGAAGCGTCTGGTAGCCTGTGTGCCTTACCTGTCCCTTCTCACTCTTTCGTAATTCCGGATAGGCGCCGAATTGTTTTTCGTGAAAACAATTAAAAGTTTTTATTTGTATAGTTTGATATTGCACTATTGTAAATTCGAATCGCTCGCCGTCTGGCTTGTTACTGATTCTCATCTGAGTGGGGGAAACGTGTTGCCAACTTGAGACAACGTTGGTTATGTTGACCCACTGCTAGTAAACAAAACATGCATAATATTCTTTACAAGTAAATAATGGACAGTTGTTATCGGTACACACTCTTTTATTAGGCTTTTGACTGGTAATTTTTTGTTAACGCTTCATAAAATTAATAATTTATACAATGATTTTAGCCTCGGCAATATTCGCTCAATCAGCGGATCGCTGGGTTGGCAGTACAATGTTTATATTAGCTGCAAGACAGTGTGGTTGTTATTTTACAAAATAAATCTGCCTATAGGGTTCTTTTAAGTACGAAACAGAGGTTTATCTAACAAGATAACAAAATTAGAACATATCATTTAAAGTACGTGATCATTAAAATTAAACAAGGTTTACTATAAATTAAATATTGTGGTGTTGAATTGTGACAGTGTCGTTGGTGTATACATACCGTAGGTTATCATTTGGTCATTCAGTGTTTACAAAGTTACTTTTTATTTTATCAATGCTTGAAAATACCTTCAGTGATAGTGAGAGTTTTATCATTTAGTTATAATTTTGTGAAAGAGAATTTGTCTTTTTTAAAAATCAAAAAATTCAGCAATACTCAACGTTAGTAGATAAAAGATGTATTGTCAGTCGTCCAAGTGGTGTAATGGGTTAATGTCGGTTCTTCCTTCTTCAGTCTTGGGCTTCGGGAATGGTTGGCGTCTTCTTCTGGTCGGATTCCATATATTTTTTTGGTCATCTAGATTAATTCCGCGCTGGTCATTGGTGTAGTTTGGTTGGAATGTCCTCTCGTCAGTTATTCTGGTCCTTCTTCGTCGACTTATGGGCACTTATACTGTTTTAGAGTTAAAAATTTGTGCCCTTCACGGCGTGGCTTCTCTCCAGTTTAGCGTCACTACAGTTATTCTTGTTCCTAACTGAAAATTAGTCAATACACGGTTGTTGTCATGGTAACTCACAATTTTTGATTGGCTGAAATTGGCTTGAGATCATTGTTAAGATATTTGAATTTTTATTTAAAATGGTCACAGATCTTCTAAATGTAATTAATCTTCAGTACTCCCTTTTTAGTAGTAAATATTATTACCACTGTTCATATTTTGGCTCAAGGATTAATTTGACATCCAATACTACAGTATTTACTTAGGTATCAACATTTTGACAGTTTTGTGGATTTTATTTAATTATACTGTTTTCTTAATTTACATTATTATCATAATATTGCTGCCTTAACATGATAGTCTAATTGTATTTCATAGTTTATGTGGCTTAGTCTTACTAATGTCAGTGTTTAATTCTAAAATTTGAAGTCTTTTGTAGTTTGACTGTTGGGAATCTGCCTAGGCTTAGATAGCAATTGACTATTTTTTCTTTAATTACTGAGATTACATTTTATTCTCCCCTTGTATGGGTCCTGATTGTTTCAATACATGATTCTGTTTATTTGCTCAATGTTTATGTCTGTTCTAGTAATTGTGTGTGATTTTATTGGTTTCATATGTTAATTTGTATACTGTCATAACTGCCTTTTAGTGTCATTGTATCTGACTGTATTTATTTTGTTTCTTGTTTATTGCGTCATATAACATAGCATCTTATGGTTTTAACAATTCCCATAGATATAATTTTTATTCATTAAAACATAATTCTCTTGAAACATAAATCTTACCCATTAAAACATAATTATTTACCTTTTATTATCCACTCATACTCTTCAGTGGGTAATAATTATTTTATAGTATCATTAAAAGAAAACAAACATATAAACCTTAATTAATTATTTTGATTATTATAGAAAATCCTTATTACTAAGCTTATCTGACACTGTTTTATTAACTAATGGTACCTAATACCATTTCACTATGTCTTATTAACTCTTATCATGATTATTCATTGTTTTTATCCCTTAATATTACTGACATTTTCTATATGGTGAATTGACACACTGATAGTCTATCTTTCTTACTTTCCTAATAATCTTAATAGTCACTTGTTACATTAATTGCCACACATTTAAAACCATGATAATCAGTTATCACTAAAGCTAACTTAATTTTAACACTATTAGTTTATTTAGTTACATTTTGGGTGTCCACTCACATTGGCCTCTCAACTATCACAGTCCTTCCTGCTTTTGACCATTATCAGATCTCACTCGTTTATAACTTATAACCTAGTTTATGCACTTATAAACTTTGATTACGGTTTTATCCGTGTTTATCACTTTTTAATAGGGTTTATTCTCACTTTGGGGTATTAACACTAACACTTTGCACTCAATCTTGTTTTAGGGTTACTGGTGGGTAAAGATTAGTGTATTGCTTATTCAAAACTCTCTTTCTTACATTTATTTTAAAATGTTCATCCTCCTTACAATTTATAATCTCTCACTCTGTGTGGTTTGACTATACATGATATGTTTGTGTCATGCTAATGTGATTTGTCCTAGTTTACTCTATTTGTTTGGGTTAGTGTACCCTTCTATATCTCAAGTCCTTAACAATTAATATTTTTAACTTGTCTGTCTTTACATTTATTATTATCATATACAATTGTCATTAGTTAGTCCTTTTCATTGGTTTAACATTAGTTTTGTATTCTTTCTGGGCTCACTTTATTTTGCCATCGTTTACATGTCACTTCCTTGGTGTTGTGGCTGATTATACTTTCACACTTCCATGTTAATTCTTTGTTCATTATTATTCTTATTATTACTACACTCTTGTGGTAGTGTGGTGGCTAGTTCCAGTTCACTTACAGTTGTCATTATTTGTATTATTCTTGGTTTATGGGGCTGGTTCTACTCTCTCACTTACCATCTATTGGGCTACTCAGGTTAAATCGCCATGTATTACTGTATTTAACATTTGGTTTGTTTGTTTGTTACTTCTTTATTATTAGAGGTTACTGTTCTGACTACCTGGATATGTCTGATCGTGTTATTATTTTGAGTTACCCATTCCTTTAATCTCTGATTCATCCCTTTTTTTATTTTAGTGTTAATGATTAAACAATTTATCTTGTCATGTTTTCTTCATTATTGTTAGGTGAAGATATGTACCATTACAATATACATATATATATATATATATATATATATATATATATTGATTATCTTATGAAAATTTGTACTGACAATTTTTACTTCCTCTTTGTTAATGGTGTTCATGCCAAAATTGTTTTATGAAACAGGGTGATTCAAAATTGCACGGCAATCTTTCGGGACCTGATTCTATAGCTAAAAATATGAAAAACAGTTCATATAAACATAGGTCCGAAATGGTTCGTTAGCGAGTTACGGCTCGGGAACCAGTTCGCCCTATTTTTTGCTCCCACGGTAAAAAGACACCATACTGAAATTCTTGGGGTATAAAGTAAAGGGTAAATTTGGTGGTTTCTTATGGTTTTTGATCTGAAAAATTTAATAAAAGAGGTCCCAGAGCTCTATCTCAATAAGTTTCTAAGAAAAACTGTGTAAAACACAAAACATTGGAGTCGAAAACACTTTTTTAGATTTGGGATAAAAAAACTTCGTTAATTTGCAAATAAGCAAATAAAAATTTCCAACTAACTTTGTAGAGAATTTAATTATGAGAAAATTGATGTGTATAAATATTAAAAATAAATACTAACTTCAAAAATTCGACTTTAATTAAAAACAAAACAAACCAAAATGCGCTAGAAAAGAGTTACAATTTTAAACAGAACAAAGGTTTTCGTAAACATTTTCACAACAAATGTAATTGTAAACAAATTGAAAACTTATCTTATTGAATGTTTCCTTCAAATTATTAGATATCAAAATTTTTAAATTGATCAAGCCGCAAACGTTCGTTCAAAGGAGTTAGTTGTTCAATGTGACCATTTTGTTGAATGCAGAATTCAGCTCGGCGAATCCATGCTACCCGGGTACGTCTTATAGCATCAGGATTATTCTTAACAGTAGCTCCATATTCTATTATGCGATGTCTCAATTCTTCTTGTGTGCCAATACGAGCGGAATAAACTAACGACTTCATCCAACCCCAAAGGAAAAAGTCTGCTGGCGTGACATCAGGAGATCAAGGTGGCCATTTTACTACTCCGTTTCGACCAATCCATCGAATCTATTATTTAAATGGTTCACCAAATCACGACAGTAGTGAGCAGATGCACCGTCATTCAAAAACCACATATGCACTATCTGCAAGTGGAATATCTTCCAAGAGATCCATCAGATTCGTTTGCAAAAAATATATTGTCTTCCATTATGCCTTGTGGTAAGAAAAAAAGAACCTAAGAGATTATCACCAAAAAGACTGCACCACACTTTAAATGAAAAAGTATGTTGGTCATGTCTTGTAGCAATCTCATGTGGTTTTTTTCTGTCCTAGTGTGGGTGTTTCGAAAGTTTACAATCCCATTTCTTGTAAATTGTAACACTTTTCTGGCGTATTTTGGTCTGTTTTGTTTTTAATTAAAGTGAAATTTCTCAAAGTTGTACTTATTTTTAATAAACATTATACCATCAGTTTCCTTATAATTAAATTCTCTACAAAGTTAGTTAGAAATTTGTATTTGTTTATTGGCAAATTAACGAAGTTATTTTATCCCAAATCTAAAAATGTGTGTTTTTCGACTCCAATGTTTTGTGTTTTACACAGTTTTTCTTAGAAACTAATTAAGATAGAGCTTTGGGACCTCTTTTATTCAATTTGTTGCATCCAAAAGACATAAGAAACCACCAAATTTACCCTTCACTTTATACCCCAAGAATTTCAGTATGGCGTCATTTTACCGTGGGAGCAGAAATCAGGGCGAACTGGTTCGCGAGCCGTAACTCGCTAACGAACCGTTTTGGGACCAACGTTTATATGGACATTGTTCTTATTTTTAGCTATAGAATCAGCTTCCGAGATATTTCCGTGCAATTTTGAATAACCATGTATATACAGTTGTAAGAAAAGTAACTAAATTTCAGACAGTATACTGGTACATAAATACTGCAGAAACAACGACAGTCTTAACATCAGAGCTTGTGTAATGTAACGGGATTGCCACTATGGTGGCAAAATTCTACTGAGCACTTTAAGATGAGGTTTCAAAAACGAGTAAAAATTTCATTTTTTGCATTTTATGAGATGACGTGTAAGTGGAAAAACTGAATAAATAGGACATTGCACGGGAAAGTTCGAAGTTCGATGTGCTAAGTCACATACAAAAACAACTTGAAGACAGAATGCTTGCATTCAGAATAGGATTATATTCTATACATTTCGAAGTTAAAAAGGTTAGTAAGAAGAGATAAAAAGAATAAGAAGAAGGGAAACGAATAAAAGTTAGATAGCTGATTGTAACCCATGCAGGAGAGAGGAGAAATAAAGAAAGTAATAATTTTAACAAAATCTATCTTCTCTTCTCCACTTTCACCTTATACTTATTAATCATAACAATAATATTTAAATAAGGCTCCTAGGTTTGTTGTATACGCATCTTATTGTAAAGTTCGTTTGCTCAAGGCCAGATGAGCGCTAAAGCCAGCTAACTATGGAATACAAATGCATTACCAACAATTAAACGTTCAAGTAATTAATACCTGCAGTATGTTATATAGAATGTTCCCAAAATATGGCTCCAAACTTCAGAAAACGATTCTACTCATTAAACTTAAGAAAAAAATGTTCAATAAATATATACTGAAAAATGCATAATTTCCCGTCTGACTGCATGTTTTATTTTCTGCTGAACGGGATGAGGTGGAATAGGATGTGGAGTTGAAACTTGGTATACACAGTATGTTTGCCATTTCTTATAAGCTCAAAACAAATCCATGAATTGTCTTAAAAATTATCAAAATGTCGGCTATTAAAATTTTGTATTCTAAATTTCACAAAAATCAGTACTTAAAACAAAAATTTTTATAAATAAAATTAGCTCTTTATTCATAATCCAATAGTACCTTATTTATAGAATTCAGATAAAAAATTTACAGGCATTGCATAAATGCAATGCACAGAGAAGGGCATTGAAAATGCTTCAATAAATCTAAAAAATATATATATTTATGTTCATTCACCAATCAATGAATTCATTCTTCATTTACCAATGTACAGATTATAAGTTAAATGTAGTCTCATTCATAAGCGAACTTTTATAATGTGTACTACGTTATTGACAACAAAGAAGGTAGTTTCTATGGAAACTCACCGGTTCCCATTTTCGATCACGCACTAGCGATCGGCCGCAAATGTGCGACACGTCCTTATAAACATTTTCAATGTTAAAATAATGGAGATATTACATTTCTTTCCTATCAAAACAATAGGTACTTTTTACTTAAAAGAACCGTGTATTTTTTCTGCGTTGTTAAAAATTCAAATAAACTGGATAATTCTTCCGATTCCCAAATGTTAAATGAATTTCAATGTTAAATATAAATAAATATTTAATTATTTATTTACTTCTTTTTTTTTAAATATTGACCATGGGATACATATTTATGCTCTACTACTAAATATAAATGAGCAGACTAAAGTAATTTCAAACAACTATACATGCAACTAATCGTGTTATAGGCCTAATACCGTAAACGCAAATACACCGTTGTTATGAGTAAAATATGCCAAATGTTTTGCTATAAAATAAATGTAATATCTGCGTTATTCTTTATCCGAATTCTATAAACAAGGTACCATTGGATTATGAATAAAAGAGCTAATTTTTATGTAATGCGACATTATTTATTATAAGTAGGCCTAGTGACTTTTTTAACTTTAGAATTAAAATTTTTAATCAGCCGCCATTTTGGAAATTTATAAAACAATACTTAATTTTTTTTAACAACATAATGTGTGTGCGTGCGTGCGTGCGTGTGCGCGCGTGCGTGTGCGTGTGTGCGCGCGCGCGTGTGTGCGTTCGTGTACAGATAGACAGACAGACAGCAGAAAACGGAATATTCCGGTATATATTTATTAGAAATTTCCCCATCAGTTCAATGTGTAGAATCATTTTCTGAATTTTGGTACCGTCTTTGGGAACACTCTGTATACTACTGTTAGCATAGTGTCTATAACCAAATACAATCACAATAGAACAGTTCAGCCATGTTCTCTGTGATGATAAACCAGGTAATATGAATAGCCATCCTCAACGAAACATACCATTTTATTGTAAATAAAACGATATTGCTGATACAATACGAACTCAACAAAATATAAACTGACGCCTTGTTTATTATAAAATCTGAACTTAATGATCAAGGTCAGAGTAATGCCAAAGTATAAGTCTGCTAGAATACTATACAGTACCGTCTTCTATTCCGCACAAACTCCGCGTACTCTACTATATAAATGTGCAGACCTCCAGTCCCATCACTGATGACCTGTGTCATACAACAATGTTTTCCTTCAACACTCCAAAACTATACAAATTAACACACGAACTATTCAAATGAATAATATTTCGTCTGGATTTAAACACAGATGAAACAACAACTGACTAATGAAAGACTGTATGCAATGGCAAAAGAGCAGTGAAAAACTTTATATAATAAAGAGCAAAAATTTCACATAAATTATTGTACACAAATATGTACGAATTTTATTGCAACATTATACAAATTGGCTGAACAAATATTCGCGAAATTTATATACTGTTATAGACACGACAATACATAGTACACAACATTTGGAGCCATAACAAATTCGTAATAGTTTTCTATCTTGTCTTCAGTAAATCTCTGAAAGATCAAAATAAAAATCGTCGAATGTATATGTACAGTAATGAGAACTTGTATTAAGAAATTTAAAATGGGGACTTCATATATTATAGACTGCGGGGATTCTACGACATTCGTCGCATCCCGCATATCAGCTGCCTCTAATCTCTGTTTTCCCAGTCAGTTTCCTGTAAATTTCTGCTCCTCATATCCTCCACCACAACCTGTATCCAGGTGTTCTTCGAGGCCTACCTCTCTTCCTGCCATTGAGCGGATGATACTCTAGGCCATCTCTCACTACTCATTCGCTCTGTGTGCCCATACCACATTAACCTACTTTGTTCGACTATGCCATTAATACTTTCTTTAACATTTGCTTGCTCTCTTATTACTTAATTTCTTACATGATCCAACCGGGATATCAGACAAGATCTTCTCAAACAATTCGTTGTTGAGGTTTTTAGCAATTTATTTGTTAGAGATGTTGACCTGCTAGCCCAACGATCGAACCTCCTGCCTGGGGGACCAGGTGAATTGATTTCGGGGTCCACATTCCCTAGACCGGCTGCCTTCTCTACGGGTGATGAACCCAGTGTACCCATCACTAAGAAGAAAAATGGGAATCAAAAGGATATACCCCCTAGCCTCGAATACTCTAATAGAGTCGGGATCGAAACGCAAGAGACAGTCAAGAGAGACCAGACAGGAAACATTAAAGAAAGGGATCTAACCCAAGACGAGTTGAAACAAAGTGAGAATCCACAAGATGTGGATCCCTGATGTACATGATGATGACGTGGGGATTACTTTTACAATTATAAAATCTGTAAGAGTCATAAATCCAAATTTCTCCAGTTATATAACAAATTATTTCTGAAATTCAGCTACGATTTTGAATCGCTGTCCAGTACTCAGTTGATTATTGTAGACTAACTACAACAATGGATAGTTATAATCGATAGCGGTCTCACTGCTCATCAAATTCATAAGAGACCCTTCTAACAACAACGCGGACGTCTGTTAGTGCAGCACAGACTCGCCACTGCGACAAAAAGCTGAATTCCGAGTGGGAACTATAGTAAACAAATGAACAAGTGAAAGTATTCATTTATAAAAGCAGACTAAAGTTGAACTGGGCGAAGATCAGCAGAGAAAGTTATCTATCAGTCTTTTTACTTTCTCTTAGTTAAGTGAGGGTCAGACCCTTTCCTCCCCATGCTGTGTAGTAGTCTTCTCTCCTTGTTTAAAATAGTGTTGAGTATTCGAATATTATGACACAATATTCTTCAAACCCAGTTGACTGTCTGTACCTACTTCCTCACTCTCACTCTCTCACTCTCTCTCCCTACAGACAGTGTGTGCGTGTGCGTGTGTGTGTGTGTGGGCGCGCGCGCGTGCGATTTGTATTGTCTGGGTATTCTGTCACTGTATGGTCAATATCTCGTATGTTTCCATAATATCCTCATTCGCCCCTCGTGTTGAGATGCTGTAATCCGATTAACCGTTTTCACCTCCTCCCAGTGTAATTTCAGTTACGGAAGGTGGTACTTTTTACCAACGCATTGTTCTAATCAGGTAAAAATATTAAGTGAAATAGAAAGCTGCATAAACCTCCGCTTATTATGATTTACGTATTAAGTAATTAAGCAGAAAGACTGATTAACTTATCAGTCGTTGAAGCTATTGTTGGGTATCTCGGTATGGAAGTGCGGAAGTGAATGTCATCCGTGTCGCTTATCACATTTTCACAGCTATATTTATAATACATAATAAGACAAAGTAACTTTTTCTTAAAAAGAATTAAAAGTAAAATAGAAAGAAGACGGAATGGTACAGTACTGCTTAAATCTCCTATTACTGATTCACAGAGTTCTTTTTAGGAAATGGGTAAACCGTTTAATTGTTTTACGTATTCTGTCGTATTCGGAAAATAGGCAGTATAGCCTAATTAGTGTAGTTGATAGGCACAGTCGTGCCTAACATCTAACTCTCTTCAAACAAGATGTAGGCTTTTGGTAATTGTTGACCAATGGTATTTTTATTTATTTATTTGTTAAACATGAAAGTTTATAATCCACGATTTTTAATCCGCAATTACACCACAGATTAATGGAGGCTAGCGCATGTGCCATGCAGTCAGTTATATAGTAAAGCGCTACGATTGGAAATATACTGCACTTACTTTTACGATGAACATCTCGTTATTATAATTACTTTTCCAAACTCAAAAAAAAAATTCAAAAGAATAATGTTTTGTGTGTAACACGTTAGGCACGCGAACATCTCTTTGTGTGCAGTTAGCAGAGAAAACTATGTTAAAAGAAATTCTATTTAGGAAAATTAAATAATAATTGGGTTACGTGTGGCCTTCGTTATCTTGAAACATTCTTTTACCAAAAACTTTTATTTGGAAGTTTTTAAAAATTTATTCGAATATAATTTATTTTAAATATAGTTATTTACTTATAAAATAAATAAAGTTATTTTTTAAGTGATCTGAAATTATTTAAAAATTACTTCTGTAATTTTTACATTCAATCCCATTCTTCCAAGAACTTTATGGATTGTAATCTCTTTCCTTAGTATAGTTAATTATACTTATATTTCTTTATTGCTGTTCAGTAAAAGGAGAAACGAATTTGTCAAATAAAACAATTCTATTGACATAAATATTGGTATTTTTTTAACGTAAAACGACAGAGTTAGAAATGAAGAAATAAGAAAGGATTTTGGACGGTAGCCGATGTTGTAGGAGGCAGTTACGTTGGTGCAAATAATTTGCAAAGAACAGATGATAGTAGACAGACGAAAATAATATGATAAGGTAAGAGTAAACAGGACGAGACTAAGACGAAAAGAACGTGGAGAACATACTAATTAGAATTTCGCAGAGTAAGGGTAAAACTGGCGAGTAGTAGGGACCCTGGCATGAGTTTGTGTTCAATACATAATCTCGAATCAATATAATGTTACTGTATTATTGATTAGGATAATATTATACTTTATAGATTTTTCTGTATCCAAGCAGCAAATGGACCAAAATTTACTGAACGCACGAGGGTAAGTTTATGAATTATTGTACAGTTTCTATTTTAACGTAATTTCTAAATATTAAAAAACTAGTTTTTGTAAAAGCCCAACAGTATTACAACAGTTGTACATACAACAGTATGTACAAGGCAATTCGATTAAATAAATAAATTAATTTTGAATTATATCTTTTTTCACATTTAACTAATATTTATTCTAACCTTTGTGTATACAAATGATTTAGTTAGACAATATAAGCCAATGTACAAAATGTATAAAATGCTTTTATATTAGTATTACTTTTTAGGTGTATGTTGAGGAGGCAGCGGGATGAGTAATCGATTTGTCTTCCTTAAACCATAACGGGTAGTTCCAACCATTATGCTTGACCCATGTTTTACCTACTACAATTTTGTCTGAACACCAGACGCTTCACTTTATGACGCAAAGTTGCCATTTTGGAATACGTCTTACATTCCACCGTTTACTTTGCCTGTAACAACGTTGCTATGCGCCTATTCAGAAACAAAACATGACGAGCCTCGAGTAAACCAGATATGTAAGTATTAGTCTTTTTCACATGTGGGGACGCTCCAAAAGCGTCTGGAGGTGTGTCTGGCGAGAACTAGAAATAAATATTTATGTCACACATTAACAGGTTAACCTCCTAGACAACGACAACACTATGAAATTATTTTGGTTAAAAGTGGTCTATATGGAGAACAAGGAAATCTTGAGGGAATGACTAGATTGCAATAGACGCAATCAAGACAGCAAGGTATTTTACTACCTTCGTTATATCTGACACATCTGCCAAATGTGTTTATAATTCACGCATATCTTTTAGTCATTAACACACTCAGACACACACCCAGCAGCACATTCCCGACGTACTGTACATCCTAAAGGATTTAACGAACGAACATTACATCACTGATAACATTTAAGATTCGACATTTCGGCTTCCCAAACAATCGGTAGACGTCTGCAGCCTAACTGTTAACTAAAACATTACAACTGAAATATGAATATCAATACGCTATCACTCGAGTGATAGAGTCAATTTTTAAAAAAATAATTCACATAGTATCTAGACCTAAGTTAATACAACTAACTTTTATAAATAAACAAAAACTGACCAGCCAAAATTCTACTAACAAACACAAAACACACAAACATCAGAGGCTCAGGTTACGGATGGTGATCCCCGGGGATCTGTTCTTGGCTCCCTAATGTGAAACGTCGTGTACGACGGCCTTTTAAGGTTAAGTTCGCCCGAAGGAGCAAAGGAGGTTGCATTTGCGGATGATGGTATCGGGTACTGGTACCTGGCAGGTCGATTTACCGGCGTATACCAAGTCTAGAGAAGTGTGTAACTCGGAGCTACGAGGAAGTCAATTATTACGCGATCCAATTACGGATGTTTCCATGTCTATTTATTTAGGCTCAAGCATGAGCAGATCCTGATTGTCCACATTGCTCACATTGCTGTGGGGTGCCTGAAGGCGCAGGTTATGTGTATTTTAGGTATCCCCGTTTTGAAGAAGCCAACGGGAGGCTCAAAGAGTTGTTGCGGGAGCTTCTGACTCGGTGACTCCGGATGCTCGTGGAAAACTTCAATCTTATCTATTTTGAAGGATGGGTTGCAGTAAACGTATCCACTCAGCTGTGTCGAAGGACTTCGATGTATCGAAAGGGATAGAAGTAACATCCAGAATCCCTAAACTCGTTAAGGCTTGTATGTAGAACTCTTACAGCCCTCTAAAGGAATAGATTTGGTTGTTAATACTCCCCGTTATGTACAGTGCTTAACGGTGGTCGCGCAATGAGACAATGGTGAGTGAGAAAGGAGTATTATCAGTCGGCAAGAGTCCAACACTGGATAAGTATGGATATCCCTCTGCGTGCATCATGAATTTTGCATCTCCTTAAGGAAACACACACACACACACACACATTAGTATAATCTTAAACATAAACTAATATATCAACTATATGCATAACTTATTTATGTGATAATATCTCATACTGTATTCTCGCAACAAAATATGTATATTCTATTTTCGATTAAAGGGTATATTCACCTTAGATGGTATCTGTAATGAGCCTTTTGTGGTTTCATCTCAATGAGGCATGTACTAAGGTGGGTACAGCTTTATCCTTGAGACAAGTATATAACTAAATCAAGGAGCGTGCCAGACACGCGCTCCGTTTAGTATTTAGCCCGGTTGTTCGACTTCCAGAACTTCCCGACAGTTGGGAAGCGAAGGTTCGCTACTTGCTACACCACCCTCGCCACCCACCAGTTACCGATCGCTTCGCTAGGTTGCTACCTTTCCTTTGCCTAATGTGTGCTAGACAGTGTCGGTCAAGAACTCTCTACTAACGGTTCAGATTCATCGCGCTCACGAGTTCGATGCCATTGAGTTTAGCATACGTATTCGCCCTTCGCTATATTAGTTCATCGTTCGCTTCGACAATTTCCCGGATCGTGAGAGACAGGCTCTGATTCGTTAGTGTGTTCGTTTTAGCATATGCCTGCCGTAGTGTCTGAAGAATTTTCTGCGCCAAAGGCCTGGTCTTCTTTTCACCTCTCTGACACCCGCTCCGTCAATGCGACCTTGAACCTGTCAGTTTTCTGTCTGAGAAGCATTGCGTGTTATAAGACACAAGTGGGTGAATCAAATTTGACACGCCAACGAAGCATGTCTCTCTGTAGATATTATCCCGATAATACACTGAGTTTTGTGAAGGTGCAGATTGTAATAGATGAGGATAAGTCCCGTATACCTATTTCTAACAAACTTTCCGTAGTACAGTATATATAAACCTATTTTCCGTATATAATAATAATACAAACTTATACGAAAATTTTTAACAAAGTTGATAGGGAAATGCTCTTAATATTTTAGATCAGTACTGGAAAGGTTATGACGTGTCGTGGCTGCACTCACGGTTGTGCGGCTGTTACAATTGTACACGAACGCGTTACCGCGCATTCTTACGCACACGCTGTGTAAAATAGTTCAATTTGTTATTTTAATTTTTTCTATGTTTGAAGTTGTTTCTTGCTTGTTGTTTGTTGGTTGTTGTTGTTGTTGTTGTTGTTTGTTGTTGTTTTTTGTCTCTGGGAGAGATAAAAAAGTGTTAATTAACTTTATTATGTCTAAAAAGATAAATTTATTTGAATCATATAAATTTCATGACTCACGACTCAAAATTTCGTACTTCCATAACTTTAAAACTTGAAACTTGCATATGCAATAAGCACAAAACACACGCGTTTAAATTTAATAACCTGTGAGCAACAACTACATTATACTGATGTGGATTTTGATTGTTTTTGTCAACGCTATTTATCCAAAATTTTATCTCTTTTTAATGCTCAGTTATTTGTGCTTTTTGATTTTGAAACATTTAGTTATAAGAATCTTATCTGTATACACCCTATAATCATCACATGTAAAAGAAATTCTGAAAAGTTATTTTTTAGTATGAATTCAAAGAATGCTGCATCCGACTTCCACATTACCTTGAAATGAGTAACACAAAGTTTGAGTGAAAAAAGTATGCGAGTTTTTTCCTGTTATAGTAGTTCTTGAGTAGTTTAAGATAATGATTTCAATTTTGGTAGGCCTAAATACATTGCACTGACGGGAGTAACAATTCAGAGCAATATTGCCTACTTTAAGGAGGTTTGAAAGAGGAGTGAATATTTCTCACATTATCCGAAACCATTTTTTTATAAATTAGTGGGAGTGGTAGATAAGAACAGCTGAAGGATTAAAAATAAAATACCCTATGATGTTATTTTCAGACTTTTGGGACTTAAGGATTCAAATTCTATTATTTGAATTTTCAATTTAACTGATGGAAATTTGATATCACAGAAATACAAACCAAAACTTTTCCTGTAATAGCAAAAGTCCATCAGTTAAATTCACATTCAAATGTGTACAATCCATCACAGTCATCTTTAAAAGAAAATATTATTATCACACAAGTGCTCAAACATATTTCTGTAGAAGTACTAATCACTCGTATAGTTTTAGAGCAACAGTTGGAAAAAAAGATTACGGTGCAATTTCTGCAATTAGTATGTCAATCGCTAAACAAACATTATTTCTTAGAACATGACAATGTTGAATTCTTGGGTTTTGTTGTCCATGTGTCCAAATATCATTAATGATTTGCAAACACTATTCCAATGTTGAACACTAGTATTTTAGATAAAAATTTAAAAATTTGTATCTTATTTCCTAAGCCAGCTTTGGCTCATTGCAAGCTTCTTGAGAAACTACTTCTGTTTTTGGATATGGGACTATAGTTTAAAAGATCATTGTTGTCTGTATGTTGTATAATGTGTTCAAATAATATATGCAATATAAATTGCATCACTGACACACTGATACATAACTCCTCTAATCACCCCATACAACACAAACCATCAGCTTTCAGATCATGATATACTAATTAAACATCATTCCACTAGCACAGAAAGACTATCAGGCTGAATTAAATACAATTAAATATGTAACTGAAGCCAACTGATATCATGGAACAATAATTAACAAATTCCTACATAAAACCCAAATCAAACAACAAAGACAGAAAATAACAACAAATTCATATTACTCAAATTCACAGACTGTAACAGGGAAGAGTATGCCTGGAGGAATTCTGACCTGCTCAACGATCGTTGGACCTGCTTCACCTCGATTCCTGCTCCAAGGCTACAATTAAGCCCTACTAAAACTCTTGGAACTCAAATTAAGGGGTAAATCTGATGGATTTGGAAGGGGTAAATATGCCAGGTTTTGAACATGGAACATTGAAAAAAGGGAGTCACAAAACTGTATCTTAGATACTTCTCTAGAAACAATTTATAAACCTCAAAAACATGTCGAAAAACACACTTTTTAGGTTTGATATAAATTTATATGTTCACATTGCCAACAAATAACTGTAAACTTGTAATATAATTTATAAAGAACTTTGTTCTGAGAAATTTTATGTAAGTAAAGTTAATAAAAAATAAAAAACATTATAATAATCAAATTTTATTGAAGAAGAAACAACAAAAAATTAAAAAATTTCTTCTTCTGGTAATGTACTGCAAATAATGTATTTGTTTCTTAATAACAATTAATATCACTTTATTAATAACATCATTTATTCAGTTAATAAAAAAAAAACATTAATTTCAGTGAATATTGATAGAATAGTTTAGAAACAAAAAATAATTTCTACAACAATAACTAAATTGTTTTACAAACAGAATTATCACTGTTGCACACCACTATAGAAAAATTATTCCGATGAGCTGAGAAGCTTGAAAGCGCTAATCGGAATAATGTTTCTATAGTGGTGTGCAACAGTAATAATTCTGTTTGTGATTATAACCACTAACACAACTTTCTTAATTAAATTGTTTTAATAATTTTATTTTAAAAAACTGCATTTGCCAATACTGTACTACTTAAACTCAAAATTGAATTCAAATCATGAAACACCTATTTAACAATTAATTATTAATACAGTAGCTTAATTATTTATCATAACTAGCCTGCAAGTAGGAATTTGTAGTGTTTTTTAAACATAATTTTGAGAATCCATTGCAGATATTAAATCATGAGTGAGCAGATATTGTTTTCATTTGCGGCTTTGGTAATGGGAATTCCCAGGCTGCAAAACGTGAATACCAAAAAAGATTTCCAAACACAAGAGTACCTCATAACAAAACATTTTCCCTGGTCTTTCATAATTTATGAACTAATGGATCATTTCTAACTGCTGCTTGTTCTATTGAATGGCCTGTAGAACAGCCTGTAGCTGAATAAAAAAATATCATTAAAAGGATACAGTGCAGTTCTCAGCTCAGGAACAGAAGAATTTCACATCGAACAGGCATACCTCACTAAAGTCTGGAGAACAATAAAGGAAGACAATTTATATCCTTATCATTTGGATACTGTTCAACATCTTCAACCGGGTGATTGTGAGTTAAGATTAAATTGTTGCCAATGGGTACAAGAAAATTGAAATATTGTTAATTGTGTTTATTTACTGATGAATCTATTTTTTGCAAGAAATGGAACACAAATTTTGAAAAATAGTCACAGGTGAACAACTGAAAATCTAAATGAAATACTAGAGTAGAACTTTCAAAACTGGATATTGTTAAATGTATGGTGTGGTATAATTGGGGACTAGTTAATTATACCATTTATTCTCCAATCACCTTACTTAATTATCCACCTTACATTTTTAATTACTTAATTAATCACCTTATACAAAGATTTTTTTTACCAAATCGGTTGCTAATCCTGTTAGAAGACAGGCTGCATAACAGGTACATAATCTTGAAAAAAGGCTGCAAATGTTCTTTCAACATGGTGGTGCTCCACCTCATTTTTCACAGTTAGTCAGACAGCTTAAATCTAATTTGATTTTTTTTATTGTGTTCATTTGTTTTTATTGATTTTACATATACCACATTTCTCAGAATTAAATTCTTTATAATTTGTATTACAAATTAACTTTTATTTATTAGCAATTTAAACAAGTAAATTCACGTCAAACCTAAACAAGGGTGTTTTTGACACCATTTTTTTGAGATTTACAAAACTTTTCTAAAAAACTACCCAAGAAACAGTTCTGGGACCTCTTTCATCAATTATCCGGTCAAAAACCATATTAAACCATCAAATTTACCCTTTATGTTCCAATAATTTCAGTAGGGTTTAATTGTAGCCTTTGGGGGGAAATTAAGGTGATTTTTTTTGCAAGCTGTATATCAAAAATGGAGAATTTTGGATCTATGTTTTTATGAAATTTCTTCTTTATTTCAGCCTGTAGAATGCATTCCTGAAGTATTTCCCATTCCTCATGGGACACTCCATATATAGAAACACATAGAAACACATAATTTAAACAACAGTCTAAACAGACACAATTTAAATCACATATACTATTCAAACACATTACACAATACATAGACATTTCAAACAACAGTGTCATCTTCAAAAACAGAACTGACAACACTTCTAGTGGCAACCTCAGATGAAGCTCACAATGAGGGGAAGTTGGTTCAGGCAGGAAAGTACATATTTTTTAAATACTAGTGTATTATTTAATTACTAAGTAGGGGAGATGTTTGTACCTTGGGCCACCAGTGGTTTTACTGCACATGTGTAGGGAATTTTAAGTTTTATGATATGTTAAAGTTGGCCACACTACACTTTCACTTTCAGCTGAGTTTGGTTGTTCTATCTCTTTCTGTTTGTGAGTTAGGTTGTTGTTTCTGTTTTTCAGTGGTGAAAGTAAAATTTTTGTGCTTCAGAACTTTATTTTTGAACAAAAAGGTATGTTAAATAATTTAAAATTAACTACCTGTTCATTAGTATGTTTAGCACATTATTTGAATTAAGTTTAAGTAAAATCTTCACTGTTTTGAGATGGAAAGCTAACCTTAAAACTTCATTACACCACCTTGGGCCAGAAATATTCATACCGGCCCAAGGTACACTGTTATTACTTAAAGTGAAATTTTGTTTATTTGTTTTGGCATAAATTGAACAAACACAATATAGGAGTTATTTTATAGTTGTTTATTATTTTTACTAGATGCCAAGAAGTAAAGAGGGCGTAAAGAGACCTAAAGTTTCTGAAGAAAATTTGAAAGAAGTGATCAAAGTTGTTCAGACAAATGGGGTGTGCCTATCTGTGTGAACTGCTGCCAAAGAATTTGGAATTTCTCGAACAACACTCCAAAGACACTTAGATGCACATACGAAAAGTGGGGATACTGAGTTTTCTTACAGAAACAACTGTTCAGTATGGCAAGTTTTTACAAAAGAAGAAGAGAAAAGTCTAATTAAGTATTTACTAACTGCAAGTCTAATGCATTGTGGTCTTTCTAAAGATGATGTAAAAAAATTAGCTTTTCAGTATGCAAAGACAAATTTAGAAAAAATCCAGCTTCATGGGATATCAATTGCCAAGCTAGGGAACAATGGCTTGCAGACTTCCGTAAAAGAAACCCTGAGTTGTCATTAAGAAAACGTCGCTCTACAAGCATAGCTAGGGCACCAGGATTTAACAAACCAGTTGTCAAACTGTTTTTTGAAAAGTATGCCAGTGTCTTAGAAAAGCACAGATTGAGTTCCAATAGAATCTACAATGCCGATGAAATGGGTATATCATCTGTATACACCCCGCCTCAGATTATTGCCTCTAAAGGTATTAAGCAAGTTGGTGGAATAACCTCTACTGAAAGAGGTTTTAATACAACAATAATTTCATGTGTCAATGCCATTGGAAACTCTGTCCCGCCAGTTTTTGTGTTTCCCTGTGTGAACTTTAAAAATCATATGTTGAATGAGCTCCTCCTGGAAGCTATGGGACTTGACATCGATCCGGCTGGTCAAGTGGTGAAATATTTGTCAAGTTTTTGGACCATTTTGTGAAACATGTAAAACCAACAAAGGACAATACAGTGCTATTGATCATAGATAATCACGAGACACATGTTACAATTGATGCGATTAATAAAGCCAGGGATTATGGCATTGTTATTTTGACAATTCCACCTCATACCAGCCACAAACTCGAGCCATTGGATAGGGGGGTATTTGGTCCACTAAAGACTTATTATAATGAAGCATGCAAGAACTGGTTACTAAGCAACCCCGGGAAACCATTAACAATTTATGACATAGGTGAAATAACTGGCAAAGCATACTCCTGCAAACATTAATGCAGGCTTTATTTCATCAGGAATATGGCCAGTCAATTCGAATATATTTAGAGACGATGAGTACTTTGGCAGTTTTGTTACAGACTGACCTGACCCAATCATCGAAACTGATAGTCAAGCACCTCTGAATTTAAGTAACTGTGTCTTAAATGAAAATATTCAGCTATCTACCATGAGCTCTGCACAGAAAGAAATGCTGGAAGCCTCCCAAGATAACGAAATGTTTCCTAATGTTGAACATTTGATTGAGGTTTCAGATCTAACCTGCTTAACTCCAACCCATTCAGAGAAACCCGCAACTCCAAAATCTTTGGAAGAAATCAGACCTTTCCCAAAAACCAAATAAAAAAATTAACCACAAAAGGAAGGAAGTCTGGGCACTGCAGAATACTTACTGACACTCCAGAAAAAGATAAGAGAGCCACAGAAGCCGAGAAAAAGAAAGAAAAACTTGAAAAAAGATTATGATTATCTTCTAAAACTTCCGGGCTGAAAGTGCCATCTTCAGCATCGGTGGTGCAGCCGAAACGTTTAGCATTATTTCAAGCAATCGACCATGGCCTTTCAACCCGGAAGTTTTAGAAGATAATCATAATGACACCGGCCGTGAAAGCCTACGTACTAAGATTGAAAAAAGATATCTCGAGGAAAAAAGCTGAGGTAACAAAAAGACTTTTTAACCTAAAAGAGAAGAAGAAAAGGAAAATTGAGGAGTCATCATCAGACAAATCTTATGCTTCGTTTTTATCAGATGAAAGCAATATTAATATTCAAGATTTAATTCAAAGGAATAAAGAAGAGCATGGAGAAAGCATGTTAGATGATGAGCTGTTTTCTGAATCACCAATAAAAATGGAAGTCTGCAAGTGGATTTTGGTATTATTCAAAACAAAAGTGACAATAAAACATTGTGTAGGTAAAATTACTACAATCAATGATGGAATCCCAACAGCAAAATTTGTCAGACGAGTAAAGAAAACTTCAACTTTTGTATGGCCACAAGAGGATGACGAAAGTGAGGTGCAAAGAGAAGACATTGTAATTTTCCTCCCAAACCCAGTGACTGAAAGACGGGGAGGGTTCTCTTTTCCAGTGTCTTTTTCAGGTTTTAATGTTTATTAAAAAGTCTTATGAATAATACGAGTGCCAATAATATCGTATTAATAGTATATAATAAAATCAAGTGCCAACATTGTTTGTTTCTTTTGCGAATAAAATAACAAAAATTTTTTAAAGTTGTTTGTATGTTATATTAAATGTGTAATTTATGTTGTATAAACTTATGTTATATTAATCATAATAAAAATATAATCTTTTTCATTATGTATAAATATTAGTTTTTATTTAAAACCTTATCTTTCTTACATTAGTTACACTTTTGGCCCATGGCTTAATGTATGGCCCAAGGTACAATATAGGGTGGTCCAAGGTACAACAGGGAACCTTCAAGTTTCTGCCTGTTATATTACAGTTTGTTATACCTGCAATTACAAATATTGTTTTTGTGTTATTGCAATATACATTGTAATGATAATATAAAAAACACATAATAGTATAATAACAATAACAATTTATAACAGTAATATTGTGTTGTAATTAAGTTTTCATGTATAGAATTAACTTCAAATATAGTAGTACAGTTGTTCAGGTACATAATACTATTTACATCTCTCCTAATGTTTCTCCACTGTAAACTGCCAAATTTTTTGCCTTTAGAATACAATGACATTATAAACTAAGTAATAAAATAAACATTCATGATATCAAAAACAAATACTAAAATAAAGAGCAACATTATCAAATACTTTTTACATTAGTTTATACTAATGTAAATAGTAATGTGCCCATACTATATAAAAGTTTAGAGTTACTGAAAAAGAAATTATAGAAAAAAAGAATGTTCAACTGTAACTGAAATATTTATTTCACTTTAGTTTTAGAATTACAGATAATGACATAACTTGCTGACTTACAATGAATGTATAAATAAACACTAATGTCACATGACTTATTTTGCATATATTAAGAACATTTAACAACATCTTTAGTCAAAGAAACTGTATAAAACATCATAAGTTTTTGTGCACATTAAAACAAAGGAAAACACAAACATATATGATGGGAGAGTGATATGAAAACTAAATAGTCTTCACTTTTCTTTACATTCAGGAGGCAGACATTTTTTTGCCCATTGTTCAGGTGTTCAGAATACATAAATACAAACCTGGACACAGAATTACCTAGAAACTAGTTATTGTCTCTAATAACTAGACATATAGCAAGTAAAGTCTGTAGGTCTTAGATTACATATATCTAACACTTTTCACAGTTTAATTATATGTATAACACTACCAACTCGGATCGCAAATTATTATAGGTACAAGTGATAAATTTTTATTTGATGGTTTAAACTATTTTTCGCTCTGTTAGAACTTCGTCAGAGGGTGCTGCTAGGAGCACAGTCCATCCTGCTTTTGGTAATAGCACCATCATTCAAATGATTGCTGTGTGTGTGTGTGTGTGTGCGTGTGTGTGTGTGTGTTCAAGTAGTATGTGTGATTTAAATTGTGTCTGTTCATTTAGGATGTTGTTTCTATGTGTTTTTGTGTGTTTGTATATATCTAGTTGTTCAAGAGTGTCTAGTTTTCTGCCTTTTGTGTGTACGTGTAGGATTTCCATGTTGATGTTGTTGTTTATGTTTGTGTATGTGCGGTCTGTCTCAATGGTTTGCAAACATGGATTCGGTAGGCCAGACATGATGCAGCTTCAAACAGAGATACATTGAACACATAAGTCCATTACACTGCACCAAAAAACAAACCACAACAAAATGGAAATCCTACATGTACACACAAGAAACCGAAAACTAGACACTCTTCTACAACAAGAAACATACAAACATATTGTGACGATTCAATAAGCCTAAATCCCACAAAATACAAAAAAAAATTATTTATAATACTAACAATTAGTTTTAATAAGGTACGAATGAACCCTTCTCCATGCCCCAAACCGGTAGTAACCTACCGATTTGCCAATGTAGCAGTTAATAAACTTAGATTTGAGAAACTAAATAAATCCGTAACTACCCCTTGTCACATAAAAGAGTAATCAAAGTAAAGAGCGATGTCATTAAGCTGTAAGCGAATTAAAGGAAAATAATTAATAATAAGTGAGAACTACTTTTACGCTAAGAAACTACCCGCGCGCGGACAGCCTCTTCACCCCTATAGTAAAGTAGTTCAGTTGTATCTCAGACTCCGCTGCTGATACAGCGTACAAAAGTATGTAGTCAATATAAAACCTGTAAACGAGGAGAAGCTTGTGTGAGATAGCCGGATGATGTAAAAATGTCGTAAATGACGTGAGTGTATGACAATGACATCTCTGTAACAAACTAACATCACCTAAATGTGATGTTAAACTTTTAACATGTAACTGTTAACCTTAAGTAATATTTGCGGTAAAACAATGTGAACACCAGTGAAAGTTACAACCCAAAACCTACCACAAGAATCTACAGACCCGACAGACGACTCATCTTTAGGAATGACAGCAGATTTTACCAAAACACGATAGCCAGAAGATCTCCAAGACACCCTGCACAACCGATAGAAGCGCCGATTCGCCGACGATGTTACACACAGGTGACACGGAAGTTCAACTTCCGTGGTTCAGAACTTAACTTAAAATAATACATGATAGACACTTAATTAACAAATGAAAGTAAAGTAAAACACGAAAGACTGACTTAATTACCATAAAATTGTAATTCCATGCTTAGTAATAATATGTGTTAAGTTGAATGCTTTTATGAATATAACACGTTAAAGTTAAATAAGCCCATTCTTCAGATGGCACAAAATAAAGATTATAATTTTAATATCATATACTGAAACAAAATACTCGGATCCGAGGGCAGTAAAAGCTATGTTAACTCATTAATTACTCTAATTCTATTTGTACAAGAGGTGCAAATGTTTTTACTTTTAATATGCTCATTGCTAAATTTCTTCGGAGATGTTAAAACATTATGTAATAAAGAGATGTCATGGTCCAAAAAGGTGAATGAATAAATCTACAAACCCCTGTCAATATTCCTCAATTCACGGGATCCTATTTAACATTTGTTTACTTTCCAGTAATTTATGAGTTTGTTAAGATTATGGCAGCCTGTTTAATTGACCTGAGCCAATTAACCAGGTTCCCGATATTATAACGACGAGACGTTATAAAATGCGCCACTCTGCTTGTTTTTGTTTTAATGCGCCAGTGACAATAGCAAAATAAAATACGTTACTCTGCTGTTGTCATTTAATATTTTGTAGAATTATTCACTCTGTTAGTTTAACTACCGTGTTAATTTAAAATACGCAACTCTCCCTTTTGCGTGTAGTGATATAAGAAGTCTTTATTATTAAGGGTTAATAATTGGCCTTAATATTTAATAGTAAGTAAAAAAAAATTTTAAATTAATCAAAATAAGAACTCGTATTACAATAAGTAAAATCATAAATTAGGATAGAGAGAAAATTATAATCATTATTACGCAACATAATATAGGTAAGGATATTTAAATGTAGTAAGCCCAGGTTTTTTCCTGTTCAAAAATTCATTCCCCAACTTGTCGGTTTGACGACAACCTCGGACAGGAAAATAACCTGTTACCGCCTGTACGAAACAACCCCACTGTTACAAGCTGCAAAGTCGAGTTAGACAATACACCACCTCCCTCTATTGTCTAATACAAAGTGTTGGACCCCCTTTGCCCAGTAACAACAGATTTTATCCATATGTTGAAAAGTAAAAGATGGCTGTGTGAGATTTCTCTTCTCTCTCTCTCTCTGAGGCGAGATTCGATTCTCTCGTGTCACCTATTTGTAAATATCTCTCATGTATTTAAATTTTTACAAAAAACTAAAGATAGTAAAATAGAGTGTTTAGTGTAAGTAGAATAAGGAGTGTATAAGACTTAGCATCTTAAGAACATGGCTCAATTCAAGCCAGATTTGTTGTTAAAAGACGAATTATGCTATGAAGCACTGTTGCGCGGACTAACTTACGCGAACGTAACGGTCGCGGAACTACGCAAACCGTTACGCGAAAGTAGGCCAGATACACCCGCACAGTTAGGTCGATTAAGCGAAATAGATCTTGATAGCGAAAGAGAAACATGTTATGCGAAGTATAGGGAATTGACGTCAATATCGCAAACCCTCCACGACGAAAAATCAACCGCTATAATCTTACGTACCACACAGAGAATAGAGCATTTAACCCGTCGGATAAATAATTTATTAAACTGGCCCAAAGTAACTGTAATTCCCCCAGATGTGCAAAAATTTGCTGATGAAGCATTACAGCAATTACCCATAATAATAAGAGAATTACGTAGAAAGTCCGACTCATTTAAAATGGAGGAAATTGAAGAAGCTCTGACGAAATTATATATCTCCCCATTTCAATCACCTACCCTAGAACAGCGACCCGCTGCCGTGAGTTTCGAATCCCCCCCCTTCGGTATTAAGGATAGAACCGAGTAATGATCAGTTACTGAATAGGAACAGGAATACCCTACCGATAGCTGAAGCATCACTTCCCAATGCCCTCCACAATCCCACCAATAAGTATGCGTTACCACCCTCAGCGATGACAAATCAAGCATTAGGACCTCCTAGATAACACCTCACGTAAACTTTAGTGCGGACCTCTACGGAAAGATAACTCACCCCGTAGAAAAAATTTTATCAGAAATCCCATACACCGATGGATTGAGTATCACCAAACTATTAGCCTTCATAAAATATCTGCTACAAATAAAAGACTTACAGCAACTAAGCGATTGCCAAATATTACAAGTCCTTCTGCCCTAATGTAGACCACCATTAAAAGATCGTCTACTGGAGTCATTAAGCTCACAACATCCGGTAGAAGAACTCCATACAACTCTGATAAGACATTTTATTCCAACGGGAATTTACGAAGAGCTGAAACAAAACACAGTACTTCGAGTACAAGGAGCTCACGAGAGACTCGCCCACTATATCGCTGACATAAGAGAAGCTTCACTATTACTACAAGTAAACTGGAGCGAAAAGCAGTTAGTAGAAACAATCTTGGTAGGATTATCCCCGGAAGAGAGATCTCGCTTAGCACTTATAAATAAGCCCAACACGTTCGCAGAATTAGAACAATGCAGTGTCCACTCATCCAACGTATGGTATTCGGATCAGAACCGACGTTCGTTACTCCCCCAGGTACAACGTAGAAATGAAACACAACCCCTGGTATCAGATACAAGAACACACCGTGAAAGACGACCATTTCGAATTCCTGCAACTTCTCACTACCAAACTAAATCGAATAATCAACAACCTCAACAGAATACAAGTGATACCGTAAGTAGAGAAAAAAGATGTTACAACTGCGGGAAATTAGGACACATCAGTAGATACTGTAAACAGAAACAGCACTACCAAAAACCCTCTTATTCAAAAAACATGTAAGGCAGGGAGATCCGAAATCCAGTGTCTTCCGCCGCATCGTGAAAATAGGTAAAACCCGAGAGTACCAAATTGGAAACAAAAAAAGTAATAAAAAATAATTAGACCCCTACATAGAGAGAATTATCGATAAATGCAACTCAATTACTACATGCAAGTCCAGTATGTGTCAATTACCATACATACAAGTTAACCTTGGCGTTACTACCACACTTGGATTAATTGATTCTGGATCGACACGGAGCTTAATCAGCCAACAGCTAACAGATACTTTAGCTAAACACAATCTTGTTAAACGTAGTCAACCGGTGAACATTAAATGCGCTACCGGTAACAAACAAAACTTAATCATAAAACTCAGCGTTACGATTAAACTAAAAATTAAAAATTTAACGTGGTATTTTCCAGTGTTAGTATACGACGAATTAGGACCAGACTTAATATTGGGAGCGGACTTTATCAGTAAAACATGTATAATTCTTGACATGTACGATAAGAATTATTATTTTAGATTCGACCGCACTCAAAAATATAATTTTGATTATGAAATAAATAACAGTGAAAAAATGGAAACTTCTGCAACGCACCTAGAACACCGGGAGTCCGAATTAAATCATTTAGAAAGTAAAGATAGACTGAAAATACAGAAACTAATAAAAGAATTTTCCACCGTCCTCACCCCAAAGTTAGGATTAACGAATCTTATAGAGTACAAGATCAACCTGAGTGACAATAAAGTAATACGACTGCACCCATACAAATTATCACCACCAAAAATGGAAATAATGAGAAATCAAATCAATAAATTGTTGGAACAACAAGTCATAGAACCTTCCACTTCACCGTATTCATCACCTGCGTTTTTAGTACCTAAAGGCACCGATAAACATAGATTAGTTGTGGACTATAGACAATTAAATAAAAGGATAGAATTCGAGTCCATACCACTCCCCGACATCCTTAGCGCTTTCCATTACTTTATAAAAGCTAAAGTTTTCACCACAATGGATCTCAATCAGGCATTTCATCAAATACCACTATCGGAAGAATCCAAACGCCTAACCGCCTTCGCCGTCCCATTCAACCTGTACCAATTTACTAGAGTACCCTTTGGAATATCCCAAGGAAGTTCTGTATGTAGCCGATTGTTAGAGAAAATATTCCACGACATAAAATTTAAATTTGTATATTACTACCTAGATGACATAGTAATCTACAGCGAATCTATGGATCAACATCTTCATCATTTACGTGAAGTATTATCACGATTAAAGAAAGCCGGATTAACAGTAAACCCAAGTAAAGTAAATTTTGCTGAAACAATTTTCATTTTTAGGTCACATAGTAAAGGCCGACGGAAAGGTAAGTATAGACCCAGAACGCACCCGTGCTATCAGAGAATTTTTACCACCACGGGATACGAAAGGAATAGCCAGATTTTTGGGAATGATAAAATACTTCCACAAGTACATCCCTCACCTAGCTGATATAGCAGCTCCGTTAAACGCATTAAGAAAAAAAGGAGCGAAATTTGAATGGACTCCACAACACCAATCTGCATTTGAAAAACTGAAAGAAAGCATAATATCACCCCCGGTATTACAATTAGCTGATTTTACTAAACCATTTGTAGTACAGACTGACAGTTCAAGTGTAGCACTAGGAGCAGTAATATATCAGGAAGTGGATAATTCTAGATTACCGATTAGTTATGCCTCACGATCTCTAACCGACCAGGAAAAGAAATTCTCCGCATACGAATTAGAATGTTTAGCTGTAGTATTCGCATTTGAGAAATTCAAACCCTTTTTAGAACATAAAGAATTTCTGTTAGAAACGGATAATCAAGCCTTATCTTGGTTATTAAATCACCCTAAACAGTTAGGTCGTATCGGACGATGGGTATTGAGATTAAATTGTTACAAGTTTAAGGTACAACACATTCGTGGCACCCAAAATGTAGTTGCCGATACACTGTCCCGTATGTTCCAGCCGCCTAATAAAATATCCGAAAATAAGGAAAGTGGTGAAACATCGATTATCAATACGCTAATTACTGAATTCCCCCTTGCATTTGCTGATATAGCTCAGTATCAACAACAATACCCGTATTTAAATACAATAATAGAACAGCTAGATAAAGAAAATAATTCAGAAAAATATATATTGAGTAAGAGAGTATTATGTTATAGAGTAGCTAATGGAAAATCCTTGAGAATAATTGCCCCGGATATTATTAAACCTATGCTTATGGAACACTACCACTCATCCACCATTGGAGCACATATGGGAATAAATAAAACGATACATCGCATTCGAAAAGAATACCATTGGGAAAATATGAACAGCGAGATAGCTAAATTCGTAAAACAGTGTAAGTTGTGTGCTCTGAGCAAGCCAGCGAGAAACAGCCACATAGGTAAATTAATCTCGGAGACTCCCACGACACCCTTTTCAAAAATTTACTTGGGCTTTTCTGGCCCCTACCCACGTTCAAAATCAGGTAATACCATGCTACTCATTTGTGTAGACTCATTTACCAAATTCGTCTGGATGTATCCCATGCGACGAGCGTTAGCATCTACCACTGTGAAGATTTTGCAAGATAGATTATTTAAAGACTTCGGTACACCAGTACATCTAGTGTCAGACAGCGGACCCCAGTTTAAGTCCAAAGAATTCAAGGACATGTGTTTCAGACTAGGCATAGACCACATTACAGTTACAGAGTATCGTCCACAAGGTAATATAGCTGAGAGGTATTTGCGAAACCTAAAATCTGCTTTAATAGCCTACCATGCAAACGACCATACCTCTTGGGACCAGAACCTATCCTGGATACAGTTTGCCTTCAACTCAGCATGTCATGAAGGACATAAATCGACACCCTTTGATTTGTTGTATAAATATAAACCGAATCACCCATTATCCACAAAGTGGAAAATACATGAATTACTACCCCACGAAATTAGTGGTAAAAATATAAAAAAATATGGAACGAAACTCGCGCTAACTTAAGAGTGAACTTAAAAAAATCGCGAAAATATCACGAGCGGGATAGTAAAGAAGTAAAGTATCAAGTCGGAGACTTAGTGATGTACAAAACTCACCCGACGAGTAGTGCAGTTGATAAGACCACCTCCAAACTATCTTACCGATGGTGTGGCCCTTACAAAATTTACAGATACTTAACTCCCGTAACCATTGCACTGTATGAACCCACTACGAATAAATATGTACGTAGAAGTCATGTTTCCCAGATAAAATATTATCACGGAAAGAAAAATGCTAGTGAGCAAGAAAATAAATGAAGTAGAAAAGGATAGATGTATTAAGACGTATATTTGCTATACTGTAATTGAGTCACTACTTAATTACCAAATCGTATAAATAGGAATGAGGCCTGATCAACCTTAGATCCTGTTCATCGAGATGTTCATCGAGAATAAGAAAAGTGAGAAGTCAGCTGACACAGAATATAAGTAACGTTACTTTACAATTACTTTACAAGTATTTTAATAAAATAATTCGTCAACCACGATTCAACGAAATCCTTGAAAGAGAGAAAGGCATTTCACACAGAAATTCCGAGCATACTCCCAGTGCAATTCTAATCTATTTCCCCGTTGAAAACACATCGGTCCCTGACCCTGAGTCTTCTTTAAGTGGAGGAGTATGTGACGATTTAATAAGCCTAAATCCCACAAAATACAAAAAAATAAAATTTTATAATACTAATAATTAGCTTTAATAAGGTACGAATGAACCCTTCTCCATGCCCCAAACCGGTAGTAACCTGCCGATTTGCCAATGTAGCAGTTAATAAACTTAGATTTGAGAAACTAAATAAATCCGTAACTACCCCTTGTCACATAAAAGAGTAATCAAAGTAAAGAGCGATGTCATTAAGTTGTAAGCGAATTAAAGGAAAATAATTAATAATAAGTGAGAACTACTTTTACGCTAAGAAACTACCCGCGCGCGGACAGCCTCTTCACCCCTATAGTAAAGTAGTTCAGTTGTATCTCAGACTCCGCTGCTGATACAGCGTACAAAAGTATGTAGTCAATATAAAACCTGTAAACGAGGAGAAGCTTGTGTGAGATAGCCGGATGATGTAAAAATGTCGTAAATGACGTGAGTGTATGACAATGACATCTCTGTAACAAACTAACATCACCTAAATGTGATGTTAAACTTTTAACATGTAACTGTTAACCTTAAGGAATATTTGCGGTAAAACAATGTGAACACCAGTGAAAGTTACAACCCAAAACCTACCACAAGAATCTACAGACCCGACAGACGACTCATCTTTAGGAATGACAGCAGATTTTACCAAAACACGATAGCCAGAAGATCTCCAAGACACCCTGCACAACCGATAGAAGCGCCGATTCGCCGACGATGTTACACACAGGTGACACGGAAGTTCAACTTCCGTGGTTCAGAACTTAACTTAAAATAATACATGATAGACACTTAATTAACAAATGAAAGTAAAGTAAAACACGAAAGACTGACTTAATTACCATAAAATTGTAATTCCATGCTTAGTAATAATATGTGTTAAGTTGAATGCTTTTATGAATATAACACGTTAAAGTTAAATAAGCCCATTCTTCAGATGGCACAAAATAAAGATTATAATTTTAATATCATATACTGAAACAAAATACTCGGATCCGAGGGCAGTAAAAGCTATGTTAACTCATTAATTACTCTAATTCTATTTGTACAAGAGGTGCAAATGTTTTTACTTTTAATATGCTCATTGCTAAATTTCTTCGGAGATGTTAAAACATTATGTAATAAAGAGATGTCATGGTCCAAAAAGGTGAATGAATAAATCTACAAACCCCTGTCAATATTCCTCAATTCACGGGATCCTATTTAACATTTGTTTACTTTCCAGTAATTTATGAGTTTGTTAAGATTATGGCAGCCTGTTTAATTGACCTGAGCCAATTAACCAGGTTCCCGATATTATAACGACGAGACGTTATAAAATGCGCCACTCTGCTTGTTTTTGTTTTAATGCGCCAGTGACAATAGCAAAATAAAATACGTTACTCTGCTGTTGTCATTTAATATTTTGTAGAATTATTCACTCTGTTAGTTTAACTACCGTGTTAATTTAAAATACGCAACTCTCCCTTTTGCGTGTAGTGATATAAGAAGTCTTTATTATTAAGGGTTAATAATTGGCCTTAATATTTAATAGTAAGTAAAAAAAAATTTTAAATTAATCAAAATAAGAACTCGTATTACAATAAGTAAAATCATAAATTAGGATAGAGAGAAAATTATAATCATTATTACGCAACATAATATAGGTAAGGATATTTAAATGTAGTAAGCCCAGGTTTTTTCCTGTTCAAAAATTCATTCCCCAACTTGTCGGTTTGACGACAACCTCGGACAGGAAAATAACCTGTTACCGCCTGTACGAAACAACCCCACTGTTACAAGCTGCAAAGTCGAGTTAGACAATACACCACCTCCCTCTATTGTCTAATACAAAGTGTTGGACCCCCTTTGCCCAGTAACAACAGATTTTATCCATATGTTGAAAAGTAAAAGATGGCTGTGTGAGATTTCTCTTCTCTCTCTCTCTCTGAGGCGAGATTCGATTCTCTCGTGTCACCTATTTGTAAATATCTCTCATGTATTTAAATTTTTACAAAAAACTAAAGATAGTAAAATAGAGTGTTTAGTGTAAGTAGAATAAGGAGTGTATAAGACTTAGCATCTTAAGAACATGGCTCAATTCAAGCCAGATTTGTTGTTAAAAGACGAATTATGCTATGAAGCACTGTTGCGCGGACTAACTTACGCGAACGTAACGGTCGCGGAACTACGCAAACCGTTACGCGAAAGTAGGCCAGATACACCCGCACAGTTAGGTCGATTAAGCGAAATAGATCTTGATAGCGAAAGAGAAACATGTTATGCGAAGTATAGGGAATTGACGTCAATATCGCAAACCCTCCACGACGAAAAATCAACCGCTATAATCTTACGTACCACACAGAGAATAGAGCATTTAACCCGTCGGATAAATAATTTATTAAACTGGCCCAAAGTAACTGTAATTCCCCCAGATGTGCAAAAATTTGCTGATGAAGCATTACAGCAATTACCCATAATAATAAGAGAATTACGTAGAAAGTCCGACTCATTTAAAATGGAGGAAATTGAAGAAGCTCTGACGAAATTATATATCTCCCCATTTCAATCACCTACCCTAGAACAGCGACCCGCTGCCGTGAGTTTCGAATCCCCCCCCCTTCGGTATTAAGGATAGAACCGAGTAATGATCAGTTACTGAATAGGAACAGGAATACCCTACCGATAGCTGAAGCATCACTTCCCAATGCCCTCCACAATCCCACCAATAAGTATGCGTTACCACCCTCAGCGATGACAAATCAAGCATTAGGACCTCCTAGATAACACCTCACGTAAACTTTAGTGCGGACCTCTACGGAAAGATAACTCACCCCGTAGAAAAAATTTTATCAGAAATCCCATACACCGATGGATTGAGTATCACCAAACTATTAGCCTTCATAAAATATCTGCTACAAATAAAAGACTTACAGCAACTAAGCGATTGCCAAATATTACAAGTCCTTCTGCCCTAATGTAGACCACCATTAAAAGATCGTCTACTGGAGTCATTAAGCTCACAACATCCGGTAGAAGAACTCCATACAACTCTGATAAGACATTTTATTCCAACGGGAATTTACGAAGAGCTGAAACAAAACACAGTACTTCGAGTACAAGGAGCTCACGAGAGACTCGCCCACTATATCGCTGACATAAGAGAAGCTTCACTATTACTACAAGTAAACTGGAGCGAAAAGCAGTTAGTAGAAACAATCTTGGTAGGATTATCCCCGGAAGAGAGATCTCGCTTAGCACTTATAAATAAGCCCAACACGTTCGCAGAATTAGAACAATGCAGTGTCCACTCATCCAACGTATGGTATTCGGATCAGAACCGACGTTCGTTACTCCCCCAGGTACAACGTAGAAATGAAACACAACCCCTGGTATCAGATACAAGAACACACCGTGAAAGACGACCATTTCGAATTCCTGCAACTTCTCACTACCAAACTAAATCAAATAATCAACAACCTCAACAGAATACAAGTGATACCGTAAGTAGAGAAAAAAGATGTTACAACTGCGGGAAATTAGGACACATCAGTAGATACTGTAAACAGAAACAGCACTACCAAAAACCCTCTTATTCAAAAAACATGTAAGGCAGGGAGATCCGAAATCCAGTGTCTTCCGCCGCATCGTGAAAATAGGTAAAACCCGAGAGTACCAAATTGGAAACAAAAAAAGTAATAAAAAATAATTAGACCCCTACATAGAGAGAATTATCGATAAATGCAACTCAATTACTACATGCAAGTCCAGTATGTGTCAATTACCATACATACAAGTTAACCTTGGCGTTACTACCACACTTGGATTAATTGATTCTGGATCGACACGGAGCTTAATCAGCCAACAGCTAACAGATACTTTAGCTAAACACAATCTTGTTAAACGTAGTCAACCGGTGAACATTAAATGCGCTACCGGTAACAAACAAAACTTAATCATAAAACTCAGCGTTACGATTAAACTAAAAATTAAAAATTTAACGTGGTATTTTCCAGTGTTAGTATACGACGAATTAGGACCAGACTTAATATTGGGAGCGGACTTTATCAGTAAAACATGTATAATTCTTGACATGTACGATAAGAAGTATTATTTTAGATTCGACCGCACTCAAAAATATAATTTTGATTATGAAATAAATAACAGTAAAAAAATGGAAACTTCTGCAACGCACCTAGAACACCGGGAGTCCGAATTAAATCATTTAGAAAGTAAAGATAGACTGAAAATACAGAAACTAATAAAAGAATTTTCCACCGTCCTCACCCCAAAGTTAGGATTAACGAATCTTATAGAGTACAAGATCAACCTGAGTGACAATAAAGTAATACGACTGCACCCATACAAATTATCACCACCAAAAATGGAAATAATGAGAAATCAAATCAATAAATTGTTGGAACAACAAGTCATAGAACCTTCCACTTCACCGTATTCATCACCTGCGTTTTTAGTACCTAAAGGCACCGATAAACATAGATTAGTTGTGGACTATAGACAATTAAATAAAAGGATAGAATTCGAGTCCATACCACTCCCCGACATCCTTAGCGCTTTCCATTACTTTATAAAAGCTAAAGTTTTCACCACATTGGATCTCAATCAGGCATTTCATCAAATACCACTATCGGAAGAATCCAAACGCCTAACCGCCTTCGCCGTCCCATTCAACCTGTACCAATTTACTAGAGTACCCTTTGGAATATCCCAAGGAAGTTCTGTATGTAGCCGATTGTTAGAGAAAATATTCCACGACATAAAATTTAAATTTGTATATTACTACCTAGATGACATAGTAATCTACAGCGAATCTATGGATCAACATCTTCATCATTTACGTGAAGTATTATCACGATTAAAGAAAGCCGGATTAACAGTAAACCCAAGTAAAGTAAATTTTGCTGAAACAATTTTCATTTTTAGGTCACATAGTAAAGGCCGACGGAAAGGTAAGTATAGACCCAGAACGCACCCGTGCTATCAGAGAATTTTTACCACCACGGGATACGAAAGGAATAGCCAGATTTTTGGGAATGATAAAATACTTCCACAAGTACATCCCTCACTTAGCTGATATAGCAGCTCCGTTAAACGCATTAAGAAAAAAAGGAGCGAAATTTGAATGGACTCCACAACACCAATCTGCATTTGAAAAACTGAAAGAAAGCATAACATCACCCCCGGTATTACAATTAGCTGATTTTACTAAACCATTTGTAGTACAGACTGACAGTTCAAGTGTAGCACTAGGAGCAGTAATATATCAGGAAGTGGATAATTCTAGATTACCGATTAGTTATGCCTCACGATCTCTAACCGACCAGGAAAAGAAATTCTCCGCATACGAATTAGAATGTTTAGCTGTAGTATTCGCATTTGAGAAATTCAAACCCTTTTTAGAACATAAAGAATTTCTGTTAGAAACGGATAATCAAGCCTTATCTTGGTTATTAAATCACCCTAAACAGTTAGGTCGTATCGGACGATGGGTATTGAGATTAAATTGTTACAAGTTTAAGGTACAACACATTCGTGGCACCCAAAATGTAGTTGCCGATACACTGTCCCGTATGTTCCAACCGCCTAATAAAATATCCGAAAATAAGGAAAGTGGTGAAACATCGATTATCAATACGCTAATTACTGAATTCCCCCTTGCATTTGCTGATATAGCTCAGTATCAACAACAATACCCGTATTTAAATACAATAATAGAACAGCTAGATAAAGGAAATAATTCAGAAAAATATATATTGAGTAAGAGAGTATTATGTTATAGAGTAGCTAATGGAAAATCCTTGAGAATAATTGCCCCGGATATTATTAAACCTATGCTTATGGAACACTACCACTCATCCACCATTGGAGCACATATGGGAATAAATAAAACGATACATCGCATTCGAAAAGAATACCATTGGGAAAATATGAACAGCGAGATAGCTAAATTCGTAAAACAGTGTAAGTTGTGTGCTCTGAGCAAGCCAGCGAGAAACAGCCACATAGGTAAATTAATCTCGGAGACTCCCACGACACCCTTTTCAAAAATTTACTTGGGCTTTTCTGGCCCCTACCCACGTTCAAAATCAGGTAATACCATGCTACTCATTTGTGTAGACTCATTTACCAAATTCGTCTGGATGTATCCCATGCGACGAGCGTTAGCATCTACCACTGTGAAGATTTTGCAAGATAGATTATTTAAAGACTTCGGTACACCAGTACATCTAGTGTCAGACAGCGGACCCCAGTTTAAGTCCAAAGAATTCAAGGACATGTGTTTCAGACTAGGCATAGACCACATTACAGTTACAGAGTATCGTCCACAAGGTAATATAGCTGAGAGGTATTTGCGAAACCTAAAATCTGCTTTAATAGCCTACCATGCAAACGACCATACCTCTTGGGACCAGAACCTATCCTGGATACAGTTTGCCTTCAACTCAGCATGTCATGAAGGACATAAATCGACACCCTTTGATTTGTTGTATAAATATAAACCGAATCACCCATTATCCACAAAGTGGAAAATACATGAATTACTACCCCACGAAATTAGTGGTAAAAATATAAAAAAATATGGAACGAAACTCGCGCTAACTTAAGAGTGAACTTAAAAAAATCGCGAAAATATCACGAGCGGGGTAGTAAAGAAGTAAAGTATCAAGTCGGAGACTTAGTGATGTACAAAACTCACCCGACGAGTAGTGCAGTTGATAAGACCACCTCCAAACTATCTTACCGATGGTGTGGCCCTTACAAAATTTACAGATACTTAACTCCCGTAACCATTGCACTGTATGAACCCACTACGAATAAATATGTACGTAGAAGTCATGTTTCCCAGATAAAATATTATCACGGAAAGAAAAATGCTAGTGAGCAAGAAAATAAATGAAGTAGAAAAGGATAGATGTATTAAGACGTATATTTGCTATACTGTAATTGAGTCACTACTTAATTACCAAATCGTATAAATAGGAATGAGGCCTGATCAACCTTAGATCCTGTTCATCGAGATGTTCATCGAGAATAAGAAAAGTGAGAAGTCAGCTGACACAGAATATAAGTAACGTTACTTTACAATTACTTTACAAGTATTTTAATAAAATGATTCGTCAACCACGATTCAACGAAATCCTTGAAAGAGAGAAAGGCATTTCACACAGAAATTCCGAGCATACTCCCAGTGCAATTCTAATCTATTTCCCCGTTGAAAACACATCGGTCCCTGACCCTGAGTCTTCTTTAAGTGGAGGAGTATGTGACGATTTAATAAGCCTAAATCCCACAAAATACAAAAAAATAAAATTTTATAATACTAATAATTAGCTTTAATAAGGTACGAATGAACCCTTCTCCATGCCCCAAACCGGTAGTAACCTGCCGATTTGCCAATGTAGCAGTTAATAAACTTAGATTTGAGAAACTAAATAAATCCGTAACTACCCCTTGTCACATAAAAGAGTAATCAAAGTAAAGAGCGATGTCATTAAGTTGTAAGCGAATTAAAGGAAAATAATTAATAATAAGTGAGAACTACTTTTACGCTAAGAAACTACCCGCGCGCGGACAGCCTCTTCACCCCTATAGTAAAGTAGTTCAGTTGTATCTCAGACTCCGCTGCTGATACAGCGTACAAAAGTATGTAGTCAATATAAAACCTGTAAACGAGGAGAAGCTTGTGTGAGATAGCCGGATGATGTAAAAATGTCGTAAATGACGTGAGTGTATGACAATGACATCTCTGTAACAAACTAACATCACCTAAATGTGATGTTAAACTTTTAACATGTAACTGTTAACCTTAAGTAATATTTGCGGTAAAACAATGTGAACACCAGTGAAAGTTACAACCCAAAACCTACCACAAGAATCTACAGACCCGACAGACGACTCATCTTTAGGAATGACAGCAGATTTTACCAAAACACGATAGCCAGAAGATCTCCAAGACACCCTGCACAACCGATAGAAGCGCCGATTCGCCGACGATGTTACACACAGGTGACACGGAAGTTCAACTTCCGTGGTTCAGAACTTAACTTAAAATAATACATGATAGACACTTAATTAACAAATGAAAGTAAAGTAAAACACGAAAGACTGACTTAATTACCATAAAATTGTAATTCCATGCTTAGTAATAATATGTGTTAAGTTGAATGCTTTTATGAATATAACACGTTAAAGTTAAATAAGCCCATTCTTCAGATGGCACAAAATAAAGATTATAATTTTAATATCATATACTGAAACAAAATACTCGGATCCGAGGGCAGTAAAAGCTATGTTAACTCATTAATTACTCTAATTCTATTTGTACAAGAGGTGCAAATGTTTTTACTTTTAATATGCTCATTGCTAAATTTCTTCGGAGATGTTAAAACATTATGTAATAAAGAGATGTCATGGTCCAAAAAGGTGAATGAATAAATCTACAAACCCCTGTCGATATTCCTCAATTCACGGGATCCTATTTAACATTTGTTTACTTTCCAGTAATTTATGAGTTTGTTAAGATTATGGCAGCCTGTTTAATTGACCTGAGCCAATTAACCAGGTTCCCGATATTATAACGACGAGACGTTATAAAATGCGCCACTCTGCTTGTTTTTGTTTTAATGCGCCAGTGACAATAGCAAAATAAAATACGTTACTCTGCTGTTGTCATTTAATATTTTGTAGAATTATTCACTCTGTTAGTTTAACTACCGTGTTAATTTAAAATACGCAACTCTCCCTTTTGCGTGTAGTGATATAAGAAGTCTTTATTATTAAGGGTTAGTAATTGGCCTTAATATTTAATAGTAAGTAAAAAAAATTTTAAATTAATCAAAATAAGAACTCGTATTACAATAAGTAAAATCATAAATTAGGATAGAGAGAAAATTATAATCATTATTACGCAACATAATATAGGTAAGGATATTTAAATGTAGTAAGCCCAGGTTTTTTCCTGTTCAAAAATTCATTCCCCAACTTGTCGGTTTGACGACAACCTCGGACAGGAAAATAACCTGTTACCGCCTGTACGAAACAACCCCACTGTTACAAGCTGCAAAGTCGAGTTAGACAATACACCACCTCCCTCTATTGTCTAATACAAAGTGTTGGACCCCCTTTGCCCAGTAACAACAGATTTTATCCATATGTTGAAAAGTAAAAGATGGCTGTGTGAGATTTCTCTTCTCTCTCTCTCTCTGAGGCGAGATTCGATTCTCTCGTGTCACCTATTTGTAAATATCTCTCATGTATTTAAATTTTTACAAAAAACTAAAGATAGTAAAATAGAGTGTTTAGTGTAAGTAGAATAAGGAGTGTATAAGACTTAGCATCTTAAGAACATGGCTCAATTCAAGCCAGATTTGTTGTTAAAAGACGAATTATGCTATGAAGCACTGTTGCGCGGACTAACTTACGCGAACGTAACGGTCGCGGAACTACGCAAACCGTTACGCGAAAGTAGGCCAGATACACCCGCACAGTTAGGTCGATTAAGCGAAATAGATCTTGATAGCGAAAGAGAAACATGTTATGCGAAGTATAGGGAATTGACGTCAATATCGCAAACCCTCCACGACGAAAAATCAACCGCTATAATCTTACGTACCACACAGAGAATAGAGCATTTAACCCGTCGGATAAATAATTTATTAAACTGGCCCAAAGTAACTGTAATTCCCCCAGATGTGCAAAAATTTGCTGATGAAGCATTACAGCAATTACCCATAATAATAAGAGAATTACGTAGAAAGTCCGACTCATTTAAAATGGAGGAAATTGAAGAAGCTCTGACGAAATTATATATCTCCCCATTTCAATCACCTACCCTAGAACAGCGACCCGCTGCCGTGAGTTTCGAATCCCCCCCCCCTTCGGTATTAAGGATAGAACCGAGTAATGATCAGTTACTGAATAGGAACAGGAATACCCTACCGATAGCTGAAGCATCACTTCCCAATGCCCTCCACAATCCCACCAATAAGTATGCGTTACCACCCTCAGCGATGACAAATCAAGCATTAGGACCTCCTAGATAACACCTCACGTAAACTTTAGTGCGGACCTCTACGGAAAGATAACTCACCCCGTAGAAAAAATTTTATCAGAAATCCCATACACCGATGGATTGAGTATCACCAAACTATTAGCCTTCATAAAATATCTGCTACAAATAAAAGACTTACAGCAACTAAGCGATTGCCAAATATTACAAGTCCTTCTGCCCTAATGTAGACCACCATTAAAAGATCGTGTACTGGAGTCATTAAGCTCACAACATCCGGTAGAAGAACTCCATACAACTCTGATAAGACATTTTATTCCAACGGGAATTTACGAAGAGCTGAAACAAAACACAGTACTTCGAGTACAAGGAGCTCACGATAGACTCGCCCACTATATCGCTGACATAAGAGAAGCTTCACTATTACTACAAGTAAACTGGAGCGAAAAGCAGTTAGTAGAAACAATCTTGGTAGGATTATCCCCGGAAGAGAGATCTCGCTTAGCACTTATAAATAAGCCCAACACGTTCGCAGAATTAGAACAATGCAGTGTCCACTCATCCAACGTATGGTATTCGGATCAGAACCGACGTTCGTTACTCCCCCAGGTACAACGTAGAAATGAAACACAACCCCTGGTATCAGATACAAGAACACACCGTGAAAGACGACCATTTCGAATTCCTGCAACTTCTCACTACCAAACTAAATCGAATAATCAACAACCTCAACAGAATACAAGTGATACCGTAAGTAGAGAAAAAAGATGTTACAACTGCGGGAAATTAGGACACATCAGTAGATACTGTAAACAGAAACAGCACTACCAAAAACCCTCTTATTCAAAAAACATGTAAGGCAGGGAGATCCGAAATCCAGTGTCTTCCGCCGCATCGTGAAAATAGGTAAAACCCGAGAGTACCAAATTGGAAACAAAAAAAGTAATAAAAAATAATTAGACCCCTACATAGAGAGAATTATCGATAAATGCAACTCAATTACTACATGCAAGTCCAGTATGTGTCAATTACCATACATACAAGTTAACCTTGGCGTTACTACCACACTTGGATTAATTGATTCTGGATCGACACGGAGCTTAATCAGCCAACAGCTAACAGATACTTTAGCTAAACACAATCTTGTTAAACGTAGTCAACCGGTGAACATTAAATGCGCTACCGGTAACAAACAAAACTTAATCATAAAACTCAGCGTTACGATTAAACTAAAAATTAAAAATTTAACGTGGTATTTTCCAGTGTTAGTATACGACGAATTAGGACCAGACTTAATATTGGGAGCGGACTTTATCAGTAAAACATGTATAATTCTTGACATGTACGATAAGAAGTATTATTTTAGATTCGACCGCACTCAAAAATATAATTTTGATTATGAAATAAATAACAGTAAAAAAATGGAAACTTCTGCAACGCACCTAGAACACCGGGAGTCCGAATTAAATCATTTAGAAAGTAAAGATAGACTGAAAATACAGAAACTAATAAAAGAATTTTCCACCGTCCTCACCCCAAAGTTAGGATTAACGAATCTTATAGAGTACAAGATCAACCTGAGTGACAATAAAGTAATACGACTGCACCCATACAAATTATCACCACCAAAAATGGAAATAATGAGAAATCAAATCAATAAATTGTTGGAACAACAAGTCATAGAACCTTCCACTTCACCGTATTCATCACCTGCGTTTTTAGTACCTAAAGGCACCGATAAACATAGATTAGTTGTGGACTATAGACAATTAAATAAAAGGATAGAATTCGAGTCCATACCACTCCCCGACATCCTTAGCGCTTTCCATTACTTTATAAAAGCTAAAGTTTTCACCACATTGGATCTCAATCAGGCATTTCATCAAATACCACTATCGGAAGAATCCAAACGCCTAACCGCCTTCGCCGTCCCATTCAACCTGTACCAATTTACTAGAGTACCCTTTGGAATATCCCAAGGAAGTTCTGTATGTAGCCGATTGTTAGAGAAAATATTCCACGACATAAAATTTAAATTTGTATATTACTACCTAGATGACATAGTAATCTACAGCGAATCTATGGATCAACATCTTCATCATTTACGTGAAGTATTATCACGATTAAAGAAAGCCGGATTAACAGTAAACCCAAGTAAAGTAAATTTTGCTGAAACAATTTTCATTTTTAGGTCACATAGTAAAGGCCGACGGAAAGGTAAGTATAGACCCAGAACTCACCCGTGCTATCAGAGAATTTTTACCACCACGGGATACGAAAGGAATAGCCAGATTTTTGGGAATGATAAAATACTTCCACAAGTACATCCCTCACCTAGCTGATATAGCAGCTCCGTTAAACGCATTAAGAAAAAAAGGAGCGAAATTTGAATGGACTCCACAACACCAATCTGCATTTGAAAAACTGAAAGAAAGCATAATATCACCCCCGGTATTACAATTAGCTGATTTTACTAAACCATTTGTAGTACAGACTGACAGTTCAAGTGTAGCACTAGGAGCAGTAATATATCAGGAAGTGGATAATTCTAGATTACCGATTAGTTATGCCTCACGATCTCTAACCGACCAGGAAAAGAAATTCTCCGCATACGAATTAGAATGTTTAGCTGTAGTATTCGCATTTGAGAAATTCAAACCCTTTTTAGAACATAAAGAATTTCTGTTAGAAACGGATAATCAAGCCTTATCTTGGTTATTAAATCACCCTAAACAGTTAGGTCGTATCGGACGATGGGTATTGAGATTAAATTGTTACAAGTTTAAGGTACAACACATTCGTGGCACCCAAAATGTAGTTGCCGATACACTGTCCCGTATGTTCCAACCGCCTAATAAAATATCCGAAAATAAGGAAAGTGGTGAAACATCGATTATCAATACGCTAATTACTGAATTCCCCCTTGCATTTGCTGATATAGCTCAGTATCAACAACAATACCCGTATTTAAATACAATAATAGAACAGCTAGATAAAGGAAATAATTCAGAAAAATATATATTGAGTAAGAGAGTATTATGTTATAGAGTAGCTAATGGAAAATCCTTGAGAATAATTGCCCCGGATATTATTAAACCTATGCTTATGGAATACTACCACTCATCCACCATTGGAGCACATATGGGAATAAATAAAACGATACATCGCATTCGAAGAGAATACCATTGGGAAAATATGAACAGCGAGATATCTAAATTCGTAAAACAGTGTAAGTTGTGTGCTCTGAGCAAGCCAGCGAGAAACAGCCACATAGGTAAATTAATCTCGGAGACTCCCACGACACCCTTTTCAAAAATTTACTTGGGCTTTTCTGGCCCCTACCCACGTTCAAAATCAGGTAATACCATGCTACTCATTTGTGTAGACTCATTTACCAAATTCGTCTGGATGTATCCCATGCGACGAGCGTTAGCATCTACCACTGTGAAGATTTTGCAAGATAGAATATTTAAAGACTTCGGTACACCAGTACATCTAGTGTCAGACAGCGGACCCCAGTTTTAAGTCCAAAGAATTCAAGGACATGTGTTTCAGACTAGGCATAGACCACATTACCGTTACAGAGTATCGTCCACAAGGTAATATAGCTGAGAGGTATTTGCGAAACCTAAAATCTGCTTTAATAGCCTACCATGCAAACGACCATACCTCTTGGGACCAGAACCTATCCTGGATACAGTTTGCCTTCAACTCAGCATGTCATGAAGGACATAAATCGACACCCTTTGATTTGTTGTATAAATATAAACCGAATCACCCATTATCCACAAAGTGGAAAATACATGAATTACTACCCCACGAAATTAGTGGTAAAAATATAAAAAAGATATGGATCGAAACTCGCGCTAACTTAAGAGTGAACTTAAAAAAATCGCGAAGATATCACCAGCGGGATAGTAAAGAAGTAAAGTATCAAGTCGGAGACTTAGTGATGTACAAAACTCACCCGACGAGTAGTGCAGTTGATAAGACCACCTCCAAACTATCTTACCGATGGTGTGGCCCTTACAAAATTTACAGATACTTAACTCCCGTAACCATTGCACTGTATGAACCCACTACGAATAAATATGTACGTAGAAGTCATTTTTCCCAGATAAAATATTATCACGGAAAGAAAAATGCTAGTGAGCAAGAAAATAAATGAAGTAGAAAAGGATAGATGTATTAAGACGTATATTTGCTATACTGTAATTGAGTCACTACTTAATTACCAAATCGTATAAATAGGAATGAGGCCTGATCAACCTTAGATCCTGTTCATCGAGATGTTCATCGAGAATAAGAAAAGTGAGAAGTCAGCTGACACAGAATATAAGTAACGTTACTTTACAATTACTTTACAAGTATTTTAATAAAATGATTCGTCAACCACGATTCAACGAAATCCTTGAAAGAGAGAAAGGCATTTCACACAGAAATTCCGAGCATACTCCCAGTGCAATTCTAATCTATTTCCCCGTTGAAAACACATCGGTCCCTGACCCTGAGTCTTCTTTAAGTGGAGGAGTATGTGTCGATTTAATAAGCCTAAATCCCACAAAATACAAAAAAATAAAATTTTATAATACTAATAATTAGCTTTAATAAGGTACGAATGAACCCTTCTCCATGCCCCAAACCGGTAGTAACCTGCCGATTTGCCAATGTAGCAGTTAATAAACTTAGATTTGAGAAACTAAATAAATCCGTAACTACCCCTTGTCACATAAAAGAGTAATCAAAGTAAAGAGCGATGTCATTAAGTTGGAAGCGAATTAAAGCAAAATAATTAATAATATGTGAAAACTACTTTTACGCTAAGAAACTACCCGCGCGCGGACATCCTCTTCACCCCTATAGTAAAGTAGTTCAGTTGTATCTCAGACTCCGCTGCTGATACAGCGTACAAAAGTATGTAGTCAATATAAAACCTGTAAACGAGGAGAAGCTTGTGTGAGATAGCCGGATGATGTAAAAATGTCGTAAATGACGTGAGTGTATGACAATGACATCTCTGTAACAAACTAACATCACCTAAATGTGATGTTAAACTTTTAACATGTAACTGTTAACCTTAAGTAATATTTGCGGTAAAACAATGTGAACACCAGTGAAAGTTATAAACAACCCAAAACCTACCACAAGAATCTACAGACCCGACAGACGACTCATCTTTAGGAATGACAGCAGATTTTACCAAAACACGATAGCCAGAAGATCTCCAAGACACCCTGCACAACCGATAGAACCGCCGATTCGCCGACGATGTTACACACAGGTGACACGGAAGTTCAACTTCCGTGGTTCAGAACTTAACTTAAAATAATACATGATAGACACTTAATTAACAAATGAAAGTAAAGTAAAACACGAAAGACTGACTTAATTACCATAAAATTGTAATTCCATGCTTAGTAATAATATGTGTTAAGTTGAATGCTTTTATGAATATAACACGTTAAAGTTAAATAAGCCCATTCTTCAGATGGCACAAAATAAAGATTATAATTTTAATATCATATTGTAACATAACAAAATGTTACCTAACCTAAATGTATATTATCAGATTTTATAAGTACAGAACAATAATGTAAATAGGGAAGATAGTAATAAGAATAAACAAGAAGAGAGGAATCAAGAAAGAAGAATGAAGCAGAAGTGCCACCTGAAACAGTAAACCCAAATACTGTTTGACACTACAACCAGACAATGACTAACACAAACTGATGGACAGAGTAAATTTACATTAAGCTGTCAATCAAGTCAGTAGATAATGTAAACAGAATATTATATGTAAATAAAAAGTGAATCAATAAGAATCTGAATACTGTGAAATCAGAATTAGCATTTTGCTGATAATAAATTTAACCATGACTAGTAAATTATGAATGCCAAAACTAAAATTAGCAATGGCTACAAAATGAGAACAAAGATATATTTCAATATCAAATATACTTATGAGAAAGAAAAACCATTTGTATGAGGGAATATTATACAAATAAAGTACCTCAACAAATTACCGAATTGTGAACCAATAAATGTTGTTAAGGCAAAATTCCAGTCTAGACGGTATGTCTTAACAACGCCTAGACCAAGCAATAATCAGTGAGTTGATTATTGGGAGGTAACGTAAGTGTAAATTAAATACACAGAACAATCGTTATGCTCCAACATAACAAAAAACATTATTAAAATGATATATTTAATCATAATTCAATTGTTAAGTAGTAGAATAGAACGAGTCAGCGTAAAACGAAATGTCATAGTAATAAGAATCGTTCATTACAATGTATAAAGTTAAGGTGTATTCATAATGTTCAATAATTGAAGTTCAGTACAGAGTTAATAGTGTTCTCACATAAACGTTTGAGTAATAAAATGCTATGTGAACACAAACAATATTAATCAAAGTGTAAAATCGTCGATTCAGGTAAACAGACGACAGCGCAAAATAGTGTACCCGAACATGGTTTATGTAGCAATGTCAGTAAAAGTGAAGTGAACTCGGTATCAAACTATATCAAATTAAAGAGGACAAAATAATCTTTAATTTGATGACGATATCGACCCAATCACAACTGTATTAAGTGCGGGAAAGATGTTAGCATCATTTACCAAATATGCATCAGAAATTTGTTTACTAATACCAACAACAATGAAAGCTATCTGTCACCTCAGCGTTTGACAGTTAGAAAACCGTTATTAACGGCTAAATGACCAATACGTCATACTCATCACACCTACAAGAACCAATCACAAAATTAGTTAGTAATTAACATTTTTGCCTAACGCCGATTAACGGGCGGGGTATATAAGAGAATGTAACCGATTCTCGACAGACACTTATCAACTTCATACAGCACGGAACGTGTGCTCGCCATCCCAACATTTTTAACAACTGTCAGCGTCATCAACATAATACATCGAAGGAAATAACTCAACACCAAGAAACAACTACTTCAAATTAATCTACAGAAAACAATAGTGATTATGTGCAGTATTATTTCATTTTTGTGCGGGAAATAATGAACAGAAGTAATTATATAATGTTATTTATGATCCATTAAGTTAGAAGCGGATTGAAGTACTCTGTTCTTGTGCGTGTGTAGTGGAAAAAATTGATAATCATTATAATCCGATTATCAAGGTGCTAAAATGAGTTTTAATTAAATAATTAAAACCAAAAGGTAACAGTGCAACCATTATTCATTTTTTCTACAAGCGCCATAACCTGTACGTTTTTATACACCGATCTGTACTGACGCAAACCACAGAAACATTTCAATAATACACCATGTCTCAATTTATTTGATGAATTTGTCATTAGTAATTAAGCTGAATGTTAGTTATAAGTGTTCTCAATTTATAAACTTTGTAATTCACAAATCAGGCGTGACGAACGCGCAACCTATCAAATAGGTTATTTTTATTTGTTTACTTCATGAAAGTAACGTCAAAACATTATTGATCAATTTTATATCAGAAAATTATTAGATATTGTGTAGGCATAACTTTCTTTTTCGTGTCTCAAAGAACTCACATCTGAGATTTTAATAATATTAATGTTAAAAATAACCAACATCTGGACTTAGCCAGATTCGCCACTTGTGCTCTGAGCAAGCCTTATAAGGTATATAATAACTTATTTACGATTGTACGATATTGTATGTTTTAATTATATTTGTTTTTGAATTCTCAATCAAGGGTATGAATAAAACCCATTATTAACAGCATAACTCGACTTGATTTATTTCTAACTGATAGTTAAATATTTTATTTAGAAAACTCAAACAACCTTCAGTTGTGTTTAAATATTTTGGAATAGCATTGCCATAAAGGTAATAAACAATTATTTTAAATTTTTTTTAAATCATTTAGTGATTCTATTTGTGGGTTTTACACGGGATTTTCCCTAAATAAATCCGTGTGGCGCCCACTAACAAACAAGGCAATCTAACCTTGCAACTAAAGTGAGTTGGCGTTTGTAAACTGAGTTGACAGCTTACTGAACTTCTAGAAAACACGACCAGGTACGTGAAAGTATATTATGTTTATTATATTGTCCAGACATTACTAGACGTAACGTACTTAGACTATCAGCAACCTGGAGGAGAAGTTTCACAGCCAGTATCAACAAGACGATCATCATCATCAAGCGACCAACTATTGTACTCTACTTTTAAACCTAAGCAAAATTAGTATTTAATTATTATCAACCCAACTATTTTATTTGTTTCATATAAGGGAATTCTTTTCAGACAAGTATAATTACACCATTGTAAACACACTTTGAGTAACCTCGAATGTTACATTCTAAATCGCTTTACAAAATTAGTAACCTTCAACAACTACAACATCTAAATAGTATCTCACACATAAGTAAATTTTATTTAATCCCGACCTTTAATATTTTAAACATAAACATAATTTTAAATAACAACAGCAAATCTTTTCTTGTAGTACAAATACGACGCATACACCGTGTGGCAGAATTACACACCGTATTTCGGTTACTTACAAATTGGCTAGCCCAACAGTGTGGCTTTTAAAGGAGAGAGTAATTTCAGGTAACTTACAGATTGGCGCACCAACTAGTGTGGCTTAAAAATATCAAATAAAAATATTTTTTATATTTATATCAGCCCGGTAGACACGAAAGTATAAACATGCCACACACCCATCAATATGATACGAGGTATAAGGACAGTCGGGTAGGAGAGTTACAACCAGATATGGAGACCTCTGAAGCACAACCCATACACGGAATGGAAGTCATTACCATCAATAATATCGAAACTCAACCTGAAGAAACACCCCAGGTAGAACCGGAAGTGGAAGTGAGAGCCAACCACCAACCCAGACTATCAGAAAAACCCGCGCAGGCAGAGAATACGGACTTCCAGGAAGCAATGATGAGAGTGATGATAGAACTGAAAGAAGATGGTAGGAAATCTAGTGCGGAGAACCGGAAGAATATCGAGTTACTAAATAAAAATATAGAGTCAATAAAGGAGGATCATCGTGACTTAAATAAAAATATAGAGTCCCTGAGGGAAGACCTGAATAAAAAGATTGACAGTACCCATAAATACATGGACACGCTGAACAGTAAAATAGATGATAACAGTAGAGCCATCAGAGAAGAATTGAACACCACCTTGATTGAAATTAGCAGGAGGATGGAAGAAGGCAATGAGAAAATTAACACGAGAATAGAACTGGAGATTGCTGTTGTGAGGGAAGAAATGATAGAAGTAAACAAAAGGTGCGAACAACACGACCAGGACTTAAAGCGAACTAGGGAAGAGGTCGACGGGAGGATCGACACCATAGAGGAGGTGACTGAAGCAAGAATAGAATCCTTGAAAAGAATGAATCAAGATGAGATTAAACGGGTAAGGATAGACGTAGGCGAGCGCTGTGAAGAGGTAAGTACATCAGTAGACGCAGTAAGAAATCTAACTGTCGCTAATCGAGAAAGAATTGAGGAACTAAGACAACAGGAAATAGTGCAAATGCGGGAGGAGATTGAAGTTATCCGCAACCGTCCGATCCAAGGTCAGTATCTGCTACCAAATGACAACCGCGACGCGATTAATTTTAAAAATTATCGAAGAAACCCTATCGAATTCTTAGCACGTGTTGAAGAAAACTTGGCACGGATCCGAGAGACCAGATGGAACAACATAAGAAGCTTGATAGATGAGTATTTCAAAGAAATATACGATAATTGGTGGACTGCAACGCGCCACGAAGTTCACAGTTACGAGGAATTCAAGACCCAATTCCGCGCAAAATATTGGTCCGAGGCCACGCAAAACATAGTACGCGATCATATATGTCACGGGAAATACGATGCGAGCAGAGGAGGAACCATGACTTCCTACTTTTTGGGTCAGGTGTGTCTAGCACGAAATTTAGAAACAAAAATACCTGAAGAATGTCTCGTTACAAAACTGTCTTACCATTTTGAGGAGGGTGTCGCTAAGGCACGTCAGTGGGGGCAGATTAAAACTATAGCAGCTATGTCCGCGTTGCTCGAGGATCAGGAGCATGAAGGATATTACCGAAGGAGTCGTCGGAGGAATGACCATTTTAACAATATGGGCGGTAACATAAACAATAATAATAATAACAACTCCAGAAATTACAGAAGTAATTTTAATAATAATGGCCATACAAACCAAAATTATAATAATAGTAATAATAATAACAATAATAGTAGGCCGAATAACCAGAGTAGTAATAATAACAATAATAATAACGGTAGCCATAATAATAATAACAACCGGCGACCCAATTATAATAATAACACCAATCGACCATCAAACCAAGGCGGGAATAATCCACCGTCACAATATCGCCGAGCCAATTATGTGCAAGCCAATTACGACTCCGATAGAAGGCGGCGATACCAACGAAGAAACAGTTTCAGTGGAGACAGAGGAAGTATAAGAGGAGGACGATGGAGGAGTAGTAGCATTGAGGGCGACGACCGCAACAGCGACTACCGACCACAAGTACACTTTGTTCCTGACCAGGAACCAGCCGATCAGGGAGGACGTACAACAACGGACGATAGGAATAATGTAGGTAATCAAGAACGACGCCACGAGGAGAGCACTAGCTCTTTAAACTCCTCGCGGCAGTGAAAAATTATGATAACATAAACCCTTCGCTGAACCACTCTATTGGGTATGATTACGGCACCAGTCCAAATAAAATCACCATATTGTACAACCATTACCTAAAAAATATAAGGCAGGAATTGTTAGAAGAAGGAGTAACCAATCACCATCAACACACCCACGATATCGTGTACGTGACGGCCAAAATTAATGAAGTAACTGTCACGTTAATGATCGACACCGGGGCCAACGTTTCCCTAATGGATAGCACCGAGCTCAATCGTATTCAGGAGGAGAGCAGGGTTAATATACCGACGTTACCGGTTAATAACATCATCCTGATAGGAGCTACGGGACGACAAAATAAATCAGTGAAAAAGCAGGTTAGGTTAGAAGTAACCAGTCAAGGTGTGAAAATACCGATGATATTTCTAATAGCAACGGGTCTACCATTTCGTAGCTTGATCGGCTGCGACATTCTACGAAGGCACTCAGCCATAATCGATTTAAGTTTGGACAAATTAACTTTGAAAACGTCTGATACCAATTGGATTGCAGACATTGTAGGAAACAGAGAAGTTCCCCCAGAGAGAACGATATACCACATCCAAAGAACAACCAACCCTAGAAACCAAACATCCAGGCATGAGCTGGAATACAATAACAATAACAATAATTTATGGGAAGAAAAGATTAGAGAAATAAGACAGTTCCAGTCGACTAACAGAACTAAGTCACCAAGCCCAGGCCAACTCGAAAAATTAATAACCATATATAATAAGTATAGACACATATTTTCAGACCTCCCAGGAAAGGTTAAAAATTATCAATGTATATTAAATTTCAAAGAACCGGTTAATTTCAACCGCAAATCTTACCCCATTGCGTACTCCCTTAAAGAGGCGGTTCGATCTGAAATCAATCAGTTGATAGAGGATGATATAATAGAACACAGCCAGTCCCCTTATACCAGCCCTATAGTAGCGATTAAAAAGAAAAACGGTAAGGTGAGGCTTTGTTTAGACGCACGAGAAATAAACAAACACCTAATTAATAACCGGACATCTCCAGGCGAAATTGAAGAGATTCTAAAGAAGTTCCATGGTGTACAATACATAAGCTCATGGGATACGGTCTGCGGATATTGGCAGGTTGAGCTGCATCCCAACAGTCGAAAATATGTTGCTTTTATATTTGAGGGACGCAACTATCACTTTAAGAGGTTGCCCTTCGGGCTAATAAATTCAGTAGCTATATTCATACAATGCATGGATCAGGTGTTAGGACCGGAAGCACTTAAATTCAAGACCGTCTATGTGGACGACCTGCTAATAACGTCCACCAACTGGGAAGAACATTGTCAGAGGGTAGACCACGTGCTAAACAAGCTATCAGAAAATCATATTACTCTAAAATTGGAAAAATCCCAACTTATTGCGAAGGAAGTACAGTTTTTAGGATTCCAACTCACCGAATTAGGAATAACTCCATCAACAGAAAAAATCGAAGCCATTCAAAAGTTCCCCACTCCCAAGAATAAAAAACAGTTACAATCTTTTTTAGGATTGTGCAACTACTATCGAAAATTTCAAAACAATTATTCGGAACTAACCACCAGATTGTCTCCGCAATTGTCCTCGAAGGATAAATGGACATGGGGTCCAGCACAGGAAAGTATATTTCAAAAGATCAAAATGAAATTTTTAGAGACGGTAATATTACACCATCCAGACTTTGATAAACCTTTTTATTTGAATTGTGATGCCAGTGACATCAGTTTAGGCTCCACCTTATACCAAGAAGACAGCGAAGGAAACCACCTTGTAATAAACTTCGCGAGCCGGACTTTGAATAAGTGTGAAAGAAACTACAATGTCACTGAAAAAGAACTCCTAAGCGTAGTATTCGCATGTAATAAATTCCGCACATACATATTAGGATACTCTGTTACTGTTAGGACAGATCACAAGTCCATATCCTTTTTAAAGAACTGCAAATTAAGTCATGGGCGATTAGCAAGGTGGACATTGGTCCTACAAGAGACCAATTAATTGGGAATACGTCCCTGGCAAAAAGAATATAGCCACCGATGTACTGTCGCGAGTAAACATTACAAATCAGACTTATGATGGTGAAAAAGAAACACTAGCCAAAGTTTATAACATATTAAAAAGCCGCACAGAATTAGAAGGCATTATCAAAGAAATAGAGTTACATCAAAGACAAGACAGTAGACTGGCACAAATTTTCCAAAGGTTGGATAATCAGGATGTAAGAATAACCCCTTATTACTGTATAGTTAATAATATATTATTTGTTAAAACTAAGTATCACGATAACGGTTGGAAGTTAGTAATACCTAAAACCATAGAGGAGGAAATAATCACAGATTACCATGTTCGTTATGGGCACATGGGTGCTGTTAAAGTAATAAAGGCGCTGGAAGAACATATGTATATAAAGGACATGAATAGAAGAGTGAGGCAATGCATTAGAACCTGTCAGATATGCCAGATGGTGAAATGCACAAATGAAAGAAAGGAGGGGCAGATGATTCCCATAAAATCTTCGGGGAAACTAGAAAAAGTTTTTGTAGACATCTGCAGCCCATTTCCTAGAAGTGGAGGTCATCACCAATACAAGTATTTATTGATTATCTTAGACCATTATACTAAATATATAAAACTATACCCTATGAATCGAGCAACCACCCAGAAGATACTCAACCTAATAATACATAATTATATACCTGAGGTAGGCTGTCCGAAAACCATGATCACAGACCACGGTACACAATTTAAAGGACGGAGGTGGAAGGACACACTGATGGAATATGGGATAAAAACATACAAAACTGCAGTGTACCATCCCAGTAGTAATCCCTCAGAAAGAGTATTAAGAGAGGTGGGACGGATTCTTAGGACTTATTGTGCAACTCAACAAAGACAGTGGAGTGGGTATGTCCCAGCTGCAGAAGATTTTATCAATCTAGCGTACCACCAATCAATTGACACCACCCCATACAATGCCATGTTCGAAAAACCTCCACCCAGAGAGATCAGCGACCTGATTAAGTTCCCCCAGAATCCCGAATATCACTTTAATAGAATCCAATACCACGACAAGATCATAGAAAAGTTAGAACAACGTAGGAGAAAGTATGAACGGCAAGCACCAACCCGGATAATTAAGTATAGAATAGGAGACCAAGTACTATTAAGAAATAGGGAGCTGCCCAGCACAATGGAGGGCATCACCAAGAAACTGCTAGTATTATACGTCGGTCCATATACCATCACAAAAGACCATGAAAACAATACCTATGAACTCACTGACACGATGAATAAAAAAGTTAAAGGGACATACAATCAAACGTCATTGAAAAGGTACTATAGTTAAAGAAAATTAATTAGGATAAGTAATTACACAGTGCCAAATATTCCAAAAATGTAATGCTAAAAGCTGATATGGGAAAGGACACCTGTATAACGTAATCATCCCCAATAATGCACCCAATAGAGTGGAAGAGCACAAAATAACCCCATGTATATCAACCATAAAAAAAAAATGATTACTATTAAGAGCAGATAATATGTAGTAGTAGGCGACATTTATCACCCGAATGTTTAGGGTATAAAAGAAAAATAAAATCTGTTTAAAAACAATTACTGTAAACGAACTCATTTAATGTTTCACAGAATCACATATTAAGCTCCAAATTATTGAAGGTAACTAATTGACTATAACAAATCAATTTGCCCTATTGAGTTACAAAAGTGTGTAGGATTAAGATATAGGCCAAACTATTTGTTACTTGTGAAAAAAGAACCAGATCTATCACACCAAAGGATAGAAAATTATGTAATGTCAACTAAATGATTTAATAAGGAAAAGGACATCTATTATGTCATAAAGAGCCAGTAGTGGCATATAACTAAAATTACTATACTATACTTAGAGAAAAAAAAAAAAATGTTTATCCAAATTAATATTATATGTAACTAAATTTTATCAAATGATTATTGTGTACCTCTCATAAAACTAAAATATTAATTAAAATCATCCAGAATAAAGGTTCACCCAACTAACCTTTGAAGGAGTAGAGAGGCAGAATAACAAAGTGTGTAAAATAAAAGAAGGATATTATTATGGAAAGTGTAAGGAAAGAGAAAAAATGGTTATAAAATGAACTATGTAACCCCAAGAATGTCTATAAAATTAGATATTAGTATGTTATTATATTATCACATTAAAGTGTAATTATCAAATATTGTATACTTCATAACTTAGAATTAAAACCATCCAGAATAAGTGAGAACCACCATCACTTGAAGGAGTAGAGAAGAAAAATAACAAAGAGTGTTAATTATAAAGATAGCTATTATTATAGTAGAATGAAAGGAAAGAAAAATGTTTATTAATTATCAAATATTGTACATCACAGATACGTCAGAGAACATCAAACAAAAAACCATTTAGTATACGAACATTGTACGCCCTGATAATTCAGGATAAATATAAATTATTAAGAAAAGCTTAATGAAATATTGTGAAAATAAAAATATTGTAAACTCTAGATATAAAAAACCAACTGCATAAGTACTATAAGCATCACAGTAAGTGTGTAACCTTAAGAATACTCAAGTGAGCCAAAACAAATGGTCAACTAGTACAAAAAGTAACTATACAGCTGATAAGAAGCATAGCTGAGAATGTCTAGTCTGAAAAGAAATAATTACCTGTAAAAAGAAAGTATGTTAGCAAGTATAAAGATGGAAATGTGATATAAATGAAAACCTCTGAAACCTTGAATATTATAGTGAATATATTATATTATTGTAAATGAATGATATGTGATATTTTATGAGTTGTGATAGTGCAACTATTGCCTGGTGCAATGTTTATTTTTTTTCTCAGACAGAGAAGAGTAATGCCTCTGAATCTGAGTATGTGTATTGAGGAACGGCAGAGAATGTAAGCCATAGTGAGCCACTCTGATTCCGAACCCACTACAAAAGTTAGGGAGTTATATTGTATTAATGTATCAAGGACTATTATGAAAGAATCTGTGAGGTATAAATGATAATAACCATTAAGATAATCACGAATGTAAAGATATGAAATAAGAAAGAAGGATGTGTATAAAACAGGAAATTGTTAATTTAAGAAATAAGATCTATTGTAGTTAAATGACTTAAAATGTAAGCAACTTGAAAAAAAAAATATGATGATACTAGTAAATTAAGAATTATATCACTGGACAAAAGATCAAGTGTAACACACTAATGGTATGTTAAAAAATCAAAGAGTACAAAGAAAAAAAAAACAATAGAAATATACTAAGAAACTGACATGAAATGATAATTTTATAAAAAATAAATTTTTTCTCAAATGATCAATTTTGAGGAGGGTGTATATGTAACATAACAAAATGTTACCTAACCTAAATGTATATTATCAGATTTTATAAGTACAGAACAATAATGTAAATAGGGAAGATAGTAATAAGAATAAACAAGAAGAGAGGAATCAAGAAAGAAGAATGAAGCAGAAGTGCCACCTGAAACAGTAAACCCAAATACTGTTTGACCAATGTTTGACACTACAACCAGACAATGACTAACACAAACTGATGGACAGAGTAAATTTACATTAAGCTGTCAATCAAGTCAGTAGATAATGTAAACAGAATATTATATGTAAATAAAAAGTGAATCAATAAGAATCTGAATACTGTGAATCAGAATTAGCATTTTGCTGATAATAAATTTAACCATGACTAGTAAATTATGAATGCCAAAACTAAAATTAGCAATGGCTACAAAGTGAGAACAAAGATATATTTCAATATCAAATATACTTATGAGAAAGAAAAACCATTTGTATGAGGGAATATTATACAAATAAAGTACCTCAACAAATTACCGAATTGTGAACCAATAAATGTTGTTAAGGCAAAATTCCAGTCTAGACGGTATGTCTTAACAACGCCTAGACCAAGCAATAATCAGTGAGTTGATTATTGGGAGGTAACGTAAGTGTAAATTAAATACACAGAACAATCGTTATGCTCTAACATAACAAAAAACATTATTAAAATGATATATTTAATCATAATTCAATTGTTAAGTAGTAGAATAGAACGAGTCAGCGTAAAACGAAATGTCATAGTAATAAGAATCGTTCATTACAATGTATAAAGTTAAGGTGTATTCATAATGTTCAATAATTGAAGTTCAGTACAGAGTTAATAGTGTTCTCACATAAACGTTTGAGTAATAAAATGCTATGTGAACACAAACAATATTAATCAAAGTGTAAAATCGTCGATTCAGGTAAACAGACGACAGCGCAAAATAGTGTACCCGAACACGGTTTATGTAGCAATGTCAGTAAAAGTGAAGTGAACTCGGTATCAAACTGTATCAAATTAAAGAGGACAAAATAAACTTTAATTTGATGACGATATCGACCCAATCGCAACTGTATTAAGTGCGGGAAATATGTTAGCATCATTTACCAAATATGCATCAGAAATTTGTTTACTAATACCAACAACAATGAAAGCTATCTGTCACCTCAGCGTTTGACAGTTAAAAAACCGTTATTAACGGCTAAATGACCAATACGTCATACTCATCACACCTACAAGAACCAATCACAAAATTAGTTAGTAATTAACATTTTTGCCTAACGCCGATCGACGGGCGGGGTATATAAGAGAATGTAACCGATTCTCGACAGACACTTATCAACTTCATACAGCACGGAACGTGTGCTCGCCATCCCAACATTTTTAACAACTGTCAGCGTCATCAACATAATACATCGAAGGAAATGACTCAACACCAAGAAACAACTACTTCAAATTAATCTACAGAAAACAATAGTGATTGTGACGATTTTAAATATATCGAAAATCGCACAAATTAAAATTTTTAATTTTAATAAGTAAGAGTATCATACACCCTTACCTATACCCAGATTCCTGAATCAACTTGAAACTTTCCAGTACCAACACGCCAAGAAAGGTATTAAGTAAAGAATAATAATAATAATTACTTTAATTATTAAAAATGCGACTATATAAATAAAGAAATCCCTAAGTCATAATAAAGTAAACATAAAGTATTTACATTCTAATTAATGAATAATTAATAATATATAAAGTACGAACTATTTTCTTAGTGCGTAAATACGCACCAGCTTACTGAGCCCTCGCCCCTAAACTATACGCGCATTCGCCAGTAGAACTGCGTCATGAAAAGATGTGAGTTGTGTGTTGTCTACATACACGTAAGTGTATGGCGTTAAACGTAGATTCAACGTGAGATGATTTTATTTTGAATAATGTAGTGTGTGTAGAGTTAGTGAGAATATGCAGAAAGGAAAAAGTAGCCAACACATCTCTTTAAAAATATAAAACTGTAAGTTGTAAGACATGTAACTACCAGACTTTAGTACTGCAAAGTAAGAACTATAATTAAGGTGTAAAATGTGAACTACAAAATCTGGACGAAGAAAAGTGAAACTACAACAGTATGAACTTCAAGTAAAAAAAACGATCGTCGAGAGCAGACATAATCAACCCGATGTAGATTCAAGAGGAACCACGTACTCCACCCATGGAAGACGACAGGAGATGCCCCAAGGACCCAGCAACAACCTCATATTAAATTCAGGTGATATCCAACCACAACATTTGTATATTTCGTCTTAATAAGAGAAGTAAAAAAAAGAACACTAAAGAACTTTAACAAAAGAAACTAATAATGTAAAGAAGAAATTATCAGATTTGTAATTTTTGTAATGAAGTAATAGTAACAGCAATATATAGATAAATGTAAGATAATAATGTAGATTACCACCAATATTATTCTTCAAATAATTTGGTTGAAGTTTATGATAAATTAATTATTTTGAGAAAGTTCAGACCCGGATCCGAGGTATTTAAAACTAACATCTAGATGAGTAATTTTTGAGATTAAAGTAATAATAAACTTAATATCTTTAAAGCAGTAAAGGCAAAATTTAGTAAAGTAAATTTTATTAAAAAAAGAAACAAAGTCAAACATAATATTTGAATAGTAATAAAGAGATGTTTTCGCTAACACCAAGTGAGTGAATAAATTTGTGCAAACCTTGTCAATTTCCTATCTCATAATTGTGTTGTAATTTGTTGGTAAGGAGGTTTTACTAACAACGGCAGCTAGTTTGATTAACTGGTAAAGAATTTAACTAGTTCCCGACTTTTGTGTTGTCTTAACAAGGGAGACGGCACAAAATTGCGCCACTCTGCTGTCTTGTAAAAAAAAAAAAAAAAAAAAAAAAAAAAAAAAAAAAAAAAAAAAAAAAAAAGGTTAATTGTTTACAGAGTGTCACATACAAAATTGCGCCACTCTGCTTTTTTTTTTAAATAATTATGTACGTCGTGGCACACAAAATTGCACCATTACTACTTTAAAGCAAGAAATATTTATGTTGCTGTTGTTGTGTAATTTTATAATTCGTTAACGATAACTAGGACAAACATAAATTTATTCACTCAGAAATAAACAAAAAATAAATGAGTAAAATTTTAATTATGTTATAATAATATTAGTATCGCGACTTTGCCGTATTACGCAAGTCATAGCTGGTAAGGATTCCATTCCAAACAAGTCGATAGAAGCCAGTCTGTTCATGTTAAATACGTGTTGAGGAATGTAAACTCTCCCCTTTGTATGCACCCATCTCATTCATAACCCCTCCTCCCTAAAGCAAACAAAACCACATTAGACACGCTTTTTCCTGTTTTGTATTGTCCTGAATTACTACCCTATGCAACTAGACGACTTCCCAAAACAGCTGACTCTTTGTGCTATTGTTAAACCAATGAACTTTTCGTATATGAAATTTCTCTCTACTATACAATGGTATTAGCGTTTTGTTTTAATTAATTATATATGTCAGTACTGAGAATTGAATTGTTGTGAGATAAGTTATATTTATTAATTAATATAAGATTCCATATGCAATAAGATATAGATATGTGTGTTTAAATTAATTCAAGTTTATAAGTGTTTGAAATAAAATAAATAATAAGTACTTTAAATAAAAAAGGTTTAATAATAGCTTGAATAAAAATAACGTGTAATAAAAGTGTAAAGTGTAGGAGTAAAATGAGTAAAGAGAAAATAATAATAAAAGTATATTTGAGTCGTGTAAACGCCCGGTCGTGGCCTGCTTCAAAATAATTCCCCCAGCTTGACAGTAGTAGAGACAAACTAGTTCGTGCAGGAAATATTGTAGTAAGCCACCCCTATTGTCTTGAATTGATACCGAAGAAACAATGGTGAACCACCTTAGTGTATAATACAATGCGTCCAGTGTTTGACCCCTCTTAGATTGTAACTGCTCATTGTTTAAATGTAAATAAAGATTCCCGCTTTGTGAAATTCCGCGTATCTCAGTAGAATAAGAAATTAGTGTTAAGATAGGATCTAAGGTCAAGTATGGGATTGGCTTTAGATTACTGTAGTAGAATTAAGAGATATAGGGATCAAGACGTAACACAGTCACAATGGCGCCGCACTTAAAGAAAGTTCTTTACAAGGGATAAAGAAAGCGCAGAAAGCTAACCAATATAGTTAGAGTATGCAATGTAATCAGTCGGGCCACTATATTGTGAAGTTACGGGAAACTAAGAGTAACAAATAGATTAATAGATAAGTAATATCTATTTATATGTAAATAATATTAAGGTAAATGTTAAGAAACGAGAGAAAGGGAATTTCACGGAAAAAAAAATATAATTATGTTTATTAGATTTTCTATTATTCCACCCCCACCCCGTTTTTCATAGTTAAGTGCAGGAGGATGTGACGATTTTAAATATATCGAAAATCGCACAAATTAAAATTTTTAATTTTAATAAGTAAGAGTATCATACACCCTTACCTATACCCAGATTCCTGAATCAACTTGAAACTTTCCAGTACCAACACGCCAAGAAAGGTATTAAGTAAAGAATAATAATAATAATTACATTAATTATTAAAAATGCGACTATATAAATAAAGAAATCCCTAAGTCATAATAAAGTAAACATAAAGTATTTACATTCTAATTAATGAATAATTAATAATATATAAAGTACGAACTATTTTCTTAGTGCGTAAATACGCACCAGCTTACTGAGCCCTCGCCCCTAAACTATACGCGCATTCGCCAGTAGAACTTCGTCATGAAAAGATGTGAGTTGTGTGTTGTCTACATACACGTAAGTGTATGGCGTTAAACGTAGATTCATCGTGAGATGATTTTATTTTGAATAATGTAGTGTGTGTAGAGTTAGTGAGAATATGCAGAAAGGAAAAAGTAGCCAACACATCTCTTTAAAAATATAAAACTGTAAGTTGTAAGACATGTAACTACCAGACTTTAGTACTGCAAAGTAAGAACTATAATTAAGGTGTAAAATGTGAACTACAAAATCTAGACGAAGAAAAGTGAAACTACAACAGTGTGAACTTCAAGTAAAAAAACCGATCGTCGAGAGTAGACATAATCAACCCGATGTAGATTCAAGAGGAACCACGTACTCCACCCATGGAAGACGACAGGAGATGCCCCAAGGACCCAGCAACAATCTCATATTAAATCCAGGTGATATCCAACCACAACATTTGTATATTTCGTCTTAATAAGAGAAGTAACAAAAGAACACTACAGAACTTTAACAAAAGAAACTAATAATGTAAAGAAGAAATTATCAGATTTGTAATTTTGTAATGAAGTAATAGTAACAGCAATATAAAAAATAAATGTAAGATAATACATCTTAAACATCTAATACATCTTAATGCATCTTAGATGCATCTTAATGCATCTTATACATCTTTATTATCTTAAATGTAAGATAATAATGTAGATTACCACCAATATTATTCTTCAAATAATTTGGTTGAAGTTTATGATAAATTAATTATTTTGAGAAAGTTCAGACCCGGATCCGAGGTATTTAAAACTAACATCTAGATAAGTAAATTTTTGAGATAAAAGGAATAATATACTTAATATCTTTAAAGCAGTAAAAGCAGAATTTAGTAAAGTAAATTTTATTAAAAAAAGAAACAAAGTCAAACATAATATTTGAATAGTAATAAAGAGAGGTTTTCGCTAACACCAAGTGAGTGAATAAATTTGTGCAAACCTTGTCAATTTCCTATGTCATAATTGTGTTGTAATTTGTTGGTAAGGAGGTTTTAATAACAACGGCAGCTAGTTTGATTAACTGGTAAAGAATTGAACTAGTTCCCGACTTTTGTGTTGTCTTAACAAGGGAGACGGCATATGATTATGTGCAGTATTATTTCATTTTTGTGCGGGAAATAATGAACAGAAGTAATTATATAATGTTATTTATGATCCATTAAGTTAGAAGCGGATCGAAGTACTCTGTTCTTGTGCGTGTGTAGTGGAAAAAATAGTAATAAGAATCGTTCATTACAATGTATAAAGTTAAGGTGTATTCATAATGTTCAATAATTGAAGTTCAGTACAGAGTTAATAGTGTTCTCACATAAACGTTTGAGTAATAAAATGCTATGTGAACACAAACAATATTAATCAAAGTGTAAAATCGTCGATTCAGGTAAACAGACGACAGCGCAAAATAGTGTACCCGAACATGGTTTATGTAGCAATGTCAGTAAAAGTGAAGTGAACTCGGTATCAAACTATATCAAATTAAAGAGGACAAAATAATCTTTAATTTGATGACGATATCGACCCAATCACAACTGTATTAAGTGCGGGAAAGATGTTAGCATCATTTACCAAATATGCATCAGAAATTTGTTTACTAATACCAACAACAATGAAAGCTATCTGTCACCTCAGCGTTTGACAGTTAGAAAACCGTTATTAACGGCTAAATGACCAATACGTCATACTCATCACACCTACAAGAACCAATCACAAAATTAGTTAGTAATTAACATTTTTGCCTAACGCCGATTAACGGGCGGGGTATATAAGAGAATGTAACCGATTCTCGACAGACACTTATCAACTTCATACAGCACGGAACGTGTGCTCGCCATCCCAACATTTTTAACAACTGTCAGCGTCATCAACATAATACATCGAAGGAAATAACTCAACACCAAGAAACAACTACTTCAAATTAATCTACAGAAAACAATAGTGATTATGTGCAGTATTATTTCATTTTTGTGCGGGAAATAATGAACAGAAGTAATTATATAATGTTATTTATGATCCATTAAGTTAGAAGCGGATCGAAGTACTCTGTTCTTGTGCGTGTGTAGTGGAAAAAATTGATAATCATTATAATCCGATTATCAAGGTGCTAAAATGAGTTTTAATTAAATAATTAAAACCAAAAGGTAACAGTGCAACCATTATTCATTTTTTCTACAAGCGCCATAACCTGTACGTTTTTATACACCGATCTGTACTGACGCAAACCACAGAAACATTTCAATAATACACCATGTCTCAATTTATTTGATGAATTTGTCATTAGTAATTAAGCTGAATGTTAGTTATAAGTGTTCTCAATTTATAAACTTTGTAATTCACAAATCAGGCGTGACGAACGCGCAACCTATCAAATAGGTTATTTTTATTTGTTTACTTCATGAAAGTAACGTCAAAACATTATTGCTCAATTTTATATCAGAAAATTATTAGATATTGTGTAGGCATAACTTTCTTTTTCGTGTCTCAAAGAACTCACATCTGAGATTTTAATAATATTAATGTTAAAAATAACCAACATCTGGACTTAGCCAGATTCGCCACTTGTGCTCTGAGCAAGCCTTATAAGGTATATAATAACTTATTTACGATTGTACGATATTGTATGTTTTAATTATATTTGTTTTTGAATTCTCAATCAAGGGTATGAATAAAACCCATTATTAACAGCATAACTCGACTTGATTTATTTCTAACTGATAGTTAAATATTTTATTTAGAAAACTCAAACAACCTTCAGTTGTGTTTAAATATTTTGGAATAGCATTGCCATAAAGGTAATAAACAATTATTTTAAATTTTTTTTAAATCATTTAGTGATTCTATTTGTGGGTTTTACACGGGATTTTCCCTAAATAAATCCGTGTGGCGCCCACTAACAAACAAGGCAATCTAACCTTGCAACTAAAGTGAGTTGGCGTTTGTAAACTGAGTTGACAGCTTACTGAACTTCTAGAAAACACGACCAGGTACGTGAAAGTATATTATGTTTATTATATTGTCCAGACATTACTAGACGTAACGTACTTAGACTATCAGCAACCTGGAGGAGAAGTTTCACAGCCAGTATCAACAAGACGATCATCATCATCAAGCGACCAACTATTGTACTCTACTTTTAAACCTAAGCAAAATTAGTATTTAATTATTATCAACCCAACTATTTTATTTGTTTCATATAAGGGAATTCTTTTCAGACAAGTATAATTACACCATTGTAAACACACTTTGAGTAACCTCGAATGTTACATTCTAAATCGCTTTACAAAATTAGTAACCTTCAACAACTACAACATCTAAATAGTATCTCACACATAAGTAAATTTTATTTAATCCCGACCTTTAATATTTTAAACATAAACATAATTTTAAATAACAACAGCAAATCTTTTCTTGTAGTACAAATACGACGCATACACCGTGTGGCAGAATTACACACCGTATTTCGGTTACTTACAAATTGGCTAGCCCAACAGTGTGGCTTTTAAAGGAGAGAGTAATTTCAGGTAACTTACAATATACTGAAACGAAATACTCGGATCCGAGGGCAGTAAAAGCTATGTTAACTCATTAATTACTCTAATTCTATTTGTACAAGAGGTGCAAATGTTTTTACTTTTAATATGCTCATTGCTAAATTTCTTCGGAGATGTTAAAACATTATGTAATAAAGAGATGTCATGGTCCAAAAAGGTGAATGAATAAATCTACAAACCCTTGTCTATATTCCTCAATTCACGGGATCCTATTTAACATTTGTTTACTTTCCAGTAATTTATGAGTTTGTTAAGATTATGGCAGCCTGTTTAATTGACTTGAGCCAATTAACCAGGTTCCCGATATTATAACAACGAGAAGTTATAAAATGCGCCACTCTGCTTGTTTTTGTTTTAATGCGCCAGTGACAATAGCAAAATAAAATACGTTACTCTGCTGTTGTCATTTAATATTTTGTAGAATTATTCACTCTGTTAGTTTAACTACCGTGTTAATTTAAAATACGCAACTCTCCCTTTTGCGTGTAGTGATATAAGAAGTCTTTATTATTAAGGGTTAAAAATTGGCCTTAATATTTAATAGTAAGTAAAAAAAATTTTAAATTAATCAAAATAAGAACTCCTATTACAATAAGTAAAATCATAAATTAGGATAGAGAGAAAATTATAATCATTATTACGCAACATAATATAGGTAAGGATATTTAAATGTAGTAAGCCCAGGTTTTTTCCTGTTCAAAAATTCATTCCCCAACTTGTCGGTTTGACGACAACCTCGGACAGGAAAATAACCTGTTACCGCCTGTACGAAACAACCCCACTGTTACAAGCTGCAAAGTCGAGTTAGACAATACACCACCTACCTCTATTGTCTAATACAAAGTGTTGGACCCCCTTTGACCAGTAACAACAGATTTTATCCATATGTTGAAAAGTAAAAGATGGCTGTGTGCGATTTCTCTTCTCTCTCTCTCTCTGAGGCGAGATTCGATTCTCTCGTGTCACCTATTTGTAAATATCTCTCATGTATTTAAATTTTTACAAAAAACTAAAGATAGTAAAATAGAGTGTTTAGTATAAGTAGAATAAGGAGTGTATAAGACTTAGCATCTTAAGAACATGGCTCAATTCAAGCCAGATTTGTTGTTAAAAGACGAATTATGCTATGAAGCACTGTTGCGCGGACTCCCTTACGCGAACGTAACGGTCGCGGAACTACGCAAACCGTTACGCGAAAGTAGGCCAGATACACCCGCACAGTTAGGTCGATTAAGCGAAATAGATCTTGATAGCGAAAGAGAAACATGTTATGCGAAGTATAGGGAATTGACGTCAATACCGCAAACCCTCCACGACGAAAAATCAACCGCTATAATCTTACGTACCACACAGAGAATAGAGCATTTAACCCGTCGGATAAATAATTTATTAAACTGGCCCAAAGTAACTGTAATTCCCCCAGATGTGCAAAAATTTGCTGATGAAGCATTACAGCAATTACCCATAATAATAAGAGAATTACGTAGAAAGTCCGACTCATTTAAAATGGAGGAAATTGAAGAAGCTCTGACGAAATTATATATCTCCCCATTTCAATCACCTACCCTAGAACAGCGACCCGCTGCCGTGAGTTTCGAATCCCCCCCCCCGGGATTAAGGATAGAACCGAGTAATGATCAGTTACTGAATAGGAATAGGAATACCCTACCGATAGCTGAAGCATCACTTCCCAATGCCCTCCACAATCCCACCAATAAGTATGCGTTACCACCCTCAGCGATGACAAATCAAGCATTAGGACCTCCTAGATAACACCTCACGTAAACTTTAGTGCGGACCTCTACGGAAAGATAACTCACCCCGTAGAAAAAATTTTATCAGAAATCCCATACACCGATGGATTGAGTATCACCAAACTATTAGCCTTCATAAAATATCTGCTACAAATAAAAGACTTACAGCAACTAAGCGATTGCCAAATATTACAAGTCCTTCTGCCCTAATGTAGACCACCATTAAAAGATCGTGTACTGGAGTCATTAAGCTCACAACATCCGGTAGAAGAACTCCATACAACTCTGATAAGACATTTTATTCCAACGGGAATTTACGAAGAGCTGAAACAAAACACAGTACTTCGAGTACAAGGAGCTCACGAGAGACTCGCCCACTATATCGCTGACATAAGAGAAGCTTCACTATTACTGCAAGTAAACTGGAGCGAAAAGCAGTTAGTAGAAACAATCTTGGTAGGATTATCCCCGGAAGAGAGATCTCGCTTAGCACTTATAAATAAGGCCAACACGTTCGCAGAATTAGAACAATGCAGTGTCCACTCATCCAACGTATGGTATTCGGATCAGAACCGACGTTCGTTACTCCCCCAGGTACAACGTAGAAATGAAACACAACCCCTGGTATCAGATACAAGAACACACCGTGAAAGACGACCATTTCGAATTCCTGCAACTTCTCACTACCAAACTAAATCGAATAATCAACAACCTCAACAGAATACAAGTGATACCGTAAGTAGAGAAAAAAGATGTTATAACTGCGGGAAATTAGGACACATCAGTAGATACTGTAAACAGAAACAGCACTACCAAAAACCCTAAAAAATAAGCACTAATAAAAAATAATTAGACCCCTACATAGTGAGATTTATCGATAAATGCAACTCAATTACTACATGCAAGTCCAGTATGTGTCAATTACCATACATACAAGTTAACCTTGGCGTTACTACCACACTTGGATTAATTGATTCTGGATCGACACGGAGCTTAATCAGCCAACAGCTAACAGATACTTTAGCTAAACACAATCTTGTTAAACGTAGTCAACCGGTGAACATTAAATGCGCTACCGCTAACAAACAAAACTTAATCATAAAACTCAGCGTTACGATTAAACTAAAAATTAAAAATTTAACGTGGTATTTTCCAGTGTTAGTATACGACGAATTAGGACCAGACTTAATATTGGGAGCGGACTTTATCAGTAAAACATGTATAATTCTTGAAATGTACGATAAGAATTATTATTTTAGATTCGACCGCACTCAAAAATATAATTTTGATTATGAAATAAATAACAGTAAAAAAATGGAAACTTCTGCAACGCACCTAGAACACCGGGAGTCCGAATTAGATCATTTAGAAAGTAAAGATAGACTGAAAATACAGAAACTAATAAAAGAATTTTCCACCGTCCTCACCCCAAAGTTAGGATTAACGAATCTTATAGAGTACAAGATCAACCTGAGTGACAATAAAGTAATACGACTGCACCCATACAAATTATCACCACCAAAAATGGAAATAATGAGAAATCAAATCAATAAATTGTTGGAACAACAAGTCATAGAACCTTCCACTTCACCTTATTCATCACCTGCGTTTTTAGTACCTAAAGGCACCGATAAACATAGATTAGTTGTGGACTATAGACAATTAAATAAAAGGATAGAATTCGAGTCCATACCACTCCCCGACATCCTTAGCGCTTTCCATTACTTTATAAAAGCTAAAGTTTTCACCATAATGGATCTCAATCAGGCATTTCATCAAATACCACTATCGGAAGAATCCAAACGCCTAACCGCCTTCGCCGTCCCATTCAACCTGTACCAATTTACTAGAGTACCCTTTGGAATATCCCAAGGAAGTTCTGTATGTAGCCGATTGTTAGAGAAAATATTCCACGACATAAAATTTAAATTTGCATATTACTACCTAGATGACATAGTAATCTACAGCGAATCTACGGATCAACATCTTCATCATTTACGTGAAGTATTATCACGATTAAAGAAAGCCGGATTAACAGTAAACCCAAGTAAAGTAAATTTTGCTGAAACAATTTTCATTTTTAGGTCACATAGTAAAGGCCGACGTAAAGGTAAGTATAGACCCAGAACGCACCCGTGCTATCAGAGAATTTTTACCACCACGGGATACGAAAGGAATAGCCAGATTTTTGGGAATGATAAAATACTTCCACAAGTACATCCCTCACCTAGCTGATATAGCAGCTCCGTTAAACGCATTAAGAAAAAAAGGAGCGAAATTTGAATGGACTGCACAACACCAATCTGCATTTGAAAAACTGAAAGAAAGCATAATATCACCCCCGGTATTACAAGTAGCTGATTTTACTAAACCATTTGTAGTACAGACTGACAGTTCAAGTGTAGCACTAGGAGCAGTAATATATCAGGAAGTAGATAATTCTAGATTACCGATTAGTTATGCCTCACGATCTCTAACCGACCAGGAAAAGAAATTCTCCGCATACGAATTAGAATGTTTAGCTGTAGTATTCGCATTTGAGAAATTCAAACCCTTTTTAGAACATAAAGAATTTCTGTTAGAAACGGATAATTAAGCCTTATCTTGGTTATTAAATCACCCTAAACAGTTAGGTCGTATCGGACGATGGGTACTGAGATTAAATTGTTCCAAGTTTAAGGTACAACACATTCGTGGCACCCAAAATGTAGTTGCCGATACACTGTCCCGTATGTTCCAGCCGCCTAATAAAATATCCGAAAATAAGGAAAGTGGTGAAACATCGATTATCAATACGCTAATTACTGAATTCCCCCTTGCATTTGCTGATATAGCTCAGTATCAACAACAATACCCGTATTTAAATACAATAATAGAACAGCTAGATAAAGGAAATAATTCAGAAAAATATATATTGAGTAAGAGAGTATTATGTTATAGAGTAGCTAATGGAAAATCCTTGAGAATAATTGCCCCGGATATTATTAAACCTATGCTTATGGAATACTACCACTCATCCAACATTGGAGCACATATGGGAATAAATAAAACGATACAGCGCATTCAAAAAGAATACCATTGGGAAAATATGAACAGCGAGATAGCTAAATTCGTAAAACAGTGTAAGTTGTGTGCTCTGAGCAAGCCAGCGAGAAACAGCCACATAGGTAAATTAATCTCGGAGACTCCCACGACACCCTTTTCAAAAATTTACTTGGACTTTTCTGGCCCCTACCCACGTTCAAAATCAGGTAATACCGTGCTACTCATTTGTGTAGACTCATTTACCAAATTCGTCTGGATGTATCCCATGCGACGAGCGTTAGCATCTACCACTGTGAAGATTTTGCAAGATAGATTATTTAAAGACTTCGGTACACCAGTACATCTAGTGTCAGACAGCGGACCCCAGTTTAAGTCCAAAGAATTCAAGGACATGTGTTTCAGACTAGGCATAGACCACATTACCGTTACAGAGTATCGTCCACAAGGTAATATAGCTGAGAGGTATTTGCGAAACCTAAAATCTGCTTTAATAGCCTACCATGCAAACGACCATACCTCTTGGGACCAGAACCTATCCTGGATACAGTTTGCCTTCAACTCAGCATGTCATGAAGGACATAAATCGACACCCTTTGATTTGTTGTATAAATATAAACCGAATCACCCATTATCCACAAAGCGGAAAATACATGAATTACTACCCCACGAAATTAGTGGTAAAAATATAAAAAAAGATATGGAACGAAACTCGCGCTAACTTAAGAGTGAACTTAAAAAAATCGCGAAAATATCACGAGCGGGATAGTAAAGAAGTAAAGTATCAAGTCGGAGACTTAGTGATGTACAAAACTCACCCGACGAGTAGTGCAGTTGATAAGACCACCTCCAAACTATCTTACCGATGGTGTGGCCCTTACAAAATTTACAGATACTTTAAACTCCCGTAACCGTAGCACTGTATGAACCCACTACGAATAAATATGTACGTAGAAGTCATGTTTCCCAGATAAAATATTATCACGGAAAGAAAAATGCTAGTGAGCAAGAAAATACATGAAGTACAAAAGGATAGATGTATTAAGACGTATATTTGCTATACTGTAATTGAGTCACTACTTAATTACCAAATCGTATAAATAGGAATGAGGCCTGATCAACCTTAGATCCTGTTCATCGAGATGTTCATCGAGAATAAGAAAAGTGAGAAGTCAGCTGACACAGAATATAAGTAACGTTACTTTACAATTACTTTACAAGTATTTTAATAAAATGATTCGTCAACCACGATTCAACGAAATCCTTGAAAGAGAGAAAGGCATTTCACACAGAAATTCCGAGCATACCCCCAGTGCAATTCTAATCTATTTCCCCGTTGAAAACACATCGGTCCCTGACCCTGTGTCTTCTTTAAGTGGAGGAGTATGTGACGATTTAATAAGCCTAAATCCCACAAAATACAAACAAAAAATTTTATAATACTAATAATTAGCTTTAATAAGGTACGAATGAACCCTTCTCCATGCCCCAAACCGGTAGTAACCTGCCGATTTGCCAATGTAGCAGTTAATAAAATTAGATTTGAGAAACTAAATAAACCCGTAACTACCCCTTGTCACATAAAAGAGTAATCAAAGTAAAGAGCGATGTCATTAAGTTGTAAGCGAATTAAAGGAAAATAATTAATAATAAGTGAGAACTACTTCTACGCTAAGAAACTACCCGCGCGCGGACAGCCTCTTCACCCCTATAGTAAAGTAGTTCAGTTGTATCTCAGACTCCGCTGCTGATACAGCGTACAAAAGTATGTAGTCAATATAAAACCTGTAAACGAGGAGAAGCTTGTGTGAGATAGCCGGATGATGTAAAAATGTCGTAAATGACGTGAGTGTATGACAATGACATCTCTGTAACAAACTAACATCACCTAAATGTGATGTTAAACTTTTAACATGTAACTGTTAACCTTAAGTAATATGTGCGGTACAACAATGTGAACACCAGTGAAAGTTACAACCCAAAACCTACCACAAGAATCTACAGACCCGACAGACGACTCATCTTTAGGAATGACAGCAGATTTTACCAAAACACGATAGGCAGAAAATCTCCAAGACACCCTGCACAACCGATAGAAGCGCCGATTCGCCGACGATGTTACACACATGTGACACGGAAGTTCAGCTTCCGTGGTTTAGAACTTAACTTAAAATAATACTTGATAGACACTTACTTAACAAATGAAAGTAAAGTAAAACACGAAAGACTGACTTAATTACCATAAAATTGTAATTTCATGCTTAGTAATAATCTGTGTTAAGTTGAATGCTTTTATGAATATAACACGTTAAAGTTAAATAAGCCCATTCTTCAGATGACACAAAATAAAGATTATAATTTTAATATCATATACTGAAACAAAATACTCGGATCCGAGGGCAGTAAAAGCTATGTTAACTCATTAATTACTCTAATTCTATTTGTACAAGAGGTGCAAATGTTTTTACTTTTAATATGCTCATTGCTAAATTTCTTCGGAGATGTTAAAACATTATGTAATAAAGAGATGTCATGGTCCAAAAAGGTGAATGAATAAATCTACAAACCCCTGTCAATATTCCTCAATTCACGGGATCCTATTTAACATTTGTTTACTTTCCAGTAATTTATGAGTTTGTTAAGATTATGGCAGCCTGTTTAATTGACCTGAGCCAATTAACCAGGTTCCCGATATTATAACGACGAGACGTTATAATATGAACACATAGAAACAACATAATAAACAAACAGAGACAATTCAAATCACACATACTGTTTGAACATATCACACCACACACGCACACACACTCACAACAATGATCTTTTGAATGATGGCGCCATCACCAAAAGCAGGACGGATAGCGCTCCTAGCAGCAGCCTCTGACAAAGCTCTAACAGAGCAAAAACTAGTTTAGGCCATCAGCTAAAAATGGTAAATTTATCATGTTTACCTATAATAATTTGTGATCCGAGTCAGTAGTGTTGACTATTAATTTATATTATTAATAATATCATTTATTAATAACAACGGACACATCATGGACAATAAAATCTAGGAATATAAAGTTTTTTTCATAAACACAGCTTACAAACATTTTGCAAGGAGTGTTGAGAGATATTAACTTTGCCAAGTTATTAAAGATACTGAGTTTATGTTTTTAATAAAATTCCTCATAACATGCTGCCCCACATAGACTTTATGATTTTCTTAAAATTTTGAATTCAATTTAGAGGCCCATGATCTTCCTAAAGTTAATTTTTTTTATAATGAACATCACATTCAGATTTTGGTTAAAATTCCCTTTAGTTTGCACCCAGATCCAGAGTTTGGATATAATTCTTTTTAATTTGTTACCCCTACATGATTTTTGCAATTTTATCAAAATTTTTACTAATTTTTTAGGCCCAGCGTCCAAAAATTTTGAACTTTCACTACATTCAAACTAGTTGAATTCAATAATTTTGAAAAACTGAACACTATATTTAGATTTTGGTTAAAAAGTTCCCTTAAAAATGTTGATGCCTTTAAAATCTCACAATTTTGATCCCCTCACATTTTTTTCTTCTGCCCCCTTATTTTTGGGGCAATCAATCTCGAAAAGAATAGAGTTCTGTAGGGTACAAGTACAGACACACATGGTAAGTTTTGCGGAAATAGGTTGATTCATTATAAAGTCATCATGAGATATATCCTGAACAGATAATAGACAAATGCCAAATGGTTGAGTTAAAACTGAGAATTCACTTCACTCATTCAATTACTACACTTCAGTGATCTGTTATAAAAGAAAGTCTGATAAATGCGTAAACCCTCCTTAATCTCCCCTAAATATTTTTGCTTTTGAAATAATTACTAGTATATGCACAGAAAATATCACAGTTTTCCTAATACATGAGAAATTTCTATATGGTAGTACTGTACCAGTAACTATACACACTTAGTAGTTTTTGTAATTGACCACAGCCAAATCCCTTAGACGATCCTGGATAGGTGTAAGAAAATCCTTACCATAATTAAGACAACAGAATGCATATTTAAAATCTATAAATGAAGCTAATAGGCACTAATGGAAAACTTCTAGCTGTATGTTAAGTAGTAGTTTAGATTGGATCAAAATTGTTAATTACTAAAAATTGATTGGATTGCAAATATATAATGTACTGACAGTTTTATATAAAATATTAACCCTTTTGTATAGTCAAGTTTTGTTATTCATCAGTTACTTCTGCTGCTACCTGAGAGAATAGAATTACAAGGCATGCAGAAAAATAATGTGCCTGTTCATGTGATACATGAACTGGAAATACTGTGGATATAGCAGCAGAGGGAAATGAATTTGTATAACTCAGTTATAGTGCAACATTGAGCTCACAAGCATTACTACTGTAAAAACAGTGATATGTCCAATGTTTCAGATTTGCATAATAATGCTAAGACTGATTAGTACTCAATTAATTGAATTTGAACTGGTTTACAACTCATGAGATTCTAATTGGTGAATTAGGTATGCCAAAATTGTGTACAAAAATGGTTTTAAAATCTCCTACCATGCAAAAGGAGAACACAGTGAATGTGTGCCAGCAGTATCCCCTCAATCATATCCAGAATAGCAAAAATATTTTTAAAATGTGAGATACATGATGACAGGTAACTAAATAACACGTGATGAGTTGTGAATTTTTTAGTAAAATGCTGATGCCAAACAACAAAGTGAGGAGTAGCACATAACCTCCTTGCCTTGTCCTAAAAAGACAAAATGTGGAAATCAAATTGATTCTGATTTGTTTGTTGACAGATAAAGGGTTCATAGAGAATTTGTATCTTGATAACATAATTTCAACCATATTTATTACCATGACATCTTGGAAGACCAAGGAAAATGGTTTTGTGGCCAGGTACGTTTGGATAGTCCATTATGACAATATAGATGGCATCACTTCAATCACTGCTATCTGAATAACTGCACAATAACAGACTACCTGAAACAGTGGTGTATTGTCAATGGAACTGGTTTTTTGCAGACTCTCTTTTTTAAAATCCTTTACTAAAAATAATTAAGTAACAATTTTCAGGGTATTCAATAATGCAATTAAAAAGTATAGAAACAAACTGAAACTAAGTTATGAGAATGATTGGTCATCTGAGTGAGAAACTGAACCTTGACCAGAGCATTTGTAATTCATCAAAGAAAGCGACTGCAGTCATTGCTAGCATTCTGTTTATGTCCATGCTAAAATTGTCATAACATAGTAAAATATCTGTGCTGCATCCATGAGCAGTGTTACTCTCTACTCTTGTTTATGCTTTCGAATACTTTTTACTTAATTTGTAAAGTTACAGTTTACAAATTTGTGAATATAATGTATTTACAGTGTTGGAAAGTAAACACTATAATAAAAAAGATTATATGTAATCTTTATATTTATACTTTAATTTTTATATGTATTATTTAATTTAATCTTTCTAACTGAAACACTATGAACACTGTATCATACAACAACACTGTAAGCAGCTACTTTGGGAGCTTCTCTGCTAACACTACCAGTAGTCCACTAATTTACCACTATAGGAACTGAAGTTGTATGTAATTTTTCATAACAGAAACAGTCTTTTTATGATATAATTAACATCTTCAAAACAATAGTCAAAGGACTACAGCTAAACTATAATTAATAAGATAAAAGTTTTACACAATATTGGCATATATTTAACTTTAAAAGTAAATGAATAAACTGAAAGTTATTTTTTACCTAATTAAATATTGTTTGGTAAAACCTAACATAAAAAACATAAACATGAAGACAGTCATATAGTACTTCCCCAAGTTTCAGACCCACACTAGTAAGTTAGTGTATATTTTTGTAAATCTAGTTTAGTTGAATTCCTGCCAGTTCAGTATAAAACTGGAAGTGATATTCACCTACTACCACACATAGACACTTGTGGAATAGCAGTAGATTAGTAGATTATTTGAAAAACAAATATGGTGATAGAACTGAAAAATGATGTAATAATATTATTTTTACAACACATGCTTTTTAGAAACAGATGCACCCTTAGAGGTGTGCAGCAGGTGAGGTTACACAGGGGCCTGGACTTGGTTAGAAAAATGTAAAAAAGAGAGAAAATGAGTGAACAGGGCTGAAGAAAAATATAAAAAGAGAGAAAATGAGTGAACAGAGCCGAATTTAATCTCTTGAGCACAATAAGCCTATAAAATTGGCCACCACAATTAAATATATATATTATAATAGCAACAAATAAATAACTTGATCAATTATAGTGACAAAAAACCATTACTATAAATTACTTTAAAATATTATAAGACACTATTATTATGAATTATCTTGAAATGTTTGAAGAAAATAAAATAAATAGTGTTCTTTGAGATTAGAATTTTGGAGTTCTTTAACAAGAATGTGACTTACAAATCATGATGAAATGGCTTCCTCCTCCTCGCTTTTTTCTGGGTGAGTGTCATTGATGCCATTGTCATCATACTTGAAGTGACTTCTCCTTCTATAACTAGCAACACCATTGCTAACAGTCTCTCTTTTCCAGCGTGTGATCTAAAATAGTTGTTTTTATGTTGCAGAGACATAAAACACCATTCTCCAAAGCAGTTAGTAACTGGCATGCTTAGTGACATTTGAAATAATATTTCAATGTTCCATACACTTTAACCACATCTACACTTCTCAGCAGCTTACTGACTTCTATCATACCCAAACAAGCTCTATCTCTTTAGAGTTTCCTGCTCCAGAAGAGTCTTTGAGTACACTCAACAACCACTGGCAGTTCAGATCAACAGGGTGTGCACCAATCAAATTTTCAGCTTTTCACATAATGTAAGTTATTTTTAACACTTTAAATTCTTCAAAAAATCAAATTTTACTATAAATCAGCATGTGTTTCTTACCTCTGAACTTTAACTCTATGCTTAAAGCACTGAGAATCACATTATTGGTATTCCAAAAAATGTTAGGTCCTCTTTGATGTGAAACTTTCCCTTCTCTATACTTGTCACTATAAAATAGACCCGTCGCTTGTTATGAACAAGTCCCTGCTGTAGACCTTTCACCATAATAAAATAATATAAACAGAAAATTATATAGTTGTTTAAAAATTTTATATATTTAAAATTAAAAACAATGTTTTGAGGTTCGAATCATCTTCTATATATCTTTTTTAACTTGAAATCTTTAATATAATTTTTGTATGTCTTGAATTTTCACCTGGGAGTGCACCCCCTTGAGACTTGCACTTCAGTTTCCCTGTAAACTGACAGGGAAAAAAATAATAAGGAATGAAGCATTTTTTAAGATTTTGAATTATTCTTATTTTGTTCCTTCCTATTCAATTTTATTTACATAGTTTTCCACCATCAAACACTAATGTTTTAGATAAAAAATTTTAAAGGTTTTGTATGTTTGTATACTTGTAGTTGTTCAAGTGTATCTAGTTGCCAACGCTTTGTGTTTACGTGCAGTATTTCCATGTTATTTTTTATATTTGTGCATATATGATGTTTTCAATGAGGTGTTTTATAAAAGTGAATATAGTGATGGAGTTATGCCTTCTTGTGTTCATTGTATCTTTGTTTGAAGTTGTCTTCTCTCTAGCCTACATAGAATTGTTTGCATTGTGAGCAGTTTAACTAAATTCCAGGTAAATAAAAAAAAATACACAAACACAAAACCATATGGAAACAATATTCTAAATGAACAGTTTAAATTGCATATTCTCGTTAAGTGCATTATACATCATTATAAACACAACAGCAATCTGTTAATCAATGTAAACAATGACACTAACTTCAATATCAGAACTGACAGTGCTCCAAATAACCACCTCTGAGAAAGCTGAATCAGTGATAGGAAAGTAACAACAGAAATGTTCATGAATATTTATTAATTTTTGTACTGTTTTTTCATACAATTCCCAACTGTATACTCGGTGGTGTATCTAGAATTTGGTCGGGGGGGGGGGGGGGGGGTCAAGTCAACTTCATACAAAAGAAAAAACAAGTTACAACTAATCAACATTACTATCTTTAAAGTGGTTGAAAATGTGTTATAATATCCTGAAATCAATTCAATTAAAGTAAACGGTAATAATGCAATAAAAATACACATTATTGAAACATTCTTTACAATATACTTATTGACTGAATTGACTTTCCTTATTTCATATTTTGAATGTATATGCAGATTCTGTGTAATAAACCTGTTTGTACATTTTATAACAAGTTACTACTATATTAGTGTACACAGCTGGAAAAAATAGTCTAAAAATTAAGAGGTTACGAAAATTTGTCAACTTTTTTCGACCCTATAGGGGACCCTGTGTATACTCAGCTGAAACAAAATCACTTTGTAGTTAAAACATTTATGATACCAAAGTTATTTGTCTTGCACTATGCAATGGGTTTCTTTCTGATAATAGAAACACCAGATCTGTCTCTCATCTCTTGGTACTGGATCTCTTGAGCACCACTCCTGTAATTATGATAACCAAAAGAACTTTGCCTACACTGGGTGTCTGGATTAACAATCAGCACAAACTACCAATAATTCTAGCCAGTCTATTCATACTTCTTATCATGCCACTGTATCTGTCTTAGTAAATGTGGTCTTTTGTAAATTGTGCATTATGCTTATGCACTTTGCATGATTGTAGGGCATGTAAGTATTAGCAGTACCTAACGATTAAGACTTCTTCTTCTTCCATCAGGGAACAGGCAAATCACCTGTTCCAGTTCCAAAGGAATACATCCACTTCACCAGTGTTTCCTAGGTCTTCCTATGTGTCTTTGTCCAATAGGGCAGTATTGCCAAACTTCCTTAGGCAACCTGACATCTGGCATCCTATTCAGATGAATAATCCATTTCTGTTTTCTCCAATATGACCTTGGATATGAAAAATGTTCAACTCTTTGCAATTCTACAACTCTTCATTGTAGAGTTTATCTCTTCGTGTGCAGCCTTTAACAGATCGCAAGAATCTCATCTTCAACGCCTGTATCCTACACAGATGATTTTTTACTGGAACCCAAGACTAAGAACCACACAACACTGGCATAGCCATTACCTTATAAAATTTTAGTTGAATCTCTTTCCTTGTTTTCCTCAATAACGTTAAATGGATTGTGCCATATATTGACTGAAAATTAGCCACTTATGATCCCTATCATAATCCACATTATAACTGATGTCACAACCAAGATAGTGAAAATGTGACACTTGCTCTATACCTTATTACCCAATACAATCTTAGTTTGCAAAGGTTATTTGCCCACAAAATACCATAGTTTTTGTCTTCTGGACAGACATTTTCATGTTATAATTCAACACAGACTTGCTGTAACTGGAACATCGATCTCTGGAGATCGGATTCGTTGGCTTGGACAGTTACTTGACTATCTACAAACAGCATTGTATTCATGTATATTCTATTATTTATTTTTATTCCTCAATCCACTCATAACTTCTACTATGTCATCAATATATGTATTTAACAATGTTGGAGATAGCTACAGCCTAGGTGCTCTACCTGATTAAAGTAAATCTCTTCTGTCAAATCCTCTCCCAAACCAGACCAAATATCTTAAAACAAAGCCAGGTTTTGCTTATTGCAAGTTCCATCCGAGGCTGCCACCAACAGTACGTGTGATTTAAATTGTGTCTGTTCGTTTAGGATGTCGTTTTTTATGTGTTTGTCCAAGAGTGTCTAGTTTTCGGCCTGTTGTGTGTACGTGTAGAATATCCATGTTGCATTTTATGTTTATGTATGTGTGGTTTCCTTCAATGAGGTGGTTTGCAAAGGTGGATTCGATAGTAGAGTTTAGTGCCTTTGTGTGTTAATATAAATTAAGGGAAACAAAAGACAATGTGAGCTGCTACTAACCCACATAAACCTAATACAAAAATGACATCCTAAACAAACAATTGAAATCACACGTACTATTCAACATGTCACACTGCACACGCACAACATTGATCTTACAAACGACAATGCCATCACCATGAACAAGACGGACAGCGCTCCTAGTGGCAGCCTCTGACAAAGCTTGCAATAAGCAAAAACTGGTTCATGCTATAAGGTAAAAATTTTACATTTTTACCAATAAAAAACTTAGTGTTTCGAGTCAGTAGTATTATACTTATAATTACATAATGTCTGATACTTAGAACCTCTATCAAGTGCTTCCTCATAGTTAATGGAGGCAAGGTGTGTCTCCAAATTAAATTCCCTTCTTTTCTCAATCAATGTTTTCAAAGTGAGATCAAAGCAAGATCGCCCCTTACAAAGTCCTGCCTGTCCATCAAGAAGTAAAATATCCAAGATAGAATGAAGTCTTTCATTGATAATTTTTTGTGCAACTTGTAAGTTTATAAATCAAGCTTATAAATCTACAATTTGATGGCTCAGTTATATCATCTTTCTTAAGAACAGAAATGACATTACCTACTCTCCACTCATCCTGCGTCTCCTTCAGCACATATAGCAGTCTAAACTTAAATAATGTACAGTATTTAAGCAGTTCTGAGTTTCTCTCATCCAAACCAGCTGGTTTTAGATTCTTCATGGATGAAATTGCTCCTTCTAGTTCCTAAAATGTTATTGAGTTTACACCTGTATCAATATGTCTTCTGCAGCTTTCTGGTGAACATTAGCACTATACCATAGTTCCTTGTACAGTAATATGCTCAATCCATCTGTCCTTTGCAAACAAATTCAGAAGCACTGTCTCCCTTTCTTCTTGATTGAGATGCTTCATTAATTTGTATGCCACCATTTGGGGTCCATGTAAGTTTCCTCTCTATATTATTACTAATAAGTCTATTCTATGATTTGACATGGACTTCCCTGATACTGTATTTCACAGCATTATGTTTCTGCTTATAAATATCCAGATCTTCACTGATTCTTGTCTGATGGTATTTGTGACAGTGATTGTTTTTCTTGTATAGTGTGCTCTATCTCTTTGTTACATATTTTTAAACCTCTTTTCTGAGTATTTATCCCGTTTTTTCCAAGTACTTCATTACCTACTTTCTTCAAAAGATCCTGTATATTACTCCATTCTTCTTCTACATCGTTACTGCTAGGGACCAATTGTGCACACTGTTAACCTCTTCTGGTACACATGACAGATACTCTCTTCATAGAGCAGACATGCCTTAAAAGCTTTCTTTCTATGTGCCCCAGAAATATTTTTAATTCTCCTCCATCTTGTCCAAATCTAAATTTTAGAGACCACCATATAATGATCAGTGTTAATCTCTGGACTTCTGTGAAGCCATCTTTGATCAACGGTTATAATAACAAATATAATCATTTAATGGTCAAAGTCCTCTGGCTCTCCAATTTTACTTTTTCTAAAAAATGTATTCATTACTTTGATACTATTTGTATTCGCAAGTTCTTACCATTCCCGTTAATAGGTGATTCTCCAAAAAGACCAGTAAGATTATCAATAGCTTGGTCATCAACTCTAGCATTAAGATCACCAGCTAAACTACACAATCTGTTATTTTACATATCTCATTGCTTCAACTTATCATAAAATAAATCTGACTCTACCTCCTTACTGTCTCATGAGCATAAACACCAATGACACAAAGACTTCCCCTACTAATTTTGAATCTAACCACTATAATTACATCATTAGCAAGAGTATATGATTTAATGTAAATCCTTTTTGGGGGCTACTCCAGAAGCTCGTGTCCTGGGAAACTCTGCTGTACATCATTATGTACTGCAATATTTTTTTTATCTTGTAGTCACACAATTAGCTTTACACAATATGCTTTTATAAGCAAGGCCCCTCACATTCCACATTACCAAAGTTAATATGCCTGCAATATCAGCCCCTTTACCTATAGTTGCTCTCTCTCCATAACCATAATTACCATCCAATTTGTTCCTTTGTGACTTTCGAGTAGGATAGATGTCCTCTAAGGATGTTACCAGCATCCAGTAGTATAAGACTATTGGTAGGATTGCTACTTTTGAGCCTCTGATCCTGCTCTGTTTCATTAGGAGACCAACGTCCTGGATTTTTCCACCCCTAGTGCCACTGGGAAACCTTCCTCTTTCACCTCAATGACTGTTGACTGTTTGTCACCTTTAACCCTGGTTAAGCCCTTACCAGATAGTATGAAAGAAAAACAAGAACTACATAGTAAAGCTGAAGTATGAAAAAATTAGACTCACTAGCCTGAGATTAAGATGAGTTTCATAAATACGAGTCTGAATTAATAATAATAATTAATAAATCAATAAAGAAGGAAAGGTGGGAAGATATTTTCAAGCCTTTGTTCAACACATCTTGTAATAATTAACATTAAATAATAAAGAGCTACTATTCAAATTAATTAATTGAATTTTAATGATTATAATTACAAGCCAACTTGTTGAAACATTCATTTTCATACAGAAACCTTTTTTCTAGAAGTCTATTATCTAGAATAGGAGCATTAATGACTGTGTTCAGTGGCACAGTCTAGAATTTGGCCTTGGGAGGGGGGGTCCCATCGAGTCGGCTTCATACAAAAGAAAAAACAAATTAAGACTAATCAAGATTTCTATCTGAAAAACATGTGATGAAATCAATCCAGTTAAAGTAAATGATAATAACACAATAAAAATACGCATTATTGAAACACTGTTTAGAAGATACTTATTGACTGAATTTAATTTCTTATATTTTATATTTCAAACGTACACTCAAATGCTCTGTAATAAACCTTTTATATATTAATAAGAGTTACTATTAGCGTACACAGCTGAAAAAATAATGAACTAGCCTAAAAATTAAGAGAGTAACAAAATTCAACTTTTTTTGTCCCTCTGGGGGGGGGTCTGGTCCTGTTCATCCCCTCCTACTGTTAATATATCCCTGCGTTATGTAGAATGTAAAAGGAGGGTTGAAGAGCCTGTTGTTTAGATTTAGGAGGATATGGAAGGGGAATAGGGGTCCTACGGGAAGGTTTGCACCCATTTCTGTACCTGCAAGATGGCTCTCTTCAGAAATAATTGACAGTAATATTTGCAATAACAAAATTCTTATCTTTGTTTTCAATAATTTATCACCCCTTCTAACAGATTAGAACAAAATATTTATTCATTGGTTCTGCTGTGTTGATGCTATACAACAATTTTAACACACATACTGTCAAAAGATCTTGGTATCTTAAATGCTCTAGAAGTCAAGAGTGATTTTCAATCATTCTAAACAAAATATTTGTGTCAGGACCATTACCTAATAATAAACTTTAAAAGCATGATAAAATTCTCAAATATATATGTATTAAAATCAGACATACTGGAAACTGTTTCTAACATATACACAAATTTTCCCACATTTAGTAATTATATTACATGTACAATATTTATAATTTCAAAATAAAAGGCAATTTATACATTTAATCTGTTCCTTTTTTAGTAAGTGTTGTTGACAATGGAATATTATCATTTACCAAATCTACAGCTCTGGCTAACCTTCCTACCATGTTTGAAGGAAGTTATCCCATGTATGTTTGACCCATACATGATTTTCAAAATTTGTCTCATTTTGTCAGTAGTGCTCGGAACATATGGTAGATACTTTTGACACCACAAACTGGATTACTATGACACATGAGAGAGGCAAAGATGGGCCCAGGCCCAACAAAAATTTCTTGGCCATTCTTGCGGTTCCACCCAAAAAAAATTGGGCAGCTGTACTTCGTAATGTAATAAATGGCCAATCTACATGTCTTAGACATGAATTTTATAGTGCTTAAAATTTAATGTTACTAACAAAAATATTCTGTCTTACTTTTTTTATTTAACATGCTCTGTACAGGTGCAAGGCTAGAGGTATGGGCCATGACGCTGTTTAATAATCCTGATCATCAATTTCAAGAAGAAAAGCAGCCAATCAGCATTACCCAAAATGTTGTCCAACATCTCCCACAAGTCAGCTGAAACTCAGTTAACTGTCTCTTTGTGTAGTGTTGGAGGGCAGTCTAGCAATATGTGGTGAACAGTAACCTGAACTTGACTTTAAGGGCATGATGTGGGTGGCCAATAATACAAAAGTCAGTATACATCTCTAACATTTTAAGGCAGACCAATACAATTACATTCAGTGGTGTTGCTTTTGGAATAGAGGTGAAGGATGTGTTGACACTCACAATAAGGAAGCTCCATGTAGCCATCGCTGACAGAGAATGATAAACCAGGGAAGGGAGTTGGTGTCCTGGGCTTTAAGGTAACTATTTGCAACATTGTAAACATAATTTATCAGCTAGTGGATTGTCTATTTCTATTTCTGAACAAACAGACAGAGGTAGGCTGGCAGTGGATTTTGCATGAATGAAGGCAGTAATTATTAGATAGTTCTGTCAAAAGTCCACAGGCCATTGCGACTATTCAGCAAACTCTTAACTAGAGAAATGTGAAAGGCTCCCAAGACAAGTCTCAATGTGGTGCGATGGATAATATTTAGCTTTTTAAGATATTGTGCACCAGCCACGGTAAATGTGCTGATCCATAATACAACTTGGAATGTATTAACAACCGTAAACAGTCATTAAGGACAGGAAGCTCCATAAGATGTATGAAAAAGTTGTTCTGAGCGAATTTAGTCTGTTGGTGCATAATTTTTTTTCATTCAAATAGTCAATATGAGGTTTCCAGGTTAACTTTGTATCACCAATGTTTCCCAGGAAGTGCACCTTGTCTAATACTGATACGGAAATACACATTAAAAAATATATTCTTTAACATAATGAATCATGTTTATAACTTTACAAACTGAACACCAAAAACAAGTGTAGTTGATACATGTAGCAAAGCAAAATAACTTATACCAACCAAGATACAAATGGTATGATTATCAATGTTCTGTAAATGTAGATTTGTATGTTCATATCTGGGAAGCTGGATGTAACATTATTCCCCAAGCATTTGTTTTGTGTTTGTGACCATGATAGCAAACAGTTTTCAAAATTAATTATTATTAGTACTCAATTTAGCAGTGTACAACATACTGCACTTTATGAATGTAAAAAATACAATTTTCAGTGATTGTAAGGAGAATAAGTGTTTGTGTATATTTTCTCTTTTGTGAGCAGCAAGTTGATTTTAAGATGAAGTAAATCAAAGCATTCTGTGTAAATTAGTATACACTGAAGTCACAAAGTTAAAAAAAATACTGAAAAGAGCATTCATTCGTTGACTTGGCAGTCACAAAATTTGCACAATATTCATTTGTTTGCATGCATTGAAGCAATGTTTTACAAATACATATTGTCAGTTATTTAACCTTTTTTTTTGCTATGGCTGCTGTAGAAAATGAATGTGTAGAAAAATAAAAAAGATTGGGTACAGTTACTAAGGTAAATTTTTTCACACTTGTAGTCTATAAATAGTGTGTGGTTGTAGTAATAATCATCAAAATGTATTTTAAAATAATAGTTCATTTGCTGTTGAAAATTCACAACTCCATCTGTACAAATAGGATACCTTTCCAAAATACCAGCCTTACACTGGAGAATTCAGCATATTAGTGCAAAGAATAAATATGCACTTTGAAGCAAAGTAAAATAAAAGCAATTTTGTTTAGCTGAAATATAAAAATGTTATATAAATTTTTTGCTGTTGTCCTAAAAACGTATAACCCCCCCCCCCAATAAAAATCACTTGCTATGAAAGTCTGTAGTATTTAAGATTGGCTATATTAGCCTTATGCTCTTTAATATGCACATTTAAGAATAGTGTACTGTACAGAACATTTACTAAAATGCCAAAGCAAATTAGCAGTGTTCAGGAACGTTATGTTCAAGTCTGAATGGCAAAAGCATCACGACTTTTTCATATTTCATTTGTGTTTATTTACATTTACACATACTTTAGGAATGTGGAAATTGTTACTTGATTTTCTTCCAGAGTAAAATTGTTATATAATCCATGGTACATACTTGGTTATGGCTATTCAGACATGGATTTCAAATCTTTGTTAGAATGTAAAACTAGTAAACTGTGACACAAAGTACACAAAAAAAGAAACAAACTATCACTCCATCATTTCCACTGTGACATTTTTACCACTTAATCAGTTTAACAATGTAACGACAGATGATTTACGAGGGTTGTCCAGAAAGTTTGACCTTGACACCTGTCTCCATTGTTGCTAGCCATTTTTGCTGTGACACTGAACTCCTGCCACAACAAGTCGGTCTGAGCCAAACTGCAATGCTGTGCACACGTTTAACGCCCGCATTCAAAATGTGTGACAAAACAGAAAATCATGTGGTATGAAATACGTTGTGTCATTCGGTTTTTGAATGTAAAAAAGGTTAGGCCTATTGAAATTTCAGACAAATAAAGGACATTCATGGTGAGACTGTAATGAATGAAGCATCGGTTTGGAAATGGTGCATTATGTTTAACGAGGGCCGATCAAATGTGCACGATGGTGAACGTTCTGGTCAGCCATTGCTAATCACTGACAAACTCAAGAAAAATGTTGGCTACAAAATTCAAGAGGATAGACGTTTTTTCACTTTAGATGGTTTTATACAGTTTCTTTCCTGAAATTTCAAGAGCCTTACTTCATGAAATTGTCACAATCCACCTTGGTTACAAAAAAATGTGTGCCAGATGGGTACCTCAATAATTGGTGTTTGATGATAACAAAAAACAAAGGATGGGGGGTTGCTTTGACATTCACTTATCAAGATGGAGACAAACTTTTGGATCATATTGTTACAGGTGATGAAACATGGGTTTCTCATAAAACACCAGAAACAAAGAGTCAATCAATGGACTGGCACCATTCCAAATCACCAACAAAACTGAACAAAGCAAAACAAACTCTGAGTACGTGGAAAGTGATGGTGGCCATGTTTTGGGATTGAAAGAAGTCCTACTGGTTGATTTTATGCCAAGAGGACAGATAGTAAACTCAGAGGTGCACTGTCAAATGCTCCACCATGCCAGTCAAGTGTGGTATGTTGTCCAATGGCATCGCCTTTGTTCACGATAAGACTCACCCACACTCAGCTGCAGCAACTCAAGCTTTGCTTTAACGTTTTTCAGCATCCACCACACAGCCCTGACTAGGTGCCTAGCAATTTTCATCTGTTCCCTGAGTTGACAGAGTTTTTAGCAGGCAGGCACTTTCAAGATGGTGATGAGCTGAAAGAAGTAGTTACTGAATGGTTTATGAACTTGGCGGCGGAAATGTACAATGATGGAATAGAATAAATCATAGAAAAGTAGTATAATGGTTGCTGTAAGTATAAAATAAAAATTGTTCGATTACCACTTTTCTTGACTTTTTAGTAAACAAAATGTTCTTTAATTTCTGGAAGACCCTATATATACCAGATTGTACATAGTTCAATTTGAAGAGGGGCCAGTAGCCCATGTAACCGGTGCTGTCAGCGGCAACAGTACTGGAAATAAGAGAAAATAATCATATCACAGAATAAATACTTTAGTTATTGAATAATTTGAAATACGAACAATATTAGTAAGGAAACTTGAAGAAAAGTGTGGCATTCCTTTTGAACTGCTGGGCACTTGCACCATCTTGTGTTGCCGGCTCAGACATCGGCAACGTTTTACTGCATACGGTCATTGACTTCATACTAGTTGTCATTGTACAAACTGTGGAGGGGGATACAGTCGTCCGTCCAATGTGTTGCCGCTGTATAAACCTGCAAAGTTAGCAGCTATGTTCGTTTTCCAAACTGACGGGCAGCAGATACTACGTACTTATTTGTGTTTTGTTCGTTTAGTCATGTTTCTCTGTTTGTCTTTATTATTTTTAATTTGATTATTTGTGTCCTGATTTATTCTGTGTAAGTATAATGAGTCAGATCCTGTTGAACCGGGACCCTCTTCTTCTCCCAGCGAATGATAGAAAATGCTCTAAAAAGAACACTTGGTACAAGAAAAAAACTCAAATTAATTTTTAGGTTAAGTTTTAGGCCTATCACAACCAGCAATAGGTGTTATGTACCCACGCCACGCCATTAAGAGGGGCTGAGTGACTGGTGTAGCAGGTAAGCTGTTGGCTCACAACATAAAGTCAAATTCAATCTGCACTGTAGGGAAAAACTGAATATGCCTTTGTTGACAACTATTCTTCCCCAAGAGCTATGTTAAACTGTGAAATCCATGTATTTGTGAGGAAATCTAAACACACTCATCATGGATGTATGCAGAAAGATAACCTGCACTTGATTTGTGTACAGTACACAAAGTTAATGGACAAATTTAATTTACAGTACTTCATACAAGTAACATGATGCTGAAACACTTAGTATGTGTATTATGATCATTTACATGGTAACTGAGAAAATTCTGTTGACCTTTAAATGACAAATATAGAGTATTCCACTCGAATATGTCCTTATTAAGTACTATATAATCACTAAAGGCATGTCAGTTTCACAACCTTCATGACCAGCTAGTCATTCAATCACAATGTCATCCAACTCCTAAAGATGAATCACCTGAATGCCACAATGAGCATCTGAAAATTCAGGACTCATTTGACAAAAAAATTGTTAGAAATAATACATATATAGTAGTTTATTGTATGCTATTAATTTTTTCATCAGGCCGTTTCATCCGCTGCCTCCTATTTTCATGAAATCTGAAAATATACTTCTCACCATTCACGATAACATTGAAACAATTTCTTCTTAGCACTTGAGAGTTTCAAAACCAAAGTTACCAAAGTTGTAAGTGCTGTCCAGAACAGGGCACTGAACAGTGGCATGTATGCACTCAAATTTGAAAGTCAGTTTACAGTAAAATATGAACAATTATATAAAAACCAACTTCTTAAAGTTAAAATAGTCCTTTATAAAGTTATATTTCTAAAAGAGCTTTCCACACTGTTCAACAAATTTGTTGTGATTCAAAAGTATTTAATGGATAATTTTTTTTTGTTTTTGTTTACCTGGAATCATGCTATAAACACAACTATGAACACTAGCTCTAATGAAGAAACTGATAGGTCCGATTCATACTTTTAACATTGTTTCTAAGTATAAATAAAAAAGAAAAATTCTGCATAAAAGCTAAGTAAATAATTTGATTTTACAACAGAAATTAATTAAATTAGTAAATCCGAATGTAGTTTAAATGAGACATTAGTTTAAGTTTGTAAACGTAAATAAAAGCGTGCACATATTTCTTTGGGGTCTTTAATTCATTGTAAGTTATGTAATTTATTTTATATGCAATTAAAGTTGACCGAAAGAGCTTGTTATGTGTATCAGTCTTTTGCTCCAGCCTTCATATGAATGTGGAGTTTACTTACATGTGATTGAAAGTAAAGTAGCAAAAGTGAGCAAACTACAAGTGACTACTGTTATATTCAATATACCATCTTTTCTCTTACCTTGCACAATCAAATGGATTCATTGTCTGTTTCAGCACCTATTATACTAAGACACGTTCTAATGGAAAGTCCGATTTTTGCTATCCATCATAACTAACTTTTCACTCCTTTATTTTTACATAAAATAGTTGCTTTTTACTGTAGTATTCATTCTACAAAGTTATAATGTGTACCACATGTTGATTACATTGTTCTTGTTATCATACAATGCAATGTGTCCACTAAATTTCATACTAAGAACAAATACCATTGGTAAATTTAAGAATTATTTTGCTTGCTTAGTAGTTGCTTTTTACTGTAGTATTCATTCTACAAAGTTATGATGTGTACCACATGTTGATTACATTGTTCTTGTTACCATACAATGCAATGCGTCCACTAAATTTCATACTAAGAACAAATACTATTGGTAAATTTAAGAATTATTTTGCTTGCTTAGTAAATTCATCCAAAAAAAGTCTGATAAATGTAAAGTGATTACAATCACTGATTACAATCAATCACAAAGTATTATCTTCATCCCTCAAAGTCCCTAAAATTGATTACATCATAAAGTTTTAATTTTTAAAAACTGTTGGTTAACCTAACAATAACTAAATTGAATTGTCAACCTATCCACCATTACCTGCCAAACATTTATCCTCAGAAATTCTATGTTGGAAAAGAAAATTAAACAACTTGTATAAGAAAGGTTCACGTTAATACATTTATTAGAAGGTAAGCTATCATTTTTCTGTTTAAAGAAAATGATCACTTTTTCATAGCTTCTTTGTAAAATCATCTGAAACCTAATCAGGCCTAAAGTGCTCGTCAGAACAAACAAAATTTACTGAAATATCCTGTCGCTTGCCTTGCAATTTACCATGTAACGTATGGATTAATTGGGCAAAATAATACTGTAATATATTAAAAATGGTTTTTAGCATTTCTAAAAGTTTTTCCCCCATTTCCATTATCCTCACTTCTAATGGGAAATTCAGGATTCCTAATATATAATTTTTTATAAATACTCAGAATAAGGAATGGAAAAATAAAAAAAAATGCTGATTTCATATATTCTATCTTGGTTATTATTCAAATTAAAAGTTATAAATCTTGTCATAATTAGAAATCAATTTAATTATAAATTTGTATTCTTGATAAACTATGTGAAAATGAAATTTGTATGGTATTTTGAAAAACTATATTTTTACCCCTTTCCAATTTAATTTCAGAATGTTTTCTGAGAATATTTTAAGCAATTTATAGTTTGTGTTAAAGTATGTTATTTCTTTATGTAAAATAACGCAATAATATCTATTTTCTTAATTAAAGTCAAGAAACTGATAGTTTACCTGCTGACAGTTCAAACCATAGAGATATTAGATTAGAAGAGTCAAGACACAAACAACCTTGTACGGAAAATGTGTCTGGATGAAAAAGGGAAAGTAGGTTAATATGCTCTGCCTTGGTTTTCTGACGCATGTGTAATGGTTTTTTTTCTGCTGCAAATAGTTACGTTATTTACTTAATGTTAAGTAATTGACATTATTAAGAAAACTTTATTTTAGTAATTTATGAATAATACAATTCCTTTTATTTCTACAATTACAATTGTTAATAACTCTGTGGGGGATTGATCTCCTGACCCCCCCCCCCGTAGTTAAGCCACTGGACCTCATCTCAAACTTTGTTTTTTTTTTTTTAAGGAGGAGACATCTGAAAACTAACATTACTGATGAACTGTAGGTGGCTTAACACCAAGAAATTTCACGAATAACACCATAGTGAAAATTCTTTTCTGCCACAACCTGTAAAATGTGAGATATGATTTAAACAGAAACTGTTAAGAGGAAACACGGAAGTTATATGTGCAGAAGCTTTCCTGTCTCTATGAAACTTCTTGACCAATAAGATACTCTTATTTCATTATCAAGATCCTCCTGACGGACGAAGATTACAAGGATACTGAACAAATCATTCACTGCATTCAGGTAAATCAAAATAATACAATAACTAAGTATGAGCATTTTATTTTCAACATTTTCCATCTAAAGGTACCAACCGAATAACTACTTGTTCTAAGTAGACATCTTGTTAAAACTTACTAATATGAATGTCTGTCATTATTGAATCCATTAATGTAACTGCATTTCTTTTTTATGGCAGGATGAGAATTTCAGTCTCCCATTTCTGATACCGCCTATTAGTGTACAATTCAAACTCATAAAACATACTACTTACAATAACATGATAACAATCAGTGAACCTGTCTCTACGTAAACAATGATTTACACAACCATGAGTGTACAGCTTTGATAAAAGGACAAAACACTTGTTCCTCTGAGTTACTATTGTACTAATCGTCACAAAATTTTGTGTGCAGTGATGCTATACATGTAACGCATCCTCGTGTTCTCTTTGGCGAACTGCAACTGCTGCTTCAACTAACAGACGTAGGCACTTGAACTGATCTTCCTCTTCTGGAGGACTATCTTCACTTCGAACAGCTACTTCACTCCCTATATGAGCACTCCAATATTCCTCTGGGTTTCTGCAACAATTATATTTGTAAAATTATTAAACATAACCCTGTTATTGGTGTAAATTTTAAACATGAAAGATATCAATTAGTAATTTAATACTAAATCAGTACTGTTTACAGTACTATTCATAAATAACTAATCATAGAGTTATGAAAAATAATTTTTTGATTTAGTTATTAATTTTTACATTCACTGCAAAACAACAGTAACTCTCGTTTTTAAACAAAATATACAAAACAACTGCCCCACAGTTATGATATATGATTCCTGTTTTATAAAGTCAATGACTAATAGGTCTAAAACATTAACAACAAACCAAGAATAGCACAAAAACTGTGGACTACATTAAGATGCATAGAAAGAATAAGTTAACTGCTCCTTAAGTTGCTGGTCAAATGTGCATAATATTGTTCACTGCTACACATCTAAATTCCACATTTGTTTACAATACAAGATATGTGGGTCATACATAGTATTGGACATCAATTTCAATTATTTTATATTAACGATTGTGCAAATAAATTCTCCTTAATTTGCCAATTATATGTAACTAGTTAGGAAAATAATAAAAGTAAATTTTCAGGTTGACAGATATTTCTCTTACTGTTTACACTGCATTGTTATCTAAGTATTCGCTGTATCATTATGTATATTCTATAACTTCTATCGCCATCTACACAATCAAATCAACCTACCATGGTCAATTGTATTTACACAGTTCACCTGCTATTCTATACCAGTAATGTACAGTTGCAGGGTCAAAATTTGGGACTTGCTGCAAAACAAGGAAGACACTGTTTGTTTCCTACAAAACAAACATGTTCTACCATCTCAATTTCTGTCACAATAGTTGCTATACTTCAATGCCTGTTGCAATATTACACATTAGTGGTGTGTGGCACTGCAACAAACGTATCTGCTGTTCTAACATAGGAATGCTTGTTGGTAATTAAGTTAATGATTTGTGAATATTCTATACGACAATGTTTGATTCATTTACACATATGCTTGTACATTTTCATCTAACAAATGGTGTTTTCATAAACTCAAATCTACATCTCACACCCTTATCGACTGGAACAATTATATACATTAAACAGATGCAGAGAAGACACTGCTCACAATGAAAAAGCAGTAGGAAAAGATAGCTATTAGAGATCAAGAAGACTTTATTCATTAAACACAAAAATCAAGCAGGACAAGATTATCCCAAATACTGGTTGTCACAAAAGACGCTGGTGTTTTTTAGTAAAAGTACCTCACTAAAAAAATACTTCTACATCGTTGCATGAAATAAAACACGTGAAGAAAGGAACTATATTCTATTCTAATTTATTATGCACTCTGTGATTTTATATTTGAAAAATATATACATGTGTAAAAATTTCAGTACAATACATTCTGAGAACAATCACAGGCACTTGTATAAATCACCAAATCATAAAACACAGCCATGGCTGTGCAAGGAACATCACAATTCAACGCTAAGTGCACTGAGCATGATACTTATTATTTTATGTTCACATAGCTAAAATATTAATGCATTACAAAGCCACAACTATGCCATAGATAAAATCCATAACCTTCATACATTAAAAATGAACACTATATCTAGTATATGCTATACTCACTTGTTGCACACACCACTAGTCACTGTGACACGGATTAGCGTTTTCGAACGTACCCGTTCATCTGGCAGTTACGATCTGATGATGAACCGGTACGTTCGAAAGCGCTAATCGGTGTCACAGTGACTAGTGGTGTGTGCAACAAGTGAGTGTAGCATAAATTATTTAACCACTAATAAAATTTGTAGTTTAACTGTATCTAGTAGTCAAGTAAATTTGGAATTCCTTTAGTATAAGAAAATGTTACAGCTTGGGTACACATTAACGCATATATGCTCACTGAAATTTAAGAGCAAGTGTCTTGTGAATTCATAGTTGGCTGACGACATGAGAAGGTAATACTTATAGTGGCTACTATACACGTAGTAGTAGTATTAGTTTACTACAACTACTAAACTACTGTTTACTGTGTACAATTACTGTTTTTGTACTTGTTTGTAACAAGTACTTGTTACAAAGATACATCAGGAGCAGGTTAACAGTAAGAAGTTTAAAATTATTTGGAAGCTCTAACATTTGGATATTTTGGGAATTTACAAGTCTACATACTTAAAATCATATTTAATATTATTTATGACTTTTGGTTAACATAGTTTTTTATGCAACATTTAGCTGGACCTGGGCCTAACCATGATAATGTAATCCATGGTGACTGACACCAGGAATGAGTCAAATATATTGGAGAATCAACTCCATACACGTTAAGACTGTTTTGCATGTGTTAGTTTATAGTCTAAAAAAGATGTTTATATAAATTTGATGTTTCCTCAAGGTCAGCCACCCTGAAAAATGTATTTTTATTATAGTTTTACTGGGAAGTAGATTAGATCAGATTTAATACCGAAATAAATCCATAATGACCATGATTAATAACAACCACAGTCTGGCATACAATCCTCTGTACAACCCGTGTTCTTTGATTTTAATGTATTTGATAAATCATTCTCCCCCCCCCCACACACACACACACACACAGAGTCAATTATTGATTAATCGAATTTTTTATATGAAAACACTTCCAAATCAGTTGAAAATTCACAAAAACATACTTAGTTGGTGTTGTGAAGGTGGGTGCTGTACAATCATAGGAAGACACAATGATTGAGTGCCATGGTTGAGCAGCTGGTGTGGAAGGAATGGGAGGCTCTTCCTCACTCGGCGAGCTACTCTCATATTCTGGGCTTTCATCTTCAACAGATGATTTAGTAACTCTTGATGTTACTATATTTGTGTTGCCCTTCTTCCCTCTGCGAGATATTGTGTACTGTTGTGGATCATTGCCTTCCCGTCGAATCATTTCAGGAAGGATCCTTCGTCTGGCATTTATAAACCAGTTGCAAACCTGTATTAAATCAAACTTAATTAGAATATCATAAGACACACACACACACACACACACACACACACTGCATAAAATTAAAATGAAGAAAATTTAACAGTACATATAATTAAAACAAAATTCAGTGGCAGAAAACTATCATTATGTGGAAAAATACTAACAAATATAGCCATCCTTTTGTTATTACCATTATAATTTTTTTAAATTGTTTTTACTACATCTGCACTACCAGTACCTAACAGTTTGGCATTTGTAACTGACATTACTTTAACTTGTAAAACTGATAGATTAAAATATCATTGTTTTCATTTTTTAACATATATGTATGTAGAAAAATGTTATACCTTGCTTTTACCATTCCTCAACAAAATACCATTGTTTCAAAGAACACACACATCCTAATATTCTAACTTTTTAATAAACATGTTAAGTAAAAGTCAATACATTTTTAATTTAATAATTCAACTGCTTGAATATTATTTGGACCAGTGAGGTCTGTACAGAGTTATAAACACACGGACAACAAACTATGCGTCTATTATGACTGAAAATGACACATCCTGAGATTCTGAATCTAATTTCAAAAACCATTATACTCTGTCATATATAAGAGTAATAATTATTTATTTCACAAAATTATGTATCCATTTGTATAAATCTACAGTAATAAAACTGATGAAAATTTTGGAAAATGGACTTTCATCAACACTGCTAGGTTGTTTGCCATGCTACAATATAACATCCTTAGTAGCTAAACTGGCTTAACCAATATGCTATCTTACTCCTACCTACACATGACCCATAACATCTTCAGACTACAATTTTTTGACTATAAAGTTGCAGGTAGGGCTTAATATACAAACAGAGGAGGATTTAGACATGTCTGTCTCAATCCAAACCACTAACAGTGCTATCAGTACGGCTGTTATGTCTGGTACTATCAGAATAAAAACAAGCACTTTATACCATAATATTGTGTTCCTTTTAGCAACTGAGCATACAAATTTATAACACGTGGAATGCAATGAGAACTAATGGACTATTAATGTTAACTAATAAACACACAATACAAGTCTATAAAATTCTCTGTAAACTGTAAATCCTCATCACACAATTACGGGTTTACGAAGTAAAAAAGTAATGAATGCAAACTTCTTGATTTAGAACAAATATTCTTTGGGTTGGTACAAATAACTTGAGTAATTCAGGTTTTACAAACTATATTTTGTGGCATTAACATCTGTAAATTTCCTTAGTAAGAACATTATGAATATTACCTGTAAAACAGTGAGATTTGCTTCTTGTGAAAGAGTCAGTTTTTCACCGTCACTTGGATATGCATTATACCTGTGTTCATAAAGCCATCTTTTCAAAATTTTGACTGAATGTTTGGGTAAATTTCCACGTCGTTTACGAACTGAGCCTGAACCCAGACTACCAAAACCTGAACTTTTGCTCCCGTGACTACCAATTTCATGTTCAGGTTCTGAACTTGAATCATCTGTACTGCTTGAGGAAACCAACCTCTCCCTAGCTACAAAAGAAAACAAAATTTGTTAATAAATTATCTTGATACATTATACAGAAATGATTATTTATTGTAAATACTTTATTTTATACATTTATCTAGAACATATAATATTATTCATATAAACTATGCCTGTGTATGCTAAATACAAAATGATACATGCACTATTACAGTGTCTTTAAACATATGGACAATGAACTATGCATCTTCCCATGACTGAAAATGACACACATCCTGAGATTCTGTATCTAATTTCAAAAACCATTTATACTTTGGGTCAGTAACCACACCAAATTTTAACCCTCTATCTCTCCGTTTTCATTGTATAGGCTTTCAAAGTTTTGAAATTTTTGTGTTTTTATCAGTCGGATGTCGCAAAACGAGACTTGCTAACCTTTTGAAAATAATTTGTTACTTTTTTATTTATCATCCAATCTTTGTGACATTTTGTAGTAATATACTCTAAAGTATACGGATTCTAGAAAAAAATACACAATACCTTTAAGTAAAACTACTAAGGCTGGAAAAAATGTTTTATTTACATCTTTATAGGTTTTTTGTAAAAAACATGGTTTAGCGTTAAATTAAATATCACAGAAAGGTAATTACAAAAACTTTTTTTTTACAATAATCCTCAATACATGGGCTATTATAATATGAAAAAACAGAATTGATGGGGTTTTCATTCTTTGTTGCGGTTTTTTTCTGTTAAATGTACGAATGTCAGGCAAGTTTTTATCGAGTTGTTTTACTAATGTATTATTGTTAAAGGCTTTTCAAAATAATTTTTTTTTTAATATAATTCAAATTTCTGATTATTATAATGCTAATTAATATATTTAAAGACAATATAAATAAAACTAATACAGGCCTAAATAAATTAAATTAATATGGGGTGTAATATGGCAAATACATATTAATTATGATGTAAGCTGTGTATATATAAAAGTTATAAGAAATTAAAAATTATTAGTAACTATTTTTCCATTCATAGCAGCCTCTGTCAGAGCCTGATGAGCAAGTAGCAACAGGCTTGTTTCAAGTCTGAACAGGCAGCTCTACAGTAGCTAGCTATCTTTGCTCATTTGGTCAGGCTGTTTCTGGTGCTTGATGAAACAGTGGTGTGTTCTACTTACGGTATTACTTCCTATAAGCCTGTGTATGTGTTGTTTTTTACTTCCATGTTCCATAAGGAAATGGAAGTATGGTCATGGCAAAAAAATCGTGTTCGAGATAACGGCAGATTCTGATTGTACTACCATCAAAACATGAAAAAAAGTAATTTTTCGAAAAGTGTCTGTGTGTGTAGAATTTTTTCTATTGCAAACGATAACAGCCGCAAATTCAAACAGAATCAAATAGTTTTTTGCACACAGCCCTGAATTGCAGAGGACTCAAGGCCTATTGATTTTGGTGAAGATCATATATCCCTTGGTTAAGGGATATGGGTAGTTTACCTGCAATGTTTTACGTTTTAACAAGAGTAAAGTGCTTAATTTTGATAAATAAAGTATCCAGAAAGAAGGTCATAATAATCTATTGTAGAAAGGTAGATGAAATATCTATAAATGAAAAGGGTAGTTGAAGGGGGGAGGGGTAATTTTTTTTATAAATTAAAATGGTAGTTGATGGAGGAAGTAAATTTTATAAGTTTTATATGTGTAACACATTATTGACAACAAAGAAGTAGTTTCTATGGAAACATTTCATTTAACTTTAACAAAATTCTATATTTTTTCATTTTAATTTAAATCGTGTATGAGAGAAAATATATCGATCATGGCAGGCAAGCATATCTCAATTATGTAATGTTTACGTTTCCATTTTATTATTATGATTACCGCAATAAAAAGGCAAGCAAGACACACACAATTCACGTTATTCCTGGCCTCATTCATGTTTATTTTCTTACATTTGCACGCTTTTTACTTCCATGTTCCTTAAGGAAATGGAAGTATGGTGATGGCAAAATATCGGTATGGAGAACCATACATGACTTCCCTTAACCGATCTTCACCAAAAACAAGAGGTTTTGAGAACTCTACAATTCAGGGCTGTATGCGAAACATTATTTGATTCTGTTTGAATCTGCGGCTGTTAGCGTTTGCCATAGAAAATATCGGTATGAACCATACATGACTTCCATATTCTAAGATTTATATTTAAAATCATATTCGAAATGAAATATTTTCATAGAAACTACTTCTTTCTACTTATTGCTTCAGCCTTAACCATAGTACTGTGGTCACTAACGTATACCACCTCACGTTTTCGCACTCGATTTTCACTGATGATGGCAGTCGATGGCACTGCCGAAAAGTCTGGTTTTTCAGAAAACATTGGACTAAAGCTAAACAGCCCGGGAAGGAATTTTAACAAAGAACTACTTCTTTGTTGCCGATAACGTAGTACACATATACAAAATTCTCCCCTCCCCCTTCAACTATAATTTTCATTTATAGAAAATTACCCCCACCCCGTTCACCTAACCTCTTCATTTATAGATATTTCATCTGTGTTTCTACAGTGGATTATTATGAGCTTCTTATCAGGATATTTTATTTATCAAAATTAAGTACTTTACTCTTGTTAAAACATAAAATGTTGCAGGTAAAGTACCCCTATCTCTTAACCGATCGTCACCAAAATCAATAGTTCTTCAGTCCTCTACAATGCAGGGAAGCATGCAAAAAAATATTTGATTCCGTTTGAATGTGCGGCAGTTATCGTTCGTCATGGAAACATTTCTCTTGTTACAACATAAAATGTTGCAGGTAAACTACCCCTTTCCCTTAACCGATCATCACCAAAATCAGTAGGCCTTGAGTTCTCTATAATTCAGGAAAGTATGCAAACAATTATTTGATTCTCTTTGAATTTACGGCAGTTATCTTTCGTCAAAAAAAAAATTACCCTTCTTAAAACATAAAATGTTGTTGGTAAACTACCCCCTTCCCTTAACCGATCTTCAACAAAATCAACAGACCTTGAGTTCTCTTTAATTCAAAAAGGTATGCAAAAATGTAGTTGATTCCGTTTTAATTTACAGCAGTTATCGTTCGTCATATAAAAAATTACCCTTTTAAAACAAAATGTTGCTGGTAAACTACCCCTTTCCCTTAACCGATCTTCAACAAAATCAACAGACCTTGAGTTCTCTTTAATTCAAAAAGGTATGCAAAACATTATTTGATTCTGTTCGAATTTGCGGCTGTTATCGTTTGCCATAGAAAAATATCGGTATGGAGAACCATACATAACTTCCATGTTCTAAGATTTATATTTAAAATCATATTCGAAATGAAATATTTCCATAGAAACTACGTCTTTCTACTTATTGCTTCAGCATTAACCACAGTACTGTGGTCACTAACGTATACGACTTCACGTTTTCGCACTCGATTTTCACCGATGATGGCAGTCGATGGCACTGCCGAAAAGTCTGGTTTTGCAGAAAACATTGGACTACGGCTAAAGAGCCCGGGAAGCAATTTTAACAAAAAACTACTTCTTTGTTGCCGATAACGTAGTACACATATAAAAAATTCTCCCCTCCACCTTCAACTATAATTTTTAATAATAGAAAATTACCCCCACCCCGTTCACCTAACCTCTTCATTTATAGATATTTCATCTACGTTTCTACAGTGGATTACTATGAGCTTCTTATCAGGATACTTATTTATAAAAATTAAGTACTTTACTCTTGTTAAATCATAAAATGTTTCAGGTAAACTACCCCTTTCTCTTAACCGATCTTCTCCAAAATCAACAGACCTTCCGTCCTCTACAATTCAGGGAAGCATGCAAAAAAATATTTGATTCTGTTTGAATGTGCGGCAGTTATCGTTCGTCATGGAAACATTTCTCTTATTACAACATAAAATGTTGCAGGTGAACTACCCCTTTCCCTTAACTGATCTTCACCAAAATCAATAGACCCTGAGCTCTCTGCAACTCAGGAAACGGTGCAAAAAATTATTTGATTCTCACTGAATTTTCGGCAGGGCAGTTATCGTTCGTCATAAAAAATTACCCTTTTTAAAACATAAAACGTTGCTGATAAACTACCCCTTCACTTAACCGATCTTCAACAAAATCAACAGACCTTGAGTTCTCTTTAGTTCAAAAAGGTATGCTAAAACCTAGTTGATTCTGTTTGAATTTACGGCAGTTATCGTTCGTCATAGAAAAAATTACCCTTGTTAAAACATTAAATGTTGGTGGTAAACTACCCCTTTCCCTTTCCCGATCTTCACCAACACCAATAGGTATTGAGAACTTTATAATACAGGGCTGTATGCAAAACATCATTTGATTCTGTTTGAATTTGCGGCTGTCATCGTTTACTATAGAAAAAAATTACCCTTGATAAAAAACTGTTGCAGGTAAACTACCCCTTTCCCTTAACCGATCTTCACCAAAAACGACAGGTCTTGGGTACTCTATAATTCAGGCCTGTATGCAAAACATTAGTTGATTCTCTTTGAATTTACGGCAGTTATCGTTCGTCATAGAAAAAAATACCCTTGTTAAAACATAAAACGTTGCAGGTAAACTACCCCTTTCCCTTAACCGATCTTCAACAAAATCAACAGACCTTGAGTTCTGTATAATTCAAAAAGGTATGCAGAAGAGTAGTTGATTCTGTTTTAATGTACGGCAGTTATCGTTCGTCAAAAAAAAAATTACCCTTGATAAAACATAAAATGTTGCTGGTAAACAACCCTATTCCCTTAACCGATCTTCACCAAAACCAACAGGTCTTGAGAACTCTACATTTCAGGGCTGTATGCAAAATATTATATGATTCTGTTTGAATTTGCGGCTGTTATCGTTTGCCATATAAAATACCCTTGATAAAACAAAAAACGTGTCAGGTAAACTACCCCTTTCCCTTAACCGATCTTCACCAAAAACAATAGGTCTTTAGTACTCAACAAAACAAGGCTGTATGCAAAAACGTATTTGATTCTGTTTGAATTTGCGGCTCTTATCGTTTGCCATAGAAAATACCCTTTTAAAACATAAAACGTTGCAGGTCAATTACCCCTTTCCCTTAACCGATCTTTACCAACACCAATAGGTATTGAGAACTCTACAATACAGGGCTGTATGCAAAACATCATTAGATTCTGTTTGAATTTGCGACTGTTATCGTTTACCATAGAAAAAAATTACCCTTGATAAAAAACCGTTGCAGGTAAACTACCCCTTTCCATTAACCGATCTTCACCAAAAACGACAGGTCTTGAGAACTCTACAATTCAGGGCTGTATGCAAAATATTATATGATTTTGTTTGAATTTGCGGCTGTTATCGTTTGCCATACAAAATACCCTTGATAAAACAAAAAACGTGGCAGGTAAACTACCCCTTTCCCTTAACCGATCTTCACCAAAAACAAAAGGTCTTGAGAACTCTACAATTCAGGGCAGTATGCAAAACATTATTTGATTCTGTTTGAATTTGCGGCTGTTATCGTTTGCCATAGAAAAAATACCCTTGTTAAAACATAAAACGTTGCAGGTAAACTACCCCTTTCCCTTAACCGATCTTCAACAAAATCAACAGACCTTGAGTTCTGTATAATTCAAAAAGGTATGCAGAAGAGTAGTTGATTCGGAAAACGACTTTTTTTCATGTTTTGAGTGTAGTACAATCATATTCTGCAATAATCTCGAACACGATTTTTTTTGCCATCACCATACTTCCATTTCCTTAAGGAACATGGAAGTAAAAATTACCCCTGGTAAAAAAACGTTGCAGGTAAAGTACTCCTTTCCCTTAACCGATCTTCACCAAAAACAATAGGTCTTGAGTACTCTACAGTTCAGGGCTGTATGCACAAAATTATTAGATTCTGTTTGAATTTGCGGCTCTTATCGTTTGCCATAGAAAATACCATAGTTAAAATATAAAACGTTGCAGGTAAACTACCACATTCCCTTAACCGATCTTCAACAAAATCAACAGACCTTGAGTTCTGTATAATTCAAAAAGGTATGCAAAAGAGTAGTTGATTCTGTTTTAATTTACGGCAGTTATCGTTCGTCATAGAAAAAATTACCCTTGTTAAAACATAAAATGTTGCAGGTAAACTACCCTATTTCCTTCACCAAAACCAGCAGGTCTTGAGAACTCTACAATTCTGGGCTTTATGCAAAACATTATTTGATTCTGTTTGAATTTGCGGCTGTTATCGTTTACTATAGAAAAAATTACCCTTGATAAAAAATCGTTGCAGGTAAACTACCCCTTTCCCACAACCGATCTTCACCAAAAACAAAAGGTCTTGAGAACTCTACAATTCAGGCCTATATGCAAATAATCATTTGATTCTGTTTGAATTTGCGGCTGTTATCGTTTGCCACAGAAAATACCCTTGTTAAAACAAAAAACGTTGCAGGTAAACTACCCCTTTCCCTTAACCAATCTTCACCAAAGACAATAGGTCTTGAAAACTCTACAATTCAGAGTTGCATGCAAAAAATTATTTGATTATGTTTGAATTTGCGGCAGTTATCGTTTGCCAAAAAAATACCCTTGTTAAAATATAAAACGTTGCAGGTAAAGTACCCCTTTCCCTTAACCGATCTTCACCAAAACCAACAGGTCTTGAGAACTCTACAATTCAGGGCTGTATGCAAAACAGTATTTGATTATGTTTGTATTTGATCTCCATTAAGTAGTGCTCAAGTTTCCAAAGTTTTAATGTTATGATGCCCATAATTAAAACATCAGAGCAGGTTTAGTGTGTATGAGGGTACACCGTGGACAAAAATTTTCAACATTCCCTATTGAGCGTTGCTCAGAGTAAAGCTGCGATTCTACAGTGTACGTTTCACAGAACAGTGTACGTTTCCGAAGTCACTCATGGACCCTCAGCATCTTGCAGAGGGTTCATTCCCTAAAGACGAAAAGTCCGTCTATGAACCGTTCCTCTGTAAACACGAGCAGTTACACTGCCCAGCGATGAACAGGAAGCAAATTGCTATCCACGCTGGACGCTTTTTCGGCTTGCACGCGTTATATGTTCGTGTGGGTTTCGGCACTTTCCATTTAAAAAGTGTGCAAATGTAAGAAAATAAACATGAGTGAGGCCAGAAATAACGTGAATTGTGTGTGTGTGTGTGTGTGTGTGTGTGTGTGTGTGTGTGTGTGTGTGTGTGTGTGTGTGTGTGTGTGTGTGTGTGTGTGTGTGTGTGTGTGTGTGTGTGTTCCCTGCCTTTTTATTGCAGTAATAATAATAATAAAATGGAAACGTAAACATTACATAATTGAGATATGCTTGCCTGCCACAAACGATATATACATGATTTACATTAAAATGAAAAAATTATAATTTTATTGCCTGGCAACAAAATTATTTTATTTTTAACAATTACCATTGTTTGAAAAGTTTAAATGAATTTTCAAGTACTTTACTGTTGTTAAAACGTAAAAGGTTGCAGGTAAACTACCCCTTCCCCTTAACCAATCTTCACCAAAATCAAAAGGTCTTGAGGTCTCTACAACTCAGGGATGTATGCAAAAAATGATTTGATTCTGTTTGAATATGCGGCAGTTATCGTTCATCATAGAAAAAATTACCCTTGTTAAAACATAAAACGTTGCAGGTAAACTACCCCTTTCCCTTAACCGATCTTCACTAAAAACAATAGGTCTTGAGAACTCTATAATTCATGGCTGTATGCGAAACATTATTTGATTCTGTTTGAATTTGCGGCTGTTATCGTTTGCCATAGAAAATAATTACCCTTGATTAAAAAAAAAAACGTTGCTGGTAAACTACTCCTTTCCCTTAACCGATCTTCACCAAAAACAATAGGTCTTGAGTACTCTACAAATCAGGGCTGTATGCAAAAGTTATTTGATTCCGTTTGAATTTGCGGCTGTTATCATTTGCCATAGAAAAAAATCTACAGACAGACACACAGACACTTTTCGAAAAATGATTTTTTTTCATGTTTTGAGTGTAGTACAATCAGAATCTGCAGTAATCTCGAACACGATTTTGTTTGCCATCACCATACTTCCATTTCCTTAAGGAACATGGAAGTAAAAAAATCGTGTTCGAGATTATTGCAGATTCTGATTGTACTACACTCAAAACATTAAAAAAAGTCGTTTTTTTCAAAAAGTGTCTGAAAACTTATACAAGCCATTAATTTTATGCATATTTTTTATATATATGTGTACAATGTTATCGGCAACAAAGAAGTAGTCCGTTGTTAAAATTCCTTCCTGGGCTGTTTGGCCGTAGTCCAATGTTTTCTACAAAACCAGACGTTTCGGCAATGCCATCGACTTCCATCATCAGTGAAAATCGAGTGCGATAACGTGAGGTGGTATACGTTAGTGACCACAGTACTGTGGTTAAGGCTGAAGCAGTAAGTAGAAAGAAGTAGTTTCTATGGTAATATTTCATTTCGAAAATGATTTTAAATATAAATCTTAGAACATGGAAGTCATGTATGGTTCTCCATACCGATATTTAAATGGAAAGTGCCGAAACCCACACCAACACAACGCGTGCAAGCCAAAAGTGTCCAGCGTGGATAGCGATTTGCTTCCTGTGGATCGCTGGGTAGTGTAACTACACGTGTTTACAGAGGAATGGTTCACAGACAGACTTTTCGTCTTTAGGGAATGAACCCTCTTCAAGATGCTCAGGGTCCATGAGTGACTTCGGAGCGCTTCAGAGGAGGAATGATTATCTGCGTAGTTCGGTTTCTGTATAAGAATAAAGTAAGCATACCTAATTTTTTATGGATAAAATGACTCAAAATAACATTATATTAAACGACTACCCATTATAACAAAAATATCTATAAATAGTGAAATTAGTTTGAGGGTAGGCGATATGTTTTTAGAAATTACCGAACCGAATTCAAGTAAATTATTTTAAACATAAATCTTACATGGAAGTCATGTATGGTTCTCCATACTGATTTTTATTTATTCAAATGTAAACTTTTACCTAAATATATTTGAACATTAAACTATAAGAAATACAGTATTTAGTTACGCATTTTGGTGAACTTATAGGGGTTTTATTTCAACTTTAGTGAAGTTAACTGTTTGTGTCAGAAGATATTTCATGTTTTTATTTATACTACTTAAATGGACATGGAAGATAAATGCTGCATAGAGGAATTAACATTGACTGAATGTCGCCAAACAAGTTATGTAAAAAACAAAGCTACAGAAAATTTAAATAATTTATCTGAGGAAGAAATTAATTTAATTAAGAACTGAAAAACAGGATCATGTTGGCACAATTTGCCTTCATCTAAATGTTTATTTTTTTTCAATATGAATTTCTACAAAAAAAAAAATGTTGCAATCCATATAATAAACATAATAAACCTATTACAAAAACACTAAGTAGTCACTGTGCACCAAAGCAAGGCCTCTATTTTAAAAGGAATTTAAAGTAAAACCAGGAGAAAAATTATGTGCCTCTTGTCATAAAACCTTATTCAAAACTCAAGGTAATGATGACAGTGATAACGAACATTTCGAGCAGAATGACAACCCAGAACTTAAAGAATTACAAAAAGAAGAGGCTATTGATTCTTTAAATACTTCATTAACAGAAGTAGGGACTCACTCTTGAAATTACATGCAGCACTTAATGAGGACTGTAAAAAAACTTATGCAAAAGAGAAACTTGAAAAATACAGGAAATTGTAAAGAAGAAAAGTTATTTAGTTCTTGATGTTGAAATGCCAGTAGATGAAACTCACTACTGATGCCAATTCCTCATGTGCTTCCAATTGTTGGGCCTCCTCACACATCAACTGGAAGAACCTACCAATTCTCAGAGGAGTGTATGAGTTCAATTCAGAAAAAATGTCACTCCATTAAATTTCTTTGACTGTACATACTGTAAATAACAAATATTGGAATGCAATTTTGGTAAATTTCCAGACTTTGTTATCATTTCTTTATTAAATGTACATAATGTTAAAAAATATTTGATCTTTTGCATTAAACAAAAATTCTTGAACAAGCCTAATTAGGTTAAAATAGAATATTTCCTATGGATGAAAATATTTATTAGTTATTTATTCTTCAATAATATCAACCTAGGCCTACACCTCGAAATTCAAAAGTCTCAAGAAAATGCAATTAGGGATTTTTTGAATTTTGATTTATTACTTGAGAAGTTGTTGATATTGTTCTAACTTATATTTGTTTTAAGATAGGGCCTGTTTGTTTTATAAATCACTTAAAATTTTAATTTTATTAAAAAAAATACTTACGACTTTTAAATTTCTATGGCTTAGTAAAATCGCTCAATAAAAAATTAAAAAAAAAACTACCTTTAACAAAAAAAAGAAAAACAACAAAGGATGAAAACCCCATCAATTCTATTTTTTCATATGATAGCCCATGTATTGAGGATTATTTTGAAAAAAAAAAAAACGTTTTTGTGATTATCCCTTTCCTTTTCTGTGATATTCAATTTAACACTAAACCATGTTTTTTACAAAAAAAAAACTATAAAGATGCAAATAAAACATTTTGTCCAGCCTTAGCAGTTTTACTTACAGGTATTGTTTCTTTTTTCTAGAATCCTTATACTTTAGAGTACATAACTACAAAATTTCACAAAGATTAGATGATAAATAAAAAAGTTACAAATTATTTTCAAAAGGTTAGCAAGTCTCGTTTCGCAACATCCAACTGTTAAAAACACAAAAATTTCAAAAGTTTGAAAGCCTATACAATGAAAATGGAGAGAGATAGAGGGTTAAAATTTGGTGTGGTTACTTATCTCTGTAGGGAGAAGGAATAAGCCTAGTTTCATCAAAATCTGAGATGGTGGGTGAGAAAGTGATTTTTTTTTGCTGAACTGATATGAAATGACCCCTTTGTCATATACAATAGTAATAATATTTACAGTCTGTATCAGCAGCATTCTATAGTATCTATATTTCAATAGGGTTGCACTTGTCTTCTGTCTTTTCTTATATTACATAGAGCTTACTAAACTCCTCCACTTACCAAAGTTCATTTGGTAAAACTAATCAACTGACTTTTTACTTCCATGTTCCATAAGGAAATGGAAGTATGGTGATGGCAAAAAAAATCGTGTTCGAGATAAGGGCTGATTCTGATTGTACTACCCTCAAAACATGAAGAAAAGTAATTTTTTGAAAAGTGTCTGTGTGTAGACTTTTTTCTATGGCAAACGATAACAGCCCCAAATTCAAACAGATCAAATAATTTTTTGCATACGTCCCTGATTGTAGAGTAGTCAAGGCCTATTCATTTTGGTGAAGATCGGTTAAGGGAAAGGGGAAGTTTACCTGCAACATTTTATGATTTAACAAGGGTAATTTTTTCTATGACGAACGATAACTGCCGCACAGTCAAACAGAATCAAATAACTTTTGCATACATCCCTGAATTGTAAGGACTCAAGGCCTATTGATTTTGGTGAAGATCAGTTAACAGAAAGGGGTAGTTAACCTGCAACGTTTTATGTTTTAACAAGGGTAATTTTTTCTATGACGAACAAAAACTGCCGCACATTCAAACAGAATCAAAAAAATTTTTGCATGTAGCTCTGAACTGTAGAGGACTCAGGTCTATTGATTTTGGTGAAGATCGGTTAAGGGGAAGGGGTAGTTTACCACCAACGTTTTATGTTTTAACAAGCGTAATTTTTTCTATGATGAGTGATACTGCCGCAAATTCAAACAAAATGAAATAATTTTTTGCATATGTGCCTGAGTTGTAGAGGACTCAAGGCCTATTGATTTTGGTGAAGATCGGTTAAAGTGAAAGGGTAGTTTACCTTCAACGTTTTATGTTTCAACTAGAGTAAAGTACTTAATTTTGATAAATAAAGTATCCTGAAAAGAAGATTGTCATAATCCACTGTAGAAACGTAGATGAAATATCTATAAATTAAGAGGTTTGTTGAAGGGGGAGTGGATAATATTTATTAATATGTCATGTGTACTACGCAATCGGCAACAAAGAAGTAGTTTGTTGTTAAAATTCCTTCCCGGGCTGTTTTGGTGTGGCCCACATTTTCTACAAAACCAAATGTTTCGGCAGTGCTATCGACTGCCATCATCAGTGAAAATCAAGTGCGCTAACGTGAAGTGGTATACGTTAGTGACCACAGTACTGTGGTTAAGGCTGAAGAAAGAAGTAGTTTTGTGCCACGGCAATTTTAAATTTAAAATTCCCCAGCAAGGTTTTTAAACGTGAATCTCTCCGCTCTATGCTGCCGGGCTGGATCGATAGGCTGTGGATGTCAGCGATGATGTTATTTAGTCAAACGGTCGCAGTGACCTTGAACAGCGACGTTATGCAGTAGGCCGTGCCGACTAACTCAAGGTTGCCGCACGTGGACGGCGATGCGATAAAGTATGCCGGCTGTCCAGCTGATTAACAATTTTCAGCAGGCATTCTCGAACCATGGTGGGTTAACTGAAACTGTGAGTCGTTCTCATTCTCTTTTCTACCCTTTGACAGTGCACTTCGTGGTCTGGCGGCTGGGCTAGTTTCGCTGTGATTTACTATGCGTACCTAATTTCGTAGAATGTCTCAGGTGAGGACAATTACATTGTTCATGTTATGTTAATAGAGGGTTATGTTTCTTAATTAAAAAAAAAACGAGAATGTATGGTAATTGAGGCTCTCTCTCTCTCTCTCTCTCTCTCTCTCTCTCTCTCTCTCTCTCTCTCTCTCTCTCTCTCTCTCTCTCTCTCTCTCTCTCTCTCTCTCTCTCTCTCTCTCTCTCTCTCTCTCTCTCTCTCTCTCTCTGTGTGTGTGTGTGTGTGTGTGTGTGTGTGTGTGTGTGTGTGTGTGTGTGTGTGTGTGTGTGTGTGTGTGTGTGTGTGTGTGTGTGTGTGTGTGTGTGTGGTAACGTATAACGTTGTGTGTATACCTCCTTAAAGCCCCTCGTTGGGTTCGTCAATATGTAGCAATAAATATAGACGTCCGCCTTGTTTAAGCCCCGCGATGGAAGCCAATATGTAACAATTATTAGGGGTCGTACCTGTTAAAATGTCTCACACTTGTTTATTTTGTGTATTAGTGTGATTGTAGTGTGTTTGCCTCACACTGGTTGTTACATAAATTGACGTCACTACTGGAGTCCGTAGCGTTGTCAATGTCACCAGTACAACCTACCTGTTAATTCATAGGGATTACAATTCCCGGGTGGCGCCAAATTGTTTTGTTAAAACAATTAAAACATTTAGTTTTTAAAGTAATATGTGGTATTAGCATGGACAGCTGTGGCGTTCGAATTATTCCCGCCGCTACACAGGTTGTCGACTCGGCCACTCGTGACAAGCGCTAGTTGGCTATGACTTAAACTTCGCTAACACACATATATTTACAACAAAAAATCCTATGAAATAACAAGATAGTATTGTTCTGTACTGCGCTTTTTAATACACATTTAATTATTAATAAACATGACAATTGAATAATAAACAAATTTATAATATTATGCTCCGGCTTAGAGCTTGAAACACAAAACACCTCAGGTTGGCAAAATTGATTGAAAACACTATCATTCAGTTACTTCTAACAAATTAATATGTTTTTACAATCTGGGGTTCTTTTGATCATGAAAATAGACATAAACGTTGATTACATGAAAAGAAAGTACACTATTATACCTTATAGGTACTTAGGATTTATAATGTGTTTGTACAATTTGTTCTGTAGTGTCGTATTTCTGTTACAGTAGTTATGTTCACAAATAAGGTTATCTTTATAAATGTTTTTTAATATAAGTAAGTAAATTATGCCTTTACCTTTGAAAGAAAATACTATTTTTTAAATAGTGAGAAATTTTATCATTTGAAAATAATTTAAGTGATTTGGGGTTTTTTAGGAGTAATAAATTATTCGGTACTTATCAGTTCGTCTCACGTTGAAGGGTCATCATGGGTAGGCGTGTATTTTTCGAATTTGGGCTGGTTGTAGGCTGCCAGCATCTTCTTCAAACTGGTCTGGGTTTTTTCTTTAATTAGTTTGTTTAATTTCATTCCTGGTCATCATTAATTCTGTACAGATCGACGTCTCTTCACATTGGATCATTTTGGTTCACTATTCGACTTGTTGTAATTGTTTAGATTAAAGTTTTAGTTTGTCCAATTTCTTGCGTGGCGTACCCACGCTTCGTTTCTTCAGCGTCTGTATAATTTAACGGAAAAATAAGCCTCAAATGACTCGTTGTCATAGTAACTAATAATTCAATGCTTGTTTAATTACTCTTTACTTACATTGTTAGAGATATTTGAATTTTTATTCAAATTTATTAAGTATTTTCCCAATGATTTTATTCCCTTATACTTCCTTTGGGATAATAAATGACATCACTATTATTTTTCTTTCCTTTCAAAGTTTACAATGATACCTCATAAGGTCATATTTTGTTACACTTTAACTATAGTCTAATTAGTTGACATTAAAAAAAATAACATATCTTTCTTGAATTAAATTATTACAATAATATTTCTGTGTAGAAATAACTGATATACAATCATTGTCCATTCACTGTTCTTAGATTAGTAAGATTTTTTGTGAAATTGATACAATTTGCATTTGAAATGTTCTTGGCAGTTAACTGTTTTCCTAGTTACAAACAGCCATGATTGTTTTCTAGTGTATTTCCCTTTTAAATTACATTCTGAATTCAGCCTGATGGGCTTCATTTATTTGTTTGTGTTTTAATTATTATTCAACATACATTTTCATTGCTTTTCCTTTAAAATATAATAGCTAGGTTTATGGACTGTAAGTCCCCCTTCAGTCATATTCCTTCTTTAACATTGAATCAACTATTCTTTACAAGTCATAAATTATTCTTAGTACTAACATTGATTTCTTTCTTGTCTTATAAACTAGGGTGATAAACATTATTACTTTCTTTAATATTATGAAGGTTGATTCCCCTTTCAACATGGGGTGTTGTATTCTTTATAATTTTAATCTTTAATAACAAACTTTACTTCTATCCTATCATGCCATGTTAACACAAGTTATGGTACTGGGCTTTCTCCCTGATATGTCACATGCTTCCCTTATATTAATTTTAAATACTATTTTTAATTACATCTAGGTATTCAACTAATTATAATTCCACTCCACTCATTGGTGATTTATCAATGTTTTAAAGAGTGTCTATTTCCTTAGCATTCTAATTTGAATGTGTCACATTCACTTTCACTATTTTTAGGGCATTAACACTTCACTAAAACACTTCACTTTGGTTCACTGTTTTGTAATTAGTGTTATTTAATGGGTAACCCCTATACCTACTCCTACCATTTCTCACTATTTTTGTTTTAGTATTATTTTTACTATAAACAATATTAGGCTAGTTGTGTTTTGGGTTGAATCTAACCTTTCTGACAGGGTTAGTGTACCCTTCCTATACTACATTGTTTTACAATTGTATTGCCTTAAAAATTGGATACATATGTTAAATTAATGCTAATAATAACATTGGTTTTATCAATATATAATTATTTAAGGTTTATTGACCGTATTCTATCTTTAACATACAATCTCTCCCTTTTATATATGTGTGTTAGTTTCCCTTGGGTTTTATCTGTCTCCTCTTCATTCTTCCTCTTCTTCTTCTTCAATAATCTTCATCTTCATTCTTCACCTTGGTTTGGTCCTCCTTTAGTTCTATGTCCATCATTGTTTTGTCAATCACATTTTCTTAAGTATGTTTGGGTTGTCGGCTTAATCATGTCAAAATATTTACATTTTAATAAGTATGTTACGTGGTTCCCTTCTTTATGTTTATGTTTTAGGCTCAATCACTTGGGTTGGGTAATATCGTTGTACGTCATGTCAAAGTATTTATATTTTAATCATTTTTTACACATTTTATTTCATATGAAGTAACTTTTATATCAAGAATTATCTTTTTTATTACTGGTACGAGATTTGGCTTAATTGTATCGTTACATAATGCCTCTCCTCTAAAATTGATCATTTTAATAAAATACTAGCATAGTGTTTTATGAAATTATCAGTTATAAATAACTTTTTTCCTTCTCTTCCTTGTTTGTTTCTCCATTCTCCATTTCTCTTCTTACTTAATTCACTCCATTTTATTTGGATCTGTTTTTATTTATTTCCATTGGTGCATATTCCCTCATACACAAATTTTATTTCCCTAACTTTATATAGTAGCTGGTTTCTCCCATTACTACTCATTTTTCTGAGACTAGAGGCACATCTTCTCTACTCAGTTCACATAGATTGCTGGACTTTTCAACAGTCAATCTTAAATCTTTGTCAACTTGTGACTTAATAATAATAATAATATAATAATATAATTGGGATTGTCCACCTTGTGGTTTGACTTTAGATCACTTTATCCTTACTACTCATTCTTCCTTCCGCTATACCTTAACTATACACTATCATCTACTCATATACTATATTGAGAAATTTTATCTTTATTCATATGTTAATTTCATCATATCTCACTTTTCATTATTTTGTTTTCAATGCTCGTTGTGATCATTTTAATTGTTTTAGACATTTTTTTTTTTTGTCATTTAGCAGGATTCTGCTTTAGCCATATTTGTATATTTGTTTTATATACAATTTCTCTCTCTCTCTTTGTACCAGGTAAAGTTTTATTTATTTTTTCTGATAATACTTTTGATTCAGTATAATTTCAAGTATTTATCTCAGTAATTTGAACTTGATTTTATTTTTGTTTATTTTACTCTGTATTCAACATCATTTTTGATAATTCTTTGGTAAGTTAATGGTCTTACCTTAAAGGAATGTTTGTAGCGTATTCCTTTTTAGCTGTTTTTTGTTTTTAATTATAATTGTAAGTTTGTGCTTCTTACATTTTTATTACATAGGAATGTGTGTAACTTATTCCTGATTATCTCACTTTTTACTTCATACTTCATATTTCAATTTTTTGTTATATTTTAAACTGATTTAAATTGAAAGGAATTTGTGTAACTGTTTCCTTGGTTTTTCCCTTTTTTTTTTTCATTAAAACTTTTTATTGTTCCGCATACATCATCTAAATATTTGAGTAAGCTGCTCTTACAATCTCTTTTAGAATTTTGAAATCGGTTTCATTTCACAATGGTTTTATTCTTCCTCGTAAAACTTTTTTATTGAAGTTTGATTGTAAACTCCCTTGATTTTCCTTGTATTGATATTACTGATTTGGTAAGTGTTATTACCATTGTCTCTAGTGATGATATACGGCCTATTATGATATACATAATTGTTTATTCATATTGCTATACACAGGACCTTGTTATTTATATTCTTGGTAAGTTGACTTCTCCTTTTCTTTCCTTTATTATTTCCTTCTCTTGTTCGACTCTTTGTTATTAGGCACCTCTACTCCTTCAAGTGCTTGATAGACACACTTATTCTGGATGATGATTAAATTTATTTATTAATTATGGTTTTTTTTTTCTCATTTAATTCGTAGTTTACCCATGGTCCATCAGTTCCTCTGCCCTTATGGTTCGGATAACTCTGGTGTGTAGAACTGTTTTCTTACTGGTGAAATAGGTCTCCTCCATCTTGTACCATAATTCCTTTAATACCATATGTTCCGTGGTATTTATTTCTACCTCCATCATTTGATTAGTTTGTCGATTAATCAGAGAAGTTATTTGTACCTTTCTCATTAATATTATTTTTGCCTTTTTATTTGGTATTTCCATTTCTGGTGTGCTCCAGTATTTTATTGACCTTCTTGGTTTGCTATACTCTGTTTTGTTGTCAGTCATTTCTATTTCTGGCATCTTCCATCTAAGCATTGATTTGTTGAATTTTTCATCCGCTGTTTGGTTCTGAATTCCTTTTATAATTTCCCTCAGAGTCCTCCTACAATCTCTGTACTTTATTAATTTGCTTTGATAGGTAATGGGCAAATTAAATACATCGATGAGTCCGTTCTTCATCATCTCCACTTCTTCTCGTGTTTTGATGAGTTTCCTCTTATATACCTTTCTTATTTCCTGTTTCCTTAATCTTCTTAATAATTCGATTCTTCTTCATACGACTGTTTACACCTATTTGTAGTTCTTGGTGCCTCTCCTCCAGTTCCTTGACCATCTCCTTCTGTGTTATTTTCTGATTCCCCGGTTCCATGTTCTCATTTAACGTTTCTTTGATACCTTTAGAAGTGCTGTCTAGTGTTTCATTCCATTGTTTGAAATCACTAGCTACTGTTTCTTGAATTTGATTTACTGGGTAACTTGTCTCTTCCCATCTCTTATTCATCCCTGTTTTTGTCCGTTTGTCTTCTTCACGAAACTCTGCAAACATGAATCTCAATTCTTCTCTGTTCTTCTCACTTTCTTCCTCGATTTTCCTTTGGAGAACATCATGATTAGTTTCCATCTTTTTGTTTACTATCTCCAGATCCTTCTTGATCTGTTTCTTCAGTTCTTCACTCTTCTTCTCCAATGCCTCTTGACTTCTTTTCAAGTCTTCATGGTTGCTTTCTATTTTATCATTCAGGAATTCTATACTCTCCTTCATTTGCTTCTTCAAATCTTCACTGTTTAGGTCTAGTTTTTCTAATCTTTTATTCAAATCTTCCTTGTCTCGTCTTCTCTCTTCCTTGTCTGATTCTAATCTGTTCATTTGTTCCATCATCATTCTCATCAAACTATCGAGTTTCGTTTCTCCTGTCGGTTTAACTGGTTGGTTATTTACCCTGACTTCTGCTTCTATTTCCGGTTCAGGTTCAGGTTCAGGTTCAGGTGGATTTGGATTTTCCACTTGGTCCTCCTGTGGGTTTTCTTCTGACAATTCTCCAGTCGTTTCCTCCATTTCTACTTCCTCGACTTCCTCCATTTCTTCTGGGTTTCCTTCTTGGTTTGATGATTCCTTCCCTTTGCGCCTCGTAACCATACCGTGTCTATTCATGATCGCCGCTGGTTATTCTTTCTAGCCACACGTTGTTGGTCGCCAATATGTAACGTAGAGATCTGGGTGTGTATACCTCCTTAAAGCCCCTCGTTGGGTTCGTCAATATGTAGCAATAAATATAGACGTCGGCCTTGTTTAAGCCCCGCGATGGAAGCCAATATGTAACAATTATTAGGGGTCGTACCTGTTAAAATGTCTCACACTTGTTTATTTTGTGTATTAGTGTGATTGTAGTGTGTTTGCCTCACACTGGTTGTTACATAAATCGACGTCACTACTGGAGTCCGTAGCGTTGTCAATGTCACCAGTACAACCTACCTGTTAATTCATAGGGATTACGATTCCCGGGTGGCGCCAAATTGTTTTGTTAAAACAATTAAAACATTTAGTTTTTAAAGTAATATGTGGTATTAGCATGGACAGCTGTGGCGTTCGAATTATTCCCGCTGCTACACAGGTTGTCGACTCGGCCACTCGTGAGAAGCGCTAGTTGGCTATGACTTAAACTTCGCTAACACACATATATTTACAACAAAAAATCCTATGAAATAACAAGATAGTATTGTTCTGTACTGTGCTTTTTAATACACATTTAATTATTAATAAACATGACAATTGAATAATAAACAAATTTATAATATTATGCTCCGGCTTAGAGCTTGAAACACAAAACACCTCAGGTTGGCAAAATTGATTGAAAACACTATCATTCAGTTACTTCTAACAAATTAATATGTTTTTACAATCTGGGGTTCTTTTGATCATGAAAATAGACATAAACGTTGATTACATGAAAAGAAATTACACTATTATACTTTATAGGTACTTAGGATTTATAATGTGTTTGTACAATTTGTTCTGTAGTGTCGTATTTCTGTTACAGTAGTTATGTTCACAAATAAGGTTATCTTTATAAATGTTTTTTAATATAAGTAAGTAAATTATGCCTTTACCTTTGAAAGAAAATACTATTTTTTAAATAGTGAGAAATTTTATCATTTGAAAATAATTTAAGTGATTTGGGTTTTTTTAGGAGTAATAAATTATTCGGTACTTATCAGTTCGTCTCACGTTGAAGGGTCATCATGGGTAGGCGTGTATTTTTCGAATTTGGGCTGGTTGTAGGCTTCCAGCATCTTCTTCAAACTGGTCTGGGTTTTTTCTTTAATTAGTTTGTTTAATTTCATTCCTGGTCATCATTAATTCTGTACAGATCGACGTCTCTTCACATTGGATCATTTTGGTTCACTATTCGACTTGTTGTAATTGTTTAGATTAAAGTTTTAGTTTGTCCAATTTCTTGCGTGGCGTACCCACGCTTCGTTTCTTCAGCGTCTGTATAATTTAACGGAAAAATAAGCCTCAAATGGCTCGTTGTCATAGTAACTAATAATTCAATGCTTGTTTAATTACTCTTTACTTACATTGTTAGAGATATTTGAATTTTTATTCAAATTTATTAAGTATTTTCCCAATGATTTTATTCCCTTATACTTCCTTTGGGATAATAAATGACATCACTATTATTTTTCTTTCCTTTCAAAGTTTACAATGATACCTCATAAGGTCATATTTTGTTACACTTTAACTATAGTCTAATTAGTTGACATTAAAAAAAATAACATATCTTTCTTGAATTAAATTATTACAATAATATTTCTGTGTAGAAATAACTGATATACAATCATTGTCCATTCACTGTTCTTAGATTAGTAAGATTTTTTGTGAAATTGATACAATTTGCATTTGAAATGTTCTTGGCAGTTAACTGTTTTCCTAGTTACAAACAGCCATGATTGTTTTCTAGTGTATTTCCCTTTTAAATTACATTCTGAATTCAGCCTGATGGGCTTCATTTATTTGTTTGTGTTTTAATTATTATTCAACATACATTTTCATTGCTTTTCCTTTAAAATATAATAGCTAGGTTTATGGACTGTAAGTCCCCCTTCAGTCATATTCCTTCTTTAACATTGAATCAACTATTCTTTACAAGTCATAAATTATTCTTAGTACTAACATTGATTTCTTTCTTGTCTTATAAACTAGGGTGATAAACATTATTACTTTCTTTAATATTATGAAGGTTGATTCCCCTTTCAACATGGGGTGTTGTATTCTTTATAATTTTAATCTTTAATAACAAACTTTACTTCTATCCTATCATGCCATGTTAACACAAGTTATGGTACTGGGCTTTCTCCCTGATATGTCACATGCTTCCCTTATATTAATTTTAAATACTATTTTTAATTACATCTAGGTATTCAACTAATTATAAGTCCACTCCACTCATTGGTGATTTATCAATGTTTTAAAGAGTGTCTATTTCCTTAGCATTCTAATTTGAATGTTTCACATTCACTTTCACTATTTTTAGGGCATTAACACTTCACTAAAACACTTCACTTTGGTTCACTGTTTTGTAATTAGTGTTATTTAATGGGTAACCCCTATACCTACTCCTACCATTTCTCACTATTTTTGTTTTAGTATTATTTTTACTATAAACAATATTAGGCTAGTTGTGTTTTGGGTTGAATCTAACCTTTCTGACAGGGTTAGTGTACCCTTCCTATACTACATTGTTTTACAATTGTATTGCCTTAAAAACTGGATACATATGTTAAATTAATGCTAATAATAACATTGGTTTTATCAATATATAATTATTTAAGGTTTATTGACCGTATTCTATCTTTAACATACAATCTCTCTCTTTTATATATGTGTGTTAGTTTCCCTTGGGATTTATCTGTCTCCTCTTCATTCTTCCTCTTCTTCTTCTTCAATAATCTTCATCTTCATTCTTCACCTTGGTTTGGTCCTCCTTTAGTTCTATGTCCATCATTGTTTTGTCAATCACATTTTCTTAAGTATGTTTGGGTTGTCGGCTTAATCATGTCAAAATATTTACATTTTAATAAGTATGTTACGTGGTTCCCTTCTTTATGTTTATGTTTTAGGCTCAATCACTTGGGTTGGGTAATATCGTTGTACGTCATGTCAAAGTATTTATATTTTAATCATTTTTTACACATTTTATTTCATATGAAGTAACTTTTATATCAAGAATTATCTTTTTTATTACTGGTACGAGATTTGGCTTAATTGTATCGTTACAGTGTGTGTCACATGTTTCTTCCCGTATTTGGGGAGCACGTGCTAATCTTGCACTCAACTATCTGCAGAAAAGTAAATGTAAATTTAAAAGAACATTAAGCTTAGAGCAAAGAAAATTGTAAAAGTGAGTAAAGTAAATGTTTGGAATTTTGCAAATGCTAACGGAAATGCAAAGATGAACTTTCGAGCTTCCCTATGGCTAATGACAGAGTGGTGGTGTGAATAGAGGTGTGATAGTCAGGGTAGTTATATTATGGATGACCCATTACAAATAAAAACTGTTTCAGGGTTCCCTACTAGTCAAGAGAAACGCGGAGCCGTGATGGTGACATGAATATCGGACACCATCGGCGGAGATGTCAACTAGAGAGCTCCCCCCAACGCCGTCAGCCACATGTACTCCAGCCCGAAAAATTAGAAGGACCACCACCTAGAAAGAGGATCATCAAACATTTCTTCACTACCACCACCACGTCTAGTTACCAGCATCACAGGTTACCACTGAAATCCACATGCTTCAGAAAACAGGTGAAAAATTTCTATATATTCAAATGCAGCAATCACAACTACACTTCAACAGTTACAAAAGCAAAGGGACATGCAAATAGACTAATAAAGTTCAAGTTATTCATATATGATTATATCCTGTATTGCTATACAGCTTAAGCATTTTCTTAGCGCAGTGATTACTTTGGTAAAGACATACAAACTTAATTATCCTGTTTTAATAATTCAGAAAAATGTTAATGTAATTTAAAATGTGATTAATACTGATGACAAGAAACATGAAAAATATAAATTTTGTACATAATTAAATGTCCAGCAATTAACTGGACATTCAAACATTGTGAAGCATAATACTGACACATACTGATATGCAGTAATGGAATAGTGATTCTCATATAGCAGGTGTATTCATTAAAATACTTAATTTATGTAATCGGGAAATTTAATTTCTATTACAGTTATTATAAGTTGTCTAAACAAATTGTATATCGACAGTTTTTCTTAATCACAACAAAACTGATAGAACTGTTCTTTAAGTGAAGTTTGTTTTAATAATAATCAATGTCACACCTTTTATAATATTTTTCTTTACACAAAAGATATGGTTCCCTGTACGAACCTGACGTTGAAAGTTAATAATTTTTATGATATTTAAATGGTGTCATTTGTCATTCTGATTACTTCAGTTTGGAAGTCTCTTTTCTGTCATTGTGATTAATTAAAAGTACCAAAACAATACTGTGTTTAGAATTTTGAAGTTGAATTGTTGAATTAGTTATTGTATTTTTATAAATTATTTTTTTTTGATGACTTAAATATGTACGAGTAATTTGCTCAGGATTAAGACTGTTAATTTATATAAATTTTATTAGAAAAGAGCATGCTATGCTAGGTGGTGTCTATAGTGGATGATAGTCCAATTAACCTAAAATGAGAACTAGGAACTGTTATCTGAATACAATATCAAGTTAGTTGAACAATATGTAAAACATGTCATAAGAAAACACTAATAAAAAGAAACAATGCTTGTTACTGTTGAACGAGAGTTTTATTCCGATTCCTGTCAGTCTGGGTCCACCACATTTTTGCTTCGTCTAGGCTAAACGCCTAGTTTTAAAATTATACGTGACGGCAGTAGCCGTTCCAGTTCCTATGGAAATATTTCATTTCGAAAATGATTTTAAATATAAATCTTAGAACATGGAAGTCATGTATGGTTCTCCATACTGATATTTAGTAGCACCTCCTTAAACAATGTACAGGTAGATCTCGTTATACGCGGGATATACGTTTTTGAAAACTGGCGCATATACCGAATTCGCGTAAATCGGGACGTATATTTTACATGGGCAAGTACACTAGGGCATGAATGAAAAAATTATGTAACTTATTAAAAATGCTTTTTAATACATTTAAATGATCGAAATAACATACAGTACAGTACAGAAAAGTATTCAAAAATTAAAAATGTTAAAGTCTCTCTTCACTTACAAAATATCTTCAGGGTCATCAACATCAGAAGAATCTGTTGAAGTTATGGTCAAGTCTTCCTCCTTTTGCAATTAAGGTAGAACTGGTAGAATTCCCAGGTGACACTGTCGTAGCAGAAGTTGGGTTCTTACTGGATGCAGGACTGTCGTTGAAAACGCCATTATGTTTGGTAAAAAACATTTTAATAGACGGCTGTGTCCTCTTCTTTATCTTTTGGCTGTAGAGGTCTTTGTAACATTTCATCACATGTTCAACTTCCCTCTTCACTTGAGAACTTCTCATTGTGTCGGGATCATGCTCTTCAAAAATAGACATGGCTGAGTCGATCATCTGGAATGCCTGAGCCATGATTTTAGTTGTGAGCTTCTTCTCAGGTTGAACTTCGTCTATTTCCTCGTCTTCCTGTTCTTTTACAAATCTCTCCTCTTCAATAATCATTAAGTCTTCATTGATTATATCTTCTACTGTGAGTTCAATACCTCGTGCACATTTTCTTTGTCAACGTCAGTAAAACCAATGTGTTGTGCCATGTCTGCTTCCTCTCTCGTCGCACCATCGATGTCATTTCCCACTCCATCTTCTGAAACAACTTCAACAGCTTCAGGCCACAGTTTCTTCCAGACGCCATTCATACATTGTGGTGCGATTTCATTCCATGAGTCTCGAATCATTCCAATCGCCATATGAATGTTAAATTGACGTCAGAAAGCCTTGATGGTGAGTTTGTCATCGGCGTCACACTGCCCGATAAGCTTTGAAAATGTTCGACGCAGATAGTAGGCCTTAAATGTGGCAATAACACCCTGGTCCATAGGTTGGAGGATGGAAGTGGTGTTTGGAGGAAGAAATACAACTTGAATGTTTTTGCTTAATTCAGCAATAAAAGGAGGGTGACTTGAAACATTGTCAAGAAGGATGAGAATCTTGAAAGGAATGTGTTCTATCTCACAGTAGGCTTTCACCTCGTCATTTAGTTCTCTTGTAAAATAGTCGGAGAAAATTGCAGAAGTCATCCACCCCTTTTTATTATACTTCCAATGAACTGGCAGTCGCGACTTATCACAGCCTTTTAGTGCTCTCAGATTTTGTGAGTGGTAGATCATAAAGAGGTTTTAATTTGAAATCCCCAGAAGCGTTTCCTCCAAAAAGAAGAGTGCATCGGTCCTTGGCCGTCTTGAAACCAGGCGCTGTTCTTTCTTCAATGGAAATGAATGTGCGGCTCGGCATTCGCTTCCAAAATAGACCAGTTTCGTCAAGATTAAAAACTTGTTTAGGTGTGTAGCCTCCATCAGTGATGAATTTCTTAAATAGAGTTCGTGAAAATTCCTCCGCTGCAATATGATCGGCGGCTGCTGCCTCTCCCGTTAATTTTATATTGTGAAAACCGAAATGCTGCTTGAAGCGATCGAACCAACCAGAACTGGCTGAGAAAGATCTTCTGTATCTTTCGTCATGTTCGCATACAGGCTTCTTGCTTTCGTTTGAATTGCAGTTCCGACAAGAGGCATGTGCTGCAAGTTATGGTGTTCAATCCGGTGGCTTAACATACTCTCCATTTTTTCCATTGCCTCTGATCGAGATTTAGTCACTCTAGTAACACTCAGGTTTGTCGATGATTGAGCACTTCTACAAATTGATTGTGCATTGTTGCGAATAGTTCTTATCGTAGATTCACCGAGTCCCATTGCACGCATCACATCGGTCTAGAACTTCCAACTTCATTTCTAATGAGTGGGATTTTCTCGAACATTTCTTCACTTCGTTACTCACACTTCTTCTACGTTTATCTGACATTTTACTTGTTATAACACAACCAACCTTACTGCAACAAGCTTACAAGCAATACTGGCGTCCTCCTACAATCAGAAACACAGTGACAAGGTCACAGTACAAGAAGATGCGCGTGATAGTTGCGCACTCACAACGGAGCTGTACGCACACTGTACAACCTGCATATGGGTTTGCAGCAGTTCTGGATAAAGGAGTGCTCAATATTCTTACATTACAGCCAATATTTTGACGCTTCAAAACTTCACAAATAAACCGCGTTATCCGAAAACGCGGATACCGAAAGCGCGTATAACGGGATCTATCTGTATTTGTCCAATACTGTTACTGTTATTAATGTTTGAACAGGACACTAATTTTACTGCCATGTTCCATAAGGAAAAGGAAGTATGGGGATGGCAAAAAAAATTGTGTTCGATATAAGGGCTGATTCTGATTGTACTACCCTCAAAACATGAAGTCATTTTCTGAAAAGTGTCTGTGTGTAGAATTTTTTCTATGGGAAACGATAAAAATTCAAACAAAATTCAAACTGCCGTAAATTCAAACACAATCAAATAATTTTTTGCATATGTCCCTGCGTTGTAGAGGACTCAAGGCCTATTGATTTTGGTGAAGATCGGTTAAGGAGAAGGGTAGTTTACCTGCAACGTTTTATGTTTAACAAGAGTAAAATACTTGTTATAATTTTGATAGATAAAATATCCTGAAAAGAAGGTCGTAATAATCCACTGTAGAAAGGCAGATGAAATATCTATACATGAAAAGGGTAGTTGAAGGGGAGGGGGTAATTTTCTATAAATGAAAATGATAGTTTAAGGGGGAGGGGCTAATTTTTTATATGTGTATACCCAACTTCAGATATTATTTTAATTTGAGAATTAAATTAAATTATATCAAAATTGCTAACTAGATTAAAAAAATTTAATTGTAAGCAGTGAAAACCTGAAAACCTTAATTTTATATACAATAAAATCAATGTTTGTTAGAATTTTACATACATCTGAGGTCTGTGCATTACAAAACAATTTTTTATTAGGTAGAAATTCAGACCAAAAACTTTATCAGTCTTGAGCAGCCTTGAGTATTTATCAGAACATAATATGAGTAAACTCACTTGTTCTACTAAAATATACAGAGATATAATTAATATCCATGCCTAAGCTAATAATTGTAAATAATTTGAAATATTTTAACTGTAAAAAATGTATTAACGCTGCTTTTATAATTTTAAATCTTAAGACTACAGAATTATTAAAAACGCGTCAAAATCTGAAGTTTAAAGTTAAAAAAATAAATAAAGACAATTTAAAAATTTATTTGTTCAATCCCACTAAATAATTTAAAATTCATATTCACACACAGAAACTCATTTTGCTTGCTGTAAGCACCCACACAATGTTGCAGTGTCACTAAACATATAATAAATGACTATTCAAAAAGAATTTGGTGTTTTATCAGAATGGGAGAAGCCAATGCCATGTAATGAACAGATGTGATCTCAGTTAACATTTCTAGATTTTCTTGTGAATCCTTTCCCTGTGTGCACTGTTGTCGTGTATAAAAATACATCATAAACTCACACATAAAAGACCTTTCATCTAATTTTTTTTAGTTGAATGTTTCAGGATAATAGTACTGATAATGTCTTTGATGCACATTTTTCACAACTACCTAACATCAAATTAATGAAGGAATGAGATTAAGGAATTAAAAGATCCCCAGATCATAAAAAAGTAACAAATTTTTGGTTTTGTAAACAAGAATGCATTTAATTATTTAAAAAATTAAACTTCATAGACTATAGTACAATATAATTCGACATTTATTTAACCAAATTAATTAAATAGAATTATAAATAGAATTGGAAGAATCCAAGTTTCACCTAATAAACTTCATCACATAAATATCACTGCTTGATATCCAATATAGTCCAATTAGTACCCTTGGGATGACAATCTATTCTCTACACACCCAAAAAAAATCTATATTATATGATCTTTTTCAACATTTGCTTTCTCAATTCTATTATATTATGACAGTTTCTAAAATATAACACTACTTAATACATAAAACATTCCAATATAATAAAAAAACAAGTTCAACAGTACATAAACTCATCAAGAATCTTGTTTACAACAAAACAAGTTGCAATAATTCAAAAACTTGATATTACAGCACTCTTTTTCTTGTCTTCATAATTTAAAGTTAAGTAATTTAAAGATCTGACCACGATTTCTTTATATGTAATTCTAAACTACAAACAAATGAGTTTGCAAGAAATACAAATGCAAAATCGTGCACAAATCTCATTAGGATACTTTCAACCTCAAATCACATTCACATCCAAGACGATTAAATAGAAAACCTTGTTTATTACACCATCACTATAAACAGTCGTAGAGTGCTCCAGAGATAGTTGTTTGACCTTTTTTTTTTACATTTAATTTTTGTGATAACCATGAAATAAGGCAGCAGTCTAAAACCATCATCATGAGTCTTCATCTTCAACATCTTGAAAATTAGATGGCCACCATGTACTGTATTTACATGAGGTGAAATATTAAAAATGATGCTTTTAAACACCTGTCCTACAGAGGTCATTACAAAATGGTTTTTTAATGGTTAATCAACCACTTTAGTGGGGGATAGACCATCTGAGACAGACTGACCATTGCCAAATTGTATGAAATTATTGTCCCCATGAAACCATTGTAACACATTCATTTGTCAAGGCTACATAGAATTTTAAGAGTTCAAATTCAGTAATACAGTGCTCTATATTCATCTTCAATCCTTACAAAACATTTTATTACACATATCAAAACTAGCACATAATTTTATCCTATATTTCAGAAGTTAAATATTAAATACGTAAAAGGATTATTTATGTATTCGTCACAAGACCATTCACTTAAGATTATTTGTAAACAATGATAATTAGTTTTAATATATTCTGTAACATAAAACATTCAATTTAAGGCAAAAGGGGTAATAGTACACTAAGCAAGTCACTGGCAATTGGTTTTGAATTGCAGCCAACTGATTGATATGATAACAGCTCTATACATTTACTTTATCACTAAACTGCAAATTAATAATACAAAAGTATTACAGTTTATAAATAGACAAATAACTGAATGTAAGTACAACCTTACACAAAATAACTAAAAGCAATTCTGATTCTGGAGTTTTATCCTTCTTATTCATAGTTTACAATTAAAAGATTAACACTTCAATACTTAAGTAATTATATGCTTAATCTGACAATCACATTTACTATTACATCAAGTTAATATGGTTCACATTTAAATTTATTCATCTGTCAATAGCTGAGTAAACTGTATATAAATACAGTTGCAGATCTCTTATAAATCGTAACACACCCTTAAACAAATTCTACTGTAACTATGAATGAATATGTTCCAAGTATATGGCCTGCATCTCATTAACAGTAAACTAGCTATGTGCATAATGGGAGATTACATGAACAGTCTCCACCCCAATGTGATATAACAGAATTCTTACATCACCCTATCCAATGTTTAGCATAATAAAAAGAAAAAAATTATGTAACTGTAAGAGCTTGGCTTCAATAAAAAATTGTCAAATTACATCATCAGACCATATACTGAAATAAATAGATACAATAAATAGATACACTGCGGTGTAAGCTTGCATTAACTTAACACCTTTGACAAATTTTACTACATACATTGCCCTACAAAAATATGGCTGTGTTTGACACAAATGAAGAATTTTTTTGAAAAATTTTGTTACTGAGAACTATAATTTTACTTAAGACCAACAGGAAGACCAACTGGAAGGAACAATTTAGAATGTAGGTTACAAGTCTTACACAAATTTATCAAAAGTAAAAATACTGAGTTTCACTTTTTTTTTATTTTTACTCTGCACATTATTCAACTGATTACAAATAGAAGAAAAAGAACATTTAAGTATGAAAATGAAACACACTTTATTGTATAATAACTCTTCTAAATGGAAACAAGACAAAAATGAGTATATTCCACTCACTTCCATACTATATTGTAAATACAGTAAAACAAACATCCAAAGGGAATTATTCTAAAATTTTTACTGGAGAGAGATTGATGTTTGTCTGCAAGTGAGTGGGGAAGTGGTGTTTAGAGCGGTCTGATTGGCCGAAACTATACAGCACAGTGTTGTCAACTTGTACTTGTTGTTCCGCTGTTTGTGCATTACCACGTGTGCATAGTAAATTGAACAGTACTTTGAAAGTCCGTTTACTTGTTTGATATGAGTGAAATTTAAGTTTTAAAATTTACAATATTATCATATTTTAGTGCATTTGCATGATTTAGTGTTATTTTTTAAATTTAGTGATTATTCAGAAGTGATTTTGTGGTAAAATTTAAGTATTTAGTGGACTAAGTGATAGTGATTGTTAATATTATCCATTCAGCTATGTCCGACACCAGTACGAGTGCTTCAGCTTTGCAAGACAAGAAAAAGGAAAGTAATGCAAAATATTGGTTTTAAGTTTACAAACATTTCAGGCAGAAAAGTTCTTATGGAAAGTGAAAGTGTAGATGCTTTATGTTGTAGATTTCTACGAGAAATTCAAACTAAATCTATTGAAGACATAGTCTGGTTAGACGAAACATGGGTAAATATAGGTCACAGTTTACAAAAAGGCTGGACAGATGATACTGTGGAAGGAACAATGAAAATACCTTTAGGACGAGGGGGTAGATATATTATTGTACATGCTGGGACTTCAAAAAGTTTCATACCTAACTGTTTTTATGCCTTTAAGTCAAAGAAAACGAGTGACTTCCACGAAGAAATGAACTCTGAAAACTTTACCAAGTGGTTCACAGACTCGTTATTAAAAAACCTCACAGTGCCGTTAACTATTGTAATGGATAACGCCCCTTATCACTCGGTTGGTTATATACGACAAAGTGCCAACATTAGCCACACGTAAAGAAGAAATTATTCTCTGGCTTCATGAACATAACATTTCTACCACTGTTAGCATGAAAAAAGCAGAGCTGTTGGAGCTGGTGTCAGGTTGTAAACCCCGATTTCTGAAATACGTAATTGACAAAGTAGCGCAAGAACATGGCTATAAAGTAATAAGATTACCACCGTATCATTGTCATTTTAACCTCATTGAGTTAATTTGGGCACAAGTAAAGGGATATGTAGCAAGAAATAATAAGACTTTCACAGGAACTGAAGTAGAAAAATTGATATGCGAGAGGGTATTACGAATGTTACTGCAGACGACTGGGGAAAAGCAGTGATGCATACAAAGAAAGTAATTGACGAAGCATGGAGCAACGAAGGAATATTAAAAGACGCCGTGGAACAACTGGTAATAAATTTGGGGACAGAATCCAGTGACTCGAGTGACTCTGGTAGCGACATAAGTGGTGTAACACCTTCAGATTAACGGCACAGGCGGAAAACTACAGACAGGTAATAATAATTTTATTTTCAGTTTTGTTTTTATGGTAAAAGTAATAAAAACAAAACACTGACTCTTATTTTGCTGTATTATATTTTTTATTATTAATTTTTATGTTATTTACATATATTTATATATTAAGTTGATGACTGCACATTGTCACATTTATCGTTAAATCAAAAAATTAAAGATACTGAACATTCGAAGTTAATTTAAAAAAAAAACACTGAAGTTAATTAAGTTCTAGTTTATTATTCTCGTAAGAATTCACATTTTTAGTTTATGAATTATCTGTAGTTACAACTGAATAAATATTCGTTTTTAAGTAGGGGAATACATATTTAGTCTGCGCGTACTGGATTTGTTTTGTCTGCAAGAAGTATGTTTTGAGTGAAGCAGTAATGAAACTTACGCTTGCGTGACATTCAACAGAAACACATGGTTACGAAGTGGCAACATGGTGATGACATCATTGCAAACGTCAATCCCTCTCCTATAAAAATTTTAGTATAAAAAATGTTCTTAAATATGTCTGCCCAAAATTACAAGGGATAGCAGTTCTTTAACTTTATTATTAATTTACTTCAATACAAAATTAATTAAATTTTTTAGTTTATTGTATACTAACTCTGAAATTAAATGATAAAATTTACCTTATAATTTCCGTCAAGTGACTTCTAGCGTAATTTGAGCTGGGTTACGCGTTTCAGGCCATATGACCCATCTTCAGACCTTCACTCCAAAGGAGCTCATTATAAATTAAAATCCATATTAAAACAAACACACAATAAATAAATACGTAAAATACAATGAATGAACATATTATAACCGTACTAGTAACCGACACGGTGCACTGCGTGTAGCATGTCAAGACTGTGTCGTAGGCACTATTATTTAGTTTTATCTTTAAGCGATCGCAGCGCGGTATCATACAGTGGGTTGGACCTGAAGTTGAGTTTATCATTGAGTATGTCGTCACATATATCGGGGTTATTATGAACTCTATATATCTCGAATTCTTCGAGTGCATCTATGTAACGGCCCTTACTACAATAATGTAGAGGTATAAGGTTAGCGCTGAAATTGGTATATGAATGATTGCTTGAAATTAGATGCCGTGTAAAATTAGATTTAATATTTTCTAGGGAATAATCACCCCTGTTAAAGTGGCTGTGTGGTGTGTGTTCACAGAATCGTTTGATAAAAGGTCTACCCGTTTGGCCGATATAAAAACGGTCACAATCGTTACATATAAGCTTATAAACACCGGTTTTGGATTCATTGTTGGTCTGAACAACTGGATGAACCAAGTTCCGTAGACGGTTATTTGTTTTAAAGGTAACGGTGTAACCTATTTTACTTAAGGTGGATGTTAGGATCTTAGGCATCAGCTCGGTGTATGTTGTTGAGATGAATTTGTTATTAGTTGTATTATCTTGTGTCTGTCTGGAACGACGGGCTTTGTGTTTTTTAAGGATGTTGTCAATCATTTGGCACTCATAGCCGTTGGCCATAGCTATGTGTTTAATTATGTTGAGTTCACTCTCGAAATCATCATTATTTAGGGGGATCATCATGCTCATACCCGTTTTTATATCGGCCAAACGGGTAGACCTTTTATCAAATGATTCCGTGAACACACACCACACAGCCACTTTAAAAGGGGTGATTTTTCCCTAGAAAATATTAAATCTAATTTTACACAGCATCTAATTTCAAGCAATCATTCATATACCAATTTCAGCGCTAACCTTATACCTCTACATTATTGTAGTAAGGGCCGTTACATGGATGCACTCGAAGAATTCGAGATATATAGAGGTCATAATAACCCCGATATATGTGACGACATACTCAATGATAAACTCAACTTCAGGTCCAACCCACTGTATGATACCGCGCTGCGATCGCTTAAAGATAAAACTAAATAATAGTGCCCATCGACACAGTCTTGACATGCTACACGCGGTGCACCGTGTCGGTTACTAGTACGCTTATATGTTCATTCATTGTATTTTACGTATTTATTTATTGTGTGTTTGTTTTAATTTGGATTTTAATTTATAACGAGCTCCTTTGGAGTGAAGGTCTGAAGATGGGTCATATGGCCTGAAACGCGTAACCCAGCTCAAATTACGCTAGAAGTCACTTGACAGAAATTATAAGGTAAATTATATCATTATCATACAGTGACTTGGACCGCATTAATTATGTTTAAACTGAAATTAAAGTATAAAACATCACACATATAATATGACAATACTGAAGCACTGTTCAACTTTTCTTTGTCACTGAGAATCATCTACTTACAAAAATTATATTTCAAGTCAGTCTTCTTGGTCTTCTTTAGTACCCTAGCTTTCTTAACAACCTTAATCAGATCCATTGAGCCAACACACAACACACTGAGACAAGGCATGCTCATACTATATAACCACCTGATATCTTTACACGATTTTACTGAAGTATAATCCAATCATTCACATCTCTTAATGGGACTCAAGGAGTACATTCCAATAGCTTAATTTTCATTTTCCTCATGTCTACCGATGGGAAATCTAACTTCTGTAGACACCAAACCTATATTGCAACACTGATTACAGGTTTCCAAAAAGCCAGAATAGTTTCAAGCTAGTTACTATTAGCCACGAGAATGTTAGCTAAAATCTAAATAGTGTTAAGTTTTTGAAATTTCTAAATTCTGAGACACTAGTGCCAAACATCAAAGGATATCAAAATTGGGAAAATCCATGCTGGATTAATGGAATATTACTCTAAATCTGAATACACTTTTCAGATTTTGAAATTTTAAAATGTTGAGACCCAGAACCCGAAACAGTGATCAAAAGTTTGAAAAACGTAAAAATCCATGCCAGCTATCAGGAACTTTAACTAAAAGTTAATTTAACCAAAATCCAAATGTAGTGTTTCCTCTAAAAAGTCTTTTAGGACTTTGGACCGAAAGTGGAAGTCAACATTTTTTTTTTAATTAAGTCACGTGAGGCATCAAATTATGGGAAACTTTCATTCAAAATACAACTCAGCATCTATAATAAAGTGAAAAAATTAATGCCAACACCCTTGCAAATTTTCAACCACCTTCAAAAAGTTTATACTATGCTGCTGACAAAAAGAAAACTTTACATATTTTATAGTTATTTTAAAAGCTTGTATTAAATTATTTGTCATTAGGTATTACAGTTATAAATTTAACTTAATAACCTAATAATAGAGTAATCAAAATTTTTAGTGTTTATTGCATTTATAATAATAAAAATAATTAATAACGATATATTCTACAACTGGTTTTTACTAAAAATTAGTATTCAAGTTTTCTGTAATTTTTGTGATAACTGAAAAATTATGTAATACTGAAATTTATTTAATAATAAAGGTGAGCAAATACTGCAAAACAGCGTCCAAGTACTGCAGCCCATAGAGCTTACTATACCATGTCCAAACTTAGGAAAAAAGCATTGTTGCCACATCATACTTTACACCTATTCCCATTTGCTTACCTCAGTTGGTACTTTACACACGCATACATCATATTGGCTATCCACGCTCATTAGTCATGACTAATGAATAAAATCAATTTAGCAGAATACATGACTGATGCGTGCAGTAGGGTGACAGTGTATTATTCAGTAACTGCAGCTCATCATCTTTAATGAAAGTGACCCGTGTCATGTTGTCGGCATTTGCCATCAGTATAGGTCTTTAAGTGGTACAAAACTGTATCAACAACACAGCTGCACAGGCAGAGATAAACGAGTCAATAAAGTTGATAAGAGTTGCTTTGTTTGCTGACATTAACTATTTAAGTAATTTAAAATACAGTAAAGCCCCGATTATCCGCGGAATTGGGTGGCAAGGGCACCGCGGATAGTGAAAATCGCGGATAACCCGAAAAACGACTAAAAATGAGGTCTAAACACGAAAAAAAATATTTCAGCATAAAAACTATGTTTTATTGTACAAAAAACATAATATGTAAAACTTTTAAAATATGTACAGTACAGCAGAAACCTTTGCTCTACGTCTAAATCACTAAAATAAAGAACAGTAAACAAAAAACAATACTGTACTGTTAACAAAAAGTGTTCAGTTACGCCTTTTTAAAAAAATCAGTCACTCGTTTTTGCTTCTTGCTGTGGAAACACCTTTTCTTTATTCTAGATTGTACTTTCCTTAATATGAGTTTTTCTGCCAGATGTGCGTCGTCGTCTTGTTCCTCTAAATATTGAACCAATCCGTCTACGTGCTGCAAAGCAGTTTCGTGTGTCATCCGCGCAGGCGCCTCGTCTTCTTCACTTTCACTTTGTTCTTCTTCGTTCTCGTTCACTCCCATTGCTTTGTTCGTTATCTCTACATCAGTCAGTCGTTCAAACCCCGGCTCAATTGCGTCGCATTCCAGCCACTCTTCTATGTTCTCTTCGTCGACATTCTCACCTCCCGGAACGGATGTCACTAGCCAACAGGTGTGGCGGTCGGCATGACTTCATTCTCTTCTTCACAAATGTTTTGGTTGACATTTGTTTTGATACTCGGAAAGAGTTTTCTCCATGATTTAACAAGGGTTGAGGTTTTGATGTAATCCCATGCAGACGCAATATCGTAAATGCTATCCAAAATTGTATAATTCTTCCAAAATTCTTTGAGATCGCAGCCTTCTTCGATTTTTGACAGTAACAACTTTGTTCTGTATGTTCTCTTCATGGTTGCAATGACTCCCTGGTCCATAGGTTGTATCAGCGCAGTAACATTTGGGGGCAAAAACTTTGCGAAGATTTGCCCGTCAGAAGATTTAAGCACACATGTAGCTGGGTGTGAAGGCGCGCTGTCAATTAACAAAACAGCCTTCTTTGGCAAATTTTTTGAGTCAAGATGTTTACATACTTGAGGCACAAAAATGTTTTCAAACCATTCTTGAAAAATCTGCTGGTTCATCAAACCTTTTTTTTGGTTGAAATAATCAACTGGTGAATTTTCTGCTCTTGTCCCCTTAAAAGACCTCGGTTTCTTAGATTTACCGATTACAAGAAGCCTAAGTTTGTGACTACCCACAGCGTTGCTGCATGGCAAGATTGTAATTCTTTCCTTGCTACTTTTGTGACCTGCCGCTTGATGTTCACTTTCAAATGCTAAAGTACGAGTGGGAAGACACTTCCAAAAAAGCCCTGATTCATCAGCGTTATAAATTTGTTCATATGACAGATCTTCAGACAACACAAACTCTTCAAAATCACGTTGAAAATCATCAGCTGCTTGTTGATCACCACTCAGCTTCTCTCCGTGTAGACCAATCTCTCTAATTCCATGACGTTTCTTAAAACGATGTAACCAACCGGACGACGCATCAAAATTTCCTTCCAGGCCTAACAAATCAAAAAAGATTTTTGCTTTAGCTGCAATGGTAGGACCAGACACGGGGGTGCCCTCACTTCGCACCTGAGGTAACCATTCCGCTAATGCCGAGTCAAGTTCATTATAGGTGGATTTCTTCATTGTTTTTCGGTTTTTCATCCCAGAAGCACTGTCCGACACTGATGCAAAGGCTAACAGTTTGTCTTTTTGCTTTAAAACGTCTCGCACTGTTGTTTCCCGCTCCCGTAATTCAAACACATCTGCTTCCTTGAAGCGCCATTTTCTATTTTAGAAATCATTTCAAGTTTTTGTGCAATCGTTAACACAACCTTCTTTCGTTTTTCAGCCATTATTAATTTCAGGAACTAACGAACTGATCACGACTGATCACTAAGCACGCTTACTGACAACTGACACCACTGGCAGACCGAGAGAATATGTACGTAGAGGGGGAAGGTTAGTGAACTTGACCAAAACAAAAGAGCAAGAGCCAAAACAAAATTCCGAGAAGGCCTACAGGATTACGATGCACAATAAACCTGTCAGAAATTTTCGACCTTCGCACTGTAGGGCCTATTGTATTTTCCCTGTTGTTGGCTTGGATTAAAATTGGTTTTTTGAGGTTCGTAATTAAAAAAATTTTTTGCGGCACTCGCGGATAATCCGCACCACGGATAATCGGGGCTTTACTGTAAATAGATGTTTGTTTCATTGTTAAATGATCCCCCACCCATGCGTGTTTCAACTTACTGACAACTACTGCTAATTGCTTCATGCGAATGTGTTCAAACATTGCTGCATACATGTAATATGAGAGAGAGGGGAAGCGAATGGGAGGGGGGGTGTCTTGACCACAATACAATAATGGTGTTACATTTGTCAACACTATAGTCCATAAGCACAATGCCATTTTCTAAGGTTTGCACAGACTATAGAAACAATCTAAAGTAGGTATTTTTTCCTTTTAACCTGATACTTTCTGACGATTCTTTTTTAGTATGGCAACACTGAAGTTGATACAAAGATATTATAATCAGATTTATATTTTGTCCTTACCTATATTGATGAAAAGTGTTATTCAAATTACAAACTAAATACACCTGATTCACTAAAACAACATACGCGTCTTAACGCAAGTCAGACATTTTGTAGGCCCCATAATATATTTTTGCACATCTTTATATAAGGATCTAAAATATCAGTATGGAGAACCATACATGACTTCCATGTTCTAAGATTTATATTTAAAATCATTTTTGAAATAAAATATTTCCATAAAAACTACTTCTTTCTACTTACTGCTTCAGTCTTAACCACAGTGCTGTGGTCACTAACGTATACCACCTCACACGTTATCGCACTCGATTTTCACTGATGATGGAAGTCGATGGCACTGCCGAAACGTCTGGTTTTGCAGAAAACATTGGTCTACGGCCAAACAAGCCGGGAAGGAATTTTAACAACAAACTACTTCTTTGTTGCCGATAATGTAGTACATATATAAAAAAAATTATCCCCTCCCCCTTCAACTGTAATTTTTGTTTATAGAAAATTACCCCGACCCCGTTCAACTAGCCTCTTCATTTATAGATATTTCATCTATGTTTCTACAGTGGATTATTAAGATCTTATCAGGATACTTTATTTATCAAAATTAAGTACTTTACTCTTGTTACAACAAAAAATGTTTCAGGTAAATTACCCTTTCCCCGTAACCGATCTTCACCAAAATCGATAGGCCTTGAGTCCTCTACAACTCAGGCACATGTGTAAAAAATTGATTGTTTTAATTTATGGCAGTTATAGTTCGTCATGAAAAATGTCTCTTGTTACAACATAAAATGTTGCAGGTAAACTACCCCTTTCTATTAACTGATCTTCACCAAAATCAACAGGCTTTGAGTACTCTACAATTCAGGGATGCATGCAAAACATTATTTGATTCTTCATAATGAAACAATTCGTCATAGAAACAATTACTCTTGTTAAAACATAAAACGTGGCAGGTAAACTACCCCTTTCCCTTAACCGATCTTCACCAAAATCAATAGGCCTTCATTCCTTTACAATTCAGGAACGTAGACAAAAAAATATTTGATTCTGTTTGAATGTGCGGCAGTTATCGTTCGTGATAGAAAAAATTACCGTTGTTAAAACATAAAACGTTGCAGGTAAACTACCCCTTTCTCTTAACCGATCTTCACCAAAATCAAAAGACCTTGAGTCCTCTATAATTCAGGGAGGTATGAACAAAATTATTTGATTCTGTTTGAATTTACGGCAGTTATCGTTCGTCATAGAAAAAATTACCCTTGTTAAAACAAAACGTTGCAGGTAAACTACCCCTTTCCCTTAACCGATCTTCACCAAAAACAATAGGGCTTGAGAACTCTACAATTCAGGGCTGTATGCAAAAAAGTATTTGATTGTTTGAATTTGCGGCTCTTATCGTTTGCCATAGACAAAAATCTACACACAGACACTTTTTGAAAAATGACTTTTCTTCATGTTTTGAGGGTAGTACAATCAGAATCAGCACTTATCTCGAACATGATTTTTTCGCCATCACCATACTTCCATTTCCTTATGGAACATGGAAGTAAAAACATATGTCATTTTTAAACAAAACAAACTTAATAATTTCTATTATAGTCAATCAGGTATACCTGCCATCTTGGAATTTTTTCTAGCAGCTGTGAAAATTCAGTTACCTCAAAAAATAACTTCTTCATACATTAATTTAAAGAGTGAAATTTAAAGAAAATTAAAAATTTTATTTTGCTTTTTGTTTCAATAAAATCCTCACTAAAAAGTACTTTTTCATTTTCAATATATTGGCGGTTTTGTAAAAAATTGTATACGTTGTTTCAGTTCTATATCATGAAATTTCTTTATTGTCCACAAAATGTGCGCGCAGTCAAAATGCAAGCAATCGGTTGCATAGTGTGAGGCTACATTTGTATCAATGCCCCACATCAAATGTTCCACATCGTGGAACTAATAGTTGCACGAGCAGTTGCATGGCTTGTAACTGTCTTGCAATCAACTGATGGCAGTAAGCGTAATAGGTCTCGTTTAAACCAATGCCCCACAACTTTTTCTGCAAAAAATTGCCTAGTGTAGCAGAGGCCTAAAAACCAATACTGGTTTACTCTCCAACTCTCTAGCCACATGTTACACTTTGTCTTTCACTATGTATTAGATATACAACTTGATAGAGGTGTTATAAACAAAAAATTGCTGTAGATTGCACAAAACAGAGCAAACTTCTTTAAGAAATACGCAGGCGGCTTATTACTTTTACTAAAGAAAGACACTATTACTAAGGGTATGTAAGCAGGACAAAATAACAAAAAAAACAATCTTTACTTATAATTTAACTTTCATAAATATACTTGAATGCCTCTTACAATTATTATTTTTGTTAATAATAAAAATACGTACAACTTGCACAAATCAGACGACAACAAATAAAAACTATCAAAGTAGCACTAACAATAAAAGTCTACATTTATTGGGACACAGCAGTAATGTATGCTCTGCACAACACAAACAAATCATGCTGACTTGCCAAGGAAAGAAGAATTTTCCTTAAAAATTAATTCCTATCCATTGTAACATTTTAAATCAATGAAATTCTGAAGCCTCTATAAATCAAATATAAAAATCAGAATGCACATAAATTGGTTGGTCAACTTTCCAACAACACTTAAACTAATACATGAATGACAATGGTGAAGACATGTTTGACTTTCTGCTTTCAAGAATTTGCAAAAAAAATTTCATATTGCTCAAATATTACTGCATAATTCTGCCCAAATACAACATTACTTTCTAACGTAAAAATCAACATGTACTTATCACCGAAATTCAGCTCTTTGAAAAAATCTTTACAAAAATTTCAGAAAATTTTTCTTCTTAGAGGTTTAAAATGCATAAAGTTAACCATCACAAATGTATTTATAATAATGCAGCAGTCTGTCATGATTTTATTTATTTTTAGTATGTATTTTTTTTTTATAATATCAATCGTACCATATTCAACAACGGACAGTTGCTATGTCGAGTTACAAACAAAATGTCACACACACACACACACACACATTCTACGAACTAAATATACACTTGAATCAAAAAAATACAACAAAAACAATTCAGCTTATTGTTTACACATAACATACTGGAATAACAAATATTATTGAAATAATTATAGTAGTTATGTTACTAATCTTTAGTTCATTAAACTAAAAAGGTCATTAGTAAAAATGCAAACACAAATAGATTGGTCTGGATGTTAATTCAGACTGTGAAAGTAGAGCCCTATCTGCTGCAGCTATTTCAGCAGTGTAATGTTCTATTATAAGCTCAGAGGGAAATGTCAGACTCATGCTTCTGTCCAAACTGGGTCAACAGCCAGACAAGACAGGCCAGCCGGGTGTTAGACCCTGCCAAACACCTGATCCCACCACGTGAATACTTCCTAATCATATAATTTTTATTTATTGAATAATTATTAAATTCTTCATGGGTCTAACTTTATTTTCAAGCATAATAAACCATAGGTTTACAAAAATTTCACATACTTATCTATATGCATAAATCAAAAGGTCTATAAATTTTCATAACATACACTTCCAGTTTGTCAATTAAATATAAACGTACATAAAAATACATCTAACAATGTGTGTTTGGGGGGGGGGCAAAGAAAAAATTAAATCTAACTTACAGAACAAACACTTTCTTAACAACAGTACTTGCACAATGTAAGTGTTAATGCACAGTAAATCACACATTCAACCTCATACATAGTGACAATCTCAAACATGCTAATCAAACTCTCCAGTATCATAGATGGTGTAACCTGTTACACACGATTAGCATGTCCTTTCAAATTATTTATAGATAATTAACTGCAAGTTTAGGCACATACGAACACTGTTCAGTGATAGTGTAAAAGTAACTGTTCATGAATGCATTCATATTCTAATGAACGTACAGTTTAAAAAACATGAATCATACATTACCTTTTATCTAAAAAGATATGTTTATTTTTATAGGAATTTTTATGTTTTTTCTGCAAAGGGTATGTACTAGTCAGAAATTTTGATCTATATTTAGTCAATCTCACTGACAACATAGTGTTTATTCTATGTATGAAGGCTTGCACACACACACACACACACACACACACACACACACACACACACACACACACACACACACACACACATGCGGGTTTTTCATTCACAAACCTCTATTGTTATAATTCATAAGTTTATGAACAACCCTACATTTTCACCAAATGAAGACACCACTGGTTTGCACAACAAATCCTATTACGTTGTAACTATTTTATGTCAGATGTAACTAAGTACTGTATAGACTTCAATATTGTACAGATATCGACAGTTTTAATATTTATATTAACATTAAGACTTACATCAATTTATGTATTAATTTTTTTATTATTTTTTGTTGGTTTTCAAATATATCATTAGATCTATATGTGTGTAAGACAAAAAGAATAAAAATGAAGTAAAAACTCACATTACTAATAACATACCTATAATTGTATTGTAAGTACACTGGGACTTGAAGCATGTTTCATGACATCAGTTAAGAAATAAGAAAAATAATGAAGCCTTACTGAACTTACAACTGTTAACATCAATATGGGATTCCATCAGCAGAATGATACAAACTCACATATCAATTTTAAATGTATAAATTCTCAACTTTTCCTCAAATAGAACCACTAAACCCTACAATCCTCAGCGAAATGTGACTAAAACTGAGCATCAATACTTACAAGAAACCATAAGTGATGTTGGACGAGGCTGGAGACGAGAATTCAAAACATGGCCATTCGAATGCTGAAGTTCAATTATCATTGTTTTTGATTTATCTCCATGGCCCATTGCAACATCATCAACAATACCTGAAACAATTTTCACAGTTCGGTCCACCAGTACAAATAGTATGACAGCATACAACTAAAATTAGTGGTTATCCACGTCAAACAACCATCTTTCTAATACCCATGTTTTAGACCTGTAAGTTAATAATGAAACTCTACTACAACCTTACAAAACAAAATTATAATAATAATAGAAACATATAGTATAGTAGTTTCTGATTTTTCTTTTACTTCAGCTCACATTATCGGTACACAAACATTTGCGTATTACAGTCCAGTGCAAGACTGAATAGTAAAATTTATCAGAGAAGTTTAATGTATTAAACAAAGCTCAATTCTGGCTGTCTAGCAACCTTAAAAGCACCAGAGAAACACGTTTCGAATGTTTGTCTATTCCACTGCTATAAACTCCAGTGTTTTAATCTCCTACTTATATTTTCATACTGTAATGACGCAGATAAATTTGATTCTCTTATATCTGGTAATAAAAACTCCAGTTTTGTCTTGTTACGAAAATTAATATGTTTCAATAAGTAATATTTGATTAAAATTGGATGACATTTTCTAAAATGTCTCAGAACCATCTTCACTTCATTAACTCCATATACTGTAAAGGGTGACATCTATATTTAATCTAGATGAATTACTGTGAGTTTGTGATTAAGAAACTCTACATTTGTAAGAGTAGCAGAGAGTACAGATTTTATTCAAAGATTTTATCATTTTATTTCCACATAATTCATTTTATAAAAAGCATGAGACATTATTTTGTGAAATAACTATTGCTCTCATTTTTTTTGAATATTCAAAACGCTTAAGTTGGGATACGACCTTGATTTAAAATTAGGAAAAGCAAGGATAATCACCTATCACACAGGCCTATCCAATTTAAGTACCTACTCTAAGGCCGGTTACACACAGGGCGGATTTTCGTCCGCGCGGAAGATTTACCGAGTCGCTCAAAGAAATCGTCGTGTTTACACATTCAACAGTAAAATCGCCGTAAGCTTGTATTATTCTTCATAATTTTGTTCGAGACAGAGATGGATACATGATTGAGGATAAAATGTCAATTACAGGGCTGGAAGATATTTAAGGAGAGAGTACTGCAAGAGGAGTTCTAAAAGCAAACACTGTGAGGAACACTGTAAATATTTTGTGTCAAGTGTTGGAGCGTTTCCTGGCAAATGTCTAAGGTATAAGGACATGTTCTAGTAGCGTTTCTATCTTTGAAGATGTCCAGGGTTTTATCCCAAAGAACAGGCCTTTCTTGAACCACGGAAATGAGCAATTCGTTGTCTATATTTACGTCACTCATGTTTCACAAAAAAAAAGTAAAATTATAACAACCACTAAAACACACCACAAAACAAAATTAAACCACTTTAAATAAACCAAAAAGAAAAAGTGTAGCATACATGGAGCAATATAGCTAGAATGGTTCTGAACGGTTGAAAAGTCGCTGGGTGTGTAAGCGTGCATTTGGTCACATACGCCACTGACTGGACGGCGACGGCAAAACTACCGTCGATTATAGTGGCAACAGGCGGCTGCACAGCTACCACCAACAGCAAATTTACCGCGCATTTATTTTTCCACCTAATGTGTCAGCTCCAATGTAGTTCTTCGCGCCACTGTTGGGATGTCGGCGACAAAATAACCCAACTTTCATAAAAACCATAAAAGGCCACAGATTTTTTTTAATATAGCATAAACTGCCTGATAATTAACAAATACCAGAAAACACTATTGCTGACTCACTGTCCATATTTCTGTACAAAAATATAACAAAAAATACCCTCTTCCTGTATAACTAATTTTTTATGGTTTTATAAAACATATTGTTTTCAAAACTTTATTGAAAACCTTGCATTTACAAACTGAAAAGTTCAGGAACTGAAAAGATGTGAACACACACCAAGTGACCTTCTATATCAGAATTTAAACAGATTATTCAAAGTTCAAAATGTGTAATAGTGAAGTTTCTTGAATATAAGTAACCAAATATCAGATCAAAGATACGAGAGTACAAGAACAGGAACAGATTTTTTAACATTTGAGTCAAAACATTATTTCCTCTTACTTATTAATAATAGGTAAAATGTAAATATTCAATAATAAAAAACCTGCAGATTAAAAATCAATCCATTAAGTGCAAATGCATGTACAGCTACTAGCGTGTCTCACATCCTGCTCACAGAGGTTTCTGTCATCCCATTCGTGTCATTGTAAGCTTCTTTTACAGTTTCCTCATAGATGTCCTACTACAACTACATTCTGAATTTTCCTCTTTTCCTTTTTCTATGTGGAACTCAGTTCAACAACTATTTAGGTCAATGATCATCAGGTATCATTCATGGGTATACCATATGAGGTGCTTCATATTTATGGTGTCTAATATTATTTTATCCATGTGACTTTGCCTCCTGGCGTCTTCATTTCTATACAATGGAGCACGAATACTCACAATAGCATCTCCTGCCCATCTTCAATGATTAGAGACTTCAGACGTTTCTTTGAATTTCTCCGAAGTACCAGAGTCATAAGTGACTATGCTTTCTAAGATGGCAGCAGCGTTAATCATCATCTTGGTATCCTCAGTTATTTCTCACTTCAAAGCATTGAATATAATACATGCCCTATCACCATCCTTCCTTGTTTTCTTGTGTCAATGATATCTTCAGTACTTCTACCGTACTTCTGATAATTCACACTAAGAAACATGAAAAAAACTTCTATTTCTTACAATAGATTTAAGATTACAAATCATACATAAAAACCATAATACAAGCAGAAAAATATACACATATTTTCTGAATGTACTAATGTAAGTACAAAAAAAAACCCATCGGTTTTTGCAAATAACAATCAAGTAAGCATATATAACAAAGTAAAGAGGGCAGAAAACTGTAAATATAAATATTTCACATAGTTTACAGTACTAAAATATTTTACAATAAGACAACACACTAACATTTTATAAAAACTGCATATGTAAAAGACAATCAAAACTCTTGTTTGGATATTTAACAATATTCAGCTGTTGTACTTTTATCAAACAAAACAATATATTTCCCTGATATAGTACTACCATCTTTAAATGATTCCCAAATGATCACAAGATGCAATAGTGCCAGCTTTCACCTAGTGATGGCTTAATAAAGTTATAATGTATAATGTACTAATGTTAACATCATATTCAAAACCTTGCAATAGGCTTTTGTAGGATTTGAAAAAGTGATATGTACTACAGATACTGAAGTTAAAAGTCAGTACACAGAGTAACAAATAAGTCATGGCTCTCATAATTTCTTTGCTTAACTTCAAAACGTGGAACTGTAAAATGATGCAATTAAACATACACAGGAATAAGAATGCCTGTACAAAAACAAATCACATAAAAAAGTTAATCTGATGCCCACATACTCCCAAGAACCATCTTTGTCTAATTTATACCTTAATTTCATGACGATGAAAATTAGACCACTTTCAGTTCATAACCATACAAGATTACTATGTGCAGAGAACATATTCTCATATTATCTTCCCTGCCACAATGGTACATAATGAACAATATATATGTTACAGCAACTTCATAAACAATATGCTGCAGAATTATTACATTCTACCCTACTTATAATGTGTATAATAGCATACACATTAAATGTTACTAATGCTGATTAACACCAACATTGTAGTTCCTTCCTTTACAGTACTACAGCCTACTCCTCTTGCCATTCTTCCATATTATTACTTGAATACAAAAAAATATTCAAATTAAAGTGGAATATAATACAGCAGAGCAGAAACACAATCATTCAGTATACATTCAATAACATGTAAAAAAATCTGCCCTCGTAACAAATGAATATATTGGTAAATTAGACAAAACAGGAGGTCAGATGACAAGCTGTATTCTACTCATTTCACATGCTTTTTGCCTACTAGCTTAGTGTGGAAAAATCATGCTAGTGCTTCACATTCCACTAGTCCTAAATTATAAACTGCCAATATATTGAATATCCCAAATTATAAACTAAAATTTATGCTCACAATAGTTGCAAATTTATCCCATACTACACTATCAGAGATGTTGAAAGCAGCTGTATGGTGCATGTTTTTGGGACTGACTTTTTGGGCAACGTGTGAAAAACGGTAGTAGTAGCACACCTCCAACAACTTACTTTCTGTGTTGTTTATTCTATTACCTACAGTATGATACAGACTTTACTAATTTATAAGATATAAGGGGGATATGTAGCACATAATATAAGCAGCAGCATTTTCAATCCAAAAAAATTCTCTAAAATTAATCATCTTTTTTATTTATTCATGCCACTATCAAAAAATTAAATTTGTTTGTAATTTTTAAATTGTTAGGCCTAAACTACCAGTAACTCAAAGTGATAAATCACTTAATAAACTACAATCCAGTATGCGTTATACTCACAGTTTGAAATTACTACCGGTATGTGATTAACAAAACAGAGAAGTTAAACTTTAAAAATATTTTGTAGCTGCTACAACACTATGAACTATTATAAAATGTTGTTACTGAAATGTTAACATATTCCATTATATTATTATGTAGTACAGTTTATTGCATAACCACCAACAAGGTTGGTATGAATACAAACATATTAACACAGACGAATAAACAGGTCCCTCCCTCAAATGAAAAATAACTTCAGCTACAAATATGTTTAAAGACGGCTCTATGTCACAATATATGACAAAATTACTCCATAAATTTCTAGACATGGAAAACATACCTTACAAAATACAACCAAAAAAAACATGTGTTTTTACAGTACATGTACCATGACAGTTCTAAATAAAATGGTATTATGCTGTTAGGTTATTAAAATAAACACTGTACCCAAATTTCCTAGAACACGTACTGTACGCTTTATTACTAACAAAACGTTTAACCTAAGGTCGTAATAAACCATGTCTAAAACATTACGTTCCTATTTAGTAATTATATCTGAAAGATATCACATGTGGATTAAAGCTGGTGCATTCTGTAGTTACCGCACTAGCACCTACACTGCTGTGTACGAAATATTTACAAAGTCAAAATCATCGTTGGTTGGATTTAAAAATTTACTATTTTCAAAATAATTCACTTATTTCAATAAATTATTATTTCTTTAATGACATGTTTGGGTAATTTGACTTGGTAAAATTCTATTTATAACTAAACTAGGCAGAGTTCATAAATAAATCACCCCGTACCAAACCACGTGGTGTCCATTTCATTGTCTTAATTACTACTTGTCTTATATTTTTATAAATTTTTATTGAACTACTGCTATTAAACTATCTGTAAAAAAATCACATACAACGGGTAAACTTACCGGTTTTCGTTTTTAGCATTTTCTACAACTTTTGATACATCTGACCACTAAACAAATTTGAGAGTCCTAGTGTCAATGTGACACATGCATTTCTCGCCCGGAGTCAAACAACTTGAACTATGGGCTTTACAGAAGTACACAAATGAATACCAAAATAATTTATAAATAACACTTTCCTATACTTAAAATCTCACAAAATGATATGACAACACACAGTAAATTAATTATGTAAAAATCGGTTTTAAAAAGCAACGCACATGTCGAAAACCAAGGTTTCAAGAGCCCGTTGAAAGCATGGAAGGGGTCGAGCGGCGGCACGAGGCAACCAAGGCTTGCTGTATCATTACGGTCAAGTTACATTTTAAATGTCATTCGTTTAAGCGGGAGCAAAATGTGAATTATAGATATCAGTATTATACACAAACCACAGACAACTTGCTATTTACAAATCCTTTTTTTATCAATTAAAAATAAAATTATTACCATGTTAATAATTTTACTTTATCATTGTCGCTATTGCATCACATATAGTACACTACTAAATTTGAAATCAGCCACCGCCATCTTTCCTTTCATTGATGTCACGTTTTTTTTTTTATTGCCGTTTGAAAACAAAAGGATTATCACATGCAGATTTACGAAAAAAGTGTTGGTTAACGTTATTTTGATAACTACCTCCTTACTGTAATTATATTAAATAATTTTTATTTGTTAACTTTAACTTGGATTCATCGAAATATAATATTACCGGCACCTGTCATTTCGCAATGAACTGTTCTGTGTAAATAAATTACTTATACTGTACAATGATATTCCTAATTTATAATTATCGTACACATAAAAAAATATTTCTGTAACTTTTAAAAAGTGGATCTCGCCCAAACCAGCAAAACAACAATGTTCCAAAGTACTTTGGTTATTTCAAAATGTAAATAAGGGACGTAGCATAGTGTCCATACTAAACTTGAAATTTTGTTTGCTAGTGTTAACGGTATGATTAACTATGCATGCCATGCAACTAAGTTTGCCCGAGTTAGTAGGGACAATAGTAATTGCACATATACAGACATATGTACAGAGACTAAATAGGATAGAAAGTCTTGGATTTATTTGTCCACGAGGTGTCGGTTGATTAACTAGGTCCGTTGAGGTGTCCGAGTCAGTAGTATTATATTCAATATACTACTGACTCGGAACGCTAACCCTCCGATTAAGTGAAAACTAACTCAGGTTACAAGGTAAAAATTTACATTTTTACCAATACAAAATTTAGTGTTCCGAGTCAGCAGTATTATACTTATATTTAGGGTAAAAAGTTTTTAAAACAAGATATTGCAACTTACTAATGTTTAGGAAGGTTAACATATTCGGGACCAATGCAATAGTTGAATACATGAAAGCAGACACAGCCTCTAATTAAATGGTGGAATACTTATAACATTTATGAAGAAAACTGTTGTAATAGAAAAGTGACTATCGCATTCAAATAAATTACAAACACAGCATAACTGGATAATTTCCACTGTGTGTGTGTGTGTGTGTGTGTGTGTGAAAAACATTTTAGTTTTCAAAAAGGAAGAACAAATTTACATTTGCTGAATATAAAACATGAAAGATTGAACTTTATTATCCTCTTATAAAATCACCACCACTTAATACTCATTGTTTACTGGATAATTGCCTTGCTGAGCAGGCTATGAATTTTGATTCATAATTTATGATTCAGAAACAAATCTTCATTGACAACATACCAATAACGCTAAAGAAAAAAAAACAAATGAATTTATATCAAAACACAAACATTACAGCTAATAATTAGAAAAAATGTGTATTCTTGTTAGCTCAGACAGAAACAATGTTATAAGAGATGGGAAAAATCTAATACCCTAAACTCTTTCTAGTAACATCCACACTGAATCTTATTAAACTTACCAGTGCCTGAAAGGTTGTGGACATACTCTCATTTAATAATTTGATATGTTTCAATAAGAAAATTTGTTCAGAGTTGTGTGATATGTTAGAGTACATATACGAGAATATCCATATCCTGTGTGTGTGTGTGAGAGGGAGAGAGAGAGAGAGCAACAAACGTCCTATTGAATGTAACATAATAAGGACTATTAAATTTTAAATACTAAGCAAAGTGAAGACACTCTTATAAGTGTAATTAGATTACTGCTATAGTAATCACTTGTTCCCATTGGAAATTCTGTCAACCATATAACATGCTGCAGAACATTTTAGCAGCAACTAAAGTTGCTCGTGGAAGAAAATGACACTCATTAGGCTACAACATGGGAATCATTATGGTATTTTTATTTTCTTAACTAGTTCTATGGGTGACTTCTGTAGAATATTAGCTGAAATCTTTCTACAACACATTGAAAAACTAAAATCCTCACAAACATTGACAGAAGATAACACAAACTGATATAGATACACATTGATGACATCATGCTACTATATAATGTGAACAACTACTGACATACATAAACAAAACATTAGCAACATGTCTAAGCATGAATTTCCTAAATTTCAAAGTTACAAAGCTTGATCCACACTCATTAAAAATATAAATAAAACTCACCATAATTGACATACTAATACACAAATCTTCTACTTTCATAGAAATAGTATGAACATGAGTTAATCATACAGTAATTAAATACTTGGTCGGAGCCAGTTGATATGACAGAACAGTAATAGACAGCGTCTTGCACAAACTCTGGAACAAACTACAAAAAAATAAAAAACAATAACAAATTATACCACTTACCTACATTAACAACACTGGGAAAACTGCCCACAAATTCAAAAAAGCAAGCTACAATGTTACATTCAAAACCAAAACAAAACAGAACACGTACTGTAAAAAACACAAACTACACAACACACAACAGTTAATCAAATTTGATTAGTATGGCATTTACAAACAAAACTGCTCACAGTGCAACACATTCTATGTAGCTCAAATAGAAGCTTATACAGTGCAATAAAAATCACATGAAGGCACTTCGCTTCACCACTGAATCCACCTCATTGAAAAGGATGAAAAATAGACATACCTGAACCACTCAAAATATATGCAATACACAAAAATATAAGGAAATAATATATCAAACGAGCAAACATTGTCTCTATTTCTCACACACACACACGCACACACACACACACACATACATTTTTTGAACACATAACTCATAACAAAGATCTTCTAATATCCAATTCAAACAAACAATAGCTCATATCCAACATACTAGTGGCAACAGCACTCCAAGTGGCTGCCTCTGAAGAAGTTTGTAAACTATTAAAAACTAACTAAGACTTGGGTAAAAAAAAAAATTAACTTGTACCTCAAATATTGTGACCTAAGTAGAAAAAGTACATTACATAATATTTCTTGGTTCTGGGGGATGCTTCACCACCCAAAGCACCCCCCATGGATGCGTCATTGATATTATACTGACAATTGAAACATTATATTTTTAATTGTAATGGTATTGAGCATTGAATTAGAGATCTGGTAACTTCAAGTTGTAGCATGATTTGCTCCCCTCCCCAACTGCTATTTTAGTATATCATCAGTATTGTCTATGTTCATGTGTACAAATGTTCTGTGCTCTATTGATTTTATTTTTTAATCAAAATCATTTTTGTTTATAATAGTCTATAGGACCATTAAGTCTTCATCTTCAGTAACACTATTCTAGAAACCATTGCTATTCACAGCAATGATAACTTTACAATAAGCAATGTAGAGCTGTGAACCACCAATCATATTACACTATAGTAAATCATAAAACAGTGTTTATATATTTATTATTCATATATTTCTTTGCTCTGGCTTCTCAGTAACTACTGACTATTTCACAATAATGACAGATTTATTATCCTAACTCCTACTTAACTAGTAAATATTGATTTGTTTTGTTTTTATATAGTATCCAAGTTACTTTTTCACAATAATTTATTACCTTTTATCCGTCAGTGACTTCGTTCTAGCGTTTTTTATATAGACGCGTTTCATGACATGTGTCACATCTTCAGTAGTCCTCGTCAAAAGTTAAAATTCACATAAAACACATAAAAACACATTTGCACATATTTACAAAATTACAATGACGACACACACATAACACGATGTAACTACGGCTTCGTTGGACCGGTCCGACCGCGCGTGTAGTTGCCGAGCCACTAATTGAACTAAGTCAATCCTTATCACCAGTCATTACCGTCATGCGCGATTATATTTAGGGCTGTATCATATAGTGAATGAGATTGAAACCTTAATTGTTCGTTTAGTATACTGTTATTGTTGATATTCTTGTCTTTAAATGATTTATAAATCTCAAACTCCTTGAGAGCGTCCATTAACCTACCCTTACCGCATACATGGATTGCTTTGAAATTGGTATTGAAATCTGTGTAATTATGGTTATGCATCATTAGATGGCGCGCATAATTAGATTTGGTCTTGTCTAAATCATTCCTTGGTAGATGTTCTTTGTATCTTTTCAAGAAAGACCTGCCAGTTTGACCCAGATAGAAACAATCACAATCATCACATGACATCCTGTAAACACCTGTTTTCTCTTCTAAGGGGAATGGTTGTTTTATGCGTAATATATTATTATTTGTTTTAAACGCGACTTTTATATTGAATTTAGAGAACACATTGGATATAATGTTAGGTAAAAGGCTACCGTACACTGTCGTTATATACTTTTTATTATTATTTTTATTATTGTTAACTTTATTATCATCGATGGTATTATGGTGGGATCTAGTTTTATATAGGTGTCGCTTAAGAAGTCTATCTATCATCGAACTTTTGTACCCATTCGCTACTGCTATGTGCCTTATTATATCCAATTCGTCCTGAAAGTCCTTTTGGTTAAGTGGAATCGTTACCAACCTATGAACAAAACTGTTGTAAGCCGCCATTTTCTGACTATATGGGTGATGAGAATCGGCGTGTATTGTAATATCTGTGGTGGTGGGTTTCCTATATATTTTATATTGAAATTTATTAAGATACTTTGTAACAGTCAGGTCCAAAAAATTGAGTTTATTGTCAACCTCTGTTTCGAGGGTAAATTGTATGTTCTTGCTAAGGCTGTTCAAATAATGTTTCAATTTCTCTATCTGCCGTAGCGTGCCGTTAAAAATTATAAAGGTGTCGTCTACATATCGTGCATAGAATTTAATATTATTACAAAATTTGTTATTCTCTGAGAACATGTAAGTATTTTCAAAATGATGCAAGTATAAATCCGCCAGCAGTCCTGAAAGTGGGGAACCCATTGTGAGACCAAACTCTTGTAGGTAAAAATTATTATTAAAAGTGAAGTAATTCTGCTTCAACAGGACATTCAACAATGAAATTAACACATAAAATTAACGCGGGTTAATGAATGTCAAACTAAATAAACGTATTAAGCTTAATAAACCACTGACAACATACCGTAAACATGCCACAGAAACCAAAATATTAGGACAAATTAAAGACAAACTTACTTCTAATAATGCCGTGATCACTAAAGCCGATAAGGGGAACACGATTGTCATATTAGATATACAGGTCTATAATAACATAGTACTTGAATTTATAGATAACAATAACATTCGGACATTGAACAGTGACCCCACCAATGAATACGTCAAACAGCTAAATGGCATTATTAATCGTTGCGGTAGTTTGTTTGATGATAATGTTCGCCGTTATATAAAACCAATAAATGCACGCGCCCCGCAGCTCACGGGACTACCGAAGATACATAAGGCAAATATTCCTGTCAGACCCCTCATAAATTACACATCTGCACCTGGCTATAAGACGGCAAAGAAATTATATCATATTATTAAAAATAGTATTGTTTTACAAAATAATCACAGCATAAAAAATAATATTGATTTTATAAAAAGGGTCCAGGATATCGAACTCTTACCTACGTACAAAATCGCTTCATTTGACATAGTTAATTTATATACAAACGTGCCGGTTCATGACACAATTTCAATTGTAAAAGATCTTCTCATTGAAGGTGAGAAGCTGAATCACAAACAAATAGATGAGTTAATTTCATTGTTGAATGTCCTGTTGAAGCAGAATTACTTCACTTTTAATAATAATTTTTACCTACAAGAGTTTGGTCTCACAATGGGTTCCCCACTTTCAGGACTGCTGGCGGATTTATACTTGCATCATTTTGAAAATACTTACATGTTCTCAGAGAATAACAAATTTTGTAATAATATTAAATTCTATGCACGATATGTAGACGACACCTTTATAATTTTTAACGGCACGCTACGGCAGATAGAGAAATTGAAACATTATTTGAACAGCCTTAGCAAGAACATACAATTTACCCTCGAAACAGAGGTTGACAATAAACTCAATTTTTTGGACCTGACTGTTACAAAGTATCTTAATAAATTTCAATATAAAATATATAGGAAACCCACCACCACAGATATTACAATACACGCCGATTCTCATCACCCATATAGTCAGAAAATGGCGGCTTACAACAGTTTTGTTCATAGGTTGGTAACGATTCCACTTAACCAAAAGGACTTTCAGGACGAATTGGATATAATAAGGCACATAGCAGTAGCGAATGGGTACAAAAGTTCGATGATAGATAGACTTCTTAAGCGACACCTATATAAAACTAGATCCCACCATAATACCATCGATGATAATAAAGTTAACAATAATAAAAATAATAATAAAAAGTATATAACGACAGTGTACGGTAGCCTTTTACCTAACATTATATCCAATGTGTTCTCTAAATTCAATATAAAAGTCGCGTTTAAAACAAATAATAATATATTACGCATAAAACAACCATTCCCATTAGAAGAGAAAACAGGTGTTTACAGGATGTCATGTGATGATTGTGATTGTTTCTATCTGGGTCAAACTGGCAGGTCTTTCTTGAAAAGATACAAAGAACATCTACCAAGGAATGATTTAGACAAGACCAAATCTAATTATGCGCGCCATCTAATGATGCATAACCATAATTACACAGATTTCAATACCAATTTCAAAGCAATCCATGTATGCGGTAAGGGTAGGTTAATGGACGCTCTCGAGGAGTTTGAGATTTATAAATCATTTAAAGACAAGAATATCAACAATAACAGTATACTAAACGAACAATTAAGGTTTCAATCTCATTCACTATATGATACAGCCCTAAATATAATCGCGCATGACGGTAATGACTGGTGATAAGGATTGACTTAGTTCAATTAGTGGCTCGGCAACTACACGCGCGGTCGGACCAGTCCAACGAAGCCGTAGTTACATCGTGTTATGTGTGTGTCATCATTGTAATTTTGTAAATATGTGCAAATGTGTTTTTATGTGTTTTATGTAAATTTTAACTTTTGACGAGGACTACTGAAGATGTGACACATGTCACGAAACGCGTCTATATAAAAAACGCTAGAACGAAGTCACTGACGGATAAAAGGTAATAAATTATATTGATTTGTGTCTTCATTGTTTCACAACTTTCCAGCACTCTCTCTTGGTTTATATACAAATAGTTTCTAAAGCATTTTGTTTAAAGTTTGTATTTTAATGCTGAACTGAAATTTAACACCGCAACATATACTTCAAACACTCATTTTTTAAAGCTATCCATACTAGTCAAGTCATGTTTGCTTTATGTTTGTGTAATAATGTTGTCAATGGTAAAGTCTGTGTAGTTTCCAGCACGTTGTATCCAAACACTATCAAAGCAATATAGAAAGTAAAAGAAGATACCAGAGCATTCAAGAAATAAAGCAATGCTTAGACTCATCATGTGTATCTTTCCCACTTTCTATAAGGATAGCTGAGTAAATTGTTGAAAAAATGCAGTTATATATTGCATATTGTGAATAGTATGTCTAATACTATAGATTACAGAGAAGTATGCAGTTCCTGAAAGAAGACTGGGTAAGCAAAAATAAGTAATTGACTGTAGAATCTGAAGAAACATATGCCTGTATGTGGTGACAAGTCTCCTGTGCTAGTGTTTTAAATAGTACAGAGTATAATTACATAATCTGAAAGACACGATGTTTGAAGTATAGTGATTATTATTATAATAATAAGATTTGAAGTAAGTGTTTTCACTATTACTATTACAATAACTAAATTAGTAGAAACATTTTAACTTATGCACAGATGTGCATATGACATTCGTCTTGGGCATGGTGACTGTCATGAAGTCATCTGTGATAAGTTAAAATGTTGGTCCTGCGTGTCAAGTTATTATAATAGTGATAGTAATAAAAGTAGAATCTAAACACGGCAACAACACTTTTTCAAGAGGGAAAATATTCATGAGACACCAATATGTCTATAAATGTCAGTGTGTTTCATTCTACCTCTAGCCTACCAACTAAAAATCTTCTTAGCTGTGCCCAGTATCATCTGATTTAGACATTTCTATAAGGCACAACTGGCAATTCTAAACATCATAAGCAGTAAGCCTCCTTCTCCTTGTACATAACTGTCTTCACAAATAGATTTAGATAGGTATATTTATTGCAGTTTGAATCAGTACTTAAATGTGCATCCTACTATCTATATTCAATCCCCAATCCCATTACTAAATTATAACGCATTCTTTCCCACCATGAGCACTCAAACATTCTGTGTTCTGGGTTATCCACCTCCTTGCAAAATATACAATGCAATATCCTGTATAACCTACCCTGTAATTGGGCAGTCTATCCTGTGGATCCTATATGTGTAAGGTCTGAAGGAGCCATGTTCGATTAGGAATTGTAAGATAAATCCAATTCTGTGCTTATATTCCAAACATGGTCTTCAGCTAGGTATTAGGGCATTGCCCTTTAGCTACATTTATATCCTATCTTGTTTGCCACTCTTCTAGTGTTCTCTCTATGGGGTCATTCTTTAGTTGTGTATCATAACTCTCCCTTTTTTTTAATTCATGAGGAAGTCTAGAAGAATACTCTGTAATAACCTCTAATAACTTGTAGCTCCTAAGCAGACACTGTCCAATACGCAGAAACTACTATGATAAACATTGTTAGATGACTCGTTAAGCTATAATAATATCTCTTAATTAGCCCCAAGTTGCTGGTGCCAATTATGTAATAATAAAATAATATATGTTTTATTTATTATTTAGCCCCAAGTTGCTGGTGCCAAATTTGTAAGTAGACTCTTTATGCTAAAATAAATATTCAAACTCCTTATTTGTTCTTGTTTAAAATTCAATTATTTTTATTTAATCTTTTTGAAACTCATATCTGTTGTAGAGCATGTAAAATCTCAATCTCAGGGTTCATGTATAAGTCATGTGAAAGTATAGTACATAAGTCGTAAACCTAACATAAAACATAATATTTATAAATTCATGTTTGGTAATTAGGTGTTGTTAATGTATGTTGTGTATCAGTGGGTTCTTTGGATCATACAAAAGTGCAAATGAACAATTGAAAAAGAAACTCTTACTACTAATAATTATTTGTGTACAATTAGAATTCACTGTTCTAAAGTTTTTAAAGTTTTTATTGTTTTTGCGATAGTATAACGCTGTGATTCAAACTTTAAATGTTAAGATGTTTTCAAATACCTTGGTTGACTATTGGAGAGATCTCACCCATCTGGTAGTTTTCTTTATGATCTTCTTTCTTGATCCCTTACGTCTGGACTTCTAGTTTTCTGTACCATCGATTAAAACATCATTCTTCTATTTATTTTCATAATCTTTCAGTATCGTTTCATCTTGTATCCTCCTTTAATTTGTATAAAAAGCAGCATTGAAAATTGAAATTCGACACGTTCTGCCTGGTTTCAATATTTTTTTCAACAATAATCCTTTCTCCTAAAACACTAATTTATTCAGTTAAGGACTTGATAATGATATATTTATGGGTCACAGGTTTGGTCTCCCAATTTATAATTAATATTATTCCATACAATCTTATTCTATCTTCGCCACTATTACATTATAAGTTTGTAACGGAAGATTCTTTATTTTTTAATTATTTCCCCTTGGTTTTATTGCACTATATGAGTTACCTTGTTGTTTCATATAAATTATATGTTTCATGCAATGTTCATATTATAAATATGTTTATTCACTTACACTATACACTGTTTATACTTCTTAAAGTCATCACCATTGTTCTCACCTTCTTACCCTGTTACACTCCCCAACTTTTATAATTATTGTTCAGTATTATTATATTTGTAATTTTATATTAATTACAGTCTGTAGTTCACTTATACACAATAGCTGTTTGAGGTTCGCAGACCTCCTCATAGTTTTAATCTAAGGCTATACTCAATGTCTTATTTCTTACATGCTAAGTTTAATATTTGTACATTATAATTGTTTACTAATAACTATTTACATTTTTTGTCATTTGATCATCTCTTCTGGGTATTTGTCATCGTCAGTTATTGTTTTGTCATGTTAATTGCATTATTTAATTCCTAAATTTGCATTCTCTATTTCCCTATTTCCCAATTATTCATTTATGGTAATATTTCCTTTTTTGTTTCGATTTCTTTTTATTCCTTGAAAATATTAATTATCTTTAAGTAATATATTGTGTCTTCATTACTGTATTTATTAAGTTTATTTTATTCTTCCATTTCTTTTAATATTAATAAGATTGCGTTTCTGCATATTTCACTACAAATTTTGATGGTATACTTGTCTTTCTTTGGACGTGGAATCTTGTTACCTTATAACATTTATCTATGGGATCTAACAATTGTATTTCTGCATTAGTCTATATTTACCCTAAATCTCTGGGCGATACAGTATTGTTGACTATACAACGCCATTTAACATCCTTTTTTGCTGCTTTTTCACTCTCATATCAATTTCTTTTTTAAATACAGTTGTGTGCCCATATATGTCAAATAATACGTCATTTATCTTCTAAATATCACTATTACTTTAACGACTCGGAACACTAGGTTTTTTATAAGTAAAAGCAAAAAGTTTTACCTTACAGCCTTAACCAGTTTTCTCCTTTAAAAGGCTTCTTCAGAGGCTGCCGCAGGTAGCGCTATCCGTCTTGTTGTGGGTGACAAAATCGAATTTAGAAAGATCGATGCTGTGTGTGTGGGTGAGATATGTTCGAATAATGAGTGCGATTTGAATTGTGTCTGTTCGTTTAGGATGTCGTTTTTATTTGTTTTTGTGTGTTTGTATATTTCCAATTGTTCTAGAGTGTCTAGTTTTCGGCATTTTGTGTGTATGTGTAGAATGTTCATGTTATTGTCGATGTTTTTATATGTGTGGTTTGCTTCAATGAGGTGGTTTGCAAAGGTGGATTCTGTAGTGGAGTGGAGTGCCTTTGTATGTTCAATGTATCTCTGTTTGAAGCTATGTCCTGTCTGGCCTATGTAGAATTTTAATTGCTCAAATTGCAGTTGGATAGGCAACCAAAGAGAACCCTGGATGGTGAAATAGAAGGAAGAAGAAGTGAGGTGGCTCAGAAGACAATGGCTGCAGGAAGTGGAAACAGATAGGGAAGGATGGGAATAAAAACTAGAGTTGTCTAGTAGCAAGAAGTGAGTGGAGATGAAAAGTGGAGGAAACCAAGGTTCACATAGGGCTGTAGCACTTCAGAAGAAGTTTTAAAAGATATAAAAATGTATATGAATCAAATAGATGTTTTGAGCAGAACTAAGCAAAGAAAATTTTGCACATTGGTCAAAGACTGCACTCCATGAAAGACTGTTGATGCTTCCATGAAAATGTAATAAAAACATAACTTCGATATCTGACTTCATTTTTGTAAGCAAATTTTTCATTTTTTAGAAAATACAATTAACTATAAATATTTATTTTCGTTCTTGTTTATTTATCTAATTAATGAATACCAAGTGTTTTAAAAATGTATTCATACAGCACAATCTTCTAGTAATGTTTCATACCTATGTTTATGTAGATATTGTAAACTATGTTTTATAATTAATAATTTAATGTACTTTCACTTGTGAAAAAACTTACTTTTTGTTATATCGTCAAATGTACATTTCGGAGTGGTTTGCTCCTTCCTCAGTGAGGTATAAATGCGGAATGCGTCAAGGCGTTGGTAATCTGTAACGGTTTTTTGTGACTGGTTGTGTGTGGGGGTGTGTGGAGATGTAAGGGCGTTGGCGCGGGATTCTGAATTGTATGATTCGTGTATTATTGTGTCGAATAGTGTGTTGGATTTAAATTGTAATTGTTCATTGAGTATGTTGTTTGGTTGTGTTTTGTTGTGTTTGTATATTTCGTATTGTTCTGCGGTGTTGAGTTTGCGACTTTTGGGTATGTAGTGTAAAATTTCAAGATTGTTTTTTATATTGGTGTAACTGTGGTTTTCTGTTTGGATGTGTGTGGCAAATGTGGATTGTAAGTTGTTATTGGATAAACCTTTTGTGTGTTCAGAAAATCTGGAGTAAAATGATCTTCCTGTCTGGCCTATATAGAATTTATTACAATCGTTGCAGTTTAATTTATATACGCCTGTTTTGTTGTATATGTCTATGTCTTTGATGCATTCTGCATTTATACCTCACTGAGGAAGGAGCAAACCACTCCGAAACGTACGTTTGAGGATATAACAAAAAGTAAGTTTTTTCACAAGTGAAAGTGCATTAAATTATTAATTGTTAAAGTGCTGTGAAAGAAGTGATGATCATTCAAAATAATATGTTTTATAATTATGTTCAGTAGACGTTGTAAAATATATTTATGGAATATCATAATTTATGTTCTGTAAAAATGTCATTTCTTACATTACAGAATTATTAAGTTTATTGTTTCAGCAACTGTGCTAGAATTCAAACACATGAAGAAATATAATAAGATAAAAAACTAAAAGCATATGTTCTGTGGATCATGTTTACTTCCTTCAAATAAGACACAATTAAGATTAGACTCTTTTAAGTGAGTATTCCTTACTCCTCCTCCTCCTCCTCCTATGGTGCTACAGCCCAAGTCGGGCCCTGGCCTCCACCAATCTTTGCCTCCAATCCACTCTATCCACTGCAACCCTCCTCCAGTTTCTTATCCCCATGTCTCTCGCATCCTCTGCAACGCCATCTTCCCACCTCTTCCTCGGTCTACCTCTAGGTCTCGTTCCCTCCCACGTACCCAGCAAAGCCCTCTTGGGGTTCCTGCCATCCTCCATTCTCATAACATGTCCGGCCCAACGTAATCTTTGTATTCTTATAAATTTTGAGACTGGTATCTCTTTATATATTTGATACAGTTTGTTGTTGTATCTCAGTCTCCATGAGCCATTTTCTTGTATTGGGCCTATAATGCATCTGAGGATTTTCCTTTCAAAGGTGTCTACTATGTCGACTGTTTTCTGTGTGATTGTCCATGCCTCACATCTGTAGCATAGCACCGGTCTGATGACAGTCCTATATATTTTCATTTTTGTTTCCCTGTGCACATCCCCAGACCTAAATGATGGCAGCAATGCGAAGTATGCCTTGTTAGCCATGGTGGTCCGTCTTTGGATCTCCGGCTCCTCTGATCCAGTCTTTGCTAGATTCACTCCGAGATACATGAAATTTTCCACCACTTCAATTGTGTCCTCCTCTATCTCAATGTTGTTATGGAGTATTCCTTACACTTATTATAAAATAAAGTTAATTCACTGTCTGTAATTAAGAGGAAAATTGTAAGTTAGAGGTAATGTTTTCATTATTTACAACAGGAAAATGAGGAATAAAAATACATACAGAATTGTATAAAGAATTTATTTACTGCAGAATTGCCATATGTTCAACTAATGATTTAAGCAGAATTTAAATATTTTAATCTGTACTGTATTAAAAAAATTATGTATACAATTTTCACTAAATTTTAATACAGCTACGAAACATAATAAATTATACTTAAAATATACAAGGAATGTCTAATAATTGACAATTTTAAATTTATATTTGTACTTCTAATAAAGGAAAGATTACCTTGCCCTAAAAGCAGACTAAGGACATCATTAGTAGCATGATGCTTTTGTTTGCTGAGAAAGACAATTAGACTAATGATTTTTATAGAAATATCATACAATTAGACTTTGTGTTTACAAGAAAGACACATTCACTTAGCAATTAAAGCATTTATACTAGTCAATAGATACTTTTTAACTTTTATCTTCAGTTACCTGACAGATACCAACAATCATCAGTAATAAAAATGTAGTGTACTACAAAGTAATGAGAAATAATTATCAAACAACTGGTAATTTAACAAGTTTGTTGATTCTTTTTGAGAATTTAGCTGTAGGCTGTGACTCTAGCAATTGTTACAAATGAAAAAAATTATTATTAATGAGCATTATATTACTTATAAACATCAATTATCTCTTGCCATAGCAAGTTGCATTCATGTATTGAGTAGCCAGATGGCAAGGTGTATGGTCAAAAAGGTTTAATAGAGATTGTATACCTAAGCAACAATTTTTAAACTAAGTTTAAAATTTAACGTTTTTTCAACACTTTAAAGTAAACTAACCTGTGTGTGTGTGTGAGAGAGAGATATTTACAAAACAAAATACTTCTTATCTTTTTTATTTAAATTTTATGAGCTCAAATCGGCCATACAAAACCATCAGTTTAATTTACTTAGCCAACCAGAGAAAACTAACATTTGACACATTTGGTGAGTGCAAAAGGTGCAACAACTGCTACCAGTAATCATGTTACAAGTAGTCATTCACAATATCATAGAAACACCCTATAGTGCACTGACTAAGACTTTCAATATCACTGACAAATGTCAGTCATTCTCTATTGGCCTATGTCTAGGTATTGCAACCCCATTTTAATTTTGGTATTCTATAGCATAGGTTTGATTTAACATAGCTGAAGAATTAGGGAAACACCACTGGTCATGGTTTGAATTTTCAAGTGTACAAGTGAAGTGGACACAGAACACATCAGAATCTTTCATTTGAGTAACCAAGTATACTGCATCAGAACAGTGCGTAGTAAGTGTCTAGTCATCTACTAGAATTTTAAATCTGGGAGAAATGTTTTGTTTTTAACTGTGATGAGTAAAAGTGTAAAGTCAAAAGTGTAAACAACAGAATCTTTGTAAGGTGTGTTGTGTGTATGACTGTTCCTCTAATATGCATGTTACATTCAACTTGTGCATCTTCAATAAGGTAAAAGTTACTTTATTTAAATAAGCATGAATGGTACAAAGGATCAGAACACTTTAAGATAGCACGAGCAAGTAATATTTAGTGAAACTATAGAATCTTTTTTAAGACAAGTTAACAATTTCTTTTCAGTGAATTATATTGCAGTCTTGAACTATGTTTGACAGAAGTTAAAAAAGTACCACCTAAAAGTTAGTACATATTTATATCAATAATAAACTATTGTAATTTCTGATTTACATTGTTTAGAATGGTGTCAAATCTAATTTGTTGTACAACACTGTTTTGTTTTGTATATGAAATGAAAAACACTTATGCATTTGATTTTTATAAGTAGAAAAAATAAATAATATATAAATTAAGAAAAAACTTAATTACTGTCATCTGAAAATGTAATTACAATGATCTTTAGATTGGTAGATGGGTTTATGGTCAGGCTATGAACATAAGTAATATTTTAACCGTGTTAAAATTAAATTTTCTTAAAACTAAAAAAAAAGAAATATAACTTCTAATGAAAGCTTAGTAAGCCTTTATGAATATGAACGCTACAATTAAACATTTACATATTAGCTTTCTGTAAAATTGTCTGCCTAAAAGATTTAAAAGGTTCAAGGTTCAAGAGTGCTACAAGCAATTAGTATTAGTTATATATATTTGTATAACTGTGGTGCGCATGTGTGTGCACAAGTGTGTGTGTGTGTGTGTGTGTGTGTGTGTAAATCCAAATTAAAAATATCCTTCATTCAATGTTGACCAATTTCTATATTTCTATATTCCATTTTCTCTTACTCTCCTAGTGCTCCTCTCAAGATTCAGGGCACTTATTTCCCTTCAAACTCTCTTCCAGGTAATTTTTTATCTGCCTCCAGGTCTGTGTTGTATTAGTATCCATTTTGTTATATATTTTGTTTAAGTCCCTTATCTGATATATATTGGACATAACTGTATTAGGTTGTTTTCTTTTCTATTTCTTTCACAAGGTTGGTTCTATACTTATCTGTTATCTAACAGGGTAGGATGCCAATTTCACAGAAACCAATTCCAAATATTCACTTAACTAAACAGCTTAAATTTGCAGTAGGTAATTGCAAAATTAGAAGAAAATTGGAAACATTAATATAATTCTTGGATTTGAGCATACATGACATTCTCGAACAGAACAGCACACCAGATGAACTAATAACAGAAATAACCAAGACTCTTAACACAGTCACAAAACAGAATTACAGTAGAACCTCCCATACCTGAACTTTTCATAAAAAGGATCTCTCATAACTGGAAAGAACAAGAATAGGAAAAAAATACAAATTAAAAAAAAATTAGTACTGGATCATTTTAAACTTTGTTAATGGTAATATAGGTGTAAGAAAACTGGTTGTTTTGAAAACAAATTAAAAATAGGACCTATGGACATAATTACCTATAGACCTATGGTAAACCAGCCACCATTATTTTTGTTTTTACAATTAACAATTTCTATGTCATACTTCTAGGAATTTTGTAAGCATGGTGCAAAACATAGTACAGGTACAAGAGGCTGACCAGTCTGTCATAGGCTATTGTACTGTGAAGATATTTTCATTCATGTCTGTTATCAAAGTTCTTGTTGGATAGAGAAGTTACTTTTACAGTAGTTTAAAAGTGTTGTGATTAAGTTAATGGTTAATTTTTTTTACTGTGTTTGTCATTTACAGTGCATGTAAATCACTTCCAATGTCAAGAGAAAGGAAACGAGTAGTGATTACAATTGAATAAAGCTGGAAGCCATAAACACGGTTGAAATGGGTGAATTATTGCATACTGTGGCAGTTGATGTAAACATCAGAACGTTGACTGTTAGTGATTGGATGAAGTGAAAAGAGAAGTTAAAATTTTCTGCAAAACCAGGTAGTGGGCAAGTATGTTGTAAAGTTATAAAGATCTGTAACAATGAAATTTTAAATGAAGTTCTTTGGGTCTGGTTTCTTAACCAAAGAGAATGGGTGCCCCTTTATCAGGCCCTATTGTACAAGAAAAAGTAAACATTTTGACTTCTAAACTAGATAATAGTTATAAAGCGTTGTGTGCTAGTTCCAGTTGGATTGACAGATGGAAATCTCACTAAGCATTAGACAATTAGCTGTATTTTAATAGAAGTGAATTTTTAAAAAATAACAAAGAGGTTTACAAAGGATCAAATATGTAGTGTTGATGAGACAGGCTTCAATTTAAATATTCTACCTACAAAAAGTCTTGTTAGTAAAGACGGAAAAAAGTGTCTGGTTACAAAAAGAGTAAAGGAAGGGTAACTATTCTCTTATGTAGTAACGCATCAGATCACTGTCTTCCACTTATAAGAGGACAACATAAAAAACCATGGGCAATTAAAAACATAAATGCGCTGCTGGTAAATGAGCCATAAATGTGATGGATTGTTATCTGAAATGTTTAAAAATGGTTTCATGAGCAGTTCATACCAAATGTCCCCAGTTTCTTAGCATCTAATAAAAAGTCTGCCATCTAAAGCAATTCTCTTCACTTGCAATAGTCCTTTGCACTCAAATATTACCGAATTAAGATCCAATGATATTGTGGCTTATTTCCTTCCACCAAACGTGACAAGTTTACTTCAACCTCTAGACCAGGGTTATAAAAAAAATAAAAGAAATGATAAAGAATTATTGTTAGTCTTCACTAACTGATGAATCCCAGTTTTTGTTAAACAGTTTAAAATTAATTAATATAAATGTAATGTTCTGGGCAACTTAAGCACCGAATCTGGTGAAAAAATCTATAGTCATGAAATTATGGAATAAAATTAATGACAAGAAATGCAAAGACTTTACTGATGAAGACAATTCTGATAATTTCGTAGAATTAGTTCATCAGATTGATGGTTGTGAAGACTTAACCGAAATTAATATTTCCGTGTGGATTAGCAGTGACATTGAACATAACCACACCGATCAAGAGAAGTAAGCAATGAAATCATAATAAAAACAATGAAAACAGTCCAACTGAAAAAGAAGAGGAAAAACCCAGTGATAGCAAAGATGACGATCCAAATTCAACACAAGAAAAGCGCATTACATAGGAAGGATTTAAGACATTAGAGGTAAGTTATGTACTAGACTGTACTAAACTGTATGTTAGCATGATATAGTGAAATTTTTATCCATACAAAAAATAAAATCCTAAAAATATTTGTAACTGTTTTGTAGGTGCCAATGAACTACACTGAATAAAATGTAAACAAAACAGCACCTCATGTAATGTTCATTAAGCAGTGACTGATATAGCAGTTGAAGGCCGGATAGCTAAGAAAGAAACTACTATTAACAAATATTTTTAAAACCCCTATATAAAGTAAAAAAGAGGTACTGTAGTTATTTATAAATCTATGTGACGATTTAAAGGCAATTTAAATAGTACAAATAAATTTTTGTTCTTATAACAAGTGAGAGTATAATCCACCCTCCCTCTGTACCTAGATACCTGTATCTACTTGTAAAAAGGCTAGTACGAAATGCAAAGTACACTGTTATTAAGCGAAAACTAATAATCATTCTATTTAAATAAAAGACGTAATAATAATAAATGAAATACCTAACTCATAACTAAGAAAAGGTAGGATAATTTATAGTAGTTAATTAATGGACAATTAATAATAATAAAAGTACGAACTACTTTTCTCTCGGCGTGTAAACTGCGCCCGCTTCCCTACTCTCTGCCGCTAAACAAACGCCAGTCGACCGAGAATCTCTGACATGTAAGCAGCTTGAAAATGTGTCGTGAAGTTAAACTTACGTTTATGTTGCTAAAACGATGTAACAAGAAGTTAGTGTTTCTCATTTACATAATCCACATGTAGCTAAAACGAAATGAAACTTAAAACTAGTAATGTAGTTCAGATGTTGAGAAAGTATTATAAATAAAAAAAAAACTTAGCCGACACATCTCTTTATGAAAAATAATGGTAGGCTATGTTCCATACTATGTAAAAGGTAACATTAGTGCTGTTAAAAAAAAAATTAAATGTGAAAAGTGAACACCAACGTCAGGAGTGAAGTTACGACTACAACTGTACGAGCTCCAAGTAGCAGAATCCCAGCGTCATGACCTAGATCACAATTCTGAAACAACAAACTAAATGGAGGAACCGGAACAACAACGAACTACATCCAGGAAAACCTACTGAAGAGGATCACCAAGACGACCAGCCGCAGATTCACGTTATACTCAGGTGACACTAAACCGTAACTTCTGTGCATATATTGTTTTTAACAACCTCAACAAAAAGAACAGTAAAGTTTCTTGTAAAGACTCATTTAAATCACATAAATATTAGCATATTAATGTTTGTAGTTTCTGTAATGAGATAGTAGTAATCTGATGATGGTTAAAAGTAAAAGTTAATATGAGATTTCATCAGACTATTCTTCAAATAGTTTGGATGATGTTGAAGTATGTTAGAATATTATAAAGTTAGAACCCGGATCCGTGGTAATCAAAGTAATACACAGCTGTATGATTTTGAGATAATAAGAGTAACAATGTAAAGAGTATTTGATGCAGAATCTATACGAATTTTCTTTTAAAGTAAAGTAAAAACAAAAAGATGACCATTAAAGGTATTATGTTTAAATCCGTAGTTAAGATATAATAATAAAGAGATGTTTTTGCTAATATCCAGAGAGTGAATAAATTTATGTAACCTTGGACAAATTCCTGATATATAGGCTACATTGTCCTAGTTTGTTGGTAAGAAATTTTTACTAACTACGGCAGCTAGTTTAATTAACAGCAACCAATTAAACTGGTTCCCTATGTTATAATGTCTTAACAGGAGAGACATTATAACTATTATTATTTATATCTTCGTTGCAATATTAAAGAGTAAAATATTATACACTATAGTGTAATTTATTTAAAATACTGTAATATTTTCTCTCATATTCAGAATTCTCTAATATCCGGAATGTATCCCACCACATTATTATGGTTATGGGATGTTCTCCTTTACCTATAACAAAAAAATATACATAGAATGACAGAATACCACACATAGGTTAACCCATGTCTAGCATACTAGCTGAAATCTTTCTACAACATTTAGAAAAAAACAAGAATCCTTGAAATGTTGACAGACACTCACATAGAATATTAAATTCATAAATACCTTTTTCTTTATCCATGCTGCGACTACGTCTTTGATGTCTTACGACATGTTTCGGGAACACGTTCCCATCATCAGGTAAAATTTTTTCTTCTAGTTCATAACGAACGTGTCAAGAATATAATAATTAAAACACATCAACACATAACACAATGAGTATGATAGAACTCAGTCCACGTAACAGTGCGCACTTCCGTACTATAACTGACCGCGTAATCAAACTATATATTCGGCTGGTGTACACAAGCGTTATCACTCTTCAATACAGTATCATATAAACAGTGAGATTTAAATGTTAACTGATCATTAAGCAGTAGGTTTGGTTGAAATAAAAACGCTTTATATATTTCATATTCTTCCATGGCATCCATGTATTGGCTCTTACTGCATATATGTATGGGCGTAAAGTTATCTGTGAAACCACTATAACTGTGATTGCTGTTTACCAGATGTAAAGCAAAGTTGGATTTGATTGACTTGATGTTCTTTTTTGGCATATGTTCTTTATATCTGTCTTTAAATTTCCTGCCCGTTTGTCCTATGTAGAATTTATCACATTCACTACACTGGATTCTATATATACCAGAACTGTTTTCGGTTGTTTTTTGTGTTCGAGGTTTTAATATGTTCAATATGTTATTGGTAGTTTTGAAGGACACGATGATGTCTAATTTTCTTAATTCATTTTTTATTATATTAGGAATCACATTAGTATATTCTACTGAAATATAATGGTTCTTTTTACCATCTAATTTTAATTTTCTTTCCATTTTATTCCTACGTTTGCGTATTAAGTTATCTATTATATCACTTTTATATCCATTATTGACAGCTATATGTTTAATAATATTTACTTCATCTTGAAAATCTTCCTGGTTCATAGGTATAGTTAAAAGTCTATTTACGAAAGCATTAAAAGAGGCCATTTTCTGTGTATATGGGTGGAATGAATCAGCATGGACAGTTATATCCGTGGTAGTGGGTTTCCTGTATATTATATATGTGATACAATCAGCGTTTCTTCGAACCGAAAGGTCTAAAAAGTTTAGGCAATTTTCATTTTCTACTTCCATGGTGAATTTTATGTTGTTATTTATGTTGTTCATGTATTTGAGTAACATGTCCATTTGTCTACAAGTGCCATTAAAAACCATGAACGTATCGTCAACATATCGCGTGTATGAGATAATTTTATCTGGTAACTGTTACAGTTAGATAGTAGATAATTATTTTCATAAAAATTAAGGTATATATCTGCCAGTAATCCACTTAAAGGAGACCCCATGGCTAACCCTTCTCCTTGTTTAAAAAACTTGCCGTCAAATGTAAAATAATTTTGTTTCAACACTATTCGTAATATCAAGATTAATTCGTTAATTTCCTGTTGATTTAATATTGCCGTATTAAGTAAATTGTTTTGGAGAATCTCTATTGTTTCTTGTATAGGTATATTTGTGTACAAATTGACAATATCATAAGAAACCAGCTTATAACTCGGTAATAAGTCCATGGAATTAATTTTGTTTATGAAATCTTTATTGTTCTTGATACTATGATTATTCTCTAGCTTTATACTGTTTTTTATTATATGTTGAAGTTTTTTTGCGATTTTGTACCCAGGTGCCGACATGTAGTTAACTAAGGGACGTATTGGCATGTTGTCCTTATGTATTTTTGGCAAACCTGTGAATGCGGGTGCCTATGCATTTATTTGTTTAATATGGTGTCTAACATTTGCGTCAAACAAATTTATGCATTTGTTCATAGCGGAATTTAGTTCCTTTGTGTACTTGCTGGTGGGGTCATGCTCAAGTGTCTTAATAATGTTATTGTTAATAAATTCATAACATTTCTGCGTGTAATCTGCTTGACTCAATATAACTACAGTATTGCCTTTATCGGGTTTGGTAACTATTGCCTTATTTATGTCAATCTTTTGTTTTATTGTTTTCATAAGGTTGAGCTCCTTCTTGTATTTTATAAACTGGTTTTTATTTTTACTTAAGCCGTCCATTTTCAATATGCGATCCAATTTATTGTTGATTACCGATCGTGTTACTTGTTGGGTTTCTTCGTTTTTAATGCATTTTATAGCAGCTTCAGCGTTTATAACTCCACGTAATAGGCTGTTTTTGCTAAGTTTAGGTAAGTTATATTTTAAACCTTTAGATATTAATTCTGTCTCGTCATTAGATAATTCGATATTGGTATAATTTACTACGCGTTTATAAAAGTTATGTTTACAATTTATGTTATCATTGTTATCATACATGTGTTGTTTCTTGTATAGGTTATCAAACTTCTTAATGTGTTTCGATATAATGACTTTAACTACTTATCTTATCTGTGCTTCTATCAATTCCATAACATTGCTAATGATAGCAGGATGCAAACTGTTTAATACTTTCAAATGTGCAATATACAAAATACGGTTCAATCTGTCCTTTTTCATATACAATTGCTTAATTTCTTCTTTTTGCCATATCTTATGTGCTATTGATTTAGTTTTAACCGCTGCTAATGACTTATTTTGAATATTAATTTTGGAAAATTTGGTGTTATGTTGTTGTGTAAACATATCTTAATGAATTTAATGTTGAGACTAGTCTTAATTATTTTCATCTTAACGTTCTTATATTTATAGACCAGGTTTGCCTGACTGGCTTCAAGATTCATTATATTTGGTCTCCAGTCGCAGTGAAATTGAAATTCATAAATACCTTTTTCTTTATCCATGCTGCGACTACGTTATGCTGTACAATAATGGATATAAAAGTGATATAATAGATAACTTAATACGCAAACGTAGGAATAAAATGGAAAGATAATTAAAATTAGATGGTAAAAAGAACCATTATATTTCAGTAGAATATACTAATGTGATTCCTAATATAATAAAAAATGAATTAAGAAAATTAGACATCATCGTGTCCTTCAAAACTACCAATAACATATTGAACATATTAAAACCTCGAACACAAAAAACAACCGAAAACAGTTCTGGTATATATAGAATCCAGTGTAGTGAATGTGATAAATTCTACATAGGACAAACGGGCAGGAAATTTAAAGACAGATATAAAGAACATATGCCAAAAAAGAACATCAAGTCAATCAAATCCAACTTTGCTTTACATCTGGTAAACAGCAATCACAGTTATAGTGGTTTCACAGATAACTTTACGCCCATACATATATGCAGTAAGAGCCAATACATGGATGCCATGGAAGAATATGAAATATATAAAGCGTTTTTATTTCAACCAAACCTACTGCTTAATGATCAGTTAACATTTAAATCTCACTGTTTATATGATACTGTGTTGAAGAGTGATAACGCTTGTGTACACCAGCCGAATATATAGTTTGATTACGCGGTCAGTTATAGTACGGCAGTGCGCACTGTTACGTGGACTGAGTTCTATCATACTCATTGTGTTATGTGTTGATGTGTTTTAATTATTATATTCTTGACACGTTCGTTATGAACTAGAAGAAAAAATTTTACCTGATGATGGGAACGTGTTCCCGAAACATGTCGTAAGACATCAAAGACGTAGTCGCAGCACGGATAAAGAAAAAGGTATTTATGAATTTCAATTTCACTGCGACTGGAGACCAAATATAATGAATAGAATATTATATTGGCATAGGTATGTTGATGACATCATACTACAGATACAATGAGAACAGCTACCCACATCTACAAAATCCACAAAAACATTGCTGAATACAAAAACGACCCTAGAATACATTTCCTAGACCAAACAATTACAAAGCTGGAACACAGACACAAATCAGGAGCTCAGAGGAGAAAGGGCGAATAAAAAAAATCAAATGTTTTTCGGAATCCTATTTTCTGACATTTAAGAACATGGTAATACCACTATCACGTCTATTTTCGCCCTTAGTATTTTGTAAATAGCACTGAAATGTATGGACTGCATAAAACCAGCTGAGAGCTTAGTGCTGTAATTTTGGAGGAGTACGGGCGAATATACTGCATGGTGCCACATGCCACATGATCTTTTTCTTAGGTTCGCCCTTTCTGTTACACTTTAATCTTAGTTATAAAAGTATCAAATAATTTACTCTGATTTCAGATTTTTTAAGCTAACATTCATAATTATTTTAAATCTGTACATATGTTAATCATTAATGCAATTGTTTCTTCTATTTTTATGTTTTAGTTTCCCTTCATTTAAATAATTTTCATTTTTTTTTAAACATACTTTCAATAATGCATACTAATCATTATTTAATTTTAATTTCAAGGAATATATTAGACTACATTTTTTACATAGTAGTATGTAATTTGCTAAGAATTTGATATTAATACCTAGTATTAAGTATAGCAGAATCAACATTTCGAATTTTCGTTTGATTAATTTAAATTTTAGAACAATCTTAAAATATTTTTGTTTTTATATTATTATTTTATATTTTACTTATTGTTAATTATTTATAAATAACAATGTAAAATAATCAGAATCTTTGTTTTTAATACTGAAATACATATTTATTTGCCCTTTCTATCCTGAGAGTATTCACAAACTTTAACCACGATTTCCCAATACCATGATTTTCATATTCGCCCTTTCTACTCCCAGGTCCTGAATTCAGTATAGCCTATACAGAAAAACCACTACAAGTGACACACTGATACATAACACCTCTAATCACACAATGCAACACAAAATATCAGTTTTCATATCTACAATAAGCAGACTAAACATCATTTTGCTAGATGAGAGATATCAGGATGAATTAAATTCAATTAAATATTTAGCAGAAGCCAACAGATACAATAGAACAATAATTAACAAACTCCTATGCAAAACCAAAAACAAACAATACTTGTTTTCCATGTTGTACATAATAGTAATTTTGGATATTAATAAATATTATTTTGGTTTAACAACAATTAACAGCACCAGTAATAACAGTAAATACAACATCCATCATATGGTACAATCAAAGCATTTCTGCATTTTTGTGCATAGATATATTCAAGTATTTTTGTGTTTTGAAATTTGAAGTACAGTATAAATACGAAACATTTCATTCTGAAATAAACGAGTGAATCACATTAACATAAGAATAGGAAATCATGACTAACGTACATAAACAACCTTATTTGTTATATATGTATATACTGCAATGAGTAGAATGTGCATATAAATTAGTACTGGGACTCAAAGTGTATGATTGCATGTTGAAATGAAAATTTGTATAAGTACAGACTGCAGGTTTGGACATTGTATGTTAGTCGATAAGAGACATGTTCAAATTGTTAGTTCAAAGTATTTTTAGACAGTAAAAAAAACTGTTAGTGATGTGAAATAGTGCGAAAAGATGCGTATGCATGTGGTGAGTGTGCGTGTGTGAGAATTATTTTATGGGATAATAATAATAAAACATATTAAAGTAAATAATTTTTGTTATAAGTTGAGTTTTCAGGTGAGACTTTTACCAGAATATGCCTAATGAAAAGACCTATCAGATATCAGTATTTGTTAGCAATTTAAAGAACCGAATATATGAGTTTTTTAACAAAGAAAATTTTATGGCCCATTAGGAAAGTCATAAAATTATACTGGTTTTTTTGGACAGCCTGTGCATTGCTTTCGAACAATCTTAATCAAGAATAATTTTATCTTGGCTTCAGACCCAGAGAAGAGTTACAAATTAACCAATGTCAACCAGCGTATGACAAATAGGCCAAATTTTCAGTTGAATTATAATTTCTTGTCTGACAGACAGTCTCTCTGTGAACTCAAAAACATGCGGATGTATTGGTCTAAATGCTAGGTCTACTAAACCGTTATGAATACAAAAAGTTCGCTAGTTGATGAGATTGTAAATTTTAAATAGTGCTAATCCGGGGAAGTGGAAGATGTCCGTATAGGGATCAAAGACACTTCAAGGTGACAGGAGGTATGTGTGTGTAAGACAAATACACAGAATTGCAGGAAAATTAAAATAACAGTGAAAATTAATTAACTGCAATTTATAGAATCATTAAACCCGAGAACGACCCTGAACGCTGGACACCAGGAAGAACTCACATCGGTATCCAGATTGAGTCAATGCACCTGTATCCTAAGTGAACGACTGGATCAGCAACATGTTGACCTACATTCGTCATACAAGGGAAGTGACTTCATTTTTTTTTTTTTTTCATAAACACATTATACAAAAGAGACAAAGGAACTTACAAAGAAAGATTTTATGTATTAGACTATAAGAGGTAAAATTATTTTAATTATTTTCAGGCCAACAGAGACGGAGTAATTAGTTTGTTGTTTTCATAAACTGTATTAAAATAAAAATAGTGCAATTTTGTAGTGATATATATCATTAATAAATCCAACAGCACTCAAATACATGATTTACTGACTACTTATTCTATAAGACACCTCCACATTGCAATATATAAGTAGATAGAAAATCACGATTCCTAAAATATACTTAGAATTTTCAACAATTTACCTCAAAATACCCTTAAATGCCGTTGAAAATTCAAAACCTAAAAATTCAGCTCTCTCAGAAGGTTCAGAAAAACACCTAATAAAAAATAGCTCAATCATCATTAAAATAACTACAATAAATTCATCAGAAAACTTACTTGACAAATTTTGCTAAGAGTTCTCTTTAGCTAACACATTGTATGGAAAATTATAGAAAAAACTACCAAAAATATATTCAACAACTCACATGATACTTTTTTATAGGAGCTAGTTTTTTAGCTAAATTTTTTTTTAAGTAATTTTTCAAAGCTCTCTTTACCCAGGGGTTTAAAATCATTTCTCAGAGCTCACTTTTGTTAAAACATCTAAAAATCACATCATAAAATTTTCTATGAGCTCTCTTTTGCTAACATATTTTTAGGAAACTGAAATTTACGTAATAAAATTTTAAGTAAAAATAGAAAAAAATAATTTAGGAGTCACAAAATTTGACCCCATTAAAAGTTATGAAAACACAATATTATGTACTTTCTTACTATTTTTTATATCATCAAGACCAATGTTAGTTATATTCACAGATCTTGCATTCATAGTTTTTAAATCAGATTTCTCAGTTATCTATCGAGTAAGAAAATTTTAAATTTATCGTTTAATAAAATGGTTATCTTTTTCCGATATTGAACATCAATTAATTTAAAATTATTAGCTTTATACTTTTTACCAGTTTCTAATTCACTCATCTTATTAGTTTCAAATAAATTACTCGGTCTACCAAATAGTTACACCATTATTTTGTATGTTTTCAGTTTGTATTTGTATAGTTGAAAATTTTACTAAATTTTAATTTGTATAAACAGCATACAGAAACAGCCACTGAAAGAGTTACTAAAACAGCTATGGAAAACAAGTTTAAGAAGACTTGTCACTGTCGAGCTCTTAAAGATATTTCTAACTTTACTAAAAACAAAAATCTGAAAGATGGCTTATCTTGTTATTGTAAGGAATGTTTCAAAGTTTATAGTAAGAAATATTATCATAATACTGCTCCAGTTGAAATTATAGTGTGATCGTAAAGATTATAGTTGATCGTAAAGTGTGCCGTATTGGTTTAGAGGAAAAAGATGTTTCGAGTTTTCCTAAAGATGAATACAACAAAGATAAACTAAAGAATTGTTGTGCAGATTGCTCACATAAACTTTATGAGAAAAAAAAGGTGATTATATGGAAGACCAACTGAAACTGTCTTTTATCTTCCTAAACATTATGAAACTCATATTCATAAAAAATTAACTCAAAATAAGTTAAAATGATCCAAAAAATAAAATATATTTTTTCACTAAATTTGTTTTCTTATAAATAGCGAGTTGTAAAACCTAACTAACTACTAGACTTCATACACAAATCACTAAAAATAATATAAATTTACTTTAGAACAAAAATCTCCATAAATTTGATTTCATAATTTTTAAATTTTCCTAAATACAAAACATTCAAAATGGAAGAATTCAGCTTGAGCGCCTCACAGCAACAGCTTTACACAGCAAGTTTAAAGGAAATCTATTTTTAGCATTTTTAAGTTGTTTCTCTGACATCTGATAACATAATAATTGTAATGATCAGGATTTTACAATTTAATAAAAGTAAACATATTTAAAAGATATTTATTACAAGTCTGAGGAACAACATTTGGCTTTAAATCTTCAATAAAATTATATTGTATATTTATAAGATCATCCGCAATATTAACCATTTGTTTATGTAAATTATTTAGATAACTGATATCATTAATATACTTTCTTTAATTTTATATTCATCACGCTTCCTAATAGAAGGTAAACATCTTCAAAAACCCAATCTTGAAACTTTCTAGCTAGAGGCATTTGAGGATTCATAATTAGCGAATATAGTTCCAGTTCATTAATAAATACCATATGAGGATGATGTTAAAAAAGGGTAACGGATCGTTCCTCTTTATATCCTCATACATTTCATGATATTTTTCTCTAACATGATCTCTTATTGCCTTTCTTGTATTAGTGAAGTCTAGAATTTCGCATATGTCCTTTCCTTTAAACCAAGGATTGTTATCTTGGTATTATCATGAACACACTCCTGCCTTCAAACATAAGATTTTTATTATCAATATCAATGAGCAAGTTCATGATTGCAGTTGCCACTATTTATATAGATAAAAAATTAACGGGAAAAATAAAAAAAAGAAATATAAAGATATATATATAACAGAAAAATTTAACTTATTTTCATCAATATTAACTATAATTATAAAAATTTAGTTAAGAAATTATTGTTGTTTTAAACTTAAGTAGATGATGTTTATAGGACCACCATTCTTTAATAAATTATCTTTCTCATCCTGAATTGTGATAATTATCATTTTAATTTGTTTTAGATCTTTCCTAAGAGGTATATAATGAACTTCATTTCGATTTTCACTTACTTTACTTCTATAGGCAGCGTTAGGAAAGACGGGATATAATATTTCCAATTCTTCATGTTTATGAACTTCTAGAGAGTGAAGGAGAGATTAAAATAGTGTAAGTTATATTCACAGATCTTTCATTCATAGTTTTTACATCAGATTTCTCAATAATCTATCGGGTAAGAAAATCTTAAATTTATCATCTAATAAAACGCTTGTCTTTTCCCCATATTAAATATCAGTTAATTGAAAATTATTAGCTTTATACTTTTTACCAGGTTCTAATTTACACTGTTAGAAAACTTGAAGGAGAAATGGGTGAATTTGAAAGAAAAGGATCTGGATGGTCATTAAATTTTGTCAATAGATTTGAATTAAGAATAAATAAATATAATCCATTATGTGGATCATCTTATATCAATTTACATAAAAAAATTAAGGATAAACACGCTTGTATTAACGTTCAATGTTTATAGTGATGATAAACAAACAGCTATATTGTGAATATGACATTGAAGAATGGAATGAAAAAATAATAAATATGAAAAATGATTCTGAAACTGGTCATATATTTGAAGTGGATTCAGAATAATTTTATTTTTTATTTCCCTTGGGCTATAAATTTGGATGATGCTCTTTACAGTGATCTAGATATACCATCTAGTTATCAATGGTTTGACTAGATTTCAATAGTTTTCAACATCCAAGTTTCTCAATTTCAGTACCTCAGTATGACTGTATTTGCTTTTTTCTTCATTTGCTTTAAATTTAAAAGTGTTATTTCCAAAGCCTAACAAACGTGACAAGTCATTTTCTATCCAAAAATCCAAAGGAAACTTAATTGGTACGGTAACTTCATATTTGGATTTATAGTTATTTTGAAATTGTTGCATTATACTTTATCTTTTCTTCTACTGACATCTCATCAATGCATATTTTCATACATTCTATAAACCTTCTTTCTAGATCTACAATGGAATAATAACCTCAAAAAATAGTGTACATTAAACCACTTCTTGCAATTGAAAATCTGATTGAGTTAACAAGATCATCACTTACGTTTGATCTTAGTAATATGGCAACATGAGTAATAGCATGGATGACCTTATCAGCTGCTGTTTACATACTCAAATATACTGGATGAGTATTTAAAAGATTAAATTATTGATAATATGAGTATTGGTATTACATAAATTGTTTTTCCAGGCTTTTATGTGATCAGTAGTTTAATGAATTTCTTTTAGTTAGGGTGCACAGAAAATTAGTATTTAATCTCCTCAACGGCATGTAGTAATAGTCTGAAATGCAAGTTTTTGGGCATGCAAACTTAGAGTTTTTGCGTTTATCTTTTACAGTTTTGCGTTGTAGTTTTTAAAACTATATTATTAAATATACTGATGGTAACTATATTCTTAGGTACTGATGGTAACTATATTCTTTGGTACTGATGGTAACCAAAATTCATAAAAAATAATTATATTTTTAAAATATGAATGTGATAACAAAACAAGTTATACATCATAATTTTTAATGGATTCTGATATAACGAAAAGTAAATGTTCTCTGATTATAATATTTTCTATGATTAATGCAATTAAAAAGCTTTAAATGGGTTTGAAGTACTGTCCAACAAAATAAAATCAATATTTTCTTAAGATTCTTTTGTTTTAATGATGCTTTGTATGCTGTACGGCTCAAGCTGACAGCCTATGGTGGTTGGAACTCCTAAGTTGCTATGGTGGTACAAAAAGAAGCAATAATTATTACTACATAATAGAAGTGCAGCTAAATTTAATAAATCACTTATATTTAGAAGATTGCTTTACTGAGTCTAAAGAACTTTTATACAATTATCAATTTCAAGGATTACTTTTCTGGCATCTTTTAGAGTTATAATTAATAGGAATTTTTTTTTATTCTGAAAAAATTAAACCAATTTCAAAAAGGCAATAAGTTTCCCTGAAATAATTTTGTAAAAAGCTCTACTAAGTGAAAAATAATTTTTAAATTCAATGCTATGCAATATGGAAATTTTGTAAAAAAATTTGTACCGCAACATGTATTATGAATTTATGTACTTAGTATCTTACACTAAATGGCTGGAGAAAAAAGCTTTGACATAATTTTATACCAATTACACACTTTTATGAAGTTGGTGCCAAATAACTTTTTGGAGTAAGAACATCATATACAGCACTATGGTGCCCAGCTCACCCCCATACACCTTACACCCCTAGCGCAGTAAACTGATTCAGCATGTAATAAAATAGATGAAAGGAAAAAAGCATTCTTGCCATTTCATCACTGTGTGCTACAATATTTTACTCTCATAAAAATTACCTTAAACATAACGCAGAAAAGATGAATTCACATTTGTGGCTTCTTATATGTGTACCCTATCAGTCACTATTATCTTGTAGGTGTGTGAACTCCCTTTTTGCTAACATTGTTCATATTCTATGTGCCTTCTAGCAGTTTCTGATGTAATATGACTTGGCTTTTAATTTCATAACTTTCGAAATTAATTTGGTTTCTGATTTCGTGACTTGGCTTGGTGTTACGTTTGATGAGTTTAAGAAGGTTAAAAAATTGTAACTTAGCACCGACTTAAAAAAGTGTACTAGGATAAAGTTACACGAGAGCTTGTTTTTAGCCACATAGCATAAGATACTACGTAAATAAATTCATAATAATTCTTTTTTAAACTTCATAAATTCCATATTGCTATGCACTGACTGTAAACATTATTTTTTACTTTTTAGATTTTTTTAATAAAATAATTTCATGTGTTAAAATACTTTTTTCCTTTTTGAATTTGGCATAATTTTTTTCAGAAATTTATTTTTCATAAGTAAAAGTTGCATCTAGTAAAACAGATATTTTAAATTATGGGCAGATGAACAAAAGATACATACATATGAGAAAATATCAACTATGCATCTGAAATATAAGGAATCTGAAAAACACAAAAAATTGTCTATTAAAAAATGCAAAGGGAAATGCTAAATTACATTCTCAAGAGACCTCTCTTATTCGACAAGCTAGGTTGTCACAAATGAGATACAGTAGAACTCCATTTATCTGAACTAATAGGTCCCAGATGTAATTCGGATATACGAAAATTAGGATAATTGGGACACGCATAAGAAAAAGGTTATGTTATGAAAGAAAACGCAAAAATTGCTGAAAAATCACTTTTATTTTTATTACATGCATATAGTATCTTAATAAAAACCAGGCTACATGTTTTTTTGCAAAAGTTCACTTTTACTACAAAGAAATTAAAATAATACTCAAAATAATTATAATTTTTTAGTTAAACATGTCAAACAAAGTTAATTGATTTGATGTAGAAATTCGTTTGCGTGCAGCCAGGTCCCGCAAACGCTTGACGGAAAGAAGCGGCACATGGTCGTATTTGGGCTGCCGTTCCATCCACTTTAAGGCAGTGTCAAAATAAGCAAATGCCTCACTCGCAGTAAGTTTCTTTTCCGGTTCAACTGAAGCAACGTTGCCATCGTCTTCGTCCACCTGCTGAGATTCATCGTTTACACTTTGGATAATTTCATCATTGTCCAAAATTTGATATCCAGGGTCCAGTGAATCACACTGCAACCACTCGTTTGTGTCGTCCACGTCACACTCGGAACAGCCAGGAATTTTTACAGTGATTTTCTGGATGTCTTCAGTTGATACAGCTTCATTCTCTTCAACAATTTCTTTTGTTCTTTTTTCCTCTTCCTTCTTGTTCATTGCCTCTTCTTTTCCTTCCTGGATTTGTTGTTTTGTCAACATTCCATTAATTTTATTCCATGCTCTCTTTAATGTTACGGTTTTCAACAAATTTCACGAATCGGCTATAATGTAACAACAGTCCTTTAAATCAATTTTTTTATGGTATGCTACTGTATCTTCTTCATCTTCATCTGCTAACAGCAGCTTATGTAAAAGTTGCCTTCTGAAATGTTGTTTCATACACTCTATTATGATATTGATCCATCGGTTGCAACAAACTCGTTACATTTGCTGGGAGGAAGAGCACTTTAAAACGTCCACTTCGTCTTTCCAACAGATCCACTGAAGGATGGGTTGGCGCACTATCAATAAGAAGCAACATGTTTCCCTTTGTTCCCCACTTCCTTTTGATATTTTTTTGCCACTGGAATAAACGTTTCCTCGCACCATTCTGAGAACAACGCTGCTGTCATCAACACTTTTAGTTGATTTTTGTATACATTTGGGAGCTTTTTAATGTTTTTGAAAGCCCTAGGATTTTTCAATTTTCCTATTAAAAGCAACGGGAGTCGATGACTGCCCGTTGAATTGGCACAAGTAAGCACTGTCACACATGGCCCCCAAATCTTTCTTGGAGCCCCTATGCCAGATCACCTTCCGGGCCCTCTTCGCCATTCAAAAACCCCTCTTGTTTTAAAGCCTTTTTCTTATTAGACAAACATATTACTTGTGTCTCTGAAAGCATTTTTCTGTAAACAGACTAATAATAAAATTGCTAAATAGGTTAAAAGTCTTTTTATTGGATAGAAAATTTTAGACGTATTGCTTTAAAGTAAAACAGAATTAACAAACTGCTTAGAGTACTTAAAATCTACAACGTTTCAAATTTTAAGTTCCTAATCAAATCAAATAATTACCTCATTTTTACCTCAACCATATACTAAAATTAACTTTTATAAGACAAAAAATAAACACAATCTATGTTTATCAATATATAAGTGACAGGCCTAAAATTGATACAAAAATAAACAAAAAACAATAATGTGTCTAAGATCATAACCAATCATAAGTGAAAGAGAGAGGCCTGCTTCTAAAATGGTGTAAGTGGTGCAAAGGTTTTTTTCTTGCTTTCATTTGAGGAAACTGGTCAATAACATCTGAAAAGTTAATACTGGTAGCCAATTCATTTTCAGTAGCTAAAATTGCAAAATTATTAAGCCTTATTCGGGAGGTAGTGCTTCTCTGCCAAGTTTTCAGTGAATTCGTTAACTTGCTGAAAGATCTTTTAGCAGACAAAACTGTAACTGAAATAGTACAGAAAAGCCTACGGGCAAGACAGAAGTTCACAAATATAGCTTGAAAGTTTCTGTCATAAATAGATTGGAGTAGGCTTAGTGGATTCTTTTCAGGTTCAAACACTGTTTTATAAATGTTCTTCAAGTGTAATATTTCTTCAAAGAGAAATCCTTTATTGCCAAGTCCTTTTTAAACTTGCTAACGAGAACTTTTACTTTCAATTCTAATTCATCATTTTCCATGTCCGTAAAGTTCAATATGGGTGCAAACAAGTCACAAATTGAACTAACTGCAGTGAATCTTGTCTTTATATCACCCATTATAAAGTCTAACACTGGGTACATAACTGTGGTTTTAAATTTATTTTCCTAATCTTTGTTTACTGAACTATTGGATTGATCCATACTTTTCTTCCGCCTTTTGAGAGATTCAGGAGGAACTTTTATTAATTATTTTGCAACTAATTTAGCTTCTTCAATTATGCTGTCAGTATTATCATGCAACAATTGCAATTCTGTCAGCAAATCTTCCATTAGAGTATTTTAACAGTGTGCGACTTCTTTGCTTTGAATAACATTTTTTGGTCAATACATGAAACCACTTTGAACCAAAAAGATTACAACATTAGGCCCCTTGTGGAATTGAAATGTTTCTTAAGCCCTGATACGATGTTGTAGGCAGATGGAGTTATGCTAGAAGACATCTCTTCTAAAAATATATCCAACAATTTAAGTACTCCTGGGTAGTGCTTAACTATCAGTTTGACAGCTTGGATCCTCTCACTTCACCTTGTTTCAGAAAGGCTCTGTAGTGATAAATGAATGTGCTGTTTCAAAACTTCCAAACATGCAGGGCTGCTAGAGAAAAATTGGTAAAGGCTTGCAACATTTCCGAAAAATGTCATCACATCTGCACTGAGTTTTGCAGCATTAACACCCGCACGGTTCAAGGAATGCACCCCACATGGTGAAAATATTGCAGAAGAATAATTCTATTTTGTACTCCTTTAATTGCTCCCCGCATATTTGTACCGTTATCGTAACTCTGCGAGCGACAATCTTGTAGTGGGATGTTAAGGCTATCTAAAGTAGAAACAATCTCATTGGCAATCACATCTCCTGTTTTGCTGGTCTTAAAATACCATTTTGATTTGTGCTTATACTAACCAATTTACTATATTTATTGCTTTATCATTATTGATGTGATTTATTTAGATTGCTCTTTATATATAAAATAAAATAATAATCTCTCTAACAATTTTCAACCACAAATTTACTTAAATAAATCATTTACATTTTAAAGTCACAGCCTACAAACGTTGTTAATTTTGAATTTTTTTCCACTGGCCCGGGCCCCTATGCCATGGAATACGCTGATCCCGCCCTTGTGGGGGCCATGCTGTCACACGTTCTTTACTAATTTTGTGACCAGGAGCACTAGCTTCTCTCTTGGAAGCCAAAGTTTTATGGGGCATTGCTTTCCAACTAAGTCCCGTTTCATCGGCATTGTACGTGAATTCAGGATCGTAGTTTTTAGTTATGATTTTAAATTCAACAATGAACTTATCAGCTGCATTATTATCTGCAGACAGTTTTTCTCCACTCAAATATAACTCTCGAATACCATGTCTAGCCATAAAATTATGAAGCCAACTGTTACTCACTTTAAATTCAGATAAATCACTCATCTTTTCAGTAAACGTGTTTGCTTTTTCACAAATGCAGGGGCTAGAGGGGGGATTTCCAAGTGACCGTTGCTGCAAAAAACCATTTAAAAACTGCATTTTCTAGGTTTTTATTTTATGCCGTTCTCACCACTTTTCTGGACAACATTCCATCTTCACTTTCCAAATTACAAACAAAGTTCAAAATTGAGCAACTATTTCTTTTTATATCAGATATAGTGGCTGCACCTAAATTATAAGTTTCGGTTTGCAAGACACTCCTTTTTTTAATTGTTCAATTATTTTCACTTTGTCCATCACTGACAATACGACACGCTTCCGTTCAGAAGACATTTTATATACACACTACGTGAAAACAACTTGGCAAAATACTGTGCTGTATAAACAAACCGCACGACATACACCACACGATAGACAGACACTTATCAACTGTAAATGTGAGAAAGGTGAGTGACCTGGCAGAGGATGGGTGTGTGCGCCCTTGATATTCTGTTTTAAGAATGTGAACAGTGCGCGACTAAACACTGTACTGATCAGTATGTAAACTATGATGCACAGTCTTATATGAATTTCATTTACTTGGATGTTTTTTGTTAGTACGGCAACTGCAGTTTGAATTAACTTTTTTTTTATAAATTGCATTTGTTTTAATTTCATGATATTGATTCGGATAATTGGAGTTCTGATAAATTGAGTTCTACTGTATATGCTTTCTAGATTATCTCAAGAGTCACTTGCTGCAGAAACTGATCCGGCCTCAATTATATTCAAGAACCTTTGAGCAATGAACAAGGTGATCAGTGTGAGCTTATGCTCAGCTTGTTTCATAATTGGTGGATTATGAGTCGGATGAACAGCGCCATCATCACCCTCATTCGATTCAGCAGTGTCTGGTGATAAGCTTCCTCATGTATGAAATAAAAGGTTAACAGCAGCATGGGAACACAGTCAGAAATCAAGACAAAATGAAACGGAGGAGCAAAGAACACAACACTTAGAAAACATGCATGAAAATTATAAACAACATAATTGTATTAATGAAGATAATTTTACATTATCGCTAAATGAATTTGCTGATGTTCCATGTGCTGTACATTGAAAATTATTATATCAAAGGCAGTATTGTAAACTTGAAATGTCAATCTTCTACCCAATGTTTTAGTTGTACTGTCTAATGTGGTGGTATACATTTGTTGCTCTAGCAATGTAAAGAAACATAAAGTTCCTTCTAAAGCATTTTGGAATAAAATGGACACCAGGTCTGCACTGCCAGAATTGAAGAATTTATTGGATATAGAGCAACAAATGCTGGCAGAAATAATTCTATTTTTAAAAATCATGAAGATACAGATAGATTTAGCCAAAATTGGTGTAAAGGGCAATTAGTTTTATTTGCTTAAGACATAGTAGAATTTGCTGAACAACTGTCATTATGTTTGTGTAATGCATGATTAGCAATTATAGCATAAAATCATGAAAAACTGCAGCAGCACAGAGAATTCCAAATAAATATTGAACAACTAAGAATTGAACTTCAGTGGTTATTAAAGCATACAAATTTATATTGTGACGCTAGACATAACATTGAGTGTATTGAATTACAATATTTCTGAGATAATCCAGGTGATAGAAAATGTGGAATACAGAGATGACATGCAAACGCAGGGTCAAGAGATCCAGCAAGCAAATATCAAAGCACTGATCAATGAGTTAAATACATATGTAACTATAAATGACATGTTGATTTTATGTGGTTCATTTCATCAAGGTGATGAGATGGTCAACATCAATTCATGTAGTAAACATTATACTGGCATAGAAGCAGTTGCTTGTGTAGCTTTATTCTTATTAGATCCAAATATTTAGACTATATGTGATGTAGATTACATAGTTATAGTCGGTGATAGCTATTATAAAGAATGCATTTTGTTGCAAAATAATCCTGACACTCAAGAGCTAAATAGGGAGTATTCAGCAATGTCGGACTTTCAGTGACAGTTATATTTTAATAATCGTTGAATAAATTTGAATGTATATTATGATATACCTATTGGTTGTCATACTGATAAAGATGAACATAATAAAGATTTTCTGAATTTGAAAAATGGTTTGATTGTTTTTTTGAAAACCGTAAGTATGTGATTCTTACTGTTAATATTTTTCAGTAGCCACGGCATGTATAGAACAGAGGGATATAAAAAACTTTAGGCTGCTTGATTCACATGTTAGGGAACCAAAATATCATACATCAACATCCAGAGGTGTATCATGCTGTATGCATTTTGTGAGTATTGAAGAATTCCATACAGTTTTATGTCGTAATTGTAAAAAAAATTAATGATACCACCATAACCCCAGTAATGCAGTAATCCCAGTCTATTGTTGAATTTTCAAAACACTAATGTACATATAAAACACAGTATTCTGCTGGTACTAGCTTATAACTGGTCCAATAGCACTTTTAAATACCATGGCACCACCATAGAAATATGCTCTTTCAAATATACAAAGATTTATTAAAATCGGCTTAGGGACGAAGAATATAGAACCTCCTTTTTTAACTGGTTAAAAATAAAAATATGTACAGTTAATGAATAACTAACGGACTGAATACAAGGTAACGTAACTATAATATTTAATTTAACCAAACTTGATGGCCAACATAGGCCAAATTAATTTCTCATGAAACAAATTATATACAAGGCTGCCCTGAAACGATACTGTATAACTGTATCATAATTTAATATGTATGTAAATACCTATAATAAGTAAGCAAATATTAATGATAAATATAACCATATATGATAAATTAAAGTATTGAAATGTACGTAGTTTTAAGTAAAGTTATAATTGAATAGTGAATCTAAAGAGGCTCGGCAGTGCGACAGACCGACGCCGGCAAAAATATGTACAATAGACCTAAGACACCCTACATGTCGTAAACGCATAAATTGTTTTGTAGTGTAAAACTAGCAAAAAACGCCTATATACCGTTAGGTTAACGGTACGGTGTCCTTCAACAGACAAAAGATGCCACGCCAGTAAATATGACGATTTTAGAAAGTCGCGTCACTTTTTAGGGAGTATAACGAACACCCGCGTAAAATTATCGCCCGCACTTTGGGAACCAATCACCAATAGCGTCAGTAGTGAGCGCGAAAGAGATACGACACCAGACTGGATACATTCAAAAATACCGGCAAATATTTGAATGTAAGACCAATGAGAAATGATCAACAGAAGATGTAGTGAGGGTAGAATTGAAGAAACTATAAAAATAACACGCGGAGCCCACAACGGGGAAGTCTAAGTTAAAATTTCACGCAAAACACGTGAAACCTGCGTCACTCGATGTGAGCAAATTAAATTACTCAAAGTTCAAATCAATATTCTCTCGGTTTAATAGTATCAGTCATCAAGAAGTTTTATTTAAATATGTGCGCGAAAGTACGTGTGGACAAGAAGCTATTTAAATTGTGCGCGTAATTTGCAACAAAAGTATATTAGATTTGTGCGTGACGTATAGTAATAACGCGAGGATGTGATGTGGTTAAAGTAAGTTAATAAAGCGTGATCAGTGAAAGTGTGGTGTAATGGTAACGCAAGAATACAATTTGTCATTCGCCTGTCAGGAATCCTGCAACAAGTAACAATATATCACTTATAAATTACAATATAATCAATTAACCTAATTTTAATATCTCAATAAACTCATCTCATTTTAAAAAGACCCACGATGTTCAGATACTAAACATTCAATTTATGCTAGATGACATGTTTGGGTGAATTATGATATAGTAAAGTAAGAAACCAATACTAATAATCATTGAAATGATAGATGAATTAAATAATTAAATATATATTGAATAGTATAGAAGTCGTAGCAGTTAAGAATTAATATATATATATATATATATATATATATATTACTGTAATACTTATAACTAATTTACCTCAAGATATATTTTTTTTTCCTTTAGGAACATGTTTCGGGAGATCCTGTTCTTCCATCTTCAGCCTTCGCCATCTTGCTTCTGGTGCAGTATTTGTGTGTTGGCTTCTGGATGTTATTAAGGTGGTTTGTTGGTCTTTGGTCCTTCAATGTTGCATTATTGTGTGTGGTTGTGGTATCTGTTTTTGTATTTTGTGTATTTTCGATGTTGAGTGCTTTGAATATTGTGTCATGTTTTGTATTGATTTGTATTTGTTCTGGTATTAATTTGTTTTGTGTTTTATGTTTGTAAATCATAACAAAACAAATTAATACCAGAACAAATACAAATCAATACAAAACATGACACAATATTCAAAGCACTCAACATCGAAAATACACAAAATACAAAAACAGATACCACAACCACACACAATAATGCAACATTGAAGGACCAAAGACCAACAAACCACCTTAATAACATCCAGAAGCCAACACACAAATACTGCACCAGAAGCAAGATGGCGAAGGCTGAAGATGGGAGAACAGGATCTCCCGAAACATGTTCCTAAAGGAAAAAATATATCTTGAGGTAAATTAGTTATAAGTATTATAGTATTATATACACCAAGAAACGGACTGTAGCAGAAAGTGATTGAAATATATATATATATATATATATATATATATACATATATGTGTTTGATTGATAGCGATGATTTAAATTTGTTAATGGAGTAAATTGATTATACTAAGGACTCCTATGAATGTTATTTAAATAATATAAATTCAAAAAGAAGCGTAACTAGAATTATTAATACTATTTTGATGTTATTATCGAATAAGGTTGATATAGAATGATTATGTTTCAGATTTATTAAGTGATAAGAATCTAACAATACAAGTATTAGTATCTGAACAGTTTGTTATTATTTCATAAACAAACCTGAGATCTCCTGCTCTGGCGCCCAAGTAATAATTAATAATATAAATTTGAGTGGAGCTCTTTCAAAATAATAATTATAATTGACGCCACAAAAACTTGGAGCTTTAAGATTCCTTATATTTGGCGCCCAACGTGGGGCACGATTATAAAATTAAGTAAGCTCGGTAAAATGAGATGAGTAGAGAATAAGAAATAGAATATAAAAATTTAAAATTAATGTTAACTAGAAGTAAAACTAGAGAATTAAGGAATTTTAATAGACATATAAATAGTGAAGTAAAAATGGCAAGTAACTATAATACCAATGATAGTGATGAAGGGGAGTTCGAAGTTAATAACCAGATGGGAGAGACGGGAATACTTGACGAACTAACCGATAACGAAACCGCACTGGTTCCTTCAGAGTCAAGGGGACGGGCAGAAGAAAACGTAACCAGCGCAACACAACATACAATAACATAGACATAGTCACAATGCTACAACAATTAAAACAACAAATAACGGAAACCAATAAACAGACAACAGAAAAACTAACAAAACAAATGACAGAAATCACTAAACAAACAACGGAAAACAATAAACGGATGGAAAAATTGGAAGAAAAATTAACACAACACATGGCAGAAAATACCAAGCAGCTAGAAAAAAGAATTGAAGATGTTAAAGAGAGCATGCAGGAAAACAATATACAATTAAAGACGGATATTGAACAGTACATGACACAACAGTTAAACTAGCACAGATTGCAAGTAGAACAACAACTTAGTGAGATTAGGCGCGAGAACCAAGAATTATCAACAAAAGTGAGATCGGAAGCAAAGGAAGTGGTAAATGAAGAGATGAAAACATTTCAAACGCACGTGAACGAACAACTGGAGAGAAAAGAACAGATAATCCGGCACACGCGAGAAGAAGTCGCACTAGAAATTAACAAGCTAACTAAAAAGGTAGATCGAAATAATAAGAAACAAGAAGACCAAGTTCAGCAACACAGACAAGAAGTTACCCGTGAAATAAATGAGGTAAGAGATGTAACTACAGAGCAGATACAAAGACTCACAGAACGATACGAAAATAATTGTGTAGAAGTGGATGGACGATTAACTCAGGTAAAGGAAGATGTGAGAGCGAGATTTGCGCAGTTGGGAGCTGTACCAGTGCAACGCAGTATCACGGTGGAGCATCTGAAGAGTGTGTCGTTCAACGGGGAAGGGGAATACCCCATGGAATTCATAAAGGAGTTGGAGGAGATCCGGAAGGAGTATTACGCGAACGAGGGGGTAAACTGGGTCGCAAGACATCTAGAAGGTGAAGCAGCGATATGGTGGCGGTTAATACGAAGTGATATTAATACATTTCAAGAGTTCCAGAACGCATTCATTGCGAAGTATTGGAACCAAATGGTACAAGAAGAGGTGCGTGACCGGCTGGAATTCGGGAAATACAGATATGAGAGTGGATTGAGCATGGTTCAATACATGGAAAGATGTATATTACAAAATCGCCAACTGATTCCACCCATATCTGATCAACACCTAATAAGGAAGTTAGCACGCCATTACCACCACGATATAGCTGTCGCTACTATCACTAGAGGAGTCAGTAACATTGCCGAATTCCAAATGTTATTGATGGAGTTTACAGCAATGCGAAGTATGAATACAGTACAACGACCGCAGGTAAAACGAGAAGAGAGTACAAATCGCCCGTGGCAGAATAGGAGGGCAGAAAGGCCGGCGGATAACGGTAATAACTCATGGCGGAACCGGGTGCAGAATAATAATGAGCACGGTCGACGGGACGTAAACAAGGGACCACAGAAGCACATATACGAGGCGCAGGTCAACGCCGTCGCATGTACTAGTCAAGCTCAAGGACAAACAACAAGCCCAAATACACAATATCCGAATTCAAAAAACTGAGTAGGGTTCCACGTAGTGATAAGGTAGATTTAGTAAGTAGTTATAAGGAAATTAGCACAACATTTGTAGACGTAAGGGATGACCTATTAGAAGAGGATAAAGAGACGATAAGAACACGAAGATTGAAATGTCCAGAAGTGGAGTTATATCTAAATGGGGTACCGGTTATTTCTTTACTTGATACTGGGTCCCAGATTAATGCAATTTCCAGAGAATGGTTTAATAAAAACAGAAATAAAATGGGAAAATTGAATATACTAAGACTAACAAATACAATAGTGAAAGGAGCGGTTGGTAAAAAATCGAAGCAAATTACCCAACAAATATTAGTAGAAGTAAAATTCGGTGCGTGCGTGATCGATAGTGTGTTTATTATAGTACCCGATCTAATAAGAGATTGTATAATGGGGATCGAGCTGTTACAACAAGGTGGCTGTATCATCAATTTCAATAACAACCAAATAACATTTAAGAATCACGTCACGGAAATAGGTGTACCTGAAAGTTTAGAAATGCTAACACTGGAAGTGAACCAGGGAGAGGAACATACCACTACAATGATCCGGGAAAAGCTGGAGGAGGTGACTGGGATTAGCAAGCAAACGAAGAAGGAGCTGGAAGAGGTATTATTAAATAACCATAGAATATTTCGGGAGCAACCAGGTAGAGTAAATGGATATGAGCACAAGTTCGTCGTAACGGATAACACGCCATATTGCATAAAGGGTTGGGCTATACCAATAAAATATCAAAGTGCCGTTGACCAAGAAATAAGAAAAATGGAGGAATGCGGAGTGATAGAGCGAGCTGCCAGCCCATATATAAACCCTATTGTGACTGTCATCAAGAAGGACCAGTCGGTACGGCTATGTCTGGACGCTCGGCGAATTAATTCGGTGACTGTACCAGATTATGAAGGGGCTGTACCAATTAATGAGGTATTAGCGAACTGCGGTGACATAAGGGTAATGAGCAGTATTGATCTGACTAGTAGTTTCTGGCAGATGCCATTGGCCAAAGAATGTCGTGACTACACAGGGTTTTTATATAAGGGACGATGTTACCGCTACACTGTTACTCCGTTTGGACTAAAAACCAGCTTGGCGAGCCTGACCCGTGGATTGGACCATGTACTGACTGACGAAGTGAAGCGATTCACAATTATATATGTGGATGATTGCTAAGCGTATCCCAGAGCATTGAAGAACACATAGTCCACCTGCGATTGCTACTCGAAAACTTGAAAAAAGCTAACCTCACCGTGAATCTACGGAAATCAAAGTTCTTCAGACAAAAGATAGATTATCTAGGGTACGAGCTATCTACTAAAGGCATCAGTGCATCACCAGAAAAGGTAGCTGCAATAATGAACTTCCCTAGACCAAGGAATCCAAAACAGCTAAAAGGATTCCTAGGATTAACAAACTTTTATAATAAATTTACGAGTCGTTATGCCGAAGAGACTCAGCCACTGCTACAACTGCTGAAGAAAGGAGTAAAGTTTAAATGGTCAAAAGAGCAGGACGAACAGTTCGAGAAGGTGAAACAATTGTTCATAAACATGGTGATGCTCAGACATCCAAATCCTAACAAAAGATTCTACCTACAAACAGATGCAAGTAAATATGCGTTAGGAGGGCAGTTGTATCAAATTGACAACGATAATCAGATAGGAGTTGTTGCATTTACTAGCCGCGTTTTCAGGGGAGCAGAACTCAATTATTTTACCACAGAGTTAGAATTATTAAGTGTAGTACATTGCTTAAAGAAATTCCGAACCTATGTGTTAGGGCATCCACTAACAATAATAACGGACAACAAGGCCCTAACTTTCATGCAAAAATGTCAGTTAACGAATTCAAGAATTACGCGATGGATACTCGCTATCCAGGAGTACGACTTCGAGATCCTACACTGTAAGGGTAGTGAGAACATCGTAGCGGACATACTCAGTAGATATCCCGAAGATTCACAGATGGACAGGCCCATGGATTATGATGAGGAATTAGAAATAAATGCGATGGAAATAAAGATCAACCCAAAGCTAAGGAAACAATTACAAAACATATCACAGTTACAGAAAAACGATGAGAAATTGAATAAAATCATAAATCAATTACAGAGTGATCCGCGCAGTAAACTACACAAGATATATACGTGGCTCAACCAAAAATTATACCGTCAGGAGAAGCGGAAATGGAGACTGGTACTGACGAAAGAGCTGGGTGAAGATTTAATTAAGGAGATCCACACAATATATGGTCATATTGGTATAAAAAGAACATATGAATTAGCCAAAGAATACTTCACGGGGGACCACTTGTCTAAATTTACAAAACGATTGATCCGAAATTGCAAAAGATGCCAAAAATGTAAGGATCACCACAGAAAGGGTATTGGTGAGACCAAACCAATATTACCAAAGGCCCAAGGAGAGTTGGTCAGCATGGATTTCTATGGACCACTACCGACATCAACGGGCGGTGTAAAATATTTATTAATAATTATAGATAACTTTACTAAATATGTAAGATTATATCCCATGAAGAGAGCAACGACTGCCACAACAATTAATAAGTTAAAGGTATATATACAGGAGGTAGGTAAACCGACTGCTATATTAACTGATAATGGAGCCCAATTCACCAGTAAATCGTGGGTGAAGAACTTAATCCACCTTTGGATTAAACCGAAGTGCACTGCTATTCGGAACCCATGTACGAACCTAGCGGAAAGGGTAAACAGACAGCTAGGGAATATGTTTCGAATACTGGTGGGTGGACACCACACAAAGTGGGCTAAATATATTCGATTGGTAGAAAAGTGTATCAATGAAACATATCACGATACCATCGAGATGACACCACATCAGGCTCATTGGGGTCGGAAACCAAAAAGAGTGTGGGAGATGTACGTTGACAAAGAACTGATGAAGGACGAAAGGAAGGTAAACCCAGGTGAACTCTACCAAAATTTGAAAAGAAAGGGTGAGAAGAGAACGAGGAAACATAATGAAGGGAAAATGCAGCTGAAGTTCAATATTGGAGACCTGGTGCTGATCAGAACTAACCCGATCTCTGAGTTAACAAATAAAATCACTGCCAAATTTTGTGAGCTCTACGAAGGCCCATACAAGGTCAAGGAGGTCAAAGGGGGTGCAACATACGTGGTAACTGAGGTCGACGACCTTGAATCGGTGCGGGAAATCTTCAACGTCAGACAGATGAAGCCATATTACCACGAATGATTCGCTATGAAAAGGGGAATTTAAAGATAAATAATATTAAAATTCCTTAACATAAACAAATTTGTATGCAACTTAAACTTAATATGAAACATTTTGTACATAACAAAATTAATGAAAAAAAAAAATTTTTATGTAATCAATTTAACTTGATATGGATAAAGTGTATTAATATTTATATGTAATTAACATAACTTAAATATTATGTATGTAAAGAAGATACAAAGAAATTTGATGTTAGAACTAAATGGACAAAATTATAAAAATAGTAATCGAATGTTATACGATAAGGAGAGAAAGTAACTTAAATCTTAGAAAGGGATAGTGATTGTTTAAAATGTGTGTTAACGTAGCGAGTAAGCGAGGGTATGAGAAAGTAATGTTATGTAAATTAGAAGTAAGGGTGGTACGATATGTAGCACTGCGTAAACCCTCCGAGCGAAAGCGAGAGTGACTAGCTAAGGGGACCGGTTTTGACCGTATTGTGAAAGTGTGTCACACCAAAAGTGTAACTTTCATTGAATGGTTGTGCTGTTAGAGGCATACAAAATGATTCCACAAATTATATAAAACAATTATTGGAATCATTTCGGGGGACAAATGAAACGATACTGTATAACTGTATCATAATTTAATATGTATGTAAATACCTATAATAAGTAAGCAAATATTAGTGATAAATATAACCATATATGATAAATTAAAGTATTGAAATGTACATTGTTTTAAGTAAAGTTATAATTGAATAGTGAATCTAAAGAGGCTCGGCAGTGCGACAGACCGATGCCGGCAAAAATATGTACAATAGACCTAAGACACCCTACATGTCGTAAACGCATAAATTGTTTTGTAGTGTAAAACTAGCAAAAAACGCCTATATACCGTTAGGTTAACGGTACGGTGTCCTTCAACAGACAAAAGATGCCGTGCCAGTAAATATGACAATTTTAGAAAGTCGCGTCACTTTTTAGGGAGTATAACGAACACCCGCGTAAAATTATCGCCCGCACTTTGGGAACCAATCACCAATAGCGTCAGTAGTGAGCGCGAAAGAGATACGACACCAGACTGGATACATTCAAAAATACCGGCAAATATTTGAATGTAAGACCAATGCGAAATGATCAACAGAAGATGTAGTGAGGATAGAATTGAAGAAACTATAAAAATAACACGCGGAGCCCACAACGGGGAAGTCTAAGTTAAAATTTCACGCAAAACACGTGAAACCTGCGTCACTCGATGTGAGCAAATTAAATTACTCAAAGTTCAAATCAATATTCTCTCGGTTTAATAGTATCAGTCATCAAGAAGTTTTATTTAAATATGTGCGCGAAAGTACGTGTGGACAAGAAGCTATTTAAATTGTGCGCGTAATTTGCAACAAAAGTATATTAGATTTGTGCGTGACGTATAGTAATAATGTGAGCATGTGATGAGGTTAAAGTAAGTTAATAAAGCGTGATCAGTGAAAGTGTGGTGTAATGGTAACGCAAGAATACAATTTGTCATTCGCCTGTCAGGAATCCTGCAACAAGTAACAATATATCACTTATAAATTACAATATAATCAATTAACCTAATTTTAATATCTCAATAAACTCATCTCATTTTAAAAAGACCCACGATGTTCAGATACTAAACATTCAATTTATGCTAGATGACATGTTTGGGTGAATTATGATATAGTAAAGTAAGAAACCAATACTAATAATCATTGAAATGATAGATGAATTAAATATATATTGAATAGTATAGAAGTCGTAGCAGTTAAGAATTGATTATATATTGTAACGAAACAAATGTTACAAAAGAATAGTAAATAATAGTGGAATCCGATCCAGAGAGGAACCAAGAAATAATAATTGAAAGCAAATTAAAGGAAAACTATTTGGTTTGACTTATATAATATTATCCAGAAACCCAGAAATAACCCAGTAGAATAGGGCAGTAAACAGAAAAAAGTGAAATAAATAAACCTAGTAGGACTAATCAACTTACCCTGAATAATAATCCAAACCCAATAAAGAGTACCTAATCCATATAATAAAATTGTATTAATTATAATCATATAGGCATATAATCAAGGAAAGAAAAAGGGACACAAACCTTTAAAGTAATGAGTGTGATCATAAGAAATAGCGACACAGACTACCGTTAAACAGTGTAATTATTTTTGATGGAAGTGTTTTGTTATTATTAGACAGAATTTTAGTTTATCATACAGACAATAGTTTAGCAGTATAAATAAACTAAAACTGTCAAAAACGATTATTATTATTAAAAGTTTTGTTGTATGTTATAAGATTTTATGTCACCAGTTAAGTTATGTAAATATATTTATCTCAGGTAGTCAAAGTAGAAATTACAATCAATCATAACAAATTTTTCTACCACATATCATAGAAATTCAAATTAATAAGGTTTTACAGTTATAAACTGAGGCATGTTTAGTATCAAATTGTTTATAATTATCTAATTAATAATTGTATAAACATTGTATATATAATTAGAGTATAATAATAAAATTATCTATTAAAGGTAATTTATAAAATATAATGTAGGTAATGGGTGTTGATCCTATAACATTTAAACTGTACATAAATGACCAATCAAAATTTAAGAAATTTGTATGAGTTAGGTAACTAAAAGAAAGAAGAAATAACACTTAATTGTTAATTGTGATGGAAAGCAGTTGTATAGTGCGTGTCTAGAGGTAATTAAAAGTATATAAAAATAGATAACCCGTTTGTGGAAGAAGATCTGAAGGACCATCATCGAAGATAATAATACTTCCACTACAATTTTTATGAACAAATAATACACACAATCAAGAAAAATATTCAGAATAGACCAGGAACCCTTCAGCAATATCGTCTAGATGTGTAAAGTATAATTTGACAATATTTTTTTTTCAACAAGGAACAACCACTAGACAATATAACAATTTACACTAACACTAATCACTAGGCAACATTTTAAAGTGCAACCAAATTCAATATATAAGCTAACAGTGATTACAAGGAAAACATTTATTGTACACATTAATAAACTACATTATTTTCTGAGATGGACAAATTGAATATTGTCAAAACTTGTATGTAACTTAATATATAAATTGTGTAAATTTTTAGATTATAAGTAATATATTGTTTGTAAAGGTACTCTCTATTATTAATCAACATGCAAAGGAACTTTTCGTAGCAGCCACAAGAATTCCCACGAAATATATTAAAATTATTTAATATATAAATCCTGAGATAAATATCGACCCTGTGACAACCTTATGTATCGATTGGAATTTTCCAATAATTTGAATTTATGTTACACAGATTAAATCATTATGTTATTAAATCATATCCATGAGTTATTATTCCATTAAGATAGTGTTATAAATTGGCGCACCAACTAGTGAGGCTGAAATTAGGGAATATTAAGTGAAGAAATTGAATCAAGCAAATTAATTTCCTAATTTTTAGCTGGCGACTGCTATAAGTTCCAAAGAATAATAAACATGCATAAAAGGGCGTCGTCACTGAGACGGACGAAGGAGGCAGAGAAAGAAGTCAGGATGGAAGAGAAAGAAGTAACATCAGTGGAGGATGTGGAGACGTTAGCAAGAAAGGAAGATAGGGGAGACCCGAATCTTATAAAATTAATGGAGTTAATGAATAGTATGAGTGAAAAAATGGACAGAAATAAGGAAGAAACGAATGACAATTTTAAGAAGCAGAAGGAAGAATTCACTGAAAACTCAAGGAAACAAAATGAAATTTTGAGTCAAAACTTATTAAAACAAATGGAGGAACAAAACAAGCAAACGAAGGAAGATTTGAAGAGCATCAAGGAAGATCACAGACAAACAAATGAGAAAATTGATAGTATCAAGGAAGATAACAGACAAACAAATGAGAAAATGAGTGAAAATTTAATAAAACAGATGGAGGAGAGATTTGACCAAAACAGAGAAGACACTAACGAGAATTTAAAACGGATAAATGAGAAAATCGACAGTATTAAAGAAAGTACTAATGAAACTTTAAGACAAACTATAAGTGAAAATAATAACCAAATGAAGGAAGAGTTCAGACAAATCAATGAAGAGAATTTAAGAAGAATTAATGGTAGAATTGAACAAGTCAATGATACAATTAACCAGAAGATGGACAAAATCGATGAGGAAAGGATGCAAGAAATAGCTGACACTAATGAGAGACTGAGAAAAGCTAACGAAACCATTACACAAAATGAAGCAGTGATAAATACTAGAATAGACCAGGTCCAAGAAAATAGTCGTATTCAAATAGAAGGAATACAAAAGGAACAAGAAAATTTAGTTAATTTACAGAAACAAACCGGAGAAAGGTGTGACAATATTAACACTACGATGAACAATTTAACTGGTCAAGTACGCCAAAATCAAGAAGAAATTGAGTTAATTAGAACCAGACCAAATAATATTACTCATGTTTCCACAAATGAAACCAAAGAAGGGATTAATTTCAAAAGTTATCGTAGAAACCCCATGGAATTCCTGGCCAGAATTGAGGAACATTTTAATAAACATCGAATAACTATCTGGAGCTCGATTAGAGAGATGTTGGATGAGCATTTTAGGGAGATTACGGACAACTGGTGGACAGCAACCAGGAATGAGATAGTGGACTACGCTCAATTTAAAAAACTGTTTAAAGAAAAATACTGGTCCGAAGCGATACACAATATTATAAGGGACAACATTTGTCAGGGAAGATATGATGGAAATAGAGGTACATCTCCAACTACTTACTTCTGGGGAAAGGTGTGTTTGGCGAGACACCTAGAGCCAAGAATACCAGAAGAATCCCTAGTAACTAAAATGGCATACCATTATGACACAGGAATTGCCAGAGCACGCCTGGGAAGCCAAATTAAAACGGTCCACGCAATGGCTGACTTATTTTAAAATTATGAACACGAGGGTTACTACAAAAGAAGCAGACAACGAACTGATCAGTGCGGTTCAAAAAATAATAACCATGGTATGAATCATAATCAATATAATAACATGAATAACCGGAATAGTTATGTCAACGATCGTAATTACAACCAAAATTTTACCCCAAATAATAACCAACCAGCAAACTTCAATCGAAACCCAATTAACAATAATGATAACAACAGGCCCAATCAAAATTACCATCCGGGTAATAGAAATAATAATAATTATAATAACTACCGAACAAACCAAAATTATAATAATTTTAGGAGTAACTCAGGAGTTAATAACAATAATAATCAGGGTAATTATAATAATAATCGTTCGTACCGACCCCGAATAAATTATATCAGTGCAGAAGAAGGGGATTACTGGAGATACCATCAACCTCGGAGGAACAGTTTTAATAACAGTTATGATCAAAGAGGAAATCCCAGAGGGATGAGTCACCATTATAACCGAGTAAGAAGTAGAAGCCAGGAGGACTTCCGAGAATCAAGGGGAAGCGAACAATTAGACAACCGAGAGGTTGAACAACCAGGAACCAGCACACCAGTCCAGACAAATCAACGGTCATGCCCGGAAAATAATCATGATAGCCTTAATTTAAACGGAGTGAGGCAGTAATAAACCCTCGCGACCCCTTACTGCTACTAACTACTGGGTACAATAACCACCAAATTCAAAAATATAGTAATAACAAATTACTACCAACTAATTATGAAAAGCTAATTATGGAAAATAAAAGAATTTTGAAGTATAACGACAACCAAAGTTTAAGGACGGACAGTCAAAATCTTACTATTATTTACAATTATTATTTGAAAAATCTTCGAGAAGAACTGTTGGAGGAAACGGTGACAAGTAGAATCAACCAGCATAATGAAATTTTATACATAACCGCTCAAATTGAAGGAATTCCTACACGAATAATGATAGATACTGGTGCAAATGTATCACTTATTAACGACGCTGAACTGGAGAGAATACAGAAACAAAGTAAAAATATAATACCTACCTTACCTGTCAATAATGTTATTTTAATAGGTGCCACTGGGCGTCAAAATAAAACAGTGAGAAAACAAGTGTCATTGGAAATAGAAAGCAAAGGTGTTACAATTAATATTATATGTTTGGTCGCAATCGGCCTACCATTCGAATTATTAATCGGATGCGATATGCTGAGGAAATACTCAGCCATTATTGATTTGAGCAAGGAGAAGGTGTCCTTGAACTCAGAAGGTGTTAGGTGGACGGCAGAGTTAATAGGAAGCGATGGTGCCCCTCTGAACCGTACCCATCACCAAGTTAGGGAATTAAATTTTTTAAATAATGACACCCAATGCAGAAAAATAATCTATAATATGACAAATGAAGACCTGTGGAACAGTAAATTACAGGAGATAAGAGAGTTTAGACACCAAGGCACAAATAATTTGACAGTAAAACAAGTAGAAGATCTCATTATAATATATAAGAAGTATAAACATGTATTTTCAGAAAACCCAGGAAAAGTAAAAAACTATCAGTGTAGAATACAATTTAAAGAACCAACAGAATTCCATAGAAAATCCTATCCTATACCATATTCATTGAAGGAGGCGGTTAGAGCTGAAATTAATAAAATGTTGTTAAATGATATAATTGAGGATAGCCAATCACCATATACTAGCCCAATAGTAGCAATTCAGAAGAAGAACGGGCAGGTTCGACTTTGCTTGGATGCCCGAGAAATAAATAAACATATAGTAAATGATCGCACGTCACCTGGAGAAATAGAAGAAATTCTAAAGAAATTTCATGGTACAAAATTTATCAGTACCTGGGACACAGTTTGTGGTTACTGGCAGGTGGAGTTGCACCCGATGAGTCGAAAATATATGGCTTTTATTTTCGAGGGTAGAAACTACCAGTTTAAAAGATTGCCATTTGGATTGGTCAATTCGGTAGCAATTTTTGTACGATGTATGGACCAGGTATTGGGTCAGGAAGCGCTACAATTCACCACAGTTTATGTAGACGACCTGTTGATTACCTCATCCAACTGGGAGGAACATTGTCACAGGGTGGAATATGTATTGAGTAAGTTAGCAGAGAACGACATAACACTAAAACTAGAAAAATCTCAATTAATAGCGAAGGAGGTTCAATTTTTAGGTTTCAATTTGACTGAACAAGGTATTTCCCCATCACAAGAAAAGGTTACTGCAATCCAGAAGTTCCCACAACCAAAGAATAAGAGGCAACTCCAATCCTTCTTAGGACTGTGTAATTACTACCGGAAGTTCCAACGCAATTATTCTGCATTGACATCTAAATTTCAGGAACAGCTGTCTTCCAAAAGCAAATGGACATGGGGACATGAACAGGATGCGATACTACAACAGATAAAGGATAAATTCTTAGAGACAGTAATCCTTCATCATCCAAATTTTGATCACCCATTCTTTTTGAACTGTGACGCAAGTGATGTCAGTCTTGGGACGGTATTGTACCAAGAAGACACAGAAGGAAACCATTTAGTCATCAGTTTTGCCAGTCGTGTGTTAAACCACTGTGAGAGAAGGTATAATGTTACGGAAAAGGAACTATTAAGCATAGTCTTTGCTTGTAGTAAATTCCGAACGTACATTTTGGGATATCCTGTAACTGTCAGAACAGATCATAAGTCCATCTCATTTTTAAGAAGTTGTAAGCTGAGTCATGGAAGGCTTACGAGGTGGATACTCGCCTTGCAGGAGTATAATATCAAATGGGAATATATTCCAGGAAGTCAAAACGTGATAGCAGACGTGTTATCTCGAATAAACCTGGACACCCAGACATTTGAGGGTGAGAAGGAAAGGATTATCAAGGTGTACAACATTCTCAAAAGTAGATCTGATTTGGAAGCATTATTACAAAATATCAAAGCTAATCAGTTATTAGACCCAAAATTAATAAAAATCAAGGAACGTATGGCGAACCAAAACTCTTCAATAAACCAATTCTATTGTGAACAAGAAGGAATTTTATTTATAAAAAATACATTGAACCAAGAAGACTGGAAAGTAATCATTCCCAGAATCATGGAGAAAGAACTAGTGTTGGAATATCACATAAGATACGGACATATGGGTGCTGTAAAGGTAGTGAAAGCATTGGAGGAGAATTGTTACATTAAGAACATACACAGGAAGGTACAAAATTATATAAAACCCTGTCATATCTGTCAATTGGTCAAAATTAATAATGAACGAAGGGAAGGTGTAATGATACCTATATCGTCAGAACAAAAATTGGAAAAATTATTCATTGACATATGTGGACCATTTCCTAGGAGTGAAGGTAGAAGCCGGTATAAATACCTTATAATCATTATGGACCACTTCACCAAATTCATCAAATTGTATCCAATCAGTCGAGCAACTACGCAGAAAATTCTTGAAGTAATAACTACTCAATACATTCCAAAAATAGGAATACCTGTTTCAATAGTTACCGACCATGGTACACAGTTTCGAGGCAGAAAATGGAAGAACACATTGTTAGAACTCAACATCAAAAGCTATAAGACCTCCGTATACCACCCCAGTAGCAATCCATCAGAAAGAATACTGAGAGAGGTTGGTAGAATCTTAAGGACCTATTGTCATCAACAACAAAGGAAGTGGCCTGATTACTTATCAGCCACAGAAGATTTTTTAAACTTGGCTTATCATCCATCTATAAATTGCACTCCATACACTGCCATGTATGAAAAACAACCACCCAGAGAGATCCAAGAATTGATTAAATTTCCTAAGTCTCCACCGTACCAATTTAATAAATTCAAATTCTATAATCAGGTGATGGAAAATCTGGAAAAACGCAGAAATAAATACCAGAAAATAAAGGGTAAAATAATTAAATATGAAGTAGGAGAGAAAGTTTTGTTAAAGAACAGGGAATTGCCTAGCACTCTAGAAGGGATATCAAAGAAATTATTATTACTATACGTTGGACCCTACACCATAACAAAAAACAACAACAACAACACGTACGAATTAACCGACCCCATTTCAAAGAAGATCAAGGGCAATTATAATCAACAATCCATGAAAAAATATCATGAGGAAGAAAAGTCAAAATAACATAAGTAATTATGTCCTCACACCTAATGAAGTGTTCAGAAATAATTACTTCTGAAGGGAGGCAATTTGTAACGAAACAAATGTTACAAAAGAATAGTAAATAATAGTGGAATCCGATCCAGAGAGGAACCAAGAAATAATAATTGAAAGCAAATTAAAGGAAAACTATTTGGTTTGACTTATATAATATTATCCAGAAACCCAGAAATAACCCAGTAGAATAGGGCAGTAAACAGAAAAAAGTGAAATAAATAAACCTAGTAGGACTAATCAACTTACCCTGAATAATAATCCAAACCCAATAAAGAGTACCTAATCCATATAATAAAATTGTATTAATTATAATCATATAGGCCTATAATCAAGGAAAGAAAAAGGGACACAAACCTTTAAAGTAATGAGTGTGATCATAAGAAATAGCGACACAGACTACCGTTAAACAGTGTAATTATTTTTTATGGAAGTGTTTTGTTATTATTAGACAGAATTTTAGTTTATCATACAGACAATAGTTTAGCAGTATAAATAAACTAAAACTGTCAAAAACAATTATTATTATTAAAAGTTTTGTTGTATGTTATAAGATTTTATGTCACCAGTTAAGTTATGTAAATATATTTATCTCAGGTAGTCAAAGTAGAAATTACAATCAATCATAACAAATTTTTCTACCACATATCATAGAAATTCAAATTAATAAGGTTTTACAGTTATAAACTGAGGCATGTTTAGTATCAAATTGTTTATAATTATCTAATTAATAATTGTATAAACATTGTATATATAATTAGAGTATAATAATAAAATTATCTATTAAAGGTAATTTATAAAATATAATGTAGGTAATGGGTGTTGATCCTATAACATTTAAACTGTACATAAATGACCAATCAAAATTTAAGAAATTTGTATGAGTTAGGCAACTAAAAGAAAGAAGAAATAACACTTAATTGTTAATTGTGATGGAAAGCAGTTGTATAGTGCGTGTCTAGAGGTAATTAAAAGTATATAAAAATAGATAACCCGTTTGTGGAAGAAGATCTGAAGGACCATCATCGAAGATAATAATACTTCCACTACAATTTTTATGAACAAATAATACACACAATCAAGAAAAATATTCAGAATAGACCAGGAACCCTTCAGCAATATCGTCTAGATGTGTAAAGTATAATTTGACAATATTTTTTTTTCAACAAGGAACAACCACTAGACAATATAACAATTTACACTAACACTAATCACTAGGCAACATTTTAAAGTGCAACCAAATTCAATATATAAGCTAACAGTGATTACAAGGAAAACATTTATTGTACACATTAATAAACTACATTATTTTCTGAGATGGACAAATTGAATATTGTCAAAACTTGTATGTAACTTAATATATAAATTGTGTAAATTTTTAGATTATAAGTAATATATTGTTTGTAAAGGTACTCTCTATTATTAATCAACATGCAAAGGAACTTTTCGTAGCAGCCACAAGAATTCCCACGAAATATATTAAAATTATTTAATATATAAATCCTGAGATAAATATCGACCCTGTGACAACCTTATGTATCGATTGGAATTTTCCAATAATTTGAATTTATGTTACACAGATTAAATCATTATGTTATTAAATCATATCCATGAGTTATTATTCCATTAAGATAGTGTTATAATATATATATATATATATATATATATATACACATGTATGTAAGTTTGATTGATAGCGATGATTTAAATTTGTTAATGGAGTAAATTGATTATACTAAGAACTCCTATGAATGTTATTTAAATAATATAAATTCAAAAAGAAGCGTAACTAGAATTATTAATACTATTTTGATGTTATTATCGAATAAGGTTGATATAGAATGACTATGTTTCAGATTTATTAAGTGATAAGAATCTAACAATACAAGTATTAGTATCTGAACAGTTTGTTATTATTTCATAAACAAACCTGAGATCTCCTGCTCTGGCGCCCAAGTAATAATTAATAATATAAATTTGAGTGGAGCTCTTTCAAAATAATAATTATAATTGACGCCACAAAAACGTGGAGCTTTAAGATTCCTTATAGCCCTTGGTGTGCAACAGGTGTTGATGCTTAAGCAACAGAGGCCTTTCTTTCTTATGCTCACTACAGAAGAAAGAAGAGAAAAAAGAAAATATCTGTGTGCACATGTATGTATACGCACGCGCCCACGAAAGATAGAGCAATGGAGCACCTATCTTCTATTCAATTATTCTCATTTTGTTTTTTCACTCCATCCTATTTAATTTTCTTTTAAATATTACTTGCTGAATTAATATCAAATATCAGTGGCAAACTACAATGTTACAACTAGCAAAAACGGTACTTAACTGTATGTTTCAATGTGCACTTATAGAAATCACAATTAAATTTTATCCAAATGGATTAATGGATAAAAGCAAGGGAAGTCCAATTTTTTTTAAGTTGTATAATGTACATGCTCTTTAATATACATAATGTACTACTTTTTATGCATATTGTACTGTTTGTAGTTTATCTGCTGTTTTAACCCTTTCAGTGCCAAATTCGACTGCAGTATGGTATAATTAAACTATAGTCCAATTATGCACCGAAAGGTTTTATAAAGTGATTAATAACTTGTGCTTCTATTAATGTAATTTATTTCACAGTAATTACTCTATATCAGATATGAAGTGTTGTATTAAAACAAATAACAAAGCAATTTCAAGAATTAGAGGTTACACATATTTTTGAAGTATATAATTTGTGCTTATGGTTTTCAAACCTTTCATTCAACATATCTTTTGATAAATAACATTAAATAATAAAGAAAGATCAACCTAAACATTTAATTGCACTGTACATATTATATGGAGATACTAACTTAGTGATTTATATTCAACTTCACAAAAATAACTTTTTTCAATAACATAAAACAATGTTATATAGAATGCAAGGAGTGGGTTGAGAAGGCTGTCATGCACAGTAGGACAGTCAAAAGGCTATACAAGGGTTCTCCTGGTGGAGTGTGACCTATTAGTCAGTGAAGAGACAGTGTCCTGAGTGATCTCAAGCAACTGAGGATAAACATCTCCCTTACTCAGGACCGATGTGGAAGACAACAGTGCTTAAGCAGGGAAAGGGCAGCTACATTTGTCTGTTGCATCACTGAAGAAGAAAACGGGGGTTTATAGGTGACCACAGCTGCTAAGAACACTCCAATTATAAATCAGCCAATTTTATACATTATCATTAATTATGGTACGTAGGAAGTTAGCTCATATTGTGTAAGGAAAGAAATGAACATTAGGGGTACAGGCTGAACTTCCACAATCTGCTTGAAAAAGACAACATTATAACCACTAGTGCACATACAAAAATCTATATATTATGTAAATACACAAATACATATTCATGTACTGATTATTTAGTAAAGACAATAAAATGAAACTTATAGTACATTTTATACAGCTTTTATACAATAAATGTTTAACAGTTTTTATAAAAAACTAAGTTATTGGAAATTACATGTTAATATTAGCATGTACAGAGGTAGCAGAATTGGTCTTGTGCTGTTCTGTTTTATACCAAAACATTTTCGTATATACATGTTTGATTATTTAGTAAAACATCAATTAAAAACATACACAAAACAACAAATTTTTAAACAATCAGTAGAAAATGTAAACATTCAGTACAACTGAAAATAATATAGTACACAACACTTAATTTTTTAAAGGATGTACAGTTTCGTCTTTAAAATAGAGAAAGTGTTCACTAATAAACTATAGTATAAAAATATAAATAAAATTGTATACATGAAATTACGCTTATAAATCTGAAAACAAAAAGGTCTGCACACAGATAGCTATCTAAGTATAACGAAACTGTAATAAAATATATTCCAAGTAAACTGAATACTTTGGATGAAAAAATATGGTAATTTCGTGAACTGTGAAACACTTTGTTCTGTTACATTTCTACATAAACATGCATTTTTTAAAAAGACTGTGTTTCTTTGAAACGCAGTAAGTTTCAGGATGGAGACATGAATGAGTATTGTATATAGCCTACTGTATTGTAGAAATAATATTTACTATCAAAAAGTATGTATATAACATTACTTGAAAACAATAAAAAAAATAGTATATGTGCAACAAAAATACATACCTTCTATATTTTTTTATATAGCATTACATAATCTTACATATGCTGTAACATACTGTGAAAACTTAAGTCAACAAGATTTATAGTAGCCTACTAAATGCAAATGGTGTATATACTACATGCACTAAACATTTATACAACTACTTTATGAAAGGTTAATTATGCCTGAATGAGAGTTTTTATGTCTTTAATACTGATGAGTCAGAATAAATATGAAGGGGGTCTGGAAAGTTAATTCTGTTTCTCCATATATCTCATAAATTATGACTGCTAATTTGTAGATATGCATAATGTTCCTATATTCACTGGCAAACCACAGGTACCATTAAATTAAAGTTTTTCTTTATGTAAACAGGTGTATGCGAGGTAACTGTCAATCAAATGGCTCACCAACTGTTAAATGTGAGTCAAAATATGACGAGTGAGCCAAAAAATAAATAAGGATACACAATAAAAAATTATTATTATCACAATTAAATTAATATAACAATAACACAACAACAATAATTATGATAATATATTAATAGTAATAATAATAATAATAATAATAATAATAATAATAATGAAATCAAAATACAATCTAAAACAACAAAAGAAAACCAATAAAATAACAAATTTAATAAAGAAATATAAGTACTGTTAAATAATTCTGTTTATAATCCTAGTAATATGTGCTATTTGTCTATGTTGGAATTTTCGTTGGTAGTATCATTATGCTTGCTATACAATCCTTTGTAATGATTGCACCTGTTGTAAAACTGATCCTGTCCATTGGAAGAAAGATAAATAATGAAATGTGTCAAACTGTTATCATTCTTAGCTTTACCACTGCAGATGCCGCATTACAGAACGGAGGAAACAGTTTGTATTAATAGTTATACCCACAAAATATGGTTGTCAACTCATAAAAGTGTTATTTATTAAAAGTTAAAACCATCAAACCTATAACTGAAAAAAGTGGACGAGAGGATATGCTTGACAAAGCTTGAACTGGGCCATGGTTGGTGATACAGTGTACACAGTCAATACAAAAGTTTGTATGGTGTGATGATTCATAATTTTTGCTTCTTTCATAACCTGTAAATTGAGGGGAATGGCCTTTCATATCTCTGAAAAATTATTTTTGGAAGTATTTAACTACAACTAATTATCTATCAATTTAAAAGGAGTTTTTATTTACAATACATTTCTGTTTTAACAACAGAGAAAACCCCCCAAAATAGTGACTGGAATAAACTAGAACATTCTAAAGTGAAAAGTTATGAGTAACATAATGCTCGTTAAAAGAAATATCGAGTGTATGAAATGTATATTTTTTTCTTCATTATTCTTTATCAACCATGTAACAAATTACTATTTCAAAGTACACAATAATAACAGTTTTCAATGTTGAAGCAGTGTAATAAGTATTACACTTCACCTGTTTGGCCAATGGTTTACACAACTGGTATACACGATCAAATACCCAATGACATCTACCACGCATAAGAATAAAAATTATGTGAGGGCTAGCCAATTACTTATGTCTCATTTGGACTGAACAATAATATATACATTTTTTTACAGACTTAGGATCACTCTCAATCGGATAACACAGTTTTAATCGTGTAATGCACACACATGGTAGTATTCCATATTAAGGGTAGTCCATCTTCAATTTTCTAGCTGATGAGACTAACAGAGGTCTGATACTAGACAACTTAATAACAAAAAATTGACCAGTGACGACTAAACATTATGATAAACACCATCAATAGATTCAAACACAAGACGTCTCACTGTATATGTAAGTATGTTAACCACTATATTAAAAAAGCTCCAAATAATAAATATTTTACTTTATCTGTAAAAAAATTATATATTATCTAACAAAATTTTTGTACATATTATTAAAATTACAAATGATTATAGTATTACTGCACCACAGTTGACTCAAGAGTGATGAGTGCTAGTGTATAGAGAGTTTATACATTATGCTGCCAAGTTAATTTCCCAAAATATCAAAAGAAAACAGTTTTTATATCCAGATTATCTGGACATTTTAATTATTACAAAGGCATCATGAAACTGTAGAGAACTATGCATTATAGGACAAATGCATGTTTTCTTTAATTTATTAATTATATAATACAACATAAATTCACAGAAATCTAAACTCTTCAATAATACAAATCATTATCAACCACTATTTTTTGGAACTAAGATTGGCTTGTAACTACAAAAACCTTAATTTCTTGACTTGCCTTACATATTAGTTTTTAATCGAGGTGAATATGAGAAAAACAGTGAACTGTGGAGGCAACCACACATATTACTAAAAAATCTACATACAAGTACAAATTAGGCAGAAACCTCATTGAGAAGCTGAAACAGCTGTCAGAGTTAAATAAAAACTGTGAAATATACCAAGTGTTTATATATTTTTAAAACCTTTGTATAATATGTTTCACCAAGTGCCCAACGAGTCACCAATTCATATTACTACTGTTTGGCCACATACAGAATTCTGATATAGATTTGGTTCAATAGCTTAGGGGACGTCCATTAATTACGTGAGGTTTTTTTTTTTTAAATTTGGACCCCCTCCCACCCTTGGTGAGATTTGGTGAGATGTGGTGGGACCCCCCTCCCCCTCACGTGAGGTTTACCCTATAATTTTTAAATAATTAAATTTATTTGATATGTTCATGTTTTTGCTTCATACCACTAAAAATACCTAAAGCATACCTTCTATGTACTACATTTTTTCTGTGAAATTAGAGGTGAAAATGATAACTACGTTTAAGGTGCGTTATAATAATGTATATTCTCTGAATTAAAAAGTTGACGTGAGATTTTCATTGGCCCCCCCTCCCTTTAAATGAGATTTGGTGAGATTTTGCCGGACCCCTCCCCCCCATTTTGAGCTCACGTAATTAATGGACGTCCCCTAATATCATCTCTATCTCTACAAAATCTTAATTTTTGTATCTTGACATATGTTATGGAAGCTGCAGTTGAAATTTTGCCATTTAATACTCAATCATTTAATGTCCAAGTTATGCAATGAATTCAATATTAACATAACATTGTGTGACAAAATAAATAATGTGGATCCTTATTCATTTACACATAATTTAACTTATTTTGAAAGATAATCTAATTATTAAATGCAATCTACCTTGAATCGCGTGTTGATACAACTCCATATAAAAATTATTTATTTTGTAAAGATTTTAGGCAATAGAATTTTTGTTGAAAGATAGATGTTCTCTGCAGAAATTCATCACTTTATAACATTATAAATGCAAATCAAAAACAAGAATAACTTTATTATTATTCTGAAGTGTAAACAACTAGTTCTAGAATGTTTTCACATAAACAAAACCTTTTTTAATCATTATTAATAATTATTCAGTTATTGCAGTTTAATTAACACATAATAAAATATTTAAAATTGAATATTGTAAATATCAACAAATTTTTACAAATCAAAGTTTTTAGAGAGGCTGGTGTGTAATTTGTAGCACTAGTTAATTTTAATCTCAATTTTCTAGTTTAACTGTATCAAATTTAGTATGGACAGAGTAAACTTAATGTACGTTAACTTGTAGCTTCAAATTTTAATTTATGTTAGATTACAATTCTGAAATTTAGCAGTTCCAGTATCATTATGCCTATTTTTTCTTATGTGTAAAGTAATATTTTTATTTAAAATAATGGTAGGAAGGATCATTTATTAATGTCTGACTGACACGGTGTTCACTCACTATGACTACCGGAACATGTGAGTTTGGCTCAATCTAGGTAAAATCAAGCCGTCTTAGCCCCGCCCCAAATTGGGAACAAACTGTAACAAGGCATACACAACAATACTCTTCATACTCTATCTGTTTATCCCACAACTAGTTAATGGTTAATTCAACAATTACATCATTGGGGAATGCAACGTGAATTTCAGACCCTTATATTACAGCATCCTTATGTTACACTTCCTAAGGAATAATGATTGAAAGGCAGATATTGATTAAAAATACTGATGCATTATTAAAAATTAGAACAACTATCAATACAACTGTAATGCAGTTATTTTAATGCAATAATTAAGTTAATAATGGATTAATTCAATGTAACTATCAGTATACATATGGAATTCTGATAAAAAATTAATTTATGGATTTATGTAAAACTATTTATTAAAATATATGTTTTAATCAACTAATATAAGTTTTTTTATTTTTGAACGTGTCTTCTTGTTTTGAGAAAATGAGATTATTTTAATTCTTTTTCATTGAAAAATGACTCAAGATGAGCAGTAACATTTGTTAAGTCATCAGTGTTGAAAAAAAGCATAATAAAATGAGCAAGTGTTCTAAAGGTATGTACTTTTTTGATTTGTGACTAATTTTTTAATATCAATTTCAACTCTTTTATCTTAAGTTTGTTCAATTTAGAAGTTCTCAAAGTCTAAGTGATCTGTTCTGTTATTTAAAATCAATGTACCATATATATTGTAACACCACAAAATGTTACATAATCTAGACATCCACCAGAAGGGTAAATAATTACACTGAAGTGACATTAATGAATCATTTATAATGAATGTAGCAAAGAAGAGAAGGACCAACAAAGAAGAAAGAAGAGGAAGGATCCCAAGAAGCAGTGATGAATACACTGCATGACACTACAACAAACACTATGACTGACTCTAACTAATGGACATGCCAAGTTCACAATAAGCTGTCAAATAAGCCAGTCCATGACATTAATGTAGAGTCATGTGTTAATAAAACTAATTAAATAATGATTGAAATAATGTAATATCAGTAACAGCATTTTGGCTGAAAGTAAAAGAACAATGACCAGTAAATGACAAAGCCTATGACTAGATTAGCTATGGCCACAATGTATAGTAAAACCAGCATTACAAGCCCAGATGTAATATTAGTGAGTGAAAGTAGTAATAAAAGGAAACCTTATGTGGATGAGTAACTTCCTTATTATACCAAAATGTAACTAGTAACAATTATTGAGGCATGAACATAGTACTAAGAATGTGTCTAGCCCATGCCTAAATAAACGTTTGTCAGTAAATTAATAAGGAAACAGGACTCCTAGGGAACATAAAATTTACTGAACAATCAATATAACTAAATGTAATATGAAATACCACCACTCAATTGTTAATGAATAACGTTAAATTGAGTAGGTCAAACGAAATGTAATTAGAGAATAAGGATTTTTTATAATAGTGTATTACCCTAATTATGTTAAGATTTAGAATTGTACAGTTATAAATAGCTCTTAAGTATAATCATAGATGTATTAGTGTTCAAACAAGGACGTTATAAAGAAAACGCAATATAAATCACTAAATGTAAAAAGATAGAAAATAATCGTATTATGCATCGCTAGCAGACGACAGTGAGAAACCATGTTTCAAAACATTATTTATAAGCATTGTCAAAGAAAATGAGGTTAAAACCAATGTTAAGCCACATCAAATTAAAGCCCATGAACTAAACTTTAATTTGATGGTAATAACCTCGAGATTGGAACTATAATAAGTGCATAGTGCGTGTTAGCATCATTTATTGTTAAAAATAAGAAATTGTTTGGGTAATACCAACAACACAAAAAGCTGAGCGCAACGTTCGCGCCGGTGACAGTTAGAAAGACAATACGTCATTTGTAACGGTTATCAGGGCCAATCAAAAAAGAGTTTACTAAACGATGTTTCTCCCTAAGCACGATACAGTGAAGGGGTATATAACCAGCAGCGAAGAAAATTCGTTACACTTTTTGTCATCTACCCGAGCGATACAGTCGCCGCTCGTCACCGTAACATTTTTTACAACTTAACATAGAATAACAATAGTAAACCTTTCAAAATTTCTTCAAGACATTTAACAATACAGCAATTGACTACAAGGAAAGTGCTACGCCAGTAAAGTTGTGACGATTTAAATTGTGACATTTACAAAAAAAAAAAAAAAATTTAATTAATTAAGGTTGCGTACAATTAACCATTTAAATCTCACAATAATAATAATAAAAACATGTAGGTACTAAGTGTGAATGGAAGAAGTAATTAAGAAGGGCAAAGTATCCATAAAGAAAAGGCATATTGTAAATAATTATTATGTTCGTATTTAACCCTTTGCTTGCTATCAAGCGCCTACCTGTTGATACCGGACTCGACATGTTTTCCGAGTCTACTGTAATTAAAAATAATAGAGTAAACTAATGTTAATAATTAAAGTATCTGTAGACACAGATAGTAACTAAAACAATTAATTTAAATGATGTGTTTTTATCTAGCGATAGTCTGTATAAATAAAAAAGTTTATTTAAAGAGAAACAGGAACTATATATGCTCGCGGAATAAACACCCCACTCTCTCTTGTCATGTACAAGGGTAGCGGACGAAAAATCGCTCTCTTGCGATGACGAATCCCAGCTGTGCAGATGCACGAGCAAAATGCTCTGTTCAAAAGTTATACAATTTGTTGTTAGTGTGGATTAATTAATTATTATTTTGTATTTTACTAACTGTTACAAAAAGTGTAACATGTAACGTTAACAAAAAGAAAATTCCAAAAACTTTGTAACAAGAAGAAAGATGTAACTACAAACGACGAGTGTTAATAAAGAAAAAACGATGACTGCAATCTTCACCGATGGATGAATCTTTTCAACATCTGACCTGTGGTCATGGACCATCTAAATGAGAACTCTAGTATACCCTACCGATGATGCAGTTCGAGACATCTAAGAATCAACGAGTATCTGTGTAGAAGACTCTACCTATCCTGCAGACGTATTAAGCCATGAACAACAGAGACCAGACCAAGACGAGGACGACGTTTTAGGACTCCCAAGACGGAACCACATGGAGGCGATTACTACATCCAAAAATAGAGGTGACTCGATAGCATGTCTATCGAGGAATAATGATAATATTTTTGTAACACCATACTCTATTTAAGAGACTTTCAGAGACGATTGCTTTTATAAGAATTTAAAACTTAAATTTGAGAATTTAATTGTAACTATTCAATATCATTCAATTGTAACAGTTTAGATATTAACGTAACGTAGTGTTATTAATACCATTCTTCTAATGGAATATATATAAAGCAAAAAGGTAAAAGTCTTGCAAGATAAAATTTTGAATTAAATATAATTAAAAGATTAGAGACTAAATACCAATGGTTACCCGGATCCGGGGGTATAGCTAGATAAATTTGTTGTGATCCCATATTCTAAATAAAGCATTTCACTTCATTTTACTAATTTAATTAATAACGTCATGGGATCTGTTCTTTGGAGTAAATGTTATATTTCAAATGTTTAATAAAGCCAGTCTTCTTGTTACACACATATACTGAGTATATAAATCAACAGTTTCACCTTCCCTGATTCCTTGTATGTCTTACTGTGTGTTGTTCCGATTTAAATTTCAGCTCGTCTCGAATAAGGCAGCCTGAAATAATTGGCAGAACCAATTATTTTGGGTTCCCTCCGTTATAACTCAAAAGAAGAGGTTATAAGATGCGCCACTCTGCTAATTTGTTTAAATTTTGCTACTAAAAAAAAAAAAAAAAAAAAAAAAAAAAAAAAAAAAAAAAAAAATTGTGCCTTGTGTTGCTAAACAGTAATTGTGTCCCTATTCATAAGCTGTTGATTTATTTACTCGTGTATTTTAATATGTGTCAGAAATTTAAATAAGATAAAAATAATAATTAATATTATAGTAATATAGTATAGATAATTTTATTTGTAAATATGATATGTGTAAAGTAAGAGTAACATATAATCCAAGGTAAACAAACCATGTAGGTACTTGTTAAAAGTCCCATTCATAAACAACCCCCATTCACGACAATCTCGGACATGTAAATTTCCTGTTGGCGATTGTTTAATATTATCGTAGTCGGTCTCCCCAGTTAGAGTGAGAACAATCGGTCACCCTTCTTGTGTGGTGTATTGTTATTAGAAGCGTGTCCTTTCCTGTGTGTCGTCTTGTGCCTAGTAAACATGTATCTCCCCTTTGTTGAAAATTAAATCGAATTAAATAAAACAAGTGTAATAATTAATTTAATGGAATGATGTTTCCCTAAGTAAATAAACTAGTTCGAAACAAAAAAGAAACTGTCTCTTAAATCAGACCAAAGTACAAATAATAAATAATAAGTCATTTAAAATAAAAAGTTTAATAATATCGTAAATTATTATAACACGTTAGTATAATTATAAAAGTGTATTAGTGAAATAAGTAAAAAGAAATGAATAATATGTATGAATAATAATAAATAAGTTGTGTCCTGCTTGAAAATAAGTCCCTAGCCGCCAGCTATTGTTAAATGGAACAATAGAGAAATATCCACCCTCGAGTTGACTACTCTCCCCCTTTGTATGCATAAACGATGCCATTGTTTGAAGAAAACTAGTCTGACCCACATTCCAGCGTAACAGCTGATCGTTGAAAGTAAAGTGTTTGTCCCCTCTTGTTTAGTGTGTTACAGTTAATTGCTTAGAAGTGAATAAAGATTCCCCTTCGTGACATTCCGCTTATCTCAGTAAAGTAAGCAACTAGAATTAGAAATAATCTAAGGTTGAGTATGGGATCAACTTTAGATTATCTTAAGTATAAATAAGCGAAATAGATATAAGGAACGTAACACAGTCACAATGGCGTTCTTGTACGTCACAGTGTGTGTCACAGTGGCGCAGTCACTGAGAAAGTTCTTTACAAGGGTTAAAGACAGTTCTTTACAAGAGTTAAAGAAAGTGCAGAAAACTAACTACTAGAGTATGCAAAGTGTAATCAGTCGGGCCATGATGTTGTGAGGTTACGTAAATTAGTAGTAGAAATAAAATTAAGTTAGATTTTAAGAAACAAGATAAAGGGAAGGTCACAGAAGAAAAGAAAATGAGTACCAAAAGCTGATCGTTTAAACAGAATTTAATGCCGAAGGTTTAATAATAATCTCTGTTAATAAATGTGTACAATGTATTAAAGTGTATAGGAAATAATTCGAGGTAAGTTGTTTTTAAAACCCCAAAGTAATAATAAGTGATTAATAATTGCTTAAATAGTCATAATTGCTAAATAAATCTTAAGTTAAACAAATTTGTGTAACGTGTAAATAAGTAGTAGTAAATCGTATCGCAGTAAATAAGAGAAAAGTGAATAATAATAATAAAAGTTACGTTGCGTAGTGTAAACACCCCAGTTGTGGCAAGGTAAAGAAAAGGAAGCGTGTTCAGTATTGTATTAAGCAGCCACCCTCTCAATTGTATTAAAGGTTGCTCTCCCTAAACAATGAATGCCACCGCGAGTGGATTACAATGCATTGTGTAAAGTGTCTCCCCTTCCGCATATTTTGTCTAGTAATTGTTAAAGAGTTAAATGAAAAGTATCTTCGTGAAATTCCGCTTCTCTCAAACCAGTGATCTAAAGTGGAGTATGGGATCCTCTTTAGATTACATTAGAAATAAGTTTATGATATATAATCCAGAAGTGATTATACATGTTAAGTAACGAGTCACAACGGCACCGACTGAAAAGGATAATGATGAGCCAAGAGAGCCAAGAGATCATTTATGAATGCTGAAAGCTAACGTGTAGAGTTAGAGTAAGCTGATGTCAGTCGGGCCACGATATTGTGAGTTGCTGAAATTAGGGAAATTAGTATTAAGAGTAAGTACTGTATTTAGTGAGAAAAAGGGAATTTCACGGAGGAGGAACATTTAAATGAGAATTAAGATCATTTAAAGAAAATTTAAAACAAATAAACCGTGCAATAATAATAATAAAAGAGAATAATAATTAATAATATGCAATAATAATAATAATAAGAAATTTCATATGGAACTCCCCAAGCATACTCTCGGTACATAGCTGACCAAATTTTTAGGAGTCTGTGTTGGTAAGGAGGCGGAGTATGTGACGATTTAAATTGTGACATTTACAAAAAAAAAAAAAAATTTAATTAATTAAGGTTGCGTACAATTAACCATTTAAATCTCACAATAATAATAATAAAAACATGTAGGTACTAAGTGTGAATGGAAGAAGTAATTAAGAAGGGCAAAGTATCCATAAAGAAAAGGCATATTGTAAATAATTATTATGTTCGTATTTAACCCTTTGCTTGCTATCAAGCGCCTACCTGTTGATACCGGACTCGACATGTTTTCCGAGTCTACTGTAATTAAAAATAATAGAGTAAACTAATGTTAATAATTAAAGTATCTGTAGACACAGATAGTAACTAAAACAATTAATTTAAATGATGTGTTTTTATCTAGCGATAGTCTGTATAAATAAAAAAGTTTATTTAAAGAGAAACAGGAACTATATATGCTCGCGGAATAAACACCCCACTCTCTCTTGTCATGTACAAGGGTAGCGGACAAAAAATCGCTCTCTTGCGATGACGAATCCCAGCTGTGCAGACGCACGAGCAAAATGCTCTGTTCAAAAGTTATACAATTTGTTGTTAGTGTGGATTAATTAATTATTATTTTGTATTTTACTAACTGTTACAAAAAGTGTAACATGTAACGTTAACAAAAAGAAAATTCCAAAAACTTTGTAACAAGAAGAAAGATGTAACTACAAACGACGAGTGTTAATAAAGAAAAAACGATGACTGCAATCTTCACCGATGGACGAATCTTTTCAACATCTGACCTGTGGTCATGGACCATCTAAATGAGAACTCTAGTATACCCTACCGATGATGCAGTTCGAGACATCTAAGAATCAACGAGTATCTGTGTAGAAGACTCTACCTATCCTGCAGACGTATTAAGCCATGAACAACAGAGACCAGACCAAGACGAGGACGACGTTTTAGGACTCCCAAGACGGAACCACATGGAGGCGATTACTACATCCAAAAATAGAGGTGACTCGATAGCACGTCTATCGAGGAATAATGATAATATTTTTGTAACGCCATACTCTATTTAAGAGACTTTCAGAGACGATTGCTTTTATAAGAATATAAAAACTTAAATTTGAGAATTTAATTGTAACTATTCAATATCATTCAATTGTAACAGTTTAGATATTAACGTAACGTAGTGTTATTAATACCATTCTTCTAATGGAATATATATAAAGCAAAAAGGTAAAAGTCTTGCAAGATAAAATTTTGAATTAAATATAATTAAAAGATTAGAGACTAAATACCAATGGTTACCCGGATCCGGGGGTATAGCTAGATAAATTTGTTGTGATCCCATATTCTAAATAAAGCATTTCACTTCATTTTACTAATTTAATTAATAACGTCATGGGATCTGTTCTTTGGAGTAAATGTTATATTTCAAATGTTTAATAAAGCCAGTCTTCTTGTTACACACATATACTGAGTATATAAATCAACAGTTTCACCTTCCCTGATTCCTTGTATGTCTTACTGTGTGTTGTTCTGATTTAAATTTCAGCTCGTCTCGAATAAGGCAGCCTGAAATAATTGGCAGAACCAATTATTTTGGGTTCCCTCCGTTATAACTCAAAAGAAGAGGTTATAAAGTGAATATTTTAATTAGTGCGTGATTTCAGAACGAGAGAGAGAGTATTGTAATCAGTAATTTACATAGCCCAGATTTAGTAAGAAAAGGGCAGACTCCTCGTTCAAAGTGCGTGTGAAGTGTAATTAACCAGTGGTCATTATAATCTGATCACTGGAGTGTTTTTAAATTTTAATCTATACGATTAAAAGAAATAAGGTAACACAGTGACCATTTATATTACTATTCTGTTTGCGCTGATCATTATTTACCACAACTTTGTACTGACGCAAGGACAACAAAACTTTCAATCTTATACACAGAATCAACTTATTTAGCGGATTTATTAATCGAACGTAAGATATTTGGGTTAGTAGTAAGCATCAAAATATATGTTAGTACATAAGTAAGCGTAACGAACGCTAACCTGAAAAATAATTACGAGTTTTAAAAAGAGGCCAAATTACTAATTATTATTATTATTGTCTGTCAAGGCATAAGCTAGTTCTTTATGGTATTTCAAAGAGCCTACCCGTGAGATATATTATATAATTAAAAGTCAAATTTATTAATAGATATAAGAGTTTAATGTTCTAAACTGAGCTAGACCGTATTGTAAACGGGCAAATTAACTTCAAGTTCATGTTAAAGTAATTATTGTATTTTTTTAATTGTTGAATTGTGTTAAAGGGTAAAATAAAACCCCGATTTTATTCAGTATAAACCTTGATTATATTTATTTCATATAGTTAATTAATACCCAACATTGAGTATAGTGAAATAACTCTGAGTCGAGACTTTACTAAATTATATTTGAATTGTTGTGAATGCCTCCAGCATTTAAACGAAACATAGAGAGAATTTATACAATTCTAAACTTTATTAATTTGTTTTTTCATGGGATTTTTTCCTAAAATAAACTCATGTGGCGCCCATATTGCACACAAGGAGTGATATAACCTTGTTGATAAAGTAAGCTGGTCATAAGAGCATCTTGGCAGTTTATTTTTTGGTAAGTGAACATCAGAACGTCCAGTATCACGAACAGGTACTTGAAAGTGTTTTTTTATTATAAATTATTTGTCCAGACGAGACTTGACAATACGTACACTGACAACACTTAACCAAGAAGAGGAGTTCCACTGCAAGATCGACGCTACGGCTACATTCATCCACCGACCAGCGATTAATATTTTATTCACCATAATTATCACCCTTTATTATACAAACAATAATTACCATTTATCATTAAAAAGAATTGTGGCATATAAAGCAAAGAGAGTTCATATTAACGTTTTAAATTGTAACACGAGATTCAACTACAATCGATATATTAAATTATTTTAAATGATATAAAAAATTAACACCCCGATAATTGTTTAGTAACAATATACAGGTTGAAAAGTGACTGTATGTACACATCTTGTAACTATAAAATTTGTTTTTCACTGACACAAACTAGTGTTGGTTTTTAGTTCAGTTACATGGATACTTTGTTTTATTTTATTAGATGTAGGCTTGTACAATTTCATCACTGAATTGTTTTTTGAATTGCTAGGCTCAAAAAACACTGAAAAATAGAGTTGCTAGGCTCAGTTGGGTAAGCTTCGATGGAGGCATCTGAGAATGAAGAGGAAGCAGGAGAATTCGAGGATGATAGAGAGGAGTTAGTGCCATCCTATGACGAGGTGTATGAAACTCTAGAAAAGCTTAAAAATAACAAGGCAGCAGGTTCTGATGGTTTACCAGGGGAACTATTAAAGAACGCAGGAGGAGATTTCATAAAGGAATTTGCCTATCTCATAGAGCGAATATGGCTGGAGGAGGTAATGCCTGATGAGTGGAACAATGGGGTGGTGTGTTTAATACATAAAATGGGTGAACCGCTCATATATAAAAATTATAGGGGCATCTCTCCTTAATACAGCATATAAGGTATTGTCCAACATCATATTTTCTAGGCTGCTTCCCTACACTGAGGAAAACATAAAAGAATATCAATGTGGATTCACTAGGAATAGGTCAACAACAGACCAAATATTTACACTAAAGCAAATCCTGGAAAAAACGGAATATGGAGCGGCCACTCACCATCTCTTTGTGGATTTCCAGTTGGCATATGATTCAATCAACCGGAAAATGCTATATAGAGCTATGAAGGAGTTGAATATACCATCTAAGTTGGTGCGTATGGTTGGATTATACTACATTCGCTTTCGCGTGGCACCTAAGGGATTAGCAGACCCTTGCTCTCGCATGCGCACTCACGAGTGCCCGGGCCATACACCCTTGCCCGAACGCGCAGGTATACAGCTTCATGAAACAGTTACAAATTATGACACATTTAAATTGAATGATAATCCAAATTAAAATATGATTTTCGTAATCTTCGTTAAATTGCGAGAAAAATGAGTCCTCTCAACATATAGTTACTGTTAACCATGTAGCGTCAAGGGAGTATATTTGGATTTTAGAAAAAAAAACATATATTGCAGTACTAAAAAGACGAGTTTTATTTAAAATTGAGAATGGCATTTTAATATTATATAAAATCGGTTACCAATGATAAAAACTTACTAATGATAACATTACAATTAATGTTAAATAAGTACAAGATGAAATATATTAGCCTTTTAGTTTAAATTCCACATTATTATGTTTTTAATTTTTATAAAATGGAAAAGCCTATTTGTAATACAGTACTAAAAATATTTTACTCCTGGATGTGATGGGCATTTTTCTCTTAAAATTTTACATTAACACACGAAAAACGACATGAATATAAACGCAATATTTTCTTTAACTTTGATCGTTTCGAAAATATATTAATATATAAACGAAAAACACCTTTATTAATAGATAAAAACAAACAAAAAATACATACTTAAGAAATGTATAACAAAAATACATACTTAAGAAATGCTTCTTTTAAATAACTTTAAACAAATACTATATATGTACAATACAATGTTGTTTTTCTTATGTACAAACTTATAAGTAAAATTTTTACAAAATTAAAAACCCCATCTTAACAAAAGTGGGTCATAAACGAAATATTTTTCGTGATTTTATTTACAGATAGCCCATATTTATGGATAAACAAAAAAAACCTTTAGTAATAGATAAAAACCAATTATAACAAAAATACATACTGAATAAAAACTTTTTTTAATAACTTCACACGAATACTGTATGCAATATAATGATTTTTTTATTTACAAACTTAAAAATAAAATTTTTACAAAACTAAACAAAATTCTATCCTACAAAAATAAGAAACGTGGACTACATGTAAATCATAAGAGTAAACTTCTCCATATTGAATAATTAGTTGAAACCATAAAATTCTAATAACAAAGTTTTGGTCCACCGTATTAAAAAACTCTAATATATAATTATATTACATATAATTAAGAACACAATGTACTCTGAAATGCTCCCTTAGGCAAGGAGAAAAGATTTATAATTTGCCCTGCTGGAGGCCAGAAAGGATGGATCGAAGCTCCACCACTCGTGTTTGAGTCAACACCAGGTTGTTTTGAAAACTGGTTGTTTAATACACTAATCCCCGCAATACCCCCTGCAAGTACGATAATCAAGAAGACGCCGACGATGGCCTTAGTGCCGAAATTGGTCAGTCATGAGTTACGGTTCGTTTGGGAACATTACACTCTGATGAAACTCTTTCCAAAACTTTTCTTACATCCAATAGAGGCCCCATATTATTTTTTTCCATATAAAAATACTGTATCACCGAAGCAACTATCGTTCTTGCTTGCGAATGTAACACTTGCTTAGACTTAGAGGACATAACTGTAACACTTAAACCTCCACGCACAGCACAACACCGACCACATTACTAAGGAAAGCCACCAACAATAATGATGCTTTCGACACCCCCGACAGTGGCGCTTACTTACTACACAGGAAGTGTCATATTCATTGTCATCGAAAGCGGATGCCCTATACACAGGAAGTGAGTCATAGGGTTGTTTCGGCTAATATCTTTCATAACGACGCTTAGTCAAAACTAAACTCCGGACAGACTTCAAAATGTCGCTGAACAGCGGTTCATTGTAGCTTCAAGGTAGTTGGTAGAATTAATAATAATTAAGATAAAAAATAATTCAACCAGTTACCCGCACTTACATGAAGAAACTGTGAGGCTAAAAAGTAAGCTTATTTTAATTCTGCACTTACAAGTTTACATTTTAATTGATACATGCTGTGTATAAACACACTAAAAATAAATGTAAAAATAAATCAACAATATATAACACACTTTGATGTCGAAATGTAACAACAACAAAAATTAATGGTACCCGGTATATTAAATATAAAATACTACTATGCATGTTGATCATCATATATTATCATAATCATACCGTGTTTGGTGTAATTTTTCTTGGAATTGCACGAAGTTTACAAATAAACTGATGTCAGTAGTTAAATTTTATATTTCAAAGTAGCAGCAATTACTCAATTAGGGCCCCAGTTATGAGTCATCTACCTGCCGGCCGGAGCGGACGCGAGCAGCTGCATTTGTGTGCGTGTGTGTGTAAGGGTCTCCTAATCCGTTAGGTGCCACGCGAAAGCGAATGGCATATAGTTATGTCCAATTCTAAGTGCCAAATCAGAATACAATCAAATCTATCTAACTCCTTAAAAACATTGAATGGGTTGAAACAAGGAGATGCCTTACCGTGTCTGTTGTTCAACATAGCTCTAGAAAAGGTCATCAGGGATTCAAACTAGCGGACACATATTTCACAAGGAGGTACAGCTTCTGGCCTATGCCGATGACATTGACGTCATAAGTAGGTCTGAATCTGGCTTAAAGGAAGCCTTTCAGGAACTGGAGTTGTCCGCTGGCTTGGTTATAAACCAAAGCAAAACCAAATATATGGTTGTAGGTGCCAACACTCGTGCCCTGTCCCTGCGCATTAATGATTATGAATTTGAAAAGGTTCAGGGTTTTCCATATCTCGGGTCATATGTGGACTCTGGAAATGACTCCTCTAGAGACATTGAAAAACGGATATTATCTGCTAATAGGTGTTACTACGGACTGGTGAAACATTTTAAGTCAAAATTAATAAGTAAAGATACAAAAGCCACCCTATACAAGACCTTGATCAGACCAGTCCTGATGTATGGCTCGGAATGCTGGGTGCTAAAAAAACTAGATGAGCAGAAACTATCCGTTTTTGAGAGGAGGGTACTGAGGAGAATCTATAGCCCTGTGAAGGAAAACGACATTTGGAGGCGACTGCATAATCGAGAGTTGTACGAAAGGTTTAAAGATCTTCCGATCGTGCAACTCATACAAATTAACAGATTGCATTGGGCTGGTCATGTGCAGAGAATGGTGGAGGATAGAATCCCAAAAAGTTATGAATTATTTGCCGATGGGAAGGAGAAGGAAAGGAAGGCCACGTACAAGATGGCTGGACCAGGTTGGTAAGGAGGCAGTGAGGCTGGGTGCAGCAAACTGGTGGACATTGGCCGGGAGTAGAGACCAGTGGGGAAGATTTCTTTTGGAGGCCAGGGCCCGGACTGGGCTGTAGCGCCGAGGATGTATGTATGTATTGTTTTTTGAATACATGGTTTATGTAGTGTCTATCTGTAATAAGATTTCTTTTATTATAACTGGATCATTGCCACTTCCAGATAAACATGCCTTCACTTGTTTTAGGTATTTGGCTATGTGTATATTTGTTTTATGCATTCACACGTTTTTTAATAGTTTACTGGAGCTGATAAGTAAACTAAGATTACTATTTTCTTATGTCTCCCCATACTATTCATATGAAAAATTTTAACATCTGAATTTCTCTCTGTGTACATATGATCTTGTACTTTTTGTCACTTTCACTGGTGTTTTCCTCTTCCTTAATACTCCTTCTTCTCAATAATTTATCTTTAAATGAAAACAAAATGTCACTGGTTTGTTTATGTAGCATATTAAATTGCACACTGATGTAAGAAAATATCAAAAGTAATGAGAAAAATAAAGTCCTCCAGCACTAACAAAAATCTACTAATGGGAGCTACAATGCCAGGCTAACCTCTCTCTTCAGGGAACTCTAAAATATTATTGAGTATGTACACAATTATAAATTCCATTGCACTGGACACACGTTGGGAAGTTGTCACTGAACAAGCTCAACTAAACCTTTAGTTTGCTTTGGAGATATCAAAGTTGAAAGCCCACTACATGTGCTAAAAAATACTTTGTACTTAGATATTTGGCTGATACTTTGAGACAAAAGCAGACTTAAGACATGAGCATAGCAATGGACAAATGAAGCTTGTAGATTAGTACCTTTAATTGTAGTCTGTACTCTTTAAATTTCTTACCATTGTTGTTATGCTAACTTAGGTACACTTGGAACAATTGGTTTTTCATGGAATTGAAATTCAGTTAGGAACTGCCAGCTGAGATCTGGATAGTCTTTATGTTCTGATCACAGCTTATGTCAATGAATCCTAAAAATCTTTTATTTTATTTTTCCACTGTGAACTCAAAACTGCAGACAGGTGTGCTCTGTTTCATACATCTGTGATTTCATTAAACAGAACAAAATGTGCAAGCAACCTTCATTTTGTATTTTATAACTACTAAAAGAACTGATCTAATCACTTCGATAAGAACATTGTGGATTCAGTTAGAAGTCCCTCAAATACAGTACACATTTCCATGTGTTTGGCCAGAAGAGGGTGATAGTTGGATGTGTACTTAGAGTTCTAGTAATTTTTTTGATTTACTTTTACATTACATCGTTACTCCAAAATGGTAATTCTATTTTACCCAGAAAAAGACAGCATTAGTAAGTCCCCTTTGAATACTTCTAATATGTTGAATCTTTTAATCATTTTAACTTGACTGTTTTAACTTAATTATCAATGCAGTTTCTACTGTACATTACAAAAAACATAAATGTTTCACAATATTCATGGCTAGCAATACATTTAATTAAATTTTCTATATATTTGTATCCAGGTTTGACCCACCCTGTTTCTACAATATCCAAAGAACAAACAATACCAGCAAAATAGTAAATTTTGTTTGGAATTACTGGCTACCCACTCATATTTACTGTACACATTAAACTCAAAATGCATTGAAAAATGTTCAAGAATGCTGGATTAAATTATTAAGGCCTGGAGGTGGTTTTCCTTTTTTCATCTTTTTTATTATGTATCTGGGAAGATAAAGTTTTGTTCAAAGGTGTTTTATTACAGAAATCAATACTGTAGAAAGTATAAACACTAAAACTATAATTTCAAATGTGAAATAAAAATATATACTGCAAGTGGTTTGAGTAAAACACAAAACACAGAGCACACAGTGATACTAAACACATGGAAAATACTCACATTAGAATCCAACTTGACTAAAGTTAGCTTCAATTTAGCCACCAATTCAACGGTAAGTTTTTGATGTCACCTAAGTTTTCCATCATGCTCTCTATACTATAATAGCTACCTCAAGCTATAATGAATATGCTTCACCCTATCATACCGAATGATGTATAATAGTAGGCTAGTTTATCACATTTCAAGATTCCAGTATGTTTAATTTGGGTTATTACCTACTTGAATTAAATACTAACATCTGCATTAAATAATTACAGTCAATGTACTGTCAAGGTGATTACTTGGAGCAGTGTTCACCTCTTTCCCTGACTGTAAGCTACTGTTAAATTTATAGTTGTGTTGAAAGAAGAGATTAGTATAGTTGAAATTGCACTGTGCTAACAAGAAGTATAATATTTACAACTTTTGTGTTTTTTTCACTAGCTTAAAAGACTAAACAATTATGTTTTCTGTGAAATATTAAGTAACTAAAATCTAGAGAATGCATAATCAGAACCTCAGGAGAGTTAAAGTGAAATGATTAACTTATAATAACACTGGGTAGAATGTATACCAGAATGTATAATACAGTTCAAACCACAAATAGTATACACATCTGTAAAAAGAGCTAAAGGAAGTTTCAACATGCTGCAACAGACACAATCTACAAGAAAAATATGAAACTTTTCTCTCTGTTGCAGCACTATTAAATTTGACTCTAACCATTGTAATTAATGCTATTCCAGCTTTGAATTATGACCACATTCATATTCAGATGTAAAACAAAACTTACCTTCGGGCTTAAATTTGTTATTATGTTCAATATAAAAATTACTACAGACATTACATTAAACAGTTTTAGAATGGTAAAAAAGAGATTAAAGTAAACAAATCTGATTAAATACACAGTATAAGTCATTGGATCATTGGATAATGGAATGGGGCTGTATATGGGAAATTAGTAAATATGGGAGATTTAAACAAGTTATAGATGTAGGGAAAATGTTACAATGGGACAGAATATGGTCACGTTAAATAGGATAAAATATACAAGTTTTAAAATGCTTCATTGTGATACTATAAAATGAATTTTTTAAAAAGAGATAAATGACTAATGACTCAACTACTGTTCTTATGGATTAATATAAAAACACTTCAAATCCAAACGGACTGATAATAATCAACACTCAAGAAGGGAATCTCAAAATGGATGGTCAAATTATACAGCTCATAATATTTGAAGTAAAACAAATTTAGTATTTGTAAGCATACAAAGTTGTATAATATTTGTAGAGTTGTATAGTATTTGAAGCTGTACAGGAACACAAATTAAATGAAACTGATGCAAAGTATAACAGGATTAACACCATTTTTAAAGAGAATTTGTAAAAGAAATAAAAAAGCACATACAAATCTTACTAGCCAATATTGCTTAAAGTAGAGGTGGCCAACCTTTTTGTGTCATGAGACACTTTTGTAACTGTAAAATTTAGTGTGCCAAGGGAGCAACTGTTTCACACACGCACATGCGTGCTTAATACAAAACATTAAGCTGTATTTAGGGATGTATTATTATGGTTCTATTAAAATCAAGTCTAAATGTAAAATACTTACTTGAAGCATTTTGGAATACCTTGACTTGTAATATTTTTCTGTGTGTGCGCTTCTTTTTACTACGTCTATTGTGGATTTCACGCTTACACTGATATTATAATTGTCTTACAGACAAGCCACACAGTTGCACTTTTTTATACTCAGATTAGGATTTAGTGGCTCTATTAAATGTTACCATAAAATTTTAAATTAAAAAAATATAATCAGTTGTATAAATTTATTAAATTATGTCAAAAACAAATAACAATAGGCACATAAGTATTTAATTTGTATATAACTAAACTTATATAAAAAGAAGGAAAAATATTTGTTTCATAAATAAAAAAATACAAAACACATTACAGATCAACAAATATAAAAATGAGAATGGTTTTTTAGCATAAAAAACATCTAATGGAAACATTCTAGCATAAAAGTATCTACACATTTTTGTAATTTCCTTGTATTTGCATTAACTTGAGAAATTGTTTGCAAGCCAAAATTTTCAGGTGTGCTCTTGTCAATTTAGAAATGTATTCATCATAATTGTATTCATAATTGAATTTCACTATGTAAGTGCAAATTTAACTTATTCAGATTCCCCTACTATATCTGTTGTAAATTCTAGTTCCCAAAGCCAATCTTCATTCTTCAGAAATAACCATTCACTTGGCAGTTTATTTATTCGAAATCCATGATAAATTCAGTAAAAGTTTACTATAAATCTGTTAAAAGTAAAAGTAACAACTCTGAATTAAAAATTCTTTTTTAGTGTTACCACGTGCCAGTTAACATACCCTCTTAATAATTGGCACTTGTGTCATGGGTTGGTTACCACTGCTTAAGGCAATGGAAGCTGTTTCAGCAAAGGAAGAAAAATATTTTGAATCATCTTAGGTGTAAATTTTACATCCAATATACAGTGTCACAAGAAAGGGCTGTGGTGTAAATGAAACAGTACTCAATCTGCTTGAAGTGTCAAAGAAAATATTATCATTCTAGTTATAATAATAATCATACAGTAATTCACCATATTATCAATTACTTTCCTTCACTGTTAGTATTTTATAGCCAATATGTCAACTATAACTTACAGATCCTCTTTAGATTCTACTTTCTCTAGTAACATTTTAGAAAAGATATATAACCTAAAAGTGTACATTGTTTTTCACCAGAAAAAATTTAATTAATGAATAATTTTCACTTTTACAAGAATAAAAAAAATTCAGTCATTCTGAAATACATTAATTCTAAACTGTTTTACTATGAGATCAGTCAGTGTAAAACTTACACAGTAAACCTGCAAATATGTGCAGAATGCATATTTTCAAAGTTTAAGCAAATTCTTGGAACAAATGCTTGCACTCCCTCCTTTGTTTTAGGCATAAAATTTCTTTATAATATGTGTTAATTTATGCATGATTATTTACTGCCATAAAACAACTTTCCTGATAATCTGAATACTTCAAATCTTCAGAAGTAATATTCACCGATAGTGCTTCCCACCAACATACAAATTACTTGAATATTAAAACAAAATAGTGCATACCAGTACTACTCCATTCCTGTCAAGTGTGAACTTTATAATGGATATTATTTATGTTATGTATGACAAATAAAGTAAAGGTATATTGTTATTAAATCAATAACCTAATTATTACAGTATGGAGTATTATAAAAGCAATTATTTAAATTTAATTATGCAAGAATATAGTTACAAAACAATAATTAATCATATTTTTAAAAATGCCAACAAGATAACTTATCAGAGAATCTTTAATCTGTAGTTGCATAAGACAGAAGGGGAAGATGGAAAGAAAGAAGGATGTGTATTACTCTTTGTCCACTGGCGATACTTAAATACATTCACCAGTTTCTGCCACTATTTCCATACACATATGATAAAAGTATGAACTGATCCCTACAGAATATAAACATTACAATTACAAAAATCATTTTATGGCACAAATTAGTTGGTGTAATTATATTTGTACTATGTTTACTCACAGTTTTCAATGTGCATAGCAGTTTCAGTAATTACATAATTATGCAAACATAAATATGAGACTGCAGTTTCAAAATAGGTTGAAAAAAGTCTGTCACTTTTGTCATATACACTGACTTGACCTAATTACCTTTGCTTACATTTATGACTTCTGTTCAGATTCTTATGTTATTTAATTTACAATGAAGGTAATATTGTGTCTTCTTTTTGTTAATATTCTTTTACACAAATTTTTTGATTGTCAGATATTTCTGTGCTGGTATGTATTATTTAAGTTATATACATATTATAAACTAAATTAATGTATATAACATATACATGACATAATGTTATTTTAACTTAATGTTAAAATAATGGCGGCATGAGAAGCATGTCTTTACATCAAATTCTTAACAATTAATTAATAAATCAACTCAACAGTAATAATTACTAGGAATTAAGAAACATTATTCTGAATATTATCATATAAATATTTCACACTTTCTGCGTGTGTACACTTGATCATTTAGTAAGCATTCTAAAGAAACAGCACGAATCATTTACAAAAGTCTTTGTTGTAGCTTTATATAATGTTGTGTATAAGAAGTATCAACATATGCAGTTAAATATAAAAAAGTTTCTTTTTAACTATAGTTTGTTGCTTATGAAAATGGGTAGACAGTATAATTGACTCTAATTGTAACCTATAAAAATGCGACAATTCACTATAGTCTTTAGAGGAATAATAACAGTCACTCTGTACAAAAATTATACACTATGTGTCCCTGGACCTCGATTGTGTAAAAAATTTTGATTTGAAAAACTCTTTAGTTGGTTCATAATATAATCTCCTTAATGTAATCATTTCTGGGGCTCGACGAAGGCTTCCAAGTATTTCATAGTCTGTTTCCAAAACAAGTATTACAATTACCAATAAAGAGACAGCTGTAATTACAAATGATGGAACAAATATACGTATTATATTAAATGTTCTATTTGAAACACGGTTATTTGTGTTCAAAGGTGTGGTGGGAGTTGGCTGTGGACGAGCTGGTGTGAGTGCTGGTGGAAGAGGTATTTTACTACTTCTTAAAACTGGTGTCTGACTACGACTCGACCTGTGAGATGCACCAACTAACTGTGACTCTGAAGATGAATGATCCATAGAATCACGGAAGTAGTAGTCACAAAATCCCCCTCCACTACCCATCTGTTCGGAATCCTTGAGACCTGCTGAAATTGTATCTTCATTAAAATACTTATTAAGTATACATACACACATACTAAAGTATATACACCTTAATATACAACAACTTCATTATAATTGAAAAACAGGACCACCTGGGTTCAAATTACTGATACACATGGGAATTTTACACTCACATCCCAATAGTCATACCCCGCTTTGCGCGACCCCACATAACGCGAATTCGCTATAACTAGTTTTTTTTCTAAGAAAATATTTATTATACATATTAACAATTACATATACAGTACCAATAATATTGTATGTATACGTATCATCATAAATATACTGAATATGTAAATTTTGAATTTAACAACTAAAGTTTGCATATTTTATTTTGAAAATGACAAATAAACACATAATTACATTACTGTATTATTTTTTAAGGAGTACGAACACGTCAGCCTACCAACATGTTTGGTGGAAACGTAAAAACAGACAGCTGATTTGTACAGATAAATAAGAGGTTGCATTAGGTCAGACGTAGATCTGTATATAAGTGTCAGCCAAAACAGTAGTACGTTTTGTAAACATACATGGCTGTGCCATTACACATTATAAATGTTATTTGACCTTGAATACTCTTGTTGGCAGGATTCTGACAAATGAGAAATCGTATCTGTGCTGGAGACCCGTGGTGACGCTGAATAGACACAACACATTTTCATTTACACACAGCAGTGGCTCACACTTATTAACCATTTCTGAGTTCCCAATGCCACAACTCAGATTAAACTGTGCACAATGTTTGTAGAAAAGGCGGACGTGTGTGACGTAGGCGTTAGTTTGCAAAATGCATCTTCCATTCCCGCCAGAAATGTATTCACGTTTCTTGTTTATCTTGTCTCAGCCAAATAAACATTACTGTACTGTATACAGTACGTACGTACTAATTTACATTCTTGGAATGGTAGTTCGGGTTAATCCATCCTTTTTAGGGCACCTTGTTGAACTTAAGTCTCGGCCAATTTCCTGGAAAACCATTCACTCTTCCCCCCCCCCCGTTATTGTTTCTAAACATTGGGAATACGTTTTCCTTTCAGTTTAGTTCGAACATTCAATTAGAATGGATTAACAATGTGCACTGATAAAATGTCGAAATTAGCAGTTAAACGTAAATCGTTGACTGAAGTTAAAATGAAAATTTTAAATCGTATGGAGTCGGGTGTTGGTGCCACAGAAGTCGGTCGTGAGTTTGACATATCGGAGTCAACCGTATGTACAATTGTAAAAAATAAAGAAAAAATTGTGCTATCCAGTCAGTCCGCGGGTACATCTATTGCTGCTACAAAAGTGAATTGGTCTAGATTCTCTATTATGAAAAAAATGGAACACCTACTGTCAGTTTGGGGTGAAGACATGAACCAGCGGCAAATGCCTTTAAGCCAGGCTGTTATCATGGTTAAAGCTAAGTCCCTGTTTTACGACATTAAAAAAAAGGAGGAAGAATTTTCGACCATTGAGAATTTAAAGCAAGTCGAGGTTGGTTTGATTGATTCAAACGTCGCTCAAACCTTCACAGCCTTCGACTTCAAGGTAAATCAGCAAGTGCCGACATGGAAGCAGCTGATAAATATGCTTCCACATTTAAGGATTTGGTGAACAGTCGAAGCTATCCCCCTAACCTTGTTTTCAATGTGGATGAGACAGGGGTGTTTTGGAAAAAGTTACCTTCATGCACTTTCATTTCTAAAAGTGAGCGACAGGCCCCCGGCTTCAAAGCAGCCAAGGATCGGCTTACACTTCTATTGGGGGGTAATGCAAGTGGAGATTTGAAATTAAAACCTCTTTTGGTGTACCACTCAGAAAATCCACGAGCGATGAAATTTTATAAAAAAGAAAATTTGCCCGTCATATGGACATCAAACAAGAAGGCTTGGGTGACAATGGCTGTGTTTAATGATTGGTATCTTAACCATTTCATCCCCGAAGTAAAAAAAATATTGTGAGGAGAACGATTTAGAACATAAAGCCCTGTTAGTTCTGGATAACGCGCCTGGTCATTCTGTTACCTTGGAAAGCCTCCAAACTGATTTTCCTGTTGATGTTGTGTTTCTTCCTCCCAATACAACTTCATTATTGCAGCCTATGGATCAGGGAGCAATTGCTGCTTTTAAAGCGTATTATTTGCGCCGCACATTCGGCCAATTAATTCATGAAACAGATTCAGCAGACAAGCAGTCAATGAAAGAATGGTGGAAATCGTTTAACATTATGAAAGCCATTGAAAATATTGATCTTTCATGGAAAGAAGTTACACAACATTGCATGAATGGTTGTTGGAAAAAACTGTGGCCGGACGTGGCCAAAAATGAAGAAAATAAAAGTTTTTCCAAATTTAGTGAATGACATCACACAGCTAGTCAACACAGGGAGGCTAAGTGAAGAATCCATAGAAAAACAAGACATTATGGAATTGATTGAATCCGACGCGCAGCCTTTGACAAACGAAGAACTTTTGGATCTACAATCTCAAGATGAAGCGGAAAAAGAAGAGATCGTTCCTGAAGAAACACCACGAATTCTGTCATCTAAAATTTTGCAGGAAGGCTTAATGTTAATTCAAACAGGATTAAACCTCATAGAGCAAAATGAAGTTGATTGGGAGAGAATCGCGAAAGTCAAAAAAGTTGTCAATGATGGAATAGATTGTTATCAACAACTATTAAATGAGAGGAAGCGAAAAGCATCACAACCAACTCTACACACATTTTTCAAAAAGGCTGCGACTGAGAAGCCACATGAGGAACCTCAACCCAGAACTTCTCAAGGATCTTCTTTGTGATCAATTGTAAGTGAATTAGGTAGATGTTTGTATAAATTATTTTTGTACATATTCGTTTGTATGTACGTATGTATATCTTTTAAATTACAATGCCTTTTTTGAGATTTCGTATTATGAATATTTATTTATCAAAACCTTTGTACATACATACGTATTTTATTATGTTTATAACACATTTTGACAAGGAAAATCATATAAAAGCAATAAAAACTAAAACAACGAGGTATTGGTCAGTAAAAAATAGGAAACCCCGCTTAGCGCGATTTTCGTTTTACGCGAATCGCCGAGGAACGTATCACTCGCGTTAAGCGGGGTATGACTGTATACTGAAAAACGTGTCAGCAGTAATTATTCCTACTTTTGTATGACACATGTTGTAAAACATGACCCCATTAAGACAATAAAATGAAACAAAACAATAACATACTGTCTGTACTTAATACCAATTTATACTTGAATCATACTAGTGATCCTAATAAAACTTCAACTCAGGTGAAGAAAGGAAAATTTCACAATGCCCTAATATTTGCTTATAAGTTGATTTGATTTTTCGTATGAAAAAACATACTCCCATACCTCTCGAGAGTTACATCATAAATTTGTACTATTAAGCTCCCTGATCTATAGAACTCACTCACTGAACATAAGTGTATTTTGAACATAATATACACTACACTAATGCCTAATTAATACTATACACACTATTAACACACTACACTATCTAATTAGTGTAATATACACTAATTAGATAAAAGTCAAATTAATAAATTTTAATTGTTTAAAGCGGTGACTAAATTCATTCTTATGTGTGATTCATATGAACTGAATACATCATATACACAAAAGATATCAATATAGAACACACATAATTATAAGTTCAAATAAAATTTTGACTTCCTATAGTGACTTGGCAACTTGGATCTTATCATGGTTCAGTTTATGCAGTGATAAAAGGAAGAAGGATGACAGTGTGATGTGACAGTGCTACTGTATACCTACATTTACATTTTCAACATTTGTTTTGATGATTCAACTGCCACAATTCTGAAAAAGCATTGGGAGGTGGCTAATATAATTGAATTCATATCATTGGTTCAGGCACTGAAATTTTCTTCACAGTAAAGACAATCTTGAATCAAGTGAAGAAAAAATCAAACCTTGAGGCAATGGATACAGTAGATATTTTAATAAACCTATTCAAATATCTATAGGCCTATATGTAAACATTACATAACTCTATGTACAAGTAACTGCAAACAGCTGAAAAATTTTTGGGAGTCCACAATTTACAAAGGGTGTTGACAGATATTAGTTCTGTCAAGTTATTAAAGATATTGAATTCATATTTTGAATAAAATTGTGGTGGCTACACAGGTTTTTACAATTTTTTCAAAATTTTGACTTCCAAAATTAAGAAGATAGAAGTGCTCCTAAATTTAAACTATTTGAAAGTAAACACAATTTTTCAATTTGGATTAAAATTCCTTTCTTTTTAACAACATACATTAGGGTTTTCTAGTAACCATTTTTGTTGTAAAACTAATACCCTAGTTCAGTGTGGTCCAACTGGCGGCCCGCGGGCCACATGTGGCCCGCGACGTCTTTTTCTCTGGCCCTCGAAGGGACTAGGTCTTTACGGCCCCCAAAAATAATTTGTTTTTAACCAATTTAATAACTGAAGACATGAGTGGATGAAGGTGATATGTAACATTTTCTTTAATTTTGATTTTTTTATATGAATGAAGGTGTTATGTCCATATATGCATTCTGTCCCATTAAATCTTCGCAAAACTAGCTTATCTAGAGATTAGATCTCATAACTAAACTAAGAACTAAATATTTTAAAAAGAATCATAGAAACTTTGGAGCTCGTTTCTGTAAAATTATGAATTACCGACATACCACCTTCATCCACTCATGTCTTCAATTATTAGTTTCCAATGGCGGAACATATTACGTTCAACAAGTGAGCAACAAACATAGAGGTTGGACTCAGGTCAAATCCATTCGAAAGTTTTGGTCCTCCGTTTTTGTTTTGTTTGCGTTCTGCCAGCTTGGTGACTGCGAGCGGGGCGGCGGAGGGAAGTTAGGTTACCGCCCACTCCTCTCTCCTCGCAAGCCTGCTTTGATATTTCTTCAAACACGTGTCAGTTGAAAGCTCGTGCTAGACTGCAAAGTGTGTGAAACAGAGGTTCTGCTAAACTTTTTATTTGTTTTTTATTCAGTTTGTGCCGCATTAATCATGAGTACTTCAAACAAAAAAAGAAAAGAGGAGTTGGACAATAGAAAATTCAATGAGAGATGGGAAAATGAGTTTTTGTTTACGGATTTTGGAAATAAGCCACAATGTTTAGTTAGTTTGCAAGTGGTGTCGGTAATGAAAGAATATAATATTCGTCGCCATTATGAAAGTACGCATAAAGTGAAATTCGGAAGTGTTAGTGGCGAGGCGCGACTTAGTTTGGTCAGGGAACTTAAATCTACGATGCAGAAACAAAAAAACACGTTTTTTAAAGCAACACGTGCAGAAATCCAGTCTACAGGCGTCTTACGAGGTTTGTGCGATAATGGCTAAACATCAAATGTCATTTAGGTCGGGGGTCGGGCGAATTAATCAAACGGTGTGCAATTAAAATGGCGAATTCTTTTGGTGATAAGAAGGTTGCCAAAAACTTTGAAACCGTGTCTCTCTCGCACCAAACTGTTTCGAGAAGAATTCTAGAAATAAACGAACAACTTGACACACAGTTGAGAAAAGAAATAACAAAAAGTGAATATTTCTCTATCACTTTGGATGAAAGCACAGACATTATAGATGTATGCCAGCTCTTAGTTTTTATAAGGACAGTTGATAACAAATTTTCCATCAAAGAAGAACTACTTGACCTAGTGCTACTGCCTACTAGTGCGAAAGGCTCTGATATCTACAATGCTCTTGTGTCAGTTGTAGATAAGTATGGTGGCTTTCCAAATGTTCGTGTGTAGTGACGGATGGTGCGAAATGTATGACTGGTAAGAACACGGGTTTAGTAGGGTTGTTGAGTAAAACTGGTGTTAATGTATCCTTCTTACACTGCATTATTCATCAAGAGGTTCTCTGCAGCAATTTTGTTAAACTGAATGAGGTGATGAAAGATGTCACAAGAATTGTGAATTTGATTAGAGGCGGAAACCGCGCACAAGGCCACAGGAAACTGGTGCAATTTCTCCAGGATCTATCTGCGGAATGTTATGACATTCCCCTGCACTCCGAAATTCGCTGGCTAAGTGCTGGAAAAACCCTTAAAGCATTTTTCTCCATAAGAAATGAAGTCTGTCAATTCTTAGAAGCCAATGGAAAGGTTGACGATGAAACTATTAAAAGACTTAAGAACGAAGAATGGCTCTGCACATTAGCTTTCCTGACAGACATAACAGAACATTTGAACACCCTCAACTTAAAACTTCAAGAAAGGAAACAAAATATTTGCCAACTCGTGAGCCATATTGAAGCTTTCAGGAAAAAAGTGATAATTTTTTAAGAAGACCTGAAGAAATCTGACTTAAAATTCTTCAAATCATGCAGTGAAATGAAAAATGAAAACTTTTGTGCCGATTTCACACAATTTGGACATTATTTTACTCAGCTGAGGGAAGAATTTGAAGTACGATTTTCTGACTTTGATAATTTGAAAACCACGTTTCAGCTTTATGTTGATCCTATGACTGCCAAGATTGAAGACCAAGATCCTGAACTTCAGATGGAACTGTGTGAGCTTCAAAGCGACTTCTTACTAACTTCAAATACAAGTTTGAAATGTGAAGAATTTTGGAAATTGGTGATGCCTAACAAGTACCCTAAGCTTCACAACTTTGCCTTAAAAGTGACTTCCATGTCTGGAAGTACATACATTTGTGAGTGTGCTTTCTCGACAATGAAATCGCTGAAGTCGAAACAGAGGAATAAGTTATCCCAGGAAGCCCTGAAATCCACCCTCCGAATTGTGACAAGAGATGAAAGCAGACATCCCAGCCCTCGTTGACATGCACTCTGCCCAATCTTCTCACTGAATCAAAGATAAACTAGTTTTAAATTTAGTTTTAAAATGCTGAACGCATGAACTGGCAGATGATTGATATTGATGGCTTTTGTGTAAATAAAAAGTAATTTTGTATCTTGAAGGAAGAGTTATCAGTTTCATAATAATAATAATAATAATAATCTGAGGTAAAAATATAATATTGGCCCTCGATGTGCTCTCAGAAAAAAATCTGGCCCTTCACTACAAAACAGTTGGACCATACTGCCCTAGTTCATAAGTCATTTGAAAAAAAAACGCTTTTTCTTGACTTTTGACTCTCCACAAAAATGTTTGTACCCGGGGTCATACTGATGGGGACTTGTGGCGAGGCATTGTTTAATATCAAGGCTCACACATAAATTCAGCTGGGTGGGCATGCTTGCACAGGTGGAGTCAAATTTGATTGGTCTGTAAAATTTTATTGGCCATCATAAAATTTGAATCTAATGCACAGAATAAACTAATAAGAACAAATACTAACATGTTTTACATTTTAGTTAAGAAGGTAATCATCTAGACATACATTAAATTGTCGAATGGTAAAGTGGCTGTCTGTAAGTTACAAGGAAAAATAATTTTTCTTTAAAACAGTCATCAGTAAAATTCAAAATCTATTTATAACAGTTTGCTACAAGTAACCAGTACCAAATTCTTTCACTGCTACATATGTATACAACATTATACATAGAACCCTTTGTTTGCACACATCTTGTCAGACATCCTCTTGTTACTGTACAGTATGTACATTGAATTCAGTGTAGATACGTGTCTGCTCTTATTTTGGAGTGATTACAGTATTCTGAAACTTTTTACATTAAAATTTAAACGTGTGTAGTTTTATCCCTTTGTGACCAAACTAAAATGATGTGACTGTTAAAACACGGATCGTCTGGAGCAACTACACCATATAATATGAAGTATGGTGCATGAATTACATCAGACATGAAAAACTTAGCAAAACAATGGTCACTGTATCAACATGTATGGTGTTTCCAGTAGTAGTGCTAGGGGAGGGTTACGAAGAGTTACTGTGGGTTATAAACTCTCTTCACTGTGTAGGTTGTTAATGAAAGGCATATAAAATCAAGTTAAACATTTTACTAGATGTGTTTCCTACAGATGCCATGATGATAAGGCCAATTTAATTAGTAAGCATTTTAATGGTGTTCAAGCAGCTCTCTGAGAAACTTATTCATTGGCTTTGTATGGGCACTATAGCTTGCACGTTCTTAATCTTGCTATCACTTAAATGTTTTCCATTAAGCAATTACAAACTGCACGGGTATCTAGGATGTATCATCATTTTCTTAAAAAAAATCCTAAATTATTAATATTTGAGATGGAAAAAACTCAATTAAAGCAAATAAAGCGATGAGACAAGATTCAAATCTACATGTCCAACTTTATGGGTATGAGCAAAGTGAGAGTCTGTATGCTTGAGTTGTCTGATATTGTATCTCATGTTTTGACATGCAGATGCTCAGAATGTTGCAGCTTATGTGGCTTATACAATTATTACTTCTGAGTTTAAATCACTTGTACATTTTTAAAATGGTTTTCTTAGAGGCTCATGGAGTGAGTGGTAAATAGTTGCATTTGTGCCCTCTCCCCTGAGCTGGGAGACGGTAATAAGCAAATAACATTTGGAACTTTTACTGCACTGCTCAGACTTACGTTTTCTGTCTTGTGCATTGTTTGCGGGTGTATGTGTTTTCTGCATGGTAAGTCACACTTATTTACATGTGATTTTTAATAGCTCATGTAATTGCTCACATGCATCTCTCCATTACTGCAATGATACATTACTGTTAATGCAATTTATTTTTTTATTTAATAAAAAATTTAATCAGTGATGGCTAATCTCTGTTTTCAAATGTAAAAATAAATATTCTACACACTATACTTCACAATTCTCACATCAAAAAAGAACATAAAGGAACTGTATAATAAATATGTACTATATTAGGAATTTAAAAATAACAACAAACAAACAAATTTACAATCACAATACATGTAAAAAGTTCTATTCTCTGAAATACATAACACACATTTAACACAAAGTGGTAAAACTGAAACTATCAAAAATTATTTACTGCAGTTATTCAAATAAGAAACAATTTGAGAGACCAATGGTCATTTGTTGGATAGAAGATGAATAGGTTTAAGTCAGCTAAACTCTTACAAGCTGCGAAACAGAATTCTTCTCTTTCTTCCAGCATCGTTGTGCAATTTTTTCTCTTGACCTGCATTCCATTGGATTCCCATAACTGAGATAGAAGTCCTAACTCATCTTTTTTTGGCACTTGTGAAGCATTTAGATCAACAAGAAATTACAAAACACACTTGGTAGTTCCTCAGAATTATTGTATTTGTCAGAATAATTGCATGTGTTTCAGCCAGCAGGCTATTTTCAAACATGCTACTTCAAATAGTCTCACTGGTTAAAATAAATGTCACAGTTTGATAAATAAACTGATTTTGTGAAATTACAAACATGTTTTATAATTTTCTACTAACAAACAGAAGCTGTTACTCAATAAGCCTCTTTCCATTGTGCTTATTCTTGTTCTTGATTTGGATGGCAACACACATTTGGTAGTTGCTGTGATGTAACAGTTTTCATTGTTTGTAACATGAAAGAGACCAGAAATGTCTGTGGAATTTTTCATTATGGGAAGGTCAATATAATAATGTTCATTCTATTGTTTCTAGTTTGTAGAGCCTCACTTTCAACACATGAATACAAGTGGTTCTGGATTTTGATAATGTATTGATACCAGTTGTTCCATGCATTTCCTTCAGAACACCTGAGCATGTGAACAAATTGTCTTCAATAATTTTGTGTCATGCCATTCTTAACACTTCCTGTAGCTTACACTCTTTTATGCTACCTAATCAGTCACTTCCAACTGGCAGCCCAAGTCTTGCAGGAGAAATCTCTAAAAAAAATGTTTCACTGATGCACTAATACACGTACAGTCACTTTCATGTAATTTGTTTAATGGAATGTGTATTTGCCCTAGTACTCTTTTTATATCATACTATATAGCCCAGTCTAGTTCCTTCCATCCTTTGTCTAGATAAAACAGATGTCCCTGTCCTACGTTTTGTCCTTGATTCGTAACCATTTGCATCTGTTATGCAAAGTTACATTCAAGTGTTTTCAAATTAAAATTTGCTAACACAGATAAGACCCCCTCACGGAGTTCTTCGTATTCACTAACACGTATTGCAGTATTTAGAGAAGTGAGCAATCTACCACAATACAGTTACATTGGTAACTTCAGGGAACAAGCAGTAACACAGTATATTATTACAAATTTATAAGCTATCTTTTATTATACAATAATCTTAACAATAATTGTTACAATTTTTTATTGTATTTTAAAAGCTACTATATACTCCTGCTTTAGTGGCTGCAGCAGATCAACCTCAGTTTTTACCATGAAGATTTGATATAAATACACAATGTATAATATCTTTCTTATATCTTCATTATTTTACTGACATAATGAAGACTGTATCATTAAATATATGTGGTAAGATATGTTAAATGTGTACATTGCCTCTTTTCAATTATTTACATTACCTATTGCCTTTTATATTTTTATGTTTCCTCTTGAAAATCAATTGCTTATGATGCGGCCCGCCAGTAAGTTCCTGAATTTAATTGTGACCCTCGGATGCTTTTAAGTTGGAAACCACTATTATAAATGTAAGAACTGCAACGTGCCTTTAGGAATCTTCTGCCACTTCAGATATGCCAATGTGATCAGCCTGTTTATATTTCCCTCAAACTTCTGAGGGTTCTTCTTGGAACAGTCATCTTCACCTCATCAGGATGTAAAGATCTTCACCTCATACATACATAATCTCTACACTTTGTCCAGATTAACCCTAGAGGGAAAGTACAGTATTTAACTTAACGCACTTTTATTGCCTGATGTATGTCAATGCACATATTCCTCAACAAATATATTTCCTTTTGAATTACCATCTGAATTACATAAATAGCAAAATATTCTTTTGTAGATTCCACAGATATTATTGGTGTTTATTGTTAAAATAACATTTGAATTAAAAAAATGAAGAATAAATATGAGAGCTTTTACATTCTCATATGTGCATGCATTGTGTGTACTGTAGTGGACATTCTTTTTTAGTTTAGTTTGCATTCAACAGTGATGTGTTTACTTGTGTCAGTTCTATTGTTAATTATGACATATTTGTTATATTTAACATTATTCACATTATGTTAAACATAAACCTGGAAACACTTTAAAAAGTGGTGAAAAAACAATAGTGCTTAATGTTTTCCACAGAATTTGTGAAAATGGGTGATTCTAACATTATAAAACATTGGTTGCCTAAAATCAGAATTTACCAGAGTTTCTAAAGCAAGCATATATAATGCAAGAAAAGAGATGTTTTATAAGGCAAAGTTTCACCACCTGGAAAAAGAGAAAGCGTACACAAAACATCTTGGACAAAACTTGTGATGAGTTTGTTTGATCAGCTATCCATCACCAATTTCACCAGTTCTTTTTTAACAATGAGCCACTGACAATTAACTAAGTGCTGTATGCCATCAACAAGGACTTGGATTTGCCAAACAGAAATTGCAGGAGTGTTATTGTGGACAGTGATGACTTCAGTTTATGGCGAAGAAAATATTTGAGCTATATGAAAGAGCGCAGGTGACAAGGACAAACAATTTATTATTCAGATGAGACTTGGGTAAACCAAGGACACCTAACCTCTAAAGCATGGACGGGTTCAAATGTGAAATCGTGTATGGGTGTACCTTATGGGTGTACCATAAGACTTGGAAGCACCCCAAGAAAAAGAAAACATTTAATATACAGTCACCTCATGTATACTCAGTGTATACCACCTCAAGTTAGCATTACTCGATTTCACTGAAGATGCTAGTCAATGGTACTGCCAAAATGTCTGGTTTTGAAGTAAACTTTGGACCATGGCCAAACAGCCTGGGAAGTAATTTTAACCAAATTGACTCCAGCCGTGTAATTCAATGTAACACATCAGTGCAAAGTGTTTATAAAATTTGGAATTAAATAAGAAAAATTAGTACACTAGTAACCCCACATAAAAAGAGGTAACATGGAACAAAGTGTTATGGCAAGTTTGAGGAATTTGCAAAAAACACTGTTTGGCTAAAAGTACTTTCCTTCTTTTTCTAAATAAACCTCCAACTTTAAGTAAACTCCTGACTGCTGTAAATGATGATCTGATATTCATAATATTAAGTAAACAATTTTGCATACACTTTTATTAACATTAGGATTTTAATTTGTTACCAGAAATAGAAAAGTGTAGTCATATGTAGGAAAGATATTGTATTGTGGTACGAAAATTATGTTAAGTACAAATCAGTACTTTGGTTAATGCAAATCAGTGCTTCTAGGAGGGAGGGAGGGAGGGAGGGAGGGAGGGAGGGAGGGAGGGAGGGAGGGAGGGAGAGAGGGAGAGGGAGAGAGAGAGAGAGAGAGAGAGAGAGAGAGAGAGAGAGAGAGGTACTCATTTGTATTGATTTATTTTTATGTTATGTTGATAAAATTAAATGTTCTATTTATAATACAGTAAGGTTTTTCCAAATTCTCACATGTTGAAGGCGATTGCACCACCACCAAGGCGAAGGTGCTGGATTAATGTTGGATAAAAAGTTATATAGAGTTATGAATTAAACTTCAACAAAATTCTCATCAGTATTTCTTTTACTCAAATTTCTGTTTGATAAAATTATATATTTTGATGTAACAATGTAACAAATTTGGATTAACAAAACCTTCACTAGTTAGTAATATCCATAAATGAATTTATGTGAATAACAATGAATATGAGTTATTTCAATGTCACCTTACCTTAACCTAACCTGTGCTCAACGAGTTCGCCTAGATGGACTTTGGAAATTCTGTTAAGGGAAAGTTTGTTATTTGTAAGTTGTTTTCACGGGGACAATTTTGGGGTTTCCACATTCCACCTATCAAAACGTGGTGGCGACGAGGGCTTTTGGTTTTTTTTGGGATCTTCTGATGACGTAAGTGAATAGTATTGGGGCCTTATTCTTATAGGGACCAATAAGAATACAGCTGTGAATGTTAGGTACATATAAAATTTTTATTTTATGCATATGATGGAATGCATTGAACAAATTTACTTGAATTAGGTTCTGCCAAAAGCTTTCTGATACCCAAAACAAAACCATTCATAAAATGAATTGGAGGGATAGCGCTACATGGGTTATACAAATTAAAGTATGACATAATCGTTTTCATAATGGCTGAAACTTCAGCTAACAGCGACCAGTGTACTTATAGACTGTCAACAAGCCAAAATCCAAATGCCATTAACAATGTGCAGTTTGATAATGGGAAACTGTCAGCTGACCATCCGAGGCATTGCAATGCCTTTGGAACCACACATGTGCAAAGTGGCTGTGAAATTTGTCAAAAATTTTTTTTTAAGGTTCAAAACGTCCTACAACGTCTGATGCTTAATCTCCATTGTTGCCTGTTATTGCAGTTTTCGTTGTTTTGTGCTCTATTGGTCACTGATCTTCTTATGGCCTCTATCCATTTTTCTTGGATCTTCCCTTCTTTCTGTGCTCTCTAGGTATCCCTATCATTGTTTTCTCTGATAATTGGTCTTGTCCCATTCTTTGTACATGTCTGTACCAGATTAGTTGGTTTTCTTCAATGCAGTCAATGAGTGTTATTTTTTCTTTGATTGTTTCATTTCGTATTCGCTCTACCCTTGAAGTTCTAGCAGCTCATTTCAAGCAACCATTTCTGTTACTTCTAACTTTCTTTTTACCTGTTTTTTTACTGTCCATGTTTTGGATCCGTATATCAACGTGCTTTTAATCATACTATCTTATACTTTTCTTTTCCAATTTCTGTGCTCCACAGAATGCTGTTCAATGATCTAATTATCTGTTTTGCTTTGTTTATTCTTGATTTTATTTCAACATCATTTGTTTCTTCTTCATTAAAGTTTTTTTTTAAGTACAGTACACCCTCTATAATCCATCACTGCGGTAATCCAGCCCCTCCAGTAGTCTGGCGTTTTCAGGCGGGCATGGCGAGCATGAAGGGGGAAACAAGTCGGTAACCATAGACGTCAGTTGCATCATTAATCCTTCACTGTGTACAGTGCCATTTATTTGCAGTTGTTTTTTTTCTTCTAGAGGGTGACAAAGATGAAAAAAAAACATTTTATGACAGACTATGAAATAATTGATGTGATGACCAGAGAAGAGGAGGAGGAGGAAGATGGAGAAGCAGCGACAGCTGTTCATACAGCAGGCCATGATATGGCAGTGGACACCTTCACAACTTCTATTAAGTGGGCAGAATAAAATGGCGTGTCTGCTTGTGAAATTCTCATGTTAAAAAAACTGCAAGAAAAAGCATTAAAAGTGTCATTTCAACCCGAGAAACAGAAAAAAATTGACAGCTTTTTCATTAAAATGGAATAGTTGTAACGGTACAGAATTGTGTGCTACCATAGTTTCAAGTTAAATCAGTAAATTTTTCAATTGTCAGTATTCACCTGTGAGGTGCCCCTTGTAACCAGCAACATACAGTGTTATTGTTGATGTCTGGAGACAGCCAAGCCAGACGTATTACGTAATAGCTCTCCAGCAGTCTGTGTGTGTGAATCACAGTAAGCACAATTCTTTACCAGTGTTTGCATAAGACAGTAAAGAGCAGTTTGACAAGTTCGTTAAAAACAGTGGCCTCGGGCATTCAAGATAGACCATAAAATAAATTCGGCCTATCTAGTAAAGTGTTAAAACATTTATAAAAAGTTCCATTGCAACTCATGGCCGCACAGCCAAAAAAGTAACCGTCCAAGTGCTCGAGCGAAGTTATGTCGGCCGACAATAAATTATAATGGGTATATACGTTAAACCAACTTAACAAAAAAGGTGATTAAAAACAAACAACAATTAAACTCAATATAAACTAGTGTCGGAGTGCGTCAAAAGGAAGAAAGTGGTTAACACGAGGCGGTGCAACAACCCATATGAACACGTGGCGGATGGGTAACTAAACGCACAGAATATTAATACTTAAACCAATTTTAAACAAGTGTTGATTGTCCGTTATAAAATGAAAATTTAAAACATAAACACATAAATAGAGCTCTCTAAGGGAAAGGGGGATTATAAAAGAAAGAGGGAGGGGAGAAGATATAAAGAATACTGGTTCGTCTAGTAAAAAACGTAATTAAGATGTAGTTAAGGAAAATTTTTTTTTATATATCATTGTTTTCTCTTGGTAATTATTATTAGTATTGTAACCGGTTAGTATGAGAACATATGATTTTTTTATGTAATATAAGAGTTGAATTTGGAATAGCAAGAAAAAGTAGAGCCAGTAAAGATACATTAATATGTTATGTTATTAATCAACCAAGTAAAGTAGAGAAGGTTTTGCTGAATAAAAAAGAAATAACTTGTTAGAATCAGAAAAACAGTGTTAGCGTAATTATTTCGCACTTAAACCTAAATAACCCATCTGCAGCTGTTTTCGTCTGTAGGAATTTGGAAAAGAACCCTAAGGTAAGAGTTTATTATTAATTTGAAGTAAAATATATTGTTTCAGTGGCCCTCGAACAGTGACGGCGAGTGTAATATTTATTACATTCGCCAGACCTAATTAAGCTGCAGAACGGGTTATTTGGAAGTGAGGGCGTGGTTAGAAATGTTTTTAGATCGTAACTAGAAAGTAGAATTGATAAATTTTAATAACTGTGTATGCAATCGATAATCATTTAATTAAAAAATAATTTCATAATGGAGAACACAGAGAACAAAATAAATGAGATTGACGTAATTGTCGGCGATGAAGCCGAAAATAAATCGATGTTCCAAAGTAAAGAAAATGTGTCAACTGAGCCGGCTAACAGAAGCGACTCAGGTATTCAAACAAATGAAATAAGTGAAATTAATGTTTATGAATCAAAAATAATGAATGAAGTCGAAATCCATTCAACACCTATTTCAAGTAATCAAAATAAGAAATCCGATGACGATAATATGTTAACACGGTTGTATAGTATGATGTGTAGCAATTTTAGTGAACTAAGAGGGGACCTGAATGAATTGAAAGAACAAAATAAAGAAGTCAAGAATGATTTTGAGAAAATAAATTACCGTTTTGATAGTAATGACAAAAAATTTAATGAAATAAAAGGGGACATTAATGCAAAATTTGAGGTACAGAATAGTAATTTTAATGATAAATTCAACGACCAGAATGTTAAATTTAACTAAATTAAGGGGGAAATAAATGAAATAAACGTTAAAGTAATACAACAGTTAGATAAGCTGGTGAGAAATATTGAAAATAATGAGGTAAGTAGGGGTGAAAATAGCAATGATATAGTTGAAAAGGTGGTACTAGAGAGTAAGGTAGTTAATATTGAGAGTAATAAGGAAGATTTTGTTGAAGTAGAATTTAGTAACGAAGTGTTGTTGTTGGTTAGTGTTAATGAAAGTGAGAGAGAGTGTGCTGAAATGTTAGGTGGGCAAAAGGCAAATGTTCCCCAAGTGTGTGGTGAAACAAAGGTTTCACAGATGTTTTATGAGGACAGCGTTTCCTCCAGTGGTTATGTGGGAGATATGGTGTCTCCAAAGGGTCCCTCAAGTTTTTGCAGTGATGTATCTGGTAAAGCCAGTAAGTATTTTAGTGATTTTATGTTGCCTTTTGCATGGAATGAGATAGTCCAGGGGGGTTGTGAGAAGTATTGTGAGGAGAGAGAGATAGAGATTTTTGAAATTAATAGAGGCTATGAAATATTAGTGCAGAGTTTATGTATTGAGAGAGAGGAACAAATTGACTTATCTTGTGAAATAAAGATTGATGATTATTTTGATGACACAGTTGTAAATGATAAAATAACTTACCTTATGTTGAACAAAAATACTGACGGAGACAGAACTAAGATCACCAATGCAGACAGGTTTTATGAATTAATGGTAGACAAAAATGTAGTTAATTATTGTGTTGATGTAATTAACGAAAGTAATTACAATAATTATTGTCATTACAATAATAATAATAGTGTAACGAGTGTGAGTAAGGATGATAATTGTTACAGAAAAATGAGACTAATTTTTGACGATGGAGGGTAGATAAAAATTCAATGTATGGACATTTTAAATATTTTAGTTTATGGTAATGACCTGGATGATTTAGGTAATGAAGTGTGGTAAATAATAAAATTATGACACAAATTTGTAAATAAATATGTATTGGTGTTAAATGTATTGTGTCAGGGTATATTGGTAGAATGTATACAATAGTTTATATAACAATGTTTGTAGAATGTTATATTAATAATAATATTTTATTTTGCTAAACAGCCAACAAGAGGTATTGATGAATTTGTTTTTAAATAATGTAACTAAATTATTTTGAGTGGAGGTGGAATTAAAGCAATTTAAAAAGGCGAATTAAAATTATATTTGATCTGAATTGTAATAAAAAGTAATTGATGAATATGTTAATACTAAAGGATTTATAGAAACTGAAAATTGAAGGAAGTACATGTGTTAATAGTGTTGTAATCAAGAATGTTGAGACTGAGTCAGTGTTTATAACACCAGTCTGGCATACAACTGTTAATGTAAACAGGTATGTTGTATGTTGTGTGACCAATGTTTACAGTCATGCTGTACTTGACAACAACATGAATGTTGTATTTTGATGAATCAGTGCCATGAGCAAAATCCTATTATGAAACAAAAGAAATGAAGTTAACCTTTTGCAGATAATATAATAATGAGGTAATTACTGTAAATTAGGGAGTTGAGGAATTAAATTAAATGACATGGGTATTTAATTTATTGAAAAGGTGAAGTTTAATAATCAATTTAAATTTATTTTGATCTGAATTTTGACTGCAATTGTAAAAAAAATAATAATGGATGAAAAAATAATGAGTAAAATATGTACTTTACTTAAATTGAAAACTGAAGGAAATGTTGCATGGATATAATAAAAAATGTTTAGGCTGAGATAGTGTTTGTAAAATAAGATATGCACACAACTGTTAATGTAATCTAGGTTTTATATTTAACTGTAAATTCCCCACCTAAGTGCGGTCATGACCTCACCGGATCATGACCATGAAAGTAGCCAATTGTGACAAATCATAAATTTTACTTGATATAACCAGCTTGTGGTGTGTTTTGTTTTGTTAACCCGGTGGTTTGTTAGATTTAGTAGGGGGGTTATTTTTAGGGGAATCTACCAATGTTTGGAACAGGGCTATTTTCACCCAGATAGGGGTGGTAGTCCATTAGGGGCGTATCAATCACTATTAGTAAGTATATTATACTGAATTTTTTATTGTAACGCCGAAGCAAGGATGGGGGTTGAATAAAAGAAAAAAATGTTCACCCCTTCCGCATCAGTCCTTGTGGAAGCAACTGTGCGCTACAGTCCAGGGGGGGAAATAGTGAGTGTGGATGGGGGTGACCCAGTTACAGGTCACAAGGGAGATGTGATTTACAGCTAGGATGAGGCCTGTGGGGGTCAAGAAGCCTAGTGCTGAACACAGTAGATATTGTTAGGAAACTCTTTTTACATTATATGCAGTAATTCTCTTTAGTGATAAATGGTAAATATTGTTTATGTAGTGAAGTATGATAATTATAGTGGATAATATATTAATCGCTGGTCGGTGAATGAATGTAACCGTAGCGTCGATCTTGCAGTGGAACTCCTCTTCTTGGTTAAGTGTTGTCAGTGTACGTACCGTCAAGTCTCGTCTGGACAAATAATTTATATTAAAAAACACTTTCACGTACCTGTTAGTGATACTGGAAGTTCTGACGTTCACTTACCCAAAAATAAACTGTCAAGATGCTCTTATGACCAGCTTACTTTAAAAACAAGGTTATACTACTCCTTGTGTGCAATATGGGCGCCACATGGGTTTACTTTAGGAAAAGTTCCCATGAAAAAACAAATTGATAAATTTTAGAATTGTATAGATTCACTTTATGCTTCGTTTAAATGCTTGATGCATTTACAACAATTCAAATATAATATGGTAAAGTCTCTGCTCAGAGTTATCTCACTGTACTCAATGTTGAGTATTAATTAGCTATATGAAATAAATGTAATCAAAGTTTATACTGAATAAAATCGTGGGTTTATTTTACCCTTTAAAACAATTCAACAAATAAAAATACAATAATTACGTTAACACAAACTTGATGTTAAGTTGCCTGTCTACAATACGGCCTAGCTCAGTTTAGAACAATAAAACTCTTATAACTATTAACAAATTTGACTTTTAATATATAATTTACCTCACGGGTAGGCTCTTTGAATAACAAATAGAATACTATCAAATGCCTTGACAGATGTTAATCTAATGATAATTCATAATTTGGCCTCTTTTTAAAAACTCGTAATTATTTTTAAGGTTAGCGATCGTTACGCTTACTTATATACTAACAAATATTATGATGCTTAATACTAACACAAATATCTTACGTTGGATTAATTAATCCTCTAAATAAATTGATTCTGTGTATGTTATTGAAAGTTTTGTTGTCCTTGCGTCAGTACAATGTTGTTGAAAATTATGATCAGTGCAAACAGATAAGCAATATAAATGGTCACTGTGTTACCTTATTTCTTTTAATTGTATAGATTAAAATTTAAAAACACTCCAGTGATCGGATTATAATGATCACTGGTTAATTACACTTTATACGCACTTGGAACGAGGAATCTGCCCTCTTCTTAATAAAACTGGGCTATTTAAATTACTGATTATAATACTCTCGCTCGTTCCGAACACACGCACTAATTAAAATATTCACTTATTACTGTCGAAGCACTTTCCGTGTGGTTAATCGCTATACTGTTAATTGCCTTGAAGAATTTTGAAATATTTGCTGTTGTTATACTATGTTAAGTCATAAAAAAGTATTACGCTGTCGAGCGGCGACTGTATCGCTCGAGTAGGTTGACAAATCTGTAACGAATTTCTCTGCGCTGCTGGTTATATACCCCTTCGCTGCATCGCGCTTAGGGAGAAAAGTCGTTTAGTAAACTCTTTTTTGATTGGCTCTGATAACCGTTACAATGACGTATCGTTTTTTCTAACGGCCACCGGAGCGAACGTTGTACTCAGCTTTCGTTGTTATCGGTATTACTTGGAAAATTTCTTAATTTTAATAACAAATGATGCTAACCCGCACTATGCACTTATTATAATTCCAATCTTGAGGTTATTACCACCAAATTAAAGTTTAGTTTCTGGGCTTTAATTTGATGTGGCTTAACACTGGTTTTAACCTCGTTTTCTTTGACAATGCTTATAAATAATGTTTTGAAACATGGTTTCTCACTGTCGTCTGCTAGCAATGCATAATGCGATCATTTCCTATCTTTTTACATTTAGTGATTTACACTGCGTTTTCTTTAGAATGTCATTATTTGAACACTAATACATCTATGATTATAATTAAGAGCTATTTATAACTGTACAATATTAATTCTTAACATAATTATGGTAATACACTATTATAAAAAATCCTTATTCTCTAAATACATTTTTTCGGGCCTACTCAATTTAAAGTTATACCTTAATTATTGAGTGGTGGTATTTCACATTTCGCTTAATTATATTGATCGTTCAGTAAATTTTATGTTCACTAGGAGTCCTGTTTCCCTATTAATTTACTGACAAACATTTGTTTAGGCATGGGCTAGACACATTCTTAGTACTACGTTTATCCCTTAATAATTGTTACTAATTACATTCTGTCTAATAAGGAAGTTACTCATCCATATAAGATTTCCTTTTATAACTATTTTTACCCACTAATATTACATCTGGGCTGGTAATGCTAGTTTTAATATACATTGTGGCCATAGCTATTCTAGTCATAGGCTTTGTTATTTAGTGGTCATGGTTCTTTTACTTTCAGCCAAAATGCTGTTACTGATATTACATTATTTCAGTCATTATTTAGTTAGTTTTACTTTTACATGACTCTACATTAATGTCATGGACTGGCTCGTTTGACAGCTTATTGTGAACTTTGCATGTCCATTAGTTAAAGTCAGTCATTGTGTTTGTTGTAGTGTCATGCAGTGTATTCATCACTGCTTCTTGGGATCCTTCCTCTTCTTTCTTCTTTGCTGGTCCTTCTCTTCTTTGCTACATTCATTATAAATGATTCACTTTTATCACTTCAGTGTAATTACTTACCCTTCTGGTGAGTGTCTAGGTTATGTAACCTTTTGTGGTGTTACAATATATATTATAACGATTCATAATAGCGTCCTATCAGAGCGTTATATGAAAGCTATAGACGGTACGAGTGTAACGCCGTAAGAAAGAGAGAGAGAGCGTATAATCGCAGCCATCTCACTCTAACCACGTCACCGCTACATTAGAATCCAGTTCAAACATGTAATTTTACTCAAAGCGAATTATCAGTTCAACCTGCGATAACTTCAAAAGTTATAAATATACGGCAATTCTGAAAACAGCATTGTATTCAGCAAGAAAAGCTTTATAAGTAGCCGCAAGCTCAGTTAATATAATTAACAAATAAAGAAGTTATACGGATGACGCACGCCAACAGGAATAACGAGAGAATTATGCTACGTAGGAATAAGGTGTTTTCACACACACACAGATAAAGACCTACGCAACAATATTCTGTGGTCAGATCTTGGAAACACATATGCAAATACCTGTAATCAATCGATTTGCAAATACAGGAAGTACGATTTTGACAAGAATTTCTATGCCGTTTGGAACCTGTCACGGAGTGTTTGAGCGACTTGTTCGAGATTGTCGAAACTGGAAAAACGCATGATTTATTTGTACAACCAATCAGCAGCCCGTATTTAAAACAGACGCCAGCTAAAAGCGAGGGGTAACATCACTCTTCGTTCGGTACTTAAACACACTAGACGTGTATAATTCACATACAGAAATTTTTAAATTTACACAACAGTGCAAATTAAGTTCTAAATCGAGAAGTAGTCCGCAGTGTAGATGAATTAACAACATTCAATAACACTAGCTGCGTAAAACAACCATTAATTAATTAATTAATCCATCAGCCGTGAAGGACCTGTGCTACAGAAGGCTACAGCATCTGTAATTGCCAGGGCATCTTCAACAGCATTGATCAATCCATTCTTCTGTGCAACACCATCGAAAGGAGGACCTCTACAGATTCCTATCTTCGGTCAACGCATCAAACAGTAAGAAATAGATTCATTGATCAATGACATAAGCGCTAAACAAATTAATAAAACAATAAACAATTTTAAAAAGACACTAAGAAAAGCACACTTTGTATTGTAACTATAAGATTAGTTCTAATATAGGATAGGAGTGTTGAATGGAAAGTGGTGTGTAGTGTTGGACGTGCAAATTATTGCAGACCTGTTCTTTAGCACTGGTTTGGGAGATAGCAATCTCTTAATCAAACCAGATAAGAGCTATAGGTCGTTTGAGCATCTTAATCATTACTTTCCACACTCACTCAATAATTATAAGGTTAGGGTAGAATTAAGTCCTACCATTAACAATTTACAGTTTAAAAATAATTAATTAAACGTTCATTAAAATAATCAAGAAATCTTAAAGTGTTATTTGTAACGATTCCCCTTGAAAACCACAATCACTGAACGAATCCTGAGAAAGAGTGTCTCCATGCACTGAGCTAAGCTGAAACCGTGTCATTTGTATCTGGGATTTGTTCTGGCGCCCAGGTAAAGTAATATCACGGGTAAGTAACTTTTTATCTAACATCACAAATATTAGATAATTGTGTTAGAAGAAAGGGAGCGTTGTAATATATATATAGTAGTTAAGAATAAAGATTCTTGAGGATAATTTGTATTTCTTAGTTATAATTGTTGTGATTTAATGCGATTTTGTATACTCAATGTGTTATTTTGGATGGGTAATATTGTACTGGGAACATTATTTAATTTGTCTGGAATGCATATGTAGCCTACTAAGGCTAGGATACTGTAAACTTATATTGCTCTGTTAACATTGTATTTTCTAGGGTTAAGCTATAGAGTTGATGGAAACCAATGTTGATGATGATCTATTTATATTTGATGTAATTTACTTGTATTTGGGGGGGGGGAATAATGTTGCTAGGGGAGTAAAATTACCAACATATAACTGGTATACGGGTTTTATGTACTCAAGAAATGTAAGCAGACAGCAAGTTTGTATTGCTATATGTACATTACAAATTCAAGGAAGAACCAGTACTTTATATAAACACGAACCAGTATTTTGCAATTAATGAACCAGTACGGCTAAGAGGAAACCAATCAGTTGTGGATATGATATAATGGAAGGTCTGTTTGTTAATTTTTTAATTGAATGTTATAGAGTCAGGCGTTACAGTGGCGGGCGCCTATCTGATTTTATGGTGTTGGGATCTCGAACAGAGAAGTCCAGTAAGGTCGGACGGGTGCGGCCACAGTCGCCGGACTAGGGGGGGGGGGTAAGTACCCATGATTTTAGTAAAGAATTTAAGGGGGATTGTGGCGCCATATCCTCACTGATCCTCTTAGGTTTTAGGCAATGAGAGTTTGTATGCTTCGGCATACAACCTCTCATGGGGGGGGGGTATTGTAATGGTACAGAATTGTGTGCTACCATAGTTTCATGTTAAATCAGTAAATTTTTCAATTGTCAGTATTCACCTGTGAGGTGCCCCTTGTAACCAGCAACATACAGTGTTATTGTTGATGTCTGGAGACAGCCAAGCCAGACGTATTATGTAATAGCTCTCCAGCAGTCTGTGTGTGTGAATCACAGTAAGCACAATTCTTTACCAGTGTTTGCATAAGACAGTAAAGAGCAGTTTGACAAGTTCGTTAAAAACAGTGGCCTCGGGCATTCAAGATAGGCCGTAAAATAAATTCGGCCTATCTAGTAAAGTGTTAAAACATTTATAAAAAGTTCCATTGCAACTCATGGCCGCACAGCCAAAAAAGTAACCGTCCAAGTGCTCGAGCGAAGTTATGTCGGCCGACAATAAATTATAATGGGTATATACGTTAAACCAACTTAACAAAAAAGGTGATAAAAAACAAACAACAATTAAACTCAATATAAACTAGTGTCGGAGTGCGTCAAAAGGAAGAAAGTGGTTAACACGAGGCGGTGCAACAACCCATATGAACACGTGGCGGATGGGTAACTAAACGCACAGAATATTAATACTTAAACCAATTTTAAACAAGTGTTGATTGTCCGTTATAAAATGAAAATTTAAAACATAAACACATAAATAGAGTTCTCTAAGGGAAAGGGGGATTATAAAAGAAAGAGGGAGGGGAGAAGATATAAAGAATACTGGTTCGTCTAGTAAAAAACGTAATTAAGATGTAGTTAAGGAAAATTTTTTTTTATTTATCATTGTTTTCTCTTGGTAATTATTATTAGTATTGTAAGCGGTTAGTATGAAAACATATGATTTTTTTATGTAATATAAGAGTTGAATTTGGAATAGCAAGAAAAAGTAGAGCCAGTAAAGATACATTAATATGTTATGTTATTAATCAACCAAGTAAAGTAGAGAAGGTTTTGCTGAATAAAAAAGAAATAACTTGTTAGAATCAGAAAAACAGTGTTAGCGTAATTATTTCGCACTTAAACCTAGATAACCCATCTGCAGCTGTTTTCGTCTGTAGGAATTTGGAAAAGAACCCTAAGGTAAGAGTTTATTATTAATTTGAAGTAAAATATATTGTTTCAGTGGCCCTCGAACAGTGACGGCGAGTGTAATATTTATTACATTCGCCAGACCTAATTAAGCTGCAGAACGGGTTATTTGGAAGTGAGGGCGTGGTTAGAAATGTTTTTAGATCGTAACTAGAAAGTAGAATTGATAAATTTTAATAACTGTGTATGCAATCGATAATCATTTAATTAAAAAATAATTTCATAATGGAGAACACAGAGAATAAAATAAATGAGATTGACGTAATTGTCGGCGATGAAGCCGAAAATAAATCGATGTTCCAAAGTAAAGAAAATGTGTCAACTGAGCCGGCTAACAGAAGCGACTCAGGTATTCAAACAAATGAAATAAGTGAAATTAATGTTTATGAATCAAAAATAATGAATGAAGTCGAAATCCATTCAACACCTATTTCAAGTAATCAAAATAAGAAATCCGATGACGATAATATGTTAACACGGTTGTATAGTATGATGTGTAGCAATTTTAGTGAACTAAGAGGGGACCTGAATGAATTGAAAGAACAAAATAAAGAAGTCAAGAATGATTTTGAGAAAATAAATTACCATTTTGATAGTAATGACAAAAAATTTAATGAAATAAAAGGGGACATTAATGCAAAATTTGAGGTACAGAATAGTAATTTTAATGATAAATTCAATGACCAGAATGTTAAATTTAACTAAATTAAGGGGGAAATAAATGAAATAAACGTTAAAGTAATACAACAGTTAGATAAGCTGGTGAGAAATATTGAAAATAATGAGGTAAGTAGGGGTGAAAATAGCAATGATATAGTTGAAAAGTGGTACTAGAGAGTAAGGTAGTTAATATTGAGAGTAATAAGGAAGATTTTGTTGAAGTAGAATTTAGTAACGAAGTGTTGTTGTTGGTTAGTGTTAATGAAAGTGAGAGAGAGTGTGCTGAAATGTTAGGTGGGCAAAAGGCAATGTTCCCCAAGTGTGTGGTGAAACAAGGTTTCACAGATGTTTTATGAGGACAGCGTTTCCTCCAGTGGTTATGTGGGAGATATGGTGTCTCCAAAGGGTCCCTCAAGTTTTTGCAGTGATGTATCTGGTAAAGCCAGTAAGTATTTTAGTGATTTTATGTTGCCTTTTGCATGGAATGAGATAGTCCAGGGGGGTTGTGAGAAGTATTGTGAGGAGAGAGAGATAGAGATTTTTGAAATTAATAGAGGCTATGAAATATTAGTGCAGAGTTTATGTATTGAGAGAGAGGAACAAATTGACTTATCTTGTGAAATAAAGATTGATGATTATTTTGATGACACAGTTGTAAATGATAAAATAACTTACCTTATGTTGAACAAAAATACTGACGGAGACAGAACTAAGATCACCAATGCAGACAGGTTTTACGAATTAATGGTAGACAAAAATGTAGTTAATTATTGTGTTGATGTAATTAACAAAAGTAATTACAATAATTATTGTCATTACAATAATAATAATAGTGTAACGAGTGTGAGTAAGGACGATAATTGTTACAGAAAAATGAGACTAATTTTTGACGATGGAGGGTAGATAAAAATTCAATGTATGGACATTTTAAATATTTTAGTTTATGGTAATGACCTGGATGATTTAGGTAATGAAGTGTGGTAAATAATAAAATTATGACACAAATTTGTAAATAAATATGTATTGGTGTTAAATGTATTGTGTCAGGGTATATTGGTAGAATGTATACAATAGTTTATATAACAATGTTTGTAGAATGTTATATTAATAATAATATTTTATTTTGCTAAATAGCCAACAAGAGGTATTGATGAATTTGTTTTTAAATAATGTAACTAAATTATTTTGAGTGGAGGTGGAATTAAAGCAATTTAAAAAGGCGATTTAAAATTATATTTGATCTGAATTGTAATAAAAAGTAATTGATGAATATGTTAACACTAAAGGATTTATAGAAACTGAAAATTGAAGGAAGTACATGTGTTAGTAGTGTTGTAATCAAGAATGTTGAGACTGAGTCAGTGTTTATAACACCAGTCTGGCATACAACTGTTAATGTAAACAGGTATGTTGTATGTTGTGTGACCAATGTTTACAGTCATGCTGTACTTGACAACAACATAAATGTTGTATTTCGATGAATCAGTGCCATGAGCAAAATCCTATTATGAAACAAAAGAAATGAAGTTAACCTTTTGCAGATAATATAATAATGAGGTAATTACCGTAAATTAGGGAGTTAAGGAATTAAATTAAATGACATGGGTATTTAATTTATTGAAAAGGTGAAGTTTAATAATCAATTTAAATTTATTTTGATCTGAATTTTGACTGCAATTGTAAAAAAAATAATAATGGATGAAAAAATAATGAGTAAAATATGTACTTTACTTAAATTGAAAACTGAAGGAAATGTTGCATGGATATAATAAAAAATGTTTAGGCTGAGATAGTGTTTGTAAAATAAGATATGCACACAACTGTTAATGTAATCTAGGTTTTATATTTAACTGTAGATTCCCCACCTAAGTGCGGTCATGACCTCACCGGATCATGACCATGAAAGTAGCCAATTGTGACAAATCATAAATTTTACTTGATATAACCAGCTTGTGGTTTGTTTTGTTTTGTTAACCCGGTGGTTTGTTAGATTTAGTAGGGGGGTTATTTTTAGGGGAATCTACCAATGTTTGGAACAGGGCTATTTTCACCCAGATAGGGGTGGTAGTCCATTAGGGGCGTATCAATCACTATTAGTAAGTATATTATACTGAATTTTTTATTGTAACGCCGAAGCAAGGATGGGGGTTGAATAAAAGAAAAAAATGTTCACCCCTTCCGCATCAGTCCTTGTGGAAGCAACTGTGCGCTACAGTCCAGGGGGGGAAATAGTGAGTGTGGATGGGGGTGACCCAGTTACAGGTCACGAGGGAGATGTGATTTACGGCTAGGATGAGGCCTGTGGGGGTCAAGAAGCGTAGTGCTGAACACAGTAGATATTGTTAGGAAACTCTTTTTACTTTATATGCAGTAATTCTCTTTAGTGATAAATGGTAAATATTGTTTATGTAGTGAAGTATGATAATTATAGTGGATAATATATTAATCGCTGGTCGGTGAATGAATGTAACCGTAGCGTCGATCTTGCAGTGGAACTCCTCTTCTTGGTTAAGTGTTGTCAGTGTACGTACCGTCAAGTCTCGTCTGGACAAATAATTTATATTAAAAAACACTTTCACGTACCTGTTAGTGATACTGGAAGTTCTGACGTTCACTTACCCAAAAATAAACTGTCAAGATGCTCTTATGACCAGCTTACTTTATAAACAAGGTTATACTACTCCTTGTGTGCAATATGGGCGCCACATGGGTTTACTTTAGGAAAAGTTCCCATGAAAAAACAAATTGATAAATTTTAGAATTGTATAGATTCATTTTATGCTTCGTTTAAATGCTTGATGCATTTACAACAATTCAAATATAATATGGTAAAGTCTCTGCTCAGAGTTATCTCACTGTACTCAATGTTGAGTATTAATTAGCTATATGAAATAAATGTAATCAAAGTTTATACTGAATAAAATCGTGGGTTTATTTTACCCTTTAAAACAATTCAACAAATAAAAATACAATAATTACGTTAACACAAACTTGATGTTAAGTTGCCCGTCTACAATACGGCCTAGCTCAGTTTAGAACAATAAAACTCTTATAACTATTAACAAATTTGACTTTTAATATATAATTTACCTCACGGGTAGGCTCTTTGAAAAACAAATAGAATACTATCAAATGCCTTGACAGATGTTAATCTAATGATAATTCGTAATTTGGCCTCTTTTTAAAAACTCGTAATTATTTTTAAGGTTAGCGATCGTTACGCTTACTTATATACTAACAAATATTATGATGCTTAATACTAACACAAATATCTTACGTTGGATTAATTAATCCTCTAAATAAATTGATTCTGTGTATGTTATTGAAAGTTTTGTTGTCCTTGCGTCAGTACAATGTTGTTGAAAATTATGATCAGTGCAAACAGATAAGCAATATAAATGGTCACTGTGTTACCTTATTTCTTTTAATTGTATAGATTAAAATTTAAAAACACTCCAGTGATCGGATTATAATGATCACTGGTTAATTACACTTTATACGCACTTGGAACGAGGAATCTGCCCTCTTCTTAATAAAACTGGGCTATTTAAATTACTGATTATAATACTCTCGCTCGTTCCGAACACACGCACTAATTAAAATATTCACTTATTACTGTCGAAGCACTTTCCGTGTGGTTAATCGCTATACTGTTAATTGCCTTGAAGAATTTTGAAATATTTGCTGTTGTTATACTATGTTAAGTCATAAAAAAGTATTACGCTGTCGAGCGGCGACTGTATCGCTCGAGTGGGTTGACAAATCTGTAACGAATTTCTCTGCGCTGCTGGTTATATACCCCTTCGCTGCATCGCGCTTAGGGAGAAAAGTCGTTTAGTAAACTCTTTTTTGATTGGCTCTGATAACCGTTACAATGACGTATCGTTTTTTCTAACGGCCACCGGAGCGAACGTTGTACTCAGCTTTCGTTGTTATCGGTATTACTTGGAAAATTTCTTAATTTTAATAACAAATGATGCTAACCCGCACTATGCACTTATTATAATTCCAATCTTGAGGTTATTACCACCAAATTAAAGTTTAGTTTCTGGGCTTTAATTTGATGTGGCTTAACACTGGTTTTAACCTCGTTTTCTTTGACAATGCTTATAAATAATGTTTTGAAACATGGTTTCTCACTGTCGTCTGCTAGCAATGCATAATGCGATCATTTCCTATCTTTTTACATTTAGTGATTTACACTGCGTTTTCTTTAGAATGTCATTATTTGAACACTAATACATCTATGATTATAATTAAGAGCTATTTATAACTGTACAATATTAATTCTTAACATAATTATGGTAATACACTATTATAAAAAATCCTTATTCTCTAAATACATTTTTTCGGGCCTACTCAATTTAAAGTTATACCTTAATTATTGAGTGGTGGTATTTCACATTTCGCTTAATTATATTGATCGTTCAGTAAATTTTATGTTCACTAGGAGTCCTGTTTCCCTATTAATTTACTGACAAACATTTGTTTAGGCATGGGCTAGACACATTCTTAGTACTACGTTTATCCCTTAATAATTGTTACTACTTACATTCTGTCTAATAAGGAAGTTACTCATCCATATAAGATTTCCTTTTATAACTATTTTTACCCACTAATATTACATCTGGGCTGGTAATGCTAGTTTTAATATACATTGTGGCCATAGCTATTCTAGTCATAGGCTTTGTTATTTAGTGGTCATGGTTCTTTTACTTTCAGCCAAAATGCTGTTACTGATATTATATTATTTCAGTCATTATTTAGTTAGTTTTACTTTTACATGACTCTACATTAATGTCATGGACTGGCTCGTTTGACAGCTTATTGTGAACTTTGCATGTCCATTAGTTAAAGTCAGTCATTGTGTTTGTTGTAGTGTCATGCAGTGTATTCATCACTGCTTCTTGGGATCCTTCCTCTTCTTTCTTCTTTGCTGGTCCTTCTCTTCTTTGCTACATTCATTATAAATGATTCACTTTTATCACTTCAGTGTAATTACTTACCCTTCTGGTGAGTGTCTAGGTTATGTAACCTTTTGTGGTGTTACATATATTATAACGATTCATAATAGCGTCCTATCAGAGCGTTACATGAAAGCTATAGACGGTACAAGTGTAACGCCGTAAGAAGAGAGAGAGAGAGAGAGAGAGAGAGAGAGAGAGAGAGAGAGAGAGAGAGAGAGAGAGAGAGAGAGAGAGAGAGAGAGAGAGAGAGAGAGAGAGAGAGCGTATAATCGCAGCCATCTCATTCTAACCACGTCACCGCTACATTAGAATCCAGTTCAAACATGTAATTTTACTCAAAGCAAATTATCAGTTCAACCTGCGATAACTTCAAAAGTTATAAATATACGGCAATTCTGAAAACAGCATTGTATTCAGCAAGAAAAGCTTTATAAGTAGCCGCAAGCTCAGTTAATATAATTAACAAATAAAGAAGTTACACGGATGACGCACGCCAACAGGAATAACGAGAGAATTATGCTACGTAGGAATAAGGTGTTTTCACACACACACAGATAAAGACCTAAGCAACAATATTCTGTGGTCAGATCTTGGAAACACATATGCAAATACCTGTAATCAATCGATTTGCAAATACAGGAAGTACGATTTTGACAAGAATTTCTATGCCGTTTGGAACCTGTCACGGAGTGTTTGAGCGACTTGTTCGAGATTGTCGAAACTGGAAAAACGCATGATTTATTTGTACAACCAATCAGCAGCCCGTATTTAAAACAGACGCCAGCTAAAAGCGAGGGGTAACATCACTCTTCGTTCGGTACTTAAACACACTAGACGTGTATAATTCACATACAGAAATTTTTAAATTTACACAACAGTGCAAATTAAGTTCTAAATCGAGAAGTAGTCCGCAGTGTAGATGAATTAACAACATTCAATAACACTAGCTGCGTAAAACAACCATTAATTAATTAATTAATCCATCAGCCGTGAAGGACCTGTGCTACAGAAGGCTACAACATCTGTAATTGCCAGGGCATCTTCAACAGCATTGATCAATCCATTCTTCTGTGCAACACCATCGAAAGGAGGACCTCTACAGATTCCTATCTTCGGTCAATGCATCAAACAGTAAGAAATAGATTCATTGATCAATGACATAAGCGCTAAACAAATTAATAAAACAATAAACAATTTTAAAAAGACACTAAGAAAAGCACACTTTGTATTGTAACTATAAGATTAGTTCTAATATAGGATAGGAGTGTTGAATGGAAAGTGGTGTGTAGTGTTGGACGTGCAAATTATTGCAGACCTGTTCTTTAGCACTGGTTTGGGAGATAGCAATCTCTTAATCAAACCAGATAAGAGCTATAGGTCGTTTGAGCGTCTTAATCATTACTTTCCACACTCACTCAATAATTATAAGGTTAGGGTAGAATTAAGTCCTACCATTAACAATTTACAGTTTAAAAATAATTAATTAAACGTTCATTAAAATAATCAAGAAATCTTAAAGTGTTATTTGTAACGATTCCCCTTGAAAACCACAATCACTGAACGAATCCTGAGAAAGAGTGTCTCCATGCGCTGAGCTAAGCTGAAACCGTGTCATTTGTATCTATGTTGCTAGGGGAGTAAAATTACCAACATATAACTGGTATACGGGTTTTATGTACTCAAGAAATGTAAGCAGACAGCAAGTTTGTATTGCTATATGTACATTACAAATTCAAGGAAGAACCAGTACTTTATATAAACACGAACCAGTATTTTGCAATTAATGAACCAGTACGGCTAAGAGGAAACCAATCAGTTGTGGATATGGTATAATGGAAGGTCTGTTTGTTAATTTTTTAATTGAATGTTATAGAGTCAGGCGTTACAGTGGCGGGCGCCTATCTGATTTTATGGTGTTGGGATCTCGAACAGAGAAGTCCAGTAAGGTCGGACGGGTGCGGCCACAGTCGCCGGACTAGGGGGGGGGGTAAGTACCCATGATTTTAGTAAAGAATTTAAGGGGGATTGTGGTGCCATATCCTCACTGATCCTCTTAGGTTTTAGGCAATGAGAGTTTGTATGCTTCGGCATACAACCTCTCATGGGGGGGGGGTATTGTAACGGTACAGAATTGTGTGCTACCATAGTTTCAAGTTAAATCAGTAAATTTTTCAATTGTCAGTATTCACCTGTGAGGTGCCCCTTGTAACCAGCAACATACAGTGTTATTGTTGATGTCTGGAGACAGCCAAGCCAGACGTATTACGTAATAGCTCTCCAGCAGTCTGTGTGTGTGAATCACAGTAAGCACAATTCTTTACCAGTGTTTGCATGAGACAGTAAAGAGCAGTTTGACAAGTTCGTTAAAAACAGTGGCCTCGGGCGTTCAAGATAGGCCGTAAAATAAATTCGGTCTATCTAGTAAAGTGTTAAAACATTTATAAAAAGTTCCATTGCAACTCATGGCCGCACAGCCAAAAAAGTAACCGTCCAAGTGCTCGAGCGAAGTTATGTCCGCCGACAATAAATTATAATGGGTATATACGTTAAACCAACTTAACAAAAAAGGTGATAAAAAACAAACAACAATTAAACTCAATATAAACTAGTGTCGGAGTGCGTCAAAAGGAAGAAAGTGGTTAACACTAGGCGGTGCAACAACCCATATGAACACGTGGCGGATGGGTAACTAAACGCACAGAATATTAATACTTAAACCAATTTTAAACAAGTGTTGATTGTCCATTATAAAATGAAAATTTAAAACATAAACACATAAATAGCTCTAAGGGAAAGGGGGATTATAAAAGAAAGAGTGAGGGGAGAAGATATAAAGAATACTGGTTCGTCTAGTAAAAAACGTAATTAAGATGTAGTTAAGGAAAATTTTTTTTTTTTATATATCATTGTTTTCTCTTGGTAATTATTATTAGTATTGTAAGCGGTTAGTATGAAACCATATGATTTTTTTATGTAATATAAGAGTTGAATTTGGAATAGCAAGAAAAAGTAGAGCCAGTAAAGATACATTAATATGTTATGTTATTAATCAACCAAGTAAAGTAGAGAAGGTTTTGCTGAATAAAAAAGAAATAACTTGTTAGAATCAGAAAAACAGTGTTAGCATAATTATTTCGCACTTAAACCTAAATAACCCATCTGCAGCTGTTTTCGTTTGTAGGAATTTGGAAAAGAACCCTAAGGTAAGAGTTTATTATTAATTTGAAGTAAAATATATTGTTTCATAGTACTGTACATTACTCTGTGAGTTTCATTTTTCCAACATTTGACTAAATAATAAAAATTAATCTAATCCGAATAAATTTAAGAGAAATAGAAGATACTTTACTGTATTTTTAATCTGATGTTTTAATCAGGTGAAAGTTTTTCTAATGTTTTACCATTATGCACAATATACGCTATTTTTAGTCATTTATATGCGTTCTTTCTAATAACCATCCATTAATCCGGCATTTCCATTGATCCGGCACTACCCTGGTTTGATATCTGCCAGATTAGTGAGAGTGTACTGTATATGTAAGTGTTGCATTTTTCTATACATTTGTTGTTTTCTAAGATGAAATCTGTTGTTCCTTCTCCGACACACAGCTACTGCATTCTTCTATGTTCATCAGTAATCTCCATTTTTGATACTCTTCCTTCAGTTAGCGTGCCATATATTACAGGTCTTCTTTTTCATTTGCACATATCACTTGATCATCTGCAAACTGTAGGGTGTACAAACATGTGTCATCGTCAATTTCAATACCCAACTCTTTCATTCTTTCTTCCAATGGGTTAGAACGTTTGCAATGTAAATATTGAAAAGGGTGGGGGAGATGCAACAGCCCTGTCGTAATCCCTTAGTTACTCTGATCGGTTCTGATACTCTATTTCCCACTATTATTGTGGACATCATATCGTTCTACTAGTTTTGCACAGCCCTAATAAGTGTATGGTTGATGTCGGTATCTTGAAGTACCTCCCATAGTTTGACGATAGTTATATTATCGTAAGCTTTCTGTAAGTCTATAAATATTAAGTGAGTTGGTCTATTTCTTTCTACCTTCTTTTCAATAACTTGTTTTAGATCAAACACGTTGTCTGTACAGGACATACTCCTCTAAAGCCACCCTGCTCTTCTTCTTCATAGCCCTTATATTTGTTTTGTATCTCATCTCTGATAATTCTTCTCTATACTCTACTAATTGTACTCATTATTGATATTCCACAATAGTTGTTGCTGTCTAGTTTGTTGCCTTTCTTGTATATTTGTATAATATAGGCTGTTTTCCATTCCTGTGGTATATTTTCACTGTTGATGTATTTTGTAAAGATGTTGATATACTTTGTAAAGTTTCTGAAACTTTGAGAAAAACTGTTTCTCTTAAACAGAAAGAAATCTGTTTTGTATATGCTGGAGTGCACAGTTAGTGACCCTGACTTACTTAGGACCATGGTAAGTGGTGATAAGTCTTGGGTATATTAAATGATCCAGAAACCAAGGCCCAGTTGTCACAGTGAAAGTCACCATAATCCCAAGGCTGAAGATAGCACGACGAATGAGGAGCAATGTGGAAGTGACACTGTTTTTTCAGCTACCATGGACTTGTATATCATGAATATGCACCAGATGCCAAACTGTCAATATATAGTACTACCTTGTGGTTCAGTAACATTTTTGTAATACAGTTCAGTGCAAGCCACCAAATCTGTGGGAATTGCTCAAGTGGCAGTTGCATCACTGCCCCTGTCAAGTGACATCTAATCTATGATTTCTTGATTAAGCATGGAATTCCTCAAGTAACCCAGGCTTCTTATTCACCAGACATGCCTCCTTATAATTTCTGTGGTTGTTCCCCAAAAAGAGAATGCTGCTGAAAGGATGCCACTTTGACAGCCAAGAGGTCATAATGATGAATGTAACACCACAGCTTGTAGCTACTAGAAAAGAAAGCTACAAAAAAAATTTTCCCATAAATAGAAGGCCTACTGGTTTATGAAGTCACAATGGGACTACTTCGAAGGATATTAGAATTTGAAGCCACTAGGTAAGCTATTTTTCCCCAGCTTATGACCAGATATTTTTTGACTGGCCCATGGTACTGGTACATATTGTGATACACAAAGAGGCTAGAGTTCAATTTTGCTGAAGTCATGAGTGGTAAATATAAAAAATAATGGTAAATTCTGACTTGGACTTGTTAATAACACATAACTGGCAAAACTCAGGGTAGAAGTACCTTGACTGTTGGATACTGCCCTTAGTTCAAAATCATTGTGTGAAAGATGAGAGAAATATATTTCCCAACTCACTGTCTAATGTTGACAAATGAACCAAAGGAAAAATTTACTGCATTTTTTAAAATTATTTCAAGAAATTTTTAAAATACGGTAACTTATTTTACATGGGAATTTGAAGTGTCATATTTTAAAAACAGTAAAAAGTGGAAAATGTTACATGAAGCACTATTATATGGAAGTTCTATTATATTCTGTACAAAACGCACGCACGTGCGCGCGCACACATACACACACACACACACATTGTAAAATCACGTTTTCATAAATATTTAATTATTTGTGGTTTTAAAATTTAATTATCTTATGGATTATGAATCACAGTATGTTGCACAATACAAGACTCTCGTTGTGGATGCCAATTTTGATAAATATAGTTTTATCATAAATAAAATTGATTTAAATTGTTTATTAAAAGTTTGGTTTATTTAAAAGCACTGTGTAATTAATCTTGGGCGCCAGTTCGTAATATAAACAATGATGAGGTGTCACACTGTTTAAAAAACTTATATAATAATGATGATGAACCTGTCTATATAGTAGTAATACTGTAGTAGTTGCCGTTGACCTACCTGGTTAACTTCTTCTGTAAATAATGTAAGGTGAATAATTAAAGCTAAAAGTAATTTGAACTCATTGACTCCTTTGAATTTCGTGCACATAATTTACCAAAAGAACTGCCGCCAACATAACCTGTGACGATCGAATAACACAAGTTTTCAAGTAAGGCAAGACGGTCGCTAATATTAATAATGATAGTTCATACACCAGTATTTTCCTTTAACATGCTTTTATTGTTCGTTTGATCTCCACATTATCTTTCTTCTGACTTCAATAAACACAACAATTTTCATGATAGAAACTGATTGACCCGGCTAAAGACAATCTCTAGTTTTATAGTTGGTAACATTAGATTTGTTAATGAATGTGAACAGTAGCATTCATTATTATACAATTATTAAATTCTTTTGACCATGATATAGAAATAAAGAAATGAACAACAAAATATTACAACAGAGTTATAACAATGGAATTATTAAAATAAATACTTATAACTATGGTTGTGAGCAATCATATGTCGGACTAAGTCCGTGTGATAATATAAACAAGTTGGGTTATATTGTTCATGACTGGCTCTATTATATTGAAAAAAAATATTTAATTTGAATTGAATAAAAAATGAAAATTACTAGTGACAGTGGTTAAATATCGTTATAGTGATTTGAAGTGTCTTTAATAATTGAAATGGGATACAAAATTCATAAGTCCGATATGGTATATTAGTGGTTAATTAACACCATACTTGCTTGATAATATGGGTATATTCCTTTATTCATTGCACTTTTATTTTAATTCACTATATTGATTAATTGATATTTATTATTCACTACACCACACTGACACACGATTCGAGGTTATGATCACTATTGTTGACATCACATAACCTCACTCGCACTTTCAGGTTAGAACATAATTATGATCTAATTTAATAGGTTAACCACGGAAATTCGGTCACAGGAGCAGCGTTGTGTCTCCTTCGCATGTTCACTGTAGACTCCTCTCTACCTTGATCCAATTTTTGCTTTGACTGCCAGATGATGAGTTCTGATTGGTTCATTTGACCTAATTTCCGTAATTATTCGGTAACTCTCGTGAAAATAGACGCTTTCAAGTGTGGTCTGTAGGGGTTCCCAAAAGTATTTACAGTTATTCATAATAAATTAATTTTTATAACTGACATTATTCCCTTATATGACATCTAATTAACAATTCATTAATGCCATTCATCTGCATTCTTTGAGATGAACATTTTGATGCTCCATACGATAGGTTTCTATTCATTTTATTTTATTTCTATTCATTTCTATTCACACACTACTAATCTTAATATTTGCATTATTTAAGATTTTCACATAAAAATGTTAAGTTTCCTTCCTTATTTACTTATTTATGACTAATAAATGACATTTATTTACAAACCACTTAGGGTAACATTATTTACAATAATTAATAATGTCCCACTTAATAAAAATCATGTTTGGCTAACTAGGCCTAACCCAACCTTGGGTAATGACATCTTAATTCTTTTTCTTATATTAATGTTATTTAACTTTATGGTGATAACTGATCACAATTGTTCCTTATAACTACCTATAACTTTTACAACAATACTAATGACTAAATTCAAAATTATTTCTTACAATTAACATAAATAGTTTGTGTAGGCATTCTGGCCCAAAGTAGTTATAACATTCTTCTTTTCCTATTTTAAAAATTTTTAGTTTTAATACAAGACAATTACTCTACGTTGTTCTTGATTCTTATTCAACTTTCTACATAATAATCATGACATAATTTAACAATTATTTGCTATAAATAACATAAATGAGTGTTTAAACTCTCTGGCCTGGGATAGTGACCCTTAGTTTCATTCTTATATTAAAAATACATGTTTCTTCCTATTATGTGATTATTCTAAAACATCCTCCATAACTTACTGAAACTCTGACAACACAGTTTGTCACTTAATATTGTTTTTCTTACTTATGCTAAGAGTTCTTAGCTTCAAAATTAGTATTCTGAAAGTCTAGTCCATGTGTATCTAGTTTTATTATTTCTTTTGTTTATACATCTTGGTTAATCATTTTTCTATTACTAGAATATTGTTCTAATAATACAGATTCCAGTATTATTTATACAATATCGTTTGTTTAATTGGATTTCATTAAAAATTGTTCTCTTTTATATACAATTATTGACTAGTTTTAGTGTCTCATATTTCTTCTTTTTTATGTTATAATTCTAATTATAATACTTATTATATAGTTGTTATGATCTTATTTACTAATTTATAAGTAGTTTTCACTTTCTATATATAATTCATACAGTTTACAATGCTTTTTTGTTCTTTCTTTTGCTTAAAACATTATAATGGTACATAACCTTACTTGTAGGTTTACATTTTGTTTCATTGCTGTTTTATTATTACATTTTTAACTCACTAATTTTTATACTCTTCTGGATTTACATTATATTATTCATAATCATAAATGAAATTAATTATTTGATTTCACCCTTTTAGTCCTTAGGAACTCATGATTGTATTATTAATTTTCTTTATTAATTATCCAGTTTATTGCTGCTATATGGAGTATAAGTTTTATCTTTTTTACCATTTTTTAATGCAGTTTACTGGAGTACAATCTTATTATTGTTAATGTAAACATGTATAGTATTCTAGTACTTATTGATTTCAATACATTGTTCTTATCTCTTTTTTAATTTCTCAGACAATATTTATTGTATACAATTTAGTTAATGACCTAGTATTTTGTTGTTCATGTATCATGGTCATGAAATAGTTTCCTTTGGGACTTATCTTATGTAAGGTGAAAACATAACGTTACAATATATATATATTGCAACGAATCACAGGATCATGATATGCGGGGCAAGCTCATATATTACACAGACTATGGACATTCATGTTATATTGGCAGATGGTTAAGTTTGGTTATGTTATCAGTTGTATTTAGTAAGGATAAGGGTTTAGTTTAGTAAAACTGTGCATTATTTATTTATTGTTATTCATGTACTGTGTTTGTGGAAATGTGTGCGCGTGCGCGAGTGGTAAACGTTTCCCGGGCTGTGCGTGAATTGATTATCATTGTGTTTGACATTGTACTGAACATAGACATATGTATTGCTACAATCCCTATATATTTCTGACTATTGTTTACGTTCATGTATGATATTAGTAAAGTATGCAGTTATGCATGTGATAAGGGTATTCTGATTACCGCTATGCATGCTGTTACAAAGTAAATGCACTTTACTGCAAGAAAATTGCATGTCACGGTGTACTAACCATGTGACTTCCGTCCACCAATAGAATGCTGAGTGGTGGTTGGAAATTTTCTTAAGCCTGTTGTTACACAGGCAGTTCTTCTACGCCATCTACCGCGAACGGGACGTGCACTCCTTGTACAAGATTCTACCGCTTGCAAGGTGTTGTAAAGACTATTCGTTGTTAGTGAAACGGGAAGACTCAGAACTGTGTGTGTAGTACATCTGCACACGGTATTGTTTTAACGCATTGCGCGTATAATTACAGGCAGTTCTTCACTGCTGCTACCGCGAACGGTACATACAATTCTTGTTCAAGATTCTGTCGCTTGCAGGAATCTGTAAAGACTATTCGGGGATAGTAACGCGTGTGACGCAGAACGGTTGAATATTAACTCTTTACACACGATATTAATATTGTAGTATTACGTGTGTAATAAGTGAGTGTAACTGTATCACTGTGCGAGATTTTCCGCAGTGTCAGTATCATTAATAGTTACGCAATAGTAAGTTGTTCCATCAAGACGTTTCCGTGTTAGTGCAAGATTTCCTCATAGGGTGGTCTGCTGATCGCGGTAGACCTTGGTATTCGCGTGAACACTTGAAGAAGCCGGAGAGGTATAAGTTCAATATACCGTTTTTTGATTAAACTCACTGTCACCTGAGATATTACTTGGTCATAAACTCTATATTAATTTTGCGAGTAATAAGATCCGTAGTACCGTTGTGTGTGCGAAGCATCAGATTCATCGTGGGAATTACAGGACACCAGCCCAGCTGTTACAGGACACCAGCCCAGCTGTCAGGACACCAGCCCAGCTGTTATAGGACACCAGCCCAGCTGTTATAGGACACCAGCCCAGCTGTTACAGGACGCCAGCCCAGCTGTAAACGTTTCTGGGGAAACGTCTGTCATTTATAAGCCGCACCTGACGAACCAACTACACCGCAAAGACCTGCCCTTCTCTTCAGCAACATCATCGTGGGAATCTTCTTTATGTAACGTATCACGTCTTGCATATGAACAGTATTTAACATTTTAAAAGAAAGACTCTATATCAACATTACATTCTGTACATATCAAATATACCATATAAACAATTACTTGTGTTTTGTGCAATAAATAATCTTAAACCCTCCAATATAGACTTTTAATTTAAAGATACACATACTATCATATCCTATGCGCCAATAGTTTAGTAATTTGTGCTGCCGAAATTAGAGATATTTTGGCGCTTAGCAACGTGGGGCTCGTAAAATAGCGGTGATTTTACGCTATTATATATTTGTCTATACAAAAAATTTGTTGGTAAAATCCTATGTATAATTATAATTAACGTAATAATTGTATGTGTATAGTTCATATGATAATCTGAGGGTATAATTTATCAATTGTGCATATTCTCTTGTATGTCATATATGAACAGATTTTATCAGTATATTGGAGGTAGATTATTAGTTGTTGTATGTTAGATAAGGTTTATTTAGATGTTGATATTTTGAACTGCTTTCTGTGTGCATATAAACTGGTTACAATACGTTTAATCTTGTAGTAATAATAACTTCCTTTGCGTATAAATCAATAAATTTAAATTTGTTAAAAATTTTTAAATTGAAATTTGATCACTATGGCGGATACAGCAGAAATAAAGGATACTTTTGCGGCCATATTAGCTAGTCTAAAAACCATGTCTGAGGAAAATAAAGCCTGGCGTGAGAAGATGAAAGCCGAGGAAGAAGAGATGATAGCGGATATGCAAAGAATTTCAGAGGAAAGTAAAGCCAGAGATGAGGAGATGATAGCCATTAGGCAGAAATTTTGGGAAGAAATGGACGCCGATAGAGAGGAGAGGATGGCGAAACTACAGGAAATGTCAGCTGATATTGAAGTAGATTTATCTGTTGAGAATATTGTACCTTGTGATAATTTTGAAGTACCAACTGTCCTTGTGGAACATACTCTCAAAGAAAGTAATATGGAAGTTAACCAAGATGTTACATCTGGAGGATTAACGGAGAACAGTAGCGTAGTAGATGAAATTGAAAGTGATTATACAGAAACAACCTTATTAGGGCCTAGTAGTTCATATCTCGGGTAAAGTCGAGTATTTAGATTCTGCATCAAATTGTAGTGAAGATAACAGAAATGAAATTAGTAGTAACAACACTATTAGTCTGGAACATACTTCAGGTAAGTGCTGTGATGAGGTGATAGTTTATAGTGTAACAGATATAGCATGCGAGAACCGTGAACGTATGATAGAATCTGAAGCTATCATGGATGCGGACAGTGTATGCATAACACATAAAAATCCCGAACCAGTAGTAGAGCCTGGAACTAGTATGGATACTACCGGTGCAGGTATTTCTGACACATGTCGGTATGATGAGATACTTAATGAATCTATATCAGGTACTGAGGTGTTTATGGAGGACGGAGAGGTGAATGATACGGGTGACAATAAGGTGACAACAATTATGATAAATAATAATGAACCGCCGCGTAATCAGTTTCATGTTCAAACACCACAAAATCAGCCGCAATCACAACAACATAAAAATACAACTCAGCAAATTAATACCAACTTATTAGCAACAGTTACTGAAAATGATTCAGTTGAAAAGCAGTTCAATCAATCAAGTATGAAAAATGTTAGTTATAAGAATGAAACTGTTATGTCTGGCCTATATCCTGCAGCAATTAGGCATAATTTAGTGTGTAATAATGATAATAGTAGTAAACATGAGGGAAACATTAGTATTGAAAAGTGCACCGACCTTATTGTCGAAGCAAAAATCAGTGGTTATGTTGACGAGATGTTGTTCGACAGCGGCACAGAAATATCGCGGTTGGACGAGCAGTTAAGAAAGAGGTGTAAAAACCACTTTTTACAAACTCCGGTTCTGCAGGTAAGTCACACAAGGGTAAAATCAGCAACGTATGAGTCGCGGATAATTGAAAAACAGGCAATTAAAACAAAATACGTACGGGGTACGGAAATAGATGTGACCGTAATTGGAGTTAGTAAACTCGGACATAATATTATTTGGGAAGTTGATAAATTGAATAAACAACACGCTACATTTGAATTTCTGAAAGAAATATTGCCAGGTAAAGTAAATAGTGTACCGCACGTTATCAGACTGGGACGCTAGAAAGATAAGATAACGAGTAACTCGCTGACCTCCAAGGTTCAGTTAATGAGTTGCGAGATAAAGCAAATACGGCGTATATTAGACAAATTCAAATCTATATTTCCAAGTAAACGTGTGCGTTTCAAAACTGAGAAAAATTTATACAAAAAACTCAGAAATAAATGTCAGGATATAGGGGTAAGAATGTGTAGCTATTTAAATATGTCAGTTCAGGTTTAAATGTTATATGTAAGATGACTCTGTGAATGAACAATAATCTAGTTAAGATAAGGAATGCCGTCTGTGTACTTTGTGACCCTGCATAAAATTTCGTTATCTGCTTGTCGGGAACATGTGTATTTGTTTTGGTTTTAGGTTACCACGTGTCTTTGATTTGGTGCTTCTGTCAAAGTGACAGTTAGGAAATGTTAGTATTGATTTGAGGATGTTTATTTGATTTTAGTGTGAAGATATTAGTATTATTGTTTCAGGATTAGGAAATTGTTTTGGTTATATAGAAAAAAAAAATTTTTTTTTTTTTAGTTAACTAAAAAAAAAATTTTTTTTTTATGCGGGAAGGGGTTAATCCTGCAACGAATCACAGGATCATGATATGCGGGGCAAGCTCATGTATTACACAGACTATGGACATTCATGTTATATTGGTAGATGGTTAAGTTTGGTTATGTTATCAGTTGTATTTAGTAAGGATAAGGGTTTAGTTTAGTAAAACTGTGCATTATTTATTTATTGTTATTCATGTACTGTGTTTGTGGAAATGTGCGCGCGTGCGTGAGTGGTAAACGTTTCCCGGGCTGTGCGTGAATTGATGATCATTGTGTTTGACATTGTACTGAACATAGACATATGTATTGCTACAATCCCTATATATTTCTGACTATTGTTTACGTTCATGTATGATATTAGTAAAGTATGCAGTTATGCATGTGATAAGGGTATTCTGATTACCGCTATGCATGCTGTTACAAAGTAAATGCACTTTACTGCATGAAAAGTGCATGTCACGGTGTACTAACCATGTGACTTCCGTCCACCAATAGAATGCTGAGTGGTGGTTAGAAATTTTCTTAAGCCTGTTGTTACACAGGCAGTTCTTCTACGCCATCTACCGCGAACGGGACGTGCACTCCTTGTACAAGATTCTACCGCTTGCAAGGTGTTGTAAAGACTATTCGTTGTTAGTGAAACGGGAAGACTCAGAACTGTGTGTGTAGTACATCTGCACACGGTATTGTTTTAACGCATTGCGCGTATAATTACAGGCAGTTCTTCACTGCTGCTACCGCGAACGGTACATACAATTCTTGTTCAAGATTCTGTCGCTTGCAGGAATCTGTAAAGACTATTCGGGGATAGTAACGCGTGTGACGCAGAACGGTTGAATATTAACTCTTTACACACGATATTAATATTGTAGTATTACGTGTGTAATAAGTGAGTGTAACTGTATCACTGTGCGAGATTTTCCGCAGTGTCAGTATCATTAATAGTTACGCAATAGTAAGTTGTTCCATCAAGACGTTTCCGTGTTAGTGCAAGATTTCCTCATAGGGTGGTCTGCTGATCGCGGTAGACCTTGGTATTCGCGTGAACACTTGAAGAAGCCGGAGAGGTATAAGTTCAATATACCGTTTTTTGATTAAACTCACTGTCACCTGAGATATTACTTGGTCATAAACTCTATATTAATTTTGCGAGTAATAAGATCCGTAGTACCGTTGTGTGTGCGAAGCGTCAGATTCATCGTGGGAAACAGGACGCCAGCCCAGCTGTAAACGTTTCTGGGGAAACGTCTGTCATTTATAAGCCGCACCTGACGAACCAACTACACCGCAAAGACCTGCCCTTCTCTTCAGCAACATCATCGTGGGAATCTTCTTTATGTAACGTATTACGTCTTGCGTGTGAACAGTATTTAACATTTTAAAAGAAAGACTCTATATCAACATTACATTCTGTACATATCAAATATACCATATAAACAATTAAATATCACTATAATATTGACGACTCGGAACACAAAGTTTTTTATAAGTAAAAACGTAAAGTTTTACCTTACAGCCTAAACCGGCTTTCACCTATAGAAGGCTTCATCAGAGGCTGTCGTTAGTAGCGCTGCTCGTCTTGTTGTTGGCGACGAGAAAGTGTTTCGAAAGATTGAAGCTGTGTGTGTGTGTGTGTGTGTGGTGAGATGTGTTCGAATAATGCGTGCGATTTGAATTGTGTCTGTTCGTTTAGGATGTCGTTTTTATTTGTTTTTGTGTGTTTGTATATTTCTAATTGTTCTAGAGTGCTAGTTTTCGGCCTTTTGTGTGTACGTGTAGTATGTTCATGTTATTATCGATGTTTTTATATGTGTGGTTTGCTTCAATGAGGTGGTTTGCGAAGGTAGATTCTGTAGTGGTGTGGAGTGCTTTTGTGTGTTCAATGTATCTCTGTTTGAAGCTACGTCCTGTCTGGCCTATGTAGAATTTACTGCAATTTGAACAATTTAGTTTATATACACCGGGTAGATCGAATTTGTTTTGTGCTTTGGGCATGCGTTTTGATAGTGTGTGTTCTGTTTTGTTAGTAGTTTTGTAAGCGATTCTGTATCCTGCTTTTTTGAATTTGTGGGCAATTTTTTCTGTTTGTTTGTTGATGTATGTTAGTGTTATGAATTTGTTGTTTTCTGTCTTTGTCTGTTGTTTGTTTTGTGTTTTGTGTAGGAGTTTACTGACTATTGTTCTGTCATAACCGTTAGATTCTGCTAGATATTTTATCGTGTTTAGTTCGTCTTTGTAGTCTATTTCATCTAAGGGGATGTTGTTAAGTCTATGTATCATGGTTCTAAAAGCAGCTAGTTTGTGTTGTATTGGGTGATTGGAGGTGTTGTGTATTAGTGTGTCAGTTGTAGTTGGTTTTCTGTATATACTGAATTTGTGCCTGTGTTCTAGTTTTGTGATGGAGAGGTCTAAGAAGTTTATGGTATTGTTGTGTTCGTATTCGGCAGTGAAGGTTATGTTTTTATGTATTTTGTTTATGTGCGTTAGTAACTGTTCACATTGTCTTTTGTTTCCCCTGTATAGTATTAGAATGTCATCAACGTATCTGTGCCAATATAGTATTTTATGTGAGTGTCTGTCATTGTTTGTGAGTATTTTTGTTTTTTCTAAGTGTTGGAGGAAGACTTCTGCTAGAATGCTGGATATGGGGGAGCCCATGGGTAGGCCATCGTTCTGTGTGTAGTATTTATTGTTATAAGTAAAGTAGTTTTGTTTTGTGATAATGTTCAGAGTTTCTGTTATTTCATTGATGAGTTCGTCTGGTGTGTTGTTCTGTTTGAGTTTGTTTTGTAGGATGGTGATTGTTTCAGAGATGGGGATGTTTGTGTACAGGTTTTTAATGTCAAAGGAGGCTAATGTGGCATTATGGGGGATGTGTATGTCTTTTATTTTTGTTACTAGGTCAGTGTTGTTTTTTACTGCAATGTTGTTGTCTATTTGTGTGTGTTGTCTAATAATTTTGTCTAGATATTTTGCCAGTTTGTGTGCAGGGGCATTATGGTAGTTGATAATGGGGCGGATCGGAATGTCTTCTTTATGGATTTTGGGAAGCGCTTGGAGTGTAGGTGCTGATGGTCGGATTTGTTTCATGTAGGGCTTTTGTTTATGTGTCATAATGTGTTTGGCTTTGTTGACTATTTGTTTTACTGAGTTTTGGTATCTGTCGGTGGGGTCGTGTTTTAGTTCTGTGATGTTGTTCTGTTCTATGAAGTCTTGTACTTTTTTGTGTAGGTTGTCTGTGGGGATAATTACAGTCGTGTTGCCTTTGTCAGCTTTTACAAATGTGATGTTGTGTTTGTGTGCCTTTTCCCTCAGTTTGATGGCTGTGTGTATTTCTGAGTTGTGGTTGTTGTTGTCTGGTGTCTTATGTACTCCTATTGTGTTGTTTATATTATGTCTTAATGTGTCTTGATGTTCTGGTGCTGTGTTTTGTATATTTGTTTCTGTGTCAATTATGAGCTTTGTTAGTGTTTGGTTGTTATGTTTGTAATGTATGTTATGTTTTAGGCCTTTATCAAGGAGTGTTTGTTCGTTTTTTGTGAGTGTGACGTTCGTCATGATGAACGTCACACTCACAAAAAACGAACAAACACTCCTTGATAAAGGCCTAAAACATAACATACATTACAAACATAACAACCAAACACTAACAAAGCTCATAATTGACACAGAAACAAATATACAAAACACAGCACCAGAACATCAAGACACATTAAGACATAATATAAACAACACAATAGGAGTACATAAGACACCAGACAACAACAACCACAACTCAGAAATACACACAGCCATCAAACTGAGGGAAAAGGCACACAAACACAACATCACATTTGTAAAAGCTGACAAAGGCAACACGACTGTAATTATCCCCACAGACAACCTACACAAAAAAGTACAAGACTTCATAGAACAGAACAACATCACAGAACTAAAACACGACCCCACCGACAGATACCAAAACTCAGTAAAACAAATAGTCAACAAAGCCAAACACATTATGACACATAAACAAAAGCCCTACATGAAACAAATCCGACCATCAGCACCTACACTCCAAGCGCTTCCCAAAATCCATAAAGAAGACATTCCGATCCGCCCCATTATCAACTACCGTAATGCCCCTGCACACAAACTGGCAAAATATCTAGACAAAATTATTAGACAACACACACAAGTAGACAACAACATTGCAGTAAAAAACAACACTGACCTAGTAACAAAAATAAAAGACATACACATCCCCCATAACGCCACATTAGCCTCCTTTGACATTAAAAACCTGTACACAAACATCCCCATCTCTGAAACAATCACCATCCTACAAAACAAACTCAAACAGAACAACACACCAGACGAACTTATCAATGAAATAACAGAAACTCTGAACATTATCACAAAACAAAACTACTTTACTTATAACAATAAATACTACACACAGAACGATGGCCTACCCATGGGCTCCCCCATATCCAGCATTCTAGCAGAAGTCTTCCTCCAACACTTAGAAAAAACAAAAATACTCACAAACAATGACAGACACTCACATAAAATACTATATTGGCACAGATACGTTGATGACATTCTAATACTATACAGGGGAAACAAAAGACAATGTGAACAGTTACTAACGCACATAAACAAAATACATAAAAACATAACCTTCACTGCCGAATACGAACACAACAATACCATAAACTTCTTAGACCTCTCCATCACAAAACTAGAACACAGGCACAAATTCAGTATATACAGAAAACCAACTACAACTGACACACTAATACACAACACCTCCAATCACCCAATACAACACAAACTAGCTGCTTTTAGAACCATGATACATAGACTTAACAACATCCCCTTAGATGAAATAGACTACAAAGACGAACTAAACACGATAAAATATCTAGCAGAATCTAACGGTTATGACAGAACAATAGTCAGTAAACTCCTACACAAAACACAAAACAAACAACAGACAAAGACAGAAAACAACAAATTCATAACACTAACATACATCAACAAACAAACAGAAAAAATTGCCCACAAATTCAAAAAAGCAGGATACAGAATCGCTTACAAAACTACTAACAAAACAGAACACACACTATCAAAACGCATGCCCAAAGCACAAAACAAATTCGATCTACCCAGTGTATATAAACTAAATTGTTCAAATTGCAGTAAATTCTACATAGGCCAGACAGGACGTAGCTTCAAACAGAGATACATTGAACACACAAAAGCACTCCACACCACTACAGAATCTACCTTCGCAAACCACCTCATTGAAGCAAACCACACATATAAAAACATCGACAATAACATGAACATACTACACGTACACACAAAAGGCCGAAAACTAGACACTCTAGAACAATTAGAAATATACAAACACACAAAAACAAATAAAAACGACATCCTAAACGAACAGACACAATTCAAATCGCACGCATTATTCGAACACATCTCACCACACACACACACACAGGTTCAATCTTTCGAAACACTTTCTCGTCGCCAACAACAAGACGAGCAGCGCTACTAACGACAGCCTCTGATGAAGCCTTCTATAGGTGAAAGCCGGTTTAGGCTGTAAGGTAAAACTTTACGTTTTTACTTATAAAAAACTTTGTGTTCCGAGTCGTCAATATTATAGTGATATTTAGTTAAGTAACGGACACGTCATGGACAACGAAATCCAAGAATAAACAATTACTTGTGTTTTGTGCAATAAATAATCTTAAACCCTCCAATATAGACTTTTAATTTAAAGATACACATACTATCATATCCTATGCGCCAATAGTTTAGTAATTTGTGTTGTCGCAATATATATATATTACAATGTTATTTTCTCTTGTAACAAGTTTACCTGTGTTTTAGCCCACTTTTATGGAAGCCATTTATACACATAAAAACCTTTTTTAACATTCTAACGTTGTACTTTACTGAGTGTGTAATCGTAATAAATAACACTAGACAGATTTATTAATATTCATGTAAATTTGATTAACAATTACTTATTTGGTTTTCGGTTTTTAAATACATTATTATTTTTACTTGCTTATTATGTGTTCTTTGCACTTTTATGTTACAAATAATTCTCTTCTCTAATTTACAATTCCAAATTACTAAAATGTTTATGTGCTTATTACGCCTAATTCTTAATATTACCTTACATACAAACATATTATCTAATGTTCTAATATAATATTTATGATCAATCTTTCTACTGCTCTCAGCTAGCTCAATTATTATTTTAGTTAATCTTTTGATTATCTAATTCTTTTTTCTCTCTCTTTATAATTATTCAATTCTCTTTATACTGCATATGCGTTAATTTACTGTTACTTCCTCTAATGAGGTTGACATTTATTATTACCGTATTAATTATTGATTTTGAATTTACCTTTAGTGCTAACTTGTATCGCTTAACAGTCTTCTCATATTATTGTACTTAATGTACAGACACAACACATTTATAATTATACAATTATTATAATCATCTTACAGTCTAATTGTCTATTCTTTTTCTCTTTTCTTAGAGATTAAAAGTCTTTTTGATTTGGTCTCTTTTTCTTATTAATACATGGCTATTTGTCACCTTGTTAATTTGTGTGATGCATCTGAAGTCATCCCTCGTCCTGGACACGAATGACTCTTCTGGTCTGGTAGTCCCTCGTCCTGGATTCTCTTCTTCTGGATCACTGGATGCTCGTACGCTGCTGCCTTAGCTGATCTGTCTCTGCTGCATTAGCTGCTCTGGCTCTGCTGCGTTAGCTGCTTGTACTCTGCTGCATTAGTTGCTCGTACTCTGCTGCATTGGCTCCTCGTACGCTGCTCTAGATGCTCTAGCCGTTGTACATCGCCCTGATGATTGAAACCAGTAAGATCGGTTGTCCGGCAGAGCCTCCAGTGTCTTTAGTGATTGAACAAGTAAGAGAGCGATGATTGCACGTCCTCGTATTTATACCCGAGGCACTGAAATCATGTCTCGACAATATTTTGCCTGTTCGCAATTGTCGAGCGCATCACTTTCTATCCCGCTTATTACTGACACTTTATTTGCTCATCTTCGCGACTTGCGAAGTCTTTAACACACTTTATGATATTCCTTCGCTCGTTAATTTTTAGGTGGTCATCATGCACCAAACCGTTTTTCTTTATTTAAATCACTCTATTTACTATTCAATTTTAATTTCTTATCACTTCACTTTTTGTTCATTTCACACTATTTTTTATCTATGCGTTTGTGTTATTTTATTACACATTTTGGTGTCCTCCGTTTTTCTCTACTATGCACACAAGTCTAGTAATCAATTAAATACAATTAATTTATATCGTTACTGAAAGGGTGTCGCCTTTCATTGAATGAACTGGTCGTCACTCACACATACACTTACTTGTGTACACACATGCAGAGAGCAGCTGCTTATGCTCCCTGTCCTGACACGCAAGGCAGGTGTTTCCATTGCAATTTATATTGCAGTCAGAATGATTATTATTATTCAAATACGTTATTTACATCTTTTAATTGCTTATTTAAATACTCAGTGCAATGCACAGTACACAACATAATTATATAACAGTACACAACATATATATATATATATATATATATACACACACACAATATACTCACAAAGAACAGAGAAACTAAAAATTAAATTCCATTAATAAAAAAGTTAATATTTATGCATACGTTTTACCTTAAAATTTACATTTTTCATTGATGAACCATACTGTCTTAAACAGCAAAGAATAAATTGGTATTTTAAACTACTTACTTTTAATGAATGTCTTGCCATTAGAAAGTCGTGGTTCTGACACAGACTTGTTGACACCATTGACTGCAGGGAGTGCATACATCATGCAGAGCAAACAAAAAAAAACAGTAAAAATAAATAGAGTAACCAAGCTGTGTTATTGCAACTCAACAAAAAAATTATCACAAGCCACAAAATGTAAACAAAATTTGGTTAAGTGTACTGATCAAATGTGTAAGTTTTCTCTTGGTTATAGCTACACTAATTAAATATATAAACACACGTGTCAGTGAAAAAGTCATATTCAGTACAACCCAACGTAAGTAGTGAAGGTGCTCTCATTCACACACACTTCAGTTTGAAATTTATCAAGCTTATCTACAAGAATAAGGTTATTTCAAAACATGTTTAAAAAATTGCTTCAGTAACAGATTTGAAGAAATAATTTATAAAAGCAGATTAAGGTCATAATCATAATGATCTAAAACATGGGGAAAGCCGTGGATGCTATTAAGTTTAGAAAATGTGCCTACCTTCAAGAACATTGCTGAGAAACTATGAAATGGGTGAACTAACAGTGAAAGGGGTGTGAACTCATTAACTGGAGAAATAAATCTTTTGTCCAACACACAGATTCTGCACTTCAGAATATTATTGAGATTTTGACTGTTAACAGATTCTTTCAAGAAAAACTCGATTTCAGTTAACATATGACATTGGTGCCATAGAGTCTATTCTGCATACTGAAACGGTGAACATACTGAGTAGGCAGTCTTGCTCCTGGTACAGTGACACTATAAGACCTGTAATATAACCCACATCAGATAGCTCAGATTGAGTTTAATCATTAACTGCTTGTTATAAAAAATGTTGCTGAAGCATTTGGTATGAACACTAGAAACACTTTTGGGTTTATAGTACATTTTAAAAGAAAATATTCTGACAGATGGTCAAGAGGAGATGATACTTCCACTCAGCTGGTGTAGCAGAAACACCTACGTACAAGCAAGTGACAATGGGTGAGGAAGAAGTTATCAGATGAATCTACAGTGGCAGATATCAGGTGGAAGAAAAGTAGGAAGAAGTACGATCAGCTGTGATGAGAGATGAGATGATTGAAATAACTCTTACTGTCTTTGGTGCTGATTTTATTTTACCACACTAATGATTACCATCCATGTAACTATATAACTGAAAGTTTTTACAACTGGCTATAATATCCACGTTTATATTCCTTTATTTTAAAATAAAGATATACAATTACATCTTAGAAGATCAGCTTTCCTTCATAATGATGATAGGGGAAAAACAGAAAAAAGACAAAATAGTAATTGAAGATTACACACTAGAAAAATTGTAAAAGAAAAAACAAACAATATAGTTTTCTAGCCAAATGTTTCTATTGGAATCTGCTACTTTACAGGAAAAGTTTTAAAACTTGACTTAATCAATTATGGGAAGAAATAAATAATAGTTAATGGCTTGGTACTCTTCTCTTTTTGGGGAAAATGCTTTTTGAGGTTTCTATGTAAAATAACTAACACCATATCAATTTCATAACTTCAATATTGATAAAATAAGAAGTACTAATGAATTAATATGTATAAGTGCTGATAACAAACATAAAAAACATATATGTTTCACAAGAACACTTACAGAACACTTGTTGATTCCAATACTAATTATCAAATCAAAAGAAAAAATATTTATAGATGTACCAAGTTAGAAAAGAACCTAATCGTACTACATTCTAACTCATCATTGTAATTAATTTTTCCTAGCCACCTAGCCATCTACACATCAGTACTAATAAACACTGTAGCATAAACTAGATTGTTTAGTAAACTAGATTGTTAAAAAAACACTGTTCTTTGAGACTACTCACTTACACTTACACAATACTTGAACTATGGATAATACATAAGACTTCTAAATTATACAAAGGTTCACACACAGTCCATGGAGTATATTGGCTTATATTATACAATTTTATTGTAATCTTTCTTAATGTTTTGTTTCCCTTTTTTAAGTTGTCATATAAATTTCATATAACATTATCTAAAATATCAAAACACAAACAGATATAAAATTTAATTTTGTATTATGTTTAATCCCTACTTATTAAAACAGGACTGAATTGTTCCACAAAATATCTGGTGTTACTGATTTTGGTTTTTGCTGTATACTGTATGTATCTCAATAACATATTTAAGATACAGATCTGTTCTAAAATCCATTATTTAATAAAACTTTTGACTGAACTGGGATTTTATCTTTAAATGATCCTTTTGCTACTATTTGGAGTTTTATAAATTATATTCAGAAACATTTTATTTACTAGAGACAGATTTTGGTTACTACAATGGGAATATTTTGTTACATCAAAAAAAAACTGAATCCACTGGAAAGAAGGATCTCACACAATCATGCTCCAATTTCATATTCTAAATACAGTATTTATCATTGTTTGCACAGTGAACAAAGTTGGAAAAATGTAGTATCTCTGCAAAATTCTTCATATTTTTTTATTACATTTTGAGGTCATTCATGGTCTTAACAATACACTTTGATTGTTGATTTTCATTATCTTTAATTTTTATAACTTTACTGATTACTTATCAAGGACTACACCAAATACCCACAAATTTTACCACAAAAATTCAATAAAATGCCTTTACATTTGAGAATCTCCCGCACTCTCACAGTTTTTCTATAATTTGTTAAACTGTGGATATATGCAAATATGATCTACCCATTATAGATTTCAAATATAAGCAAACTATAATTTCCAACTTATCTAAATTGAGTTTATACAATTCTCAGCTTTAAAATCTTACAGGACCTTAAATAGTATATATTTAGGTTCTTGAGTAATTTCTACCAAGTCAGTTTAACCACTTGAGGAGCACCAACGTTTGAGAACATGTGGTAGGCAGCCACTGTCAAGGAGTATGCACGTTTCAGACCGGGCATGCTGTGTTCCAGTTAGCATGGACGTTTGTAAAACATTCTTTTAATTCCTATGCTGTCAGTAGTGTGGTGCCATCTGTTGGCAATAATCTGAACTGCTTGAAGAATATTTCACAGCTATTTTACATTTGCATTAGACATTAATGACCACATATTTACAGTTGTAATATGAGTCACTGACTAAGTGTTTACAGTCATATTAAGTTTGTAACATTTTCTGTTTTTTGTCTGAGTTCGTTGCAAGTGTTAAAATGAGTTGATATATATGTGAAGAAGAAATACAGGAAACAACTGCTGGGAAGGGCTCTGATTTTGTAGAGAGTGAAAACGATTTTACTACTCTGGAAAGTCAAACTAACTGTTATTTATTTAAATTAACTATAACTTATTTAAATTAATTATAATTAAATAAATTGATAATATCAGTGAAATTCAATTGTCATTTATTTTCTGAAAGAGGTAAAATTGTACAACAGTCATTATGTCAACACACTTGCAAAAAAACCTTGCTCCCAAGAGTGAAGCTCTAGGCCAAAATCATGATAATGTAAGTAACTCTTGACTTTTCTTGCAGTATTTTTATGTTATATATTATATTATCAAACAACAAATTATGTTTGCATATTTCTCTTATTATTGCCATTATATTTGTACCTGATGGATGTTTCACAGATTCAATCTTCAGAGGTTTCTATAAACTGATGAATAATCAATTTTGTTTCAAATCCAACACAAATTAATGGATTATCGATTTAATTTTGATTGTTGTAATGTCTGTTTACATAATCAGATGTTTGGGTGGTTATACTGAAAATATTTAATGTGTATATTTTAGTTATTTTATACAGCCATCATAACCCAATCAAGTGCAAGGGAGACATACTTAATCCTAAAAGTACAAAAGAGGTAGGACTATTAATAAATGTGGATAAAACCAAAATGATAAGTCAGACAAGGTCTACCTGACCCAGGAAATATTTGATGACAGAAGAAGATTGTATAGAAGGAATCAGAGGTTTCACATACCTAGGAGCGATGATATCTGAAGATGGGAATGATTAGGCAGAGGAGAAGGATAACTCTAGCCAACAAGGCCTACTTCGCACTTATCACCACCTTAAGTCAAGAGTTATTCACAGGCAAACAAAAATGCGCATATACAAATCTATCACACGACCCATCCTGTGCTATGGCAGTGAAACCTGGATATTAACACAAAGAGCAAATGAATGCCTGAAGATATTCGAAAGGAAGCTCCAGAGATGGATCATGGGCCAGAAATATAGAAGTGGGGAATGGAGGATTTGGCATAATGATGATCTGAGTAGAATAACGAACCAATGGTAGAAGTATATATAAAACTGAGGAGGCTGCAATGGGCTGGCCATGTTGTAAGAATGGACGACAAACGAAGACCTAAAAAAGTCCTTATGGGGAGTATGGATGGCAAAAGACCAAAAGGCTCTCCACGGAAAAGATGGGAAGATGCTGTCACTGTGGATGCAAGAGAGATCCTGGGAGTGCGAGGATGGATGGCCTTTGCTACTGATAGAGAGAGGTGGAGGGTCAGGATAGAGGAGGCCAAGGCTCAACCCTCCTTTTGATTACAGCACCATAGGAAGAGGAGAAGGAGGAGGAGGATTTTAGTTATTTTATCATCTTGTTTTGATTTTATTTGAATTCATTAGTTATTATTATTGTGGGGTTTGTATTTTACCAAATACTTATTTTGTGACTTTTTTTTAATGACTTGCCTTTCTGATTGTCTGAAAACGCACGTTTATTACTGAGATAGCATGACAGCATGTTGCTAAATTAGACTAGTATATTGTGACAACAGCGAGGCATTACGTCTGCTCTCCGATACCAGCGGTGCAAACAGCTGGTGGCGCGTGACACCTGAGGTATACGATGCGAGCCAATCAGGGATCAGCAGCCGAGACGTGACATCTGACATGCTCGGAGTAAGCCAATCACCGATCCCGGTCAGCGCATAAAACCAGCGCTGGTAGAAATTTTTGATGCACTCACTTCATCGCCATGCCATCGGACACACTTCATTGCATTGTGTGTGCGGGGTGTCTTTGCACCTGTGGCTTGATTGCAGCATATGGAGCATGTCCAATGACTGCCAGTAGTTACACATAGTGCTGGTACTATTCAATGGGTAGCCTAATACTGGAAAAGGAAACCAGCAACCAGTTAACTGAGAAGGCGGGGGAGTAAAAACTTTTTGATTTTAAAAGCACTGCTGCTGGTACCGATTCGAGCAACAGATGTTGCCCGTCTCAAGTCTAGTCAGCAGACGCCCTGAGGCGTCGGTCACTCCCCACGGTGCGGAGAGCCTCCGTGCCGATGACCGATGACAGCGACAAGCAGCCGACTCAGCGAGCTAGGAGGTGATCAGGAAGGAGAGAAGGACAGTTTCAGTGATAAACTCTAGGCTGAGGACTGATGTTTTTATTTTAATTATAAAGAGGATGGCTTTATGGTGGGTCATCAAGAAGCGCCTGAGGGCGCTTGACCCGAATGGGTGGTGGTGGTTCTGATGGTTCGTAGGTATGGGAAGGTGGAGGTCGAGGCTCTAGCAAAGGGAGTTAGAGCCAGCGACCGGGCAAAGGCAGTCAAGGTAGGAACACGGAGACCCCTTGGAATCATGTCGTTCCTTACAAACCAAGGGGATCCCGTCAAGGATTGGAGGGTTCGGGACTGGAAAGCTTCCAGCCTACACCTGTTGGTGGTGGACAAACGAGACCACCAAGCGGGAGTCAGTACAGACCTGAGAAAAAGCAGATAAATGGTCAATTTTGTGTGCATTTCTATGAGAGGAATGGAGATAATTTGGCTCAGACGCCGCGAGCCTTGGCAAGGGTTTCCATCACGTGGGCGTTGAAGGAAAGGCACCGATCTAGCCAAACACCTAAATACTTCACCGACTCTTTCTAGGCGATGGGCCTCCCTTCCAGGGAGGGGCTGGGATCGGGAGATGGACTTACAAGTGAAGCAGATCGCCTCGGATTTCTCCGTGTTGATCGTCACCCGCCATTTCCGTAGCCAGTCCGGAAGCTGGTTCAACTGACGCTGCAGCTTTGTACACACAGGGACAGGGAACTGCAGTGATACATAGCGTCGTCAGCGAACAAAGACAACGTGACTCTGGGCAAGACAGGCTACAACATGTTCGTGTACACAAGGTACAGAACGGGGCCAAGGACGGATCCCAGAGGTACGGCGGCGGCGAAGGGTCGAACTGTAGAACAGGACCCGATGCTCACCCTGAAGGTTCGGTCGCTAAGATACGACCGGAGGAAAAACACTATGGACGATGGTATATGGGAATTGGCGAGTTTCAAGAGAAGGCCTTCATGCCAGACTTTTTCAAAGGCCTTGCTCACGTCCAACAGTACGGCGGCCGTAGCCGCTCGCCTGTTGGTGGCGTCTGATACATGCGTAATAACGCGGACCAATTGAAGTGTGGTCGACTACTCTCTGCAAAACCCGAACTGTTCACTGCAGATGAAACCATCTAGCAGCGGCGAGATGCGAGCCAGCAGGAGATGGTCGAACACCTTCGAGATGACTTGCAAGAGAGAGATTAGGCGATAGCTTTTGGGAAGCATTCGCAGCTTGCGAGGCTTCAGAATCATAACGATGTTGGCTGTTTTCCACAGGCGGGGAAAGTACTGTCACTGGAGACAGGAGTTAAACAGCTCAAGAATGAGGTCAACGCCTGAGGCCGGTAGATTCTGTAGAGCAGCGGCCCCAATCCGGTCAGGACCAGGGGCACGTCGGCGATTCAGTCGGCAGATAGATAAAACTAGTTCATCCCTGTCGAACAGGAGGGCTGGGACATTGGGAGGGCGAGAAAAATGTCCAGATAGGAAGTCTCAAACTTCTGCCAAGTGGACAGGGTCCGAGACGCCTTGGTGAACAGTACATTGCACCTCCATGCAGTCAGCAAAGACCTCGGCCTTGCCTTCTGCTGAAGACACAACCCCGTTCAGAGTTTCAAGCGGGTTGCGAGTTCTCATCTCGTGGGTCAGTCTACTCGCCGCTCTCCAGATGGAGGCGTGGTCGACTTCAAGAAACTCAAGATATGAGTCCCATAGATCAGAGTTTACGTCCTGCAGTAGCTGCTGGACATAAAGAGACTGGGCCTGAAAGCACCTTTTGACGCCAGGGTAACGGGTTCTTTGCCATCTGCGGCGGAGCTTGTGCCATAGCCAGATGGCGTGGACAGCTTCCAGAGGAAGGGTCAAGCATGGATGGTTCACCTCGAGAGCATAGGTGTGCCGATCCATGACACCTTAGACCAACTCCTGAAGATGAGTGGCTCGGAGATCCAAATTGTCACGTGTGACGACCGGGTCTGCGGGAAGCGATGGAAACCGCCGTGAGAGGTCGTCATGGTAGGAGCGCCAGTTGACTCTCCTAACAATCTGAGCGGGAGGTCGGGGTGAAGCCGACATCTCACGGTCAGTTATAAAAAGGGGATTGTGATTGGACGAAAGATCCGACACTGACGAGACCTGGATGTGATGGGTCACGTCCTTGGCAATGACAAGGTCAAGGACTTCCGGTCGATGACCGGAAAAGAGGAAGTGGGTAGGGTCTTCTGGGCCAATGACTTGAAGTACCGGGCCGTCGGAGACCGGTACGGACTTGCACCCGAAGGTGCAGGAAGTTCTGGAGGCTATAGACCTCCTCGAATTGGCTTACCTTAAGAAGCTTTATCATGAAGCTGTTTATGGGACGTCGATCTTCCCCCTTGCGAACATGCAGTACACTTACCGCCGTCAGCGAATAGCCTACGGCGACCAGCTCCTGCCTGATGGTGTCGGGAGCGATCCAGGAAGGAAGTCCAGAGATGACAATTTTGATTTCGCGCTCAGAAGGAAGTGCAAAAATGTGAAAAGGAATCTTCCTCACAGTGAGGAAAGCCTGTACCGAGCGGAAGTCCGGGACAGTAGTGGTCGCAATTCGAAGCGAGGCACCTTGGCACCTGGCCTCAAGGTTGGCTGAAGGAAGGAGGTTTTGAAGAGAACGAAGGATATCTCTATAGTTACGATTGTCAGGAATGATAATCGGTGGAATTGTTGGCTGAGACACAGATTGCGAAGGAGACTGAGTAGGCTGAGTGTCGCTATTACAGGAACCGAGTACTCGATGTGTTGGAGAGGCCGGAGGCAGGGTGGCAGCTAATTTTTGTTTTGGTGCCGGCAAAGTAACTGGCGTTGCGTTCGACGCCATTTCGGGCGACTGAAATGAACGTCGAAGATGCAAATAGGGCTAGGAAAGAGTCACTTTTATCAGCACTGATTCACTACAATGGCAGACAAAGAACACGAACACCAAACGCGCACTTCCACGAATCACAAAAACACTTGTGCACGGCACAATACACTTATGTAGTTGTAGCACACTGATGAAGCAGAAGGCTGATGATGATGTAGATGATGAAAACAGGTTGATGAAGGTGCAAATTACTGTTAAAAACACAATCGCAAATGCGAGTCAGAGTAACGCAGCCTACCCGGGCAACAGCTCTACGTAGACTCCCCTGGACGCACTTCATCTCGTCTCCTCTCTCGGATGACACTGACGCGGAGTCAGCCGGAATGAACAGCAAAGAATAGAACCACTGTTCTTGTGTCTTCACACTCCCGTTCCACGCCAGCGATTGCCTTCGCTGGGCCGGCAGGCGACTCGACGCAACCGATGCCGAAAGAAGAGGAGGACTCCAGTACGCCATGAACAGCGGGCGCAGCCGCCAAACATCTCAGCGCGGCACAACCAACATCAGCGTTCTCGCCACACGGTCATTTTTAGGGCCACCAAAATAACACTAGAGTGTACGATTGGTGCCATTTGTCATGCGGCAAGCCTTTTGTCCGGCGATAATATACTTAGCTTTATAAATGCGTTGTGGTATTGAAAGAATCTCGTGAGTAGTTTTTTCTTCATTAAGGTAAATGATAAAAATAAGAGAAATAAACTTGCAGAACTAATTTGTTATTTTATAATGTAATAGACAACTTTACATAAACACATACGTGAGACTGCACACATTATTATTTACTCAATAAATTTATTAATTTACTTGCACTCAAAATTTTTGATACTTACTGAAATATTACAAAATATCTGAATATGAAACATAAAATTAAGTTTTTTAAGATGTACGAATTGTAAATGTCACTTAAAATTTAATACAAGTATAGTATTATAAACAGACAATGCAAGAAAAAGTGAACACCACACACATGTTAAATGATGAAACTAAAATAATGAAAAGTAAATTCTAATGGCAAGCACTTTGCAAAATAGAACTAACCATTTAATTCGAATTACATACTTATTACATTTTGGAGAATACTGATAGAACACCTACCCCACAAAGTTGCATATTTTAATACAATAAAAACAGTTTTATTTTTTGTTCCATTCCAGATTGTATATAACTCTGTGTGTGTGTGTGTGTGTGTGTGTGTGTGTGTGTGTGTGTGTGTGTGTGTGTGTGTGTGTGTGTGTGTGTGTGTGTGTGTGTGTGTGTGTGTGTGTGTGTGTGTGTGTGTGTGTGTGTGTGTGTGTGTGTGTGTGTGTGTGTGTGTGTGTGTGTGTGTGTGTGTGTGTGTGTGTGTGTGTGTGTGTGTGTGTGTGTGTGTGTGTGTGTGTTGGGGATGGGAAGGTGAGAGTGGCTGTAAAAATTCTAAAAAGAATGTAAATTACAAGATTTAATATAACCATCATCACCTCTGCAGATCGAATGCCTGCCCAATCATTTTCCAGTGGAATTAAAAATATCTGATGTTATGCTGAAAATATGATGTGCATAATTTTTTTAATATTACCTGCTACTCTGGCTTTAACTTCTTGATCTTCTGACACAGTTTCTAAAGGTAATAATGAATTGTCAGCATTGTATGGTGATGCAAGATCTGTTATCCCAACTGAGGTACCAGAATCTAATCTGGAATCTGCAGAATGATTTGAGCGAGGTAAGCTGCTGTAACCTTAAATACAATAACACAAACTTTCAATGTAACAAATTATAACATCTGAAGTACCTAGATATAGAATTACAAGTTAGTTTTCTCTTTACAGCTATAATTGAGGACATTGCCGGAAAGAGGGCACATAGGTCTATGTGCCCTTTTTCCGGCAATCACTTTAAACGATCCGCCATGATGTTTTCTCTGTGCACAGTAAACTTCAAATCAAAATCTCTATTCGTTAGCCTTTGACAACACTTTATTTACAGCAGTGCAGCTGTATCAGCTGCCATCAGATATCAGTTGAGTGGTGTTGTTTCTGCATTTCATTGTATTTGAGGTTATGTTTAGTTAGTCTTGTTGTAACTACTGTTATTTAGTGCAATGGACTCATCAAACGATGAAGTTAGTTTGAAAGTAAAACGTAAACGCAAAGTTTATAGTAATAATACAAATTTGAAACGTGAAAGTGCTAAGCTAAAACGATGTAGAGGTGAAGAGTATGTTACAAAGTCTGGAAAGACTGTAAGCGGTAAGCTGTTTTTGAATGTAGTTGAGTGCTGTAATGAGAAGTGCTGTAACAGTTTTACAGAAGAACACCAGGAAGAACTGTTTTCATCATTCTACAACCAAGGTAAAGAACTTCAAGATTCTTTCCTTTCTAAGTGCATGATAAAAACTGCACCTAAAACTGAAACTGTCCAACCTAAAAAGCCCCGAAATCATACTTGGACTTATAGTCTTAACATTGGGGGTTTGTCAGTAGCAGTATGTAAAGGTTTCCTAATAAGATTATTTCAAGTTACAACCAAAAGAATAAGGGTAATACAAGGGAAAATTCTAAAAGACGAGGACTTCACTGAACGGAGAGGCCATCATGCAAACCGGCCGCGCAAACTGAAACCCAATGTTTTGGATTTGATGAAAAGTCACCTTGAGTCGATTCCCCATAGTCAAAGCCATTACAGTGGAAACAAAACCTCTTTAAAATACTTTGACAATCCAGAGTTGAACATTAAAACTCTGTACACTATGTTTCAAGAGTTTTATAAGTCTAAAACTAATGAAAATTTGAAAATGGGTTATCCCCATTATTTTAAGCATTTTAAATCTAACTTTGACTTTGGTGTAGTAAAACCTAACAGTGATGTGTGCGATTATTGTACAGAATGTAAACTAAAACTATCAAGAAACCCAAACGACCCTTGCAAAGTGCCTTATCAGACTCGTCAAAGAAAGTTTAAAAGAAGACTGGCTTTGAAAAAAGAGTATATTGAAAAGGCGAAGAGTGATCCGTCTTATTTAGTTTGTGAATTCGACTATGTACAAAATTACCCAGTGCCAAAGCTTAACGTTAACAGCCAATTCTACAAAAGGCTGTTATGGCTGTATGCATTAAACATTCATGTGTTTAATGATGATGAGTCATACTTTTATTGTTTTATGGAATCCCAAGCTTCTAAGAACTCTAACAGTGTTGCATCATTTTTATATGATTGTCTTAAAAAATATGTGGAAAATTTGTCACAGGTAAAAACTGTGGTTCTGTTATCGGACTCTGCTGGAGGACAGAACCGCAACTCCACTATGATCAAGTTTTGTTCGTGGTTCAGCAAAGTTTTTGATGTAGAAATTCTTCAGTTGTTTCCAGTAAGGGTCCATTCATTCACGCAGTGTGACCGAAACTTTGGCCTAGTGAGATCACGCATCAAGAAAAGAGAGCTATGGTTCATGCTCGACAAAACCCCAGCCCTTTTCAAGTGATTATGGACCGCAATCTCACAAAAAAGTGGGACGAGAGCCTTGAGCCTTTGTTTATTGACATTCAGAAGTCTGCAAAAATCTTAAACTTCACTATAATGAAGTATGTTTTGATTAAATACAAAACTGATGAAAGTATACTGTGCTCAAACAGTTTCATACCTATCTACACACCTTTTAAGTTTTTAAAAAATTTGGACAAGACAACCCTAAAAGAACTTCAGCCTAACTCAGTTCCATTTCCTGAAGTATCTCAGGCCAAGATTAAAGACGTTAGAAGTCTCATGAAATACCTGCCCATTGAGGACCAGGACTGGTTGGAACAAATGTTTGATGAGACATCTTAACAAAGCTTCTTTTGTTACCAGTTTTTGTGTAACTTTGTATTAAAATGATTTGTTCTTTGAATTTATTTTTTTTATTTTAGCTACACAATACAATCCATTAAAGGTGATTGTTGGAAAAAGGGCACATAACATGAGTTAAAACTTTTGAATGTTTTACAGCACACACTTTAATAAACACAAGGTTTGTCTTTATTTTAGATACATGGTAACATGTTCTATAAAAAAAGTTCAATCAACTTAAAGTGTAAACTGAAATATAAGAGTTAGATAAAACCTAAATCTTTGATCGCCGTTTACCGAAAATGGGTTTTTGCTCTATGTGCCCTTTTTCCGGTAATGTCCTCAATTGTTATTACTTTTATGTTTAGTATGTACTGTATACACGTATATTTGGGGAAGAACTGTTGGCTTTCCAGATGTTGCTAGGACATCAGAGTGGATATGCCTTTGCTATGACATGGAGAAAAGAGTGAAGATGAAGAACACAGTCATACCCAGAAAGCCAACAACACTGAAATTTATCCAAAAGTTTGAGTTGTTCTGGGGAAAACTTTTACCCATACACCCTGCAAAAGCCCTTAAAGATTTGGAGTACATGAAATATATTAAAACCACACACGTGAATTTTGAAAAATTTGATTGGCCATTTTTTTTTTCTTAACCATGCTGTGTTTTGTTACCAGTGTCTTTTTTTACTATACGTTTACTGATCTGCTAATTAAATCTATCAATTTAATTACAAAATTTCTTTATAAACTTATAAAAAGTCATCCTCATGGTTTAGTTAGTACAAATGAAAGTTTAAAATAGATTAACACACACACACACACACACACACACACACACACACACACACACACACACACACACACACACACACACACACACACACACACACACACACACACACACACACACACACACACACACACACACACAACTTCAAGAAATACAAAAAAAAACAAGTAAACAATCCATATAAAAGAAATGAAATTACCAAGATCAGATGCTATTGGTGTTGATGGTGTCGCAGGTACACTAGAAGCCTTTCTTCGAATGCTGCCCCTGGTGATAGTTGGTTCTTCTCTTTTTAATCCAGTATCTTCTAAAATTTCTCTTTCCACTCTGCCTGAGTACCTAAACTTACTGCCCCAAGAGAAGAAGCTGCCACCTGTTACAACACTTGGTGCTTCTGAACTGGAAGGCAACCTAGGTACATATAATGTCGAGACTAAGACACTGATTTATTAATCCTTACAATCATTTTTGTTTATATAAGTTTTATGAAATCTATGTTTTGCACACACACACACACACACACGCACATGCATGCGCACGCACGCATGCACACATCACTACACTTTTGTGTAGGGGGGGGGGGAGAACAAGAGAACAATAGAAAATCAATGTTAAATTGTACGTTTTAGTGGGATGTGTAGTGATTATAATACGCTATAGCAAGAGAATGTGATAAGAAGAGAATGTACAAAATATGAAATATGTAGAACTGCATGCAAGACTTTATAGTTTAGCTTATAAGGAACTTTCTAGTTTAGATTTATAAACAAGTTGTTGTAAGTGCAAATATGTAATGCAATACATGAAAGTGATGTGCATAATTATCACAAGTTAATATTACAATAGTTGAGTCATGTGTGCAAGTGTCACATAGACATAAACGCAAATTAACAAAAAAAATAAAAACAAAATAGAAATTATATGACCCTTACTAGTTATCAAGATAGAACTTTGACAAGAATGTAGTTTCTATTATAACAAACTATTTGCTACAATTAAATGTACTATACACTTGGTGTGAATATGTTGTTGTATTTTTTTAATAACTCTATATACTACTGATACCTGAAAAAATAAAATAAAATCATATAATTTCTCTGAGCCTCCAGGTGGTCTAGTAGCTAACGTGGGCGATTGATGCTTCTGTGGTCCCGGGTTCAATTCCCGGCGGACGTTCCGTACGGCATGCACTCAGCGTCGTGAGGCAGAACTGAGTATGCGCTGAGATAACAGCGCCGCCTCCTGTCTGTGAATACCGCAACTAGCGGCTGGTGGAGCGTAGTACTACCCATACATCGTCACACTAACACAAAAAGCCATGCGGTACGCCTTGGTCCTTAACGGACTGTTGAGCGGAGGTTTATATAATTTCTCTTTAGGTTCAGAACAATTCTTGACCAAAAGCCAAAAATTACATGACACGCTTGTGGTTCCCTCACATAAACTGGATTTATCTAGAAAAGGAGTAAGCAGTTGATCAATCAGAGCTTAAGAATTCCAGTCAAGATTTAGGGGAGCTCAGAGTAATATCAATCTATATTCAATTGTGATGCACATGGCCCTCTATACAAACGGTAAGTATGAAAGAAATGGCCTCAAGTCTGTGACCTCACATGATCTCAGAGGGATATAACTTGCGAGTTATTTAAATGTTCTAAACATTTGACCACAACAACATCTGACTCCTCTAGAGATATTGAAAGACGAATATTATCTGCTAATAGGTGTTACTACGGACTGGTAAAACATTTTAAATCAAAATTAATAACTAAAGATACAAAATCCTCCCTATACAAGACCTTGATTAGACCAGTCCTGATGTATGGCTCGGAATGCTGGGTGTTAAAAAAACTAGATGAGCAGAGACTATCCGTTTTTGAGAGGAGGGTACTGAGGAGAATCTATGGCCCTGTGAGGGAAAACAACATTTGGAGGCGACTGCATAATCGAGAGTTGTACGAAAGGTTTAAAGATCTTCCGATCGTGCAACTCATACAAATTAACAGATTGCGTTGGGCTGGTCATGTGCAGAGAATGGCGGAGGATAGAATCCCAAAAAGAGTGATGAATTATTTGCCGATGGGAAGGAGAAGGAGGGGAAGACCGCGTACAAGATGGCTGGACCAGGTTGGTAAGGAGGCAGTGAGGCTGGGTGCAGCAAACTGGTGGACATTGGCCGGGAGTAGAGACCAGTGGGGAAGATTTCTTTTGGAGGCCAGGGCCCGGACTGGGCTGTAGCGCCGAGGATGTATGTATGTATGTAACATCTGTTCTAAATGCAGTTTGACCACAATTAAAATCAAGTGCTTTCTGAGTTAGACTCTCCACACAGGCTATTGGAAAGACTTGATGCATACCGGATTTGATGCAAGTCCAATATGCTGTGGTTAACAACATAATTCATATTAAGTTTAAACCAAAGATTTTCATACTTCACAACAACCTGAAAGTGACCTTGAGAAGTCTACCATCTACATTCTTAAGGACAAAAAACATGCCTGTAGGAGATGTTAACTGTAGATTACCAGATCAAATGGACAAAAGCCATGGACATCATTCTTCAGTCTATGTACAATGGAAGTCCAAATTAAAATACATTCAAATCATAAACTTTAAAAGAACTTTTAATGGCAAATAATTGTATAAAATCAAACTAACAAAATACATTCAATTTTAGTTAATTTTGTGTTGGTCAACAGACTATCTTGTAAAGTAAGTCAGCAGTAAGAACTTTAAAGTTTCAAACATTGTTCAATTAATTAATTTTCAATAAACCACTATCCGGAGGTGGCTCTACCAGGGGATGCAACGGGTGCACCGGATCCAGGGGGGTGCCAAAGCCCTAAGTAGGTAATGTACTCTTAATTAATTTAGGCTAATTTTTTATAGGTACAAGGTAACACAATTTCACTCTACTAATCATTATTTGGCTTCAGGTAGGTGCAGCAGATCTGACGTGACATTTTCTTGCAAAATCAACCTAATACAACAATATGCGACACACGCATATTACATCTGATATGCAGGTGTACATTACCTAAATGTTATTACATGGTGACATATACGTGCATGCGAAATGTATCCTCAAGTCTAGGTATGGCAAAATTGAAAGGTAAAGGTATATGCACAGAAACCAGTTTCTTCATGGACGAGTTCACTTTGTAATTGTGAATGGCGGAAGGGTAACGTAAAAACAGCTGCTATGCAAGCAAGGTGTTACCAGCATGCGTGTCATGTTTTACGTTGTTATTTACTGTGTTACATACTACCTCAGTCTTGCTTTTGTTATTATTATATCAATTTATTACTAACTTATTATCTCATTGTTTTACACTTCATTTTAATAGTTATTTAATTTTGTCGTTTAATTTCTATTGGTAGTTTAATTCTATAATTACGTATTTTTATAATTTGTGTTATCAGTAGAGTTCGGATCGATATGCAAAAATTTGACCTGAAATATGCATGCAAATATGCACAAAAAAATCCCAAAATATGCACTAAAAATGGCAAAATATGCAAAAAATGAGTAAAAACAGTTGTAAAAAATTGAATCTTTTTTTATAATTTCATTCTTACAAAAATGGTAGTGAGGAGGATAAAGTGAAAATGAGCCACTCTTTCATTGAATCAATTCACAATTTTATTTTTATAGTACAGATAAAGATAGATAAAAAATATACAAAGCTTATATTATGTAGTTGAAAAATATATATTAAAATGAAAGCACGAAACGTCCTCCAACTAATTGGAATTAAATAGAATAATCACAGTTTTTTCAAGGTTTTCAATCTTGAAATTTCGCCTTTTGTCACTTAAAACATTTTTCAATGAGGAAAAGGACCTTTCCACGTCACATGAGACTATGGGGAGGAATCGATAAGCTGCTATTTCTTGGGGGTCCGTCAGCTCACATTCTGGCACAACCTCTCCATTCAAAATCTTTGACACCGCCTGAGCAGTCTTCCATCCAGGATTTCTTTGTAGTACCGCATCCAGCTTCTTCCTCATGCGTTCCCCGATGGGCTCTTTCCAATCTTTACTTTTTGTAATCAAGTCATCGATCAGAGCCACAGAATTACACAAATCCATTCCTCTACTTTCCAGAGCGGTAATTACTGTAAATCAGGCAAATCACCAACATTGGATCGGACGTAAGCAAGATCTTGGACCACAGAAGAGTTGTTCAGTGCAGCTTTTGCTTTCACAATGGCTTGGTTTCCGGTTTCATCAAAACTTTCAATCACTTCCTTCAACTTTTGGTGATGTTCAGCAAAATAATTAGCCGCAGAAATCCACGTAACCCATCTTGTGATTATTGGTTCAGGTGGTAGAGGAGTATCAGGGTATGCATTTTTGAAAGCCCTTACTCTGCTAGGTGCTTTAACAAATACCTTTTTTGCCGAAGATATTAATTTATTCAAATCAGGTAGACTATTCCTCAACTCTTCTGCAACACGATGGACGCCATGGGCCATGCACGTCAGGTTAATCATCTTGGGATAAAAAACTTTTAGGCTTTCTCCAGCCTTCATCACTATCCGTAACAAAAGCCAATAATCGTTCTTCCCCATATTGCTGCGCATGAGACCCCCACAAAATATTAATCGCTTCACTCACTGTCCTGGCGATCGTGGAGTGATTTGTTTTTTCCAACTCTTTACATAAAATCAGGTGGCCACGTCCAGCTTCCTCTGAACTGAGTTTCCCAACTATTACATGGGCTAGATAATCGCCCACAGGGGTCAGTCGTTTCATCAATTGACATCCAGATGGGGGAATCACCTATCTCATTTTGTATTCTTTGCATCACCTTCTCGTACACTGGAGTAATGTAGTTTTTTCTGAGTGTCGATTCGTGAGGGATTTCTTTACCTGTGTACTTCTTCAAGAAGGCTCTAAAATGTTCATTCTCCACCTTATGAAGAGGAATATTGGATTTTAACATTGCCTCGCAGAGATCTTGGTACATCTCGTTCTTCTCCGAAGATTGGGACATTGACTCGAGCTTTGACGCGATGAAAGGCTGTTGAAGATTCTTCACTTTTTGCGCCTTTTCCACCTTTTGTTTGTGAGTCCTAGTTGATTTGTGTTGGTCGAACTGAAACTTTTTTTCAGCTTTGACCTGAAATCAAACAACAAGAAATTCTGTTAGATTTTTCTGGTTTAATTTAGGTAATTAAAAATTATCTACCATAAATTCGAAAATGAATATTTAGGTATTTTTTTGATAATGGTAAACTCGTAGGTAGGCAAAGTAAGAGAAAATAAAGGCCGCCGATTTCAAGGGACAACGTTGTGATTTCAGTAGAAATAGGTTGGTACCTACCCCCCCCCCAAAACTAAAAAAACTGTTAGGAAAATCTTATTTTTTTATACGCTTACTTCAAAATTTTTTGTTTAGCATCTTGCTAGGAAGATAGATCTTGGCTACGTACGAATTCTTGGTAATAGTTCCGAGTAACGTCCTTGTCTGGAAAAGGCACAAAACCTGCAAAAATCCAGGTTTTTTGTGGTTTTACATAAATTACAGGCCAAGAAATCAGGCCCACTGATTTCAATTTTTTTTGCGGATTATTCGCGTCCGCTCCTAGTCTTGGCCTGTAGTTTACGTAAAACCACAAAAAAAAAAATGGTTTTTGCAGGTTTGTGCCTTTTCCAGACAAGGGCGTTACTCGGAACTATACCGAATTCTTTGTTCAAAAACCTATTTACGCGTATATACCAATTCTTTGGAAGTGATAGTAAAGGAAAACAAAAAGAGACATTTTTCCACAAAAATATTATTGAAGTTTAAGTGTTTGAAACAAAAAAGCAGCGAAAGGAATAGAAATTGAGTGTAGTGTTACATACCTATCTAAAATGAATTTTCTCCAAAATATCTTAAATAGGAACACTTACCTCTTTTCCACAAACTTGACAGAAGATTCTTTTCCCGTCAGTAGTGAAGGCCGTGTCACTCCCTATCCACTTTTTGAACAATTTAAAAGACATTTTTCGCTTTCTGCCACTACTGAAGCACTAGTGAAACACCACACACGCACACGCTGCACAAACGAACTGAACGCCGAGAGAAAGTAACAAGTGTACTTATTTAAAGACGATGGGGGTGAGAAGGAGAGGCGAGGGGTAAATCACAAATGAGCGGTCACTAACCTTCACTAAATACGTAGCACAAAGTGGCCTTCACTTCCAATCGACCTCATTTTCATTGTGAAGAGTAAATGGTGAAAGGAATTATAGTACATTTTATATTTAATTCACTACATTTTTTTACTAAGTTTATTAAATACTAAACATTTCGTTGTAGATTAGTTTTGATTTCGATTACGACACTACCAGACATTTGTAATACATGGGACATTTTGTAAGACGAATCAAGCGTCAGACACAACAGGAATAGACAATATAAAGATTTCACAGAGTTACAAAACGTTTAATACTGCCATTATTTTATAAACAATGACTTGGCATGTTGTGTCTGTTACGATGTTTCTCCAAAGTCGAGCCTAGACATCAACAATTGTTGTATATTTTGGAATGTGTAACACGTTGTGTACAGTTACTTATACTTACCTGACTCCTTGACTTGTCACTTCCTAATTAGGGCTGAGCTGGAAGCGACAGTGAAAGCAATTTTTCTGTTCCTCTATCTTATCTATATCTACATTTTAGACTAAACAAGAAAAGGCCAGGCCAGTTACCCCAAATACGTTTTGCTTCTGAAAATCTTCCTTCCAAACGCACTGAGCAATATTCTAGGAAAAAAAATTTGTAAAAATGTTTAAAAGTAGTGAAAAATCGTCCAAATATGCACAAAATATGCGAAAAAAACCCAAATATGCAAAATGGTCTCAAATATGCACAAATATGCAAAATGAAATCGGTTTTTTTGGTTGCAAATTGCTAAAAAAACACTCAAAACAGATTTCTATCAACATTAGGAGCTAAAAAAAGGGATATGCAAAATATGCGAAATCCGAACTCTAGTTATCAGTTATCACCCAATAACGCAATTTGTTAAAATGGATACTGCCCCATCAAACTGGACTAGCAAAAACAGGACACCTCCATCTTCTTTAAGAAAAGTTGGATGAAGACAGGCATGAGCCTCAAAATACACCAACTGATTCAAAATTACGATTGTTTAAAAACAAAACTATTCATGCTAGCTTTGCACCATACATGAGCGAGTCTGAAGTTTTTTTATTAACATCTTGCTTATCTTTACAATAACAGTAAATAAGTGTAAAACAAACAGTACAGAAATGATAGTACTGTATAATGTTAGTTATATTATGGTATAACATGTACGCATTTTGTGTGAGCGAGTGCGTCTTTGTTTTGAATAATAATGAAATAAATTAGAATATTAAAATGAAAAAAAGTATTCAAATATTGAATATTGCGTATTATAACTTTAACTTTTTGCTTTATTTACTATAAAAGATTGTTTTGCCAGCTGGTAAAACATAAATGATCTCTCTGTCATTCATCTGTTACTTTTACGGGTTGTAATGTTGTGAGATTAAAAAGGGTTCTTAATAGATATTATTTCCTAAAATACTGTATTAAAATAACATGATTTTTCCTTCTTCTTGAAACAGATTTTTGTTATCTAGGATTAAAGATTTTCGCAGGTAAGCTAATACAAAGAAGTCGCCCCTTTATTATAAACTGCAGAGATAGTTGAGTGTAATTAAGAAGTGGAAGTGAACAGGTGCATAATTTGCAAATTCCATTCCATTGCGATAAGAGCTGGTAGTACGTCCCAACAGCAGACAATTGCAGGACTAAAAAATCATTGAGATAGGTCGTACAAAAAAGAAGTATAAATTTCTCTCTCATTATTTGGTACGATATATTGTCCAAAATTAATATTGTCAGCAAAGCTTTACAAAAATCTGACGTTGCTCTTTCAGTAGCAGTGAAAATAATATCTCAAGTAAATCATGATTTATTCAAAACTTGTACTGAGTCCATGTTCAAGGAAATGATTAGTAACGCAAAAACTGTTGCCGAAGAAGTTGATGCCGAAACTAAATTTCTCATACCTACCCACCGTCCCAGAAAAAGATTTGTTTATAGGCCAGTCATTTTAAACGCTAAAATCGCAATAATTCATGTAGTTCTAATTTTTTGTTATGTTGTTAGGACCAGTACCAGTAGTGTGAATCCAAGTTTGCAGCTTCGAAAGACCTGTGCTAACTGCGTACTGCGTGAAAAACTGCAAAATGTTTGGACTTTTTTCAGTTTTTGCCTTATAACTCCTAAAGTATGCGTTCTAGGGAAAAAGTTATAGACACCTTTTTTAAAGTAGATTACATTTTCAACAATTTGAGCCCAACTCCAGCTCTGTACGACCAATAGTTCCCGAGATACAGTACTTCAAACATTGGCCGTTTTTTCCAAAAAGTGAAAACAGTTTAGTTTTGGTCGAGTTTCGAGCCAAATATCGAGAAAAGTACTCATCCTACGAGGAAAGTAATATAGAATGAATTTGTAGTAAATTTATTTAGCTTTAATTTAAGCACAGAATGACGCCTGTAGACCTAATAGTTCTCTCATTATTTGCAAAAAAACAAAAATGGGAAAATTGGATTTTGGGAGAAATGGATCTAAACACTTTCCATGACGATTTGTGGGTATTTGAAAAAAAAAAAGGCATAAGACCATGTAAAAGAAATGAAATATGTATTTAATTAAATTGAATGTCATAAAATAGTACAATAATAGAGATATTCATAATAAAAAATGGCAATGTCAAAATTTTGATCACTTGGAGGGTCCTGGTAGATAGTTGTCGTGCTCCATCACTGTTTGCCCCTCCATCCGCATTTCCCCAGGCAATGGATCGTCGGGGTCGTCGTCTTCGTCATCTGTCTTGTCATCAATCTGGATGACGGGGACATTTTGGCATGATTTGCCGGCGCAGAATTTGCACAAAGCAGAGCACTTAAGCCCTGCTTTGTGGCACGTGCAGCCCCTAGTGCACCCTTTCTTGCACTTACAAGATAGAAATTTGAGGAGGGTTTGTGGAGCCAGTTCGCTTTTTGCAGTGATTGGGGTTAACCCCTGCTGGCTTCTCGTCCAACCCCAATCACTCGCTTCTTTCTCCACCCCCAACCACTTTTGCACCTGGTGGTAGGTGCGGTAGGCATGATATCTGGCAGCCTCTTCTGTTGGGGGCAAACAAGCCAAGTTAACCTTCGCATTGGCTGCCGTCTTCACGAAGAGTTGATATCGTAGGCCGTGTAGAGAGTCGTGGTTGTCATCCCCTCCATAAAGAGCCACGAGGCACTTCTCTCCAGCTCTGGCAATGGCCTCGTGACTGGCATCTGGCAGCAGAAAAACTGTAGGTAGGTCCACCAGGTGGTGATTCTTCTGGAGAACGCTCCACAATTTGGTTTTCCCCTGCCAGAAAAGGGCAGAGGTGGTGTCGCACCCACTGAATGCGTGTAAAAAAAGTTCAAATCCAGGGGAGAATTCCAATTATCCCCGATTGAATTAAGTGGTGGAAAACTGCACGCAACCTGACTCATCTCTGCCACTTTTCTGGAAGTAGACGTTGTCGATGGACGAGCCCAAGCCATTGAGAAGAACCAGTAGGTCCACATCCTCTCCAATTATCAGTACGTTCTCAAAGGACGTACTTTTGTCGAGCGCGGTTCTCACAATGTCACTGTCTGCATCTTCTGAAGCTCTCTTAGTCTCAATCCCCTGGTTTTCAAATGCACAGAAGGTCAGTCAGGCGTTGTTTGTTCTTGTCGTTGGATAACAGTTTTTCCTGGGGCACTTTGATTAGTGTTGACTCTTCAAACATGATGTCGTTGCAAGAAAGAGCAGCGTAGCGATGCAAGCGTTAAGCGGGTTGGTACTCCTGAGGGCCCCATCCTCTGGATATCATCAAACACCACTGACACATTCCTACCAAAGTGGCTGAATGTGTAGCTGATGTACCCAGCAACAATTGCTCTAATGGAATCATTACGGTGCCAGGTAACCTTGTGTAATAGATATCCACCATCCACCACTACAACAGTACTGGCTCCCACAGGGATGTTTTGGGGGAGCGGAGTGAAAGCAGAGTAGAAGGTAGATTTTGTACCTTTACGCATCCCCTTTTCACTGAACAATGCCATTGGGTATGGAGCCAACTCGTATTTGAAATGCTCTTTCAACTCCTGGTCCGACTGCTTTGTAATGCACAACCTCTGGAAAATGGTGAGTGGATCTACGTCAACACGCTTGTTTTGCACTTTGACAGAACTGCTGATTGATGCCAAGGTTAGCACTTTGTCTTTTCGTTTGAAAGTTACCTTCCCAAACGAGTTGCCAGTGATTTGTTTGACCCCTTCAATTCCCAATTCTTGGGCCATAACAACTGATTTTAGGACCTCCAACAATTCCACTGCTGATGGATAGTATTTTGTCAGTAGCTGGAAATGGAGGGTAGATACTGAACCAATTCTTAAGTTTCTCCACATCAGCACTGTCTCGTATGATTTGTGTTGGCCTCATGTTGATGTGTTGTTCAGTAGTTTTACAGGAAATGTCCCAGAACCGTTCCACTTCCTCGCAGATGTTCAGCTTGTACACCATTCCTCCAGTCCACCGAGAAAGCACACTGCTGGATATACCGCGACCATGGGTTAATCCTCCCTGGCTCTTCATTGATCTCATAAGAACCTGCTCGATAGACAAATCTGTCCACAGGCCTGACCAAAATTTATCCGATCGGGGAATCGTGAAGTCTCCTTGTGTGAACAAACGAAATTCTTTTGGATCCATCCTCTGTTGTAGATTACTCATGTCTTGCAGATATAGACGAGCACTTTTGGCATAAAAAAAGTGGCCTACTGAGTGGAAGAAAGGAAGCATTTTGCTTACTGTTTCCAGGTGGAGCTCCCAATCTCCCATCCTCTCTGCCTGTATAAATTTCTTCATTAGTGTAGTCATTCGATAGTATTGCACCCAGAGCTTTGAGGTTGGACCTTCTTTTTCCAGTTTATCCAATGCAGTTTTGAATTTGGCACTCACAATTTGGAAAGTTTAATTCTCCCTGGTAAGAAGGATCAGAGACCTCTCACTTTCACTGAGCATTCTTTCAGTTTCTGCTCGTTCCTCCTCAGTGAACTGTACCTCATTCAAAATCAAGTCTGCCAATGCAAGATTAGTCATCATGTGAGCTCTCACAGCCCTCGAGTATGCATGACCATTCAGCATTTTGTCCACACTGTTCTCGGCATATATTGTCGTAAGCAATTCCTTCAGGCCACTACCTGCCATTATAGCGCCAATGCCACCCATGAACGACATGAGGAGATGGAAACCACCAAGCCTCACCACCACACTGCTCAACTCAGGATGTTGGCTACTCTCAACAATGTCTTGGGCTTTCATGTAAAGTGGTTGATCAAATGTCACAAAGCACGTTTTTTGAGAATGAGCTTTGGTTTTTTCACTGGCTTCAAGAAGAGATGTCAGCACGGTGTCATAATCAGTCGGTGGAGAGTGGATGAATGGGAGAAAAACAATTTTTGAGCGTTTGAAATTAAGACCATCTGTCACCTGCTCCATAAACTCATTCCAGCCAAGTATACCTGGGGTGTTTGACGATTTCCCGTATAACCAGAGCAGGTCTGGTGCTGTGGGCAGTATGTCACCAGCAACTTGGAAAACTTCCTGTAAATCGGTAATTGAAATAGCTGACAAGCCAGCATTCTTTCTCACGCTCCATTGCTTGAGTTGTGAGACAGCATACGAACTTATTGTGTCAGCAGAAACATACTTGTTCAAATGTGGGATGCTTTTGTCTGGCAATACAGCGGAGTGTGGTGTAATGATCATGATGCTACCCATTTCATGGAATGTATTTTCCCCATCTAAGGTGTTGACATTCACATCGGCGTTGTCAAAGACGAACTGAATGAACGCTCCTTTTTCAATGGTTGGTGAGGCTTCTCGCCGCACGATAGCTGAACTTTCAACATGCATTGCCTCACTGTAACTGCATAAAAATCCTATAGCTGAGCAGAGGTTAACAAGGTGTTTTGATCCAAATTTCCTGTATAAGTAGGTACCAAAGCTTCTCTTAAGTGAGGAGAGGAAAGATTTTGGCCTCACTGCTGATATGAGTGCGTGAGCAACTGCAACACATTTCTTTTTCCAACCATCAAGAGAGTGGCATTTGTGTTTTAGCACGATGGTTTCTAGCAACAGTTTCAGAGACTCAGGAACGACAGAATCGATATCCCGCATGAAATCATCAGATGGAGGATACTCAGTGGTGTCATATGTTTGAGAGTGAATGTCTTCCAAGATTATCTCTGCAGCAGCCTTCACCACTCACAACCGCTCTTCTGCAGCATTGTTCCTTCTTTCATTATACCAGTTATCATAGAGAATATTTTTGCCAATGTCTCTGAAACACAAGACTGACTGATGGCTGCGGCCGCGGCCAAGCTCTGCAAACCTAATCTTTTCGCCATATCATTTTGTGAGCGAGTTTTGACACTTCTGAGTTTTGATCAGGCTTGTAATCGCCTTTGATCTGATCCACGAGGTCATTTAACGAGAATTGACATTTCTCCCTGTTTTCAGCAAGGTCTGAATATATACACTCCATACCCTCCAGGAGATTCCTTGGCTCAGGACGCCCTCTTTTATATTCACTTGTTGATGGCATTCTGTACAACTTTTTGTGACATAGTTGGTGGTATCTGGCATCAACAGCGACGAGGTCAGTTTCAGATGCAAGGTGCTGTATAATCTGCTGTCCCCATTCATAACATCGATGTCCAGCTGCTTCTAGAATCGATGCCCTCATTCTCAGTGATTCAACTTTGTGCACGAGATTCCGTCGTGAACGGGGCAGTTTTTGCTGGAGCTTGAGAAATTCCTCAGTGATATTTTCTCCACAAAGAAAACAAATTTTCTGAAGATTCGAGGAGCCCAAGGAGCCTCTTGATAATCGGAGCGATGACGATGCTTGAGGAACTGAATCACCTCCACGACGGACAGATGCTGCAAAATTGCTTTCAACGGTGTACCTCTTCCTGCATCCATCATGTATGGTGACTTCATTCAACTCTTGTAAAAATTGTTGGTTCTGCAAAAGGCCACGTTTCACACTCACTTCAATAAGCGAAAGAATACCTCGTTTTTTCACAACTATTACTTTGCCTTCCTCAAGTGTACTGCGACATATAAAACAAATGCCCGGCGGAACCGACATTTCGTTCAGTTGCACTTCGAAAGTTCAATGATAAATACGATTTTCATGCTACAGAGCCACAAAAATACTACAGAAATTTATTAAAAATAATACACCACTTCATAATAATCATAGCGTTATAAATAGTTCTGACTTCGTAAGTAAAATTAAAGACGTTAAGTTGAAACCATAATACAAGATAGCCTCCTTCGATATAGTAAGTCTGTATACAAATGTACCCGTTAATGAGACTGTTGAAATATTAAAAACAAACTTAATGGCCAATGCCACATTAAGCCCACAGGCCGTAAATTATCTAATTATGTTGCTTAAAGAAATATTGCGCCAAAATTATTTCACTTTCAATGATACATACTAATGATACATACTACAACCAAAAGGAAGGCCTGAGCATGGGTTCTCCTCTACGCGGGATCCTTTCTGACCTTTATCTTAATTTTTTCGAAAGTGAATATTTATTTTCTAGTAATAATAAATACTGTAAAAACATCGTTTCCTATTACAGGTATGTCGATGACACTTTTATCGTCTTTGATGGCACATTAAGACAAATTGAGCTTCTGAAAAACTACTTGAACAGTGTTAACAAACACATACAATTTATACTTGAAACAGAGGAGAATAACCAACTGAACTTTCTTGACCTGACCATAATTAAATCTCAGGACTCTTTCGAATTTAAAATTTACAGAAAGCCCACTACCACTGACACCACAATACACGCTCATTCGTATCACCCGTGGTCCCAGAAAATGGTGACATACAATACATTTGTCCATAGACTTCTTACTGTACCCTTAGAGCAAGACTGCTTCATTGACGAAGTAAACACTTTAAAACACATCGCCATATCCAACGGTTATAATGCTAGTATAATAGATAAAGTTATCTCCAGGCGCAAAAACAAAACTCAAATTCCGAACAGCGCGGTGCATAATACTGAAGATATATATCGGTAGAGTACACACATTTGTTGCCTAACATTATAAAAAACCAATTTAAGAAATACAATATCGCAGTTACCTTTAGGACAAAAAATAACATTGAAAATGCACTGCGCCCCAAGATACACAGAAGCATTGAGACAAGCTCTGGCGTTCACAAAATTGTGTGTGATGATTGCGACATGTTTTACATCGGCCAGACGGGGAGACGTTTTGAAGAGAGGTTTAAGGAACACCTGCCCTTGAAGAATGTGATAACAGTAAATCGACTTACGCGCAACACCTGATTGATTGTGATCACAGTTACACTAACTTCTCTGTTAATCTTAAACCCATACACTTTTGTAAGAAGTGCCGATATATGAATGCATTAGAAGAGTAAGATATATATAAAGCGGCCAAGTCACAGAAAGAGTGCCTGTTGAACGATATGGTGTCGTTCAAATCCAACGCGCTCTTCGATACTGTGATACAAAAACTGGCACAGACATGAAGAGTACGACCAACTTATCTCTGCTTTGGACTTTATACGGCCAGTGCATGTTTACTTTCTTGACGATGCACATCGTCTCCTCTCGCGCAGTATGAGTGTTTAAATTCAGTGTTTTTTATGTTTTATGTGTGTGTTTTTATGAATTGACGAGCTCGACCCAAGTGAGCACCTGAAGATGGGACCTTGATCCCGAAACGCGTCGTGCATAGCGACCAAGTAAGTTGCATGAAGGATTATCAGGTATCTAACCTATTTAAAATTATTTTAGTTATTTGTCATCAACAAACATTACTTAATAATTCAATTTTTATTTTTGTGTTACAAAATATATACTAATAAATGATGCAATAAACTGTTTAACATAAATAACAAAAGTTGGTTTCTATGTAACCCCAGAAATTCTCAGTAATGGTTTACTCCCAGTTTCCCATCCACCACCAGTGGCGTGGGGACTTTGGCGGCGTTCAATGGGAATAAACCAGTTCAGTATACTATGTTACCTACTAGACTGCTGTTCCGACGGTCACAAGTTCGATTACCGCAGACTGGTTATTTATTATAAGGTCGTATCTGTGAGGTTGATGTGATAGGGGAAGGTGTTGGTGATGGGCTGATAGGTTTCAATTGTAGCGGCTGGGTGGTGGCTGGGGACGGCACAGTAGTTCTCGCACCCTGCCACTAGGCAGGCTATAGCCGCCTCTGCCATCATCCTATATTGTAACAGTACAGAATGCTATTCAAATGTGGATGTACTCAAGTATCGAAAATGTAACTAACATACTGAAATGGAGTACATGATTTGAATTTACTTGAACTGATAATATTATTTAATGAAGAAAGTTGTGTTAGTGGTTAAAATCACAAGCAGAATTATCATTGTTGCACACCACTATATAAAAATATTCCAATTAGCGCTTTCAAGCTTCACAGCTAATCGTCAGATCGGAAATGGATGAGCTGATCAGATTTCCGATCTGACGATGAGCTGTGAAGCTTGAAAGCGCTAATCGGAATATTTTTATATAGTGGTGTGCAACAGTGATAATTCTGACTGTGATAACATTATTATTAAAGAGGGACAGTAAATGTTTGGTTTGGAGTATATGTGAAGAAAAACTTGCTAAAGTATATGTAAAAAATTAATTTGGCTAAATATCAGTGGAAGGTGGTAAAATTAAAGTTTTATATGAACATCGCTTATACACAAGGAAGGCTGATGCTGGCACATTGAGATGCGTGGCCTTCAGCTGTAACGGGACAATTTTGAGTGGTTTTATTTTTTATTGCAATTATAAATATAACATAAGGTCTACCCAAACAGGGCCTCAGTTTATAACAATACACATTCCTTGTCGGGGCACCAAGACGCACATTTTGTCAGTGTCCTGCAATAAGCACTGTTTCTTAAGGCATTGGAATGCGAACCTGTGCGCGGATGATCACGCCTCCGTTGGAAGGAAGCATGAATTGTTTAGCGAGCCTCTGAACTGTGATACATTACCCAGACTCGCTCTCAAAACGGAAACTGTAATTTCACTAATGACCATATCATGTGATTTTATCAACGAATCAGAGCGCAAGCTGGTGAACATGTAGTGGATGTAGCCGGAGTGACGCTCGGGGTAGCGTCAGTTAGTCGACTTACAACTCCTGACCGTACGGTCATATAAAACATTGTTCGAGCAAATTAGGGTCGGCCGACCAGTAAATATTGCTATTTTAATTTAAAATGACAGTCAATCATGTTATAGTGATCGAACAGAAGTAACCAGCAAATAATAACATTCTAAACCTATAGTCAGAGTGTGTCAGCAGAATCAAGTGTTAACAGTGATGGCGTAACCACGTGGATGAAGGGATGAGTACCTAATTTAAGCAGTTTGAACAGACAAAATATTTCAATTTTAATTAATTTCAATTCACCAATATTAATTATGAAAATTCAATAAAAAAAACGCTTTACGGTATAAAAAATATGAGTAATGATTGAGTGCATGAGCAAGCTGGGTTGCTTTACGATAGAGATAGTCTAGTTTAATAAATAGGGTTAAGTATATTTCAAAACCTATTTTCAATGTAACGTAAAAGAAATATGAAATTGTTGATGTGGGAGTTATGGTAGTATTTGATGACAAAGTAACACGGAATAAAAAATGTGTTAAGTGAACATATAAATATGTGTTTGTCAATTGCATTCACCTATTTTTCTCTGTTAAGTACACCAGACGACACCTTGGCCAATTACCAATAAAGGTAGGTAATACAATTTTCGATATTTTAAATATTTAATTCACTAGTACTGCTTCAAACGACGCCCGAAACAGGAACAAATTTCAATATTTTAATTACTATTTCAAGTGACATACTTCAAATGGCGCCCGAACAGGAACTAATTTCATTATTTTAATTACTATTTAAAGGGCCATGCTTCAAATGGCGCCCGTAACAGTAGATGTTGTAAATTAAAATTAAATTGAATTAATTTACAACCTGGTCAAAATGGCAGAGAAAAGCAAGAGAGCAAATTTGTGTGAAAGTGTAGAGGAAGAGTCAATTTTAAATGTTACGCAAGATCATATGGTAACATATAATGAAATTGTTAGTGAAAATGTTGAAATAGATGTAAATGAAACTGTAGTAGCTGGGGGTAGTAGAGACAATGTGGTAAATATATTTAACCAATTAGCGTTGATGATGGAAATGATGTCAGGAATGAAAACTGAGATCAAATCAGAAATAAACATAGTAAATGATAAACTTGACAAACAAGACGAGAAAATGAAAGCAGAAAATAGTAAATTAAACACGAGTTTAGATGAGTTAAAGTCAGAAAATAATATTTTAAACACGAGTTTAAATGAATTTAAAATTGAAATCAAATCTGAAATCAAATCAGAAATAAATGTAGTAAATATAAACTTACAGACTTAAATAACGAGTTCGCGAACATAAGAAGCGAACTAAAAATGAGGTATGTGAATATGAACAGACGATTAGAAAGTATGAATGAGACTATGGCTGAAATGAAAGGTGAGATAACGATAAATATAAATAAAATACAAGATAAAGTAAACGAAAGTAGAACTTTGAAGGAGGAGGTAGAAAATGATACAGTTACAGGTGAGTGTAACGAAAACAAAAATAATGAAGGTACAAGTGATACTACAGTAAGTGATGAATTTAAAACTAGTGGTAATTATGACGATATAATTAAAAATGTGGTGTTAGAAGGTAAAATAAATAATAATAATGGCAATGGAGTTTTGATGGAAATACAAAGTGATTATGAGAGTGAGAGAGTAGAAATTAGTATTTGTAAATTAGAGAGAGAATATGAAGAGAATTATTTTGTGAGTATAGGGCAGAGGGTAGATTTTCCCCAGTTTTATTGTAAACCTAGATGGTTACAAATGTTTTTGAAGTACAAGAGTCCCTTGCAGGAAAACAATGTGTTTTCAAATAGGTCTTTAATTTTTAGTAGGCGTTTTTATGATTTAATACTCTCTGTACGGAATGACAGCAAAAGTATGAATTGGTGTTATGGTGAAAAATATGTTGATAAGAAGGTCGAGTTATGTAAGGTTAGTAGAGGTTATGACGAATTAATAAAGAGGTTAAATATGGAAAGAGTTAGTGATAATAAGTACTTACCTTGTGAAATAGTTAGTACAGCAAATGATGATAAGGTTGATGATGTTGATTACTTACCTTGTGACGAGACTGGTACAACAGTAGATAATAATAATGATGAAATTGTGATTGACATTAATATGACAGATCATACTAAAGGTGACTGGACTATACTCGGTGATAATGAATTATATGATTTAATAACATGGAATAGTCCTGTTGGTATTGTGGAAGAATATAAAAATTTGGATAATCTTTATATTAATAAAAATGATATAATGAGTTTAATAAAAAATGAACTGTGTAAATGTAAAACCAGGTTATTGTACGATGATGGGGGGTAAAACAACTAATGTTCATGAGCATCTAACTATGTAATTAATGGTTTTGAATTGGACTGTTTTATAAAATGAGGTGTGGTAAACAGAAAAATAATGTCAAAGAACTGTAAATAGATTCATAGTGAAATTAATTGTGTTTGTGTTGTAGAACAGATTTTATGTAAACAATGTGTGCATGTAGTAGAAATTGATTTAATAATATTATTTTAGTAGACTAAATAAATAATGAGTTTGTAATAAATGAATTGTAATTGTTTTGGAGTAAGGTAATTAAAATATGTTGTGTTTTAAATAATTGACTGAATTAAATAATTTGAGATGTATTAATTGATTAATTTAAATGTTATATAAAGAGATTTTGATGATGAATTTAAATTGTTTTTATGAGATCTGAACTTAATAATAAACAGTAATTGAATAAATGTAAAATGTATGTAGTTGTGGAATCATATGATTGTTATGTTTCAGAAGATACATGGAGTTATGTACATCGTTTGGTGGTGAGAAATTTTTATATTTTTGTGTTTATGACAGTAGGTAATCATGTTGTATTCAAGTATGAGTGGTGTACTGTAAGTATGAAGTTGATAATACAATTTAAATAATTTGAATGTTTAATGTTTGAATGGTAAATTGTATACGAGTCTCAGAGGTTTTGAACTAAAAAATAATATAACCAAACATATAATGGTTTACCATCTGTGAATTGCAGTAGCAGTGTCAGTGTAAACCTTGTATGTCTTTTTAGTAGTTTCCCCAATTTTCGGGCGGTCACGGCTTTACCGAACCCTGACTGTGGATATGGCATAATATTCTAAATTGGTGAACTGGGAAATTAACTGGGGGTGAATCAGGGGGAAGTACATAACTATGGAACAGCGGCTATCATCACAGGAGGTGGTAGTGCCGTGATAAGGGTGTGTGAATCATTATAGTAGGATTACTGGTGTCCTCGGACATCAGTAATGCCGAATTTTTATATAACGCTGAAGCAAGAACGGGGTAGGCAGCGTCTACCCTAATAAACTTCAGTTCTTGTGGAAGCAACTGGGCGCCACAGTCCAGTGGGGGGTCATAGTGTGTGTGGTAAGGAGGTTACTCAGGGGAGTAATGAATTGAAATCTTAACTGACGTAAACAACTAAATGAGCTAATAAGCTAATTAAATAATTTTATTTTGATTCAAGAGATGATAACAGTAGATAATTTGTATGATAATTTTATAAATAACTTTACTGATTTTGAAAAGATTATGTCGAGTAGAGAAGGTGTTTATTATGTTTTATTATGTTAGTATTTTACTATGTTAGGGTGTAAGAATTATAAACATGTGTCATGTATTTTACATTATTAATTTTGAAGTGTATCTAGGGTAAGGTCATTCACCTGACCATGAGACATCAGCTGATGACTGGTGTTAGAAATGTAGTAGGTTCATTACAATTGATTTATAGATTTTTAATTAATATAATGAGATGAAGTACAATAAATTTTATTAACTAAATAATTCTTTTTGGGAAATTAGAAAATAATTTTTTTTTTTTTTTAAATTCATTTTTGCTTGAAGTACAGATTGTGTTTTGATGTTCAGGATATATTGTTGATTATGTGTATGGCTAATGTATTAAATGATTTATATGGTTCTTATTATATGTGTTGTAAACAAATGTAGTGATAAGGGAATTTCTGATAAAATAAGGTGTTCGTTTTATTTTGTTTATTATGATTGTTAGCAGCTAGTTAAGAAGAGTTGTAAACTTTTGTAAAAGATTTTGGAATTTTGAGAGTAAAGGGGGAGAGATGATCAAATTAATGGTAATATGAATCTTTGAGATTGGACTTAGATTAATTTCTCTAGGTGAACAAAATTTAAATTATTTAATTTGATTTGTTTGATATGTTGATTTGAAACCGTAACAATTTTTTTTTTGAGAAAGGAATTAAATTGAAAATATAAAATATTTTATGAATTTTAGATATGGAAGTTGTGTATAATATAATAATGAGTATGTGTGCGCACCCAGTACTTGCTAAAGGCAACCCAGTATGCATGTAAGGGGGAACATATCGGTTGAGGATCTGGTATGGTATAAGGCCAGTTTCTGATTTGTTGGTGAAATGATAAAAGGTTAGGTAGTATTATGGTGAGTACCTGTCCGATTTTATGGTGTTGGGATCTCGAACAGAGAAGTCCAGTAATCTCGTTCAGGAGTAGCCATAGTCGCCGAGCTAGGGGGGTAGTTTACCCATGATGTGTTTAGAAAGTAAAGGGGGTTGTTGGCACCATATCCTCACTGATCCTCTTAGGGTTTAGCAATGACAGTTTTTCTGTTTCGACAGAAAACATCTTATTGGGGGGGGGGGTATTGTAACAGGACAATTTTGAGGTTTTATTTTTTATAGCAATTATAAATGTAAAATAAGGTCTACCCAAACAGGGCCTCAGTTTATAACAATACACATTCCTTGTCGGGGCACCAAGACGCACATTTTGTCAGCGGCCTGCAATAAGCACCGTTTCTTAAGGCGTTGGAATGCGAACCTGTGCGCGGATGATCGCGCCTCCGTTGGAAGGAAGCATGAATTGTTTAACGAGCCTCTGAACTGTGATACATTACCCAGACTCGCTCTCAAAACGGAAACTGTAATTTCACTAATGACCATATCATGTGATTTTATCAACGAATCAGAGCGCAAGCTGGTGAACATGTAGCGGATGTAGCCGGAGTGACGCTCGGGGTAGCGTCAGTTAGTTGACTTACAACTCTTGACCGTACGGTCATATAAAACATTGCTCGAGCAAATTAGGGTCGGCCGACCAGTAAATCTTGCTATTTTAATTTAAAATAACAGTCAATCATGTTATAGTGATCGAACAGAAGTAACCGGCAAATAATAACATTCTAAACCTATAGTCGGAATGTATCAGCAGAATCAAGTGTTAACAGTGATGGCGTAACCACGTGGATGAAGGGATGAGTACCTAATTTAAGCAGTTTGAACAGACAAAATATTTCAATTTTAATTAATTTCAATTCACCAATATTAATTATGAAAATTCAATAAAAAAGCCCTTTACGGTATAAAAAGTATGAGTAATGATGGAGTGCGTGAGCAAGCTGGGCTGCTTTACGATAGAGATAGTCTAGTTTAATAAATAGGGTTAAGTATATTTCAAAACCTATTTTCAATGTAACGTAAAAGAAATATGAAATTGTTGATGTGGGAGTTATGGTAGTATTTGATGACAAAGTAAGACGGAATAAAAAATGTGTTAAGTGAACATATAAATATGTGTTTGTCAATTGCATTCACCTATTTTTCTCTGTTAAGTACACCAGACGACACCTTGGACAATTACCAATAAAAGTAGGTAATACAATTTTCGATATTTTAAATATTTAATTCACTAGTACTGCTTCAAACGACACCCGAAACAGGGACAAATTTCAATATTTTAATTACTATTTCAAGTGACATACTTCACAGCCCAGTTGCACACTAGTGCCAAACACCTAAAACCTGGCCAAAAGTCGAAAAATAAAGTTACTATTTAGGTCGTTTGAATTATAAGTATGGTTAGAATAACAGTTCTAGATTCAGCATGTACAGGTGAACGGTTGAAAAACTTCTCATCAACACTGAAAAAAGCAATTGTAAAATGACCTTCACAGGAAGAGCATGTTCAGCACGCAGTGGTGAGTCGACAGTGTGTCTCTATTAAAAGACATAGAAACTTGAAAAATAATCCGATTTTAATTCTACAAAATGGAATCATTAGCTGAAAGTACGTAGACATCACATAATTTTCATGAAAGTTAACTAAAAATAAGCAAAGTGGTATTTGCAATATTTTTGGTGCATAAAAAGAATTAATTTCTTGGATTTTGTTTTCCATGACGTGTCCGTTACTTAACTAAATTCCACTATTACATTAACGACTCGGAACACAAAGTTTTTTTATAAGTAAAAACATAAAGTTTTACCTTACAGCCTGAACCGGTTTTCGCCTTTAAAAGGCTTCTTCAGAGGCTGCCGCTGGTAGCGCTGTCCGTCCTGTTGTGGGCGATGGAATCGAATTTCAAAAGATAGATGCTGTGTGTGTGTGGGGTGAGATATTTAAACATATCGGCAGCCTCAGAAGAAGCCTTTTAAAGGCGAAAACTGGTTCAGGCTGTAAGGTAAAACTTTGTTTTTACTTATAAAAAAACTTTGTGTTCCGAGTCGTTAATGTAATAGTGGTATTTAAAGAATTAATTATATATGGAAAAACATGATTTAATAATAAAAAATAATATAATCAAGCAGAGTTGGATGGGAAAATTTCAGTGTGAAGCTTAGACTATTTACTAATGAACAAAATAAAAACCAGTAGCTTAATACACATAACGTTAACTTGTTTAACCCTATGTTAGTTGTGTGGCACCAATGAAATAAGAAGGCTCCTGTGAAACTCATTTTCACTTGCTGTCTTTTAAAATATAGAAGTTTTTGCATTAAAATATTTACGTTATCTTTTAACAACATTAACAGAACTTAGAAAATTAAATTTATATTCTGCAATCTGCTCAAAAAAGTAAACTGTCGTGAAGCATATTGTTTGCCGTACGTAAATGCAAGAGACGTAGAACATCTCGACTGGTGATTTGCTAATGTACGAAGAACACGCCTCTAGTTTTAGGCGGGCTACAAATCGTAGCAGGTGCATGCGAATTTTCATGAGGCAAGTGTAGTCGAGCATGCACAATGCGTTGTGACACTATAGCAGGCGTCTAACGGAGGGTTATTAGAGAAGGCGCAAAATTTATTTTGCAAAACCACCTTTAATTTGTTAATAAAACACTTTCTTTGGGAAATCCCCAAACATACCAAAATGTGTAAGAGTAAAAAGTAAATAATTTCTTATTAATAAGTTTTTAATAAAATGCATGCTTTTCAAATTAGTTGATGAAAGATCGAAAACTCCAACTAAAGATTTTGCAAAAATCAGTAAGATATTAAGGTAAAAAAACTCGAGTTTTGTTGTTTTGTTCCAAAATATTGTATGAAATATTTGATTAATTTTAAATTAATTGGACAATCAGACAATATTTTACGATTTTTGTAACGACACCAACAGACTGCTGAAGATGAAAGTTAATGACGAACACTTATGATTTGGATTGTCAACTCCGCATGCTTGGACCCGATTTTTTAATGTTGCGTCCATTTATCATGTAAGATACCAGTGCAACAGTGGAGTCTCTGAGGACTTACCAAGGAATAAAAAAAGTAGTAGCTGACCGAGAATTAAACATTACACTGGGATTCAAGGATGAATTAGGTCTGGATGACCTACAGCCGAACCCGAAACCTACAGCTGGTACTATGAATGATGGTAACACTGCTCGCCATGTTTTCAAAAGAGCTGAAACATCAGCATCCATCACAGGACTCAACCAAGATATTATAGACAGAATAAAGAAGATATAGATTTCACGTTATTCTGCAAACACTATCGTGTGGTCACCAAATTAATGTTCATTAATTTAAGCAGTACTGCCTGGAAACAGCTCGGTTGTATCAAATTCATTACACATGGTATTACATGCCAACAACCACTCATAAAATATTGATATATGGAGCAGAAATACTGAAACATTCACTTCTGCCAACCAGACATATCTCTGAGGACCTGCAGGAATCTTGCAATAAATATATGATAAGGTTCCGGTAAGATTTTGCAGGGAAGAAGAACTTGGAAGATGTTTTTTTATACTTCTTAGTCTACTCTGATCCATATGTTTCAAGTCAGCGGGAGATACCAAAAAAGCCAAGAGCTTTATTACCTGAAGTACTAGAATTATTGAAGCAGCCAGACGTTACTGTCAGAACATTTGAAGTAACTTCATCCTCTTCATCACCAACAAACAACTCGTTACGATACACATATGAGGGGACAGATAATGAAGACTCGAGCGAATAACAAATTGGCCTAAAATTATACTGTTTCTGTGTTTTTTGTACTTTAGCTTATTATTAATTGATATAATATAGTAGCTTACTATAGAAATTTTATTATAATTATTGTCTTTTAAATTTGTTTAATATGAAAGTTATTTTTTCCATAACATTATTTCTTTTTGTACTGTAATAATAAAAATGTATGTGAATACTGAAAAATTATGTTTCATTTTGTTTTAACCTCAACTTATTTACATAGATTAGGCATAGTAACATTTAAAAAGATAAAAATATCATTTTTTCAACATTTATATCCCTTGCATATAATGCAATATATATTTCTCAAGTAATTTTTAATACTTTTTTAAATAAATATTTAATCAGAATTAATGCTGAATAAATCATTTAATTATTGTATTTTATATATATTTCAATAGTTTGCATCATTTTTGTGTTACTCTGATTTTCTTAATTAACTTAAATATTTGAGCAATCATGTTTTCTAAAAAAATGCCATCATATTGTTTCGTAAATGATACTTTTTCTTCTTCTTTATTACTACATTTACTTTCGAATACTTATCTAATTCATGTAAGTTTATGGTTAATTACAATATTAATTATTAAACAATAATTCATTTAATATTTATAAATAAATTTACTTCAAGATATACCTTTTTTTTTCCTTATTAGGAACATGTTTCGGGTACTATCTTGTACCCATCCTCAGCCTTCCGGTTTTTTTGTCTGGTGAAGTACATATGTGTTGTTGGTTGACTATTATTATTGTGGCTTCCTGTTGGCTTCTGGTATTTCAAATTGGTTTTATTGTGTGTAATTGTGGTGTATGTGTTAGTTTATTGTGTATTTTCAATGTTGAGTGCTTTGAATATTGTGCATGTTTTGTATTTATTTGTATTTGTTCAGGTATTAGAAAACAAACTAATACCTGAACAAATACAAATAAATACAAAACATGACACAATATTCAAAGCACTCAACATTGAAAATACACAAAAAACTAACACATACACCACAATTACACACAATAAAACCAATTTGAAATACCAGAAGCCAACAGGAAGCCACAATAATAATAGTCAACCAACAACACATATGTACTTCACCAGACAAAAAAACCGGAAGGCTGAGGATGGGTACAAGATAGTACCCGAAACATGTTCCTAATAAGGAAAAAAAAAAGGTATATCTTGAAGTAAATTTATTTATAAATATTAAATGTATTATATACATCAAGAAACGGACTGTAGCAGAAAGTGATTGAATTAATATAAACAATAATTATATACAATTAAATAATTATATAATCAATAATTGAATTGCTCCGCCCAACAACGTTGCAAACGACATTCTGAATAGTGTGGGGTATTTTTTGTTTGAGAACGTTTAGGTTGGCTGCTCTGAAATAAGCCTACAATCTCCCGCGTGTTTAGTTCTGCGGCAGCAACAACGTTGTAAGCGCCTAACATGCCTTCCCGGTCAGGCGTCATGCTGTCACTTGGCGAAGAAAAACGTTAAAACAGTGGAAGAAAAAGGAAGATTTTTGGAAGAATAAGATTAGAAAAGTTTTGAGGGACTCGGGAAATCCATACATATCGTCACGAAAGAAGCCAGTACCAAGAAAACTGCCCCCAACTGAAGTAAGCTCAACAACATTGTAACCGCCACCTGTGCAATACATTAGCTGATGTACGGAAAAACGTTTTGTAAGCTTGCAGTTGCTCCACACTCATGTATTGCTCCATGGCAAAAAGCGGTTGCCGAGAGCGATATTTGCGAATGCGTACTCACGTAAGCGCGTTCCACAGTCGCTAAAACAGATTGCCAAAAGTACGTTTCATCAGTAGAACAAAAGTTTATGACTACTGGTCATAGCTTCCTCCCATGTGACCGCGATTTCGCTCTCACCGAGAGAGCAAAAAAAGGGGCCAAAGTGTACATCCCTATGCACTGGGTAGAGGTAATTGCCAATGCCAGTCACAGCAGGTTTGAAAGTGTGTGTTATGGTATCAGATGATTTCAAGGATTTTAGTGTTGTTGAAAATTCTCTGTGTAAAGGGAGCTATAAGATTACTGAACAGGTCTGGTATCAAATAGCTTCTGATGACCCTACAACATTACGCGGCAGAACTTCACACAATGTGGTCCAGCTGTAACGTCATTTCGCCGCGTTACAAATCCAGGGAACCCCTCGTAATTAAACTCCGTTAATTAGATGCTGCCTACGTTGTAACAGAATTGATCACAAATAATTAATGTAACAAATTACTTACTAACTGTGTAAGGAAACAATGGCTAGGTATACAATTGATTTAAGCACTCCTCATATGTGTGTAACAAGAAGACTTCTCTTTATTTAACATTTAAAAACATATACTGACAGATCCCATGACATTACTAATTCAATTATGAAGTTATTTGAAAGGTTTCTTTAAACTTTGAGATCAAACTTGATTTTATATAGCTATACCTCGGATCCGGGTCAACTTTCTGTATTTTTGTAATTAAGACTTTTAATTATACTCATTTCGTGATATTAGCTTGCAAGACTTTCTTTTATTCAACCATTGGAAGAATGGTATTATTGCTTGAATTATATTACTCTACATTAGCATATAAATTGTTACAACGTATGAAGTTAGAATAGTTACATGAAATTCTTAGATTTAATTTATAAGTCTTTACAAAGTTAATAGTTTCTGAAAAGTCTCTTTCAAGAAGTGTTGTGTAACAAATATTAGTAACCCTCGATAGACAGGCTATCGAGTCACCTTTTAATTGGTATGCAGAAAACTCGTCCTGGGGTATCCGTCTTGGGAAACAGGAACAGCTACGTCGTCATCTCGGTCTGGCCTTCCTCTGTAAAGGGTTCCAAAAGTTCGCAGGTTGAACAATACGTCGTGTAGATATCTACAATGATCTTGTAGATTCTCGGATGTCCTGATCTGCATATTCTGTCACGTGCAGTAGAGTTTGTGGCTTCTTATAGTTCACATCTCCGGGTATGACTTTGGAATTGTTATTTGTTGAAGCACGAAGTCATCTTGTGTTACACTCCTTTTTTACGTTTCGATTTTTTTTTTTTTACTTTAAATTTCTTGTCTATTTACATGACTATATTAATTAACACATCCAGATGCTTTAAACAGCTACATCTGGTACACCATCTTAAGGTGAGACAAAATATAGTTAACATATTTTAAGCGCACAGCTCCTACGTCTACACTGTACGAAGTCACCATTGCAAGAGAGAGAAATTCCGCTCCCTTCACCTGGTACTGGGCAAAAGTTAGTGGGACAATTTCCGCGCGAGAATATAGTTCCTAACTATATTTAAGTTAACATTTTTATTTATACAAACTATCCCTAAACAAATATACATAATTTAAATCAGTTGTTTTAGCGACTATTTATGTCTTCAGATTTTTTTATTATTAACATTAGTTTTTTTTTATCTAATTCTAACTCACACAAGACTCGGAAAACATGTCGAGTCTGGAATCAACAGGACAGCGCCTGCTTACAAGCAAAGGGTTAAATATTATATTCATAACTCTTTACAATTTATCTTTTTATTAGAGTATCTTATAACTAATTAATTACTGCTTCCTCTCATACTGAGTACATACAGGTATTTTATATTAATACAGTGAGATTTAAATGGCTTAAGAGCTCGCAACCTTAATTTTTTTTTAAATTTGTATTTTCTTGATTATTTCTTTTATTTAAATCGTCACATACTCCACCGCTTAAATTGCACGCTCCGGTTAAGCTTTTTGAGTCTAACTCACTATTGGGCACTGGGATATTGAATGGGGTTAGTGTGTGTAATTTCTTTCACATAGTTGTTGTACACTTTACAACGTTGTCCACATAGTTATTACCTATAGTTACAACACAGTACACTTTATATTCTTATGAACTACCTTTTTTTTTTTACATACTATTTACACTAAATATTTACACAATTAAAACACAAAACTCTTTCTTATCTCTATCACTTAATTTTACCACCGGTTTTTTGTTTGTCTTACTCTCTCTTCTATAGAGTAACTTTCTAAATCTTTACTATTTAGAATTCTATCTTTTCTTCTGTGAGTCCTATATATAACTCGTGTAGTTAATGAGTGTTAGTACCCATCTAGTTAATGATTATTCATTAATGCATGCTTCGCAGAACTGGAACTCAGGTTGATCAGGCCTCATTTCCAAACTCTACGTTTTACATTTTTTACGTGGATTCAGAAATATAATTTTCTTTACTGCCTAGTATTCCCTTTTCTTTTTTGGGTTATACTATACCGTCACTTCTTCTTATACAACTTTAGTTGCGAAATATGCGTTCTCCGCACGTATTTCTGAGTTGCAGGTTCGCACAGGGCTACTGTAACTGGAGTTAGGTACTTTTGGATTTGGTAAGGGCCACACCATCAGAATGATAGTTTCGAGGTGGTCTTATCAATCGCACTACTAATGGGGTGAGTCTTGTACATTACTAAGTCACCTACTTGGTACCTGACTGAGTTGCTATGATTACCTTTCTCGTGGTATCTTCTGGATTTTTTCAAGCTTGCTCTCAAGTTAGAGCGGGCTTTGTTCCATATTCGCTTTATCTGCTTATCCGTTATTTGCGGAGGCAGCAGATCGTGTATATTCCATCTTGTGGACAAAGGGTGGTTTGGTCGATACTTGTATAGTAACTCGAACGGGGTCGACTTGTGACCTTCGTGGTAAGCTGAATTAAAAGCGTATTGAATCCAGGATAGATTTTGGTCCCACGACGTGTGATCGTTCGCATGATAGGCTATTAGTGCAGATTTGAGGTTTCGTAGATACCTTTCAGCAATATTGCCTTGCGGTCGATACTCTGTAGTGGTTATATGGTCTATCCCTAACTTGAAACACATATTCCTAAATTCTTTTGCTTTAAACTGCGGGCCGTTATCAGATACTATACATACTGGAGTACCGTAATCTTTAAATAATCTTTCCTGTAGTATTTTAACTGTTGTCGACGCTAATGCTCGTCGCATGGGATACATCCAAACAAATTTGGTGAACGAATCTACACATATCAGTAACATGGTATTTCCTGATTTGGATCGTGGATACGGACCTGAGAAATCTAGATAAAGTTTCGAAAAAGGGGTCCTTGGGATTTCTGATATCAATTGGCTTACTTGAGTATTTCTGGCGGGTTTGCTAAGGGCGCATAATGAACATTTCTTTACGAAGGTAGCTATTTCGCAGTTCATATTGTTCCAATGATATTCCTTTCGAATACGATGTATCGTCTTATTGATTCCCATATGGGCTCCTATGGTAGATGAATGGAAGTATTCCATTAGCATGGGCTTAATTACATCCGGGGCTATTATTCTTAATTCCTTTCCGTCTCTTATTTTGAGACACAGTACATTCTTACTCAATACGTACTTCTCGGATTTAATACCTTGGGTAAGTTGTTCTATAATAGGCTTCAGTAAGGGGTCTTGTTGTTGATATAGGGCAATGTTTGTAAAGGCAAGGGGGAATTCAGTAATTACGGCGTTCGCACTTGCTATTTCCGGCTTCGCTACGTTTTCGGAAGTTTTAGTGGGTGACTGGAACATACGGGACAGGGTATCGGCGACTACATTTTGAGTACCTTTAATATGCTGCACTCTGAATTTGTAGCAGTTTAATTTCAATATCCATCTGCCAATTCGTCCTAATTGTTTAGGGTGATTCAATAACCATGATAACACCTGATTGTCGGTTTCTAAAAGAAATTCTTTATGTTCTAGGAAGGGTTTAAACTTTTCGAATGCAAAAACAATTGCTAAACATTCCAATTCATATGCAGAATACTTTCTTTCTTGATCGCTCAGTGTTCGTGATGCATAACTAATTGGTAGTCTACAGTTATCTATCTCTTGGTATATCACTGCACCTAACGCTACACTGGAACTGTCGGTTTGCACGACGAATGGTTTTGTGAAATCAGCTAATTGCAAAACTGGGGGAGATATAATGCTTTCTTGAAGTTGCTCAAACGCGTTTTGATGTATTGAGCTCCGTTCGAACTTCGTTCCCTTCTTTCATAAGGAGTTTAGGGGGTGCTGCTATTTCGGCAAGATGGGGAATATATTTGTGGAAATAATTCACCATACCTAAAAATCGGGCTATACCTTTTGCATCTCGTGGGGGTGCAAATTCTCTAATAGCACGGGTACGTTCGGGGTCAATGCTTACCTTTCCATTCGCTTTCACTATGTGTCCTAAGAAAGAAAACTGAGGGACAGCAAAACTTACCTTATTTGGGTTCACCGTTAATCCTGCTCTTAGTAAACGAGATAACACTTCACGCAAATGTCTGAGATGTTGTTCCATTGATTCACTGTATATTACGATGTCGTCCAAATAGTGGTACACATATTTAAATTTAATGTCGTGAAATATCTTCTCCAATAGTCTACTACATACGGAACTTCCTTGAGATATTCCAAAGGGTACCCTAGTAAATTGGTACAAGTTAAAAGGAACTGCAAACGCGATTAGACGTTTGGATTCTTCTGAAAGAGGTATTTGGTGAAAAGCTTGATTTAGATCCATTACCGTAAAAACCATTGCTTTAGTAAAATAATGAAACGCACTATGGATGTCTGGAAGAGGGATTGATTCAAATTCTATTCTTTTATTTAATTGCCTGTAGTCTACAACTAGTCGGTATTTATCTGGTCCTTTCGGTACTAAAAAGGAGGGTGAAGAATATGGGGACGTAGAGGGTTCTATGACTCCTTGATCCAATAACTTATTGATATGGTTTCGCATGACTTCCATCTTGGGAGGCGACAACTTGTACGGGGGTAGTCGTATTACTTTCTGATCACTCAGATTAATTTTATACTCTATTAGGTCCGTCAGTCCTAGTTTTGGTGTAAGAACCGAGGAAAATTCTTTAATTAGTTTTACTATTTTGACTCTATCTCTTCGTTCTAGGTGAGATAAATCTGAATCTTGGTGTATTACATGTGCAGTAGATGAACAACGTTTATCTTCATTACTATCAAATTTATGTTTTCTTGCACGGTCAAATCTGAAATAAAATTCTCGCTCGTAGATGTCAAGAATCATTCCTGTCTTACTAATAAAATCTGCACCTAATATTAAATCAGGTCCTAATTCTTTACATACTAACATTGTAAATATCCAACTTAGGTTTTTTATTTTAACCTTAACGGTAATGCTCAGGTTTATATTTATTTTACGTTTATCAGCGGTAGCACACTTTATATTCACAGGTTGGTTCCGTTTTACTAGATGATGTTTAGCTAACATGTCCGCTAATTCTTGGCTGATTAAGCTTCTACTAGATCCCGAATCAATTAAGGCGATGGGGGATGTAACGCCTAAGTCGACTCGTATTAATGGTAGTAGATTTTTTTTCCATTTACATTTCTTAATCGCATTACACTTTTCACGAAATTCTCGCACATAGTGGTCAATTTCTTTCGCACCTTTTTTGTTTTTCTCTTGGTTACAGAATAATTCATTCTTATTATTATTACTGGTTTCTTTTAGTTTACCCAATTTTGAGTAGCTGCGGAAGACACAGGTTTTCGGGTCTCCCTGCCTTACATGTTTTTTGAATTGGGGTTATTCCGTTCCAATGGCTTACTTTTGCACTCTCTTCTTATGTGCCCATATTTGCCACAATTATAACAGGTGGGTTTTCTGCAAGGTGGGTACTTGGTTTCCGCTTTATCTGGGTTTACAGTTAACTTACCAGCTTTTCGCACATGGTGAGGTCTACTAGAAACTTGTCTTTCATACGAGGTTGTTACATCAGCCAGTAGTGCTCGCAATTGATGTCTATTAGTTCCAGAGGTTTTCATTGCTTCTCTATTTTGATCTGAGTACCATACATTTGAAGAATGGATACTGCACTGTTCTAGATCAGCAATTGTATTGGGTCTATTCATCAATGATAGTCGAGATCTTTCTTCAGGTGACACTCCTATTAAAATGGTGTCCACCAGTTGTGTTTCATTCCAGCTTACACGTAGTAGTCGAGAGGACTCCCTAATATCGGAGATGTAGTGAGCTAATCTCTCCTGATGTCCTTGTACTCGGAGTACTGTCTTCCTTTTTATTTCTTCATAGATGCCGGTGGGAATAAAGTATTTTATTAAAGAGCTATGTAGCTCTTCTACTGGGAAAGTAGAGGTTAGGGCTTCTACCATACGATTTTTTAACGGGGGTCTACACTTTGGTAACAGAACTTGTAAAATTTGCCAGTCGTTCAGCTGCTGTAGATCCTTTATCTGAAGAAGATAACTAATAAATGTTAGTAACTTGGAAACATTTAAACCATCTGTATAAGGGATTTCGGTTAAAATCTTCTCCACAGGGTGAGTCATTTTTCCGTATAGATCTGCGTTATAGTTCATAGGGGTAACTCCTCGATGAGGGTGATTAGATTCATTGGGGGTGTTGGTCAATTCATTATTTCCGGGACGAAACTGAAAATGCTCGGGAGGAGGGACATTTACATCTGTATCAGTTTTTTGTTCTGGGTTCGCTTGCACTTGCGATACGATAGGTGAGTTCCGATCCGAGTTAGGCGGAGGTAAACCAGTGGTGGGGGATTGTACTGGGGAGATGTGCAATTTCATTAATGATTTCTCTATTTCGTCCATCCTGAATGAGTCGGATTTTCGTCTTAAATCGTTGATAATTGAAGGTAAGCGGCGTAGAGCTTCGTCTGCTAGCTTTTGTACATCAACGGGTATTTCTGTGAGATTCGGCCAGATCGACAAATCTTTTATTCGCCTGATTAAATGCTCTATTCTCTGGGTAGTCCGCAAAATTTTTGCCGGAGATTTCTCGTCTTGGAGTGTTTGAGACAATAAGTATAGTTCACTATACTTGGCATTACAAATTTCTTTCTCGCTTTCATAATCGAGTTGGCTTAGATTGTTTAATTGCACGGGCGCATCAAATCCACATTCGCAAATTGAACTTCGTAATTCCGCGACTGTTACATCAGCATGGGGTAGTCCACGCAAAAGGGCTTCGTAAGACAGCTCGTCTTTTAATAACCAATCCAGGTTAAATTGGGCCATTTTGTTCTAACACATTAGCACGTACTTAAAATTAATACTATTATATTACACATACATTACATATACATATAATAAATTCATAAGTAATCAATTTACACAAATTAGAAAAGAACCATTTCTCTTCTAAGGGAGAGACAGAAATCACACACACATATCTTTCAAGGTTAAATAGCCGATCAGCTGTTTACTGGAATGTAGGTCAGAGGGTGGCCTACATATTTAGTTAACGAAGGAGGGTTGAGCGTGTTAGTGAGAAAGGGGGTTTTACTCTTATTGTTCTCCACAATGCGACTGAATAACACAACTACTGTATACGTACTCTGAACCGGTATAAACACGAGAAGGGGAGCGCAGACGCTAGATTCTATTATTATTATTCCGCTTAGACAACACTTTGGCTCCGTTCATTCATAAACTTTTTTCAATTAAATAATTACTTATTTTGTTCACAAGTTTTAAATCACGAACTTCTACTTAATTACTTTATTATTATTAACAAAGTTATTTTTAATCAAATTTTTTTTTTTATAACACTTTCTAGTGTTACTAGTGTATGTAAGCTAGATAGTTGGACATACACTGTGCAGAATGATTCAGGAAACAACAGGTCATAGATTGTCGTAAGCAAACCTGTTACAGATTGTTCGGTTGACCAAAATTGTTATGCTTGGTCACAATTCATGTATGCAAGTACTTATATCGAATTATGCAGGTTCCTACTGGCCTGGAATTGTTATTTGTTGAAGCACGAAGTCATCTTGTGTTACACTCCTTTTTTACGTTTCGATTTTTTCTTTTTACTTTAAATTTCTTGTCTATTTACATGACTATATTAATTAACACATCCAGATGCTTTAAACAGCTACATCTGGTACACCATCTTAAGGTGAGACAAAATATAGTTAACATATTTTAAGCGCACAGCTCCTACGTCTACACTGTACGAAGTCACCATTGCAAGAGAGAGAAATTCCGCTCCCTTCGCCTGGTACTGGGCAAAAGTTAGTGGGACAATTTCCGCGCGAGAATATAGTTCCTAACTATATTTAAGTTAACATTTTTATTTATACAAACTATCCCTAAATAAATATACATAATTTAAATCAGTTGTTTTAGCGACTATTTATGTCTTCAGATTTTTTTATTATTAACATTAGTTTTTTTTTATCTTATTCTAACTCACACAAGACTCGGAAAACATGTCGAGTCTGGAATCAACAGGACAGCGCCTGCTTACAAGCAAAGGGTTAAATATTATATTCATAACTCTTTACAATTTATCTTTTTATTAGAGTATCTTATAACTAATTAATTACTGCTTCCTCTCATACTGAGTACATACAGGTATTTTATATTAATACAGTGAGATTTAAATGGCTTAAGAGCTCGCAACCTTAATTTTTTTTTAAATTTGTATTTTCTTGATTATTTCTTTTATTTAAATCGTCACATACTCCACCGCTTAAATTGCACGCTCCGGTTAAGCTTTTTGAGTCTAACTCACTATTGGGCACTGGGATATTGAATGGGGTTAGTGTGTGTAATTTCTTTCACATAGTTGTTGTACACTTTACAACGTTGTCCACATAGTTATTACCTATAGTTACAACACAGTACACTTCATATTCTTATGAACTACCTTTTTTTTTTTACATACTATTTACACTAAATATTTACACAATTAAAACACAAAACTCTTTCTTATCTCTATCACTTAATTTTACCACCTTTTTTTTGTTTGTCTTACTCTCTCTTCTATAGAGTAACTTTCTAAATCTTTACTATTTAGAATTCTATCTTTTCTTCTGTGAGTCCTATATATAACTCATGTAGTTAATGAGTGTTAGTACCCATCTAGTTAATGATTATTCATTAATGCATGCTTCGCAGAACTGGAACTCAGGTTGATCAGGCCTCGTTTCCAAACTCTACGTTTTACATTTTTTACGTGGATTCAGAAATATAATTTTCTTTACTGCCTAGTATTCCCTTTTCTTTTTTGGGTTATACTATACCGTCACTTCTTCTTATACAACTTTAGTTGCGAAATATGCGTTCTCCGCACGTATTTCTGAGTTGCAGGTTCGCACAGGGCTACTGTAACTGGAGTTAGGTACTTTTGGATTTGGTAAGGGCCACACCATCAGAATGATAGTTTCGAGGTGGTCTTATCAATCGCACTACTAATGGGGTGAGTCTTGTACATTACTAAGTCACCTACTTGGTACCTGACTGAGTTGCTATGATTACCTTTCTCGTGGTATCTTCTGGATTTTTTCAAGCTTGCTCTCATAATTAAACGAAAAATAAACAAATTTATTTAATATTTTTTTGGTATTTGTAAAGCTTAGTAATTATCCATTTCTGACCATCTCATAACAAAAAGAACTTACCCTGAACCCTGGGGAATTATTAAGAATTATATATTAATTGATGTTTTTGAAAATAGTGTAAAATTTGGTAAACAAAACCATATATGTTTTTTTCTTTAGATAATTCCATGTTTACTCTATGAAGTTGAGATTATGTTTTATTTAAGGAAAGATCAATTGTGATACTTGTATTTTGGTGGCAGGAAACAAAAAACCAATAATATAAATAAATAATATTATTGAAAAATGATATTGAATAATAAAGTGTGTTATAATTTTTGTAGTGGGTAGTTGTAATAGATTTCAGCACAAAAACAGAAGAGATCAACACATTGGATCAGATTTTGCTATAGTGTAGGCTGGTTAAACTAGGCGTGGAAACTTGTCTTACAATCAGCCGATTTAAATCACAGCGGACAATTTGAAAAAATCAGAAATCATCTAAACCGAGTGTAAATCATTGGTACTTACTCTCTCTTCCTCATAAAGCTGAACAACTTCCCTCCTTGACCCCAAATCACACACTCTCGATTTCTGTTTAGATTGAGTAACATTAAATAAAATACTTTATTTTTTTTTTTTTTTAACTTCAGTTATTATAATTCATAAGTGGCGACTGCGGAGAGGTGGAAACTTTAATATCTCAAACCGCTACATTACAGAATTGGCGCATAACAACATTGGGAGCTTAATTAAATAAGACGAACACCCAATAAGCCACATACAAAGTTTTCGCTATTAACTCTCCTAGATTAACAAAAAAGCAGTACGTTACAATATATAGGCCTACAGATAGGTGCTTTGTTTCACCAGCATTGAACCATTCGTAGTACAATCGAAACAGGATTTATTTTGTTTGCCTGAACGTTTTTCGTATGCAACTGTCCAAACAGTGTCTCCGTACCCTGTTCGGAATATATGTGCCGAACTTAGAACATGCCGAATTTCAAGTTTCTAGGCTTTATAGTTATGGAGATTTCGTGATGAGTGAGTGTATAAATGATTGAGTGGTATTTGGCTTTTATATATATAGATGTGTGTGTGTGTGTGTGTGTGTGTGTGCTCTTTAATTTCTTTTAATATAAGGTGATAAATCTGTATGACTTAACATGTGCATTTTTAAAACTGTATTCCTTGTAACATTAAAGTTGTTATAAGAAAGTATTACTCAAGATGGTTTAAAATCGAGCAAAATTAACTAGTGATATTAGTTATACAAATTACTACTATATGAAGCCAATGACCAGAAATTTAAGGGTGTAAGAAACACTCAACAAATATTTCGAAAACTTGAAACACTTTTAGCTATTATTAGCTGCTTAAAATAAAATTCAGGATAGACAATAAAATGTATGTTGATAAATACACTTACGTAAAGAAAAGCATCTGTTCAATGGCACATCTCCATACATGTCTACAAGCAGCTCCAGTTGGACATTTGAATCCCACAGTATGTTTCTTCTGTAAAATACAGATGTATCTGTTATCCATGTTTCTGATAAAATAACTATAAACTATAATCCAGTGGCATACAGTCAAGGGAAGCAAGTGAAGCACTGCTCCAGTAATGACTGATGACACACTAACTGTAATTATTTAGAGTTGATGTTGTTATTTAATTGAATCCAATTTTAAGTAACCAAAATAAAAATTCACTGGCATTCTCAAAAGTGACTAAATAAGCAGACTGATGTTACATGTTGGTACTGCTACTGTAGATAAAGCACATTTGTTGCAGCATTAGTTAGCTCAGTGTAGAGAAATGCACATGCACGTAGAGCAAGATAGAATACCACCGCTTCATAGGCCGCTAACTGATGCCGCTTCAGTCGAGTTGGACTGCATGTGTTGGGTATGTAAGCGTTGCAGTGCATGTTATGTTTTGTCTAGTACCATATGAATTAACCTTTTTTAACATTTAAAGTTATGGTTATACCTCTTTATATAGTGTGTCTTAAATTCTATTTACACAGTATTTAAACGATACACATTATATTTGAAGTTATAGTTATATATCTTGGAATAGTTTCAGTCTTGTTTAAATGCTTTCTACAATGTTGGTTGTAGACCGACCTTTGACAATACTTTTTCTTCCCGGTAATTTAACGAAAAAACAAACTATAAAAACTGGTAGGCCAACCATGAATCTTTCAAACTTAACCCAACAATCTGAAAAGTTTACTAGGCATGTCCAGTCTAGTATGTACAGCAAATGTGAGTGGTTGGCTGGTAGTGGTAAACTAAATGCACTATTTTGCTGGTATTGTTTGTTGTTTGGAAATGGCAGGAACACTAGCTGGGCCAAGACTGGATTCAGATATTTAGTTACATCTATTGGTGGCCATGAAATTACTGTAAATCATCTTCGTTCTTCATTGTGTGTTGCTGCTTTTGGTCAGAGTAGAACAGAAACTGCGTTAGATGACGAACTTCAATCAGAGATATCACCTCAATCAGAAGGTTCACCGCAATAGAGACATTCTTAGGAGATTAATTAATACTGTTTGTTTTCTAGGTCAACAAGAATTAGCATTCCGGAGACACAACAAAACAGAAATGTCAGTTAATTGAGGCATCATGTAGAACTTCTAAAGTACTGAGCCAAATATGATCCTCTTCTTGCGGAACATATGGGAACATCGTTTGTATTTAGGGGACTGTCTAATCAAATACAAAATGATCTCATTGAAGTGGTTACCTCACCTCTTTTAAAGGCTATAAAAAATGAAATACAGGAGGTAGACTTTGTAGCTATATTAGTCAATAAAACCACAGAATGAAAAGCAAATTTATTATGAAGTGTTTGATAACACTGGTAATCACTTGGATACACAGTTTCAAGATTACTCAAAACTCAAATTTGTATACTTGTTTTCAAATGACAATTATGAGCAGTATAAGAAAGATTTTTCTGAATGTCCTTTCCAAAGCCTTCTGGAAACACATGGCAAATTCTTTGACCATGTGCGTTTAAAAAAACGAATTAATTGTGTTGTGCAGTAGTGAAGAGTTTGAAGGAAAAAATGTATCCGATCTTTTAAAGTTTTACACTCTAAAACGATGATGAAATCTAGTTTCCACAATAACTTTGTTGGCATCATAGTAAATACAATTCCTGTAAGCACAGACCCAATAAAAAAATCCTTTTTGGCAAATGAATAAAAACTATCCTAGAAATTCTACCTGGGAAAATAGTTTCTTGTTTAGATATAATATCTACTGAATCTAGACGTCTAGGAAAAAATAAGAAATGAAGAGCATTTCTTTGAAGAATCAGTGAACAAATTTGCGTCTCACAAAAGAAGAATAGACTTTAAATTTAGTTAAATTTTTGTATACTTAAAGGAACTATGTTCCTATACAGAAGAGTTATTAAGCTATAACAATATATTAGTGTTCATTCGTAAAAAGTTGATATTTACCACTGCATATGTGTTATTACAGTATTTATACTTATAGACCCATGTGTTTAAAAAAAACCTGCACTTTAAGTTAAAGCTTGTATTGTGCCAGTGTTTCTTAAAGCAGTAGTAACTTGGTGTTAGAGATGTCGAGCCACAGGGTATACGTGTTCTGCATATTCTGCGTTGAACATAATATTTTCTTATGTTATAAAATATTGAGATATTAGACTTGATAATGGATCTTATACATAAAATTAAATTATAATCGTATATGCCGCCTACTAACAGGAAGACAGATTAGAAGGTAAGCCACCATAATACTTAAGTTAATTTTAATTATAAACTGGGCTTCCGCCATCTTTTCAAAACTGAAGTACAGTATAGTATCGGATATAAGTCAGGATCACCAAAAGTTTTACCCACCGCACACCACTGTTGTAATGATAATAAGTTGTAAATAATTGAATAGAATATAGAAATGACCCTTAATAAGTAGTTAACTTAAAAAGGCGTAATTCTACAACAGACTTTTTCTTTATGTAACACTGCTATATTAAACATACTCTGAAAAATAATAAATAAAATTAACAATAATACATATAACAATAACTATATGAAAACTATGTGACTAGCTATGTGAATATGTGAAAAATATATGAATAACTCTGTGAATTAGTTGTCCAGTAGGGGCTAAATACTAAAACAACAGGGATAGTTTTTTTTTAGTTCTATCAGTTCAAATATATTCATTCGTGGAAGAAAGACAACCTGCGTGATTTTTTAACCCAAGATTCAATTGTGTGTTAAATATTTTAATCTAAAGTACATTCTGGATTTCAACATCACTAAAGGAATGTATAGACATAACTGAGACCGCTTAAGAGCCATACTAGCTCACAGAAATCACATAACAGCTTGCCTAGCAAGTGAGCAATTAAAGATGCATAAAAGTACTGGTGTTTAACAATTATTAAGCTAAGTAATAGACTCAGATGTTTAAACATATAATTAAAATAATTCTCAGATGGTAACAAATTCTCTTATATTTTGGGGACATGATGGGCTTTTGAAACAGAGCTCAGTCATCTTCTTGATAAGTATGACAGGATAATGAACAGTGTTATTATTTCCAAGGAGTACGTACATAAAATAGGTCACTCCAACGTTTGCCATGAACTTAAGGGAGATTCTGCACATTTTAAGTGGTGCTGAATCACAGTGGTGGTTCACCAACTGGATGATAGATATTTAACAAAACAATAAATTTACATTGCATATAATATCGAGTTAACAAGACCGAATGCAACTTTACAAATTTGCATATTTCTTTGAAATATTTTTTGTGTTCTTGAGCAAATTTTTCAATTATAATCTTCACTAATTGGTACCATTACCTCTGGCTTTTAATTAACTATTTATTGATGATAATATCCTAAATCAAAACTGTTGATTGTAGTGGCAGTTTATGTAGGAAGTATTTAACACAAATTATTTCATATAATTTTAATTTCATTACCCTGACTGTAATGAAATGTAAGGAAGAAAGAGAACAGTACAGGAGATGGGAGAATAAACAGGAATTAGCTCTAATTGAGAAGATCTTAGAAAATGCTGGAGTCACATTAACATGCATATGTGCGAGCGAGCGCACGCACGCACGCACGCACGCACGCACGCACACACACACACACACACACATGAGCACACATTTTGAAATCAATACTTGAATATTTTTCTTTCAGAGACTTTGTTGACTTGTAATTTCCACATTTGTTTTCACGGGTTTGTTTTCATTTTTAAATGCTGTCCTAGTAGTATGCATGAACTTGTAAATTAGTTTATCAATTTGCAAATCTTTATTACACACAGGTTTATTAACCTTCATCCATCTTTTGTTTTATTAACTCAAAAGGAAAAGTCCAAAGCACTGAGATAAAACAACATTTTTTAGATAATTTAGTCCCAGACTTCTACTAATTTACTGACTGTAATGTAACAGTTTAATCACTGACTTGTAGGTTCATATAATTTTGAAATCTGTAACAAGAAGACTGATAAAATCCACATATGTTATGGTAAAGGCAATATAGCTTTCAAACTAAAGCTGAAAGATTTTAAAAACCAAACAAAATATAAGGTAATTTTATTTGCAACTTAAAAAATATGGAAAATAAATAAAAGTGAAAGTATAAACTACACAAGAAATAAAAGTGATAAATGCATAAATGTAATATACATATTTTCAGAGTCTGTCTAAAATGTACAGAAATAACAGCAGCAACCAAACTGAACACCCTCAAAATTAATACAGAAAACAAGCATAATGTTTAATAAGGCTACACAAGCTGAGGAGATGAAAATTAATAATAAAGGCCTGGCAGCTGCAATATGTATGGGCACACAATATGCAATATGTAGTATGACATAAAGGAAGAAAGGAGTGACTTGGGCTGTAGAAAACTAGTGTGCACACACAAGTGCACATGCACACAGATAATTGTTAAAAGCACAGTTAATCATTACTAGGTGATCAGATTAACAAATGTAAAATAAAAAAAGAACATAAACCATTATGTATCATAGTAGTATTTTGGTGCCTTTCTGATCAAAGTTTGATAATTTTATGAGCTGAATCTTTACCTTTTTCTATTATGAAGTAATCACATACTTCACATTGTTTTGCATACAATTTGATATGTTAATTTGTTTATTTTAAATTTCAACATAGAGTACTCAACTATGGAATGAGTAATCTTTTTTTCATTATTTCTTAGGTATTCAAAGTTATGTTTTATGCTTTACCTATCTTTGCTTAACACTTTCACTGTGGACAGTAATTTTTGAATATCCCTTAGTTACGGGTGAATATATTTTTTTAATACTTCACATTGATGTATTATTTATCATTTTCTAATGTTTTTTAAGTAGTTTGGAGGAAAAAAATCAACCGGAAGTGAATTTACAAGAAGGTCCTCACCTGAGGCCAATCCGTAAGCGGGTAAGTTCGGCTGCTAGGGGCTGGTTATACTACCCGCTCGATTACTGTTTTGTTATGCTAAGCCCACATTATACCTTTACAAATTTCCTAAATAAAATGGTAAACAATTTTTATTAATTCATACTTTTAGATTTTGTTCCGTTGAAAACATTCAAATGTAAAATCCAAACTTTTGAGTAAAAATAGATATCTAAATTGTTTTGTAGGGGTTTGACTGCACATTACAATAAAAGTAAAGAAGAAAAGAGTTATCTCTTATAACTTTAAATTTACACTTGACACAACTGCCAAACTAGAAAACTAATGACCAAGGGTCGGATCACCCTTAAAATAATGACAATGTAGCTGGTGATTTTGCTTATCCACCTGTTCGCATCTATTAGGGAAGATAAGCTGCAACCTTCATATTTTGGCCGTGTGAATCTGAAACCAAACTGTTTTCACTAAAACTCGTATATTTTGTTGATTCTAAAACACTTTTATTTACTTCAGATTTTTGTATCACAGTTGTAGTATTGCCGTTTCGTGCATTTTACAATAAAAAACAAAAATAACATTTTTGCCAAGTTACAATGAAATGAGAACAAATATTTTTTATAACACTGTTTATCAAATCTTAACAATTTTAGTATTACTACATAGAAAAAAAGAACTGTACAATTAATAAAAATTCCAAATTAATTTTAATAAAAAGTAAAATAAAAAGATATATCGACTATATATTATTTGTGTTATTATTAACATTAAAAAGTCATTACATTTAAATAAAACTAATTTAATTTATCCCTAAATATTATAACCTTTTGCTTTCGTGTGTTCATTCATGTTTATGTGTTGTTATGTCGGGTGTCACACTCCGCACACTTTTATATACTTACTGATGGCTGGTTCCTCTGCGACGATGTTGTCCTGCAAGCACAACTTAATCTACTATATGTATGTGGGCGCCACTTGGATATTTTGTTCCAAGAAATTATTGTTATTATTGAAATTAAATTTTGATTTCTTAAATTAATTATATTAAAAAAATGTGAACAAGACAATTTGAATTGAAAATAACGTGTGTTTAATGAACTTTAAAAATTGTCTGAAGGACTAACACTCGAATTAACAAAATTGCAGAGTTACAAAAATATTATTCTTGACAAGTTTTTCAATTAAGTATCGGCTAATAAATATTTATTTACTCAGTTGAATAGCATGAGTTTAGTGTATGAAAAATCTTTATACTCAGGATGTGACTCCTTTGAACTACCAAGACAAATCAATAGGATGCTTTACAAAAAATTGTGTGATTTGAAGGTGTGTGACATGTGTAGTACAATTGTGTGACAAATGATACCAGGTAAAAATGATTTTAACTTTTGAGCAACTCCCGTTCCGGTGGGTAATTATTTCCTGCACTGGACACTTCTCTTGGGGACGTTTCCAATCTTGCCTCTTCGTGTATATGATCCTCGTGCACTGGTAATTATTTATAAGTCAAATAACAGTTCTTAAAACTCCGCACGATTGAAATAAGTTTCGCACTGTGTCTATGCTTTGAATTCTGGCGGTGGCGATCAGCTGTCTGCGTGGTTTCTCGATTCGGCCATCACAGTGCTAGTTCCCGACTCATGTAGAAAGGCTCGCGTCAGTAAATCGTTTTGGGAATGTTGTCAAAGTCAGTTTGTCTTTAGCAAATACCAGCAGAATTGATTCTCTCTATTAAAATTCAGTCCTTTTTAGGGCCGCTAGTATTCTGGCTGTGTGCGTTCTATTAAATATGGCGTGTTGCTGCTCTATTCAACAATACGTTGGCGTATACTCCTTGAAGAGGTTAAATCAGTATTTTGTCATGTACGGGAAAAGCCTTTCTGTGTTCTCGTGTCGAATTCTCGTTCTTCGATTTCGCCTCGGATGTGATGATCAGTTTCGTGGGTGATGTGTCTCTTCTGGATTCAAAGCATAAAGTGTTTTTTGGTCAAATTTAGTCTTCCTTATATACTCTGTAAGGCTCATTGTTTTAATTTTTTGACATGAACTTCCGGTGTATTTGTGTAAAAATTCCTTCTAGAACGTTCGAGAATAATTAAATGGAACATCATAGAACAAATTTGACTTCAGTAGAAGCTTTAGAACAAAAACTTCTTATTCTTCACACTAAGGATATTACTAAAATTATTCTGGTATTTGTCAAACAATTTTACATAACTACTTACAATTTGCATGCCATTACTATTTTTGGATTCTCTGCTTTCAACTGAATATAATGATACTAATTACGATTGGTTTTGAACAAATTAAATCTAATAAAATAACAAAATACAACTCTTACCTTGGAATGTTTTCACAAAATTCTAATTTTCTACTTACTAAAATGTTATGAAGTTGCTTGGTTCTTGCTATAACATTAATGCATAACATAATTATCTTTTCATAACAAAATAAACAAATATTAACACATATAACATATAAATAAGTTCAGTTTTGTATAGGCATTACATATGGCCTAGGTTTTTTGTCACTGGTTCTTTACAATAATTTGTCTTTTTCGGTATCATATATGGGATTTTTTTGGGTATTCACTGAGAGTTTGTTATATTGTTTATCTTTGGTAATACCTGGTTTATCCTGACACTTTTTATTTTTACTGTAAGATTACTTAGCATCATATTGTTTTGCATAAATGATTTGTTTTCTTGGTGTGACAAATTTCACTCTTATATTTCAAATTCTTTAAGAATTAAGCTTGTTTTCAACTGAGCAAGTATGTTTCTAATGTACATTATAGGATTGTACCTTTTTCCTTTATTTTTTCTAATATTCTGCCATCATTCTGTCAAATATGACTATTTTTGTGATTGTTTTTTTGGCCTCAGCCTGGTATGGTATAGGTAAATGGTTTCATAACATGACTGTTAAATTGTTTTAGGTGGTCATATATATAAGTATAGTTACATTATATTGTATTTCAACTTTAGAATACCATTTTGTTGCATTTTGACAACATTAAATTCATAAATATTACGATTTTATAGGTTCATCACATGTTTTCAGTTAACACTGTTTTTGACTATTTTAATTGATTTCTAATCAATTTACAGCTTTCTCTAATTGACATTTACATATAGTTTTTATATTAATTCTATAATAATTAATTGTCACATAAGATCTGAGTGATTGGTCTCAAATCCAACACATTAATATTTTTTGTCATAACATTTATATATTTTTTATTTTAACTTATATCCTTTTTAATGGCGTATTCAAATCATTTAATACATTTATTTTATTTATATTACAAAGTATAATAATGGATCTTGTTCATTAATTCACAATAAATAGTTTTTTATACCCTATTCAGAGTTACATGTCTTAATATGTAATGGCCTCATTTTGGTCATTTCTGAGATTATCTGGTTCTCTTATAGTATTTTACTAGTTTTACACTGTTCTTCACTTAAATAATATATATGGGGTTTGAGTCTTAGTCATAGTCTTTGTCGTTTTTTCATGTTGATGATATTAACTATCAGACAATATTACAAAATTTTTCGGATTACTTGGGTTCGATACTGTTCACCTCACTTTTCTCTTATGATACATTACTATGCAAATAATTTCCTTTATGGAACGTTCTGTGACGTTACAATATCACTAAAAACTTTACCTGACTATTTACAAAACTTAATCTAAATACACTATGTTTTTATCCAACCAAACGATTTAGAAAATTTAATCTAAATACACTACGTTTTTATTTTATTTTTTTTCGACGAAAAGCTTAGTCGAACAATAAAAAATTATAGCAGTTAGCAAATTCATAAAAGAAATAGTAAGGATGGCTGCTAATTTAAACAATACGAAGAATTTAAACAATACGAAGAACACTACATTTTTGTCCAACCTAACGATTTAGAAAGTTTAATATAAATATGCTACGTTTTTGTACAATTTAAAGATTTAGAAAGTTTAATCTAAATACGCTACGTTTTATCCAACCTAACGATTTAGAAAATGTAATCTAAATATGCTACGTTTTTGTTCAACCTAACTATTTAGAAAATTTAATCTAAATACACTATGTTTTTGTTCAACTTAACGATTTAGAAAGTTTAATCTAAATACGCTATGATTTTATCCAACCTAACGATTTAGAAAATTTAATCTAAATATGCTACATTTTTGTTCAACCTAACTATTTACAAAATTTAATCTAAGTACGCTACGTGTAGATAAAATTTTAACATAGAGCTCTGCTTATACCTTGTGAATGAACTAAAATATTTGAATTTCCGCAACTGGATTCTGTTTCTCTAAAGATCGGCAAAAAAATATAAAACTGAAGTAAATATTGTTAAAGTGTATTAAATAAAGCAATATAGAATTATTAATTAAAAGAAATAGTGAAAAACGCCTTTACAATTTAAAAATAAGTACAACAAACTAGTAAACGGATTTACAAACGAAGCGCATCGTTTAAAAGCTAGAAGCCTACTGAATTCAGCTGTCAGTGACAGGAATAGAAATAAGCAATCCCCACCACGTACAAGTCGTTCAAACACAACAAGGAGAAAAGTTATGTTATAAGCAGGCTACATACAGCAGGGCCTCAGGTGAGAACCACCCGCAGCGAAAGTGTTAAAGACATGTTTGATATATATATTTCCCCATTACAAGGAACTGTTAAGTGTTTTTCTCCCATTTTATTTTTCCATCATTGCACTTAATGATGTAAGGTGCAAAAAGAATTCTGAAGGAAATAAAAAAATTGTTTTCTTAAGACTGAAATTTGTTGTTTAGATAAATTATATAAAACAGTTCATCACTGTTACAAATTACTTTGATAGTGGTTCAGTAATTCCATTAATATAGAGCACTTTATACTTATTTTAAAATAACATTTTGATTTTGTACATTTTATCAAGCTAATTTAATATTATAAAGTTTGCTTAAACTTATCACTTTTTATTAAACAATTAGATTCTTGGATTTCGTTGTCCATGACTTTCGTTAAACAGAATCGCTTACAAAACTACTAACAAAACAGAACACACACTGTCAAACACACATACAAAACAAATTCTATCTACCCGGTGTTTACAAACTAAAATGCTCAAATTGCAACAAATTCTATATAGGCCAGACCATAGTAGCTTCAAACAGAGATACACTGAACACACAAATGCACTCCACTCCACTACAGAATCCACCTTTGCAAACCACCTCATCGAAGCAAACCACACATACAAAAACATCGACAATAACATGAACATTCTACACATACACACAAAAGGCTGAAAACTAGACACTCTAGAACAATTGGAAATATACAAACACACGAAAACAAATAAAAATGACATCCTAAACGAACAGACACAATTCAAATCGCACGCATTATTCGAACACATCTCACCCCACACACACAACATCGATCTTTTGAAATTCTATTCCGTCGCCCACAACAGGACGGACCAGCAGCAACCTCTGAAGAAGCCTTTAAAAGGTGAAAACCGGTTCAGGTTGTAAGGTAAAACTTTGTTTTTACTTATAAAAAACTTTGTGTTCTGAGTTGTTAATATAATAGTTGTATTTAAACAATTAGGTAAATAACTAAACAACTAATTAAATAACAGTGACTTCTAAATTATCAGGTCAATTGTTCCTTCACATAAACCTTTGTTATGTTCTTTCAGACATTTTTAAATTATCTAATTTTGTCCATATAAACTTGTATACCATGATTTAGTTTATTCATACTAGAAGTACTTTTAATTAACATATTTACGCCTCCCTCAAACTAATCCTTATTCTACCCCACAGAGTCTTGAATTTTTCATCTGTTTATGAACAATAAAAATTATATATATATTAAACTTTCACTGTGAACACTTATTTTTTGGTTTTGTTTCCCAGACGTTTCGACGTGTTCGTCTTCCTCAGTAGGACTTAAAATACTGAATGTCTGTACAAAGTAACGGTTATGGGTTGTAGGTATGTGTGGTGGGGGTAGCTGGTGGGAGGGAATTGGCACACCACATACAACCCACCACACACACCTACAACCCATAACCGTTACTTTGTACAGACATTCAGTATTTTAAATCCCACTGAGGAAGACGAACACCACGTCGAAACGTTTGGCAAACAAAACCAAAAAGTAAGTGTTCACAGTGAAAGTTTAATATATATATTAAACTATATATATTATATATATATTTTTTTAATTTTTTAAAAAAGTGAATGAAAAGATGTACCAACAAGATAACAATAAAAATATTCAAAATATTGATTCAAAAATATGTTACTTCCTCCTACAAAAAAACTTACCTTAGTTCTGGGATCCTTATAGCAGCACAAAAGCAAAAGATCAATCAAAATTTGACAAGAAATTATCTACAACATTTATTTATGCAATAATTTTAAACGCTACCAGTAAGAAAAGCAATCCTTAATTGATATAAAGGAGTTCAAACATAAACACTAAATCTAGAAATAAATAAGAAAAACAAACCAACTTTGTTGACACCTAACACTCATTTTATAAATTACACTGTGACATGGACAGTACCAGTAGTTTCATGAACTTAAGGGTGAATGAAAATAGAACCAAAAACATTTAAATAAAAATTGTATTTAATACTGGTACAGTTAATCCAGTACGTTACTTTACCGAACACAATAATCATCCTCTTCCTATTGGGAATAATTCTGTAATGACACTAATGACCAATATCACTAAAAATAACTAAGTTTGGTCACTAATATATAATCACTTAATATTGCAATCCCAAAACTAATGCACACTGATTGGTTGCATTAAAGTGAAACTAATTGCAAATTTGGCTGCAAATAAAATGGCAAGACAATATGGCTTAAATTGAACAGTTTTCATTCTGGTGTTGAAATTATTAATAGTAGAACTAGTTTACATTTTAAAAAAGCCATGTATGAATATTGTAAATGTTTTTTGTTTAAATGTTTGTGGCGTGTGTCCTTTGTCTCCTATTCTTTATATGGATTATGAATACGCAACCTATCGTTCTGATACTGACAATACGTAAAGAATGTACAATACTTCGGTTAGTAGTTCATTTGGATCATTTTCTTCCTCACTGCCAGTTGATATTGCTGAATTTAATAGTTTCTTTAATAGCATAATATGATCATTAATTTAGATGTTTAGAAAACACAAGTCTACACAGAAACAAAAAAACACATAACCCAATACGTAGACTGCAACTAATGAAATTTTTAATAAATGAATGTTATTAGTAGTACTGTATAGTAATTATGAGGATTGTTCAATAGAAATATGTTTGATCTGTGCAGCCATGACTTTGTTGCCATGGCAACAGAATTCATTTGCTCATATTGTCTTTTTAAATACTAGTGACGTGTCTGTCAAAAATATTTGCAGTTTGCTCTTTTCTAAGCATTGTGACTGGGTTGAAAAATGGCATCTGTGATAGCAAATTCGTCCAAAGATACTCTGCATGCCGTTATTCAGTTTTTGGCTGCTGAGGGACATCAGCCAATGGAAATGTATACGAGAATAAAAGCTGTATATGGTGACTATAGTTATTCTCATACGGCAGTGGATGAAATGTACAATAAATTTTGACAAGGAAGAGAATCCACTAAAGATTTTGTCCATCCCAGACCTGCACGGGTTGCAGCATCAGATGAAAATGTGAGACAGCTGGAAACAGCTTTACGTGCAAATAGGCGCATCAATGTTAGAGAATTTTCTCAAATGTTGAACATCAGCGCCATCACAAAGTTGCTTCTCAGTGGATTCCACGACTGGTTACTGATGAGCAGAAAAATTTGTGCTTGGCCTTATCATTACAGAATTTGATGTGCTATCAACAAGGTAATGCCTTTCTACACCAAATTGTTGCTGGTGATGAGTCTTGGTGTTATCACTACGAACCTGAATCCAAACGTCAGAGTATGCAGTGGAAGCATGCACAATCGTCGAAGGCAAAAAAAAGTCGGTCCCAATCTTCAGCAGGAAAAGTAATGGTGACCGTATTTTTTTATTATCAGGATGTGCTGCTCTTAGATTTTAAAGAACCTGGTGTCAACATCAATGCTGAGTGATATGCAGACATCTTAAAATGCTTACGGGTCAACATCAAGAATAAATGTCCCGGGAAGCTCACAAATGGTGTCATTCTTCTGCATGATAATGCTTGACCCCATGCAGCCCAGACGATTCAAGATCTGCTTGGTCGTATGAAGTGGAAAGTCTTATAACATCCACCTTACAGTCCTGACTTGTCCCCGTGCGATTATCATGTGTTTGGCCCATTAAAGAAATCGCTAAAAGGACGGAAGTTCAAATCGGACACTGAGGTAGAGTTTGCTGTTAGCGAATGGTTCCCCAAACAGTCGCAAAAATTTTACCAGCAGGGAATCTACAGATTAGTGTAACAATGAGACTCGTGCCATAATGTTAATGGAGACTTCTTTTAAAATCGTTGAATAAAAAATGCTTTACAGCCTCTAAACGTGTTTCTATTGAACAATCCTCATATATGTCATAATGTCTGGGCATTTCCTGAACACACACACACACACACACACACACACACACACACACACACACACACACACACACACACACACACACACACACACACACACACACACACACACACACACACACACACACACACACACACACGGCAGCTTGTCAGGTGATGCAGGTGAAGTACTGCTGCTAACTGGTTCAATTTTTTTTTTTAATCTCAATTATTTTCATTATTTGGGTCTCAATTTTCTGTTAAAATTTACTTTTCTTACATTAAATTTTGTCCATGTAATTAGAAAAACATTCACAAGTGATGCAGGTATGTTACAGAAGCTGCACTTCGCTGTGATTACATACTACAACAGGCATAGTGGCCTATAATAAACGCTGAAGCAGATCATAGAAGCAGCCTTCTCCATTCATTAAATCTTTCTCAGTTATGACGTCATTAGGAGCTAGTGTATGGCAGTTGGCATGACAATAAATTCCCCTACACACTGCTCTACCATCCAAGTGCAGCAGGTCAAACTGCTGTGTCTCGCTAGTGTATACTGCATCCCTAGTCAGCACCCATTTGTTGTATTTATTTTTCATTGTATTTGGTACATTTCTTCACAATTTTCCTTCATATGAACAAGAAATATTTTGGGGATTTTGTGATGTTAGTTCTGGTCGGACTGCTGAAACGCTGATATGGTTACTAGCTTCCATTATTACGTGATGGGACGTCTAACAAAAAATTTTGAGTACTATACATGACAAACGGGATTCATTGAAAAAAGTGTACACTGACATTGTGAAAGATTCAAATTACAATCAAGCATCAATTAGGAGGAGTTATGACTTCTTTAAAAAATTTAATGATTTTGAATTTATGCTTTTGGTTTTAGTTTTTAACGATATTTTTTAAGCCATGGATATTCTCTTCAATGTGCTACAAAAGAAGTCATATGACATTAACTTCTGTATCTTATAAATTATAAATGCACAAAAACTCATGAACACCAAAATAACTGAGGATGCATTTATGAAAATGTTTGATTCAGCTGCTTTGAAAACAATCATTCCAACTGAATACCAAGTGGCAGAAAAGAGTTACAATCACACAAGAACAAGTTTTTGAAAATATAAAATTGTGTATTATGATATTTTTGATACCCTTTCATATAAATAAAAACATGTTTTCAAGATGTGGAAAAGCTTCAGTTTTGTACATTAATGGATATTTTGAAGTTCATAGCATATTCTAAAAAAGTTGCCACATACGCATTAAGTAACTTAAAGGTGTGCTACTCTAAACTGTTTACTGACTTTCAAAGACGTAAAACTGATTTACAGCTTACTTATAAGGATAAGCAAATGGAACCACAAAATTTTATGGAATGTTTAGTTAATAACAGGAACATCTGTAAAGAAACTTATAAACTGTTTTGTTTAATAGTAACTATTCCATTTACGAAGTTTTCCTTGCTTAAAATAATAAAATCATAGCTGCACAATACAATGACAGAGGACAGACTTACTAGCTTATCAAAAGTTTCTACTGAAAAGGAACTACTAAGTGAATCAGTTAATGTACAACCATTTTATGATGACACCATCTACAAGTTCGAAAATTTGAAAGAGAGGAGAATTGACCTTGTGTTCAAAAAATAAAATGCAATTCTGTAAGTGCTTGCTATTTTTAATTACTATTTTATTAGTAAATACAATTATGTTTTGTAAATATTATCATTTTTTAAATCAAATTAATTCTTTAATTATTGTATTATTTTGTTACCATATATTATTCATGATTCCAAAACAGAATGAAAGAGTTTCAAATCTTTTTTTTTTTGAGTGGGAAGGGGGGAGGGACCTCCAACCGATTCTGCTTCACCAATCCTCGAAATCATGAGCCACCACTGACACGCACACACATATTTAATTATGAAGGGTATTAGTCGTTTCAATGAAAATATTACATACTTTATATAATCTAAGTCGCATAACCTACATTCACAAATAACAAGTAATATAATGACACTGCCATTTCAATTTTTAAAAAGTACCAATTAAAATATAAATTCCAAAATATATATAAAGCTACTGTGCAGAATATGTAACAAACTAATTACAGCTAATATGTTACAAAGGAGTAATGTTGAACAAAGAATTAAAAATATAAGTATCATTAAAACCTAACCTCATTGTATGTCAGATGTATAATGAACATTTTTCCTTCATAATTGATTTTGTGCACTTCTGACCATCGAAAATGATGTGTTTTCCGGCTACCTTGGAATGTTAAAATACCACAGTGATTAATTCCTAGGTATAGCTGGTTACCTTTGTGATCCTTAAACAATTAATTAATTATAAATCAATCACTATAATTTTCTAGTAGTAATTAATGCATAAAATTACTATAATATTAGTGAGTGAGTGAGTGATAATACGTAAATATATTTTAAATTTAAATGTTTTATTACACCAAATAAAACATTTGAATTTCTTTGAGACCTCATTAATCCATACTATTTGTAATACGAAAAGATATTGTTTAAACGAAATAAACTGTTCACTAATCATGTGAACAACATTTTTTTTGTACGTTAAACATAGTTATGAATTATTCTCATAAACATCATAACATTTGATTAATAGGATTAACCTTAAAGGTAAAACAATGTCATTAATGACAATAAATGTTAATCATTAAAGGTTGCTAATATTCATCATATCATTAAATGAGCATTTGCTGAGAAGATCCAGTCCTAGAAATAATAATTAATCAGACGGTCATAGCAGTTTAAGATCTATGTCAGTGTGGGAAATACATATGTTGTGAAATTTAGAGTAATTATGATCTGTATTAATGGCAGCTAATTTGTTGTCTGTTGTCTCCTCTGAACCACTAGTAGTATTACAAAACTAGTTAATGGACCTACACATAAATATTATCCAGTCACACATTCTGGTTGTTCTGCTGTGCCAACAAACACAATAAATATACTAAAGAACACATATTAAGTTAAGAGAATAAAGTTTTAAAAGTTTAATCCAAAATATTAATGATCTACAACTACCTTCACAGGATGAGGATCAACACCATAAGTATCCAGTGTACAAGCTTTCCGTAGAAAATTATTTTCTGTAGCTCCTGGTGTCTGTCCTTTCAGTTGTGTCTGATGCAGTTCCATTATTTTTTCTTCAATAAGTGGTGTCTGTTTTAATAAAATTTTCATTTCACTCACATAGTTGCCAACATGCTCTTCAGGATCATAATCCCCCAGTTCCGCTGAAAATGAATAAAATATATTACAAACAATATAGATATACACACATGACAAACAGACATGATATGCAAACACACACGCGCGAGAGCGAGAGAGAGAGAGAGAGAGAGAGCACATGCATATAGACCTTTCTTGTACAGACAACTGCAAGACAATATAACATTTGTTGTTGTGGTCTTAACAACAAAATGAAATTGTAAAAACAAAGTGATTATGCATTTTTGTGTCAGTTAATTTACAGCTACTGTAAATATCTGAAAAACTGTTACCATAAAAACTTAATTTGCTATTCAGGCTAATAACATGTGTGTACTGTGTACAATATGCACCAATTTAATGCCAGAAATATGTAACCTGCAAAAAACAACAAGAATGTTATAACATCGCCAAATTGAGATCATATTTGATATCTATAAGTATGTAAGAAATGCAAAAAAGTAATATATTTTAATTAATAAATAATGAAGAGAATAAAAATATAAAATGTAATTAAGAAAGAAGGAAGAAGAATAGTAAACAAAAGTGATTTTTAAATTAAATTACAGACTAGACTGACAGACAAATGACTTTGACCCAACCCCAGAGATTGGCCAGATAAAAACCAAAATAAAGTGAAACAAGATGGAAGTGAAGGAGAAGAAAAATGAAAATAAAAATGGAACAAACCAAGTATAAAGGAAATAAAGTGAAACAAGATGATAAAACACAGACATATAGTATAGAATAGGGAAGGGAGGAATGATACAATCAAATATCATAAAGGAAACAAAACCAGTAAATAACCAACATAAAAAATAGACAGTAGTATTGACTAAGTGACAAATGTAATTCATAATTAATAAAACCCCGATAAATAAAAATACACTAACCCAAGAATTAGGAGTGTAGTATATGTAAGTAAGAAATCTAGAAAGATATGAACTTAGTAGATATAAATAATATTTGTAAAGAAAGAGAGAGATAGTGAGATAGTGAGAAATAAACTGAAAGTAACTAAGTGACAAAGAAAAATAATAAGAGGGATTACCCACTAATAAACACTTAAAATAAAAAGTTTAAGAAGTGCCAATAGTGAAAGTGTACAAACCCCAAAATAATGAGTGAATCAGTGATAAACAGTAATTAGTTAAAAGTGAAAGTGATGAATAAAAAAGGATATTGTAAATGATAGTATGATAAAAAATAGTAATAGATAAGAAAACACTTAGTAAATCAATGATAAAACACTAAATGATTTAATAGTGAACTTATAAGAACTGTATTGTTAATGGTAATTAAAAATAGTATTTAGATTAGATATAAATGAAGGATACGATGTTATTCAGGGGAGAAAGCCCATGTAAGGTAAACAGTTTGTGTTACCATGGATTGGAGAAAGAGATTAGTAAAGAAATAAGAAATTAAGAATGCAATCAATAAACACCCTATGTTATAAGGGATAATAGATTAAGTAAGTTTAAAAGGAGTGATGATGTTTCTCACCCAAAATAATAGTAAAGGAATGAAATGTATGTTAAACCAACAGTACCTAATAACTGGTAAAGAATTGTTCATTTAAATTTATGAATAGGATATGGCTGAAGGAAGCATACAGTCCATATGCCTAGTTGTTATATTTTATGTAATAAAGAATAGTAAATAATAGCCATATTGTTGACAATGGCAAGTTAAATAAATAAGCAGATAAATCAATTCAGAAATAATAAACACTAGAAAATCAGTTAGGAAATAATTGACAAGCCAAGATATAGAAAATAATCTTGACACATAATCAGTACACAAACAAATTCAAGACACAATAACCAATAAACGAATCAATTATAACAACAAAACAAAACACTTAGAGTAAAATGAGATATAATTTGTATAAAATAGGAAAAAATAATCAATGGCTACTTAGGCCTAGGAAATGCCTAACTGTCAATATGTTAATAACTGCAAATTGTATAAAATCAACTAGGAAATTAACAAATTCAAGGCGAGTAAATAGCCAAGAATAATTTGTAAATCATTTTAAAAGAAAAATGTTATAATAAGGACTTAAATTAAAGGAGAAATGTAATTACCAAATATTAACATAAATGTACAAACATTAATATTTTGAAGAACCCAACCTTAAGGGATATCAAAATAATCTTTGAAAGGAAATAATAACAGTAGTGATAATATTTAATATGTAGGGAGGAAGACAGAAGAATAAAAGCAATCAGAAGAGATACAGTAATTTTGAATAAAAATTCAAATTTGATAACAATGGTTATAAACCAAAATTAACCAATCAGAATTAATTTGTAACCATGACGACAGACGTTGGTTACAGATTTACCGTTAAATTTCTTTACTCGTAATGCGATGCTCTTGCTGAATAGACACCAAATCTTGAACGATCAAAATTCTAATTTAAAGCATCAAAATAGTAAACGAAATTACCACCACTGAACAAGAAGGAAGCAGACGATGACTGAAAACATTTAACTGATGTCGAAGACCAATCAAATAAAAAAGAAATGAATAAATTGCTCCGATTAATTTGAAAAAGATGCTAGACGCCCTAGACAATTGAAAATTAAATAAGAATGCAGCCTAATTCCTTCTTACCAGATCAACCGAGTACACCCAGTCTACTGATGTGTTAAGTATCATTTAAATTACCCAAATTTCCGAATAAACTCATTTTAAATATTTCTCACAGTAATCTGAACTCTCACTAAACTGCACATAATTTCTTTCAAAGATTAAATAAAAAACTAAGATACTGAAAATTTGTCAACTTGTAAAGTTAACCTATTGTTAGTTTACAAAATTTTGAAACTTTTTTACTACACTCCAAGAACAAGTTATAAACACATATTATATTATTTAAGTATAAATGATGTAAGGTAGTGTATTTTTATTGTTGTAATCATTAATAATCCTTTTATCGTAATCACAAGAATCCAAGACGTTTGAACGAAAATATTTGTATACTACTTCGACAGACGCCATCCTTGAATGTCTGTTATGTTCAAAGATCGATTTGTCAAACCCAGAGAAATTGTCTCATATAAATTACCGGTGCAAATGTATTACAAAAGAAAACATAATTTGTATTAACCTGAATAATTAGTAATCAACAAATAATAAACAAGTACTGAGTGTAACCACTGTGTTGTAATTTCATTAGGATGGTGTATTATAATTTGTGTACATTATAGAGAACAGTTAGTACTGACGGCAAGCGCTCACATAGCCAACTCAACGAACTACTGGCCCGATTCAGACAGCCAAGTCGAGGCGGGAACAAATTGAATTCTCCACACCGCCTGAGCTGCGCTTGTCATATCATCATAAAATTTTTTAATTGTTTTAATTAAACAATTTGGCGCCACCCGGGATTTTCACACCCCTAGTGAACAACAGGTAAGGACTTCAATACCTGGTTATTCGTACGTTCGCGATGGACACAATCAGCGTAAGTTACATTCCAAAGCGATACGGATGATAAGACACGTTACACTCTGACACTTTTACATTTTGTACAGAGAACGACGAGCGAGTGCTTTTACAATGTCTGTTCACTTCTTAAAGGTGAGTGTTATTATCCATAGAAATTTAGCTTTCAAAAATACAAATTCAGTAAATTCACTCTTTAACTTTACCAACACCTGGCATAAATATTTTGATTCAACTGGGATACAATATACAGTGTACAGTAATTTTTCTCAGACATGGCAGCTGACAAATAGATACATAGTCATCAGCTCTTTACGTTTTTTCAACACAGCACATCCGAGTTGCCACATCTGACAAAAATTCCTATACCTAATTCCACCAGGTAATCACTCAATTAATATTCTTCTGTATGTTATGTTTTAAACTCTCAATTTCAGCAACTTGAATAAAACATATATTACAGCTAAGTTTATACATGAAATCTGAAAATTAATTAAATATATAGTAATAAACCAAATTATAAAACTGTGATTGAAACATGATAAATTAATGTAATAAAGAGAATAATAAAATGACACCTCTAAAAACATACAACAAAGCAATGTCTGTCTTACATTGTACAATGTATGCACCGAGGAGAGCTGCTTCACTTGCTGTACAGTACAGGCGGCCATGTAATAAATCCCTTTTTAGTTGCAAATATACCTGATATCTAGTGATCTCTTCCTTTAATCGAAATGGATCAGGAGGGTAAAATTTCACACGAAAACTGAAGAGCACTGGATCCATATCTAAAAAAAAATATATATATACATATTAAAAATACATACATAAAAAAATGTATACATACATTTTTGTAAATTTTTGTAAATGTGTACATAATATTAAAATGTATATATATATATATATATATATATATATATATTACATGAAAACTACTCCATGTATACACATGACATGAAAAGAACTTCTATATAAACACATTTTATACACATCTACCAGTACAAAATCATATGGTTTACCTTGGATATACACATGCATGTCCCAAATACATGTTATATTACACATTTGCTTACATCTGTCTTTCTACAAAGATACATGTGCATATAGTAAAAATCTGTACCTTCTTATAAATATTTGATCTTTATTTTAAGGATTTATTAACTAATATTCAAAAAATAGACATTGACATAAAAACAGAAGAAAAGCTACAGTTACTATACACAATTATAATTGATAATCACTATAATACAGATAGTGGTTACAAATTCTAAATGTTTTATATAACCAAAAGCTGTTACTTGTAAACTAGGATTGTTCACTTCTGTAAAAATACATTTTATATCATACTTGTTTATGTTTGACATGCTCCAGGACAAGCCACAAATTGAAAATTTTTATACAAGTTATATTCACTATATTCTTCATGAACGGATCAAACAACCATTTTTTTAGGGGGAATTATGGAAAGTGTTCGACCCATAGAGCACACACACATGGTTAGACAATTCTGTAACAGCCTAAAGTATATAAACAACAGGAAGAGTAAAGATGCAAATACAGTTTGTTATTATCAAAACAATAAGTTCATTGACTTTCATATCATAAAAGTATAAAATCATATCTGTGTTTGTCAGTTCATTGCTCTTTTAATAATATTCACATACAGTTTTAAAATTCACACTACTACGATACACCCACTAGTGTTTCTATGGTACAATCAAACAAAAGTTAACATGCTGGTAAGGCACAATTACAATTAAAAAATTATTAGAGTAAAACCATGAACCTACATAACATGGTATGAGTTTTTTATCATACTCACAATCCCAAAACCAATCTACAATCAGAAACAGTGAAAACAATTTCATCTGAAGAGATCATTTCAGGGAGGATTCCCCCTTCCGTGGATCTGCACCTGATTCTTTTGGGAAAAAAATTTAATAGGTTTGATTTAGTTTATCTTTATTTATGGTTTTCATTTAATAACTACAAAAAAAATCACCTACTTTTTGTAGTAAACATACATTTCAATTATACAGAAATCATGACAGGTTATAAAATTATAACAAAAGTGTGTATTCAAATAAAACAATGTACATAACAGAGGGAAGGCATAGCAATATTTAACCAAATATATTATGTTCATTTTTAATTTGTATAAATAAATAAAAAAATAAGAAGGATGTTTTACAAATAATATTGTAAATGCAGTATTACTTTCTATTTGCACTAAGATATTGGTATTTTAAGTACAACAAAGATACTGTATAAATCTTTATGAGTAATAAATCCTACAAAAAAAGGTTTTGTAATAGGACACCCAACTTTATTTCACAGAATTTTAAACAGTTGACTCAGTGCAAAATAAAATCTAAGACTCCCAAAAACATATTTAAAACTTTTTGTGACAGTTATATTTGCTACAAGTATCAGATTTAAAAAAACATACCTTTTACCTGCTTTATTACAAGTTTTGCAGGATCCAGCCAGTGCTGAAATAAAAAAATTAAAGATTACAAATTTTTACTTGAAACTACATCTGAAGTGTACACTTTACATGGTTTTGATTTAATGGTAGGTCTATATTATATTTTACACTTACCTGAATATTCCCCCCCCCCCCATTCTCACTCTCATTCTCACTCTATTTTTTTCTAAAGATATATAAAAACATGCATATAACAATTATATTTATAAATACAATTGAGAAAAGAGAATAATTACAATACTTACATATGGCTAACTTTGTACACTGTAAATGTTTTTTACTCTCAGTTCTAGGCTAAATTACTCTCAGTTTTTGTTACATCAGTACCATTCTTCAACCAATATCTTTATAGGTACATCATTCTCTTTTGTGAATTACATTCTATTTTTGAATTATATTTTTTGGTACGTCCATACTTCTGCCTTGCACTGTCACTAACTTAACTACAAATCACTGTGAATACAAATATCAAAATCTGATTTATTTAGTATATTCATTACCAACCTTACACATTTTTGTCTGTTTTTATTTCTACAAAACAGTTAAAAGAGTTTTGAAAAATCTGAGTTTTCAAGAATACTTCATTTTAAGTTTAGAAAGAATAGTTCCTAACCTTTTCAGATCAGCTAACTGAAAGTACACTTTGTTCTGTTGTACTGCTGAATTTACTTGAAACTTTATTCTGCTCAAAAATCTTTTTTTGTAGTCATGAATTTTAAGTCTTGCTGAATATATTCACACTTTATAAAAGAAAAAGGCAGAATATTATTTACTATCCTGTTTCTTACAAAACAGTTTGACTGTTGCACATCTAATAAATTTACTATGTCCAAGAATAAATATTTAATAAGTTCTCTTCCCATATTTTAAACGTCTCAACAATAAGTCCATATTTCCTACCCCAATCTTAAACATTTTATTACTGACTTAAACATTTTTTTACTTACTTATCATAGTTGGAGAAAATACTCCTCATTAGATCGTTATTGAAGAATAATTAATTTATTCCTGCCTTTACCCCCCTCCCCATGTTTTGGGTTACCAAAATCTTAGCAAGAATTTTCTTATCAACAAATTTTTTAGTAAAACTATAATATTTTTAGTACAAGTATACTTTTGCCACGGCCACCTATAATTCAAAACATGAGAAATGTATTTACACCAATCAAAATATACTATCTATAAGGCCCAATAACTTTTGTTATTTAAATTAAATGTAGATGTACTGGACAACTAAAAAAATTTTCAAAAAATTCTTGAGTTCTCTTCCTTATACATATTTTGGTAACAGAGGAATGATCTGCTTTTACTATGAGTATCTTGTTCTACAGGGTAAGGAATCTGGTTTATATATAGCAGTTTCTTATGCTATACTCAATTTTCAAATTTATAGTTTTAAATGTAAAAACCAAAAATGTAAACAGTGCCAAAATACCAATGAAGTCTGTTGAAGATTTGTTAAGAATGTAGTGAGTTTAACTATAGAATAAAAGATAAATAAAGAAGCTTTCAGAAAAGTCCTAAGTACTAATAGCTGACACACACATGTACACAAAATTATTTGTAGAAAGCATAAGTGACAGAAGGCCGTGAGATCCCACTACTAGGTGATAACAAGCACTTGAAAAATTCAAAATTATTGCATATAATTAGAGAATATTGAAAATGTGAAACCACTGGAAGAGTGAATTTATAAACATGTATTTCTGAACATGGTAAGTATCACATTAGTTTGCATACAGAGTTATTTATACATAAAAACATGTTTCATACTTAGAATTACAAGAAACAAAGCAGTCAATTAAACACCGTTTTTTCAAACTTGCAAAAATGTGTTTTTGAAGTTCTCAGTTTACATGTAAACAATAGTAACAAATTAAACTTTAATTAGCATACTATATGCTAATCAGTTTATGATTCTTTACTAATCCGATCTCTGTGCCTTAACATGCTACAAAATACTTTGTGCTTCAACAATTACCTCCAGAATATGGCAATGTATCCTACAGAAAACATAAACAAAAAACATAATACAAAGGATATGAAACACAAGAAACTACTTCCATCCCAAGAAGGCAAGAACAAAACTGAATTTAGTAGACATGGTAACTGACAGCTTAAAGACTGAATATTAAGGAATGCTGGTCTCTACTGGTATATGTGGAACATTCAAAATAACTCTGAACAATATCATAAATAAATAAAAGTACATGAAGAGGTAGAAATGTTGGAGACATAAGAATGGAAGATAGTGTCAGCCTAGACAATGTTTCTTCTAGTCTTTGCTTTTCAGTAAGATTGAAAAATACTCCAAAGTAATATCCCATCTACACAAAACTGATAATCCATACAGAGTAACAACCATCACCTAACTAATCCTCAGACGCAAAGAATCCACAGCCTAGCCAGTATTTATTGTGATTACAAGGTACAATGTCATGAACATACATCAGCACGTAAATATAAATTAAGCCACTATAAAAGGTTATATTAAGGTGAAGAGACAAAATACACACATTCTACATATATGAATACACATATATACTGATGTGCTTACAAGAACTGGTGGTTAATATAGTGCACAGGAAATACTGAGGAAATACATCAATGGAAAAAAGTCTAGGGAGGCATTTGTGGATCATCATTGTGCACTGAAGTGTTGCTTCAGCTTGTGTGTGGTTGTGTGTGCGCGCGCGCCCGCGTGCACGCAATGCTCAATGGCTTTGAGTCCTTAGGGAATAATAAATGAAATACAAAAAAGTAAATAAACAGCAGTTACTTGATAATAAAGTAATATGAAAATATAAAAAACATTCCAAAATAAACCAAATACACATGTACTATAAGATTCCAGCATATGGCTTATTATTTTAAAAATACTATGAGAGCATTTTCTGAGGTAGATGCCTTGTTAACTATTGTGAAAAACTCTCCACTCTGTCTCTTCAACATTCACCCACTACTGTGAAACCAGACGTGGCTCATGCAGACAGTCATGTTCCTTTGCCTTAGCACAATTACAATTATTAACAACTTCAACAATTCCACAGTTATAAAGCTTGTGTTATATCAGAGGTTGTCAAACTTAGTTCAGCATGTATAAAAATACAGGAGAAAATGCTATGTTAATATTTCACATCCCTATATTTACATACTTAAGGCACATAAACTGAAGGAGCACTGCTGAGTTTAAACCAACTTTACAGTTTATAATGAAGTACTTCATTTCAAAATCCATGTAACACTTGAAGCAACTGAAAATAGTTACTTTTAATAAAAGTCTAGACAACTGATATTAAGGCAGTGTATCCTACATAAAACATAAAAATAAACTATAATGAATTAAACAAACAACCCACTAAAAAAATGTAAAAACTAAAATAAAGAATACATAATAATGTAACTAAAAAGTCGTTGCAATACAGTTTCTGTTTGTCTACACTCTCATACAATGAAGTGAACAACGTTATACAATTCTTGTAACTGTTATGTTAATTATTTTCATACTTGTTTAATAATAAATTTAGGTATTTTGAAATGATTAAATATAATTATTTCTAGGTTTTGTCGAACAATAATATTCTGTTGGAGTTAATTAGTTCTACAATCAAACAGAACAGAATCAACATTTTATGACAACAACAATATTATTATAACCTATTATAAAGGGGAAATTCCTTTCCGATTTTCAAGAAATTTCTTGCTCTGATTAAAATATTCTGTACTTTCATTGAAAATGGGCTTTTTCTGCATTTTAAATAATCCTGAATATTGTTTTTTAACATTCAACAAATTAAAACACGGTTGTATACATGATGACAATGATTAAACAAAAATGGAGAATAACAATATTTTGAGTTCAGAGCTACAAAAACGGTTCAACATGATTATTAAAAGTACAACTTACAGACTTCTGTCAGTCAGATATGAAAGTTTTCAATTATTCAGAACAAGGCATACTAAAAATTCTACAGACACAATTTCAAAACATTTTCATTTTATATTAAGAATATCAAGCGTTTTCACTTTGTTCATATCTGCTGATGAGCTCTGTGAGCTCTTCTGATTATTTATGATAAGTGGGAGTGATGGGTCACTCTGGTTCCAGTGCAGATAGTTTTCACCATGGCCACGTAACTGTCAGCATATTCTGTCAACTCATCTAGTGGAATTCTAATGTCAGGACTTAGTTATGAACTCCTTTTGGGCCACAGATACCTGAAGTTATTTTATATATTACTCATTAACATAGTATCCTACCTACAAGTATGTATATGCTGTTACTCAAAATTATTTCATATGATGTTAAAAATGACTTTACTATTCTGTAACTTAAATTTTCTACATCCTTTTACAAACGTTATATAAATTTTATTGCATGTATGTACCATACCTGAATTCTGAATATGTTTAACTGGTCAGAAGAAAATTGGTTAACTAGAACTTGTTTCTTCCAAAAAGTATAATCTGCATGCAAAATATCTGTTACCTTGGCCACTTCATATCATGTGTTTACGAGAGAAAACTTTTATACCTAATGTTACTCTCTTACACAGGTACACAGTCTGACAATATAGAACATAATACTTTAATTTAAATACACTGAAAAATAAATTATTATTATTATTATTAAGAAGATTAATATATTAAAGTACAAAAAAAATTACATGCGTATACTTTAAATTAAAATATCTAATTTAATAAAAAATATGTATACATGCTTTTTGTTCTACAAATGTTTAAATGGTCCACATTTCATTAATGTTCGTTATATTAGTATAACATTATAGCTATACTATAATATACGTAAAGTTGTTGGTTGGTTGGTTCCTGCTCAGGGCTTATGGTTGGTTAGGGCTATTTGGTGCTACTGTATTTGGATATAGTCTATAAATTTGGTTTTGTATAAAAAAGTGTTGTGCTTTGTAGTGATATGGATTTGTTCATGTATTTGTTTGTTTAGTCTTTAGTATTTGTGTGTGTGTGGGGGGGTTCCAAAATATTCACTAAACTGCCTTTGTGTGGTATATCTTTATTAGGTTGTTGATGTTGTCTGGGAATTCATTTCCATATTTAATTCATGTGTAGGAAAATCGGATTTATAAATGTTTGTATTTCTGTATATATTTACATGTTAAAATGATTTGCTTTTTTATTTATTTTTTCTTATGGCCTATATAACATCTGTTGCAGGCTTTGCATTTGATTTTGTAAACTCCATTGTTTAATGTGTCATATTGTTAAATGATGTATTTAGTCCCTGTGCATTTATGTTACACAACAGATACTTCCAAGATAGAAAACTAACAGGGCTGATGATGAGCACACTACACAGTGCTCAAAACATGTCCAAGAAAAAAATTTGATTGTATATTATACACCATTAAGCAATTTACATATCAAGATTTGTTTCTAGCAGGATTTATATATTATGTAAATATGTTGTCAAATAATAATTTCATCTGCAAATATTTGTATATTTTTTTCATTGTATGTCAACCTCACGTACATTCACAGAATAAATTCTGTATCATCAGAGGTTTCTACATGAATTCACATATGTACGTTTAATTTATATAGAAACCTCTGAAGGAAGATACAGATTTATAATGTAAAACAAGCGTCAGATTGAAATACAACAATAAACAAAAATGAGAAAAATCCTTAACGTCATAATTATTATTTGACAAAATACATCAATTTTGATAATAATAAATAGAAAACTACATGAAAACAATATCATAATAATGAAAGCTGATAAAAATGATCTCATATCTGTAATAAACAAAGATGTATACCGGTACTTAATATAGTATACACTTTTATAAACAGCAAAAAATGGAACACAATCAATAAAGATCACAAATAATGTACTAACTATAAAATAAAACAAATAGTAAAATCAAAGATAATTTTCACCAGCCCACACATTAACAAAAGACTAATCTCTAATAATACAAACTATCAGCACTAAAAGAATTAATAAACTTCACAAACCACACAAAACTATCAGAACAGTTACTAAATTCAAAAGTGCACCTTCACATAAAATTGCTAATCATTTAGGACATCTAAATGAGGAAATATAACTCAAAAATATAGTATACACTTAGCAGATATTAAAAACCAGAAAACATAAAACTATTTATTTGATTTTAACCAATATGTGTAGTAAAATTTCAATAACAGACAATGAACACCACTGAAAACATCCTAGAAAAAATAACAAAGACATACACAAATACATTGCATAAATTAAAAAACACAACTGAACAATAACAAAAAAACTACTTCATTTATAGTGATAGCATTTACAAAACGAATGATGAATGATGATCTGCTAAGAGGTTAGGTCTTTCAACTGCCACTCACAGTTTCTGAGGACGATCCCAGATTCTAGGGATCAAAACATCAAGCGACAACAAAGTTATGATGTAAGTAGTCCAGATACAGGATTTACCCATAAGAAATCACCCATCGATTAGAGGTTTTAAAGAACGATCTCATAATAGGTGAGAACAGTATTTTCAGAAACATTACTCCATCACTAAGGTAGATACACAAATTCAACAGATTATTAACAAACACAACAACAAAGGTCACTGCTTCAGATATGTTGATGACGAATTATACAAATAAGATATAACAGAAGCCCCAACAATATCTTGCAAGGAATAAACCAATTAGATAAAAATAAAAAATGCATAATGGAAAAACATAACAGAGGAACCAACTGTCTAGACTTGATACCAAAGAAATTCTTATGCAATTAACTATAGTATAAAAAGAAAACACACACTAACTTAGAATTAGAAAATAATACCAATTTCTCAACCAACATAAATATATAATTTTTTATTACTATTATACAGAATACCATAAATATGACTTAACAAACAAGACAGACATAAAAAAGGGAAATCAATGCTAAATAGAAAATGAAAAAGCATTATAACATAATAACAGTACGGTATATAAAACGGGACCAAAAATAAAGCACAAATAAATTTTAATACAAAAAACTTTCATAAGTCAACAATATATAATAGAAATTTAGGCTCACATGCTATGAACACAAAAGATCCATTTCCTGATACAGAAAATGTTAAATTTATAAAATAATTATTTCAATATCAAGAGGTGAAAAATGAACATTTCAGAAAATCTTTACATGCACGTGTGCATGAGCGTGTGCGTGCGTGCGTGTGTGTGTGTGTGTGTGTGTGTGTGCGCGCGCGCGCGCAAATCACAAAACAATGCAATGGATCGTTATAACAGTGGAACAAATAGCTAAACACTAGAGTAATGATTACAACTTTAGTAACTGTTTTCATAAACAGTTTTTGTAGTATAATTTAGCCTACACTATTGTATGGTAATAGGGTTATGGATAATATATAAATACACAAGGTTACTTATATGCCACAATTCTACAAGTTCATAACTGTCCAGTACACAATATCACAACGATTAAATAAGTATCAAATTATAAATGTCTATACACAGTAATTAACAATGAATACTTTACTCTAAAGAACATTATTGATAACTTGCAACAACTGGCCAACTGCTTTCAAGACATCTGTAATTATACTCAGCAACATCCCCGGTGTGGTCTAATAAGGTTATGAGATGGTTCCATGATATTCTTGCTGTGAGGAGAATACTTGTGCAGTCAAAGGCACAGCAAGAAACTGGTACAACATTGAAAATGTGATGTCACCCAACCTTTCAATACTGCTGCAGACTACAACACACATGGTGCCCCCACAAGTTGCCTACCTCTGGCACTTGAAGACTGAACTGGCAAATCATTTTGCTATCTTTAAGTTTGACTCTAGAAACTCCTTTTTCCATTCCCAGAGCACTTTCTCCATCTTCTTCAATACCATTTTGCTTTCCTAGTTCACTTCCAATCTCCTGTCTCCAACCTCCTCAGCAATCAGGTTTAGCAACCTTTGCCTTTCCTACAACTGTGTCCTTCAGTATCAAAGATCTTCTATTTCCTATACTTCTGGTATCTATTTTCTTCATGCTCATACATTTTGCTTACTCACAGTCAACTCCTTCTCTCCAGCAGCTTCTTCCACAGGTGCTTCCTTTAAACTCAGGAACAAGCATGACTTTTCTGCAACAACCACAGTTGATTTTTTTTTATCACCTCTCCTGTTGTCATACACAATGGTACTTTGTCATCTAGTTGTTTTCTTGTTTCTGCATCTGACACCAAAGGTGCATCCTCTCTACATCTGTTTGACTCCTTCTTTGGCTACTGTATCTGATTAATCGAACAGTTAGCTATCTCTACCACTTTAGCTGTGCAAAACTTTATCTTTTCTTGGGAAACTTCCAGGACATTCTCTCATCTATCCAGTATAAATCCATATGCATCCATAATGTCCATGCTGAGAGTCACTTCATCAACAATGTCTGTTTTGTACTTGATGGCTAAACTCGAGAAGATCAAGGCATATACATTTGTCAGTTTTTCCTAACACTTTGCAGTTGCAAAATGTACAGTCAAAAAACAGAACTGAGGCTGAAGACGGCTGACTATATCAGGGCACACAATGGATACTGTAGTGTCAGTATTTTCTTTAAAACAAAATAGTCCATCATAAAAAACAATTAATATAAAATAGCAAACACTTTTTTTGTCAGGACCATATATTCCAAAATGTGAATATGCAGTTTTCTAACATCCTTTTTCTTCTACAAACTGAAAAAGATGTGTTACTGGTATAGAATGCTACTCACTCTCTGTCTACTGGCATCAACATATCGGAGTCCAAAATAATCTTTTTCCATAAGATTTAGCTGCCGACATACATGCTCCACCAAGTACTTCCCTTTATGATGTGCCTGAAATGAAGGAAAATCATAAAATTGCTACAATATCCAACATCTATAAACGCAAAATATAAACCTACGTGGAGTAGCTTCAGCCATCCCATACATATATAAAACTCAGTAGCCTATATATAACAATAAACTCACTTCTGATAGTATTTTATAATTTGTATGCAACTGTGTCTTAGAAAAAAACAAAAACCTCTTCACACCAATTTTTTAATTGAGTTTATGATGTAATGTCAAACAATCAAACAGCAAATACTTTTGTATCAAACTCAACTGACTCAACAACACTGACAGACTGCAAAAAATCTTATAAAAATTAAAATAATTATATTTAATCACATTAAGATTTTTAATAATAAAAGAGAAAGCATCTGATTTAAATAAATTAAAGTCATACTTTAAAGGAAAGAAAAACTTTTGTTTTTGTTTTATAAAGTTTCAATTCAAATTATGCACGGTTCCATAAAAATAAAACTATAAACTCCTGTTTTCACTATTAATTTTATCCAACTTAATATAGACTTCATCTAGAAACATTAGTACAGGTATTTTATCTAAAGAAATGTCACACTGTTTTATAGCAAGATTGTACTTTAAAATTTCAGTGGCATTTCATCTAAATCATACTTTGCTTACAATGTTGTCACATGAGGAAAATAATGGGATACATAGATAGTAGAAAACGACAAAGCACTAAACAAATTGTTGCAAAAGAAATGCAAGAGCCTTTGATGTGTTGCTTAGTGCTACATTGTAGGCTAAGTTGTAACCTTGCCTACTTTGGGCCCATAAGAAAAACCACTTTATAACAGTTTTCCATTTTAGGACACGAATTCTCATTATTAGTAACCTGATCAGTAACATGACACTGCCACAAAGGCGTGTGTGGAAAGCATTTGGGAAAACCTGCACATATACATTGTATACTTTTTTGTATGAACACTACAGGAAAGACAAAAAAATAATTTGAACAAATTGTAATTAATACAAAATATGGTCCAATAATTTTAAAACACTAAATGATAGAAATCTCACTTAACAATGCACAGAAGCGTTTGTGTATTAGAGTAATATACTGTTAGAGAAAGACAAACCAATGACTTTTGATACAATGAGAACATTCAAGGAACATAGGAAGTACAAAGATTAGCCTACAAGAACAATCAAAGAATGAACATTACTATTTTGTAAACACTTCCTTGCACAGACAGATCGTAACTGTAAAATGATACTTTATGAGAAAACCAAGAGTTATGCTACTCAGCCCTGTATTGTAGTTTGTCGCTGTTGTCATACTTGTCAAGCAGGTGAATTTTGTAGGAAGGTAAGACAATGTATTTAGGAAGTAACCACAGATTGTACACTGTACTCTTAAAAGTCGTGAAGTTTTATTAAAAAAGAAGAAATCAGTATGTAAGAATATACTAACTATGGACACTGAATTTAACAATCAGTACTGGCAAAAAAAGTGCTCTTAAGTAATACTACATTTCTGTGTAAGTTATACACGTAGAAATTTACTGAACACATAGTAAAATATTTGTTCTACAAGATAACATGAAAGGAAAGTAATTTATTTTCAAGTGAATATGAAGTATCGTTTTTCAGTATGTTATATTGCTATTCCCTCGTACTTTCACGCACACTGTGTGAAACTACATACTAAATAGTAATAACCAGAACAAATGTAATGTGCTAAACAGCTGAGAATGGTCCAGTAATGCTGCACCATTTGATCAATACTGAACAGGTGGAGGGTGCTTGACCTGTTACAACAAATAACAGAATTTCTTCTATTCAAAAAATGTAGGTTGGCCCTAAAGTGTGAAACTAATTACTCACTTTGGTAACTCCTTATAGCTGATAAAAAATATGTTGTAAAGATCGTACAAACCCGCGCGCGCGACTTTCTGTGACATGGATACATAATCTATTCAATACCATTAATTTCTTTCCCACTTACATTTACCACAAATTCAGAGTATTAAGTGTACGTCCTAACTGTACCGCATGCAGACAAATAATTTTAAGTGTAGGGATCACGAAGAAACTACATTGGAAGCGAGACCTAAGCTCCTGAAACTGTCTAGCTAAAGTTGAAATCAGATTCTACTAAGTCGTTTTATTCTCCCAGTAACAAGTAGACGATTTCTAATAAATTTTTAGTTCACATCAGACGAATCACATCTTTGTCTTGCTCATATATGCAAAGTGATATACATCTCAAAAACAATAATGACAGTGCATAACAGAAACATTACGACTAAAATGTAGGTGTTAAACAGACACATGTATGGTTACCTGCAGTTACTAACTAACGACTGATTAAATGCGATACATCACACAAAAGACATAACACAATTAAAATGGACAGACCAAAATTTGTAAATTACGAACGAAAAACCTCAACAAAAACATTCTAAGTGAAGCGCAGTTTTGCATTACAAATATACCGTAACATCTACCGAGGTTTGTGAGAGATTAAAAACTATAAAGTTTCACACCAACTACGTAAAAGGTACAGCAAACATATATGAATATAAATAGTAATAAGAATATCTGAATTATTTATAACTTACGTCTTATTTTTGCTGTCTTTTATTGGAAGGGAAAATAGTGTTACCTGTTCGATTCAAAGATGGTTAGAGCCAGTTTGATTATCCGAGTACGTGCGCACCTGTGTGTGTGTGTGTGTGCGCGCGCGCGCGTGTGTGTGCAGAGAGAGAGAGAGAGAGAGAGAGAGAGAGAATTAGTGTTTTATTCTACTGTATATATAGATAAAAAAGACGACTGTTACAGGAAGTGAAACCGTATGTAAAGCTTGTGAGCGAAAAAGAGTTATGTTAGAGAAAGCTATCAGCTCTATAGGTGAAATAGAGTTCTATCTTGAAAAAGAGCTATAAAAGTCACATGTATACCTAACTCGTTTTCTCTCCGGATAGTAATTACAACAGAACATCGATTATCCGATCCTATATTAACTGGACGACTAGTTATCTGTGTGCTACGAAGGAAAGATTATTTTTTCTTGAAAATTAAGCAATTTGTTGTTAAAAATCACTCTTTTCAGAACAGTCTGATGATAGTATCTAACACAGAATGCTCTCTTTTGTAACATTATGTCCAACTCTGCTACGAAGACAGCTAGTCATTTTAGGATGGGAGAGAGATAGTAGTTGCAGACGACATAAAGTTTACGCCGGTAACGGCTTGTTAGATAAAACTCCTTAGATAACATATTTACTGTAAATATGGTGAAAATATAATCAAAGTATGTACAACAAATCAGCAAAAAACTACCGCTGCAGTATACTACACAGTACCAGTTGTGGCGGTCCGAGTTGGTCACCAGTCTGAGTTGATCAAATGACGTCACTGGCTTATGACATCAGAGAGGCCCTGGTAGCTGGTTTCCGCTGTCTCTGTGCCTGTCTACACAAGGTAGTGTGCGTTGTTTGTTTAATTATTCGTTGTGTTCGTTTAGACTACACACTCATACTTGAGTAATCTGTTTGCAGCAATGTAACAATTCAACAAACACTTAAAGAGGCGCGCTTTGGGTGCAGTCGCAGAAGGACCTGCCGTGCTAACCTTTTCAAATTCATAATCGTTAATGCGCAGGGACAGGGAACGAGTGTTGGCACCTACAACCATATATTTGGTTTTGCTTTGGTTTATAACCAAGCCCATAGCCTTAGCGGACAACTCCAGTTCCCGAAAGGCTTCCTTTAAGCCAGATTCAGACCTACTTATGACGTCAATGTCATCGGCATAGGCCAGAAGCTGTACCTCCTTGTGAAATATGTGTCCGCTAGTTTGAATAACTGAATCCCTGATGACCTTTTCTAGAGCTATGTTGAACAACAGACACGCTAAGCCATCTCCTTGTTTCAACCCATTCAATGTTTTTAAGGAGTTAGATAGATTTGATTGTATTCTTATTTGGCACTTAGAATTGGACATAACTACTCCAACCATACGCACCAACTTAGATGGTATATTCAACTCCTTCATTCCTTCATAGCTCTATATAGCATTTTCCGGTTGATTGAATCATATGCCGACTGGAAATCCACAAAGAGATGGTGAGTGGCCACTCCATATTCTAACGTTTTTTCTAGGATTTGCCTTAGTGTAAATATTTGGTCTGTTGTTGACCTATTCCTAGTGAATCCACATTGATATTCTTTTATGTTTTCCTCAGCGTAGGGAAGCAGCCTAGAAAATATGATGTTGGACAATACCTTATACGCTGCATTAAGTAGAGAGATGCCCCTATAATTTTTACATATGAGCGGATCACCCTTTTTATGTATTAAACACACCACCCCATTGTTCCACTCATCAGGCATTACCTCCTCCAGCCATATTCGCTCTATGAGATGGGCAAATTCCTTTATGAAATCTCCTCCTGCGCTCTTTAATAGTTCCCCTGGTAAACCATCGGAACCTGCTGCCTTGTTATTTTTAAGCTTTTCTAGAGCTTCATACACCTCGTCATAGGATGGCACCAACTCCTCTCTATCATCCTCGAATTCTCCTGCTTCCTCTTCATTCTCAAATGCCTCCATCGAAGCCTCCCCAACTGAGCCTAGCAACTCTTCGAAGGTGCAGGTATCGTTTGCCATAGAAAAAAATCTACACAAGATAGACAGACAGACAGACACACACACACACACACACTTTTCGAAAAACGACTTTTTTTCATGTTTTGAGTGTAGTACAATCAAAATCTGCAATAATCTCGAACACGATTTTTTTTGCCATCACCATACTTCCATTTCCTTAAGGAATATGGAAGTAATAAGCGCTATTGCAACATTGTTCATAAGATACTTATTGACTTACTTGAATTTCCTATATTTCATATTTCAAACGTACACGCATATTCTGTGTAATAAATTTGTTTTTAGACCTCTATTTAAAAAAGGGGTACTACTGTATTAGCGTATACAGCTGTGAAATTAATAAAACAGCTTAAAAATTAGGAGATTAACAAAATTTCTTGTCAACTGTCGACCTTGTGGGGTGGGGTCCGGTCCCATTCCCCCCCCCCGTATATGCGCCCCTTCCCGCTCTTAATTATTTCAGAGTAAATGTTACAGGTTTCTTACCAATTTCGCCGAACTGTGCCAGCTGATGTTTTCGTGGTTGGTAGCTCCAAATTCCAGAAGCTCATCTTTAAACACGGCGAATGAAGCATTCAAAATTGGATGGTCATATCGTCGCTTACTTTTATTGTCACTTCCTTCGGTCTTGTAGAATTAAACGACTATAGGATTAAAAGTATTCGAATTTAACGTAAACTCACTTGAATGAAAAAATAACTTAGTTTGTGTGTTAACCATTATTCCTTAAAGTAAATTATATGCAATCAGAAAGACAAGACTAATAGCAAAAATATTTTTGCAGTATGCAATAAACGTTATGTTTCGGCTTGCACAGAGTGGAGTATTTCGGGGATTCTCAGTACAAAATTAGTTTCTATCTGTTTCATGAAACTAAATTTAAGTTGCCATAATAATTAATATTTTTAAAATTCGTTTTTATAACGAATTGTTTAAAGCTGTATCAATTAATTAATTTTAAACAATAAAAACAAAATTATTAATTATTTACACTATAAAAATATGTCTTTAGTTTTCATTACACTTTATATACAGTAAGAGATAAAATAATAGTATAGTAGCCTACTTACTTTTCTGTAGACACGTAGGTATTGCTTAAACTACATGAACTGCCCATTCCATGAACTGAAATAACAACTTCATAATGACAACCACTTTCATTTGTAATGTATGTATTTTTTTGGCTTGGAATTTCACTTTTTTTTAAATTTGCTGAAGCACCTGCTGTAAATAACTGCCAGTCCCACTTCTCTCCATTTTTTGAGTTTATCTTTGTGTACACAAAAATGTTTGTATTCAAAAGTGATGCAGTTCCAAATATCTCACTTTCAGTTGCCCATGTGCCTTCTTTTATCATATTTTTTAGTGACGTCCTACCTTTAAATAAATCATTGGCTTGGTTGTTGTTCAATTCATTGTCCATATAATTGACAACTATGTTTCTAACGTCCATGTGATAACCTTCACTGCCAGTAATTACGTAGGAAACTGCCCTAAACCAACAATTTCCGTCACCCACAATTTTCTTCACACCGTGTGGTTTTGCAAGTGCTAATTTATGACCGATTCTAATACATGTGCATTGTCCTTCAAAGGACAGACCCAACACTTTACACTTTTCCATTTGCCACTCTACGTCAACCGGATCATAAAAAAAAATCACTTCACACCACTCACCAGAAACCTCCACATCAGATTAACCATCATTTAGATTGTAGAAAATTTCAAGTTTTTCACATGTTCTTTCTTTTTCCTCACTTTGCCACTTTCATCTTGTAATATACAATACTCGTTTCTTAAAACTTTAACTGTAAATGGTCCACTCCATGGAGGTTCAGCAAACATTCATTTATTTTTGAATTTTGTCACATTTTTTACCAAAACTCTACTCCCAGGTTTTATTTCCATTTTCTTTGTTATTGTATGTCTTTCGTCAAATTGCTTTTTCTGTTTAATCTGAGCTCTTCTGATATTTTTTAATGCTGCTTCATCAATTACTTTTTTCACTTCTAATATTTTTTGTAATTTTCTTTCCATTTCTTTATTTTCTTCGACAATATCTTCCTCTACTTCTTGAACATCCGTTGTTTTTTCAGCTACCTGAAGAGACTCCTCGTCTTCATCGGTCAAATTATCTTCATCAACAAGGTCTAATGGTAAAACTGGTTCTCTGTTGTATAACATAAAAAAAGGTGAAAATCCTGTTGTTTTGTGTCTAGATGTTCTGTACGCAAATAATACACTCTCGAGAACGTCAGGCCAGTTATTAATGTTTTCCATTAAAGTTCTTTTTAGTTTATCTTTTATTGTCCTATTTTGACGTTCTACTAATCCATTAGCCTGTGGATGGTAGGGTGATGTTAATCTTTGTTTTGTCCCCGTCAGTCTATGCAATTCTTTAGAAACTTCATTTACAAACTCGCGACCATTATCGTTAATTTGTATTTTAGGGCAACCATGTCTACATATAATTTCATAAATAAATTTAGCCACTTCAATGCCAGTCTTATTTTTAAGGGCTTTCGCCTCAGCCCACTTAGAAAAGTAGTCTACTGCCACCAATATGTATTTTTTGCCCTGCACTTCTAGTAACTGCATAACATCTATTCCAATTTGTTCCATGACTCTCTTAGGAACAGGAATTGGCTTCATTTCGGGTACACAAGACACCCATGGAGGTGTAACTTTCTGACACACTTCACAATTTTTTACAAAATCTGTCACCTTTAATTTTATATTTTTAAAGTAGTACCGTTGTGAAAGTATGTCCAGTCCACGGTGCTATTAATTCCTCAATGTGCAGACATACCAATCGCTTGTTTGCTAGTATCAGCACCTTTGTGGGCTACGCCCATCAATTTTTTTTTTTTATTATCGTCGTGAACAATTTCTATTAATTTTTCTGTACCTCTTAGCTTGTCACATTTACGATAAAACAGTTTATTGTCACGAATAACATAAAGTTTACATCGTCTCTTAAAGTTTCTACTTTGATACGATTTTGTACACTTTTCAGGAATTGCTCCAGTAATTAAAAACCTTTGTATATCCAGCGGTGTTATTCCTCCTTCGAAAACCCTCATTTTAATTATCCCAACTGAGATCTGAATATGCAAACAAAATACGAACAACTGTCGAATATTAAGTAAGATACTTAAAACACTGTAAACACAAATACTAATATAACACAACAACAAAATAATAATATCGTTGATTTATAACAAAGCGACGATGTTTAAAGACACGATTTAGCCGAACGTAGTCAACCACACTTTAAAAACGTCTCAGAGCGACTGTTTTTTACTTCCATGTTCCTTAAGGAAATGGAAGTATGGTGATGGCAAAAAAAAATCGTGTTCGAGATTATTGCAGATTCTGATTGTACTACACTCAAAAGTCATTTTTCGAAAAGTGTCTGTGTGTCTATAGATTTTTTTTTCTATGGCAAACGATAACAGCCGCAAATTCAAACTGAATCAAATCATTTTTTGCATACAGCCCTAAAGTGTAGAGTTCTAAAGATCTATTAATTTTGGTGAAGATCGGTTAAGGGGAAGGGGTAGTTTACCTGCTACGTTTTATGTTTTAAAAGGGTATTTTCTATGGCAAACGATAAGAGCCGCAAATTCAAAAAGAATCAAATAATGTTTTGCATACAGCCCTGAATTGTAGAGATCTCAAGACCTATAGTGTTTGGTGAAGATCGGTTAAGGGAAAGGGGTAGTTTACCTGCAACGTTTTATGTTTTAACAAGGGTATTTTCTATGGGTAACGATAACAGCCGCAAATTCAAACAGAATCAAATAATTTTTTGCATACAGCCCTGTTTTGTAGAGTACTCAAGACTTATTGTTTTTGGTGAAGATCGGTTAAGGGGAAGGGGTAGTTTACCAGCAACGGTTTTTTTTTAATCAAGGGTAATTTATTCTTATGGCAAACGATAACAGCCGCAAATTCAAACAGAATCAACTGCTCTTTTGCAAACAGCCCTAAATTGTAGAGATCTCAAGACCTGTAATTTTTGGTGAAGATCGGTTAAGGGAAAGGGGTAGTTTACCTGCAACGTTTTGTTTTAACAAGGGTATTTTCTATGGCAAACGATAACAGCCGCAAATTCAAACAGAATCAAATAATTTGTTGCATACAGCCCTGATTTGTAGAGTACTCAAGACCTATTGTTTTTGGTGAAGATCGGTTAAGGGAAAGAGGTAGTTTACCTGCAACGGTTTTTTATCAAGGTTAATTATTTTTTTTGGCAAACGATTACAGCCGCAAATTGTAACAGAATCAATGTATTGCATACAACCCTGTATTGTAGAGTTGACAATCAAGACCTAATGTTTTTGGTGACGATCGGTTAAGGGGAAGGGGTAGTTTACTGAGAACGTTTTATGTTTGAAAAGGGTATTTTCTATGGCAAACGATAAGAGCCGCAAATTCAAACAGAATCAAATAAGTTTTTGCATAAGGCCCTGATTTGTAGAGTACTCAAGACCTATTGTTTTTGGTAAAGATCGGTTAAGGGAAAGGGGTAGTTTACCGTCCACGTTTTTTGTTTTAACAAGGGTATTTTTTTATGGCAAACGATAACAGCCGAAAATTCAAACATAATCAAATAATATTTTTCATACAGCCCTGAATTGTAGAGTTCTCAAAACCTGTTAGTTTTGGTGAAGATCGTTTAAGGGAATAGGGTAGTTTACCTGCAAAATTTTATGTTTTAACAAGGGTAAATTTTTTTATGACGAACGATAACTGCCGTACATTAAAACAGAATCAACTACTCTTCTGCATACCTTTTTGAATTATACAGAACTCAAAGTCTGTTGATTTTGTTGAAGATCGGTTAAGGGAAGGGGTAGTTTACCCCTTTATGTTTTAACAAGGGTTATTTTTTATATGACGAACAATAACTGCCGTAAATTAAAACAGAATCAACTACGTTTTTGCATACCTTTTTGAACTAAAGAGAACTCAAGTTCTGTTGATTTTGTTGAAGATCGGTTAAGGGAAAGGGGTAGTTTATCACCAAAGCTTTATGTTTTAAAAAGGGTAATTTTTTTATGACGAACGATAACTGCCGCACATTCAAACAGAATCAAATATTTTTTTTGCATGCATCCCTACATTGTAGAGGACTGAAGGTCTATTGATTTTGGAGAAGATCGGTTAAGAGAAAGGGGTAGTTTACCTGAAACATTTTATGATTTAACAAGAGTAAAGTACTTAATTTTTATAAATAAAGTATCCTGATAAGAAGCTCATAATAATCCACTGTAGAAACGTAGATGAAATATCTATAAATGAAGAGGTTAGGTGAACAGGGTGGGGGTAATTTTCTATTATTAAAAATTATATTTGAAGGTGGAGGGGAGAATTTTTTATACGTGTACTATGTTATCGGCAACAAAGAAGTAGTTTTTTGTTAAAATTGCTTCCCGGGCTGTTTAGCCGTAGTCCAATGTTTTCTGTAAAACCAGACTTTTCGGCAGTGCCATCGACTGCCATCATCAGTGAAAATCGAGTGCGAAAACGTGAGGTGGTATACGTTAGTGACCACAGTACTGTGGTTAATGCTGAAGCAATAAGTAGAAAGACGTAGTTTCTATGGAAACATTTCATTTCAATAAAATCATATTTAAAATATGATTTTAAATATAAATCTTAGAACATGGAAGTCATGTATGGTTCTCCATACCGATATTTTTTTTTTGCAATGCAATGCTTTTCCACACGTTCCAATTCGTCAACGTACATGTACACAGAGACAGCGGAAACCAGCTACCAGGGCCTCTCTGATGTCATAAGCCAGTGACGTCATTTGATCAACTCAGACTGGTGATCAACTCAGACCTTTACACCAGTATACAGCAGAAATCTAAGATACGAACTGTTTTCGTTTCGCTACAAGCATTACTCTTCCGCCCCGTCTAGGTAGATGTAACTGACAAATAATATTAGTGACTAGTACATGAAAGTTGTTATAGCCAATTCTATATAGACTGACGGTGCTATTTATCAAAAACAAAACAGCCGAGTCAGACCATCCACCCACTGCCGTTACACAGTAAGTAAGATGAGTTCCATCTTAATAGTAGTACCTATTCATAAAAAAAGGAAATAAGTTAGACTGCAGAAATTACAGAGATATCTGAATGTTGTGTACAGGTTACAAAACATTCACTCGAATACTGCAGAAGAGACTGGAACCAAATGTTGAAGAAATACTGGGGGAATACCAATGTGGCTTCCGAAGTGGAAGATCCATTACAGACAAAATCTGCACAGTCTAAATACTGATGGGAAAACAATCTTAGATTTTAGGCAAGCATATGTCAGAATAGATACGAATAAACTTTTTTAAATTATGCTGTACTTTCAAATACCCATTAAACTGGTACAACTGACAAGATTGACAATGATACAGACGACAGCCAAAGTCAAACTACAAACGGGTACGATAGAACGTTTAATGTCACGAGAGGGCTGAATCAGGGCGATGGGCTGGCACCAACCGTGTTCAACCTAGCACTCGAATATGTGATCAGAAAATTGTCAACTGATAGGAATGCAGTATTTGAACATAGAATGGTCCAGATCGTAGGATATGCAGACGATATTAATATTTTGGCAAGATCCCAAGGAAGAACAAAAGAGACCTTCCAGGAACTCCAAGGTGAAGCAGAAGCGATAGGATTACAGGTGAATACAGATAAAACAAAGGTTGTGATTACCACTCGAAGGAAAATCAGGAAACCTGAACTGATTGAAATCGAACCACTAAAACTGGAAATAGTTAATCGGTTTAAATATTTGGGATGTTGGATTGCAGAAGATAACGAAGAAATAAATGAAATAAGGAAAAGGATATAGGCCTCAAATAGAGCATATGTTTCGTTGACAACTATATTCAAGACAAAGAATATCCACCATCAGTCCAAGGTCACATTATATAAAGTTATGATTAGACCGGTGATAACATAATATGGCAGCCAGACTTGGACTCTGAATAAACGAGCCGCTAACATAGGCAATACCTTTGAAAGGAGAATTCTGAGAATATATGGACCAATCCAAGTCAATGGGATATGGAGAATATGTCACAATGAGGAATTATACAAGCTACATAAAGATAATGATCTGGCCACCACAATCCGACTGCATAGATTGCAATGAGCAGGATCATGGCCGGCTCTAGTAGAATGCCGGAATATTAAACGTGGGAACGTTGCGTCTGAGGCCTATAAGCATATTGTAATAAAATAGCTAAAGTGAATATGTTACATTTTGATTTAATTTCATAGCATTACTAAAATCATGAGTAGGCCTATTTATAACTAAATCTAAATTATAGGTCTGTGCGCACGTAGTACTATACGTTTAAGTTGAATAATTTAGTGAATTAGTGTTAGGCCTAAGGAATTAATTTTGTTCGAATTATTGAATTTGTATCATACGAATGAGTTAATTATTATATTTCTTAAATAATATAACAGTATTTTACATGAAAAATTTTAATTTGGCAAAAATAAATAATTATAAAACTGCTGTCAACCGGCAATTAAAAATGACGCGTTTGATAATTGAAATACACAAATTAAGAGATCGTCTAGTCGGCCTCAAATATTAGCTAGTTCCAGTGTTGCCACGTTTAATATTCCACCTTCTACTAGAGCCGGCCATCGCAGGAAACATCATTAGGATGGAAGGCAACCGAATACCTAGGAAGGAACTATTTAGTGAAATTGAGAGCAGAAGGCCTGTCGGAAGACCCAAGCATCGCTGGACTGACGGAGTGGCAAGGGATGCTGATACTTTTCTTAAAATAAAACGATGGACATCAATCGCCACGGACAGGGAAAACTGGAGGCGGATGATTATGGAGGCTAAGGTTCGACTCCGAACTGTGACGCCATAGAAGAAGAAAAAGTACGTATAAAATACGTGCTGGATACATGTATAATACAGGATAATTTTTGTAATACGTGTGTGATTGTTTTACAATGATATCCCGATTGTTCTAAAATATCAGGCTATCTTCGGAATAAAATACATGAGGAAGAGGAGCACCGATATGTTTGTATATCAACGCGAATTTAAATATTCTTGAAACTGAATAATCCTTGCTTACCCAAAAGCTTAATGCATTATGCATTTGACAGTTTTTTTAAAATGTAAACTGATGCGGTATTCCGTAGGAATAATGGGAAAGCCATTTAGGCTACATAATCTGTATTACAACCTACACACGTGAAAATATTAAACTATTATAATAATAATACTTGACCACTGTGCCTTGTTTCTACTATAAACTGGCTGGCTCTCTTCTGGGACTGAATTACCAGAAATGATATGTTAATATAAGAAACGCATACGGCTACTATGATCCAATACAGATTTTTGTTCTCAGTAAACAAAGCAAATCAAAAGTTTCCTGACAGAAGTAATTAAAAATATATGTCAACACTGACGCCATTAATTTTGTTGAAAGAAAATGTTTTAATGGAATTCAAATGTTTTTTCAAGTTGAAAAATTCAACAGTCCACCATTTCTTAGGTCTTCCAACTTTTCTTCTCCCTCTATAGTTGTAATCTTTCGCCATCTTCGGTATTCTACTTTCTTCCATTCTATTTATGTGTTGTTTCCATTTTCTTCTGTATTCTTTAATCCTTTCATTAACTGCAAAAATATCTAAATCACTTCTTATCTCTTAATTTCTTATATGATCTCGTCTATTACACCTTTTAACTGATCTCATAAATTTCATTTCTCCTGTTTGTATCTTCTGTTCATTTTTTTTCCTTTATGGCCCAAATATCAGAACCATACAGTAGTGTAGGTTTGCCATTGTTTTACAAGATTTTATTTGGGTTTCTTTTCTACATTTATTTCCCAACGTTCTCCAAATCGTTCCACACATTCTTGTGAAATTCGTGACTTTATTTTCTATACCTCTATCTTGATCATAAGTAAATTGATTTTTTGTTTTGTTTTAAGAATTGATTTAAGAATGGATTTTTTAAAGAATCAAATTGTTAGGAAACACATTTTTGATAGAATACAAGGGTTAAGAGGGTTGCAGACTTGTATGACAGACTTAACGAGTACCGGAGTCGCTCAAGTATTCGTCAATTAATCGGCTCGTTAAGTTGTAGATCTTAAGTTTACACAGGTCTACATAATGTTTTGCAAACTTAATAACAATGGTATGAATAGTTCACTTATTAGATGGATCGCAATGCACGTGGCGTACGTGTATCGGATAATACGAGTGACTTCAATTTTTCGTATGAAAGATTTACTTTATTCTTCCCCTTTCGGCAAAACTTGCCTACTTAAAATGACTATTTGTCTCAGCATCAATTTACAACTACATTTTTGCACCATATTAATCTATATAGAATTTGGCGCGATAATGCATGGCATGGATGGATAATGGCCTTCAGACAGTATAAAAACTATAAATTCGGTGAAACCTGAGTTATAATCGATGCTGCTTTAGTTTTTCAGTATTTCAGAAACTCAACCTTTGATCGGATGAGTTCACTTTCGCTCGGATGAGTACGTGCGCTCGTGTGTGTATTATTCTAACAATGGTGTAGTAAATGCTGGCAATATATGTAGGCCTATTCATTGGCATGACATACGAAAGGTCAGCGGGGGCCGATATTGTATTACAGTCGACATGGTTTAGCCTCCAAATTCTGACGTCGACGGTGGTCTTCCCAGGACTTCTGAACCGGAAAACTGGAGAACTTCCTCTCGTCGTTCTCGCTCCACGTGATGATGTCAACTTCTTTACTTACTGCTGATACTTATTATTTTCCACAACGTTCTGATAGTAAAAAAACTTGTAAAATGTATTACAACGACCAATACGAAAACGAATAATACGTGATACAAATAATACACAAAAGAAAGTTGACAAAAAAGTTGCCAGATTAAAGTATGAAATCCCACAAATCTGAAGTATTTCAAATACTAACATTATATAACCAAGTTACTGTTACCAACTACCGCTATGAAGTTCCTTTCGCATATACTACTGACAATACGAATGAGTGTCAATAAAATTTGTGAAATTAGCATACGTTAATGGGAGAAAGGAACTGGTAATGATTCAATTGCGTAGAAACCTAATTCGGTGTGCAATTTAAAACAATGACGTAACGCGCTAAATATTACTCATCTATTTTGAACTATTCTGTTATACTCGTACAGTACGGACCACACTGATCCGTAAACGATAATAAGATAAACATGTAAAAGAGCAGAGGACCCACTATTTAGTTCACACAGACACTCACACAGGTTAGGCCCTACAGATTAAAAACTATTTCATACTGACTGTCGCAATCGAGAAACGATCAATACGTGAAATGTGTACTGAATGAAATATATTGTAGTCCCAGTGGGCACACTGCAGAACGGGGAGACGGATGACGCAACACGATACTAACCGCCACGGTCAGTACACAAACACCCTGTCTTTCCAGTCTTTACAATACGGGTTGTACACATAAAGAAGAGAAAGATGAAACGGTTGAAAGTCGGTTACAGCTCAATACAGTTGTACACTTAAGTATCGTATAATCAGCTCGTTAGTCTGCCATGGAAATATTTCGCGGCATAAAGGTGAAGTGAATCCTGCATACGTAAATGTACGCCTAAATACACAGCAGACTATTTGTTAACAGTTATTAGCATTTCAACAACTACTGCTGCATCTGAGTAAAAATAATTTTAAACATCATCATAAAAAAACGTTTACACATATTAATCTCAACAGTTACTACATATTTCTAGAGGTAGCTTTTAAAAAATCGCGCGTGCGGAACTTGAAACCTGTTTATCGGTTACTTGGGATTTCTTCACGTAGTCAGTGAGGTTGCCGGCATTGTTCATGACATGACAGTAAACTCGACTTCTGTTCTCCAACACTTTTAGTTTCTTTTATCGGATACGCGCTGCGAGAGACGGTAGAAATTTACTAATTATATTTTACGCTAACTAAAAGGATACACTGACAGTTGTAATCGAGTATTAAGCACTAAATTTTTATAACTTCCACATATTGTTGAATTTTGTTTTGGAGAGCATAATTACAGATTGAGACAGCAAGGAAAGTTATCACAACATCAGTATTGCTCCTCTAAGGACATAGTACTGCATCGCTGCTTGACTACGTGACGCCTTGCGCGTATATTTGCGCGGCAGAATATCGTAACGCTCTGGATTATTCGAGACGCTCCTTACAGACGTTACACAATGCAAGGTGGCCGTGGTATAAATACTGGATTCCGAAGCGTTCATTTCAGTTATACCTGGCGATTTTACCAGTGCGGATCAAAGTGACTGTGCGGTTTAGCGGTAAGTGATTATTGTGTTAATTAGTGCAAAACTGTACGAAGGTGACATTTATTGTTGTGTATTGCATAAATTTAACTTGAATTACTGTATAAGAGTGCTTCTGTTGATTTCTAACTGTTCTTTGTGTCTAATTAGTGACTTCATTAGTGTCAGTTATTCTGTTTCCACTGAAAAACACGCCGATCTGTAAGACTGTCGTAACAATATAGTGTAGCCTATTACGCATACGATACAGCCGTAGTGTCTGCCAACGAACAGACTCCAGCATCCGTTTAATAGGTATGTGGAAGTCCCAGCCGTAACGTAACCACTGAGAGATCTAAGAACGTGGTCCATACGAGGCAAATTAACAGTAAACAATAATACCGTATGGAAATAAATACGTATCTGTTATATTGATAAGTGTCGGGGGCAATCACTAGGGGCTGAAGATCAAGTTATAGAATCAACAGAACAGCTGGCACACTCTTTTTGTTGCAACTAAAAGTTAGAATATGTGAGTCAGCAATATGACCGATAATATCATATGCTGCAGAGCGAGAAGTGAGACAGCGAAACAAAATTAACAACAGAGGTATCACGAATGAAGATCGTCAGAAAAAATACGGGAAGATCATACGAAAGAACGAGAAAGAAAGACGATCGGGGAAAGAACTCTGGCCACCAGAGAAAAACGGAATGTGAACAATACTGGAAACTGGATGGGAAGGACAAGAGTGCGGGATGCGGATACTAATGGAATGGAGGAGAACAAAATAGTGAGTCTGCACGGACAAAAACCCAGTAGACATCGGAAGAGGCAGCCGCACCAGAAAAAGACAGAAAGATAGCTTTCAGTTGGCTTAATTTACAAGGACAGGATTATGTTCGGCTAAGAAGGCAATGTTTAACAAGTCAAATTTGAAGCGGACTGAGCACACGGTTTGATCTCAGATCATCGCAGCTTTATCTCGTGTTCTCTCTCAGCTTTATCTCGTGTTCTCTCTCATAGCTAGTCATATCACTAGAGGTTACCAAGGTCGTAGGGTGACGAAGGCACACTACAATACCTAACCGATAATTATTACTTTCTTGTTACGAATTATTTTATTACACAATAAACACTTCATGTCTTATGTCAGTTAAGGCGGCAAAATCTCTAAATTTTGCCTAGACAACATGTTTTTAAACAACTGTCGCAACTATCTTGGCCATAAATCGTGACAATTTCATTACAAGTGCAGAGACAGTCCCTCAGAATGCTTGTAAATAGATCTGTAACCGTGCTCGTACTAACCAATAGGCCTACACTGGTGTATGCGAATACCTCGAGTATAACAGGGAACTATGGTTAAAATGAATAGACCATCAAGTTTAATTAAGCACGTTAATTTTGTCAACTACAAACTCACAAGATGTCACAATTGTTGATTACCATAATAAAAAATCCTAATGAATGTCTGGTTTTTCCATAAGTCATTTACCCGTTGGTTTACACGTACAAAATTGTTATACCCAACTCACAGAGTTAATCCTCTTTCCAAAATGGGGGTTGTGGCGTTTAGGCATAAACAACCAAACACACGTAAAAATCGAAGGAGTTTGAAAGACAAAAGCAGGATGAAAAATAAAAAAGATAATCCCCGGGTGGAAATCCACTCCTCAACTAGAAGAAGCCCCGTCGGATACGGGGGGGGGGGGGTATGCTGATGATTTTCGAAGTCCAGTTGATAACTTCAACCAAGGCAAAAACACAAACAAGACGAAAAAGAGAAAAGAAAGGAGATTAAAGTTCGCAACATGGAACATCCACGGCTGGAATACAAAGGATAAAGAAATCTTAAAAACGAATTTAGCAACATGAAATTGGACATATTAGTCATCACCGAAACCAAGAAAAAAGGAAACGGAACAGAAGAAATACAAGGTACAATACATGTATGGAGTGGAGAAAATAAAGATCAGAGGGCAAAATCCGGCGTAGGAATACTTAATCAAGAAAAAGTGCAGAAGAAATATAAAATAATGGGAACCACTGAACGAAAGAATAATAAAACTAAACCTGACTTTGTATGGTAGAGAAATCGTGACAATTTCATTACAAGTGCAGAGACAGTCCCTCAGAATGCTTGTAAATAGATCTGTAACCGTGCTCGTACTAACCAATAGGCCTACACTGGTGTATGCGAATACCTCGAGTATAACAGGGAACTATGGTTAAAATGAATAGACCATCAAGTTTAATTAGACAGTTAGACCATATACTAGGTGTTTATGGTCCAACGGATGACAGCTCTGCTACAGAAAAATATTACTTTATGAATACGCTACAAGATGAAATTACAAAAATAAAACAAAACTACGAAATCATAATAGCTGGTGATCTTAATGGGAGAGTCGGGAAGAGGGAAAATGACAAAACAGTAGGAAGATTTGGAGAACAGATATCGAATTATAATGGAGAAAGACTAATAGACCTATGTGAACTAAATGACTTAAAAATTACTGAAGAAGCTTTTTTAAAAGTGAAAACCGGTTCAGGTTGTAAGGTAAAACTTTTGTTTTTACCCATAAAAAGTTTTGTGTTCCGAGTCGTAGTGAAATAATTATATTTAGTTAAAAATTACAAACGGATTCTTTGAACACAAAAACATACATACTATACTTGGGCACAGGAAACAAGAAAGCTGAGATCGATAACTGACTATGTAATAATAAGGAGGGGGTGAGCTGGTTCGTCCTCGTCGTGCCCCTGGATAGCATCTACTAGCTAGCTAGTGGATGTGAACTAAACGCCAGCGTCTTTTTCGGATCTCACTTTGATTCAACTTGTCTTGGGTGAGATCTTTCTGGTCTTTAATCTTTTCTATCAGCCTCCCTTGGCTAACTCTTGTTCTTTTCGTCCCCGACGCTATTAGAGTATTCGAGGGCTAGGGTGTCTTCCATGTTTTTCATTCTATTTCTTGACACCTGCTGCCTTGCAGTTAAGGCGTTGGATCGTCAAAGGCTAAGGGAGATAACCCCTACAGAAAATCAGGTTTGTTAGGAAACCTTAGGATGGCAGCCCCATCGCCTAACTACCTAGTTAGAGGCTGGTAACCTCTGCTAGGGAATCTTATTGCACTACCCCGTACTGCCTTGTATGGTTGGGGGTTGGCACCTCAAAGGCTAGGAGAAGGATACTCCGAGGTAAAACCAGGGTCAGGACAAGGTCTGTAGCTGTGGTGATAGCAGTTGGCATAGGAGAAGAAGTCTCTAAAATCAAACTCCTGGTCCTCCAGGTTGGGTGTTTTACAGTGGGCTAGTAACCTGCTTAAGTAAAACAATATTTACTTGCAGAACTCAATTGAGCCTCGGAAATCGGACGGTAAACGTGGATAATCGACATAAGCTGACGGAAAAGGACAAACGTAAATGGATACCAAATTGCCAGTAGCAGCTCTCAAGTACAAGCCGAGTGGAAAGAGGGATGTTGGTAGACCGAGGAGGAGATGGGTTCCGGCACAGGCCAACTAGGGACTAATCCCTGTAGTGAAGATGATGATGATGAATAATAAGGAACAGAACAAAAATTACACTAAAAGACGTCAGAGTTCAGAGAGGAGCGGAGTGTGGAACGGACCATAAACTACTGATAGCAAAAATGAAATTCCCATGGAAAGGAGCCAAAATACCAACAAAGACAGAAGAGACAATTACGACAACACAAATAAGTAAGGAAACAAAATTCAAAATTCAATTACTACAAGACGAATCGATAAGGAACCTATACCAGCAACGTCTACATCAAAAGTTAATAGAATTTAGGTATGATGAAGAAGTTAAGTAAACATCACATATGAACTGTCACCGGACAAAAGGCTTGCCGCATGACAAATGGCGCCAATCGTACACTCTAAGTGTTTTTGGTGGCCCTAAAAAGGACCTGGTGGCGAGAAAGCTGGTGTTGGTCGTGCCGCGCTGAGATGTTCGGCGGCTGCGCCCGCTGATCGTGGCGTACTGCAGTCTTCCTCTTCTTTCGGCATCGAGTGTAGAGTCGGTTGCCGGCCCAGCGACGTCCTATCGCTGGCGCGGAACTGGAGGGCGAAGACGCAAGAACGTCGGTTCTATTCTTCGGCCGTTCCTTCCGGCTGACTCCGCGCCGATGTCGTCCGAGAGAGGTGAGGGTGAAGTGCATCCGATGGCGTGGCGATGTACAAAATTTTCTACCGGCCCGGGTTTTATTAACTAACCGGGATCGCTGATTGGTTAGCTCCGAACACGTAGTTGGTCACGTCTCGGGGGCTGCTGATGCCGGATTGGCTCGCCTCGTATTCTTCAGGTGTCACCCGCCGTGTCGCTGGTACCGGAGAGCAGACGTAATGAATCGCTGTTGCCACAACTCCCCCGGGTCTTGAATGCTCTCCGGTAGCCAGCCTTCTGCTCTTATCCGGATCTTCTAGAGGTGTCTGTTGGGCGCCATGTTGATTGGTGTGCCGGCTGGTAGCTCGCTGGCGTGGCTGGATCTTGCATCCGCAAGATGATCGTCGCCCCACGTTGGGCGCCACTTGTCACCGGACAAAAGCCTTGCCGCATGACAAATGGCGCCAATCATACACTCTAGTGTTTTTGGTGGCCCTAAAAAGGACCTGGTGGCGAGAACGCTGGTGTTGGTCGTGCCGCGCTGAGATGTTCGGCGGCTGCGCCCGCTGATCGTGGCGTACTGCAGTCTTCCTCTTCTTTCGGCATCGAGTGTAGAGTCGGTTGCCAGCCCAGCGACGTCCTATCGCTGGCGCGGAACTGTAGGGCGAAGACGCAAGAACGCCGGTTCTATTCTTCGCTCGTTCCTTCCGGCTGACTCCGCGCCGATGTCGTCCGAGAAAGGTGAGGGTGAAGTGCGTCCGATGGCGTGGCGATGAAGTGTGCGTATAATTCCGCTCTGGGCTGTGCGGTTGTGCGTCGCAGTGACGAACCGCTCAGTATCTGAGTTCCGAGCTACCTTCTGGAGCTCTTGCCTCGTGGCCCTGCCCAAGTAGGGCGTGTGCTCTATAGCAAGCCGATTCTCGGCTGTTGTGCTAGCCTACACTAGCGCAGTATACACCGAGGGCGTTTCCACGAATCACCTGGACGTATACGGTACCTTCCCACCCCAGCCACTAGAGGATTGTCTGGGAACCTCGCCGCACGTGCATAAAATTTGCGTGCAAGCCGCCTGAAAGTTTCGTCTAAGGATCGGACGCCAAGTCCTCTCCTTAGAAGGCGTGATGAGAAGCGACGGGGGACTTTGGCCGCTAGCCGAAGACCCCTGTCGAGGACGCTCTGCAACTTCTTTTTATGCATTGCGGCGAGGTAACCCCAGACCGGGCAGGCGTAGGTAATGACTGGCAGCAGATACGCGCCGACGATCATCCTGCCCAATTTCCTGGTCATGGCTGAGCTGATCAGGAGTGGAAACAGTAAGCTCAGACGAGCGGATGCTCGCTTATGAGCTGTCTGAGCGTGGGTACGCCAGGTGAGCCGAAGGTCGAGGTGTAATCCGAGGTACTTGACCTCTTTGGACCAGCGCAAGTACGTTCTGCCGATACGTAACTGCCTAACAGAGTTCTTCCGTCGCTTCGAGAATTCGACGGCTACACTCTTGGTAGCGTTGAGTTGCACTCTCCAATTTTCAGTCCAGTCCCCGAGCGTGTCGAGCTGGCGCTGTAGTCGTAAGACGGCCCTTTCTACATGGCGATCGGCCGTAAATACGGCCGTGTCGTCCGCAAAGAGGGCCACCTGGACTCCAGGCTGTCGGCACGTCGTTGACGTAGAGCGAGAACAGAAGGGGGCCAAGAACACTACCTTGAGGGACGCCGGCTGTGATTCGTCCCTCGGAAGAGACTGAATCTCCAACTCTCACGCAGAAGGTCCTCTCCGTTAGAAAGCTAGCAACCAGGTGGAGGTAGCAGTGCGGGAGCTGGATTTCCCTGAGCTTGAATAATAGGCCATCATGCCATACGCTGTCGAAGGCTTTTTCAACATCTAAGAAACAGCCAACGGTCAGTTCTCTCCGACACCCGGCTTCCGTGACGTATTCTACCATTCTCATCAGTTGGTAAGTGGTCGAATGCCCCACACGAAAGCCGAACTGTTCGGAGACCAGCACGTCAAAGTTGGTTAGATGTTTGTGCGTAAATTTTTTAACGTTATTCACGTGCTTATCCACACTCAATCAACGACCAAAGCCTGCGACCCAGCCGGGGAACATCAAGGTAAATACTGCAGAAGAAGAGTATACCTTCGAGACGTGGGTAAGTGCGCACAAATGAGTACCAGCATATGTGCAAAAGTAAGTGTCAAGATATATCGTCGTAATATATATATATATATATATATATACACATATAAATATTTAAGACTCGCCCGTCCACACTACCTTAACGTTACACGACCCGAAGAGCGGTGAGGTTTGTGCGAGCCATGAAGCTAAGAGCTTGTAACGTCAAAACGTAGGAAAAATAAAAATTTTTTTTTATTTAAGAAGATAGGGACAACCTGGCAGCGAGTGACATGACAGTGACGAATGAGGGAAACAATAAAAGAAGAAATTTACAATAGATGTACAGCCTTCAACGTAGAAGTACAGATGCCTAAAAGCATCATAAATTTAAACAAAAGCAGAGAGAGATTTTTCAAAGAAAGACTACAGAGGCGTGTGAACTCAGTCAACATGTACGGCCAGAAGGATGTCGAAGTAAGGAATTGTTCTAAACGAAAGGCGAACAATCGCCAGAACGCAGTACAATGAAAATTTACTAAGAAAATGGTACGACAAAGACTAACGTACTAAATCAACAGAACAATTGTATGTCAACGAGAGACATCCTCGAGAGTGGTGCATTTAGCAATACAAAGGGTGGCACACGTGAAAAGACTTACGTAACACGCGCTTCTGAACGATGTAAGAAACAAAGGGTATCTTGCTAAATGGCATGAACAACGCCAAGAAGAGTTATGACCAGAACATATTGTAAGGACTACAGCAGGGGTGGAACCAATTAACCGATGCAGCTGCCAGTTGGACAGAAAAAAGAATGTCACTGTAGAACAATACCCGAAGCGATTTATGACCGTGGTAGCGAGCATACTGAAGCAAGAGGTAGCTGGACCCAGAGTAACAAATTGGTGGGAACAGAAATCACCTATCAGAAAGCAGCTAAGAGTATAGGCGGGTTTCCTGAAGGGAATTCTAGGTAATCCAAAAACCAAAACCAATGAACACGAAGCAGAGTAACTTCTGGGAGTACAAGGAGGGACTTTCTCAAGAAATATAGGGAAAGAACCAATGGAAACGAAGCTGAAGTACAAAAAAAACTTAAGTGGGGAAAAAGTGAGAAAATAGTGGGAAAAAGTAGAGGACGTGATAAATACGCAGAACGAAGGTAAGATCAGGAGTCTTTGCTAAAACTTCGGAAGTAGATAACTAAAGTTACGGAGAGTCGGTAAAGTCCGTTATAATGATTCGGAGTAGTGACTAAAACACTTAGGAGTCGAGCTAAAGTTTACGGAAATTCGAAGTAACAGTTCGGATAGTCTACTTAGAATCAAGTGATGTCATTAACAAGAACGACCTGTGAAGTGAGAATTAGTGTAGCAAATAGTAAACAATAAATCCACAAATTCGAAAATTGGGAATTTCCGGTTAGCATCAAAGGGAAAGAATAGTGAAAGTGTATACGTGTAAATTACTTCATGTAGGAGTCACATTCATTATGCACGCAATGAGACGGTGTTCAACGCAATTGAAGGAGCGTCTACCTATCCATACGCTGAATTAAGTAATAGAGAGGGATAGTCCAGAATGACGACGCGCCGTAGTTTATGGATACGTACTCAGAGTAAAAATTGTATGTATTAATTTTATTTCTAAATCACCTGTCTGTCTCTCTAAAAGAATCCACATAGAGAATTTCATAATATAGGATATACTCATTTAAAACTTACTTATAAATAATAAAAATCACAGTGTTAAAAAATATAGAGAATTATAGACAGCCACATTACAATGAATCCATTTAAAATTATACATTATAATGAAATGAGTAATTAGTTTGTAAGAAGTAATTCATGTTTTAATGATACTCAAAAGTAATATTAGGATAAAAGGAATACTGAAGTGTGAAGAGATATTTTAGTTTCTTTTATAATTTTTTTTATTGGTAGAAATAATGTATTAAAATAATTCTTGATAACCAAATTGTTAATCAAATTAGTATTATGATGCCAATAACAATAATCGTTAACATAATAAATGTAGTAGTATCCAGACAAACCCGTCTTATATATTTATTGAAGATAACCCTATTAAATTGATCATTAGAATTAGCTGTCAATCCCTTCCAAGTAGTATTGAATCCCCAATAGAGTATTATAACTTGTGATTACATAACTGCTAATGGATAAATTATTATTACAAAATAAAACCCTGAGATAGTAAACGTTAACCATTCAAATTAGCATTACATTTGACGCCCACACTAGGGACGTTAAATTAACGTAGTATTGACCCAACAACGTGTGATTTTCACACTAAGAACAAAAAGTAACGTAACATTCTACGCTGATTGTAGCGCACCAGTTTCCTAGTCGAACAGAGACACATGACGAACTGAGCGCCACCTTCCATGCCCTTCCTATTTGTTATTACCTTCCTTGCAATTTTCAGAAAGTGGATAAATGTCGGAGATAACAGGAGATGCAGCACGAATAGACGAGGGGAACGCCTGTAATATAGGATACAGGACGTGTGTCTTACGCAAAACGAGAGCAGCAATATTATCATAAACTCAGCGAGACTCTGGTATCTCTACCCAAAATAACTTCCTAATCAAATTACAGCCAAGTGAACTACGGATACCAACCAAATAGACTGAAGTGAAAACTGAAGAACAGAAATGAGATTTTACGATGACGAAATTGTATAATATACGGCAACGTAAGATACGATGATACTAAATAATTTTAATTATAGATACCTCATCTTTCTTTTCCGTTAATCCATCAGAGTACATACGCCGATGACAGCCTGATTCCTGTGGAGTACTGGAGGTTGGTTCTTACATTGACGCTCGGTCCGTAGCCATGGGCTCAACACTAGCTTTTAAAATGCTTATATTTTCTTAGTGAGGCATTCAATACGTACATAAGCAAGAATACTTCAATAATTATATTAAATTCTAACGATAATGATAAATCAACATTAACAAAAACAATACTAACAGTCACTGGCATAACTACAGGGGGATGGGGGGGGGTACCTCCCCCTCCCACACAGAGCTATTAACAATTTCAGGGAAAGTCCATGATCAATCAACATTGGTCAATTTCTAACCCTATTGAGTGTGTTTGAATAAGGTTTATAAATAATTGTAGAAAGAAAAGGAATTAAATATTTGTAAATTAATAAAGTTAGTTTTCTTAATAACGACAATCACTCAACATCTGATAAATAACATACGTTTTTTACAGATTAAAAAAAACAATGACGCACGCGCCAGAAAACGACGGCAGGGTCTATTAATCTACTTTTATCTTTTCGACCAGACACACAAGTTTATCTATGTCGTGACTCCTTCAGTCTAATACTTCTATGGTTTGAACTTCGTCTTTGCACGGGTAAACTCGCAGTCCTTGACGTTATTCGAAAAAATGAGATCATTTTATTGCTGCACTTTACATTTAAAAAATGATGCACTTTAACTAGAAATATAAGTTGCCTAAAACATTCTTGGGACAACATCATTAAATTAAAGTGCGAAGGGATAATCCGGGTTTTTTTAAAACTATCTTTAGAAAACCATTATTACAGAATCTATTACGAATACAAATTTAGAATTACAACGATTCCTAATTACATGAGATTTATTACCTTTAATTGAATAACAATTAATCAAGGAATATTCTGAAATCGGCGCTTTTCCATAATTTGCTCAACCCTCATACTTCACGTTGGTTTACTCACAAACTTTGAGACGCAAAGAATTTAAAAATTGTATTTATAAAACTGCATGGGAAGAATCCTGAATTTTTCACGTGTCCTGAGGAAAATGGTGAGTCCAACCTTTAACCTAATGTCATCCCTCCCGTAAGGAGCAGCTCCTAGTTACGCCACTGTTAACGGAGTCACATTACTCGAGAACCTGCATTGCAAACAGTAAAACGCACTGCACTAGTAATCTTGCGATAGCTTAGTGGCGGAAGTCCAACAATGAGAGTCACGTATTCTACTTCACCGTAAAGTGTAGTGACTCAAATAACAAGACGTCACCTAGCCGAACCACTTCTGTAACCGCGAAACGTAATAGTGCCGAGTGAGCGGATTGTCGTACACACACACACACACACACACACACACACACACACACACACACACACACACACACACACACACACAGATAAAATGGGCATAAAGCGTAGGAACGTATGGACAACGATAGTTTAGGCTACTAAAGCCACGTTTACGTGGTTTGTGCTTTTAAAAGCATTTTGGAATAGTTTAAAGATGTATGTGCGTGTACAGCAGGGCGTCATCTTCTCTACTTAATCTCTATCGAAACCACGATCATATTGTAATATGGTTAAGGACAAGCCCTGAAGTAGCGGTTTTTACACTCTGACTGAGGTTTAGTGTGATTTAAGCTACTGAAATAAATTTCAAATAAAAAATATTCCGAATTATTTTATTAAAGTATGCCGACTTAAAAAGTACAGTTTCTTCTTCTATGTTTGGATTACTCTGTGAACCTGAATGTACTTAAGATTCCAGCTTACCGTCATATACTATTTTGTAACATTTTTATTTTACTTTTAATGTACATCTACATTAAGAGTGTGTAAAATGTACGCGTTACATTTTTTCATAAATTTAGTAAAAGTTTTACAAGTAACAAAATGCCACGTGCCACGGTTTAGCCACTACTGTTTAGAACATGTTAATTCAAGGCTGACTTGCTTGTAATTCGAAATGTAAATCCCTGAGTTGCAAAATACGAGGGTCATTCAATAATTATACAGACAAACAGTTGTAGAAAAGAAATTAATTGTAGCAGCTGACCGAAACTTTCAGGAGTGTTACCTGACAACGTCGTTGTGAGTTTTGATCAGCTGTTCAATAATATATTGCATACACATAACCAATACAGTTTTATTTATGATGGCGTGTCCTCTTGAGGACAGTACTTTCGAAGAACAGCGTTCTGTTATAAGATTTTTGGATTTGGAACAACTAACTTGGATTCACTATTTTGAACCTAAGTCAAAGCGATAAAGCATGGAGTGGAAGCATCCCAGTTCACCCGCCAAAAGAAATTCAAAACCCAGCCATCGGCTGGTAAGGTGATGTTAACCATCTTTTGGAGCTCCCAAGGCCCAATTTTCTGTGATTATCTTCAAGACCAGCGTACCGTCAATAGTCAGTACTATTCTGACATGATTGTGAACAAAGTTAAGCCTGCATTGAAGAAGAAATGTCCGGGATGGCAGAGGAAGGTGTGATTCTTCTTCACGATAATGCCTGCCCACAACGACAAAACTGACGCTCGAAACAATAAAAAAAGTATGTTGGAGATCCTGCCTCATCCCCCTTATAGCCCTGACCTTGTCCCATCTGACTTTTTCTTGTTTGGCCCACTCAAGGAGACTTTGCGTGGTGTCAAGTTCAACAGCAATGAAGAAGTGAAGGAAAAAGTCCAAAACTGGCTTCGACATCAAGGTAAAGAATTCTTTGCTGAGGGAATAAAAAAAGCTTGTAAAGAGATGGGACAAGTGCATAGACGCTGTTGGAGATTACGTTGAAAAGTAAAAAAAAAATTGTATTGATTGAATAAAAAGTTGTTGCTCCACAGCTGTTTGTCTGTTTACTTATTGAATGACCCTCGTACCTTAGATTTAATGTCTGAAAGGCGTGATTAACGTTACATTATTATTAGTGACTAGGGATAAGCAGCTACTATCACTGTAAGTCATTATTCGCCATTACTCGCAGATATTCGTCTATTTTGATTATTAATAATTCGTTAACACATAACTTCTTGTTTATCCTTAAGGGTTGTTAACCTTTTTGTTAACACTTAACCTCTGACGAAAAATTTACGCTACTTTCTGTAAATACCGTACAGAAAACAATCATTTAAAGGGATATCGCTATCGGTCATCCGGACTTCTTTCGGAACAAAACTTTTAAATTTTGGGAGATCAATACTCAGTAGTTCAAACCTGCCATGTTCACATCCTTTCTGCCCTTCCTGCCTCATAATTCAGGCAATTTTTTTAAGCGCAGTGAATAAAATATATGCTGTAACGCTTGTGAGTATCACCACCTTTCCAGATACGGATCGATTACACGGAAATACTAATCCCCAACTGATCCGAATAGCTCATGTTCTACTGTTCACAAATAATTAATCATACTTTCTAAAACACGGTAACACCACAGACAAAGATATATGCCACCTAACAATGCATATAGTTCCTATTGTAAAACGTTACTCATAAGTTTGTAAGTTTAAGCACATACAAATTAAATAAAGCTGGCAAAAGGTATTACAGAAACTCATGTATTTCACACACAACCAAAGACAAAGACAATTCAACTAATAAATGTACTAGTATGGTTTACTAAAAATGTACACGATTATTTATACATTTCATTTTTAATATAGTCTGCCATTATATCACGGCACTTGCATATTATTTTCCAAAGACCCAACAAAAAAATCAATTTCTTAAAATGAATACACAGTCATAACATATGGTACGCATGGGCGAACAGAACTCGTATTCATGCACGCATAATTGAGCACTGAATGTCTAAATTAACATTCACCTGAGCTAATGAATCCCAAAGTACAATACCTAAATAGGTAAATAAAAATGTATTCACAATTTATATGCAAAATTCTCTAATATCATACACGGGATCGGACAAAATGAGAAGAAATTATTTTTAGTACCCGAATAATATGAATTAGTGCTTATAGTACACGAACATTCCGGCATATATTTTAAAATACTGAGAACTTGAATGCGTATAACTTATTAAACATGTTTTCTAAAGAACATTTAAATACCACAATTAAATCAAACGTCATTAGAGACGATTCCCTCTTTGAAAACATTAAGTACCAATCGAATTCTTGAAACATTTTTTTTTACAAATTACACTGTATTAAAGACACAAACTAAGTAGAAAAATTTTAATACATTCACTGGCTGGTGGGTTAAAAAGTAGAAAGAGAGCAGATACGCTAGACAAGGGAAGGTAAGTGTATACAGCAAACTGTTGTAATATTCAAGACGGGGGAGAGCCGTGAAGGCTTCATAAAGCCGCACAATGTATTCACGCAGAGTACCCAGCTTCTTCACAAGCCATACAAACAAAACACTACATACGAGTTATGACAAGGTTGAAGCTAAACGGTCGACCGCCCTCCGTATTGATCACCGTACTCGTCGATTCAAATTCCTACAATCGCTATTAAAAAAAAAGCTTCAACAATGTCTTTCTATAAGCACGCGCTTTTCATATATCATCAAATATTACAGATTAAATAAACACATCAAACGAATATCAACTAGAATGTGTTGAAACGAGAAAGCCGATACAAGATGGACGAAAATATCACCGCTATGGATGATCAACTGTTTTAAGATAGCTAGAACTGAATTTTCGATAAAAGTAACAAGTGTAGAAATTACGGAGGGAATAAAAGTTTGGAAGATCGGAAGAACCGAGGAAGTGATGTTATAAAAATACACAGAGAAACCTTAACTTAATTATGCTTTAAATGAGTAGAATGCAATATTTGGAAAAAATCGTATCCCAGGATTGATAGGACCGTACCTGCGACAAGAATCCAAATGTACCAAAACTAAGGAATTTCCAACCTTCAATGAACTGATAGTTAGGAATGCCTTCCTTTGGAAAACGGTCTCAAAAAATTTGCACGGTCCGTGAAAGCATACAGACGTCTCACTGATTTTTGAGGTTAAAAATTAATTTCAAAAGTAAGAGTACGTACACAGAGGTTTTGTGTTAACGTACGTCACAATTTAATCATCTATAAACTTTAAATGTCGACAATATAGAGAAATCAGATGCCTGTACTTGGAAGAGGTAACAAAAGACAGAAAGAACAGTTTACAAGGTAGGCGTACGCCTATTACAAGGTAGCATTTAGTGTATACTGGTACAATTACTCAAATTCCGACAAGTTATTTTGCTGAAAAACCGCGCTGGACTCTGAAAAGAGCACCTGCCCTGACGACACTTTTATTTTGATACAGATAACATAGAAACGCAGGGAGTTGCATATTTAGAAATACACGTTATCTTTCATAGAAAACGACAATGAAAAGGCGTCTGAGCGCATCTTTGAGAAAACCCGCTCAATAACACGTGAACGCCACAACTGGCGTTCTGAGGGCTGACTTTCCTGTGGGGCCATGGTGGACACCGGTGTCCGCTATACATCGTTGTAGAAAACGTTCTTTACCCGCCATGTGTCCGCTAATATCCGCTAATACATACATGATGTGTCCGCTCAGCTTCAGAAGACAGTGCTGCCATCAGTTTTCGACATTTAACTCGTATAAAAGCGTAGTACGAAATTACAACTGACGTGAACATTGTGTCCGCTGTGTGGGGAAGGGGCCAAAAAGTTTTGCTGGTTTCTTATGGAAAGCATCATTTTGGCTCTATACAAATCTGTAACTTTATAATGGATATAAATACGTTAGTACTAAATAAAAATATGTTTTGCTAGTAAAATTCGTAATACTTTACATGAACGTAACCTCAGAATAATTTCATATTCCCGCTAACACACTGTCTTTTACTTTGAAATGTGTCCGCTCTGGCTTCAGAGGACGTATTGCTGCAATTGGTTTCGATATTTACCTCTTATGAAAGCAAAATACGAAATTACATGTCACCTGAATCTTGTGTCCGCTGTGGCGTGGGAAGATCAAATATTTTTTGCTGTTTTTTTTTTTTAATGGAAAGCATCTTCTTCAGCTACACAAAATTTTGAAAACTTATGTACAGAAATAAATAGGTTAGTTTACGAAATAAAAATCTGATTTGCTAGTAACAAATGACTTATTTATAATATACATGCACATCTAATAAATTTATTTTTGTTTGTAGACAGTATAAACGTCCTAACTGTGTCTTTCACTGAAACATTCCTAGCAGTACCTCGGTTCTTCAGGGCAGTCCTTACAAAATGTTGTAACCTTTTTAATTTTGTTCTTTTCAATTTCTCCGCGATGTTTACTTTCACAGCAGCCAGCACGTATCTACGGCCTTCTCTTGCAGAATACATTCTTCTTATCATTCATGTTTACAAAAATTCGCTACTAAACAACTCACTTGAAAATATAAATAACTCAAACTAACATAACACACAATCAAGGAAACGATAACTTATACTCAGACGCACGATGTAAACACTACTGGCGGAAGCTATGCACTGCGCTAAGTGGTGTCCGCTCTGGCCCCAGACGACTTCACTTACAGCTGGCGCCAGAGCGGACACCGGTGTCCGCTGTAGGTTTTTCTAATAGAACTTAAAAAAATAATACCTTTTTTCATTTAAACCGAGACAGGAACGTTTCTTGTGTTGCAAGTGACTGGAAAATCATTTTGGCCCACAGAGAAAACTTACAAAATTTGGCTTGGCAGTCAACGTGTGAGGAAAAGTTTTCAATAACTAGTTCCAATACATTTAATTAGAAGTGCAAAAACCTTATTCAGAGACGCCCGAGAGTTATACTCCATACAGAAGTACGCAAGGAACTAACTCCAGAAACAAATCAAGGTGTCCGTCAAAGACTCGCTTCGTCAAGTATACTACTTAGTAACCACATTACCTAAACGCCTGCTTATAGATTGGATGGCTTTCAGGAATACAAACAAGTCGAGTTCTTAAATAGGTCTTTACTTTTGCCAGTGGCGAATATAAAATATATTTTTGGGGGGGCCAAGATTAATGTAAGGTTAGGTTAAGTAATTTTAAGTAGACACCCCATGATACTTTATATCAGTTTTGCTGCTCATATTCAGAGGGTAATTTGCGCTGAATGCTCCTTTTACTTTACCGAGATCACGCTTCTTTATTGTTGACATTAAATCATAAAAAATATATCTATTTTTAAACAAACCAAATGATGAAAAGATCTGTTACTATATTTCAAACATTGGTCAAGATTTTAACAATGTCTCATCTGTAAACACTTATCCGAACTAAAAGAGTGAAATACGCGATTGTGATTATCGTGTTTGGAGGGGTTCTAGCTATAAATATTGTTTTGTTCTGTCATGTATGTATAAATTGCCAAGACCCCTATTTTTTTCTTTTTGTGTATACACGCATATGTGTGTTTTATCAACTATCATTCAAAAGACTGTTTTGAGTATTGTTTTGGAGAGACCTTAAAAGAAGGTTTAAGAAAGTGACTGTTTGACAATGCAACAAAATTTGTTTTATTAATCGTTTATCCAACTGACAATAAAAAGAATACATAAGAGAATACATAAAAAGGAACTCCACTTTTTATATAGACCAATGGTTACGAAACAAAATCCAGGTTTCTTGGTACACTTGCAAACTTATCAAGAACTTCATCGTCACTAACTATAATGTCTCTGTGGATAGAAAGTAAAGCAAGCCCGTTAAGCCTACTTTCAGATGTGCTGTTCCTTAGGTAAGTCTTCAGTCTTCTCAGGCTGGAGAAAGTTCTCTCTACGGTTGCGACAGAAACAGGAAGAACTGCGAGTAATTTCAGAAGGGTATAAATGTTGGGGAAGAAAGTCTTGTCACATTTTTCTAGAGAACTTATAACCGCTTTTGGAAGATTTGAAGGATTTTCCTGACTCCACTTTTCTTTCCACAACATAAACTCACTTTGCACAATCTCTTTATGTGACAAATCTTCTTCGTAGAAACCAAAAGCAGCCTCCAATGAACCGCAATCTGTTATGATACACAATTGTGGAAGGATGTTTTGTAAGGATGCAACTGTTTCCTTGTGAGATTCAAAGCGTTCTTTCAGTGAGTTACAAAAATCGTCAAGGTATGGCACATAAACAGCTCGTCGATAGTATTCTTCTTCTGTGGGGTAAGGGACGTTGCTACGTGCTGTTTGAAGGCGGAAAATTCTTGGAATCTCTTCCTTAATGTCAAGTTTGGCAGCGAATGACTTTACTTGATTATACAAGGCTTTAAATGAGTCATCAGCATTTGCCCTCTCCTTCGACAGAAGGTGTAAGACACTCGTAACGTTAGTCAAGGCCTGTGGAAGATCTATATTTTTGTTTTGAAGCTGCTCAGATAAGTTATGCGTGGTTGATAGCATCCGGCTCAAAACAAAAAGATTAATAAGACATGCAAATTGACTAATAGCACTACTTAGAGTGTGAGCCTTAGAAGCTGAGTCACTTAATTCCTCTTCTTCTATTTTGCAAAGGGAGAGAAAGATAGGTTCCAAAATGTCTTTAAATAAAATTACTGAGTCGTGCCTTTCTACCCATCGGTTTCGCACAGTGAAATAAGTTTCTTTTTCTTTTGTTCTGGACAACATTCAGAAATCATTGATTTCAATATTTCTGTTCTTTTGGCTGACATATGAAAGAATCCACAGACTTCTTTTATGACACCCATACAGTTTCTTATAGAAGGTATTCTTCTTCGCATCTGTGAAGAACAATGTGTATACAGGGCCAATGGTAGCTTTTCTCTGATGGAAGCTTGTACTCCTCTGAATTGCCCACCATCGTGGCAGCGCCATCGTATCCTTGACCTCTCATTTTGTTTAGATCAAGCCCTAATGTTGACAAGGTCTCCAATATTGTGTTAGCCAAACCTGCTCCAGTGACGTCATAAACGGGGACGAATGTCAGAAAATCTTCTCTGATTTTGAAAGTTTGGTACTCTACGTAACGTACACAGAGAGAAAACTGTTCGATTTGGCTGATGTCAGTGGTTTCATCTGCTAAAACGGAATAAAAAACAGACTTTCTGACATTTTCTACAATTTTTGATTGTATTAAGTGACCGAATATGTTAATAAGTTCGTTTTGAATGAAAGAACTTGTGTACATCGTCTTCCCACCACTGGTCGTTAATTGGTCTTTAAGAATATTATCTCCACTGTTGGCTCGGTATCTCAACAACGATCGAAAATTCCCATCATTTTGGTCCGGTTCTTCAGGGCTTATTCGTCCAGAGTCACGATGACCCCTTAGAGCTATTTGCTGCCTCCCGCAAAATCGTATTGTTTGTATTATAGGGATTAGCCGTTTTCTATTATTCTCAATATCCAGTCTTCTTTGGGCATTTACTTGATTGATAACACTTTCAGCCTTTTTCTTAACTATAGCTTTTGTGTTTTCAGCGATCAAAACATATTTCTTATGATAGGATAAGTTTTCATGTTTGCTAAACATTTCCCTGGCTTTTTTTAAATTGGTAAAAGCCTGAGTAACCAACGCCCCTGCTACTTGGTGATCTCCTTTCCCTACATTTTCGGTATGGGAAAATAACACGCAGGTCACGCAGTACTTGCAAAAAGATCCAGATTTTTCCTCTGAATAAGCTAACCACGTAAATTCTTCTAGCCACTTCATGTGAAAAGATCTAGTATGGTTTGAACTAGTAATGGAGGGAAATTTGTATCCAGGCTGAGGTTTGCAAACATTTTCTAATAAAAAAATTTGTTTTTCGTTTGTGAAAGACTGAACGGAATTGTTTTGACAATAGTTTCCAATATCATAGATATTTTTCCTTACTTGATTAGGCCTACTATCCTCCATAACCGGAACTACATTAATTGAGCTCGAAGTAGCGACATCACAAGAAGCAATTCTACCAATGCAGCCGACTTCAGCATTGTCACCGTCAGGACTATTTGCACTTTGTCCTTTCGTAACACTACCGACTTCAGGACTGTCACCAACAGGCTTATTGACACTTGGTTTTTTGGCAAAAAAGTTTTGAATAGAAGCTTCATTACAATTGTGGTTCACTTACGGCTAACTTCAATATACTGATAAAGTACATAAACATTAACACTTAAAACACCACCATACTTCAGTACAACAGATGTCGAACAAACGTAAACAACAAACAATGGCTGCCACTGAACTGTTCAGTTGTCCGCACGCGCAGATGGCCGGGCGAGAGCCCGAGTCGGACCGAATCAACCCGAACTGGCACGAACTTCACACTACTACCACCCCACTCCCCTCACCAATACGGGGAATTATCACTGTCTGCCGCGGCGATGCCTTCGCGCATGATTCATTAAAATAATTCAGATTACGTTACTTATTTTTTCTTTATATTTATTATTTCGGGGAGGGCCCGGGCCCCCTGGCCCCCCCCTTATATACGCCCCTGACTTTTGCCGATAACCTATTACAATATAATATGGTGAACACAAACTGTCATTGGCTATCTACACAATACATCAAAAGTGTGTAGCTTATAATTTGAAAATATCCAAACAATACACCAACATCGTGACATTTATAGGAAATGGTCCAGTACGGACAGGAATTATAATTGATAATCATACGATAGAACACGTAGTACATTGCAATTAATCAGAGTATTACATAAATTATGAAGAGGGCAAGACATGCTCAATAAAAATAACAGTATCATCTGTAATTATTCAGGAAAACCAAAACCGTAACACTGGAATACGAGTGGCACTGCTTTCATAGCAGGAAAATCGTGTATTTAAGACATGTGGATATCCACGTTCAATGCCCAGTAATATCAAACATGAAAGCCAAGTTAAAAGATGAGACAAAAAATACGTCTCTCAATAAATAGTTGTATACTAGAGAACCCCAAATTTACATTCAAAGTAAATATTACGAATATTTCATAAAATATTACGTGATATTGATTGATATTCTTAAAACTGTCTGTCATTAGGATAATACTAAGTTAAGTGAGTAGGTAAGTAAATAGGTGGGTAGGTAGGTGAGTACATTTACATTATCCAGAATTGATGTATAACTTAGGTATACTGATGCACACTGTTTATAGAGACACTACTTACAGAATACACTAGAATGTTCTATATCAATGTACAAATACATTTCTAGTTAACATAGTTTATTCTTCAATGTTCTGGAATGGGCGCCTGGAAGATTCTGGGCTACAGAAGTAAATTATGCATGTTGGTGAATGACGTCATTACCAATTTTATATATAGCACTGTAAAAGAGAGTGCGAGTTAGTCTCGATTCTGAGATCAGGGAGTTAAGTTATAGAATTATTGGCGTGTGTTTGATACCACATTCATGGATCAATATTATATTTGTGTGTTATCTTCTTGTTTGTATAAATTAAGGTTGTTAATAATTTATATCACAGTTGTGAATCGAAATTGTATTTTCAGTGTTATATTTTTATCTGTGAAAATTATCTGTGAATCGGTAAATAAACAAGGTGTCGACAGTAATGCGACTGTTTTATTTCGCTGCATAGAAGATGACAAAATCGGCGACCGTAAATTGGATTAATTCCGTTAACGTTACAAATTAGTGATCAAATATAATTTAGTAATTGTGCAGTGCGGGTGGAAAAATAGGAAGAGAACATTTGAATAACATGACAACCGTCCAGCTGAAAACGCAATTAGAAGAAAAAGGGCTTCCCACAACGGGAACTAAAGCCGACCTGGAGATGCGTTTAGAACAGGATATACGAGAGACACGTGGGGACCAGGACGAATTCTTTATAACTGTCGAAGAAAGGCCTACCGCAAAGGAAATGCAGGCCAAGTAAGAACAAATTGACAAGCAATTTCAGGCTGAATCAGAACAAATCACAGTAATACAAACACAATTACAGGCTCAATCGGAACAGTCCTCGCAAATTCAGACCCAGATACAAGCTCTATTAGACAGGGTTATTTGCACAGAAGAATTACTGAAGGGCCTAGATCCCAAATGTGCAAATAGAGTACAGATGTTCAAGAAAAAGTGAACTCCCTAAAATCACAGTTCAACACCACAGTAAAGAGACTGGCCCATGAATTAAGTACCACCGACACCACAGTAAATAAACTGGACACAGAACTAAGTGCCACCAACCAGAACGTCAACATAATAGAAGAACAGATTATGGACCAAATTTTAACTCTTCTCCAACAGGCCCGGCTGATAGTAACTGTAACTTTCCTCATCAAGTTCCATTAGATCCGAAAGTGATTAGAGAGAGCTTAACAGAATTCCAAGGTAGGTTGGAGGAATGTTCATCATTCATTATATAGTAGCAGTGTATCACTACTGAATCGAACGAACCTACCCTAAGAAATTTATACTCAGATATTATCGCATCAGTTAAAAGGCTCAGCAGCCACCTGGTGGCAGAACATTGAAGGTTTGACTTTCAGGTTGGGTTGACTTTCAGAAATAATTAATACTGATTTGACTCTGATGCAGCCAGAACAGCAGTACACAAAAAATCCCAAACTGAGGGTCAGCCAAGAGCAATGCGAGCAGGAGCATCTGTTATCCATAAATTGCAGTTATTCAAAATGATACAGCCGGAGAAGAGTTGTGATGAATCTGTCCCTTTTATAATTGAGCTGCTCCAAGATAACGATCAGATCGTCCACATGACACGTGGTAAAAGTGTCACGTCCCAAAACGTTTGAAGAATTGCGGGACACATCCGATAATTAGAAGAGAACCATCCTGCTAAGACAAGGTCTGCTGCAGAGGAAGATATCCACAGAAAATGCCTTCCTCCCAACTGAAGTAATGTAATTTTTTTATCACCAAAGGTGGAATATTTAGGACATATCTTAACATGTGAGGGTCTGGAAAGGCAGTCAGAGAAGAACAAGGCTACTGAAGAAATGGAGAGACCCCGTAGTAAACGCCAAATTCGTCAGTTCTCAGGACTTTGTGGATGGTATAGCAGCTTTGTACCACATTTCGAGACAAAAACAGCTCCACTAACAGACCTGTTGAACAAGAAACATCCTTTCAAATGAACTGACAAGAAGGAAGAACCCTTCCATAAGATCAAGGAAGCAATCTGCGGTGCGATTCGACTTGCCTACGTGGATACTAAGCGGAATATCTGTTTGCAAACTGATTCCAGTGACATGGGATTAGGGGCGACATTATTCCAATAAAAGGAGAACGGAAGAAGAGACACGGTGGAATACGCCAGTAGAAAACGGTCTCCACCAGAAAGACATTATTGCACAGCAGACAAGGAGGCGTTAGCAGTGGTATGGGCTACTGTAAAATTTTGGGGCTACCTGCAAGGAAAGAAATTCCAGCTACACACTGACAACTAATCTCTTCAGTGGGTTCATAGTCTGCCTGGTAAAAACCACATTTGATGCGCTGGGCTCACTGTTAGCAAACTTTGATTTTGATACTTGTCATGTCCCTGGGGTAAGCCATCAAGAAACAGATAATCTTTCACGACACCCTGTGAGGGAGCCTGAGTCAGAAAAAACAGAGGTGTTGGAAAGAGCTCTATGACCATGTTCTAGTTGTTCCCAGATCATGCAACACCCATATCTTGCAGATGTTCCATGACGACGCTGAGGCCGGACATCCAGGAGAGATAGAAACCTACCAGTCCACACATCGACGGTTTGTCTGGGTTCCCATGAGGCGGAATATTGCCGACATGTTCCATCTGTGTCTGTACTAAGCCAAGTAACCAGAAGGCTGTCACCAATATGCGAGGTAGACGCACACACCAGCCTTGATAAGTCATCGCACTTGACTTTATGAGCCCGTACCCAAGAATATCACGAGGAAAGATGGGAATTCTATAGCTGCCAATTCACTTCCCATCACTGGCAGCAAGCAGCAGCAACATGGGGCACTGAACATTGGACAACTCCCACCGGCAACCCAAGGGTAAACCCAACAGAGCGGCGAAATCAAGAGGTGAAGAGAATGTTAAGAATCCACCTGGTAGACAAGGAGTATAAAACTTGGGACCAACATCTACCCAGTCACTTTTCGCTCTAGGCCAGAGAGTCAGCAGAACCACAAGCTATTCACCAGCTGAACTGTTTCTGGGCCGACAATTATACAGAACCAGTGATTGGGTCAACCTACAGAAGAAGGTCATGCAAATCTAGAAGCACGGCTGAAAATATATCAACCTGAGGTTGATAAGAAACGAGGTGAGGCGATACTACGGACCCTCGAGGAAGCCAAGAAGCAGGACGTCGAGGAAAACAAGATACTAAACCCAAAGGATTTAGTGTTGTGAAGGAATCACACTCTCAGTAGCAAGTCACATGGATACCATGCAGGGTTAGCGCAGAAGTGGAGTGGACATGAAAAAGGAAGACAGAGCATAATGACAGGATGAAGAAATACTCGAAGGACACAAAAGCGAGACATGGATGACGATCACGAAAAGCTATTTCACGAAATGATCAGGATCAAAAAAAATATTACAAACGCTTATATGCATACAAATACCAAACAGTTATACAAAATCAATCAATACCCTACACAAAACTTCTAAAGATGATATGAATTATACGTCAACGATATTTTATAGAGGGTAATTACAAAGTAATATAAGAGTAATAATAATGATAATAATAATTATTATTATTATTAATATTATTATTATTATGGTACATAGCATTAATAGTGCTGTATTACTGGTGTTGTAATGACAGTTCTGAACAGCCTACATGCTAGCAACTTCTATAACTGCCTTAGGTCACACACTGCGTCAGCATGTACAAGTATGTACAAAAACAACCGCCAAGCTCGTACATAAAAGTTTAATAAAGCACAGACGAATGAAACAAATTTAGACAGTAAGTAGAATTTGTAGAAGGGGGGAGAGTTCCAGCTGACAAAATCCAAACTCTATACACCTCCAGTCTTGCTCTTTTGACAGAGAAATCTAATTAGTTTTGATTTAAATGGAATAACTCCTATTGTAGTCCCAAGCCACGTGTTTGTTAACCAAATATACTGTTACTCACCGTCTATGGCCTTTCCGTGATGTTATTTCGTTGTTTACATGTTTCGAGGCACTTGCCTCCATCAGAACTTTCTTAACAGTTCGTCTCTTTATGTGTTAAAACGTAGACTACCATTAGCAATCTAGAATTTTAATAAATATGTAAAGTTCTGATGGCATACGATTGGCAGCAGCTTAGGATTTAATTGACAATAAATTAACAGACCCCTTAAATTATCTATTTTATTATCTTAATTAGAAGCAGCAACTGTTTGAAGAAATGCCAGATCGTGTGTTCCTTTTAACACGTCTGATTTCTATATTATCTGAAAAAAGTTCATTCAGTGACTCAGTGACACAAAGTTTTCCGAATATGTTTATCAGTTTTCATATGCTCTACACACACGATGACCAACACACACTATTCACAGCTGTTTGGAGCCGTTCACACACATTTTCCCAAAGACACCTCGGTTTTATTACCTTATTTAAGGCATTACTTTTAATGTACAAACTATTTTTGTTACCTCCTAGAAGGCGTAAGTGGATAATTGACAACGGAAGACGGTACAAAGGCTATCGGTTATTGATTAAACTGCGATATCAGGTGGGCGTCACCTGACAACAAAAGAAATGTAACCCAGTGTCAAGTGTTCGTAGCGGTTCACTACTTTGATTTTATTTTTTCAAAAACGTTTCGTGTAGATTTTAATGAGCGCAATTTATTTGAAACCTTTAAGGTGGCCGTATCGTTCTTAAATAACAACAGACAATGAGCATTATCAGCACTCCTTGCCGGTTTCACTGTCACCACCACAGTAAATCCGTTGACTTTCAAACCAGATACACCACACTACATACCCACCCCATCAACCGTAACAGTAACCTCATCTTTCTGTGTTATTTATACTTTCGGTATGTTTACTTAATGATCATACATGAAAATAAAGACATGACTGAGTAGGAATCTATACAGGCGGAGAAACTATTCAATTTGTTCCCTTTCTTTCACTGAATGCCAAAGTACTGACAGGAATAAACAAAAACGAGATTTCTGCTAATAAGTGTCCTCGTTTAAAAAGGAATTTCACGTCAAAGAAGTAATCCACATCCACAAGCTCATATTTATGTACGAATTAATCCGTACGAACACATTAGTTAAGCGAACGAAATTGCTATGTTTTATATGTTATTGTTTTTCTTTTTACATTCTGCCTCACATGAAACCGTGCAAGTACTTATGCGGCGTACGTGACAAACAAAAAATATAATAAATGTATGACGCAATAAAGAGAAAAGTATAAAGTACGGGTTTTCTGCATGTGTACAAAGTATACACAGAAAAAAGTACATGTAAATATTTATCAATTGAACTTCCACCCAGCCTTTCTCGACGTTTTTACTTTGAGGAATACTTCGTAATATTCTTCCGTTATGACCATAATTCCGGAATCGCAAATTATAGAATCAAATAATTTCAAAAGCTTGTTTCAGTACTGAACGATTCGAATTTATTTTGGTTATTTTCTTATCACTTATAACTTTTATCAGCCAACGCTATTTTTTCCCCCATAAAGATAAAACGTGTTTTATCCGATATACGGTAATAATGTAGGTAAAAACACTTGAGTCATTTCTTTTTACTTACTTTGTAATAGTTTGATCGAGTGCTAGAATTTACACCCTTACAGTTTCCTTCCATGACATACTGTAACAACAGTTGCACAGATCGTCGTGTTTGAACAGCGGATACGGAATAATAGCACACAGAAATGGAATCGCTATTTAGAACTTTAACTACAGTTTAAAAATACACAAAGACAATAATAAACAAGCTTCCACACTAAATGTAACGCCATTAACAATGTCCCACTAATAATACACATTAATCACTTTACATTAAACCGCATGTCACAATAACAACTCCGATAACGCAAAATAAGTCGCAAATCCGAACTGGCTAACTTCGGAAAGAGTGTGCGGCGTAGTATGTGACAAAACTGATCTGGCTGCTGGTAGACGTGTCCACCACACTAGAATGAGCCGTGAGCACTGCGTAATACTGACACACGCACAGCGCGTGCAGTGCTCTTCTATCTCTACGCGTTATCTCTCTTCAGCGCAGGAATGTTTTTTTTTTAACAGATATAAGAAACTATATTCAATTTTTTAAGCGCGATCTTGTGTGGAATTCAAACAAGTAACTTGGACCGAGTCACTTATGCAAAATAGTATGTCAACATCGGACAATATTATTATTTATTATTATTATTATTACGTAGGTTATAACAGCATCGTAGGTTCACTAGATTTGTTTCATAAAAATATTTACCACTGCAACGTGAAGATACTGATTTAAACGGAAAATTATAACCACAAAAATGTTAAAAAAATAGGAGTAACGTAATGTAAGAAGCCTTATACCTACCACGCATAAGTCATTCGGTTACAAACGACGTATACTCACAAATACGCGCACACAATATTATGATTAATAGTACTCTTTTTATCACAACAGACGATACACACATATCGATTTCGCGTTATTATTGAACGTCTGCTTCCTGACAATTGGGACGACCTTTCTGCTACATTAACTGCTTTTTATACATTAATTTCACGAAAGAATGTTAAAAATTAAAATGTTGTACTAGTACGGTTAATGGTTTAATCCGCTTAACCAAAACATGAGACAACAGGCCTAAACACTGTACCTCCGCATCATAAAAGTCCATAGTTTGCGCCCTACAACAATTCGATAACGCGAGTAGTTATTTTCAATGTTTCCTAACAAGTTTATGGTACACGTTGCTCACGATATTGAGAGAGTTTTAAGAGGCCGACAAGAAGTAACAGGTTGATCGTATCGGAATATCTGCTGACAGAAAAGCAATGAGCACGATGTTAACGGGATGAGGTTCGTTAACGCAGTTAATGGGGCATCCAAGATTATAAAACAAGGCCTTTTCAAATACGTAGGCCTACAATGTTTTATTGTACCAATTAGTTTACGTAAATTTTAACTTCACCATGTTAATTTAACTTTTGGTAAATAACGTGAGATTATCAGACAATTGTAATTTATATAAAACTAATAGAACTAAACATTTTTATCTTGGAATCTTGGTCTCATGGCAGGCCACCAGTCAGTTATTACTATTTAAAATTATGAAATTGCAACTTATAGATCAAACTATTTTCAACCTCGTTTCAATACCGGACTAATTTCGACAATTTTATCATTACTTATAACTTTTTATCCCCTTTTGTTTTGTTTCCACTGCTTTGTTCAACCATGTTAGCTGGCTGTTGGCCTGTTTACTCATCTTGGCTGGTTGTTCCAAGCACGGAAATATGGATAACGAGCTTTGACGTATGAAATAGGTTACTGCATACTAGACAAACTACAATCATGAAGACCCTTTATCACGATCACACTAAAATGGGTATTACGAACTGGAAAATTATATACCGGTACACTAGAACGGTGGTTATAAAGAGACACGCACAAAATTGTGAGACACCCAAAACTTACTTTGACACATAAGGAACGATTCGAAAAACTATGTAACATTATGTACACTGCTGGTTCTGGCCAAAAAAATTCGGAATGTTGATGTCTTGTTCATTGCAAAACTGGTAAATCATTAAAGCAATAAATGATGAGTAATAAAATTAATAAGCCAAAAATTGTCGCACAATAGAGGAGCATACATATCAGAAACCGATACAATGGATAAAAATGCTGAACAATTTTTCAGCAATGTAAAAGATTAAATGACAAAAATACTGAAACAAAGTTTGCTAATCTTGACAGACAAGTTTAACGCAAAACTAGGAAAGACAAATACAATGATCATAAGCAGATGTAGGCCTACTTTCATAGGCAAATATGGATACGGCACCCGAAATGACACTGTCTGTTTCAGTTTGCGATAACAGTTAAACGATACCGAATACTCACTTCAGACGTCAGCCATGACGACCTTCAACTTGGACAAGTCCATAAGTCCTAGTCCAAAATCTAGGAATCAATTCGATTATGATCTTATTGGAAACGGATTAAGATCAACCAAAAAATTCAAGCAAGACCAAGGGATGTGTGTGAATCATATCACAAGTTTCTGGCAGGCCTCTCTGGCTATAATGTTAACACAGAAAGGACCGACTAATATTAGAAACTCCCAACATACAGGTCCCAGAAAGTCCAAAGCCTGAAAAAGTGTGATGGGAATATGAAAATTCATTTGCAAATGTAATGGATCTGATACGATCTAAGCGAGAAATATTCACTACCTCTCCTCCATACCATCATAGTCCGAGGTATTGTCCTCATATTTCGTATTTCAAATGTTTGTGAAATCGCAGTCTACCGTCCTCAGGTATCTGAGTGTCCCACTGTCCGCAATTTTCGTACATCCATTAAATACCTCTTTGACCCTTCACATATACACGGGCGGCCGTAGTCAGTTCATTTCTGCTATTACAGCAACGTAATTTAGCGACTGGTTTTATTTAACGATAGACAGCGCATTTTTCGCAAAAGTCATCAAAGTGTTACTGTGTGCTTTAATAAATCAATTTATTACTGTGCTACATACGAACTTTATTTAATTGAGTGACGTTTATCACCTTTGTTTAGAACGAACTGGATGACTACATACAAATGAGAATTAATTAATACTAATTCGATTATGTTTAAAGGTGTGTTAATACAAACTGTGAATGTCGATTTCTCTGTTGCTTAATATTAACAATTCATCCACTGTTCTAAAATCACGGTCATGTGATCCTTGTAAAAATGTATATTCAACTGCGTACGCAAGTATAAAATTGTCTTTTATATGGAAAGACAATTTCTTGGTGTTTCTAAGCATACACGTAGGCCTATACAGCAAGTGATAGCATGTAGGTCTATACAGCAGCATGATAATTCGGTATGATTCCCTATTAAAGGTGACAATCATGACCGAAATTTGCGGCAAAGTAAATAATTTCACTTTATCTTTTTTTTTTGTCTCTTTTTAAACAGTTTTTATTAAGTATTTCGGCTACCATCATTTGATACCATATACATGCAAAAAAGAGTAAAAACTGTTTTCCTCGCCTGACGTGGTCACTAATTCTGCTACTACAGAACGCTTAGCAACGTTTAGCTAAGGTGGTTTTATCTTGACTTTTAAGTCCTGAGAAGTATACAAAATGTATCTACTGTAGGCTGAGTAAATCTGTTAAAATGGATTAAAATTCTCTTAAAGTACGTTTAGTATAATTAGAAATTGATTTTAAATTGTAAGGTTGATTTTTAATTAGTGCATACATTAATTTGATATTTATTTAACTCCGCACTTTTCCCCATACGTAAATAGAGGATAAGTGTAAATAAATTAATGTGACCACCCAATTTTCATTTATACCTTAGAGCAAAGAAGTGGTACAAGTTCTAGTCTGTAAAGTTCTTTCGTCTTTACACACCACATATCTAATTCATCTCACACATTTTAGTTTAACTCTGTTCTACGTAACAATAAACATGGACTTTAAAAAATCTGCATATAACTGCGTTGTATGATACGAAATCAAAAACTGCATTAGAAAGTCAGGTTTTACTGCTACCACCACTAATTGTTTTGCGTTTGTCTCCTTAATTACCTGTCATACCTTGTAATCCACATATCTCTTGATCCATGCCGCCTTTGTAGTCTCCAGTGCCAAGTAAACCAAACCAAATCTTCCATATTTTTTTAGAATGTACTGCATCATCTGCATTAGCTAATTAATTATCACTTTTTCAGTGCCCACTGTATTACAGTTTCATGTAAAGTAGAAGTAGTAACGTTTACAAAACAACCAAAACGAGATAAACGGTACTAAAGTACGAAATTAATTAAGTTATGTTGATGTTTAGAAGCAGATACTATTTTTGACAGCTGGTTGTTTTAAATGTTAAAACTTCGATGTCAAAAAATTTGGCCCCTTCAACGTAAATGATGCTTCTTGTTAGTTACTCTGGAATTGCGAAAATATTTCAAACGTCCATTTATCAAAGCTTTGTAGAGCTATTCAATAAATAACAAATTTGCAAAACAATGCTACAAAATGTGATTTCAGCTGTTTTAACATTTATCTGTTCTGTCAGAAAGCAAACGTTCGTTTCGCCTCTAGCCTACGACATACGAAAATGTAAGAATCAATGAGTATAAAAAGTGTTACGCCTACTTAATAGTCGATTGCACGGCGTCATCTTAAGGCACAACAAAATACATTTAATACAACAATGTGAGCAACCAGACATGTTGTTAAGGGCAGATATAATTGGTCGTTTCAAAATTGCTTAGATTTAGGTAATTACAGAGCGTACGACGACGCTAATTGAAACGATACAAAGTACGCGCACATGGTCGACAGTTTTCAAATTATACATTTCCGCTTATTAACGACGGAAATATCGAATTAACGTATTGTACGGGACGCTAATATATTGTAATATTTTGTACCAATCTGTTTAATACCACTCTGTATAGCTCACAAACAATGGTGCATGCGCGCATTTACACTAGCGCTAACAGAATTACTACACAACCAGCTGCACGCTTTTGTTGTAACCAGTAACATGCTGGACGCAAACACAAAACTGTTACGACACATTAAAATACACTAAATTTTATAAACGTTTGTGTGTTGTACACGTAGACAAGAACGATCTGGTGAATACAGTAACAGACCACTACGGATCACAGTAATGCTAAATGGGTACGTTCACATTTGCTCCACAGATATACTAAAGAAATTTCTCGTCTAAAATTCATTAATTATATTAATATTTTAAAATCGATATAATTTTATACGAACGTCAACGACATCCCTAAGTCTGCTTACAGATTACGTACAGGACACTATCACAAAAGTACAACACATGCAGTTTCACATGTATGGACTCTTTAACAAGTTATACGGTCTAACACTTCTTACACTTAAGTACTTTTCTCACAGAATAAAAAACGACGTTTAATTTTAAATTATACGTACGAAATTAATTACCTGATTCAATGATTATTATGAAAATAATGTGAAGTTAAACACCAAAAGGCAATCTTGGGAAAGTGAGTAATTTGTCGCTCACGTATATTTGCACCCAAATAGAATATTTTAAATGCGCCGGTAGGCAAGCTACAATATCCAGTGAAGAGTTTACTTTTTCCCTCCTTTCCGATGTGGACTATCTTTACTTATGCATAAGGACAGGTCAACCCCGGTGCTCGGTGGTCGCAAGTCTCCTTTTTGCACTACACTATCCTGACCTTGTATTATGAACTTACTGTTGTCACTTCCCAAACGTTTCGAGATGTTGTTTCTCTTCTTCAGTGGGTGTATACTGATTGTCGATTACAGAATAACCGTTACGGTTAGTATACACCCACTGAAGAAGAGAAACAACATCTCGAAACGTTTGGGAAGTGACAACAGTAAGTTCATTAGTGAAAGTTTATATATATTATTAAATTAATAAAGTGAACGAAGAGGATGCAACAACAAGATAACTTGTATTATGTTTCAAAACGGTAATAATATTCAATTTTTATTCAGACAGTAAACGTATAAACGGTCATAACACAGTCACGTGACGTCTCAGTTTCCGTGAAGCGGAACTGCTTATGTCTAATGTCAGACACTTCGAACTGCGATTATATGACAGTTTCGTTTCATTATTATTAGCATCGTTTTGCACATAACACTACAGTGTTTCTTGTCTCAAAGTCTCAATTTTACACGGTATTTTGCCATCGTAACTGCATTCCATGATGTCTTAGTATATCTAGAAATAGAATGTGTACATAAAGCGACTCGTACACAGCGTATTCCCTTATCAAAGTAGGCCTAATACAAAGAACTTTTTTAAACCCAAAATTGAAAAACTATATGGAGAAAAACTTTTTCGAAATTTTGTCTCACAAAACTGGGTCTTATCTATTACAGATATTATATTTTAGTAGACACGTCTACTAAAGCCAATATCGGTCAGATATTTAATGCTTTTTAAATAATTTCTAAATGGAATAATTTATACTTTACATGTAAAAATTCACATACGTTTCCATATTTATTTAAACATACAGTTCACTCCCAATTAACATAGCCTCCTGCCTGACTTACTCTTGTACACATAAAAGAATATGAATTAAGTGTAACTCGTATTGCACGTAACGTGCACGCAGGTCGTTAATTCTTAGCACACGAAGTGTTCTTAGATTAAACACTTCAAACACAATAAAATAGTATGTCTGTAATATAAAAAACGAAATCGCTGTTCTACTTCTGGGTACAAATAATTTAATTATTGTCAAGCAATTTTCTAGAGAAGAAATACCGTTCCATTGGCAGCTGATTTTAACACCTTTTACTTCTGTTCCTTCACTGAATATAAATCTGAAAATTTCACTATCAGGTGCGCGCGAGCGTGTGTGTAAAATAACATGCGTAATTTTATTGTTATGGAACGACTCCATTATAAGAGACAAAACGTACTGTCACAATATTGTACTTGCTGTTGTTCGGGTGTAACACAAACCGGTTACATAAGTTAGCCTGATGTGGTGAGTTGTCGGGCCACATATGATAACAAGATGTTACTGTTCTCCTCATCGCAAGCGGAAGAACTAAAGTGACGAAATAAAGAAGGTACTACGAAGTTATGACGATCTACGTTAAACTGTTAAAAAGTTGGTTCAGGGTGATCAGGCAGCATCAGCGCCGGGTTGTGGATTTCGTATCAAACAATAAGGACGAAGTGGAAGGTGACGAATCGAGTGACAATGTTCGTTGTTGGTTAAAAGTTGTGCCAATGTGAAGCTGGTTGGAATGACACTGCGTAAATTAAGCTGTACCTGGAAAATTTAGGAAGTATTAATTGAATCAGTGGTTTAGAAAAGGGCATCAGTCACATTTTTTGAGAAAATGACATATGAATTGTTTTGCATTCTATAATCCTAGATTTACCATTTTACTTGGAAATTGTTGTGCTGAACTGACAGTCGAATACTACGTAGGACATGCAGCTTATGAATTATTAATAATTTAGTTAATAATAGTTATTATTACTATTACTAAACACATATTTGCCTGTAACGCCTCAAAATATTTTGTAATGACAAATAAAAGATCATTTTTTGCATTATACTACACAAGATATTTACGTAACATTAAAAAATCTTTTCAAGGAACTACTGTCTATTCTGTAACGTCCAATATTTGTCTTGCTTTTATTTGAAGGTATTTACTTTAGCGCAAAACAAACCTAACAGAAAGTAGGAGTTTTCAGATAAACAAAATTGAAATCAGTGTAAAACATATTCGACACTGTAAACAGTGATACGTAAAAAATATGTCTTGATAACAAGTGTACATTTGAGAAAAACAATGTTGTCACTTTGAACCTGAAAACAGATGAAGGCGGACCACTGTTGTCCAGATTTTGGGAGAGTGGTTGTTTAATTTTCTGCGATAAAAACAATAAATTAGAAACAGCAAGTAACGGAAATTTTTTAAAGATTACGGAAACGTTGACCCAGTTATCTTACACCATGTCGATAATACAAAGTCAACTTGCAAAAACTGTATACTTTAATACTTAGACAATATTTTTCGAATTAAAAGCACATCTGTTTTAGCAAACAGTTTTAAATAACGAATAATTAAATGAATCTGTGAACACGGGAAAATATTTGTTGGTAATTCTCCACTGTACTCAAGTTGCCAGTCACGCCAAACGAATAACTTTATTTTAGTAATAATTTTACTAACACTTCTGATGTCAAGAATCGCGTATTCCTAGATTTATTTCTTGCATGTAACTAGTATCAGACACTACTGGGTACGTTTTCTGTAATTATCTTGTTAACAATCTCTTGCCACGTTATTGAATTACATATCCAAGACTTGCTTGGAAAAGAGTATATGATAACAGGGCAAATATGCGTTGAGAGCACAGAGGCTTACAAAACAAAAGTAAGAATGTGGCCTACATGCCATTTGCATCTATTTACTGGATTTATACCTATGTCTGTGTGCACATCTTGTGCAGTTTTGATGTAAATAAAATTAAAATAAATATATCACATACGTTTACGGATTTTTTAATCCCTGTGTAATATATGGAACTGTCATACAAATAAAACAAAAATAGTAAGCCTCAATGGTTTTGGGTTGGGTTATGTACCTAATACAAGGCCTAGTCGCGAACCGACCAGCATGAGAAGGCGACCAAATACGTATCTCTATACACAGGCGGCTAACACCCCAAAACCGTCGGTATGTCAACTCCTTAGTTCAAGTGGACATATGACCTGGTTCTCAAATAACTATTTTTATTTAACTGTGTTTTTTAAATTTATATCAGCTGTTGTTATTTAAGGCGATACCAATTAACACACAGGATGTAGCTGGTTTGTTTCTAAATTATATAACCCATAAAGCTACTGTAAGCGTACGCGTATTGCGTCTGCACATATAACACCATCATACTTAATACATATAAAAACCGAATGCGTTCATTTATTACATATAGTCTACAGTTGCTACGCTGCTTCGTGCCAGTAGGCCTATACACAGACCTCGTATGCACGTAATGCTGTGTCCTGAGAAACCAACGTAGGCCTACAATGTTTTGTTTTTTTGACGCTAACTTACGGCATATACTGTGACCCCAATTCACGTCTTTTCTTAATCATTTATTTTTCCTAAATAATAAACACAACAGAATACCCCTTTACACATCAAGAATTACATAACTTCAAAAATTATATATTACCTTCCAGCTGCACCAGCATGGGGGAGAGTATCTTTTGGAGGAGGTCATGACACTAGCTTAAATATTTGAGAAATTCAGGATTCTTCCCACATAATTACATAAATACATTTTATAAATTCTTTGCGTCTCAAGGTTTTTTATGCACCAACGTGAAGTATAAGGGTTGAGAATATGGAAAAGCGCTGACTTCACAATATTCTATCTTGCCTAACTGCTACTCAAAATAATGTCATTAGGAATCACTTTAATTATAAATTTGTATTCTTAATAAATCTTATGAAAATGAGTCTTCCTTGAGATATTTTGGAAATGCCACCGTAATTTAATAACTTTTCCCAACAAAATTTTAAGCAAATTACAGTTTGTGTTGAAGTGCATTATTTGTTATGTAAAATCAAGCATCAAAATCTTCTCATTTTCCTAATTAAAGTTGTAGTTTACATGTGCAAAAGCGACGGTTCGACCATAAAGATATTAGACTAGCGGAATCTGACAGACAAACCTGTAAAAATATAAAGGTGGATAAATAAGCTCTGCCTTTGTTTTCTGACGCATGCGTCACTGTTTTTTAAGGCTGAAAATACGTACATTATTTACAAAATGTTGAGTGATTATCGTTATTAAGGAAACTCTATTTCATTAATGTACAAGGGCAATTCCTTTTACTTCTACAGTTATTTATAAGCTTTATTTTAACACGGCAACCGTCTTAAAAACAGGGCTACGTTAAGTGACTATGGAATTTTGATGAATTTTCAATAGCTCTGGGGGGGATTAATCCCCCCTGATCTCCCCGGTAGTTATGCCACTGTTAAATTATCTATTAAAAACCCGCTTGAAGAGAATAAAAACAGACGTGCCTCATACACTACGAAACATACAACACATGAAAAGCACAAAGATATAAGTAAATTAACCCGATACGAAGACGTAACATGCGAAACGAGTTCCCTTAGCAATACCGGAATAATAGCTTATTACTGCTTGTCGCCCTTCCCACAAACTGAAAACACAATTTCACGGTTGAAATAACATCAACCATCAAGTCACAGATCATGTCCATACATCTGTACGAAAGTGAAGAAGACTTATTTAATAAACACGTAACTCTGTCTTGAAGTTTGAATATGATCAAGATCATCACGAATACGTTATTAATATAGGTATAGTTAATACATACAAAGTACACTAACTCAAAAACATTAAAATATGTAGGCTCAAAAATGTAAATTTGTTACGAAAATACAGTAACTTAAGCAAATGGTAAACATAAAACAATAAAATTTCCAATATAAATAATAATAAAACCAACAACAACAACTTAATATAAATATAAGTTATGAATGAACATTCCGCGCGCGTTCATAAATTTTACACACATACACAAGCATACACAAATAATATTCATGAAACGATGACACATAACAATAAAAAGCCCACGAAACACAGCAAGAAATAAATGTAAACTGCAAAAAGTAATATTTTTTTGCAGGTAGATCCTAACTAATTTTAAACAAATGCACACTGTGTCCCCACTACCTGTCATTTAATTATGTGTATCTGTGTCCCACAGACAACGTATTTAATTAACATAATACCGTGTATGCATGTTTTAACTAGAGTCTGTGGCATAACACGAAAATATACATTTTTTCTTATCTGCCTCCCAGATGGTTTCTTTCAGAAACAATTATAATTAACACAATATTAGGATTATTATTCAATAACAATGTAGTGGTAATTACAGCTTTTACTAATAACGTAGGCTACCTACAGTAGATTGTGGACAACCTTATAAACTCAATTTTAATCCTGATACGTCAATGGGATGCAGAACATGAAATACAACAGAACACAATTGGCCGCCTATGACCCGATAAAGTCTACATCGCATACTGGTTGGGGGAGGGGGTGTAGGACCAAATCATAACTTGTAAATATCGGTATGGAGAACCATACATGACTTCCATGTTCTAAGATTTATATTTAAAATCATATTCGAAATGAAATATTTCCATAGATACTACTTCTTTCTACTTATTGCTTCAGCCTTAACCACATTACTGTGGTCACTAACGTATACCATCTCACGTTTTCGCAATCGATTTTCACTGATGCCAGTCGATGGCACTGCCGAAAAGTCTGGTTTTGCAGAAAACATTGGACTACGGCTAAACAGCCCGGGAAGGAATTTTAACAAAGAACTACTTCTTTGTTGCCGATAACGTAGTACACATATAAAAAATTCTCCCCTCCCCCTTCAACTATAATTTTCATTAATAGAAAATTACCCCCACCCCGTTCACCTAACCTCTTCATTTATAGATATTTCATCTACGTTTCTACAGTGGATTATTATGAGATTCTTATCAGGATACTTTATTTATCAAAATTAAATACTTTACTCTTGTTAAAACATAAAATGTTGCAGGTAAACTACCCCTTTCTCTTAACCGATCTTCACCAAAATCAATAGACCTTCAGTCCTCTACAATTCAGGGATGCATGCAAACAAAAATTTGATTCTGTTTGAATGTGCGGCAGTTATCGTTCGTCATGAAAACATTTCTCTTGTTACAACATAAAATGTTGCAGGTAAACTACCCCTTTCCCTTAACCGATCTTCACCAAAATCAACAGGCATTGAGTTCTCTACAATTCAGGAACGTAAGCAAAATATTGTTTGATTCTCTTTGACTTTACGGCAGTTACCGTTCGTCATATAAAAAATTACCCTTGTTAAAACATAAAATGTTGCAGGTAAACTATCCCTTTCCCTTAACCGATCTTCACCAAAACCAACATGTCTTGAGAACTCTACAATTCAGGGCTGTATGCACAACATTATTTGATTCTGTTTGAATTTGCGGCTCTTATCGTTTGCCATAGAAAATACCCTTGTTAAAACATAAAACGTTGCAGGTAAACTACCCCTTTCCCTTAACCGATCTTCACCAAAAACAATAGGTCTTGAGTACTCTACAAATCAAGTCTGTATGCAACAAATTATTTGATTCTGTTTGAATTTGCGGCTGTTATCGTTTGCCATAGAAAATACCCTTGTTAAAACATAAAATGTTGCAGGTAAACTACCCCTTTCCCTTAACCGATCTTCACCAAAAACAATAGGTCTTGAGAACTCTACAATTCAGGGCTGTATGCACATAATCATTTGATTCTGTTTGAATTTGTGGCTGTTATCGTTTGCCATAGAAACAAATTACCCTTGATTAAAAAAAAAACCGTTGCAGGTAAACTACCCCTTTCCCTTAACCGATCTTCACCAAAAACAATAGGTCTTGAGTACTCTACAAATCAGGGCTATATGCAAAAAATTATTTGATTCTGTTTGAATTTGCGACTGTTATCGTTTGCCATAGAAAAAAATCCACACACACACACACACACACACACACACACACACACACACACACACACACACACTTTCGAAAAATGGCTTTGTTTCATGTTTTGAGTGTAGTACAATCAGAATCTGTAATAATCTCGAACACGATTTTTTTTGCCATCACCATACTTCATTTCCTTAAGGAACGGAAGTAAAAAGTAAGGGCAACTATATAACGTTGCCCTAAGTCGAAGGCGATCTATCGAATGTGTTGCATCTGTCGTTACTCTTACGGTATACAATCCGTATAGTCGGTTGTACCATGAAGATTACAAATTATTACAAATTACAGCGCTGATATAAATTCTTGGCTCGGTATCAAGCGATCCAATAACAGTATAAGTAGTAAAGCGAGTTACTATGTATAATAAGGGTGATTTAGTGACTTTATTCATAAGTTAATTGTGACAGGCGCCTGCGAATATTGCAAATATAGTCTCGGATATTGTAATTCTGTACTTTATAAAGAATAACTATCCAATTAATTGTATTGTATCAAGGCGCTTAATCAGATTTGTGATTGATTCTGCCACCGACTGAGGTTCCACACAGAATATCTATGTAAGGATTGGTACCATAGTTAATAACTAACAACTGGTAACGATTCGTTGTATAGACTATAATCTACAATTAAAAAATGAATATTACCAATTTGGATAGCAAATATACATCAAAGAACGAAACTATTGTGTCGGTTCACTCTGAGTTGAAAAATGATCATTTACTAGGGAAATGAATGCAATTAACATGTCTATAATAGAAAATTTCAAGGGACGGAAGCGTGATTGTTAACAAGCAGAGCGTCATAACGGAGAACGCCAACATAAAGCAGCTGGACAACAGCTGAAAACACAATTTTTCATAACGCTCCTTTTGAGAGTGTAAGAAAAGAATAATGCATTGTATATCCGTGTGGCGGATACGTCTACGAGTTGAACTGAGCAAGAAGAAGTAAGGACATCTGAAGAACAAGAATCGCTGTTATATAGGTATAATAGAGTAATTACAAAAAAAATATCTAAAAAAAGAGTAGATACGACAATATTACTTATAAAAATTATTAAGTATACATATTATAATGTATTAAAATTTTGTTAAAATTATTTTCAAATACAAATACATTTCTATTTGTGTTTGCGGAGCCCCACGATCTTGGAGCGCCAAATATATGCAACGTATTTATGTGTGTGAATTTTTATATGTACTTTAATTTGTATAGCCCCACGTTCTTTGGGAGCCAAATATGCAACAATACATATACATAAATACATATACATATACACAAATTTAGCGTGACCGGTCTCACGTTCAAGATTGACAAATTATGCAACAATATAACATTTAAATTGGGTTTCAGGTGTATCTGCCATAAGAACTCTATGTAACTTGTAACGGTATTTCAAATTTATTTGATATTATTAAAAATTGTGCACATGGCACTGACTTCGATTTAAAACATTCGTTATTAATTGTTATTATGCCGTAAGGCTTATGCTATATACATCCTTACTGACTAAATATTCTATTCTACTAATTATTGTATTACAGAAAAATCTCATTTTCAGACTACTCAGTCGATTAATGTGTTTCAAAATATCAATATTTAAATCTCTTTTTATATATTGTAATGTACTCAAAATATTAATAGTAATTGAATTTATCCTTTGTTTCTCAGTACTGTTTTATCTCAAATACTAATTGTTTTCATTTAAATGCTTTGTATTCATTTTATTTCATATTAATTTGAGCTCTTGTTACGTTAATCGTATTTCTAAAACATCTATGATTTTAATTCTACTTTACAAGAAACATTGGCTCTTATTTTTAAATAAAATAGAAATGTCTTTAATTGTCTTTGAGTTCATTGTATGATTAAGATATAAATAAGTTGTTTATCACCTTATTGTCGTCAATCATACTCGATCATTTTGATCCATCTGTGGTTGTCCTCGTCTCGCAGTCCAGCGTCGGCTGTCTCTCTTCTCCTCTTGTCCAGCGTCGTATCACTCTCTGGAACTCTCCTCTTGTCCAGCGTCGTATCTCTCTCTGGAACTCTCCTCTTGTCCAGCGTCGTATCTCTCTCTGGAACTCTCCTCTTGTCCAGCGTCGTATCACTCTCTTGTCTAGTGTCGAATCACTCTCTGGAACTCTCCTCGTGCTGTTTCTGACGTCAATGGATCTTCTTATGTAATTCTTCTTATGTACTGCTGTTATTATTTAAAAATGATTGTCTTTACAACTTAGTTACATAGTTGTATGTAACTGGAAAATTTAAACTATTTACAAAAAAAATAAATACGCCGTGCGGACGGGCATAAGCTCCCGCTGCACCGTGGATGATTTAAGAAAGAGAACCACTGTAGCTTGCGTGTCCTATTTATACCCATGTCTTGGTCGACACCCTGCAGTGGTACGAAATCGACATGTCAGAAACTGTCTCTGGATTCAGTTCCTCCACTCTTTGTCAAATTCGCTATTTCTTATATTTCTGCGAATTGCAGAGTCCTGTAAGTATACTCTTATACTTATCTTATAAATATTTTTACAACACATGTTCACTGTAATTTTGGACATTGCAACTTAACCCTTTCGATTTGTACACAGTTATTTCACTATTACACTCGTACGGTGTGGCACTTTCGCGTGGTTTTCGTACACAGTATTTAGTAAATTTTATTACATTTTATTGTGGTTTTGGATTTTAATTCTTAATTATAGTTTATGAATAATTACGGAAAAACAGTAATTGTGCAATTATTCATCTTGGGGTGGTAAACTCGCCTGCATAGACCTGCGTTCACACACACTAGCAAAATACTGGTGTACACACTTTCAGTTACATTTGTGTGTGTGTACACGTCGATTCAGGTCGAAACACCTGTTCATATTTTTGTCTGAGCCAAGCTTGCAATCCCTGACATGCTTATTTCTAATAAATTATTAATTATTTACAGTTTATTAGGTAAATTTAAATTTTTATATTCAATGCTCAGTACATCACTTATTTGTACTGTCGCAATATATTAGCAGCAAGGAAAAAATAAAATAAACCTGTTCTCCCCAAAGCCTTAAAATTGTTATGGTCGCGCTCAATAAACAACGTATCAATGATTACTCAAAGCCACTTCATGTGGAAACAAATGGTACGAAAAACTCACTCGGTCACGCTCTCAAAGTAGGCTACACCGCAAATCTATTACACAAAGTATCTTACGATAACCATAACACATGTAAGGTTTTAGCCAGAAAATACCTTAAGGCCTTGGAATTAAGATGTGGAAACCAACATTACCGTAATGTGTAAGCGAGAGACAACAATCCTGAGAGATTCTTCAAGAGTTTGAGTCATAAGTAGGCAGGCACACAATACAGTGGCACGTCCAGAAACACCGGAAGATTTCCAAATACAACTCATATTTATGAATTATTTATACTCATGTCGTAAGATTGTATGTTACTTCAAGCATAGTATTGTCGTATCATAAGAATATCAGATACGCTCTGTTCTCGGGCTGCAATTCGGAGCGGCAAAATCAACTGCGGTAATGGATTCTGGTTCCGTTAAATATAGCAAATATAGAGTTGTCGTGTCAATTTCCTGCCTGCTCACCACTACTCTTGTTTACACCTCTCGATTTCTTGCTTAATTTTGTATATTTATATCTATTAGTGTCTTTCTGAGTATGGCTGTTTTGCTGGTTTTAAATTACCCACTCTAGCGGCTATCATAGTATCAAATTATAATCTTTCCTGCGTGGAATCCAGTTATTTGACCATTTGCTTTTTGGGATCGTTGCTTTGGCAGCCTCGTTGATGTGTGAAGTGAAGATTTGTAATTTCTTTTTGAAGTTTCCATGGACAGGTTCATTAACACTTGGGTAAACTCTTTCCAGTCAGCTTTTCGAACATAATGTTCTTTACCAATCTTGAAATTCAGCGTTGTTAAAATAGGTTTGTCATCACAGTCAACATTTCCTAGAACCCTCAATTGAGATGTCGGTGCTTTCTCCATTACAACAAAATAAATACCAAATAACAATTTCTTTTTCCTTTAATTCTTATAATTTTATTCATGTAAAATATTAAACCGTCCCCAGAAGAAAATTCTTGATGCGTCCCTGAGTCAAACCATATCAAAAGCCGACAAAAAGGTTAGGTGCCCTAAATATAGTGTTCTTTTTTAAGCACACAGCTTTATACTAGAAACAGATGAAATGCTGTAAAATAAACGAATACAACACACAGTTTTCACGTCGAGAAGAACAGAGAAAATTTAAATGTTAATAGATTCATTCAATTGAATTGACCTGGGATCAAAGGGTCCACGTTGCAGTATGGAGACTTCAGCTTAAATGCAATTCTTATAGGCCTAACTTACTGTTTGTCACTGGGAATTCCACCCGTGTGTTATGAAAAGATGTGGTACATTTACGCTTGGGTCAACCCCAGCTTTCACTAGCAAGGACCACAGAAACTGTGAATGAAACCACATTTAAAATAGACATTAAGAAAGCTCGCTTCTATAGGTGGACTATAAAATCATTATCCCGAGATTTCTCTAAGAGAAGATAATTTCCGCATAACTGAGATGAAAATAGCAACGTATTTATTGAATCAAGTGAGAAAGGCAGAAGGAGTCATCGTCAAGCACAGACAAGTTGAACCTTCATTGGCAGAGGTGGAAAATGAACGACAGAAGTATCGACTGTGGTAACGACAGGAGTGATTAACAAGACAAAAGAAATCTTCAGTTGGAAAAGTCCATGGTTACAAAGGTTCTTGAAGTAGCAGACGGGACGGGCAAGTTTCTGAATCAGCCTCACTCAAATAGAAGGTAAAGTCACAAGAAAAACCGCTCCAGACATAGAAAGTAAAACATACTGTAGTTGCGAAGAAAGTGGGATAGAAGAAAATGGTTGTAACGAAGTCGATGATCAATGAAGAGGATGCTCCAAAATAATGAAAGTGACATACGAAGGAGAATGAATCGAAGGAGCACTCCGAGCGCTAAAATTATATTTATTTTAACGGAGAAAGAAGCGTCCGGAGTAAAATTATATTAATTTTACATTAGCGAGTGGAACCGCCATTTCGGAAGAACAAACTAAATGTGATGGGGCACTATCATGGTGACATAACAACCAGCAGAACGCAACAAACAGGAAAGAACTTTGTGGATCGTATATCTTTCTGGGACCAACTGTGCGAACTGGAGCTTAAAGCAAGTGAGATATATCGTCTACTAGAAATAACAAGAAACATTTCAACTGTTATCTGTAGATCGGACATGCAGAACGAACGTTATTACCTACAGGGTAACCACCAAAGTCCACATTGTTTTAACGTAAGTTCACTCAACATTAATTTCATAAAGGAACTAGATAAAACTATAGTAGAGCCCAAATATGTTTATTTCATACAGGACTTATTGGGCTACAATATAACACATAAATACCCTCGGTGATTTATTAGTGAGTTTCTTTCAGAAAAGACCAATTCGTGCTAGAAGTGGAAACAAAACAGGTGCATTTCCCATTCTTCGACCCGCGCGAAGGAAAATCGTCACGGTTCTTTTGTCTTTTTTGTTCAAAAGCCCAGCTGCACAAACAGGTGACTGAAAAGTGTAACAATATTAACTAATTTCACTGCTCTTTCTCGATATTCTTTCTTCGCCAACATACTGTTACGTCGAGCTGAAAAATAAAAGTGTCTATGTGACTCTTGGCACGAGCCGGCGCGCGAGACTTTTCCAGTCTTTTCTGCGCGGAAAAGTTGCGTAACGCAATAGGTTATACGAAATACCCCTTCCAGACATTCCTCCACTACTCCACCCGCATCGAGGCCCGCTACGTCACTACAATGCAAGGCGGTGAAGTATAAATACTGGATTTCGCAGCGGCGAGTTTCAGTTACACCTGACGATTTTAGAAGTGCGGATCGACGTGATTGTTGCGGTTTAGTGGCAGTGGCGGCCCGTGCTTAGGCTGCACGGTTGTACAACCCCAATAATCCAGAATTGTATTTTAATTTACAGAATTATGAATAACACCATAACTAATAATAGTGTTTTGAAGCTAAATCATCGTAATTAATCATTTGCCAATTGAAAAGCGCAAAGCAATTACTAAAAACCGTACACGCTCTTGCCGTATATGCTCTGGCTGGCTATGGGGAAATATCGTACAATGGAGTAGTGCTCTGGCTGGCTAGACTCGGTTGTTCCGATTGCAACGGTATACGCTCGCTTGGTGTGATTAGGGACTGCAAACCCCGCTTGTACGTCACGGCGCCACCAGTCTGTTTGTTGGTAAATAACACGTGGTGCGCTAGGTTGTAATTTGTAATTTATTTGTTAGTGTCAATCCAATTCAACGTCAAATGTAAATAATAGTACATATAAAGGATTAAGGTGTCATAGTGTAAGATATTTATTATATTTAACTGGTAGGACGCAATGAATTCTGTCGAAAAACTTAACAAAAATGGCGTTCAGTTTACGTCCTATTGAGAAAAAAATTGAATTTAAAAGAGTAGGTAGGCCTACACCAGACCTTTCAAATTTTAATCAAAGTGTAAAAATCAGGTAACAGAATATTAATTCGTAAATTTAGTAAATATTCATACAATAAATATTCGTGGTTACGTAGGTGTGACACTAAAATTGCAGTATTTTGCTTTCCTTGTGTATTGTTTGGAGGGGAGGAAACTCGGACATTTTCTATTCAGAGATTAAAACAATTTTATTCTATCCAACCCATCTGCAACCCCCAAATTTTTCAACCACCAGCCGCCACTGTTTAGTGGAAAGTGATTATTGTCTTAATTAGTAAAAAACTTTTATAAGGCGATATTTATTGTTGTAGCGTCTCTGACTCATAATAAGAGCGTTGCTGTGCTGCCGATGTGGTGAGATCGAGTCCAGGTCATGGCTCGATTTGCTCGTCCACCCGCACGTAGCGGACAAATAATACGTACGTCTTCTCTGGCATACCCGGGAAGTAAAGCCCCCTACACATTATCGGACCGAACCACCAGACACGACCAAACAGCCAGACCGTCTGTGATCGGGTCAAGGCTACACACCTTCGGACCGGACCAACTTCAGACAGGAACCTATTTTCTCTGACTAGTCGAATGTTTGATCTTGTGAAGGAAATGTTGTCGCGCTATGGCTCCATATCTCTCAAAAATGCAAAAAATCGGTGTAGCTTTAAGTGCTTTAGTAGCAACTAGTGATGACAAGCGTCGAAAGAAGAGAACAACGTGGGCAAAGAAATTGTTTCAAAAACGGAAAACATTCACCCATGCAAACTTGCTTAAAGAACTGGACTCAAACGATTTTCGTAATTTTTTACGGATAGATGAGGAATGTTTCATCAATTTAATGGATTTGGTAAAATCATTTATTCAAAGAAGAAATACGGTCTTCAGCGAATCTGTGAGTGCAGAAGAGAGGCTAATTGTGACACTTCGTTATTTAGGTACTGGGAGATCATATGAAGACATGAAATTCAGTGCTGCTATGTCACTACAAGTTTTATCAGCTATTATTCCAGAAACGTGCGCAGCTATCTACTATTGTCTAAAGCAGTACATAAAGGTAAGTGTAAATAACAGATATTAGCCTAAAAATTGGTGGTTATTTAAATTATTTATTAACGTTTTGCGTACAATATCAGTATATAGTGAAAAACTTTAACACAAAATAAAAATAGTGCAGAATTCTGTGTAAAAGAAAATAACATAATATTTAAAAAATTGAACATTGTCACTACAGAAACTTAAAAAGACATAATCCTACATTACTGTAAAAGAAAACCTAAATCGTAAGAGTAAGTTAAGGACAGCTACAGTGCGTGTATACCAGTACTAAATTTTAAGAAAAAGTTTCCATAACATTCCAGTAGGAGAAATAAAACGTTTTTGTAAGTAACTTGAATATTCCTTATTGGTTCTTTTTTTTACTACACAACACAGTAAGTAATCTACACAGTACTTGTTCATTTACCTTATTTTGTTTCACTTTTTGTCCGTTTAACTCTTAAGTTTGGTTAACACGAAAAACTACTGGTTCCCGTCATTTGGCGTTAAACGTTTTCCACTGTATTTAATTTTCAAATCAAGTATGTATTTCACATTTGGAATAACTGTTGGCTCCGTTCGTGAGGTAGAAGTAATAGTTCATTTGGAATGCCAGCTTGTTGAGCACTTGTGAATGCTGTTGTTGATGGTATAAGAGGAGACTGTCCGGATGAAGGTGAGCTGAGAGAAAGTGCTTGGGGGGAAGTGGTACTCGTGGACGAATACTGTGGTGATGGTGAAGCGTATGGTGTAGTGAAATGGGTTCCAGAACGGTTCGGAGGTATATAAGTGGAAGATGAGTTGACGTAACCACTGTATGAAGCAGGATGTAGTAATATACTTGAAAAGTCCGTCAACCTTTCCTTCTTTCCATAGAAAAGTACATCAGAAATAAGCTTCTGAGCAATTGTTTGTTGGTTTTCACTGAGTTGTTTCAACTGTACACCTAATGATCGTCCAATTATTTCCCATTCTTCCTCCTTCATGGATATTAAAGATTGCGCCGTATCAATTAACTTTTCCTTCTTCTTTTCAACAGAATTCGTGCGTCTTTTTTGGTCTGTGGTACGGTTCGCGACGGCGGAGGCAGTTCCATAGAAAACTGAGGTTCGGGTGTAGGGTTGACGTTCTAACTTGCAACAAACTCTTCCTGAAAATGATCAACAAAAAAGTTTATTTTTGTTTCAGTTACCGTCAACAGAAGAAGAGTGGAAAGCTGTAGCAGCATAGTTTGAACAGAAATGGAACCTCAGTCATGTTGTGGGAGCTGTGGATGGGAAGCATATTGCTATACAGAAGTCACCTAACAGTGGATCACTCTACTATAACTATAAACAATTTTTCAGTGTTATTTTATTCGCAGTCGTTAACGCTAAATATGAATTTATGTACGTTCATGTAGGTACCAATGGATGTGTTTCTGATGCTACCGTTCTCCAGAATACGAGATTTTATAAGAAACTGATTGATGAGGATCTCAATTTACCTGCACGCTCACCACTTCCTGGTACTAACACCGGTGTACCATTTGTTTTCCTTGGTGACGGTGCGTTTGGCCTCAACACGTATTTCATGAAGCCTTACTCTTTCAGACACGTTTCACACAACGAACGTATTTTTAATTACAGGCTTTCTCGAGCCAGGAGGGTTGTAGAAAACGCGTTTGGTATTTTAGCATCTAGATTTCGAGTGTTTCAGAGAACTATTTCTGTACAAGTGGACACAGTAGAGATCATTGTCCTAGCATGTTGCGCTTTATATAATTATTTATCTACAAAAAATACTCGGTACATAACCCAGTCTTCCGTTGACCAAGAAGATACTGACTTCATGAAGTTTCGTCCAGGAGACTGGCGAGATTCACAGTCATTGGTGTCTGTAGGTCAGCCGGATATGAGACGTGGTTATGCAGGAGGAAAGGAAATTCGAAAGATATTCACGAATTATTTTAATAACGAGAGTAAGGTACCTTTTCAAGAAAAAATGTGTGCCACTGTTTTGGGATAAGTATACTTAACATTGTCCTCATTGTCACTCGCATTATCATCTTCCAGTGTCTCCGTTCCACTCCTCACAGTCTCCTTTTCGTCCAAAAAGACCGTTCGAAGTACCACAGTCGAGGTACATATACTTTGCTGGCACTTGTACCAGTACTTTCACTTGCTTTTAACTGCAACATTAGAAACACGAATTTCATTACTCTATGTTTGTGAACCACGTCTACTTTCATTAAATAAATAAATATCTAATGTACATTTGTAAAATTAATCACTTTTATATTTTTTAAATACTGTAACTAATATAAAATAAAATTACGCAAATCATTAAAATGGTCAGGCAAATGTAACTAGTATTCAAATTTTCACTTAACATAGGCCTATGTATTATTATTATAGCTACCAATCTATTTACAATACCATTCTACTCACTGTGCAATTTTTGTACCACATTATTACTGTTATTTTACTACAATATATCATATACTACTTCTGGTTACAATATTATTCTACTTAATTATAAATAAAACGAATACTGTACCTATATAAAAAAAACTTACCTTTCTCATTTCTCTTCTATAAGCGCTCCGCATGTTTTCCAGTTTCTTCTTGACACCTTCAAGAACAGCGTTTGGCTGAAGTTTTTTGTAAATCTCCAGTAGAGGCATAAAGGCCTCATTGCGGCTTTCGCGGTTCGAATAAAGTTCGCTTGTTGTGTCCCACAAACAACGGAATTCTCTGTATCGCTCCAACAGCTCTACGATCACATCCTTTTCGTCTTGTGTAATAACCGGTTGAGATGACATTGTCTCACAGAAAAAAGTTCAACTACAAGAAACGCGCTAGCAACGCAACAAGAAACAGAAGCACAAACAGCGAAGGTTTGGCAACGACTAGGGAAGTTCGGCGCGACAACGCTACACATTCCACGACCAGACTGAAAAGTCGTGGGGACGGTCCGCGGTCCGATGGTTTTCCCATCGAACCTCCCGACCGTTCGTCATGACAGATTTTGTCCGCGGACACGCCTACACATCTTCGAACCCACGACCAAACTGCGTTTTGTCCCGACGGTCCGGTGGTTTGGTCCGATAGTGTGTAGGGGGTTTTAACAAGGGCACACAATATACACTACACACATAAACAACACTCTTCAGTAGAGGGAAAATGAGAGTTCAAACGCAGAAAGGAATTCCCCCCAGGCCATATCTGGACCACAGCATCCGCGACTTTTTCGTTGATCTGTGTCAAGATCAGCGAACCGCTGGACCCGCAGCATCCCGATGGACCACAGCACCGCGAATTTCCGCGAATAAATTTTTTTTATTTTATTTTTTTTATTTTTTTAATTAAATTGATTTGGTGGGATGAGGTTCAATGGACCACCAGCATCCGTGAATATAATTTTTTATTTTTTTTAAGAAAGTTGATTTGCATATCAGTGGGTGGCTTTGGGTGGGTGGTTTTTTTATTTCATATCAGTGGGTGGTGGTGAGTGGGGGGTGGTTCCAACTCGATGTATTATAGTGTATGCTAAAATATATGATCAGGTGTACCAACCTTTGCATGAGTTCAAATTTGTTGTGTGTTATAATGTATATTAAATCTATATGATCAGGTGTACCAACCTCTGTAGTATTATTATAGTGTATAGATATTTTATATGAGCAGGGTTGTCAACATTTTCTGCGGTGGGGGGAGGGAAATTCAAATATGTGTTATATAGTGTATATATTAAAATATATGATCAGGGTTACCAATCTTAAATTATTGTGTGCGTGTATAGAGCAGATCTGCCAACATTTCTTTCTCTTCTGTGGTGGGAAATTCAAACTATATATGATCATAATTGTTACTCTCTCTCTCTCTCTCACACGGTGTGTATGTCTCTCTCTCGTTGTCAAACGTTATGCTCACCGGCATTATAGTGTATATTAAAATATATGATTAGGTGTACCAACCGTTACATGAGTTCAAATTTGTCGTGTGTTATAATGTATATTAAATCTATATGATCAGATGTACCAACCTCTGTATTATTCGTCCTCTCTCTCTCCCTCTCTCTCTCTCTCTCTCACACGGTGTGTATGTCTCTCTCTCTCGTTGTCAAACGTTATGCTCACCGGCATTATAGTGTATATTAAAATATATGATTAGGTGTACCAACCTTTACATGAGTTCAAATTTGTCGTGTGTTATAATGTATATTAAATCTATATGATCAGATGTACCAACCTCTGTATTATTCGTCCTCTCTCTCTCCCTCTCTCTCTCTCTCTCTCACACGTTGTGTATATCTCTCTCGTTGTCAAACGTTGTGCTCAAACTGTGGTCAGTACCGAGCGCATGTATATGAAATTAGAAAGTTTATTCGACAAATATTAACGTCCTCTCACTCTCTCTCTCTCTCTCTCTCTCTCACTCTCACTTGTTTCAACTGTGTCAACAAATAGTAACGTCCTCTCTCTCTCTCTCTCTCTCTCTCTCTCTCTCACTTTCACACGTTTCAACTATGTAAGGTTCCATACCCTTTCTCCTGTCTCCCTCTCGTACATTGAGTAGTCGGTGTGATGAATAAATAATTTTAGCACTATCTCTCTTTCGTTGTCAAAACGTCGTCTTCATTTTTCAATGTATTAAATAATTAATTAATAGTTTATAATGCAGTCAGTGTGATTGATCCTTGTTAGAAATATATATATTCGGCGTCAATGAACTACTTACCTGTTATGTTGTTACAGACAATACTTCTGTTTTAAGGTTGCAGTTTACACACACACACACACACATAGGTTCAGTAGTGTATAGCGAAATAAATTAAAATTATACACACACATGAAAACGGCGGCTGAAATTCACACAAATCTTCTGATGTAACAGTTCACAAAAAATAAATTAATTGTACACATGTTCAGAGGTGTAGAGTGAAATAAAATAAAGTCATAATTTGTTTAAATGATTAAATATATTTTAACATTCACAATATAAAATTCACAATTAAATAAATACATTAGAAATTGATATTTTTCGAAAGTTTATATATAATTGTGTGTCGTACTTGTAGAAGAAGCAACCTGCAACATAACAATACAACAACAACATTAAAAATCATGTTAAATATCACACACACAGATGCACACGCAACGCGCGCACATACAGACGCATACGCAACGTAATCACACACACACACACACACATACGCACACGCATACGCAACGTAACCAAACACATACATACATACAACGTACACACGTTTGGGTTACACCACACGCGCACGCACACACACATATGCACACGCACACACATACGCATACGCAACGTAATCACACCCATACATACAACGTACACACGTAATACATAAACTTACGCGTAATCACACCCATACATACAACGTACACACGTAATACATAAACTTACTGATGTGGTCATCAGGAAAGTTCACGTTCATCGCCCGAAGCTTTGCATGTACATACACACAGGCAGAATTAGCGCTGTTACAAAATATATATATTAGGAAAGTCAAGCCCACAGACTACTAGAAATAGTTATCGTTTGAAAAAAAAAAAGAAACCACACATTACGAACTAATATCGTTACAATAATAATAATACATGAACTTACGTTTACGGTCGTCCAAACTGAAGTATGGAGTGACAATAACTATAGATATCACAGTAAGAATTTTTGTTGTTGTTTTTAACAGGTGATGTTTTTCATCCCCTGAAGCTTTGTATGCAGAATTATGACTGTTACATAATATATATTAGGAAAGTCGACAGAAATAGTTATCGCCTGCAGCAAGAATTTTTGTTGTTGTTGTTGTTTTTAACAGGTGGTGTTTTTGCATGTACATACATGCAGAATTATGGCTGTTATATAATATATATTAGGAAAGTCGACAGAAATAGTTATCGCCTGCAGCAAGAAGTTTTGTTGTTGTTGTTTTTAACAGGTGGTGTTTTTGCATGTACATACATGCAAAATTATGACTGTTACATAATATATATTAGGAAAGTCGACAGAAATAGTTATCGCCTGCAGCAAGAATTTTTGTTGTTGTTTTTAACAGATGGTGTTTTTCATCCCCTGAAGCTTTGCCAACAGGTAACACAGTTTACAAATAATTACATATAGGTTCAGAGGTGTATAGTGAAATAAATTAAAAATAGAAATGAATTCCTTATAAGTTAATGTCCTTTCATCAAAACTTTGTAAATTAGAATCTGCACTACAGTCAAACATACACACACACACAGTGATAAAAATTGTTTATTAAAAGTAGTTTGTTACCTTAACAAGTACTGTTATCCTACACCGTTGGAGTCCCCAAACCATACGTGGACGAAATTACATGTAGGCATTGATGCCTTATGGACTTGAGTGGGATTGTCGCCCACCTCCCAATCCATAATTCTTATTTTGCAGACACAACATCTTACAGCATCACCGTCGCCTTCGTAAAAGAACCCGGCTTTAGCCAGATCGGACAATTTCACGTTCTCATGCGGGTATATAGGAACGTAAATTTTAATATGCCCACGACGTTTGATGTTGTAATAGCTATTCAGACGGTTTGTAAAAGAATGTACGTATTCGTCCATATCTACCTATAATAATAACAGTACCTGCTTCATTATCATATACATTATGTGCTATATATAAATATATACATAAGGGTTTCAACACACACATCATAAATCCAGAACAGGAAAGGTATTATAACAAATATTACGAAAACAAGTACGTATGGTCACGTACATAGATCAACGTTTAAACAAACAGATTAATACCTGAATAAATTTTTTTTTTTTTTTTTTTTTTTTTTTTTTTAAACAGGACAGCGTATTATCTATATAACGTTCTGTTTCAGATAAGAATAGTTTGAATATAAAATGAAAGGGTACGTTGTATTTTGTTATGAGAAAATGCATTTCTAAATTTCGTTACATTTGACAAAAGATCTTATTGATCAGACGTATGAGTAATTATATTAATCCTTATGTAGAAAATACGCACGCATTCGTAAAATATAGCACTCAGGTGTAGGGCAATTAATCCTTTTTTGTATTGAACGTATTTAAGTAGGTCTACTCGTGATATCAGTAAATTCTGTCTAAATGTATAGTACATAAACGTACCCAGTAATCGCTTCTTGAGTTACTCGATTGATGTTCATGTTAAACGATTGATGACTCATGTAATAATACAGATTAACCTCGTATAATAATAATGACAGGACAGTGTATTTAGAACACTTAAAATTGGAAATCTACAAACACATCAAAAATATCTGTCAAACAAAAACACCGTTCTTGTCAACAGTAACTGACCTAAGCACATGTGCTTCATTAGGCAACAGACCAAAAAATCAAATAGACGACTATAAGCACAATTTAAATAAAATCTGAATATTCAATAAAATTATGTTTTTTTTTTTACTTAGTAACATATGCAAATCTTTTACTTACCTCTTAAATGTTGTTGTTGTTATACACAATAGTCGATTGTACGATGAGTGTCTCATACAAATGAGAAATAGTGACATGTCGTCTTGTGTGTATATATATATCATACGGCGGTAGCGTACACGTTTGAAAGTTGATACACATTAAATTCTCTCTCTCTCTCTCACACACATTACAGAGATTGATATTAATTGCATGTATGTTCAGAGGTTGGGTGTCTAAATCGATGCATTTTACTTTCACTTTCTAATTTGACACATGGCTTACTTCCATACATAAATAGCTATCGTCTACGAGTGTTGCTAAACGAAATTAAAAATGTTGTAATACATAACGTCCTGTGTAATAGTATGGTATGTTTTTTAGGACAGCCAAAAGCATGAAAGTATTATTTAAATCTGTATGGAAGTCATATATAAATATCGGGTCAGCGCGACACAACGTAATATGATTCATGTCAACGTCGTATGTATGTGTGTGCGTGTGCTTCTATGTGTTCGTGTGTGCGTGTGTTTGGTTACGTTGCGTATGCGTCTGTGTGCGTGCACGTCGGATGTGTGATTACGTATGCGTCTGCATTATCGTTATTTTGACTGAGCTATGTTAACTTCACACATGGAAATGTAAAAGCGTCTGAGGGCAAAGTTATGCAAGAGGTTGTTGACGAGAACCAAACACACTTGGATCAGTCAGTAGTGTTTAGGTCATCAGTACATGACGCAACGGTAGTGATAGGTCCAACAAGAATCAGATGTTTTGTATACGTTCTAGGTGAAAACTACTGGGGATGTCTCTGACTTTAGTTGGAAATAAATAACATTACAGATATTGATATGGTACTATGAGGAGCCTATACGGGAATACTATACATCAGACTGATTGTATCCGTCATTAGCAATCTAACGTTACGACGGCAGTGTGTACGTATGCGTCTGTGTGTGTGTTCGCGTGTGCGTGTTTGGTTACGTTGTGTACGTGTGCGCTCGTTGCGTGTGTACGTGTGTGCGTGTTTGGTTACGTTGCGTATGTATGTGTGTGTGTGATTACGTTACGTATGCGTGTGCGTCTGTGTGTGTTCGTGTGTGCGTGCGTCGGATCATGACCGAGGTGCGTCCTTTATTACATGAGAATATGCAAGTAGAGCAGAGCAGACACGTTTACGCAATATCAAGTGCACACACATACACAAATGCTAATAAACTACATGTAACTATATTACGTCTAACATGAAAATGCAAATTATATTTCCATTACCAAAATCTGACATGTTATACTTCATTATCCTACGTAACATTACAATGTTCTGTCTTTATTGTGTACTGTGACTTAAGCGTGCACTCACACACACACCAGGAAGCCACAATAATAATAATAGTCAACCAACAACACATATGTACTTCACCAGACAAAAAAACCGGAAGGTTGAGGATGGGTACAAGATAGTACCCGAAACATGTTCCAAAAAAGGAAAAAAAAATAAATAAATAACATCTTGAGGTAAATTTAATTATAAATATATATATATACGGCATTAACAGAATATTATGAGTATACGCGACAGGATTGCCTAGTATCGTCTGAATTGGTGGGAACATCTTTGCCGAATGGATGACTGCCGCATTCCCAAATAATTATGGAACTACAAGCAGAAGGGACGGAGAGGTTTGGGACGTCCGAGGAAGCGCTGGAGTGGCCAGCTCTAGACTCTTTAATTGTTTGAGGCCGGAACACACCATCCTTTGTTTAATCCTTCCAGCTGATTATGATTACTTCCATTACCGTTTCTTCCGTCAACTCACTGACTACTACACAGAGGTTTTAGCAGAAAGGGACGTTGTTACCTCGATAGGATACTCTGGTTGCCTACTTTACAAATTTAATGTGACTGTAGAGTTAAAAAAGTCGTAACAGCTCGAAGTGTCGAGGTAACGGCGGGAATAGCCAAACTGACAAGTCCACGTCCACCTGTACATTCTCTCTTCCTTCAAATTGACGAATCATCTTCATTCATCTTAATTGTTATTTAAATAAGCAGTCTCTGTAATTCCAACTTTGTCGTGCTTACTTGCTGAACTGCTACCTGTGATGCTTCGGACGAGGCCTTTCAGTGTCTCAATCATTATCAAGTCCAAAACCACGACTAGCTAACCTTCAGCAGGAACGTGGGGGAGGAGCAGACTGAACAAGGTAAAAAGTTCAATACCAATTGTCACAGTTAAGAAATTATTTTTGTAATTATGTAGCGTGCAAACTTGCTGATGCGAATTAACGTTTGAGTCATACATACTATGTCTATTGGTGCGTGTATGAAAAGTCTCACTCTTAACATCGTTTAGAAATTGTCATGTAGATGAAACTTTGTCATGTTCCTTCATAGGTTTGTCACCTTCTTTCCACTCTATCGTCTACGAATGACATACTATGTCCACAAACATCGAAATTTCTAGGGTAGAAGTAGAACCCCGCAAACGCTAACTCGTCGGGGCTGATAAACGTCACTTCCCAATACTTGAACGATTTTATTCTTTCACTTTCAATACTAAAATCATGAGTAGCCGACATCTTCGCGGTTTGTAATAAACTGACATATTACCCTGACTAGCGTTATTTATTTACTGAGAATGAATGAATACTGAAAAACAAAAGGTACGGTTATAACGCTGGTATTATGTTAATGTGAGACGTATCAATACAAGCTTCGAGGCGACTGCTGTATTGCCATGTCGCTTCACTCCCCGCCCTCCCCGCCATTGACAAAGCATAACCAAGTGTAACGTGCGACAACGCTGGAGGGCAAGGGGCGGGGAAGAGCTGTTACTATTGCGTAACCTCGAAGCTTACAATGTTAAGTCCCGTACTTATAGTGTATCTTAAACGTTTTATATATCAATTTGTAGCGCATGAACGTGTGATAAGTAAGACGTTGTTGCAAGTGAGTGTCGATGTGTGTGTGTGCAACTGTACTAAAAAGCTGTTATGCGCATGCGCAAATAATTCAAATGCACTTACGTAGATGACTGAAAAAGAGATGAATTACATAATACATGTACGCTTAGACCAACTATTTGATAGATCAAGAAAATTAAGTTTATTTTCGCACGCACACACGAACACACACAGACGCACACGTAATCACACATCCGACGTGCACGCACACAGACGCATACGCAACGTAACCAAACACACGCACACACGAACACATAGAAGCACACGCACACACATACATACGACGTTGACATGAATCATGTTACGTTGTGTCGCGCTGACCCGATATTTATATATGACTTCCATACAGATTTAAATAATACTTTCATGCTTTTGGCTGTCCTAAAAAACATACCATACTATTACACAGGACGTTATGTATTACAACATTTTTAATTTCGTTTAGCAACACTCGTAGACGATAGCTATTTATGTATGGAAGTAAGCCATGTGTCAAATTAGAAAGTGAAAGTAAAATGCATCGATTTAGACACCCAACCTCTGAACATACATGCAATTAATATCAATCTCTGTAATGTGTGTGAGAGAGAGAGAGAGAGAATTTAATGTGTATCAACTTTCAAACGTGTACGCTACCGCCGTATGATATATATACACACAAGACGACATGTCACTATTTCTCATTTGTATGAGACACTCATCGTACAATCGACTATTGTGTATAACAACAACAACATTTAAGAGGTAAGTAAAAGATTTGCATATGTTACTAAGTAAAAAAAAAAACATAATTTTATTGAATATTCAGATTTTATTTAAATTGTGCTTATAGTCGTCTATTTGATTTTTTGGTCTGTTGCCTAATGAAGCACATGTGCTTAGGTCAGTTACTGTTGACAAGAACGGTGTTTTTGTTTGACAGATATTTTTGATGTGTTTGTAGATTTCCAATTTTAAGTGTTCTAAATACACTGTCCTGTCATTATTATTATACGAGGTTAATCTGTATTATTACATGAGTCATCAATCGTTTAACATGAACATCAATCGAGTAACTCAAGAAGCGATTACTGGGTACGTTTATGTACTATACATTTAGACAGAATTTACTGATATCACGAGTAGACCTACTTAAATACGTTCAATACAAAAAAGGATTAATTGCCCTACACCTGAGTGCTATATTTTACGAATGCGTGCGTATTTTCTACATAAGGATTAATATAATTACTCATACGTCTGATCAATAAGATCTTTTGTCAAATGTAACGAAATTTAGAAATGCATTTTCTCATAACAAAATACAACGTACCCTTTCATTTTATATTCAAACTATTCTTATCTGAAACAGAACGTTATATAGATAATACGCTGTCCTGTTTAAAAAAAAAAAAAAAAAAAAAAAAAAAAAAATTTATTCAGGTATTAATCTGTTTGTTTAAACGTTGATCTATGTACGTGACCATACGTACTTGTTTTCGTAATATTTGTTATAATACCTTTCCTGTTCTGGATTTATGATGTGTGTGTTGAAACCCTTATGTATATATTTATATATAGCACATAATGTATATGATAATGAAGCAGGTACTGTTATTATTATAGGTAGATATGGACGAATACGTACATTCTTTTACAAACCGTCTGAATAGCTATTACAACATCAAACGTCGTGGGCATATTAAAATTTACGTTCCTATATACCCGCATGAGAACGTGAAATTGTCCGATCTGGCTAAAGCCGGGTTCTTTTACGAAGGCGACGGTGATGCTGTAAGATGTTGTGTCTGCAAAATAAGAATTATGGATTGGGAGGTGGGCGACAATCCCACTCAAGTCCATAAGGCATCAATGCCTACATGTAATTTCGTCCACGTATGGTTTGGGGACTCCAACGGTGTAGGATAACAGTACTTGTTAAGGTAACAAACTACTTTTAATAAACAATTTTTATCACTGTGTGTGTGTGTATGTTTGACTGTAGTGCAGATTCTAATTTACAAAGTTTTGATGAAAGGACATTAACTTATAAGGAATTCATTTCTATTTTTAATTTATTTCACTATACACCTCTGAACCTATATGTAATTATTTGTAAACTGTGTTACCTGTTGGCAAAGCTTCAGGGGATGAAAAACACCATCTGTTAAAAACAACAACAAAAATTCTTGCTGCAGGCGATAACTATTTCTGTCGACTTTCCTAATATATATTATGTAACAGTCATAATTCTGCATGTATGTACATGCAAAAACACCACCTGTTAAAAACAACAACAACAAAACTTCTTGCTGCAGGCGATAACTATTTCTGTCGACTTTCCTAATATATATTATGTAACAGCCATAATTCTGCATGTATGTACATGCAAAAACACCACCTGTTAAAAACAACAACAACAACAAAAATTCTTGCTGCAGGCGATAACTATTTCTGTCGACTTTCCTAATATATATTATGTAACAGTCATAATTCTGCATACAAAGCTTCAGGGGATGAAAAACATCACCTGTTAAAAACAACAACAAAAATTCTTACTGTGATATCTATAGTTATTGTCACTCCATACTTCAGTTTGGACGACCGTAAACGTAAGTTTATGTATTATTATTATTGTAACGATATTAGTTCGTAATGTGTGGTTTCTTTTTTTTTTTTCAAACGATAACTATTTCTAGTAGTCTGTGGGCTTGACTTTCCTAATATATATATTTTGTAACAGCGCTAATTCTGCCTGTGTGTATGTACATGCAAAGCTTCGGGCGATGAACGTGAACTTTCCTGATGACCACATCAGTAAGTTTATGTATTACGTGTGTACGTTGTATGTATGGGTGTGATTACGTTGCGTATGCGTATGTGTGTGCGTGTGCATATGTGTGTGTGCATGCGCGTGTGGTGTAACCCAAACGTGTGTACGTTGTATGTATGTATGTGTTTGGTTACGTTGCGTATGCGTGTGCGTATGTGTGTGTGTGTGTGTGTGTGATTACGTTGCGTATGCGTCTGTATGTGCGCGCGTTGCGTGTGCATCTGTGTGTGTGATATTTAACATGATTTTTAATGTTGTTGTTGTATTGTTATGTTGCAGGTTGCTTCTTCTACAAGTACGACACACAATTATATATAAACTTTCGAAAAATATCAATTTCTAATGTATTTATTTAATTGTGAATTTTATATTGTGAATGTTAAAATATATTTAATCATTTAAACAAATTATGACTTTATTTTATTTCACTCTACACTTCTGAACATGTGTACAATTAATTTATTTTTTGTGAACTGTTACATCAGAAGATTTGTGTGAATTTCAGCCGCCGTTTTCATGTGTGTGTATAATTTTAATTTATTTCGCTATACACTACTGAACCTATGTGTGTGTGTGTGTGTGTAAACTGCAACCTTAAAACAGAAGTATTGTCTGTAACAACATAACAGGTAAGTAGTTCATTGACGCCGAATATATATATTTCTAACAAGGATCAATCACACTGACTGCATTATAAACTATTAATTAATTATTTAATACAGTGAAAAATGAAGACGACGTTTTGACAACGAAAGAGAGATAGTGCTAAAATTATTTATTCATCACACCGACTACTCAATGTACGAGAGGGAGACAGGAGAAAGGGTATGGAACCTTACATAGTTGAAACGTGTGAAAGTGAGAGAGAGAGAGAGAGAGAGAGAGAGAGAGAGAGAGAGAGAGAGAGAGAGAGAGAGAGAGAGAGAGAGAGAGAGAGAGAGGACGTTACTATTTGTTGACACAGTTGAAACAAGTGAGAGTGAGAGAGAGAGAGAGAGAGAGAGAGAGAGAGAGAGAGAGAGAGAGAGAGAGAGAGGACGTTAATATTTGTCGAATAAACTTTCTAATTTCATATACATGCGCTCGGTACTGACCACAGTTTGAGCACAACGTTTGACAACGAGAGAGACATACACAACGTGTGAGAGAGAGAGAGAGAGAGAGAGAGGGGGAGAGAGAGAGGACGAATAATACAGAGGTTGGTACATCTGATCATATAGATTTAATATACATTATAACACACGACAAATTTGAACTCATGTAAAGGTTGGTACACCTAATCATATATTTTAATATACACTATAATGCCGGTGAGCATAACGTTTGACAACGAGAGAGAGAGACATACACACCGTGTGAGAGAGAGAGAGAGAGAGGGAGAGAGAGAGGACGAATAATACAGAGGTTGGTACATCAGATCATATAGATTTAATATACATTATAACACACGACAAATTTGAACTCATGTAACGGTTGGTACACCTAATCATATATTTTAATATACACTATAATGCCGGTGAGCATAACGTTTGACAACGAGAGAGAGACATACACACCGTGTGTGAGAGAGAGAGAGAGTAACAATTATGATCATATATAGTTTGAATTTCCCACCACAGAAGAGAAAGAAATGTTGGCAGATCTGCTCTATACACGCACACAATAATTTAAGATTGGTAACCCTGATCATATATTTTAATATATACACTATATAACACATATTTGAATTTCCCTCCCCCCACCGCAGAAAATGTTGACAACCCTGCTCATATAAAATATCTATACACTATAATAATACTACAGAGGTTGGTACACCTGATCATATAGATTTAATATACATTATAACACACAACAAATTTGAACTCATGCAAAGGTTGGTACACCTGATCATATATTTTAGCATACACTATAATACATCGAGTTGGAACCACCCCCCACCCACCACCACCCACTGATATGAAATAAAAAAACCACCCACCCAAAGCCACCCACTGATATGCAAATCAACTTTCTTAAAAAAAATAAAAAATTATATTCACGGATGCTGGTGGTCCATTGAACCTCATCCCACCAAATCAATTTAATAAAAAAAATAAAAAAAATAAAATAAAAAAAATAAAAAAAATTTATTCGCGGAAATTCGCGGTGCTGTGGTCCATCGGGATGCTGCGGGTCCAGCGGTTCGCTGATCTTGACACAGATCAACGAAAAAGTCGCGGATGCTGTGGTCCAGATATGGCCTGGGGGGAATTCCTTTCTGCGTTTGAACTCTCATTTTCCCTCTACTCTCTTCCCCCCCCCGCACGGCTTGCCCCCGGGCGTGGGTTAAAAGGTTGGCTAGTATCTCTCCGGCTGGGGTGGGGCGTGAGTTCTATCATGGCCGGAGGGCGCAACAGGTCTATGACCTAATGCCTGAAGTGGAGAAGAAGAACATTTATTGTTGTGTGGTGGGCAAATTTAACTTGAATTAGTGTATAAGAGTGCCTTTGTTAATTTCTAACTTTTGTCTCTAATTAAAGTTTGTACTTGGTGTATGTCAATTATACTGTTTACATTGTACAACCGTCTGTGTGACTGTCGTAACAATACAATATTTAAGCAGTGGTAGTTTACCATATTTCAGCTGAAGTGTTGGTCTGATTGTATTGTAAGTTGTTCTTGTTTCTATAGAGGGGAGTGAATTTCGGCCAGTCCAAAAGGACTGCGCACAAGTCATATTTGTCGACAGTGATACAGGGAAAATATACTGTCATGATATCTTTACGTGCTAAGTGAAAACAGTTCGAATGTCATGTGGACACTAAGCGCAAACGAAGAAGATTGTAGATAAATTGTTCGCGATCATCTGATCAGAAAAGAAACAAGAAACGAGAACTTAGCTGTTGAGACTCCACAGTTCACTGCTGATGAGCTCTGCGAGGTTATGAGCATACTTAAGAATAGGGAAGCTCCGGGCCTGGATAGACTGCTTGCAGAAGTAATGAAGGCCGTGGCGCGGACAAATGCACACATATTATTAAATATTTTTGCATAACCTATGTTTTCGAGCGGGTATTTTCTGAGCATACTGGAAAAGGCACATTTGATACTGGTTGGTGGCCACGGGACAAGAGTCATATCGCCCTCTTTACTTTACACGCTTGATATGGCCGAAAACCTATATGAAAAGATTTTTAAATCGCAACTGTTACACCTCGTAGGAGATTTCTCATACATGCAGTTAGGATTCAGGAAGAGACGTTCGGCTATAAATACGATAAAAACTACAGAGGAAGCTGCAAATGCAGCTATGCTAGGGAAATCATTATCCGCGTTCTGTCTGTTTTAAATGACTCTTGACGTGAAAACGCTTTCAATTCGCCCCAGTACTAGACGGTATTAGAGGCCTTGACGTGGTCTTTGGTGGTTGGCTTTCCCGTTAATATTAAGAGAGTACTTATACAACCACGATCCCACAGCCCAACATGTACACAACACAACATGTTGCTGATTGTACGATACAACAGAAGGACCCGGAAAGAAAAAAGACCACGGGACTGGGGTATAACAAGTTTCGATGCTGGGTCTAGACTTATGGAATACTAAATTGGACATCCCAGAGGATTGCTTCCTCGACGCCTAAGCGCTGATGTAGCGCCAACTATAGTAACACGAGACCAAGAAATGGTTGTAATTCTGTTAAACACAGTGACGAGACGAGTGGCTCAAGGATGCAGGACCACGGTGTAACTTTGGAAATGAAGGAACCTGAAACTATCCCTACTACAGGGATAATGATACCTAACAACCACACTAGTCGTGGCAAAAAATCAAACAAAAGAAGGTGAAGATACCAGAAGTAACGAACGACAGGAAACTCACCTACCTACTCGCAATACACAAGGCAGCTGACAAAGAAACGAAAGTCACAGTAGTAGGGGAAAAATGCCGATCCTGACCCAAGTACCGTTATTCCCCCACCACCACCGCTGGACCAGCAGCATCGACCAATCAAATTTCATGGCGCCTTTCGCGCGTCAAGTTCAAATATATGCCGTCTTTCGCGAGCCTAAATCACTTTCACTTTCTACTGGACCGCGAATTTCCGCGAATAAATTTTTTTATTTTTTTTTAATTTGATATTTTTATTTTTTTAATTAAATTGATTTGCATATCCGCGAATATATCCAGCCTTTCGCGAGCCTAAATCACTTTCACTTTCTAATTTCCGCGAATATAATTTTTTATATGCAGCCTTTCGCGAGCCTAGATCACTTTCACTTTCTACTGGACCACAGCATCCGCGACTTTTTCGCGGATGCTGTGGTCCAGATACGCGAAAATAGAGGGAAAATACCGGTTCTGACGCACAAAGGATGCCGCCTTTCCCACGGTCCAAGATTTTTTCCCACGCTCTCCCCACCACCGCTGGACCAGCAGCATCCGCGAATTTCCACCAATAAAATTTCATGCCGCCTTTCGCGCGCCAAGTTCAAATATATGCAGCCTTTCGCGAGCCTAGATCAAAGAGATGCCGCCGTTCCCAATTTTTTTATTTTTTTTATTTGATATTTTTATTTTTTTAATTAAATTGATTTGCATATCCGTGAATATATGCAGCCTTTCGCGAGCCTAGATCACTTTCACTTTCTACTGGACCACAGCATCCGCGACTTTTTCGCTGATCTGTGTCAAGATCCGCGACTTTTTCGCGTATCTGGACCACAGCATCCGTGTTATTTTTTTATATGCCGCCTTTCGCGAGCCTAGATCACTTTCACTTTCTATAACTTGATGCATTATAGTGTATATATTAAATATATGATCAGGGTTACCAACCTTGCATGAGTTCAAATTTGTTGTGTGTTATAATGTATATTAAATCTATATGATCAGGTTTACCAACCTATGTATGGGTTCAAACTCGATATGTGTGTGTATTATAGTGTATATTAAAATATATGATCAGGGTTACCAATCCTGCATTATTGTGTGTGTATAGAACAGATCTGCCAACATTTTTCTTCGGTGGGAAATTCAAACTATATTATAGTAAATTGTTGACGACTTCGATATCAACTCTCTCTCCCCTCCTCTCTCTTTGTCTCTAGACACAGTTGTCGATCACGATATAAACTCTCTCTCTTTATGTCATCAGTTTTACATAAGCGTCGTGCTACTTATGGATTATTGTAAGTAGCGATACTAAAATGTAATCACCAGGAAATATATTTATCACCTACCTCGTTGCGTCCTTTTTTTGACACATGACAGTCATTGACCACGATTTAGAAATTAATATACTGTCAAGTCTGTGTGTGTGGTAAAGTGTTACACATAAAAAAATCTCCTTGAAATAAGGTATTTTCAAAAGTTTTGTGTACACATACACACATTGTATATGTCTCTCTCTCTCGCTGCAAACGTTGATAAGAATTCCCTTATTCAAACGATTTTTATGTGTGTACACGAACTTAAATATAGTTTACAGACGATTGTAATTTTAAAAATTCATTTTTGCATTAAATATATATATCGTAAACAATGAAATAATAATATTTCGTCATTGTAAGATTTTAATAAAACAATTATCAGTTTAAATAATAATTTTCATGATTGTAAGATACAACCTACAAATTATTAAAATGTCTCTCTCACACATTTCTGATTACTATACAAATAATTGCATGCATATTCGGAGGTTTATAACGAAATAAATTAAAATAAACCATAATTTGTTTTAAATAATTAAATACAGGGTTTTGATACGAGTACGTTGACCGCATTGATCGGTTCAACCAAACAAGTCTATGCACACACAACGATACTTAATTAGATATAGTTATTCGATAACTTAAACCAGAGGTCATTAACCTTGTGTACGACGTCCTACTTTCTAATTGACACCTGTCAGTCATTAGCAGCGTTGACAGTAATTAGGATTAATTATGGATTATAAACTATTTACTCTAAAAACGGACAACTCTACTTTCTAATTTGACACCTGTCAAGCATTAACACCGCTGACAGTAATTACTCTAAAAACGGA